>BSBM01000792.1:6597500-7917500 GCA_027924585.1 Larix kaempferi
ATGTAGATCTATTCCTTTTCTCCTTTGGGAATGGATTCACTCATTTCCTAAAACCAATTCTCTACTTTAAGAATCGCTAAATGCAAAAACCTATTCTGAATCAATCTTTCTAAAACAAATTTCTTTGTTCCCTGTCCCTGCTCATCACTACTAAAATAAAACTATTTTACAAATTGAACTACAAAATCAAATTATTTTGATGATTGATTCTTAATCTAATAGAGAGAATAAAGGTTAATGTTTTAAATTTTGTTCAACAAAATTCAACAACAAAAAAATTGTACAATACTTGATGCAAAACAAACTCTAATGGTTGATAACTATTACTTTTAAAACATGTTGTCACCGCAATTTCTTAAGTTTGTTTCGATGAAAACAACCTAGAGTAGGGTACTATGAGAAACATTTTTCTTTGATTTTTGTTTAAATGAAAAAATTTTACTATACTTTTCAAATCCAAGAAGAAATCCTTTTTGTTGATAAAGTATAATCAAACAATTCAATCATTGTAATGTTGACACCTTTCTTTTAGTAAGAACGACAAATATCTCAAGATAAAAGAAGTGAATTTTCTTTCTTTCACTATTAAATTGCAATGCATGAAAATATGTGCTAATTTTAGACCAAGTCTCCTGAAGTTTTTGAGGACATGTGTTTACTTATTGAAAATTGTAACTCATGCATGCGAGTAAAATAAAATCCTTGTAAAAAAAACCTACTTAACATTTTTCTTCCATGAATGAAACATGCAAGCAATAAACCAACTTACTCATTTACTATGGAGTAGTATGTCTAAATGAAAAACACAACCAGGTAGATGATAAATACCAAAAATTAAAAAATAATCCAAAAAAAACTTTATACTTGTTGGTCGCTACAATTGGCTAAAAGGGGGCGATCAAATAGGTTTTCTAGTGACTTTAGTCCTGAGAGGTGCAACCAGTCACTATTGTTTGTCAAATATGCATGATTAGGTAGTTCAAGAGAGACAAAATGACTCAAAATATGAGAAAGATTGCTCAAATTTGTTTCAAACTTTCTTAGATTGACCACCATGGGAAGACATGCTATTTTTTGTTTTCTAAAGAGAAAATGACAAATAACAACAACATGATCTAAAAAGAGTTCTAGGATCTTTCCCCAATATGGTCGTCAATTCTGTCGTGAGAGAAAGTGTTACAATGATAACAAACAAAGTTATTTCCTTTGTGAGTGGGTTAGGTTCACTGGTAGATAAACAAAATAAATCACCTCTACTTTTCCCTAGATTCTACATGCATGGTAAGAAAAATATTTTGGAGAAGAAATTAACATGTACCTTAATAGCCAGGTTTTTCCAATGGATTTGTCAAGCTTGGTTCGTTGTATTTTGGTTTCCTCTCCTAAGTGTTGCAAATATTCATGCACATGAATACACAACATGCCTTCCTCATTATTTTAATAAATAAAAATCATGCATAAAGAAACTAATCTATTCATTGATCCAAAAACACATCTAAGTCTCAAGCGGGGGGAGGGGTTTGGTTTGTATTTTTTAGTAATAAGAATATGGTACTTACAATCCTTTGGTCGTGATTTCTATGCTTCCTTATCTAGAGTCTGAATTCCCTCCCTTTCCCTTAGCCTTAATGAAAAAGCTTTGAACAACATAAGCATTTTTCTCTCAAATATACCAATGCTTTTAAACATTTTGTCTAATATCTATAAATTCACCCAATAGGTCTCTTTTATAGCTTTAATTAGGCCTAATTTGGGTACATGGACATTTTTGAGGTCCTTCTCATTAAGCATAGTCTCCATGATGATTGTGGAAGATGATAATATTAACACATCTAGTTTGGGTTTGCATGAGAAGACGAAGACATCTATGGAATACCCAAATCCTTATCCTCCACTAATTCATGAGGAGAGTCTTATTTTCCATTCTAGAGTTGAGTACAATTTGGTGGTAAAGAATATTTAAAACTTCAATATGGTGAATTTATGTAAAATTTATACTTTGTAGGATCCATTGTGAATTAGTTTGCATTGGAACTTAAGCTAATTAGATGATCATAAACTTATCTCAATTTGTTTCTAAGTGAACAATGGCAATTAAGACTATCACTATTGGTATAGGCCTAAAAATATTATTACGCCTAAGAAAATTTTGACAATAAAAAACCGAGGTCAAATCTTACAAGAGAGATTGCTACTAAGATGTTGATTTCCTTAATAACATTTAGATACTCGACTGCTCTTATTCTAATGAGCTTCTTGGCCATGTTGAGAAGGTAATTTCCTTTGATTCATATAATTAAAAAGAATTAAGTGCATTAATACTATGTTTTAATTGATTTTTTGTGCGAGGTAAAGCTCTAATTTAAGGTCTTAATATTCAATTTGATTATCTAGGATAATCCTAGAGCCTCATTGCAAATATAAGTTATATTCTCCTAAACATAGAATAAACACAAGCATAAAAACTATTATTGTAAGTTTGAATAACCCTATAGATTTAAAATCTGTCCAGACATGTAGAAATAAAATAACAATATTACAGTAGTCAAAATTGGTAAGGTATAATATCTTTGATTATATTCATTTAGAACTTTAAAATATGGACAATATATATAGATAATACATGTAGCATGTTGAATTTTGTTGCGTAGTGTTAGTTCATATCTATTGCTTAGTGTTAGTGTATTTTCGCAACAATATTGTTTTACAAATCATTTCCTTTTGTGACCCGATCACAACCATCATATAAATGAAAAGAAAAATAGGAAGATCTAAAAAACACACACTCAAAATTGGAAAAAAGCAAATTATAAGAAGAGATTTTGATTATCTTTATTCATACAATATAATTTTTGGGAAGCTTAGAGAATGTTACAACATTTTAAAGTGTTATTAGTGGCTTGGAGAGCATAATTTGAAATTTGTAAACTAATATTTTTTTCAATTTAAGAGTTTTTATTTTGTTGGTTTATAAATGTAATTGATTTAATAGGACAAGAGAGATTTGAACTATTAGCACATATGGAGATTTCTTTTAAAACACTTGTGGAATTAATGATAAAGTGTTTAAATATTTTAAAAATACAACAATATTATGCATCAATTCTTATAAATGGGTTAAAAAGACATGAAAAAATTACATAGGATTTGATGAATTGTGTCTCAACAAAGTATAGAAAAGTTCTAAGATCCATTTTAAACTCGGTTTCACTATATTGGAATGCTCAAAATGAAGAATAAATGTGAGATGAATTCAATTAATAGATATGTACATACAAATACAATCACTATGACCCTTGGTTTCATATTCAAAGGTGTCTCTTGGATTCTCAATGACTTTTCCTATTCATTGTGACTCCTGGTAACTAGTTCACATTGATATTACTACAAAATACAATAATAATTAACCCTAAAGGATTACTGTTTCCAACATTCCCTCCCTTCATCTAAAGGGGCGTATGAGAGTCCAAGTAGAGAGCTTAAATCTTGAGAAGCATAGAAGAAAATGGTTCAAATTGATCTCTAAGTAAAAATCTAGCAAAATATGATGTCTTCTACTAAATGGTTGGTTTTGGATGACTACTAACTAGATGAAGCTATGAAGATGTGGTTTAAGGATTACCACAAACTATGGAAATTGGTGCTCACTTTGGTACTGGCTCAGTGGTTCCCTCCTGAAATTGGTTGTAACTCAAGCTCTAGCTCAATGGTTCCCTCTGGAACTTGGCTCGAAGGGTCATCGACTTATTGAACATTATAAAGGCTAGAAAATGTTGTAATTATTCTACTAAATAGTGGTTTAAGGATGACCGCAAACTATGGAACTTTAGTGATTCCTGAAACATCCCAAAAGATAATAGACTATGATGGATTCTACTAAATGAGTGGTTTTAGGAATACCAAAAACCAAATCATGCTCAGGTGGAACATGGCTCTAACTTTGGCTCTAGATACAACTCTGACTCTGGCTAGGTGGATTTGGCTTGAGGCTTTGGAAACTCACTCAAGGTTCTAGCTATGGATATCTCACTCTCTTGTTTGTAATTGTAAATCATCCCCCCTATTAGGAACAAGGTGAGAACTAGAAAATATCTCAACTGCAAGATGTGCCATTACTCATGAATGAACTCTTCGGTATGAATTATATATTTTTGTATGCTGGGGCGAGGGAATATTCACCTAGAATTAGTTCTTTAGGCCATATATTGAGAGTTAGCACTTGAAAATGGAGGAATGATTTCACTAGTACAAAATGGGTCATGAGTGACTAAAAAATGACTAAACTTGGGTGATAAATGACTAAATCTGGTTACGTGACCACTAGTCATAAATTAGCAGTCACTTATCACCCAATCAACTTGGTCATAAATTGCTTGAATTGCTTCATGCATTGGTCATATATTTAGTCATTAATTGTCGCTATTTGGTCATTTATTTGTTCATTAATTGTTGATATTTGGTCATTTACTTGGTCATTAATTATCGTTCTTTGGTATTACATCTAGTCATTTATTTAGTCATTGATTATTGTTAGCTGGTCATTTATTTAGTCAGTGATTGTTGTTAAATGGTCATTTATTTAGTCATTGATTGATGTTAACTGGTCATTTAATTAGTCATTGATTTATGTATATAGAACACAAAGGAATCGAACCACCAACCTCCTTCCTGTAGGACAGGTGCTCTTCCATTCATCTAGAACCCTTTGAGGTGGCCTTTTACAACATGTAAATAGGAACAATCTGCCAAGAGATACCAACAAGCTTCCAATGTTTGATCTATGTCCAATTAAAAGCGATTTGCTGAATACAGTGCATATGATATTTCACCAAATCATTCTCCTCATAAAATATATGATATATATAGTCAGAAGAAGCTAGAATGCATTAAGGCTCCGGCTATATAGAACACTCCCATCTCAAATTGTAGAGTACTAAGAAACACATGATGCCAATTCAAATTGATATATATATATATAATCTCACATGCATATATAATTTCTTTCTCAATATTTCAAATTGGCCATATGTTTAATAAGCAAATGAAAAGAGGTTTGGGTAATTGGGTGCTTGTGATGCCTTTGGGTTTCATTTAGAGGGAAAAAATTTCTCCTTCAAAGCATAGATGAAAGCTTGTCAAAGAATTGTTTGAAGAACAAGAAGATTTTGTCCTAGAACGAATATTCCAAACAAGAGATCGACCTTTAAATCTGTATTTAGATCTCCTTCTTATTTTTTAAAGATAAAATATCATATCATTTTATTTTTAAGGATATTCTAGATTCAATTTGAAACTCAACAAACAAATATTTTGAATATCTAGTTTAAGATCCATCTTGATAAAACCATCTATCAGATTCCAAATTTCGCCATTTCTTAGCTTCGCTCTTGGACAGACCTCTAATGACCGAATGCCCTTAGATTGAAGGAATAATCATCCTGATGACACACGCTTAACAACAAATCAGAACTTCCTAGAGCTTGATCACATATGAACTGTTTTCTTTATGAGATAAAAATTAGTGACCTACAACCAAAGCTAGATCTATTTCACAAATATGAAAAATATTTTTATTTTTAATTTAACAAAAACGATCGATAGGAAAGAAGCAATAACAAATTCTAAGATGAAAGCTAGTGATCATACATTAACAAAATGGGTGAATATTTTATTTAGAATCTTAAAATGCAATGGAAAATTAGTTGGAAAATTACAATTTTGACAAAGATTTTTTACAATTTGCTAAATTTTAACATTGCAAATGGCTTAAGAGATGCCATCCATTTCTAAGGAGTCTCAATCCATCTACAGTGCTAAAATCTAGTAAATTGTAACACTATAGAAGGATTCAATGACCCCCCATGTCACTCGGCAATGGAAAATTGCCATTTTGACAATGAATTTTAAGGGGGTCTCTAAATCCATATGTAGGGTTAAAATTTATGAAATTTTAATAAAATTATTACAATTTCTTAAATTTTAACAATGGACTATCTAGTCATATTTTATATCCCATGACTAAATTAGTCATAATTTTTATCACATGACTAAATTAGTCATTTGTTGTTGTTATCACTTATAATTTCTCAAATTTGGTCATATTTCATTTAACAAGACTGTGGTGACCAACGTTTTTGGTGGTTTAGCCATTTATTTCACCTGGTGACCAATGCTTTTGGTCTCCTAGTCATTTATCGCCCATTTTTCCACTAGTGTTTATGTCAAAAATAAGGGTCAAACCATCTATATATAATACAAAATGAGGATCATGGTGATATTATTGCACAAAAAGAGAGACTAGTTGTGGAAAAGGTGATCTAGGAGGATCCATGAAGGCCTACAATTTAAAGTCCTCAAATCTCGGCAAAAATGGTACCAATGCAAAAATATCATCGAGGTGATTCCAATGCCACCTGAATTGCATCAAACAAACTCCGATTGAAGAAGATATCAAGTTCTGAAGTTTTGGTAAAACAATGATTTAAGTTTCCATAATGACCAAAAAATGTGCCACATGGCACCACTTAAAGGGAGACATGTGGAATCCATACGGGTCTACATCACTGACATGATAACCCCATGTAGTGCGACATGGCATCCAAGTGGGTAGGTTGGATGACATGGTTCTTAGTTGGAAGATGACAGGGCAGTGACATGGACCAACATCGGAGCAACACTTGACCAATCTAGTGGTGACACGTGTCACCCCAAGCCAAGACAAAATTGGCCCAAAGGATGAATTGGACACCAATGAGTTCAAACCATCAACCTCATATAACATAACCCAACATACTAAACAACATGCCATAGGTTTTGTTTTATTACATGAACGATGTATATTGTATTTATGTTGGTTAGTGGATTTAACCCAAAAAAAGGGCGGGGATCCCATGGGTTTAGAGAGTTGACGATTGTGCACACAGTTCAAGACAGAGATCGCAAGGGGGTCCAGAAGTTAAGGTGGCATAAGTATATAGTCATTTCTTCACAATTGTTCAAGCTGAGTTCACTAGTGCAGTTAGAATTTGGATTTGGCCAGCAAAATTTCTAGGTATCACCATAATTGAGGTATTGTAATGTATTTTCCATGTATTTTGTTGAGATAATATAATGGCATATCCACTAAGAAGTGTGCCCAGAGACGTAGTCCATCATTGTGACGAACTCTGTTATCAATCCTGGTGCAATTGTGTTCTCTTTTCTTCATGCATATGACTTTCTTTTATGCTTCTTCATTTATTTTGCACATAAGTGTTGTTCATGCTCTTTAATGGAATTCATGTGATAGCCATCGAATAAAATATTTTGGATCTTGTTGGTATCAGAGTGGTATTATTTGACTTGACTTGTGAGTGTGGATTCTTACTAGGGCAAAGCTCAAAGATGGTGAAGGAAAAGTCAAGCCTTTCAACCCAGATATTGGATGTGCAACTCAAAGAAAGAATATGGAGGATGAAGACACTCATACAAAGAATGAGAAGGATTTTCACAAGGCTTTTTACTGGATGTCAGATATGGTAGAATTTTTTTTTTGTAGATTATGAAGAGAGAGTGGCAAAGAAGGAAAATAATAAGGCAAAAAAAGCATAGGATAATGCTTCAGTGAACCAATGAAATGGAGGAGACCCTCCTGAAAATCCATCTTCGTATTCAAGTTCAATCTCTTCTTCTACCTCTCATTCTCATCATTCTAATTGTCATCAGAAAGATGTTTTTAAAAATCCATTATTGAAATTAGATGTGAATTTTGATTTTCCCATATTTAGTAGAGAATCTAACGCAAACAAGTTGAACAATTGGATTAGACAGATCGAGGTTTATTTCCATGTATAGAAAATTGAAGAGGAAGAGGTGAAGATCTAGTTGGATTCTCTTCGGTTGGAAGGCACAACCCTTGTATTATGGGAGATCAAACTTCAAAAAGGTAGCAAGTATAATTGTAAACTTTTTCTTCATTGTCTGAATTTACTTTATATTAAGAAATCAATTCAACCCATTGGTTCAATTACAAAAATCCATGATGGAATGACAAAATTTGAGATAGGGTAAAGGTCAGAGTGTTCAGAGTTTCACATAAGAGTTTAGGAAAAAAGCACTAGCATTGAATATTCCTCTAGATTCTCCAGAAAATTTGATGAAATATATTGGTGCACTTCACAGTTACATTCATCCCACATTGTTGTTTCTCAATCCCACTAATTTGGATGAAGTGAGTGTGCAAGAAACTCATCTCAAAAGCAAGGGAAAGAATGTACAAGAAGATCATCCAAAGAATCCTTCTAATTTCCAAAACAACAAGTTCAAAGGAAAAGGAAAGGGCAAGAAGACAACGACAACAAAGAAATAGGAAGTAAATCCCTCTTGCACTCATTGCAATCCAGATGGGCATGCTAAAGAGCACTGCTAGAAGCTACATCATGAGCTCAATCCTAAGAAATTTGGTGGAAAAGTGAAGAAAATTGTTGCTACAATGCAACAAGACTTGGGCTCTGATTGAGGTGATGAAATGAGGATTGCAGCTGATGGAATACAAGGTAACAATTCCTTTCATGCTAGTTCAAGTTCTACAAATGCATCTCAAGATAATTAAATAAGAAGAAGTGAATTATTTCATTTAAGAGTTGTATGTAAACACACAAAAGTAGATACATTGTTTGATCTGGGTTCTCAACTTAATTTGATATCAGAAACAATTGTTAAGAAGTTGGTTTTGGAAACAAGACCTCATCCTAAGACTTATCCTCTTGGTTGAGTGTGCGACAATGAAAAACTAAATGTCACCAAGCAATGTAGAGTTATGTTTTCTATTCCTTTAAAATTGATAGATAAAGTTGATATGGATGTTGTACCTCTATACATTTGTGGTATAGTTTTGGGAAGCCCATATCTATATGATAGAAAAGTAGTCTTCTTATGACATGAGAAAAAATACCATCTCACAAAATATGGAGTGGAATATATTGTTAGAGCTCAGAGTATGAGAGTTAACTCCACTCTTGTTAGTGCAGGGAAGATGATGTGAATCATCAATACTAATAAGAGATGTATGCCCATGGTTATGAGAGAAAAATATGTTGAGACATAAGATGCTTTCCAATGTTGTGATCCCTCTCATAAGAAATAAATGTTTTATATTGTTTCTAACGATGATGATATATTTCAAGAACCAAGTGGATTGCCTCCTAAGAGGGAGATTCAACATGAGATTCATATTCAACAAGATGCCACTCTTCCAAATGTGCGCATGTACAGGATGTCAACTATGGAAATGGCAAAGATCAAGAGCAAGAATTGTTGGACCAAGGAATCATTAGGACTATCTCATCTCCATGTGGTTATCTAATTGTGTTGGCGCTAAATAAAGATGGTGCATAGAGGATGTGCGTTGATTATCAGGCTATCAACAAGATCACGGTGAAAAATTGATACCCTATTCCTCATATAGATAATTTTCTTTATAAATAAAAAGATGTTGTTTATTTTAGTCATTTGGATTTACGTAGTGGTTACCATCAGATCAGGATTGCAGAAAGTGATGTGTGGAAAACTTCTTCAAAACCAATTAAGGTCTATTTGACTGGTTAGTTATGCCATTTTGGTTTTTCAATGTCTGGAAAACTTTCATGCTTGTAATGAATGATGTAATCTCACCATTCTTAGATGAGTTTGTGATTGTATACTGAGATGATATTCTTGTCTTCAACAAAAATTGGAAGGATCATGTAAGGCATGTAAATCAAGTGTTAGATACTTTCTAAAAGGAGAAATTGTATGTAAAGTTATCTAAAATGTGAATTTGGAAAAAAATCTTTAGTGTACTTGGGTCATATTGTAGGAAAACAATTGAAGATTGATCCTTCCAAAGTTGAATTAATTGTAAAATGGCATAATCCTACAACTGCAATAGATGTGAGAAGCTTCTTGGGAGTAGTTTAGTATTGGAGAAGATTCATAGAATATACTTTGCATTCCTTTACCAATGTGAAGCAAGCATTTCAATGGGGAGGAATGCAAAAAAAATCTTTCGAAACCTTGAAAGAGACCATCAACATATCACTAGTATTATCCTTTCCATACCTTCAACAACCATTCGAGATTGAGATTGATGACAGTGGATATTTCATGGGTGCCGTATTGATGCAGCATTGCAAGCCTATTTGTTACGACTCTAAAATCTTTTCTCAAGATGTTTTTAATTATCCCACATATGACAAAGAGTTGTATGCATTGGTTCAAAGTGTCAAGAAATGGAAGCAATACTTGATAGGTAAGGAGACTACCATTCATATAGATCACCATCCCTTAAATTACCTCCAATCACATACCAAGATACAACAAGCTCGTCATTTCATATGGATGGGTTTTCTTCAACAGTTACTTTTGGTGATCAAGTACAAGAAGGGCACAAGTAACAAAGTGGCAGATATGCTTTCTAGGAATCCTATTTCTGCATCTATGTTTTTCAAAAATGCTTCTTTATCTCATGATAGCTATGTTGAACAATATGCTACTGATGAGGACTTTAAATATGTTTATGAGAATCTAACCCATGGTGCACAGGTGGAGAAATATTATTTGCAAGGCAAGTTACTCTATCATCTTGGCAAGATATGTATTCCTACAAGTGAAAGAGTCCATGTAATTCGAGAATCTCATACATCTATTGTATTTGGCCATTTTGGGGTAGGAAAGACTATGGATAATTTTCAAAGGATTTGTTATTGGCCTTGGATGAAAGAAATTGTAACCAAGTATGTGAAGGGGTGTGTGAAGTGCTCTAATTGTAATCCCACAAATAGAAATTTCGGGCTGTACACACCACTTTTTGTTCCTTCTCATCCTTAAGAGAGTATCTCCATGTATTTTGTAGGGGGGTTACCTATGTTGAAAAGGGGTATTGACTACTTATATGTAGTAGGGGATAGGTCTAGCAAGATGTGTATCTTGATGCCATGTTAAAATAATATCAGTGCTAAGCAAAATGCTTATCTTTTCTTTTAGCATGTATGGGTCCACTTTAGACCTCCCACATCCATTATCTTGGATTAGGATTGTTGATTCCTTTGAGATATTTGGACAAGCTTGTGGAGAATGATGGACACTAAGCTGAAGAGGAGTACTTGTTACTTGGAAATTTCATCATGAACCTTATATATTCAACCTTGCCATAATCCATAAGGTCCCTTTGATAAATAATTTTAAGAAGATGAGAGTTTTTCCCTTTAAACTCTTAGTTGAAAACATTGCCACAACTTGCTGTCGGACAACTTGTGACACTCTTCATTGTTGCAGGTTACTTTTTGAGAACCTGAGACAGTTTCACAAGTTGTTGTCATACAATTTGTGACACCCCAATATGTCGTAAGTTTCTATAAGGCAGGGTGCGATACTGTTCGTTGAAATGGAAAAAGAGAAACTTTGAGGAGCCGAGTCTAGAGCGAATCCCTCGTGGATGGATATCCCCTCCTATTAGGGTGGATCTCAGCCAAACCCCTAACCTATTTGGATCTTACCATATCCTTCTCCTCTTATCTCGCATCTTCCCCTTATCCTTTTTTCCCTATAAAATCAAGCTCACGCCCATGGTTGAGAGGGAGGAGTCTATGATAGATAAATGTTGGAGTAATTGTGCTAGAGAGATGAATCTTTTGGAGGCATCCTCTCGGGAAAAGGTGACGAGTTAAGGAAAATGATTCATTGGAAGGGAACTACAACACCAATGTGTTCTAGTTGTACTTCTTTCCTTATTCTTAATACATCAATACATTTCCTTTCTCATAAATTATGTTGTTTTTCATTTATAACATTTCTCCTTAGTCATCTGCTTAGATTAACCAAATTATATCTTGTACCTTTCACTTGGTCTTTTTTTATTTTGATCTGCTACAAGTTATCTATTCATTTAAGGAGCGAGACTACAAGAGATTCAAGCCAACAAGGACAACCTTCAGTAAAAAGGTATGTAATTTTTTCATCCTTGAGTACTTTGATTGATCTAGGGAAAGATGTGTGTTTTTTTGTTGTTTTGTTGTAGACCCAAACCATTTGGACTAGGGAATTCCATCTTTGTCCACATTGATAGAATATTCCATAAAGAAAATTGGTGACCATACTGGGGAATGAATTGTTCTCTAGAGTTTATTTTCATTACCTTAAGGTTTTCTTGGTTTTGAGAATTTAAACCCCCTTTGGTCTAGTCATTCTTGCTTTCTTTTTTTCTTGAGTTTGGTCTTCTAAGTCATTGGGACATCTAGACTGACTCTTAAACCTTTGGTCCATTAATATCCTTGAGTTTTCTTGAAACCTTTGTTTTCTTTTGAATTCCATCGTTCTCATGTCACACTCTTTCTTTAGATATAGTGTGTGTTGACGCAACGTCTATCGACAGGGGTTCACTTTGCACTATCGCCAACAAACACCAACCCAGACTCCCTTGAAACACCAGCTCAGAAAGGTTTAACCCTTTCCACCAACACTCGCAGACCGAGTGAAGTCTCACCCGAGATGGATAAGGGGGCTATACGAACCAAGTTTCCACAGTGGAGTTGAGGACTTGCATCAAACATACATTACTATTGCAGAAACAAGAGATTATATCCTTTGCATTATACTAACATTTCATCATTCGCAAATACATAATAGACATTCGCATCAATATGATCTAACTACTTATTCACATGAACAGAATTTACCAAACCACAAAGTATTAACCATTTCGCAAACATTCATATTCATCATCTAGCAGAAACAAAGACAAAGATAGAACCATAATCGAACATCTTCATGCATTCATTAAAACATACGGAATGACCTTCGCAGAAACAATCAATACATCATATCACGGATACAAAATATATCAAAACTGGATCAATCGATCGATGGAAAGATGGATAACTTGATGCCCTTAGGCTTACAATCATGCTCCTATTTATATGATACTAAGTGGTTACAAAATGGTCCACATGACCAATTCTAACAACCTAAACTAATATTGCGCTTCCTCGTTCTCCACGATTGGTCCTTCTTTTGTGGATTATCCCTTTCACAGCTATCAACTTCCGCACTTTATGTAGACTAATCCCATTCCAACAGGCCCCTAACACAAACTTGTCGCTCGCCCTCGAGCCACCTCAGCAAAACACCTATGGTACTGTTCTCGTCCTTTGATGTGCTAAAATTCTGAAGTTGTTCTTGCCATTTGGAGCTCACTATCTTGTACTTCTCAAACTCATCCTCGAATTTCTAGTTCGTTGTCATGTAGTTCTTGAGCTCATTCTACATCCCGTGGAAACCTTAATCATCTACCCAACCTGTGCTGACTCTTGCACTTCAGGCTCGTTGTGGGCTGGGGAAACATTTCTCTCCATCACCAAGAGGTGAAAGAGTGTTATAGCTTAAAATGACACTTCTCCGTCCGTGACGACACTTGTATCGCTTGGTCGCATGACGACACTTCTTGAGATCAAGTTTAGTCACACAATAGGACACTTGTGGACTGAAGGGTCATTTGGGACACTTAACATGGTTGAAATTACCTCACTCCTGGTCCATTTGATGGTCATAAAACTTAGGAACACTTTTCCAGACTAAACCACCTCTTGAAAATCATCAGAAAACCCTATTTTTGGCCATATTTCCACAAAAACGCTGGTATCTAAGCATGATAATACCGCTTTCTTTCAAAAATATGCAACTTTGCTTCACTAGAGTAGCGTTCACCTTGAAAAATAAGCTGGTTTGCAGTAGGAAGAGTAGAGTACTTTCCTAAATCAGTCAAAATCTTGAATTTTGGTCAAATTGAGTTGGTTTGGGAACCTCCTAATCGATTATAACTACTTTTCATCTCCTTCATTGACTATATAAGGAAGGCAGAAGGGCCATGAGTAGGTACCAAGCCCATAACAATGTTATGCTGGATGAATGGAGACCCTCATCCCCCTCTCTTGTGCCTCAGTTTCTAATAAACCGTAGCACGGTTGATTAGAGGTTGGGATCCTTGGAGAACATAAGCAGGAGACCTTGAATCTACGTTTCGTGAAGTGCCAAGCTTGAAGGAAGGTATAACTTTATGTACTTGCTTCATTGATTAATAAAGATTAGATATTCTTTCCTTTCCAAATATGACCTATTCATGTGTGTCTTAGATTTGATTACAGTGTACTTATAATTTGATGTCTTCTTCTGTCATGAATATCAGTCTTATATATGTGGTCAAATGTATTTGAGAAAGGTATAAAGTTGTTTTGCAGGTGTGGGAATTGCAATACTGGATAGCATTGAAGAGAAAGGAAGAGGAAGGCTAAGATCAAACTTCTTAATAAGGTACTCATCTTTCTAACCTTAAATATATTTGCTTACTAGTTGCACTTAAAGAACATTTGTATGTCTATCTTTCATCACTGTAAGTTGGTAGTTTCTCCCTTGAAGTATAGGTGTATTTCCCTCACAACAGAATGACGACTCCATTGGGGAAAGCCTATTTGCTTAGGGGTATCCAAGGTCATTTATTCAGTTTTGTTTGCAGGTCTTTGTTCAATTTCTTGATTAGAATCAGTTATTAAGCTCTGTTTGACCCTCCTTGGCTCTTACAGACCCTTCCTAGCCCTTACAGACCTTTACTGGATTAGGTGTGGGGGGTTTTGGCCCTATTTTTTCAACTTTTGCCACATGAATGCTACTGTTTGTTGTAGAAATTTCTCCCTACGGATAGGTAGAAACTCTCTTAGGATAAAGCAGGATGTACTAACTCTATACTAAGACAAAAAAAAAAACAAATGCTACCTTGAATCCCTATATCTAACAAACGTCTCAAGATTAAAATGCTAGAAAGAGTAGAAGAAGTTTAACTGACCTTCTATCCAAACGCTTGTCTTTGTAGTTGCTCCAATCATATCATTAAAACAAAATTAACACAAATGATTTGGGAAAACAAGACAAGTTATTCCATTACCAACTTGAAGTCATGTACAATAGTTGCTTGATGTCCAAGACAACTTCCAGCTCCAAGTGCTTCCTCTAGCTATCTCTGTAGAAGTATGAAGATCTAGGTTTGATGCCCCAAAAGTCCTCCCTTTGGCTCATGGAAGGCTTCTCTCTTATAGCACATGGGAGGGCTAACCAACAAGAGAGAAGTGTGGATCTATGGAGGGTTTAGTGGATCAGGACAGCTAAACAAAGAAGGAGTTAGGATCGAACCAAAGATGGTAATCCCAACAAAATATCCTCAAAGGTCAAAATCCCAAAATCCAAGGCAAAAAGGCTAATTTCAGACTACTGCGTCCCTATAACTGATCATAACGCGGTAGTACCGCGCCTCATAGAAGGAGCAAAACGCGGTAGTGGTGACTACCGCGCCCCTGTAGATGTGCAGAGAGCGGTAGTGCTCACAAACAGGGATAAATTGGGCTGACAGATGGCAGAAAAAGGTTTTGCTTTCAGTGTTCAGTCAATGGTTTTCATTCTGGATGTTAAGATGATCTTTAAGGGAAACTGTCGTTTAGGTCGGTAATGCAAGGATGCGACACTAATATGAAATGTGTAATATTGAGGTATAACAGATGCCCCCTAAAGTGTGAGGTCAGAAGAGACTGATGGCCGAAAGACTTTACAAATATGGTTCGGAGATAGCATCGAGGAGAGCAACAAGGAGCTGAAATAGAAACAAAATGTCAAATATACCACCGAGGAGGGCATTCCCATGCTCAGAAACAAATGACTCAAAGCATGGCTGCTGACCAATACATTGCAGATCCATGAGTACTGAGATTATATAGACTGTAGACAAATCATGGCTACTATGAACAAGCGTAGATCCATGAGACAGTAATGACACAACCACGACCAATACAAAAGTGGATCTGTGTGACAATATAGAGGAAATCTCCATTGCAACCTGGGCGTGATCAAAATACAAAAAGGTGTCCAGGGTCTTCTACCCGATCGCAAATGATACGAATCTAGCCATGTGATTACAAGGTGTTGAAGTCGAACATGGTAGAAACCATTTGATTACCGGTCAATGATGTGAACCATTAACAAATGCGAGGGAAATCACCAATAATGACAATGATCCCCAAGGTATCTATAGTACATCTCAACGAAATGCGAACAAAGGAGTTGATGTCGAGCATCCGAGAGATCATTCAATCAAAGGTCATTGATGAAAACCTATTGTTGAATACGAGGAAACCTACCATTGAGGCATGCAGGTACCAAGGTTTTAGTGGTTGACTCCTAAGCCTAATTCCTGGATAGTGATTTGGTGTCGACAGGAATAGACTCGTCGAAGGTGGGCCATAATGATTCCCACATCATCGACACGAAATCAGAATGAGAAATAGTATGGACCGATGAAACAATGGAATATGTACTGACACAAAGGGAAGGTTTGACATGAAGTGGAGGTGGACTCAAGGTAATAACCCTTTGAACATATAACGGCATGAAACAGAGCTTGGCAGCAGGGATTAATTGAACAGACAGAACTGCAGGAAGTGTGAACTTATAGCAATAATGAGGACGCATGATCATAATGATGACACTATCAGCAAGACTGACTACCCAAAACAGACAAGGTGAGGATGCATGCCATGTTCAAAGGTGATGACTCACAAGCTGCCAACAAGGTAAACTTGACTCATTTTCCCATTTTCCCCCGACGTGATGGACGAGTACCTCTTTGTTTTTTAACGAGCTTGAGGAGGATAACAGATGCTCGATATAGCTCATCTCATAGATGAGTCCAATCTCACATTTTTTTCAAACCTAAGAAAGGAGGGGTTCGTCCCAAAGTGGGCCCTTAGATGTTTAATTTTAACGAGTCCAAGGAAAGAAAACTCGGTCGTCATTTCATGTTTAGAGAGTCTGAAAAGAACTAAAGAAGACTCCAATGGTCCTTTTTCGTAAGGTTAGCCTCATCGCCCAAAAAAGGGTAAAACAACACGGGAGAGGACTCTTCCAGTCATGATTGGCTGGAGTATTCCTTTTTCGTAAGTAGTGCCCCCTAGTCCGAAAAAGGGGTAAACTATCACTAGGGAGACGATCATTCAAATCCTTTTACAAGCGTGAACGAATCAATTTCGCTTGGCAATATTTTTCTATTTAGGGAGTCTGAAAAGAGCTTAAAAAGGACTCCATGAACAACTGTGTCATGGTTGATGACCGAGTACGACAAAGGACAAGTAAACTAGGCACAGTTCCTTGTCCGTAAATAGTCTAGCGAGGCCGGATAAAGTGATAAACCTATACTCGTTAGACACACCTTTTTACTCCAATTGTTTAACGAGCACGATAATGGTATCAAAAGCACTCGGAATCTTTTTCATGTTTGGATCCAGAGCACGAAAAAGGAAAAAGTAAGCTCAAACCACTTTTCATGTTTTTAACCAGAGCACGAAAAAAGTGAAAAGTAAGCTCAAACACCATCTTACTGTTTTTAACGAGCTCGAAGATAGGTTGGAAGAATGCTCATAATGTCTGCTTCATTTTTTAATGAGCTTGTAACAGAAAATGAACTATGCTCGGGATAATTTTCATGGTTTAATGAGCTCGAAACCTAAAAAGGAAAGTATGCTCGAAAATGTTCCCAATGGTGAACTTCTTCCCGTCATGAAATCCAAAGGTTGGTTCATGCCCCCAGCATGGTTGCTAGAAGTAAGTGACTTAGCTCCAACGTGATGTGGAGAGGTGATCGAGTTGACTTCAACGTAACTTCCAGAGGTTGAAGACATGCCCCTAAGCTTCATTTCATTCGCTTAAGGTATAGGCAAGTGAAAGGAAGGTTCATTTATTAAGTCTACGAGGAGACTCGACTCAAAGGGAAAGGATATGTTTCATTTTTTAACGAGCTTGACACAGGAGTAGAACTTTGCTCAAAATAATGGTTTCATTTTTTAATGAGCTTGAAGCCAAAGGTAAACTCTGCTCACGATTAAGGCCCATTGATGGGTTCCCTCCCACCATGATGATCAGAGGTTGGTAAATGCCCCCAGCATGATTGCTAAAGGCTAAACATGCCCCCCAAGCTTCGTTTCATCTGACTACTCTTCTTCCTTACCCAAAAATCCTGGCTACTAATCCAAATGTGTTCACCAGGGGAGGTAGGGAGAACCAGGACCAAGTGACCCAGGCAGACGAAATGAAGGTTCAAATCCTAACTCTAGCGATAGACTCGAAGAAATGGAAAGGAGATCTATTTCATTTTTACACAAGCTTGAAAATAGATAATAACAATGCTTGAAAGGGTCCTTTTTATTTTTTAATGAGCTTAAAACAGAAAGAAATTATGCTCGAAGGTAGTTTCATTTTTACGCAAGCTTGAAACTGAACGTAAACTATGCTTGGGATTGGTTTCGTTTTTACACAAGCTTAAAACCAAAAGTAAACTGTGCTTGAGGGTCAGTTTCATTTTTTTAATGAGCTTGAAATAGAGAATAAACTATGCTCGTAGGAACCTATTTCATTTTTTAACGAGCTTGACATAGAAAGGGAACTATGCTCATAATGATGGTTGGTTTCATTTTTACACAAGCTTAAAACCAAAAGTAAACTATGCTTGAAATGATGGTTTCATTTTTTAACGAGATTGACACCGGAATAGAACTTTGCTACAACGTCCCCCCTTAGGGGGAAGAAACCACTAAAACATGTGGAACATTTAGGGAAGTCTGGTGACTAGGAGTCATGTGATGAGTGGGCGTCACAAAGGAAAGCTGATCGATGGTCACAACATTCCCATGATGGGGAAAATACATCACTCGAAAGAGTGAGGACACTACAGCCTTCATTGCATAGACGTAATCACGTCCAAGGAGTAGATTAAAATCTAAGGGACCTTGGACAACCATGACATCAATACAGACAGTTTTCCCTCCCAAAGTGATAGGTAACTTAGGAAGGGACCCTAAAGGTCCAGTAGGCCTTCTATTGAAAGCCAGTATCTGGTCAGTGACGGGCACAAGCCGAGGAGAACCTAAGGCTTGCCAAGCAGTTGAGGATAGAATACTAACAGAAGCTCTTTCATCAACTATCGTACGAAAAATTTCTTTATCGGAAACTCCTACAGATATTTGAAAAGGAACACTCGAAGGAAGACGAGATTCTATTAGACCATTCCAATCAAAGGAAATAACCTTAGTACTTGGAGGGGGACTCGCGGAAACAGACAAGGTTTCCCCTTGCCGAGGACATTATGAACCGATAAGGAAAACATCAGCGGTTTCCAATTCACTCTCGCTTGGAAGATAAGAATGAGACGAATATTGTGTCAAGGTGACTGCTTCAGTCTGGACTTTCTCCGATGAAAGAGCGGGATCAAGTGGGGATGACAGTGACTCGATCACTTCACTCTCGGGAGGGAGACTGGGATCAATTTCTAGATGAAACTGAATTGATCACTTGGTCAACCAGCGGGGGGTCAAGGGGCAACTTACTATTGTTTGTTGGAATCACCAGTTGAGAACTAGTAATATCTTCCAACCACCGCGAAGCTTCATCCATGCTTGGACAAAGGAAAGTACGGTGCATACCCTTGCATATCAAACAGGGATATAGGACTTTACCCTTACGACCCTTCACCAAGGGGTCACTGGTCGAAGGAGTGTCATCGACATGATGGTCAGAGGTCGACGATACAATTGGTTTGGGGTTTTTAGACCACACTTCTGATACACGGGAAAGATCAGGACAATACTTGAGAAGGTGATCACCCTTACAAAGTTTGCAAGGGAATTTGGGCTTACGGGGTGTTTTCGTAGAATGAGTGCCATTAGAGGCGACTAGTTTACGCTTGGTCTCTTCTTTATCCTTCTTCTTCTTAACTTTCCTTTTCTTCTTCTTCTTATCCACCTGATTACTAACACTATTGCTTTGGTTAGGCGAGGAAGAAGGAACGGAAGAAGATTCATCCGACGAAGAAGGAGAAGGATTAGTTTGGGATTGACTCTCTCGTGGTGGAGAGTTAACATTCGAAACATTGGGCGCAATCGGAATTACCGGATTGAATAACCATACCGGTAATCCTATGGTTAATCCAGGAAGATTTAACGTGGCAATAAAGGGAGGACAAATATCTCCAACTGGAGGAAAAGTAAAAGGTACCCCTTGAAAAGAGGTCTCCGGATTGGTAGTCCCAGAAGGAGCATGGGCGCATGGAGGTGGATTCTCCATGGAACAAAACTAAGTGATGTGGACGAAGTCTTGTTAAAAAGAACTCAAAAACCCTCTGGAAGCCGAGCGTGCGAAAGGGGAGCTAGGAAAAGACAAGGCTCACAGGCCAAAAGAGCAAGCTCAAAAAACTATACTGAGGCCGCTGCCACAATAAGCGAGCTGTACAACAAAAAGGCTAGAATGCCAACAAGCAACCCTACAAAGAAAAATACCCTCTACAAGATAGCAAGCAAAACCTCCTAACTAAGAGCTGGAGACCTCAACAAATTATATCCTTCGCAAGGTGATGAAATCCAAGTCGAATAATACAAAATGAGAGACCAATAATGGAAGGATATCCCTCTACCGAAAGGGATATTGGGTAAAAGAGCCCTAGTAGAATAGATACTAAGCTACCTCGTTCATGACACGTTGGAAAAGGTTTTGGGCACTTCAGCCTTCCGAAGAAGACAGCGATCGATGTTGCCTTAGGGCTAAGTGGAGTGCGGCATTCCACAGAGTTCGTCCGGTTCTCAATCTCGCGGCCGTTTAACCCCTGAAAGTTAAAAACAGTCAAGAGGCCCCTCCACAAACTGGCTGTGACCGTGTCAATAAATACTAGAGTATTTTAGTTCCCTAAATACAACGACTATGTCTCAGATGAAAACGACAAAGGGGGAATTATTTTGATGCCTATCCCCGGTGTCCTACCTAACTACCAAATTCTTTTGATTTCCTCAAGTGAGGTTAATATTGGTTTAGTTAGGGAGATTAATTTTAGAGGCTATCTTACACAATCGGGTTATGGAAGTGCAACTTGATGATGTTGTGACGACTCAAACCATGCAAATGAAGATGAATCGAAATGAGCCTTTCTCTTCGATGAACACTAGCTAAAGTAAGGAAGAATTCTTTTCGTTCCCAATATGCACAACCCAATGCACATGCAATTTTATTTCTTTTCAAAATGATAGAAATAAGTAAAATATGTACCCAAAACTAACCCAAAGCAATAAAAAAGTTCTTTATATGAACACCAAACGTAATGATTCTAATCCAATTCCTATCTTTTCACACTTGAAAAAGACACATCCAAGCTACGGAAAGGAAGATTCTACAAATGCTTCCAATCAAATGCAAGACAAAGAGAAGAACCTAATAATATCATCTAACTCAAATGCACATAAATATGAAACAAGCATTTCTTCTTCTTATGAATGTAATACCAAGAATGTCAAATGATTAAATTAAAGCAAGAAGAATATCTATGTGTTTCAATTTCATGAATATGGTAAAAGAACGACAAAATCAAGCTTCTCTTTGAACTAAAGCAGAGGCAAGGAATCAATCTTTTCAAACAATCATTAGATAGGATGCAAAGGAAATAAGATGCCAAGCAATCCAAACACACCAAACACACCAAACCAAAAATGATCTCAAAACCTTAATATGGGTCAAAACGACTAAAGGATGCATGAACAACATTCCGCTTAAAAATGCAAGAAAAACACTAGTGTTTACTCAAAGGGCCAACATGGATCCAAATCTCGAAAAGACCCAAAAAATAACTGAACAAACCAAATAAATACACTTTCCAGGAACTACCGCGGGCCTGCGGGCCGCTTGGGAGCGGTACTGACAAACTACCGCTCTGTAGACAGAGCTTAAGGCGCGGTACTGCAAGACTACCGCACTGTAGACAGCGGTTAAGGTGCGGTACTGCAATACTACCGCGATCTGGACAGAAGTTAAGACGTGGTACTACCGCTCTGTAGGCAGTTACGGGGGCAGGGTACTGTGTCAACAGGGAAAGAGGCCGAAATTTGAGAAAAGATCTTGACTTTTCAAGGGTTCGCCAACCCAGAGGACTTACTGACCTGTAACAGGAGTCTAATGTAGAGAGCAGGGAAGTGAATGAGGGTAAAAGAACCCAATTCTTATAATCAATAAGTGAAATTGAAAGCAAACTTCACAAGCAAAGAAAATGGACTCAAATTCCCCAACGGAGTCGCCAGTTTTTGTTGTAGAAATTTCTCCCTACGGATAGGTAGAAACTCTCTTAGGATAAAGCAGGATGTACTGACTCTATACTAAGACAAAAAAAGAAACAAATGCTACCTTGAATCCCTATATCTAACAAACGTCTCAAGATTAAAATGCTAGAAAGAGTAGAAGAAGTTTAACTGACCTTCTATCCAAACGCTTGTCTTTGTAGTTGCTCCAATCTCCAAGCCCTCACGAATGAACCTGTCAAAATGGAACCAAGACACAAGAATGCACTATTCTCTAGCAACTTGAAACATAAGTTAGAATCTAAATCTATGAAAGATACAAATCATATCATTAAAACAAAATTAACACAAATGATTTGGGAAAACAAGACAAGTTATTCCATTACAACCTTGAAGTCATGTACAATAGTTGCTTGATGTCCAAGCCAACTTGCAGCTCCAAGTGCTTCCTCTAGCTATCTCTGCAGAAGTATGAAGATCATAGGTTTGATGCCCCAAAAGTCCTCCCTTTGGCTCATGGAAGGCTTCTCTCTTATAGCACATGGGAGGGCTAACCAACAAGAGAGAAGTGTGGATCTATGGAGGGTTTAGTGGATCAGGCCAGCTAAACAAAGAAAGAGTTAGGATCGAACCAAAGATGGTAATCCCAACAAAATATACTCAAAGGTCGAAAACCCAAAATCCAAGGCAAAAAGGCTAATTTCAGACTACCGCGTCCCTATAACTGATCATAACGCGGTAGTACCGCACCTCATAGAAGGAGCAAAACACGGTAGTGGTGACTACCGCGCCCCTGTAGATGTGCAGAGAGCAGTAGTGCTCACAAACAGGGCTAAATTGGGCTGACAGATGGCAGAAAAAGGTTTTGCTTTCAGTGTTCAGTCAATGGTTTTCATTCTGGATGTTAAGATGATCTTTAAGGGAAACTGTCGTTTAGGTCGGTAATGCAAGGATGCGACACTAATACGAAATGTGTAATATTGAGGTATAACACTGTTGTGAATCACAGTAGCATTTTTTCCCTGTTTGGACGCTGTTCTTCCTCATAGACAGTAGCGTACACATCCTAGGACTGAGTTTTTTGAGTTTTGATCTATTTGGGGGGGTTGTGGCTACATTTTTTGGGGTCCCTGATGACCCTAGGTCTGAGATAAACTACTATAAGTGGTCTCCTATCCTTGTACTAATCCTATGTTCATGATTTGGACCTTCTTTGATCAATTTGGGCTTGTTTGGAAAGTTTTGGGGCTTGTTGACCCATGTTGGGGGGTTGTGGACTAGTTTGGTGTTTTGTGCCGTGATTTGAGTCTGACTGAATCTAATTGCTCCATTTCCACTGGATTTGAAACTTATTGAGTCTACTTGACCCTATTTGTATCTATTTGAGTGAAATTTCTCTTTATATTGGTTTCTTATCCTCCCTTATGCTTTTAGTTTTCTTTTTGTAGTGAAAGCTCAAGTGTCTTTGTTGTTGTTCAAGACCTGGATAGCACTGTTTATGTGCAGACCTGACTTTACCAAACCATACTTCTTTGTAGGTCATTTTCTTTGTTTGGGTCTAAAAGTAGGTTTCGTATGCTTTTCCCAATGGTTGGCATGCTTACATCAATAAGAATCTGAAAGTCATATTGGTAGCTTTTACCGTTTCAATAAGGAAACCTGAAAGTTCTTTGCTTTTGCTTTGATAGTAGGTTACTTTAAATTTCAGTTTTTGTTTCTCACCTTTAAAAAGCACGAAAAAAATTTGATTTATTTTTTGAGTAGAGTACCTTGCAAGTGTCTTAAAGGATTTAAGAGTGCTTTGCATCAAAAAGATGAAGTTTTCTTTTGCACACTTATTTGTTTGAGTAGTTGCATTCTTAAGTTTTGAGTTTAATTTTGTACATTTAGACTTTATTTTTATCTTTTTTGCATTCGAAAAGACTAAAAATTGCATTTGCACATGCATTCTAGATCGTATCTTTAGGAATTGCATTGAAAGAAAAGATTTGTTTAGTGGTAAATAGTTCATTTCAGTATTCTATCTCTGTTATAACCACTCTCACACACCCACTACCTTTTTGAGTAAGCAAATTGTTGAGATATTGTAACTTCAAAGAATATTATAATTGTACTTTATCATTCCGGAGATGTTTATTCCTCCGTCAGAATATGTGGTAACTTGGGTTATTAGACTTCCCTAGTGGAGGTCAGCCCTTTATGTGTTATGTGGGTCAAAGGGTTATTAGACCACCCTAGAGGGGTCGGCCCAGTCAGTTGTAGTGGGGTATTTAACCCATTGGTTAAATACGAGCCTACGTGTACCTATGTAAAATACATGTCAGTGTAGTGTATAAATAGACGAGGTGTGTTCCTCATTTGACACACTCACTCACTCACTTGAGAAAGGCGCACTTGTGGAGGAGAGGTCTGCTATGAAGAAGAAGGAGCTTATGCTCAGGGTTTGCATCTTTGTATATTTCTGGTCATCTATATTGAGGAAGCTTTGCTGGGTTTTCTACCCCATGAGGGTTTCCCAGGATAAATCTCTGTCTCTTGTGTTTATGCTATGCTTGTTGTTTCTTCAGTGATCCTGTATATGCTATTATTGTGAAATGGAATGTAATGCTGCTATTTTCTATCTTAGCATATTGAATTTTAACATGGAATCAGAGCTAACCTGAAGGAAGACAAGGTATGGCACTAACGACACTTGCTTTACTTACGACAATTTGAAGGCTAGGGTTTTATATAGCAAAAACCAGTCATCATAGAACTTTCGATATAAATCCGTTTTGGTGAAGTTTTCGGATCTGAAATTGTTACAGGATGAAGATTAAATCGCCAGGTACCTTGTGTCCAAAGGACAACCTCTAATTCGTTGTACTTTGTGATTTATGATCTGTACAATATAGGGTTTCTGCCTCTTCCAGATCTGAGTCAAAATCAGGTGACCTTGGGAAAAAGGTCATATCTTGGGCTAGGAAGCTCCAAATGAAATTTCGTAAAAAGTGACAGGTAGTACACAGTCGTTAATATCTCAGAAAACGTTTTCAGAGGCCGAAGTTTAACCAGTGACACGTGGCACTCCGTACAAGTGCGCTCTCTTGTATTTTCCCATAAACAGGTCACGTTGCGACATTTGGCATAACTCTCTCTCAGAGAGTCCAATTGAGGTCAGACCTGTCAGGATGGAAAGGTAACAGGCCGAGATATCTCAGGAAACGTTTTCAGAGGCCGAAGTTAAAACAGTGACACGTGGCACGCCGTACAAGTTCGCTCTCCTGTTTTATCCCAAAACCGGTCACGTTGCGACATTTGGCATAACTCTCTCTCAGAGAATCCAATTGAGGTCAAACCTGTCAGGATGGAAAGTTAACAAGCCGAGATATATTAGGAAACTTTTTTCAGAGGCTGAAGTTAAAATAGTGACACGTGGCACGCCGTACAAGTTCGCTCTCCTGTTTTATCCCAAAACAGGTCACGTTGCAACATTTGGCATAACTCTCTCTCAGAGAATCCAATTGAGGTCAGACCTGTCAGGATGGAAAGATAACAGGTCAGGCTATCTCAGGAAACTTTTTCAGACCTTGTGGATCAAAAATTTTGGAGTTACACCAGAAACATTCAGGTACATATTTCTGTCAAAACAGAATTATTTTTTGGTACCTTCATTCATGGCTTCCGGAATTTAGGGCTTTGGAGAAAGTTGGAATTTTTGTAATCGGAGACCACGGCTGGATGCTACTCATCAAAATAGAAATTTAGAGACCAATATCAGAATTTTTGGTTGGGCAGAAGGCCGGGTTTGATTAGACCCTAGTTCGGGACTTTGATCAGAAAAGTGGAAAATTAGGGCTTCTGTAAAAATGGGAATTTTTGAAATCTGTGACCATGGCTGGAAGCTCCTCAGAAAAAATAGAAGCTTAGAGCTTTGGATCAAACATTTTGATTGGGCAGAAGAGTGGGATTCATCAAACCCCAGTTCAGGGTCACATCCAGGGAATTCGGAAGTTTCAAAGGCAAAATTGAGGAGTGAAACTTTGCAGTTTTCAAATTCGAAATATATCAGTTTGATCAGCTCATCAAGGCGCATATTTCTATCCTTTCGGAAGTTTGAAATTCAAAGTTTGAATTTTTGGGGTTTCTCTGACAAACCCATATCCAGCTCCAGGTCCAGTTCTTGCAAATCAAGTGGATAGAATTAATCCTAGAAGAAGATGGATTGGTCACCTGCATAAGTGAAGGAGTTCCTATTTCAGAGGGAGATGAGGCTAAGGCTTTACATAAGGAGATTACAAGCGATCTCGACAGGTATGACTCATCGAGGTATGTTTTGATATTTGTTCATGATTAAGTTTATGGTATGTTTGTCTTCATGTTATTACGGTTAGTACAATCTTGATTTTAGATATGTTGTATCACCTTAACAAAATTATGAATGCATGATAGAAGATATTCATTGGTTAAGGTGTTGACACTTATGATTGTACTAATGCATTATGATGTTGTGTGAGGTTGATGTTGTCCGCTAACAAGATACAGGTACATCACAAAAGACAAATCAGGTTCCATGACCATGAAAACATGAAGACAAAGACTCATCCATAATCTTTGTTCTACTTACGAGGTATGTTGTACATAACCAAGTAGGTATACTAATCCAGGTATGTTTCCCATGAATCTTACCTTGTGTTAGGATCCCCTATATAAGTATACTTGGAATGATTGGTTATGCTTATTCATAAAGTTAGTAATCAAGGGATTATGCATATTATATCTTTTATCTTGATTGATGATATGCATGAGTAAAAGAAGACTTCCCTGAAATCTTGAATACTAATGTTTATTAACTATACATTTTCAAGATTATTTAGTACTATAATGTTTTGATAGCATTTAGAATATACTAATGAGTATATGTTTGTGTATGAGATCATGAGCATGACTCTTGAGCATGCACAGTGGTACAGAATGAATAGAAGTTCAAAAGACATACAGAAGATCAAGCAGGAGGCAACCACACAAACATAAAAGATAAGTATTTGAGTTATTATTTGAAATAGTAATAATATTGCCTATAATAGGTTGTATGCATATTTGTATTCCCATAATATATAATGCTGAGTGTAAACATTCATAGAGCATTGAACAGTATACTACTAATGTGCATATGATTGACAAGTTGGACAAACATTCCATTGTTGCTTGTCTAGAATGAAACCTCTTTGCTGACATGCCGAGAGCTGTGCACACTCTCGATAGTATGTTCTGGTAGAGATGGAAGGCATCTAGATAGCCACTGTATGCATACAAGATATGGGAAAGTGTTGTGCCAAAGTATTGGTCAAGATAGTTGCATAACTATGTAAATGATATCTGTATGCATAATAGGTTATCATATCAATATGATTTGATGATTATGAAGTATTACTAATCATGTACTTAATTTTGATTTGTAGGAAAGATCATGATGAATGATGAACTCTGAACAAGCGATGGATGCTCAACAAGAGATTTACAAATCAAACACACTATAGAAATCTTGTGGCTAAGAGATTCTCTTAGAAAGAGGAAGAGAAGCATGATGAGATGTTTTGCTCCAAGGGACTAGATAAGACCATCCTCTTAATGATGTAATTAAAGACGAAGTGTGATTCAGGTTCTATATGGGTACCCAAGATCGGTAGTCAATTGATGAGCTTAATAATCATCATGGGTGATGTGGATATCAACCTTTGCTACAAGGTTGAATATGGTTTCTATACACATATGACATGGATGCAAGAAGGAACTCACCACAGAGTTCAAATTTTTTTGAGGCTCATTTAGTAGACCCATCTGACGAGAGATGGCACAGATAGATATGCAAAAGATCACTCAATGCAGAGTGTGAATAATGGTAAATTGATAGCTTCATGACAAAGCTTGGGCCTTACCAAAAGTAAAGCTATTCCTAAACCTTGAGGTTGTGGATGATGAACCTATCATACCATTATTGCATGACGATGATCTCTTTCTGACAAAGAATGAGAAACAGGTCATGAAAATGGCGGCAGAAATGAAAATGAAAGATCTCGGATTAATGCACTACTTCTTAGAAGTATGGCAAGATCCAAAAGGAATCTTTTAAATCAAGGTAAGTATGCTGTGAAGTTTCTAAAAAAGATTTGATATGTTGGAGTATAAAGCCATGGCCACTCCCATGGACTCCAACTTGAAGTTATTAGTTAATGACTCATCTTATTTAGTGGACCCAACTCTTATAGACAATTCATTGGTTCATACTAGGCCAGATATATGCTTTGGTGTAAATACCCTAAGTCAGTATCTAGTAGAACCTAGAAAGGTTCACTTAATAGCTAGAAAGCATGTAGTGAGGTACCTAAAAGGTACTTTAGATTTTTGGTCTATATTATCTTAGAGGTCATGAACTCCGTTTACATGGTTACTCAGATTCTGATTGGGCAGGAAATGTCTCAGACAGAAAGAGTACATCAGGTGGATGTTATAGTACTGAATCTACCATGATCTCATGGTTCAGCAAGAAACAATCTAGTGTGGCTGTCAGTACTGCTGAAGCAGAATATATGGCTGTCTACTATGCCAGTTGTGAAGCAGTATGGCTTCAGAAGATTTTATGTGGAGTGTTTGACTTAGAAATGAATCCCACTGTGATTATGTGTGACAATCACAGCTGCATTAAGATGACTGAAAATCCTGTATTCCACGATAAGTCAAAACACATAGAGATCCGGTACTTCTATATACAAGATATGGTGCAAAGAGGAGCTATCAAGCTTGTATATATATAAGCACTGAGGATCAGATTGCTGATATCTCGACTAAACCTCTGTCTCGAGTAAAGCTTGAACACTTCCGAGACAAGCTTGGTGTAGTTCAGAAGGACCCTCCTCGAAAGGGGGAGTGGCGCAGTATCCGATAACAAGTCTATCTCATCAATGATGAGGTTACCTATTTACTGCACTTAGTTACCTAGAATTATTTAGATTTAGGACTCTTATATTCTTTATTTTGATGGTTAGATGTATACATGCTCTTGATGATAGATGTATACATGCTAGATACTTTTGATGATTATTATACATGTTGTGGTTATACATGCTTTGATGATGATGATACATGTTGTGGTTATACATGTTTTTGATGTTGATGATACATGTTATGGTTATACATGTTTTGATGATGATGATACATGTTGTGGTTATACATGTCTTGATTTTGATGATACATGTTTTGATGATGATGATACATGTTGTGGTTATACATGTTTTTAATGTTGATGATACATGTTGTGGTTATACATGTTTTGATGATGATAATACATGTTGTGGTTATACATGTTTTGATATTGATGATACATGTTGTGGTGATACATGTTATGATGATGAGGATACATGTTCTTGATGACCATGTGAGGGGATTGGATCATCCCTGGACTTTCAGTCCTAAAGAGAACCGTAGACGTGAGGTCTCCGAGAATGAAGTCCTTAGTGGACAGTTGAGGGGATTGGATCATCCCTGGACTTTCAGTCCTAAAGAGAACCGTAGATGTGAGGTCTCCGAGAATGAAGTCCTTAGTGGACAGTTGAGGGGATTGGATCATCCCTGGAATTTCAGTCCTAAAGAGAACCGTAGACGTGAGGTCTCCGAGAATGAAGTCCTTAGTGGACAGTTGAGGGGATTGGATCATCCCTAGACTTTCAGTCCTAAAGAGAACCGTAGACGTGAGGTCTCCGAGAATGAAGTCCTTAGTGGACAGTTGAGGGGATTGGATCATCCCTGGACTTTCAATCCTAAAGAGAGCCGTAGACGTGAGGTCTCCGAGAATGAAGTCCTTAGTGGACAGTTGAGGGGATTGGGATCATCCCTGGACTTTCAGTCCTAAAGAGATCCGTAGACGTGAGGTCTTCGAGAATGAAGGGATTGGGATCATCCCTGGACTTTCAGTCCTAAAGAGAGCCGTAGACGTGAGGTCTTCGAGAATGAAGGGATTGGGATCATCCCTGGACTTTCAGTCCTAAAGAGAGCCGTAGACGTGAGGTCTTCGAGAATGAAGGGATTGGGATCATCCCTAGACTTTCAGTCCTAAAGAGAGCCGTAGACGTGAGGTCTTCGAGAATGAAGGGATTGGGACCATCCCTGGACTTTCAGTCCTAAAGAGAGCCGTAGACGTGAGGTCTTCGAGAATGAAGGGATTGGGATCATTCCTGGACTTCAGTCCGAAAGAAGAGCCGTAGACGTATGTCTTCGATAATGAAGGGATTGGGATCATTCCTGGACTTCAGTCCGAAAGAAGAGCCGTAGACATATGTCTTCGATAATGAAGGGATTGGGATCATTCCTGGACTTCAGTCCGAAAGAAGAGCCGTAGACGTATGTCTTCGAGAATGAAGGGATTGGATCATTCCTGGACTTTAGTCCGAAAGAAGAGCCGTAGACGTATGTCTTCGAGAAAGAAGGGATTGGATCATTCCTAGACCTCAGTCCGAAATAAGAGCCGTAGACGTATGTCTTCGATAATGATAGGACTGGATCGTCCCTGGACTTCGGTTCAAAAGGTACATGACTGGCTTACATCATTCCTTGATGATGCTGATGATCGTAATGCTCGTGTGATGACGATACTGATGATCGTATGATGACGATGCTGATGATCGTATAATGATGATGCTGATGATCGTGTGATGACGACACTGATGATCGTGTGATGACGATGCTAATGATCGTATGATGATGATGATGATGATCGTGTGGCGATGATGCTGATGATCGTGCCTTGACGATGCTGATGATCGTGTGATGACGATGCTGATGATCGTGCGATGACGATGCTGATGATCGTGTGATGATGATGCTGATGATCGTGCGATGATGATGCTGATGATCGTGCGATGACGATGCTGATGATCGTGTGATGACGATGCTGATGATCGTGCGATGACAATGCTAATGATTGTGTGATGACGATGCTGATGATCGTGTGATGACGATGCTGATGATCGTGCGATGATGATGACGATGATCGTGTGATGACGATACCGATGATCGTATGACGATGCTGATGACGATGTTGATGTTCCAGTAACTAGTCAAGTTACTGATGATGATGATGTTGAGAAAGCTTCCAGTGATTTATAGATGTATCATGTATGATGTTGATGACTCCTTGCTCGTGCAGATGCTGTTATAATATCCTTCTCGTTAACGGGGAGTGTTGAGATATTGTAACTTCAAAGAATATTATAATTGTACTTTATCATTCCGGAGATGTTTATTCCTCCGTCAGAATATGTGGTAACTTGGGTTATTAGACTTCCCTAGTGGAGGTCGGCCCTTTATGTGTTATGTGGGTCAAAGGGTTATTAGACCACCCTAGAGGGGTCGGCCCAGTCAGTTGTAGTGGGGTATTTAACCCATTGGTTAAATACGAGCCTACGTGTACCTATGTAAAATACATGTCAGTGTAGTGTATAAATAGAGGAGGTGTGTTCCTCATTTGACACACTCACTCACTCACTTGAGAAAGGCGCACTTGTGGAGGAGAGGTCTGCTATGAAGAAGAAGGAGCTTATGCTCAGGGTTTGCATCTTTGTATATTGTTGGTCATCTATATTGAGGAAGCTTTGCTGGGTTTTCTACCCCATGAGGGTTTCCCAGGATAAATCTCTGTCTCTTGTGTTTATGCTATGCTTGTTGTTTCTTCAGTGATCCTGTATATGCTATTATTGTGAAATGGAATGTAATGCTGCTATTTTCTGTCTTAGCATATTGAATTTTAACACAAATAACCTTTAAAATGAACCCTAATAAAATGTACTAGTAACATTTTCATTTCTAGGTTACACTATTCACCAACTAGTTTTGGTTAGGATCTTGGGTTTAAAACACCTTAAACTACCCGAGATCACACATTATGCAAAAATCATAGTTCGACTATCACAGGTAAACCCACCTCATTCAAAACTGGCCTATGATCTATGCAGTAGGTCTTGTGAGATCAAATTGTTGGGAATAAACCTCCTACTTTCTATTTTGAGCATATACTAGGATTGGATCGCGTTTGGGGACTCTTTTGAGTTTCGGGCTCAGTTACCCTGCCCATGCCTTCTGATTCGACCTGAGATTGTTCCCCTAGGAGTTTTCGGTGTGGTGGTATCCTTAGTATCTGACCAAAGGATCATACACAGGTGACGATGGAGGGTTATATCTGCTGTACCTAGGACAGATGTGGGAGGAAATCCCTTGCAGGTCTTTGGGAGGGCGGTTGGGTGATTCCAGCGCTTGCACCCTTAGTCATTGTATTGTGGACCCCGAGTAACTGTCTTTTTTCCTTCATTGATCTGTTCTGGGCCCTCATCATCCCAGACTCTTCTCTGAAAGGCATCTGTTTGCCTAGTTTGATTTACTTATGACCTTTTTTAGTGGTTTTCTCTTTGTGCTACTTGCCTTAGTTTTCCTTAGAGAACTTCTTGCTCATTTGAGCAGGAAACTATGTCTAGCTTTCCAAAGAGTGCCAATCAAGGTACCCCTGTTCCAGGGGATCCTTGTGTTGTTCCATTCATTGGAAACATTGGTAATCCCTTAATGGCTACTTTGAATCTTCGTGGATTCACTATAGGGATGTTGGTTTGGTTGTTCTCCACTCTGAATGCCTTGCATGCTACTGACGCTTCTTTTGTCAGCACCTCAAATCAAGAGAATCAGAACACTGTGCCTTCTTTTCCAGTAACATCTTCTCCTCCTCCTTCTACCTCATGTGGTGAAAGTAGCAATACTAGTAACCAACAGTCTAAAAGGAATAGACGGGGGAAGGATAGGAAGAAGATGCCAAAACAAGGGAGCAGCAACCCAGCCACTGCAAGTCATGCTGGGGGCAAGAACCCTACCTTTGCAAGTCATGCAGAGGGCACCTACCCAGACTCTGGAGGTCATGCTGGGAGAAAAATTTTAGTCACTGAAAATCACACTGAAATTTTGTCTTCAACCAATGTCAGTCATGTTGGGGACACGTCATTGATCACTGCTATTCATATTAATGAAAAGCCACAAGTCCCTGTGAGTCATACTGGAGACACCAGATCAGCCACTACAAGTCATGCTGAAGGAGTTGACATTGTCGACAAACCCAATAAACAGAAGTATAAGTTCCCTTGCAAGTTTTGTGAGGGAGACCACCTTACTTACTTGTGCCCTGTACTTCCAGAAGTGCAAAAAGTGTGGTCCTTAGTTCAAAATTCTTCTGCTTCTGAGAAACCAGCCACTGCAAGTCATGCTGGGGGCAATTTGTCATCCAATGCTAGTCATGCTGAGAGTACCGACGTTGTAAAGGAGTCTCAACCTAGAGAACAAAAACCAAAATTCCCTTGTAAGCTTTGTAAGGGAGATCACCTTACTCACCAATGCCCTGCCATTCCAAAGGCATGAAGAGTGTGGTCCATGTCAGAAGGAATCTCTACTCCTGAGTTGTCTATAGATTCCCTACAGTCAGATAAACCTTTGGTTGATAAAGTGGTTGAACCAAAAGAGTTCTTGGTCAACCCCACTCTTCCTTGGGAGAGTTAAGTGATCGAATCGATGCAATCTTCGACCGATCATATCAGTCCTGCAAAGATTGATGCACCTACTGCAGAAGTCTTCTACATTACCCGTTTGGATGTTTCTAAAAAAGGGGACACTTCATCTGTTCCATGTGAACCCCTACCAAGCCCTAAGATCATTTCTTTTGATTGGAATAGTCTAGCTGAACCTCGTCTTCCTTCTTCGACACCTTTCCAGATAAAGGTTGATATCGGGAACCATACGGTTGCTAGGTGCATTGTAGATGAAGGAGCTTCTATTAGTATCTTATATGCTTATGCTTGGAGAGATTTGGGTTTCCCTAATGTTATTCCAGCTGTTAATTGGCCGTTGACCTTCAATAAAAGACCTAGTGAACCGTTCGGATTCCTCTGTTAGGTACCTGTTACTTTGGGTGGAAAAACAGTCTTAGTTGATTTTATGGTTTTAAAGGACCCCGTGGACTTTGATATGATCCTAAGGTGTGATTATGTTTATGCTATGAATGATTTGGTGTCTACGCTCTTTCATGTGATGCATTTTCCTCATAACGAAAACATCGTCACTATCGACCAAATTGCATTCGTTGATCCTTCTTATTACCCAACTGTAGACAAGTCAGATCCCTCGTAATTAGGTACTACTATGTCATAAGGGAATTATGTGGCATATTGTTCCTTGAGTTCAACTACTACTGAGAAGAAGTCTCTGAGTTCATGCTCACCTTCTCGGGACATAGTCCCAGCTTTTGACCAAGTGACACCTCCATCTGAATGTTTAGATATGTGTTCTATCTGGGACGATATACTTCCTTCTGATGAAGTTTTCATAGAGTCCATAGTACAGTCCTCCATTCATTTGGATGTTGATCCAGTCGCGGTTATGTCCAGCCTTGGTTTGACCTTAAAGTCTGATCTTCCTACTGTTGAGTCTTTGGACTCTCCTATAGATCCGCAAATCAGTGTTCCTGCTCAGTTTGATTCTACTTCTAGAATTTTCAACTCTCATGATGATGATATTGTTTCTACAGATTCCATAATGTTCTTCAACTTTGATCTTCATCCTGAAGTTGATCTTATTGATTATAAGTCCTCAGGCTTGGGTACCATAGAGTCTTCATTTGAAAACTCTGCCTTGTTTATGCGTGTTGTTGATGATAGTGAAGTTGAATGTATTTCTACCACGGTGACTTGTATTGGGCCTTTCTTTACATATGTTTTAGATATGATCTTGGTACTAATGTTTCTTGGAGACATGATTCTTAGCTAGATTTATACTTTCTTATTGGTGTTTTTCAACACCTTGTGTCACCTACCCAATTTTTGAGAATAATTATTTTCTACTATTATCCTTTTTGCAAATTACTTTGTGTTAAAATTATAATTACAAGTTTTGTAATCATGACCAATTAGGTAAAGGATGAATGTAATGACTCATTATTATTATTTAATAAATAAAAATGGGAGACAAACACTCAAGAAAGTTGTTACAAGAGTGTCCACTGGCCCACTAGGAGGAATGGAAGTTGCTGGAAGGACTGGGACAGATGGAAGCATTTGCACTCTACCATTAGTTGTTTTTATGGGACAACTCCCCCTAACTTTGTGGCATTTACCCCTCTAGGTGGAGGGAGGTGAGTAGGTAGCTCACTAATGACCAGTAATTACAAAAAGACCTAGGCAGCCTATAAAAGGCAATTTGAATTGAGCAGGGAGCTCTTACAATGTTTTCTGCAGAAACATTTCCTTAGGGCATCAGGTGATGGCTGAGAGATTCGAATAGGGAGGCTGTGGAGAGTGCAAGTATAAGTCTGTAAATGTATGAGAAGGACATACCAGAGGTGCTGGTGCTGGTCCAATTGCTTACTAAGCCTGTAAGGCTGGATAAAATTTCTTGCTGCTACAAGTAGAGATCCTAAGCTTCAGAAATTTCTTCCTCCTAGTGGATCAGTGGATAGGCTCGTGGGTCCTAAGGCATACATCTTGGCTGCTTGGGAGCAGTTTGGGTGGAACAGGATTCTTGAGTGATTTGTTCCTCCCATCACACTCAGGTTCTATTCTTTTTGTGTTTTTCCAATCACAAGAATGATCTCAGAAAATGGCTTAGAAATGTTATTAATGATCAATAGCAGTAAAAGGTTAGATCCTGATTTATTTTAAATTGTTAAACTGATATAATGACTCCTCTGCATTTTTCCCCATGCGTGAAGCTGCATCATACTCCAGTACAGAGAGGTAGCATAAAATATGTTTAGTTGAAAGTGAAACCTAGCATGCATCTAAATATATAAACCCCAGAGACCACCCATGCACAGACTCATGTTCCCCATGCATCTTATATTTTAGCAGCTATAGATTAGATCTCTGCATGCATTGTTTTTTTTACTGTCAAATCTATGTGCTGAGACAACATACCATAAAACTAGTTATAGCAATTTCTTTTCTGACTTCTGAAGGTGGATATGGTGTTAACATCTAGGGTTTACTGACCACCAGTTATTTCTTCAAAGAAACCAATATCATGCATTCTGCTTAACCACATACTTATTCTTTTATTTGTTGTTTGAATTTGTCTGATCTTTATAGAAATTATTTTCATTACTATATTATTGTTATGCAAAAAAAAGAAAAAGGAGTACTGTATTGTTCTTTCATTTTTTCCAGAGGTCCAAATTGGACAAATACAGGGAGATAGAATTAAAATAGAAAAATTATGATATTCATAAGCAATTAAATTAACTGACGAATGCACTGTCACTTTCTGGTTTTCTGTATTTTCAACTGTATGTGGCAAATTTACATCATAGAATATAATGTTATGAAAGGAAGAGAAAATAATGGCCTTGTTGAATTGACAGAGTAAAATACAGTATCTCTACACCCAAACCAGGGTTGACCTATTCTCATCACACTATTATTTATAAACATTTAACAGCTTCCAAATCAAATGTTTCATTACCATAGATATCCTAACTATAGATTCAAGATCTACTATTCTTGTTTTCTTTAAACATCATTACAGACCAGCAGACTTCATTAACATGGACAGCTAAGGTTTAGCATTATCACAGTTGTATTCAAACAAAACCAACACCTTTCTATTATTAGCTTAACCCATGTATGCACAGATGTAACACAAGACAAGTAGATCATTATCGGCTTATAGCCACTCTTTAAATAAACATCTTAATAGGATTTCAGATACAGATTCGAAACGAGAGCTCAGAACACCATACGTAAGCATTAAACCCTAACAGTAAACATTTCCATTTAAATTTATGATGGCAGCATCCCACAGATTTCCTCTTTGGTAACTGAAGTTTCCATTCAAATTTATACTACAGCTAATGCCGAAACAAAACAATAGTCAGCGTTTCTTTTCTCGACTTATAAGTGACAAACGATAGACATCAAACGTTATATGCTATGAAATTTTTTCCAACCACAAGGGTCCAACCCTATCAAGCTCGCCGAGCCAGAGGATGGTCGGCCATATGTTTTAAGAAACATTTACATCATCTACAGTAACAAACAAAACATAAATGGTAACGTTTCCTAATGTTGTAGGTGAGGCAAAATCCATTGCCGAGAAGACATACTTTCAACACCCTGCTCATCAAGTCCGATTCTAGGATAACCATGAGGGAGGGGTACCACCGAAGCTTACCGGTGGGTTTTCTATATTTCTTCTCCTCGTCAATTTTCCCCGGCACCCTGCTGTTCACCGAGAGCTACCTGCCAAATGACCATGCTCTGAGTTAAATATCAATCATGAAATAACGATGCATGCAACAAGAAGACTTTTAAAATTTTGCAACTTTACTATACCTGAGTCATGATAGAAGCTTGACGAAGCCATCCATCCATCCATTTTGAAGGAGAAGCACCCTACTTGAAGGCCACACTGTGTGATACCTTTTGGAACTTCCAACCCGATCAAAACCCCAGACTTGCAAGTCACTACAACGCCACAATAGACACACTCATCCAACCTGTGGATTGCCGCACTTTTCAACTGCAGACGTGGCCTCCATTGCTAGAATTCACTTACAGTTTGGAGGTTACTGCCAGTCTCAGGATCGAGCCCAAGGAAGGCTACAAAAACATCAAAACCCTAAGTGCCTCTCGGCCAGTTGGCCTCCCCCAAACCCTATCACCGAAACAATGACCAAGAAAACGTTACAAGACCGTGTAAGTTACGTTAGGTTTCATCACAATCCCAACACACAACAATCAACGACAGAGATCTAATTTCCTTAAGACACGATGGAGGGGGTAGATGCAGCATTAACTCACCCCTCCCTCTCCCAAGCCACGAAGTTGCCAACTCTACTGACACCAGGGCAGGAGACCCATTACAACTCAACATCGATGAACCTTATCACATGCTAGAGACCCTTCACAACATGTACGTAATATTACCCTTAACACAGTGGCCAGATGAATTGATTACAAACCTAACCATTTACTACACCCCTGAATTTGTACATAGGATTTATGCATTGCCATAATTCCACCTGCCAACCATATGGATCAATGTTAATAGCATCGACTTTATAAATTATACCAAGGCTAACATTCACCGGTAGCATGTATTAAAGACTTTGTATGTTCCATGAAAATTGATATAAGTATGCTCATAGTATAGAACATCCACCTAGGTCGCATTCGATCCTAAGGTATGGATTGACTCTACCCCAAACTTAATATAAAATCATTATAAAGTCCATCATATAGTTCATCAAATTTTTCCCATTGCATAAATTCACAAGATTACACCCTTAGGGTACAGTTTCCCATAGAACCATCGCATACATAGCATGATAGGGTATTAATGCATAACGCATCACCATTATAATTGCTTAGGTAGTAGAGAACTAGAAACACCTTATCACTCTTTCTATGGTATGCTTAGGACCATGTGTCCTTGTCTTAAACCCGTCATCGTTGAAATTTATTAAAGAGTTGTTTTAACAGCTGCAAGTCATTCATAGAATGACAACAAGTGAAGTCTCAAATGACTGATGAAAACATTCATAAAAATCACACTCTGAGATTGATGATATCTGCAGTTTTTTGATCTAGTCAAATCCATCTTACAAATTTGAAGGAAACCATACCTGTAGCATTGAATTCATAAGCAATTTTTATTTATATCAAGGTTATTAAACACTTCTGAATTTCATCGCTATCTCTTACCTGCGAATCTACGCATGAAGTACGAGTACAATGCTTTAGCTGAGTAGGTAAGTAAGCTTTAGGGAACCTTGTGGGACCCCTTTCATCATCATCCTGAAAAATTAAACTATTAGTACTTGTCGAGAAGAATTCTGTTTTCAAAATGCATGACAATTTTCAATCATTTCAGCATATGAGTAAAGGACATAAGCATTAATTGGATTCATGACATGTCTCCAACATGATACCCCATGAGAAGACAAAAAGACACAGTAGTTAAATTATTCCTACCAAGTGTCGCATTTATTAACTACTGCTTCACTAATTATTATTATTTCCGCATTTTACAAATATTAGCTTTTAATGGCAATTTAATTTTTTTTTAATTTTTATGAAAATATCGGGATGTTACACCTTGTGCGACCATGTCAGGTATATTCGGAACCTTGCATATAGGTTTAGGCTTCCCCGTTGTTATGTGGCATTTGAACCTTTTTCCATCCGAATTCACCATAGGGTCGAACCTGTTGGATATTGGTGTGTTAGCCATCTCTTTATGCATTGTGCACTAGTTTGACAACAGAGCCTACCTAACATGGGTCACCCTAGTCAGCACCCTTATGCCATTTTGGTGCCCATGCTAAGTTTTTCTCATAGGCTCGAGATCCTTTTTAGATTTACCATGACTTTGAGAAGAAGCCTCATATCTTTCTTTCTCATATATTTCTGGCCATCCTTGATAAGGCTCCCATATTTGTGTTCAAGTTTCATATGCATCTGTTATGATCCCGCTTGTGCTAATGAGCTTGATGCCATCTTCCACGCTTTTAGCTCATTGTATAAGACTCCATCTCTGATCTCATTTCCGCTAAACCTTGTATCATTTTTCCTTCGCAATTTGACACCTTTTACCTAGAGGAGACACACCCTAAGTGTCCTTATCTTGCGCGTGTTCCTTGCATTAGGAATAGCTTTGTTCCATGTACTTGGAGCTAGTTTTGCATGTCCCTGACACTCGTCTTCTCCTAAACAAGAATTCTTCCACCTTTACTTCGAGCTTGTTAAAAACAATAAGTAGGTTACGAGCATTCTTCCACCTTTACTTTGAGCTCGTTAAAAATCGTAAGTAGGTTTTGAGCATTTCTTCCATCTTCACTTCGAGCTCATTAAAAATAGTAAGGAAGTTATGAGATTTTTCTGTATCTCCTTTGAGCTCGTCAAAAACAGTAAGGAGGTCACTAGTTTACTTTTTCAGGCTCGTTAAACCTTTATGGAAGAGATCCCTATGGAGTTCTTTTAATCCCTTTTCAAACTCCTTAAATAGGAAAATTTTGCCGAGCATAGTTGTCTTTTTGGGCTCGTTAAAATAACTGAATCGACATCCACTTAGGTATAGAATTATCCATTTTTCGGGCCTTGGTCGATAATTTACGGAAAAGGTATACTCTAGGTATACTTTGGTATGTGCTAGAAGAGTTCTTCTTCCATTATTTTACACTTTTTCGGGGAAGGAGACTAACTTTATGAAAAAGGACCTTTGGAGTCATCTTTAGGGTTTTCAGACTCTCGAAATGTGAAAACTCCAAGCGAGCATTCACCTCCTCGGGCTCGATGTGGAATCCACAAGATGGTTGATACAGGACTATTTAAGTTTTTCAACTCTATAAGCAAGAAAACAATGCTGAGCATAGACCAATCCGGGCTCAATATAAAATCCACGGATAGGTGTATGGAGTTTTCTTCTAGGTTTTTCAGACTCCTTAAATATGAAAATACCATCGAGCATGCTTTAGTTCTTTGTCAAGCTTGTTAAAAAATGAAAAAGGAAAGGGAAGGGAAGAATGTTAAAATATCTTTCAATATGATTGTAGCAAGTCAACTACCTCCTTGAACAAAGTGCATGTTTTGAGTCTATCAAACAAGTTGGGTTTTAGTGTTTCCCTTAGGATAAACCTATTCTTAGATTTCTTACTCCTCCATTTGGTTAGTCTTCCAATCATATGGAGAATTTGTTAATGTCTCCTACATTGCAGATTTTCATCGTGGTCTCTTTGTGTTAAAATCTGCCTAAGTCACTCTTGTTTCGTGCTCACTATTCAAGGATATAACCTGTGTCGTCCATTCTGCAGTTTCCTTCACCTCATGCGTCGACCATTCCTTGGTGTCAATATGTTTCATCATCTGTCAGTCCTACTCCAAATCAGCTTATACCTATTGAGTGTCCCTCGTGTTGGATGATGGAGGATGCCTTAAGGCCTCCCTTCCAATGGACTTCTTCCCTTTGACTTCAACTCATTGTGCTCTGGGAATGAAGTTTAGAGTTTCGGTTAGTACCTTGGGGATTGTAGTCATTAGTGGCAGTTTCCCTCGCTATTGGATAGATGGGAATACCTCAATGTCTCCTATCCGATAGATTCTTCAAGTGTTTGATGACAAGACCATTTATTTGCACTTGCTTGAATGTACTAGGTGCCTTGGGTTCCATTTTCATTATTGGTGGACACCCTCGCGTTTGTTAATGGTATACATCAATGAATGGTAATCAAATGATACCTCCCATGTTCGACATCAACTCATTTATTCGAATGGATAGGTTTGTACCTTGGGTTGTTTTTGGATGAAGACCTTGGGATCCTCGATAGTATCACCTTATTTATGTTATCGCCCAAGTTGCGCAAGACTGAGCCACACTCTTTTTGGCTCTTGATGAGACATAGATCCAACTTGTTCTCTATGGCTATATTCTCTAGTTTTGACATAGATCCACCTTATGTTTATGTGGCTATGTTTACACTTATGTTCCGCATGGATCCACGCTTGTATTCTAGTGGCCATGATATATGCATCTATATTTGGATCATTAGTGTATCCACTTGGAGGTCATGTTCCACTATTTGAACATGGATAGTTACCCCAAGGATGAGTTTGTCTGACATTGCCTTTGCTTTCAGGTACTTTATTTGAGCCTATGATTCTTGGTTTCTCTAGTTACTCTGCTCCCATCTTTCAACTCTTTGTTATTTACAATGTATTTCGGCCATCGTTTCCCTTACTCCCTCTGACCTCATACATTAGGGGGCATTTGTTATAGCTTAAAATGACACTTCTCCATTTGTGACGACACTTGTATCGCTTGGTCGCATGACAACAATTCTTGAGATCAAGTTTAGTCACACAACATGACACTTGCGGATTGAAGGGTCATCTGGGACACTTAACATGGTTGAAATTACCTCACTCCTAGTCCATTTTATGCTCATAACCCTTAGGAACACTTTTCTAGACCAAACCACCTCCTGAAAATCATCAGAAAACCCTGTATTTGGCCATATTTCCACAAAAACGCTAGTATCTAAGCATGATAGTAGCGTTTTCTTTCAAAAATATGTAACTCTGCTTCACTAGAGTAGCATTCACCTTGAAAAATATGCTGGTTTACAGTAGGAAGAGTAGAGTACTTTCCTGAATCAGTCAAAATCTTGAATTTTGGTTAAATTGAGTTGGTTTGGGAACCTCCTGATAGGTTATAACTAATTTTCCTCTCCTTCATTGACTATATAAGGAAGGCAGAAGGGCCATGAGTAGGGACCAAGCCCATAACAATGTTGTGCTAGAGCAATGGAGACCCTCATGCCCCTCTCTTATGCCTCAGTTTTTGATAAACCCTAGCACAGCTAATTAGAGGTTGGGATCCTTGGAGAACAGAAGCAGGAGACATTGAATCTAGGTTTCGTGAAGTGCCAAGATTGAAGGAAGGTATAAATTTATGTACTTGCTTCATTCATTAATAAAGATCAGACATTCTTTCCTTTCCAAATATGACGTATTCATGTGTGTCTTAGATTTGATTACAGTTTACTTAAACTTTCATGTCTTCTGTCATGAATATCAGTCTTATATATGTGGTCAAATGTATTTGAAAAATGTATAAAGTTGTTTTGCAGGTGTGGGAATTGCGATACTTGATAGCATTGAAGAGCAAGGAAGAGGAATGCTGGGATCAACCTTCTTAATAAGGTACTCATCTTTTTAACCTTAAATATCTTTGCTTACTAGTTGCAATTACAAAACATTTGTAGGTCTATCTTTCATCACTGTAAGTTGGTAGTTTCTCCCCTGAACTATAGGTGTATTTCCCTCACAACAAAGAGGCCAACGGATCTAGCACATTTGTTTCACACCTTGGACTGTCTACTGCTGGAGCAAGCAGGCCTCCGCCCCTGGTGTTCTGGTGGCTGCAGGGACCATGGGTCTGCTAACTACTACCATGATATTATCCATCTCGGTTAAGACCTCATCTCTATTTCTCCAAAGTATCTATGCGGCTTCCTTCGCTGGTTGTTCATGCACACTCGTCGTTCTGTCCCTTATTGCACCTGGAGTGTTTCTGTGCGAAATGAAATGAATCATTTCCACAGCCTCCTTGGATTTGCTCACTCAGCTTATTGTGTTACCCACTTGCAACATGGATTCTTACTAAACCCCTCTTCCAACTTATGGATACTTCCTTGCTCAACTAACCTTCTACATCTGTATTTATGCTTGCTCCTGATGTCCTCGACATCTGATCATTGAATCATTTGCAAAATATTTCCCATAGCCATCCGATTCTATCATCATACTTCTCCATTGTCTTCTGGTGATGTTGATCTGCAGTAGTCATGCTCAGATTGGACTCCCACGTGCTAATCGTGTGAAGCATCGACAAGCGATCCGGCTGGTCATGCTTCCACTTTTTGTTTAACATGGCGATCATGCTGAAAGTGCTTTTGTTTAACATGGTGATCATGCCAGGACTTTTATCGGTCCTTTTCTACCTTCTGATGAAACCCTACAATCAACCGATCCTCATCGAGTTGTATTAGTTGTGAGAATCATTCCTCCAATGCTTCGTCATCACTCATTCATGTGGCTAATCCAACGTGCAAACTTGATATAATCTACTCCATCGGCATGAATTCTTTTTGTCCGTAAATGAGCTTGAACAGGGTCTGGCCGGTGAGTCGTTTACATGTTGTGCGATACGCCCAAAGTATCTCTGAAAATTTCAAATCCCAATCATGTCGATTTACGTTTCAAACCTTGGTGAGTAAATGCTCCAATATCTTATTGAATGCCTAAACTATCCCATTTGCTTGAGGGTGGTACGGGGTGCTCTTGTTGTGTTGAATTTGAAATTCTTCTGTCGTCGGTGCATTCGTCTAGTTAACAAAGTGAGTTCCTTGGTCACTCATAAACACTTTTGGGAACCCAAACCTATTGACCACATTGTCAAAAATGAATCTTGTTGTAGTTGCAACTGAGAAATATCTCACTAGTGCAGCTTCTTCCCATCACGTCAAATAGTCTGTCGCAGTGATGATGTAGCGCGGCCATGTTCTTTTACTGGGTAGGTTGATGGGTCGAACAAAATCAACTGCCCACTTGTCAAAAGATTGTAGTGTCACTTGGGGTACCAGCAAAATTTCATCCCTTCATGATGGCTTCCCTGTCCGTTGACATATGTCGCATCTCTTGGTGTAGTCCACAGCATCTCCATGCATGGATGGCCACCACAGTCTCGCTCGAAGGATCTTCCTAGCAGTTGCACGTCCTCCGTAGTGTCCCCCAATGATCCCGTTGTGAGATTTCGATACAATCCTCTCCTTCTCATGCGGAACGACGTATCATTGAAGTATCTCATATGGTCCCATCTTGTACAATTTCCCTGCAATCAATTGAAAATATGCAGCTCTGACTACTAGCTGCTTCTTCTTATTGGTAGTGAACCCTTCTAGCGCCTCCCCTGTTGCTAAAAACTAAATGATTTATTCGTAATGGTCATCGACCATGCTGACCCTAAAAAAATGAGAATTCGAAAATCCTTCATCAATGCTCCTTGGTTCTTCCCCAGAATCTATCTGTGATGGGTGGTTTGGTCCTGTATTTAGTCATCCCGGATTTACGATTATCTCAAAATCAAACTCCTGGAATAGTAACATCCATCGACAGATCTTTCCCCCCAACACAGCCTTGTTCACCAGGTATTTTAGTGTTGAATGATCGGTGAACATTTTAAAGTGTCCCCCTAAGTGCTAGTGTCAGAATTTTTGTAAGGCGTAGACCATCGCCAGCCCTTCCCTTTCTGTGGTTGTATAATTCTTCTCCGTAGTAGACAAATTTCTACTTGCGAAGGCTATCGGGTGGTTGATGTTTCCTATTCCTGGTTGAGCCAAGATGACTCCTAATGCGACTGATGATACATCGACATGAACGTGGAATTCCTTTGTCCAATCCGGAAATGCGAGTATGGGTTCTGTGACCATATTGCTTTTAATATGTCCAAACTCTTTTGACACTCTTCGTTCCTTTCAAAATTGGCATCTTTCTTCAAAAAATTCTCCATTGGTGCCATGATTATTGAATACCCTCTGATAAACTTTCTGTAGTAGCCTATCTGTCCCAACGTTGCTCTCAGTTTCTTGACTCTCTTTGGTGGTGGAAGGTCAACAATAATTGCAATATTTGTCAAGTCTACCAGTATTCCTTCCCTATAGACAATGTGCCGCAACAAAATTCCAAACGGAGCATAGAAGATGCACTTTTTCAGGCTCAATGAAATTTGGTGTTGTTGACATCGTTCCAACATTATCCTTAAGTTTATGTCGTGATCGTTGACTAGCCCCATATACCATCCAATCGTCCATATAGACGTCAAGAAATTTATGAATGTAGTCCTTGAACGCCGAAACCACTAATTTTGAAAAAAATGTTGGAGCATTCTTCAGTCCAAATGGCATCAATGTATACTGAAAGCATCCCCATTCTGTGACAAATGTAGTTTTATTCCTATCTTCCTTCGCAATCTTGATCTGGTGATAGCCCGAAAACCCATCGGTAAATGAGTATATTTCCTGGCCTCCTACTCCTTCCATCACCTCATCCGTGAATGGTGTCGTGAACGGATCATGTAGGCAGGCATCATTTAGCTTCCTTAAATCAACAAATATTCGGGCTTCGCCAGATTTCTTATCTTGGACCACCATCGGGATGATCCACTCTTATTCTTCTACAGGTTCTATAATTTCATCTTCTAGCATTCTTTCAATCTTAGCTTGCACCCATTCCTTGTAAGAAGGATTCAACTGATAAGGTCGTTGCTTGACTGGCTCCGCATCGGGTTTCAGGGGGATCTTCATTTTTCCTAAGTCTAAGTCCCTAGAAATTCCTTTCATCTCTGAGAAGATCATTGGGAATAGATCCTAAAACTCATGCAATAGATCAGTCATCTTCGCAATAGTCAAATCATCCCAGTAGTCTCCAATACTTGCAAACTTCAGATTCTCCTCTGACCCAATGTTCACCTTCTTGATTTTCAATGGTTGCTGAAATCTATCGAAAGGTATTCCTGGTGCCTCAACACTGTGATTACCTTCTGATTCTAGCACATAGATATCCCTCGGGTCATCCTCATCATCTGATTCTCTTGTGATATTGTAGCAATCCATTAACATTTCTGGTGTCGTAGTCCACCGAAGTTCCAACGGTTGCTCCGTCGATACTACTTCAAATATTTTCTCATGGATCACATGTAGCATAGTATGGATGAAAGGGTTCTCATCTGAGAAAAAAAATGATTGGATGAAGCCAATAGTGAGATGTTCCCAAGAGGTCGTCCCGCGTTGCAGTTCTGTTGCGACATACCAACTTCACGGTACTTCATCCAGTGTGTCAACAAAGCCATGTACCCACTTCTCCTTCACTCGTGAACCCCATTGGTGTTGACATGAATTCAGATGTTCCTTCGAATCTCCTCTACCATCATATTTACTTCTGCCATATCCTACAGCTTCGCCTAACCTAACATCCATGAGGTGTCGACATAGTGATTAGACTTATGCGTCGCCCACCAGCACGCAGGAGTAGCCTTCAAGGCTTCCTCCAAGGCCAATAGACGTTGCGGCTTCGCCACTTTCTCCTCAAATTCAGTGAGGAACTTGTTCAAATTGAGCAATCCCTCATATGTCAGTAGTGCACACTCCTCTATGGCTACCCATCTCAGCGATTGTGTGATCCTCATACACCTCCTCAATGACACTTCGTGTAACCGATTCTGCCAATTTTTGAGTGCCTCATCTCAATCTGATGATGTTGAACTCACAATGTGCCATCCCAATTCTCCATCTGCAGTAGGATTAATTTCATCCTCATATATGTTGTACAACTATCCAATTGATCTGTAAATTCATCTCTTGTTGGTTCAGCATATCGTTTCCCTTTTGCAGGATCAAGGGGTGCAACGACCCTCATCTTGTGTTCTCAAATGACATAGTCCGCTTTTTGAAGTTGATAATGGCTTGCTTTTCCATTTACCAGTCTATCCCTAGCAACAATGGATAGGGGATGGTGTTCTCAACAATCTCTATTACATCAAAGTCGGTGTATGTCCTAAGTCCCTCAATTTCAACTGGGAGCTGGCACACCCGACCAAGTGGAGTAACCTTACTTTGATTTGCTAATCGCAGCTACACCGGCGACCAAGCGAACTGTGGTTTTACCATTGTTTCCCATGTTTGCTTGGTCAGAATGTTCACATATGATCCTTGGTCCAAAATGATTGAGTCGACATCAAATGCTCCAATTTGTGCCGACATTCGCATGTCTCTCCCCATCTTTCTCTTGTGTATGCAATTGACCTTTTTATCCTGGTGTGCAGCCTCCCGTTGATGCAGTAGACTGTATATTTATTCCAATGCATCTGGGTGCTTTTCCAACTCTAGAAAACTCTCCAAGAAGGCTTTTAAAGTGTTATCCTTCCTCCACAACTTTGTCGTGTCGAACATTGATGGCATATCCTAGATCACTTCTTCCTGAAGAGGTAACTACCTCCTCTATCGCATCGCCTCTTGCGCTTTCAAAAAGACATCCCTTTTGACCTTTGCATCAAAATTGACATGCTTACATGTTGTTGGTCAGATGGTAGCTTGTGAGCTATCAACTCATGTCACAACTCCTCCTTGTGTAACGACTCCAACAGTCACATTGTGTTTTCGAACCTCCGTTGATATCATCTGTACAGTCGATGGTGTATTCTGATTTTGGCTCTATGGAGGCATATTCTTAGTCTTCCATTTCGCGATGAGATCCGGGAAGTCCTCAACGTTGTGGTCCACAACACTGCAATAACTGCACTGTGGTGGCGGGTTTGGGAAATCCCTATGATAATTCCCCTCCTTCCCACAATTATAACATACAATCGACCCTTGTCCTCTTCCAGCAGCTCCTCCGTGTCCAACGCCAGCACCTCGATCTTCGCTGAATCCTTCTCTAAACCCTCCAGGAGGTGGTCCATATGGTGGGTACTGTGGTTGTCCATACTACAACTATTGATATGGTGGTTTCGCATACTGCGGCTGGCCATACTGCAGTTGCAGATACTGCGGGTGCCCATACTTCGGTTTCCCATACTGCCCTTGATCGTACTGCTGCATATGATTAAACTAGGGCTGTTATTGGGTATACTGCAGGTTTTGTTGTATTGTCGGTTGCTCTTCCCCTTTCATAAAGTACGTATCGGCAGTACAGTCTTACAATAGGTCATAGGCCTTGCAGTCTTTGTTGGGTGGAATTATTGTCGTTTAATTTTGTTGTAGTACTTGCCCAACTATTTAATTTTTCAATCCGAGGTTCGCAAGCTTACAAAGCACATGCAAAGTATATGCAGAATTGAAGAAAATATAATCTAATCTAAACCCCATTGCTAATTTCTAATTGCTAATCTAATTCCCCCTTAAGCTGAAACACAAAATTGCTAATCTAATGTTGGAAGCTGAAACACACGACTGAAAGTAAATTGCATGAAAATAAACTAACTGAGAAAGCAGGAAATCGCATAAAGGAAATACAACATGTGAACAACAATAAGACAATACCTGTGAGCTCACATTAACAATAAAGAAATCTTAATTTACATCACACCAATCAATGACAAATCATGAAAGCATCAAAACTAAGATTGTGAACAAAAGCTAAGAATCTCCTTCTCCATATTACAAAGTCAAAACTAACTTCTACAATCTAAGACTAATCTCCTCCTAATCTACTATCTATCTACCATTAATATACTACTCCAAAATGAAGAGAGAGCACTCTCTTTTATACATGAATGTCTTTGAGAAGAAGATAACCATCTCATAATGACAGATCCATTATTCTCTCAACCACTCTCAACTACTTTCCTATTATTACAAAATATGATCCCTTCAAATCCTCCACATGTCTCTCACAAATTCTCCACATGTTTCTCATACATCCTAGATAAGATATGCCAACCAAATCTCCATGATTTTATCCTTGGAATATTCTTTGAATAACTATCTCCTTGAAATGGTGGAGGAGATATTCGAGGAATCTTTCTTTGAATTGATCCCTCCATATTCCTACACATTACAAAGCTCATCCATACTTGAGATATTAGTGACAAACATGTTATTTTCCAATATTTAATCAATATTTCACTTATAATACTAAAATGAATAAAGTGGAAAATAATAAGATGAAACTCAAGTATATGTATGGAAATGGTATGATGAAAGGTTAATGTGATGATGAAATGTGAAGAATAGCGAAAGGAAAAGTGGATGAAAATATGACATTTCTGAGTCCCAACAGTGTTTCTCATCGTATCCAACCGACTGACAAAACTTGCAATATAGGATTACTAGCTTCGATACCATCCTTTGCAAGTAGACACATTATTCCCGTCAATGCCCTCTGGTCTGATAGAAAGGACACCAAGGCATTCCTCCCTGATGAAGGGGGTTCGGTGCACCTAATTGCAAATATTCTCAGAACTCGGGGTAATTGTCCTTATGGTGTCCTTCTGATTTGCACCTAGTGCACCATACGTCTTCGTGGGTTTCTTTCCCCTTCTTCATATCTTGCAATTGTAGTGTCAGGTTGGACAACTGCGCATGGATCCTACCAATTGCTATCCCTACTTTGCCAATTGGTGAAGCCTCTAGCTTCATCGTAATCTCCAATGCTTCGGCCTGTTTCGCTATCTTTTGTTGCATTAGTGTTCTGCAGATGTGTGGCACCAATCCTACAATAAACCACTCCTTGTGCTGCATATCTTTTATTCTGAAACTCACTTTTTCTATCAATGTTTTATACCGTTGATCAAATTCCCATACCAGATCATTTGGGTATTTCTTAATTTCCTTGAGCTCGGTAACATACTGCGACTCTGACTTTGTATTTCTAAATTCATTGACCATTCCTGCTTTGATTTACGCCAATGAATTGGCTAGTGTTCCCGCTGGAACCTTTGTAAACTTCATAAACCAATCTAACGCCTGGCCCCTAAGGGTCGTCGCTAGCTGTCCCTTTTTTATATCTTCATCCTGGACCTGCTTCACAGTCCAGACTGCTTCGCATAGGAACCAATATTGCTCAGGATCCTTAGTCCCATTCCCCTAGAAAGTGGGCATCTTTTTTTCATCTTCTATCCTAACTTTCCTACTGCTATTGTTTACTGATGCACTACTTCTACAGCTGCACATAGGGAAACTCTGCAAATAGCTTGCGTTTCTTCCTGTAAAATTTTGAGTAGTGCATGGGGTTGAAGGTATGTTGTCACTTGCGATCTGTCCCTCTTCTAATTTTTGGGTAGCCTGGTCACCGTCTCCTTCACTGTAATAAGGTATCTCTATCCTTTGTGGTTTTGTTTCGTAGTATTCCATTCCGGTCCTTTCACAAGACTCTCTCAGTCCTCCTCCTCTTCTCAGGTCGTCAGAATATCACCCCACTCCTCAAGGTACCACAATCTTCTTCAACCTCCCTTAGACACTTGTCGTCTCTCATATCCATCTACCCCACATATTTCTATTGGATCCAAATTCACTCGATACCATCAACCTATGCACACTGATCTTTCTACTCGTCGGAAGTCATCCTCAATATTCCCTTTTCGCAGACAAGCATCTTAATCCACAAATTTAGAAATAGTAAGAATCTTCCCCTTGGTCCTTTGAAAAAGTTACTTTCCGCGTCTCTATACGACTTGATGGTGTTTACGGCGAACTCAGTATTGTATCCCTTGAGGATACTATCCACCCAGAAGTCAATAGCCCTTGATACCTTATTGTCAACTTGTTTCAACTATCGAATCAATTCTAGAGTCCAATGATCAGGCTCAGTCTTTTGGTAGTGATTTTTCTAAAATGTCAGCTGTGCTAGCCACTCGTGCAACAACACCAAGAATTCACAGAAGAACATCTCGTGGATATCCAAATAAATATACTTATGCAACCAACTAGTTATTGTCTGTCCAGGATTCCTATTTTCACCTTCCACGAACTCCTCTGCCTTCTTGTCAAACCATTCTTGACTCTCTGGTTTTATCGGGTGCCACAGCATATTCTATTCTTTTCCTCTTCAATGTCCCGGCAACAAAACCATTTTTTGATGCAGTGTCTATTGACAGGGGTTCACTTCGCACTGTTTCCAACAAATACCAACCCAGACTCCCTTACACACTGGCCTGAAAAGGTTTAACCCTTTCCAGCAACACTCATAGAGCGAGTGAAGTCTCACCCGAGATGCATAAGGGTGCTGTAGGAACCAATTTTCTGCAGTGGAGTTGAGGACATACATCAAACATACATTACTATCGCAGAAACTAGATATTATATCGTTCACATTATACTAACAATTCATCATTCGCAAATACATAATCGACATTCGCATCAATATGATCTAACTACTCATTCGCATGAACAGAATTTACCAAACCCACAAAGTATTAACCATTTCGCAAACATTCGTATTCATCATCTAGTAGAAACAAAGACAACGATAGAACCATAATCAAACATCTACATGCATTCATTAAAACCTGTGGAATGACCTTCGCAGAAATAGTCAATACATCATATCGTGGATACAAAACAAATCAAAATTGGATCAATCGATCGATGGAAAGATGGATAACTTGATTCCCTTAGGCTTACATTCATGCTACTATTTATATGATACTAAGCGGTTACAAAACTGTCCACATGACCAATTCTAACAACCTAAACTAATCTTGCAATTCCTCATTCTCTGCGATTGCTCCTTCTTTCGCAGATTATCCCTTTCACAGTTGTTGGCTTCCACACTTTATGCGGTATAATTCCGTGCCAATAGTGTGAAAGTGTCACACCTGGGATTTGCTAAGCCTACTACACTTCAACTTGTCGCACTGGTGTCTTCCGGTAAATTGCGACACTTTGTGAATTTTTTGAATTTTGACTAGGTTTCCTCATTGGGTTTTGGACTGGGTTGTTCCCTTTCATTGTTCACTCTCTATCACAATGTTATCTTTCTCTAGATCTTGCATTTGACTCCCTTTTGGTCATTATTTAGGGATTGATCTGATTTGGTTTGCATAGGAATTTTTAAAATTTAGTGTGCATAGTGAGCTTGATCATCTTGGGTTTGATTTTTTGTTTCCTTAATTCTATTAGCCATTGAGTTTGCAAGAAGTTAATTGGCCTTCTTGTTTCCATAGAAATTCAAAGTAAATCTTTATTTTTGCTTCTTTTATTAGGTTGAATACTTGAAAATAAGATTTTTTTTTGTTTTAGTGTTGCTTTGATTTTGATTTTGATTTTTAAGTCTCGCATTTATATAAATAATTTTTTTTTCACGTTTCATAGTTTTAAAAGAATTTGTGAATTCTCTTTTCTTTTATTTGTCATTATGCTTGGAAACATTATTGAGATCCTTTCTCTTCATATCATAGAGATCTATTTTTCAATATTATTGAGAAGAAAGGAAACAAATATACTTTTTTTGCATTTTGATGTGAGTTTGAAGGATTCTTGTTTGTTGTAGTATTGAATTCGGGATACATGTTAGTTTGGATTTGTACATTTCATTGAAAAATTAAAATTGAAAAGTGCATCTGCATTGGGATTTTTTGCATTTGGGAATATCTCTCTCTCTCTCTCTCTCTCTCTCTCTCTCTCTCTCTCTCTCTCTCTCTCTCTAAAGTAGGGCAATTTTGCATTTTTGAAAATAAAATATTTTCATCCCTCTCATAGTACAACGTTCATCGAAGTGAAATATTGCATATTTATCTCCTTGCATTGATTTTGCGTCGGTCAAAACTCCACCTTGTCCACTTAACCGCGTCAAGATAAAATAAATAAAACTTTATTTAAAATATTTAGCAACATTATGTGATACGCTACATATGTGTTCCGATGTCGTTAAGCGTAGGAGTTGTCATTACTTTATCAGTGCTACAATTCGGGGACTGTGCAATTCTTCCACATACGAAGAGTATATCGGAAGGCCCCTTTCGAATGATTGCACATTAGACAACACTACTGGATATTTGATCCCTCACGTACCTTAAGTATATCGGGAGACCCTCATAGAATCTTGAAACCAACTAAGTTAATGTTTTGGTAGTCTTTTTTTTTCAATACACCGGGAACGACTCTCGGGGAGATTACTACGCACGTACTGTTAGGTAGATGGGTAATATGGTCAAGGGTATGGTCCTAATCCTCCTTGGTTAGTGATTTGAATATCGAACCCTACAATATATCAAGAGTGATGATGACCTGACAAACATGTGAGGATCTAGCTATTTATCCCACCTATTCACATGTTTACTTGTTTCCTTTAGATTGAGTAGAATTTGCTTTGGTTGTTTTATTTAGAAGAATTTAGAGAGAGACCTAGCTTGTACCACTTATTATTACACTCTGGAAGACCACAGTCTGAGGAAATCACACAGGATGTAAGGGTTGGATCTCAAGAAATCCAGGCCCGAAGATAATTGACCACCACCTATTAGGAACCTGTGTGAACCGTTCTCTTTACATTGTTAGTATATTGTATTATCCCATAGTATTACATGTTCCATGGTATTGATCCATAGTATTGGACACATATGCTTTGTAAGTCGTCCCGTAGTATTATATGTTCCATGGTATTGATCCATAGTATTGGACGCATGGAATTATTATATACATACATGTTGACGCCAAGTGAAGGCATCCAAGAGTTATTTGTATTGATCTTACTCAAAGGAGGTTTCCCCCTCGAAGTGGCCCACAATCAATAAATCCATTTTGTGTTCTATTATTTATGATATATCATGAATTCTCACCATTTAATTGTTGGAGGTTCCTTACATCTGGTATCAGAACACTTTCTTGGGCTCGTTGGGTGGAATTTCTGCCAATTTTTTTTCCACATCTGTATTATTCCTTTCAATTGCAGGTTCGGATCTGGGAATAATCCCTATCCGCTTAACTGTGGGAAGTACTTAGGAATATCCCTAACAAACATTGAGAGGAGTGAATCTCAAAGTAGCTGGCCCATTGAGAAGACCTGCTAGCGAAAAAGGCAATGAACCCTACCTGATTGACTAGTTCCCACCCGTGAGGTAAACCAAGAGTTGATGTTTGTGGAAAAGCGGTTATCAGTTTTACTTGAGCGATGGAGTGAGGGTTACTGCTCCAATACGCAAGCCGTTAGAAAACATTGGTGGCCGAGTGAATCCCCTAAACCTTTACGAATCTGAGCATACCTGAGGTCCATATCTCTTTCCAACTGATAAATAGCACATTACATTTGTCTTGAGCCATTACAGATCAATTCCAAGCCGTTGCAGATCCATTCCAAAAAAAAAAAATGCCATAACATCTTTGCTTTAACTCTGTTTCCCTTGAACATTCACTGACACCCCTACAAGCCCATTCTGCATATTTCCTTCCTCAGGACCCTATCTCAAATTCCACTTCCTGAAACTAGAAATCCCACATTTTTTTATTTTTAGGGTTTTCCATAACTTCTTTCGATTTTCACCCAATCGTCTTTAAATTTTTCTAGTCTTCATTTCCTATTTTTGCTTCTTTGACCCTCTGACAAATTTTCCCATTCTTTCACCCCACTTCTAAAATCCCCTTTTTTTGCTTCCTTGTCCCTTAGAAAGTGTTCAAAACCTAGTCAAACCCCAAATAACCATCAGAGTTTGTCCCAAATCCAATTTTTTCTTTACTAAAGAAGTTTCTATTTTTGTTTTTCTGCCCTTTCCCCAAAAAACAAGAAAATAAAAAAATAAAATACTGGTTATGGTTGTCACCCACACAAGAGAAAAAAACATGGAAGAAGAAATTACAACCCTTAAGACCAAAATCCAAGATCTAGATGAAAATATTCTTGTAATGTCCCCAGTTTGGCCCCATGGCATTAACGTTATAAATGATGTAATCTTAGTATGAAATCATGGTGAGGAGCTCAAGGCCAAGGCCCCGCCATCGATTTCATGATGCATATGGTTCGCGTGCTAGCCGGGCACATTGGAACTTCCATATCATGTAATATGCATTTTAATAAAAATACCCACAACTAGCTATGCAATGCAACAAAGAGATGGGGGCATGATTTCGCAAGGAATTGGGAGGGAAAACATTCAAACCCTTGAGCCAATAGATTCAAGCCAAGTGTCAATGAGGGAACCCATCAAACCCTCAACTACCCATGTTGAATTTTGTACCCAATCATTGATTTCTCCCAAGAAGTGGTTGAGGTAGTTAATGCCTTGGGAATGGAGAGGTATGGCTATCCAAATTCGGGTATGGGAAAGCCACCCTTCATGGAAAATCGTGTTGGTCTACTTGGGCAAGAATAGAGCCATGAAATTGCTCCCTAAGCCATTATTCACCATGGCCTTGCTCTCTCACGTAGCTCTAGCTGCCTGGGCGGTTTCCTCCCTCGGTTTTCTGTGTTTCCCTTCATCTTTTAGCTGGGAAGGGGCGTTTTTGTGTTGGTTACTAGTGGGGGAAGAGAGCAGAACGTTTTGGGTCTTCCTAGGGATCGTTTAGGCCATTGGAAAGGATCCTCACCAGTGGAGAGAAATCGGTTTTGCTCCCTGGGGTTGAAATCGAAATTCCACAGTTCGTTTGGGTGAACCACGAGTTGGGAGAGCCAATGTGGACCCTGCTTTGTGAACACCTCTGTGGTAAATGTGTAACCCTGTCAATAATCGTTTTGCTGTGAGAAGAAAGAGTATGTTGGGGTATGGGTAATGGGTAACCCATTGTTCTGGCTTGAGCTTGAGAATGAGCATCCATTGTTCCATTGTAGCCCGATAAACCCAGTTGGACTGGCTTGGCTGAGATAAAATGGTTAATGGGATGTGGGTGAGCTGGAATGTTCCCTTTCCCTTGTGAGAATCATGCCCAGCTCGGGGGTGGCCTTCGAACGGACTCATTATAAGCTGTCGAAGAGACTATGGCTGGGTGGAACGTTGCAGCGACATAGCTAGTTGCTTGGGCAGTTGCAAGAATGAAGATAAGTGTTTTGATGTATATGTATTTACTTCTACATTGTTTTAATTAATTGATGACTGATATTGATATGTTGAATGCATATGAAGAGTGTGTGGATGTTGTTTCCGTTGTGCATAATTGATTGTTTTACATCTGCACACCCATTTATTATTTATATGAATATTACAATGGGCTAAGATAATGTGAAAGCCCTGAGTTTGGCATCATGTTTCCTTCCTTGCATTGGTTCCAAGGGTGGGTACATGACAATTCTCATCCTCCATCTTTGGCCTTCATCCATGAATAATAGACGACAACCAAATTTTTCTATAGACACTGGGTTCTCTTCTTCCAGTGCTTTTCACAGGATGAAGTTTGATTTTCCTCGCTTCAATGGTGATGATGTGACTAGATGGATATACTGAGAAGAAAAATATTTCAGTATGTATAATACTTTTGATGTCAACAAAGTTCCACTTGCATCATTTCATTTGGAACATGAAGCCCTTCAATGGTTCCGTTGATACATCAAGGCTCATGTAGAGCCAAAATGGACACATTTTTTCAACTCCTTTTCAACGATTTGGACCTAGTGCTTTTGATGACTTCACAGGATAAATCACTAAACTTCACCAAATTGGCACTGTGAGAGAATATCAGATAGAATTTTAGAAACTAGCCAATCACACAGAAGGATTGAAAGATGCAATATGATCTGAGGTTAAAATGTTCTGTCCCAAAATAATGATGGAAGTCTTAGGGTTGGGTAAGCTGGCGAAGGACAAGATCACAGCCCAACAACACTCCAAATCCACTTTTGTTCCATTCATAAATATTGTTTCCCAAAGACCTCCCATCATGCCAGCCCCTAGAGCAATTCCTATCAAGCAATTGTCTGAAGCAAAGATGCGAGCATGTCGAGAAAAAGCGCTTTGTTATAATTGTGATGAGAAATTCACTCAGGGACATAGATGTGTTGAGCAAAATATCTATCTCTTGGATGTATATTCTCCACCTACAACTAAAATTTGTGAAGAAGCTTAGGATACAATAGATGATCAGGTCGACATTCAGAAGCCCCCTGTTGAACCTCCTTCTCAGAACAATCATCCATAGATACATCTCCATTCTTTAGTCGAAGTCACCACCCCACAAACAATGCGGTTCAAGTGTTACTTCAAGAATCTCTCTCTTACAATACTCATTGATTCTGGTAGCACTCATAACTTCATTGAACCTCAGAGCACCAAATGTCAAGTTGATTGTTTTGTCCATCCTTGCTCTAGATTTGAAGTCATGATTGCCAATGGGGGAACCTTACCTTACAAAGGGAAGTGTCACAATGTGCGTATTTCTATTGGATATTATAACCTGTCCTCCGAATTGTTTTCCTTTCCCTTAGGAGGATGTGATGTGGTTTGGGGTGCCCAATGGTTACGCACACTTGGACCCATCTTATGGGATTTTGCTTAACTTTGGATGCAGTTTTATGTCAATGAGAAAAAACACACATTGAAGGGATTACAACAAGGGTTTCTCAGCATCATCAGTTCACATTGCCTAGAAAATATCCTTAAGAAGAATTCACATTGTGTCATAGCTCAGCTCCATTCCATTTAGATGCAACCTTCAACGGTCTCCACTACACCTTTGTATCTACAAGAAATTTTGGATGGATATGCATGTGTCTTTGCTGAACCAGTGGGATTGGCTGGCTACTACCACAAGTTTATTACACGTTTGTTAGGGATTACAGGAAGATTGCATCTCCATTAACTGCTCTCTTGAAAAATGATGTTTTCACATGGACACATGCTACTGAGTGTGCATTTGACAAATTGAAACAAGTTATGTGTACTACACCTATTCTAGCTTTTCCCTATTTTCCATGCCCTTCACTATTGAGAGTGATGCTTGCGACAATATACTTGGTGTTGTTCTCCTTCAATATGAAAATTCCCTTGTGTTCACCAGCAAGGCCCTTTCTGGTAAGAATTTAGTCGCCTCTACATATGAGAAGGAAATGATGGCTATTTTGCATGCAACATAGAAGTGGCAGCCATACCTATTAGGGAATCATTTCTCCATCAAGATTGATCACTAGAGTATGAAATATTTCCTGGCACAACGTATCTCCTCCCCAACACAATAGAAATGGGTTAGTGAACTCATGGGTTATGAATATGAGATCACTTACAAGAATGGTGAGGACATTCTTGTGGCGAATTCTCTTTCTCACACACCTGGTGACCAAGTTTCTCTTTCATCTATTTCTATGTCTGTTGCAAATTGGTTGCAATCTGTTCAACATGGCTATATCAATGACCCCTCATTATCTCAAATCATTCAACGATTTTCCAACAACCCTTCTACTAAACCGCATTACTCTTGGGATGGTGCTTCCCTGAGATACAAGGGTCATCTGGTGCTTCCCCAGAGCAAAAATATTCAACAGGCTATCTTCTATGAACTCCATGCTTCTCCATCTGCAGGGCACTCTGGGTTCCTCAAACCGTATCAGCGGTCGTCGTACTTATTTTGGAAGGAAATGAAAAGGAAAATTCAATAGACGGTGGCCGAATGGGATACTTGTCAGTGCAACAAGGGTGAAACGACACTCCTTCCGGGATTGCTTGAACCCTTTCCCATCCCTACACTGATTTGGACATATATTTCTATGGATTTCATTGAAGGTCTCCCGAAATATGGAGGGAAGACAGTGATTTTGGTTGTGGTTGACCGCCTCTCCAAATATAGTCATTTTGTGCCCTCAACCATCCCTATACCACCTCCTTAGTTGCACAAATTTTCCTAGACTAGATCTTCCGTCTTCATGGAATCCCTTCTTCCATTGTCTCATATCACGATGCAACTTTCACCAGTCATTTTTGGACAAAACTATTTCGCCAAACTGGCAGAAAACTGAAGATGAGTTTAGGGTATCACCCACAAATAGATGGTCAGACTAAAGTTATCAAAAATTGTTTGGACACTGTTCTTCATTGATTCATCTCTGAACAACAGCATCAGTGGTAAAAGTGGATCCCTCTCGCTGAATGGTGGTATAATGCCTCCTACTATACTACATATAAAATGACTCCATATGAAGAAATCTATGGTCAGGCATTGCCAATGCTTCTTACATACAACCCAGTCATTCACCAGTTCAGGTAGTTGACACGATTCTTCGAACCCGAGATCAAATTCTTCGCATTTTGTAGGACAATCTTCACATGGAAAGAAATCGAATGAAAAAACAAGCTCATCAACACCGTTTTGAGCACACTTTTCAAGTAGGAGATATGGTATTTCTTCGTCTACATCCTTACAAGCAATCCTCCTTTAAAATCAAAGGGGATCATAAGTTGGCTCCAAATTTCTATAGGCCATATAAGGTTCCTCAGAATATTGGGTCTGTTGCTTATAAATTAGAACTTCCTCCTTCTTCCGCATTCATCCAGTGTTTCATGTCTCTTGTCTAAAGAAATTTATTGGCACCAACATTAGTGCAAAAACTGTTTTACCATAACTGGATAATGAAGGATCCATCATTTTGGTGTCGGATGCTAGCCTCACTAGGTGCACTCGTCAGCTTCACTCTCGATCCATCACAGAGGTATTAATTCAGTGGCACAAAATGAAACTGGAGGATGCTACATGGGAACCACTCCTTCAGATTCAACAACAATTTCCACATATAAAGCTTTGAGGACAAAGCTTTTTCTAAGGGGGAGGGGATGTTAGGAACCTATGTCAACCCTTCTCTTTACTTTGTTAGTATATTGGATTATCCCATAGTATTATATATTCCATGGTATTGATCCACAGTATTGGATGCATAGACTTAGTATATAAGTATGTGTTGAGGCCAATGAAGGCATCCATGAGTTATTTGTATTGAGGTTGATCAAAGGAGGTTTCCCCCTCGAAGTGGCCTGCAATCAATAAATCCATTATGTTTTCTGTTATTTCTGATATATCATGCATGATCATCATTTAATTGCTGGAGGTTCCTTACACACTTATCCTTACACTCTGGCGGATTGCAGTTTGAGGAGATCACACAATATGCAAGGGTTGGATCTCGATCAATCCTAGCCTAAAGATAATTGACCACCACCACAAGGTACCCAAGACCCTTCTAACGAAGGACATATGGGTGAGGAGGTTGTCTTGGGTGAGGCTAGTGTAGTACCACAGAATGACCCACCCGAGGGATTCATTGAGGTTGTAGAACAATCGGAGTATTTTCCTTATACAACTATTCAGATAGCAGGAGGCTTTCATTAACCACTTTTTCAATTAGTGTCTACAACATGTGTACCAACTACTCCCTCCTATCAACTTGAATCATCTCATAGAATAAATTTACGAATGGACACCCTCGGACCCCGTACGAATAAAGATTTTATGGATTCGTTATGAGAGATACTATATTTTGTACCACGTGCTACCTAAAACCAAGGAATGGCTTCCCTAAATCCATAAATTTACTTACCTTCCACTTCTGAAGTGGTAGACCCTTCTAGTATGAGAACATCCCAACCTTCTTCCCGTGATACATCCTTTCATATGTCATTTGTAGGGAAGTTTTCGCCCTTATATTGGGTGTTCACCTAGCCCCCACCAGATGACCCAGTCATGACCATTTTTGACCTGTCCTCCTCGTTATGAAACACTACGTTAAGTCAAGCTATTTATGAATTTCATAATAGGAGTGGTACCTTCCCATCATCCATGGAGTTGAATCCATCCCAGGACTCTCCAGCTAGAACTATCCCATTTTTTTTACCAAGTCAAATCCTTGGTCGCTCTATAGGGATTGTTCCTAGTCAAGTGGTTAATCCTAATGTAACTCCATACCCTATGGTTACTAGGATAGGTGCACATTGCTCTCCTCAATTTAGTCATACTAGGACAATTACTCAGAGTTCACAATCATTTTCTTTCAATGCTCTAGTAGGGAGTTCACATATACCTTCTATTGGAATTCCAACTATATTTGTGCTTCAATCTTCAACTGCAATTCATACTATAGATGGAGGACAACCTTCAGCTGTAGGGCCAAGCATGGTTATTAGTCAACCTTGAGCTATAGGGCAATCAGTCTCATGGGGAAAAAAACAACCAACTACTTAGTGGCCATCTATGGTAGGTAACCAACGTCCCACTAGGGGGGAAATGACCCAATTACCTCCCACTTACCCCCCAAACCCAAATTTATATTCTGGTTTACCCTACCTAGGTGTTATGAGTAGCCAATAGAAACAAATTGTTGCAATGCCTCCCCCCACTTCAGGATTTGTTCCTTCTCAACCTTTTAACCCCATGGTTCAGAATCCTCAACCTTTCCAACAATATTATGCGGGTGGCCCATACAGTCCCAACATGCAATCACAATCGGTGTGTGGCCCTATGGGAAATCCTAAAGCCTTATCAATTTAATCACACCTGCAACCTAATAGATAGATTCCTTTTATGGAAACACTAGATTTTCCTTACTTGTCAAGACTAATTAACGATCCCATATTGCATGAGCCTTATTGGCCCCCCATACCTACCAAACTACCATCGAACATTCCCAAATTTGACAGTAAACCCGAGGAAGACCCAAATAACCATGTCATGAGTTTCCATCTATGTTGTTTTTCAAACTCATTGATGGATGACTCTATACATTTGAGGCTCTTCCAATGAACTCTTACAGGGATGGAAACAAAATGGTATCGAGTTTCCACAAAATTCCTTTAGGGACTTTAATTCCCTCGCTATGGAATTCCTTACACATTTTCAACAACCAATTAGATATGATACTGGTACGGACCTATTAACCTCACTCCAATAATATACCTCCGCCCATATTTGCGATCATATACATGAGTATAGAAGGAAACGTAGGTTGATTAAGGATCCTATTCTGGATCAATTACTAGGTGATTGGTTCACAAAATCGCTACTTCCACCCATTTCTAGGGATGTCTCTATGGGAGGTGTTGTTACGGAGTAGCAAGCGATGAGTCGCACTCAATACCTAGGCTTGGTCTATTCCAAGTCCGAAAACTTGTATGACTTGATTCCTAATGCTCCTCGCCCCACAAATGATCCTTCTAGGCCTTCTATTGAACCTCCTTCAGATGGTTTATGTGGTTCCATGAAGGCCCATAATGCACCCAAAAAGGTTGAACAACAAGTTCATACAACCTCTACTCTATCTCATAACTAGGTTGTGAACAACACCAAGACTACCTCTCCTCCTACCCAATCCTCTGAGGTGAATACGGTTCAATCCTCTTCATCTCAAGGGAAGAAAAAAAAGGAAAATCCAAAAAATATTTGAACTAGCAGGAGAACTAGAAATACCAAGAGACCAATGTTGACACTAAGGCTAAGAGAAAGGATAAGTTCCCCTGTTTAATATGTGAAGATGACCACTTTACTAAATAATTTCCACATCGTGAGGAAATCAACAAGTTTTTAAAAGGTCCGCCACATCCTGTAGTGTTAATCAATTCTTTCCCACCACTGCAATAAAAAATAGTCACTCATGATACTGCACACCATGTAAAATTAGTCACAACAGATCTAATGAACAAGTAAATCAATCACAACAGATGAACATAGAAAATATGGTGCAAAACTGTGCAAAAGATGCAGCAGTGCTCTCTATCCCAGAAAGGGTGAATGAATTACAATACAAACTGTCACAATGACTGAGCAATTCGAATTGCCTAAGGAGGTCATTCAAATCACTGAATGGAGTAGCTTGACTCTATCTAGGAGTCCTCATCAATCATCGGTGGTGCTCATCAATCACAACAACCAGTCATCCAGGTGTCAATCTGAGTCTAACTGAGTGTAATAAGTGTAACTGAAGTGTGTAGCACTGATTTAGGATCTGGAGGCTCAGTGGGGGCGCATGTGAGGATAACTGAAGTCAGAAAAAGTCACCTAATCAAACTGGAGGTCAAACGGAAGTGATACAGTCAGTCGGGAGTGAAACTAGCCTCAAATCAGGGAGAATTGGAGCTAACGGAATGTAACTGAAGTGGAACTGCAGTGGTAGGTGAACAAGTGCGCCCTTCTCTGGCAGTAGGTGAGAAGTGGGCGCCTTTCAGCTTAGGAGGGCTAAAACTCTGTGGTAGGTGGCTCCCGGGTGCTAGAATGAAGTGGATAAGGTGCTGGAGGCATCAAACTGGTGACTGGGATGCATGCCAGTGCATGCCTGTGCATGCCAACCCTAGATTCTGCATGCAAACCCTAATTTGCATGCAAGATCCTGAAAAAGATGATGTGGATATCCGAACACCCCCCCTCAAGCTAGACTATGATGTGCCAACAAAATAATGTGGGGCCCTGGTAACTAAGACCAAAGGTCACCCCAATACAATAATCCAAAAAAAAAATAACAGTCAATAAACCGAGGAAATGGGGAAAACCTCATGGGAAAAATACCCCCCCTCAAAATAGACTGTAGTACACCAAAAGATTTAACTGCTCCAAAATCAAGTAGATATGTCTGGAGGTATCTTACTCTTGGGAATAAATGGATCATGCTCCAAAAACATGTGCTTGAACTCTCCATCAATGGATGCAAGCGAATGTGGATACTTTATGAACTTGCTCTTCATACTGAAAATGGTGAGAACAAATCTGAAAATATGAGGATGATCCTGGAACCTGTGATTCGAACCAAGTGAGGTAGGAATAGATCCAATCGGATCAAATAGATCTTGAAACTTGAACTTCTTATCAATAGAAGTTAAATCAGCTCCAAAAATAGATGAATGGTTTCTTGAGATCTCCTTTGAACCAACAAGGGTGAGATCAAAACCAAAATCAGCAAAAAGTGCATGAGAATTGAACTCAAGCGAATGGTAGTGCTCTTTATCTTCAGTAAAACTCTCAGAAACTGTGCAAATGATAGAACAAAATTTTATAGAAGGAATGCAATCAAGGAGGGCGAATGCTTCACCTCCAAAATCATATTTTACCTCCAAAACATCAAGTAGATCATTATTCTGCATGCCGACAAACTCATGTGAAGGAGAGGATTCAAGAACCTCTTCAGAATCTAGAGTATGAGCTTGTTTATCTTGCTCAGAATTCGAAATAGAAGACTTTGAGAGAATGAGTGTTGAATCTACAGTTTCTTCTTCATCTTGAAAAATTGTTGAGGCCAACACATGATCGGAAGGAACACATAAGGAGATCTCACTGGGCTTGTTCTCCAAAAGGCTAGCATGATCCTCTTCTTCCTGCTTTCCAAATTCTCTGTCAAGTTGGACCCATAGATCACTTGGATTTTCAGCAGTCTTACTGAGGTAGCGCATACAAGGAGACATAGCAAGACATATTGCTCCAAAAGCTCTGTCACAATCATTGAGCCAATCATTCTCCTCTTCATCGGAATCAAAAACTCTTGTATTACCAATGCACATATCAAAAAGACATTGTCTCTTCAAGAATGCAATCATCTTTGGTTTCCATTCATCATAGTTGAATGGAGTAAGAATATTTTGTGAAGAAGAAGTCTCCATCTTTGCATTAGCGAATGCACATGGAGGAAGTAAGAAACCTGCAAATCACACACAAACAAACACTATGTTTTCAGCCTTGCATGCACATGAGCGAATGCACATGAGATTTTGCATGCCGCTGCTGAAATATATTGGTGAGCAAAGATTGCTCTCTCTTCATGTAGAACACTTGTAGAAAAAAAAAAGATCTTGTCCCTGCAATGGCTCTGATACCATGTAAAATTAGTCACAGTAGATCTAATGAACAAGTAAATCAATCACAACAGATGAACATAGAAAATATGGTGCAAAACTATGCAAAACATGCAGCAGTGCTCTCTATCCCAGAAAGGGTGAATGAATTACAATACAAACTGTCACAATGACTGAGCAATTCGAATTGCCTAAGGAGGTCATTCAAATCACTGAATGGAGTAGCTTGACTCTATCTAGGAGTCCTCATCAATCATCGGTGGTGCTCATCAATCACAACAACCAGTCATCCAGGTGTCAATCTGAGTCTAACTGAGTGTAATAAGTGTAACTGAAGTGTGTAGCACTGATTTAGGATCTGGAGGCTCAGTGGGGGCGCATGGGAGGCTAACTGAAGTCAAAACAAGTCGCCTAATCAAACTGGAGGTCAAACGGAAGTGATACAGTCAGTCGGGAGTGAAACTAGCCTCAAATCAGGGAGAATCGGAGCTAACTGAATGTAACTGAAGTGGAACTGCAGTGGTAGGTGAACAAGTGCGCCCTTCTCTGGCAGTAGGTGAGAAGTGGGCGCCTTTCAGCTTAGGAGGGATAAAACTCTGTGGTAGGTGGCTCTCGGGTGCTAGAATGAAGTGGATAAGGTGCTGGAGGCATCAAACTGGTGACTGGGATGCATGCCAGTGCATGCCTGTGCATGCCAACCCTAGATTCTGCATGCAAACCCTAATTTGCATGCAATATCCTAAAAAAGATGATGTGGATATCCGAACACACCATTCCAGTAATACCAACCATCCCCATGAAGGCGATACACACCTGGCCATAGATGTATTCATGATGTGTGGTGAAACAATTAGTTTGACTAATCGATAATAGGCATATGATCACATTCCAGATAAGACACATAGTGGAGATACTTCTACTAATACTTCAACCTCCACATTGTTAACAATCAAATTAAGACCCTTAACAAAGTGAAGGTTAGAAGCACACTTTAGTATGTGCCCGCAACATGAAGACATAAGACAATAAAATAATAGAACAATCCTCTCTTATCTAATCACTAATTCCAGGATTGGAAGGATTGAGTGAAGAAAGAAGGATCCTAAAGAGACATGGTTCACTGAGTGAACTACTCAATTGAAGGTTCAAATCTAGTCTCCACCAGTCAACAAAGAAAATAAGTGCATAAGATTGCATTTATTGTACATAAGAAAGCTGAAATTATGAAAAAAGTCTAAAAATACTATAGAAAGTTGGTTTTTTGGGAAAAAAGAATCAAAAATCAAGAAAATCGATAATCCCACATTGAAAGAGGAAACTTAAGAGCCATTTTCTCAATACTATAAAATAAAGGCATTTGGGGCATGGTAAGGGAGGTAAAAGGTGAAATCGAAGGCATGCTAGAGAGATTTGGAGAATGAAAAAGCTCATCTTCATCAAAAGCAAGGATGGAGAAGGAAGGGCTCAAGGCAAGGGAGGATGGATGCATCTCAAGCTCTATTGTAAGTAATTATTTTTCTTCCTGGCATAATATGTAGCAATTCAATTTTCTTTCTATCCATGAATTTGAAGTTTGTTCTCCCAAGTTTGATTTGAATTCTAAAATGGTTAAGATGTTAATAAATGTTAGCTAATTGTTTCATATTTGACAATGAAATTCACCACTTCATAGTAAGACAGCTTGTTAGTGTATATCTAACCCTAGCTTTAAAGCTATCTTACTATGAAGTGGTGAAGTGGTGACACTTTTTGACAGCATTGATGCAATATTTAAATATTGTAGGCCAAAAGTATCCTGCAAGCAATATTTTCTGGGGTAGTTTCCAACCCAGAAAAATGAACACCACATGCCCCAACATGGCAATCATTCAAAACTTGTTCAGCTTCCTCGTGTATTAAACAACGTCTTAATATTATGTCTACTACTCGATGGTAAAGAGTATCAATATGAAGAGTATCGGTATGAGGAATATCAGTATAAAAATAATGTATTTTGGCCCTTAGCTCCGCTTTGGACCTCACACATTAGGTGGCATTTGTTAATAATCAAATTAACACCAGTTAACAAAGTGAAGGGTAGAAGCACACTTTACTATGCACCTGCAACATGAAGACATAAGACAAGTACATAAGAGAACAATCCTCTCTTATCTAATCACTACTTCCATGATCAAAAGTATTGGGTGAAGAAAGAAGGATCCTAAAGAGACATGGTTTAGTGATTGAACTACTCAATTGAAGGTTCAAATATAGTCTCCACCAGTCAATAGTGAAAAGAAGTGCATAAGATTGCATTAATTGTACTTAAGAAATCTAAGATTATGACAAAAGCCTAAAAATACTATAGAACGTGGGTTTTTGGGTAAAAAGAATCAAAATCAAGAAACACGATAATCCCACATTGAAAGAGGAAACTTAACAGCCCATTTCCCATTACTATAAAACAAAGGCATTTGGGGCATGGCAAGGGAGGAAAAATGTGAAAGCAAAGGCATGCTGGAGAGATTTGGAGAATGAAAAGCTCATCTTCATCATAAGCAAGGATGGAGAAGGATGGCCCAAGGAAAGGGAGGATGGATGCATCTCAAGCTCTATTGTAAGTAAGTATTTTTCTTCCTTGGCATAATATGAAGCAATTCAATTTTCTTTCTATCGATGAATTTAAAGTTGTTCTCCCATGTTTGATTTGAATTCTAAAATGATTAAGATGTTAAGAAAGTTTAGCTAATTGTTTCATATCTGACAATGAACTTCACCACTTCATAGTAAGATAGCTTGTTAATGTATATCTAACCCTACCTATAAAGCTATTATCATATACCGACAAGTACGTGGAAGAACTACAATCCCTCGGGTTGCAGTGCAGGAAAATAATGACAGTTGCCATGCTTAAAGACACTGGAACACGTCTCTAACCTAGCACACAAGTTTCTATACACTTTTAATCCTAGGATACCGATTGATTTTAAGTTTTATGGTTAGGTGAATCCATGGAGTGTAGACTTGGAATTTAAACAAGATGCAAATATGATCTACATGAAGATGCAAGTCTTTCGTTTCCTTTGCAATGAGAACTAGTTAAGGTAAGGAGAAATATTTTTGTTTTCCTATAATAAAATGAACAAAGTACCTCTATACTTTTCAAAATCAACCAAAAGACTAAAAAGTATTCTTTCAATAATCCAACAAAAATGAAAAATAACACACCATATCCCAAAAAAAATTCTTTTCTCTTTTAACTTAAGCAAATCTACGAAAAATGAAAAGATGAATTTTCGTTTTTGAATGCAATAAATCCTAATTCTGGAATAGGAATAAAAAAGTGGGAAGAAAATAAAAAATGCAAGAATATTCACTATCTTTGAAATGTTTTGAGAAAGCCAAAATGTGCTTACAATTTTCAAGGAAATGATCAATGAATTTTCAAAACCAAGAAAATGCAAGCAAATAATAATCTTTTGAGATTTTTCAAAAAAATTATAAATATTCATTCCAAAGCATAAAAACTCCTTACAACAATTTCAAGTAATAAGATTGAAATGAACATAAACAAAGACGTTGATTTTCTAGTTAATATACAGACTATATCTGATAATTATACCACTCTTTTAACCTATATTCAGATAACTAGATAATGTATGTTACTGCAATCATTAATGAATTGGAAATTTTTGAAAAAATACAATCACCCAGATCTCAAACAACACACAAAACAACACAAAATCGTGCAAAATCGTGCAAAATCACAACAACTAACTATAGGAGGGCTCAGAAGTTTAAGTGAATAGATCAGATAACTTGAATAGGAGTCACAAGACTGAGTGTGCTCATGAGGGGTCGAAATTTCCTACTACGTGGAATACACCCGCTTGACTAACTAGCACCCAAATCGACTCAAAATTTAAAAACAAACGAAGGACAAGGTATGTTGTGTCTAGGAGGCTTTGCAACTGTCAAAAGCAATATACAGAACTCGAGAAACCAAGCCAAAAATCAAATTGGGAGTTTTTCAACTCATGTAGCAAGCTATGAAGGGCAACACGCCCTACAAGGATACACCAGAGCATTGGGAGTCCCAATCACGCGCTCTTCTCACTCGGGAAGTGCATCAACGACATAGGCTGCAAACTATCACAAAGCGTAAAAATTACAAGGACGTGGTCAATGAACTGACCATGTCCGTCAGGCGGGATCCAAACATGAAAAATGAAAAACTTTTAAAGAATAAAAATATAAATGAATCAATTAAAATCCCAATCAGAGTCCGGATGTACCAGAATCTTTTTGATGATCAAATCCAATGAATACATAGGAAACTTAGAGGCTAATTGGAAAGAAATAAGAAAAACCAAAAATTGCAATCAAATCAAAACTATGGACTAATCTCCCTAGTATGGTCACAAAATCTGTTTATAGACAATTTGTAAGGGAGTACTCAAATAGATCTCCCTAGTCTGAATGGTTCAGATCTAGAACAAAACAATTCCATAACACAAATAACTTTCCTAGATTGATTGAAATGCAAAGTAAGTAAAGGGATGACTCACCTTATAGATGTAGTTCCTTTCTCCTTGCTTGATCCAAGTCTTAAACTTCATATCCTTAGCTGCAAAACAAGATGAAACAAGTGGAAACAAACAAGTAGTGAAAGAACATGATTGTGAATCAATTTATATCAACAGTCAAAGAAGCTAATCCTAAACATTATAAAGATAATAAGTTTATGGAAATAATTTGTATTATATGTAATAATAATAAATACAAAGAGAGAGGTGTTACAACCAATGCTTTGATGTCATAACTCCCTTCCAACAATAATATCCTCAAAGGATCAAAGCCTAGCCTCCTTATGGATGAAAAGGATCTCCTAACAAAATTCCACCAACATGTAGGTACTCTATCCTTCCTCCCTTAACAATGGAGAGGGGGTTCAGATATATAGGGACAAAGGGATAAGAGAGGTTGATGATTTAGGGTAGAGGCTTAAGGGATCATCCCACTAGGTAAGGGGATCGAATGCCACTTTCCAAGATATGTAGGGATAAGCCTCCATGCCATCCAAGCTTCTAGAAGTTGCTCGAAGCTTCTCTTTATCCACCTTAACCAACAACAACGCACTTTTCACAAGGAAAACTCACGCCATTGAAAGGGTGACACACCTTGTGTAAGAGCAGTCAACGTCACTGATGCACTCTGCTAGTTCGTAGAATGTGTCACCTTAAGTCTGACACACCTTGCTAGATATCAAGGCACGTTAGGGTGACAACGTAAAGTGAAAGGCATAAACCTCAACTCCTCTTTTGGTCTTTCATCCTAGGTACTTTAGAAATAAGGGCATGTAGAGGACACATAACTCATGATGATGAGATTTTGGTGTAACATTCTACTGCTAAAGCGTCTACTTACAAGCACCAACATTTTCCACTCTTTGTGCATACAAACAATTCTAATAGAAAAAAGCATCGATGTAGCAAGTAATGTGCCTAGTAATTGACCAAATGATTATATAGCCTTATTGGATTTGAAGTCAGAAATAGGTCCTTTTACAATTTTTTTGTAAATCACTTAAATGTTTAATTATTTAATGCAATATCTGAAACTAGCATTCAAGAGTTTAGATATCAATTATCTCAATATATGTCTTTGGATGTGCAAATCAAAATAAAAAAATGAAAACAATGAATTTTCCAAGGCTAAGACTCACTTTATGTCAAATGTTATGCAAGGACTGTTGTACTTAATAATTTTGGAATCATTTATATAGTTAATTGAATAGCACAAGCACACCAATACACAAGCACATGCATCCCGAATAACAACACTTGTATCAACAAACACATCTCATTTATCCCATAATGAAAGAACATGCACAAAAACCAACATCAACAACCAACCAAGATACAACCATTGCCCAAGCGAAGGCAAGCAAGAGAATGGACATGCTTATTAAGCCATTTATTTTTGCAAAGGAGTTTAGGAAAAACAATTGTTGAAGTGTTTTGGTTACAAGTAGTGACATCATCCATGTGTTGCTTTTGTTTCCAACTTTAACTAGTCGAATGAATACATGGTGTCATTGCATCTAAAGTCAAAGCCAGTCCTGAAGACGAAGTTTAATGTGAAGAAAAAATAGATTTTAACATTTAATTTAATTTCTGTAATCAATATTGGACACCCTATGCATTAGCCTTACAAGAACTTGTATGTGGTTGCAACTTGAAAACCTAAAAAGACAAAGAAAACAACTTGTTCTATCTAAAGTGAAGCATTTATTAAAGGCAGAAAAAAATTCATTAGTAGATATTTTCTTAGACTACCCAAAACATTGAAGAGAATAAGGTGCAAAATAGTTCAAACCCTTGCACTTGCTACATCAATTGCAAAAGAGAACAAGGAAAAAAAACTAGAAACAACTACAACCCACTTAATTCAAATCAAATGATATTTTCTAGTTCACAAGTACAAGAACAAATCATATGCATTGTTGCATTTGTATTTAGCTTGTAAAAACCACACATAACTACATGTTCTTGACCTACAGGTTGCATCAAAGAAGCACATTTTTTTAGCATGTAAACAAGTATTGAAACGATCTTTAATAATAATTTGAAAAGGGGACAAACAACAATGAAATTCTCTTTTGTTGGCAGTAAACCATGGTCTCATAAAAAGGAATAGGAAGACACATGCAATCAAAAGCAGGCATTTCTATTCCATTTCCATACTAGCAACAAAAAACACAAGAGAAACATAAACTAGCTATGGCTAGTAAAGATTAGAATATGAATAACACACAGAAACAACAAGAACATTGCATAGCATAGCCACAAGTCTGAAAAAAATTTCATTCCTTTCTGCAAAATCCATTAGAATTGATTATTGCAACAATGGGCATAGCAATGTGAACTATTGCACGAGTAGGGGAACAAAATCTAATCCGAAATTGGTTAAGAATATTCCAAAATTTCAAATAGAGAAAGTATTGCATCATTGGTACAACAATATAGGCAGTAGAAAATTTCCAAAAAAGTTCAACTTGCAAGTTCTTTGAGTCTAAAATACACTCTAACCCAAGGAACTAGCTATGGGAAATTTGGGGGCTATTTAAATTGACTTTGACAATGTAAATGACTACATAAATACATGTATCTAGATATATATTTAAAATATCGAATAATCAATGTGGTTACACACATACACACACCACAAGAAATTTCCAAATAAATAGACATGACAAACTTTAATATTGGATAAAGCTCAAAGCAAGATTTTACCAAATATGCAAAGCACAAAAGAAACTAGTTGTATCTATGCAACATTTTATTCACGAAAATGTTAAAAGCATTGAACATTTTCATTTGCACAAGTGAAATAGTTCATAAATAGTATTTGACATAACATTAGCTTTATTGGCTATGTAACTACTTTATGAATGACACCATACGGAAATGACCATAAATTTAAAACATGCAAAGAAACTAGGCTCTCACATAAGAATATGAAACCTTGCACAATTTCCCTTTTTGAAATTGCACCACTTCAAAATTAAGATGGTTGAGATTTGATTTGCTCTAGTTTTGCTCAATAAAAACACTTGTTTTCAAATTTATCACGAAGAAGATAGCTCTACACATAATGAGATCAAATTTTTTGGTGGATGGACTCTATTCCTATTATGTACTAAAGTGCTATCAATATAACAAAACTTCCCATAATCTCTCAAAAATACGTAAGTTTTATTAGTCTATGTATTTGTTGCCCCGTGTGTTCACCTAATGACATACACTAGTGCCATCGATTGGTGATGAAATCTGATGCACGCCTATTGTATAGGTATAAAATATTTGAAAACATTGTCCACAAAAAGAAAAGGTGTAATAGCCTTAAATTCATAAAACCACTAAATAACAAAGGATAACCATTATTAACCAACATGCAAAGAGGATTTGAGAAAAAACAATGAATCTAATCAATAATACAGATTTACATCATGCATATCAAGGTGGATCTAAGCAACATGAAAAGATGATCTGACATACAAAGTGGATCTAATCAACAATATAACATAAACTATTCTATGGAAATTTAAGGAGCCATACTTGATTAGATGACCTAGCAGCTATCATTACCTTGACAGTTCCAATGCCCACAACAGAAGGTGGGGGGACCACTCTCCACCCAACCAACCCCCATCCAAGCCCACAACAATGAACCCTATTCCAGAGCTTTCTTGCTTTCCTCTTTCTTGGCTCCTCCTGAGCTCTCCTTCCAAAATGCCAAAAGACCCAAAAGACCCTCTACTCTTCTTCTTGTCCTCATTTTATCTCCTCCTTCTCCGCTTTCTCTTAATTTATTTTAAGGCAATTTGTTTTCAATCTTTTTTCTTTCATATTCCCCATTATATTATTTACCCATTTTATTTATTATTTTACATTTCATTATATATATTCCCTTTTTATTATTTGACCCCTTTTATTTCATTATTTTACATGAGGGTTGTTACAAAAGACTCTTGACATTTGACATTGACATAGAGGACATAAACACCATAAACCATGCAAATCCTAAGTCCAAACCTAACGCTGCAATCCCTCGAAACCAACAAACCCAATCTTGAAGAACGAATGTAATGTGAAAAACAAATCGATTTTACAATTCATTGTAATTTCTACAATCAATATTGGATAGCATACGCATTAGCTTTGCAAGAACTTGTATGTGAATTGAAACTTCAAAACCTAAAAAGACAGGAAAAACAATCGATCCTATCTAAATTCAAGTCTTTGTCAAATGCATAAGGCCATGCATCGGTAGAGACGCTCGTAAACTATGTGAAGCATTGAAGGGAAAAAGGTGGAAAATAGTTCGATCCCTTGCATCTACTACATCGATTGCAAAAGGGAATGGGGGGAACGAAAACAAGTACATACCAATTAATTCAAAGAAAATGATATTTATTAGTTCACAAGAACAAGAGCATACCGTGTGCACTTTTGCATTTTTATTTAACTTGTAACAACCACATACCAGTTTCCACAGCATGTTCCTGACCTAAAAGCTGCATCAGACAAGCACAATTCTTTTGCACGCTAACAAACAATGGATCAATCTATAATTATAATTTCAGCAAGGAACAAACAATAGGTAAATGCTCTTCTATCGGCAATAAACCATGATCTCAAAAAAGAAAAAAACATAGGAATATGCACCCAAACAAGGGAAAACATACATTGCTACTTCATCGTTGCACCAGCGACATACAACAGAAGAGAACAAGAAACCAGTTATGGCTAGTAAAGACTGGAATATGAATTAAGACATAAAATCAATAACGACATTTTTCAGCATAGCCACAAGGTTGAAGTTATTTTTTCCATTTATTTCTTCAAAATCCAGCAAAAATGATTATTGCAACAACAGGCATAGTAATGTGAACATTTACAAGAATAGAAAACAAAATCTTAATCGCAATTGGTTAAGAATCTTCCAAAATTTTAAATAGATTAAGTATTGCATCATTGATACAACAATACATGTAAACGAAAAAATAGAGACAGTAGAAAAAATTGTCAAAAAAGTTCAACTTGCGAATTCCATAAACCTAGAATGGATACTGATTAATCCAAGGGTTGTTTACATTGACCTTGACAATGTAAATGACTATATAGATACCTCTATATAGATATAGGTTAAGAATACAGAACAAGCTATATATATATATAACAGAAGATAAAAAGAAACTAGCTATATATATATATAAAACAGAAGATAAAAAGAAACTAGCTGGCTAGTAAAGAATGGAATCTGAACAAGACAAAAAAGAAATAACGACACTGTTCCTTTACAATGACATATATCAAAGGAAGATTCATTTTTATACACTGTATATGGAGAGACTCCTTAGCAGAATGCTCCTCACGAACGCAACATATCTATTGTCCCCAACTAGTGATTGTCAAAATATTGAAAACATAGTATTGAGCCTACTTTTTATAAAAAATATTTGAATATCGTCTAATTGTCCTTTTCACACTTGTAGAGGAAACATTTTCACACGAACTACAACTCGTTAACTGGTGAGTGTTTGGATCGAACAAAAAAAATTGAGCTTCGAAAACTAAATGTTCATTGGCTATAAGTTTAAATATAAATAGGTTCTAGCTCTCACTTAATTTATGGAATATAATTCTAAATAAGTCTATACGAATGTTTTCTATCCTAGAAAACAATACAACCTTCTACGAGAATGCAATAAATTGAAACATTTTTTAGATATGTTTTTCTCTCTTTTTTTCTTTATTGGTTCTAGTTAAAGACAATGTCCTTGACTCTATGTATCTATGTATACATAATGCAATTGCAAAACCATGGGAAAATCCATCTAAAACATACATATTCATCTAAATCATAGTGCATTTGAAAAAGGGAAGCATGTATTTGTTTTTCCCCCTTTGATCACAATTTTCTCTTGAACACACTATTGTTTCTTTCCCTCATATCAGAGGAGTGTGATGCTCATCAAGTTATTCAATTTATATTTTTTCTTCATTAGCCTTCAAATTCTATTCACGCCCATGCAACATGTGGATAACAACTTCCTAAAACTACTTTTCTTTCATCTTTGCTTTGTTCTTGACCAAAAAAAGACATCTAAGTTCATGATCATTTTTGTTGTTAGGAAAAGTGTTCCTATAGCAGGGGAGAGACTACCAACGTACACGGGTAAAAGATAGACACACAAGGTTCTGCAAGTATAATTATTAAGAAAAGAGATTAGGGTTTAAGAGAATGTGTACTTTATTCAGAAGCTTGATCCAAGTTTCTCGTGTTGTTCTCCAATGCAACAACCTACAAAACAATTGCAAACCTTCCTCGAACCAATTTAACTACAAATAAAATATTGATATTCATATGATAATAAAACATCTAATTATAATTAGATCTGAAACATACATGCACAAATCTATTTGGAAAGGGAAGAATGTCCAATATTTATTAATGAATGAAGTAAGTACATAAAATTATACCTTCCTTTAAGCATGGCACTTCATGAAATCAAGATTCAAGGTCTCCTACTCCTCTTTCTCCAAGGATCCCAACCTCTAGAAGATGTGCTAGGGTTTACTAGAAACTAGGACACAAATGAGGGGGATGTGAGTCTCAATTCCTCTAGCATAAATTTATAATGGGATTGATTCCCTTTCATGGTCCCTCCTTCTCCCTTATATAACAAGTGAAGAAGATAGGGTTGAATAGGAAGTAGTTACAACCGAAGAGGAGGTTCCAAAACCACCCAAACTGACAATTTTTCGCGATTTTACATACATTTTTAGTATTTATGAGGTACCCGCGACTTTGAACATGGAAAACTAGCGGGTTCCGTGACTTTTACCATATGCAACCTGTGTATCTTTTGGGAAACCTACGGCTTCTACCATATGCAACCTACGTTTTTGTGGAAAAATGGTCAAAAACAACCTTTTATGAGGGTTTTCTGGAGAAATTTTGGTCTCCAAAATTGTTCTTAAGGTTATTACCTATCAAATGGGCCATGAATTAGGTAATTCCATCCATCTAAAGTCCCAAATATGGCTTTTCTATCCACACATGTCCTTTTGTATGACTCACAGTAATCGCATGAAGTGTCGCCATGTGAGCAAAAGATATAATTGTCGTCACGAACGGAGAAGTGCCAATTTTGGCTATAACAGATGCCCCCTAATTTATGAGGTCATAAGGGAAGACGATGGCTGAAATACATTATAAATAATAAAGGGTAATGTCATGGAGTCAAAGAAACACGAGAAACCAAGAACCATAGGCTCAAATGAAGTACCTAAAAGAAAGGAAAATGTGAGATAATCTCATCGCTAAGATAAATGTCCATGTTCAAATAGTGGAACATGACCTCCAAGAGAATATAATGATGATCCAATACATAACTATAACTGATATATATCCTCGCCACTGGAATACAAGCGAGGATCCATGAGGAAATCATAAATATGAACATAGCCACATAAATACAAAGGTGGATCTATGTCAAAAAATGGAGATCATAGACATAGAGAACAAACTGGATCTATGTCTCATCAAAAGCCAAAAAATGGGTGTGGCTCAGTCTTGCGCAACTTGGGAAATAACAAAATGATGATGCTATTGTAGGCCCACGGTCTTCATCCAAACCATCTCAAGGTATGAATCTTAACCATGGGAATAAATAAGTTGATGTTAAACATGGAGAACACCATTTGATTACCGATCATTGATGTAAACCGTTAAAACAAACGCGAGGGAATCCCACCGATAATGAAAATGGGCCCTAAGGTACCTAGTACATTCTAAGAGGTGTGAATAGATGTTCTTGAAGTCGAACACCTAAAAAACCCATCGAGTAGGGGACATTGATGTATTCCCACTACTCAATAATGAGGGAAATCGCCAGTGATGACTACAATCCCCAAGGTACTACTGAAAAATCTAAACTTCATTCCCAGAGCAAGATGAGTTGAAGTCCCTTGGAAGGGAGGCCTTAAGCCATCCTCCATCATCCAACACGATATATAATCAAAAGGTTGATCTAGTCTGGAGTAGGATAGAGTACATGGTGAAACATACTGATACCAAGGAATGGCCGACACATGAAGTCAATGAAACTGCAGAATGGTCGACATGGGTTGTATCCTTGAACAGTGAGCACGACACAAGAGTGACTTAGAAAAATTTGAATACAAAGGGACCATGATATAAATCTATAATGTAGGAGACATTAGTAGATTATACTTATGATTGGAAGAGTAACCAATCATAGGAGTACACAACTATGGAATTAGGTTTATCCTAAGGCTAAAACTAGAACCCAACTTGTTTGATAGACTCAAAAAGGTTATTTGTTCAAGGACATAGTTAACTTATATCCGTTATATGGAAAGATATTTAACATCCTTCCCTTCCCTTTCTCTTTTTAGATACCTTTTTCATTTTTTAACGAGCTTGACAAAGAACTTAAGCATGTTCGATAAGGGTCCAACCATGTGTAATTTTATGAGTCCATGGAAGGGAAACTCAAGACTTTCTTCTTTGTTTTACGAGTTTGAATAAAAGATAGACCAATACTCGATAAGATACTGATCCGTGGATTTTAATATCGATCCCAGATAAATTCTTGCTCGTCAGTGTTTTCATATTTAAGGAGTGTGAAAAACTTAAACAAAAACTCCATATACCTACTTGTGGATTTCACATCGAGCCCGAGTTGGTAGATGTTCACTGTTTTTTTCATATTTTGAGAGTTTGAAAATTCTAAAGAAGACTCCAAAGGGCCCTTTTTCGTAAAGTTAGTCTCCTCACCCGAAAAAGGGTAAAACAATGAGAGAGAACTCTTCTAGCCAAGTATGACCAGTCTAGTGTTCCTTTTTTGTAAATAATCCACAAAGCAAAGGTCCAGAAAATGGGTAAAATTATACCTAAGTGGATGTCTTTTCAACTCCTTTAGCGAGTTTTAAGTGAACAAGTATACTCGGCAATCTTGTCAATTTTAAGGAGTCTAACAAGAGCTTAAAGAAAATTCCATAAAAATATTTTCCGTAAAATTTTAACGAGCCCGAAAAAGTAAACTCGTGACCTCCTTACTATTTTTAATGAGCTCAAAGGAGAGTTGGAAGAATGCTCGTAGCCTCCTTACTATTTTTAACAAGCTCAAAGGTGAAGTGGAAGAATGCTCGTAGCCTTCTTACTGTTTTTAACGAGCTCGAAGAAAAAGTGGAAGAATGCTCATAGCCTCCTTACTGTTTTTAACAAGCTTGAAGAAAAATGGAAAAATTCTCGTAATGGGAGGAGACGAGTGTTAGGGACATGCGAGACTAGTTCCAAGCGCATGGAACAAAGCTATGCATAATGCAATGAACATGAGAAAGATAAGGACACTCAAGGTGTGTCTCCTCCGAGTAAATGATGTGAAATCACAAAGGAAAACTGATACATAGCTTAATAGAAACGAGATCAGAGATGGAGGCTTATATAACAAGCTAAAAGCGTGGAAGCTGACATCAGGTTCATTAGCGAAAGCGAGATAAAAATAAATGCATATGCGATTTAAACAAAAATATCGGATCCTTATAAGGGATGGCTAGTAATATATGAGGAAGAAAGATATGGAGCTTCTTCTTAATGTCATGGTAAATCTAAAAAGGCTCCCGAGCCTATGATAAAAAATTAGCATGGGCACCAAAATGGCATAAGGGTGCTGACTAGGGTGACCCATGTTAGGTAGGATTTGTTGTCGAACTGGTACATAATGCATATAGAGGCGTCTAACAAACCAATATCCAATAGGTTCGACCCTATGGTGAATTCATATGGAAAAAGGTTCTAATGCATCATAACAGCGAGGAAGCCTAACCCTATATGCAAGGTTCCAAATATACCTGACATGGTCAAAAAAAGTGTAAAAAAGGACCAGCAAGCAAGTATAAGTCCAAATAATAATCTTGTTTCCAAGAAACATTAGTACCAAGATCATATCTAAAACATATGTAAAGAAAGATTCGACACAAGTGGTTGTGGTAGAAATACTTTCAACTTCACTATTATCAACAATGAGCATAATGCAAGCATAGCTGACCAATGAACACTCTAGAGAACCAAAGCTTGGCATATTACAATCAAAATGATCAACTTCAGGATGAAGATCAAAGTTGAAGGACGTGATGGAATATGTAGGAACAAATTCATCATCATGGGAGTTGAAAATTCTAGAAGAAAAATCAAACTCGGCTGGAACACTGATTTGAAGATCTATAGGAAAGTCCAAAGACTCAACATTGGTAAGATCATATTCCAAATTCAAATCGTGGCTGGAAATAACTGCAACTGGATCAATGTCCAAATGAATGGCAGACTACATTATAGACTCTAGGAAATCTTTATTAGAAGGAAGTATATCATCCGAGATAGAACACATATCTAAACATTCAGATGGAGGTATCACCTGGTCAACTACCGAGACCCAGTCCCAAGAAGGTAAGTATGAATTCAGAGGCTTCTTCTCAGTGGCAATTGGACTCAAGGAACAATATGCCACATAATTCTCTTGTGACGTGGTAGTTCCTACTGATGAGGGATATACTTGGTATACAATTGGGAAATAAGAGGGATCAACAAATGCAAGCTAATCAAAAGTGACAATGCTTTCATTGTGAGGAAAATGCATAGTACAAAAGAGTGTAGACACCACAACATGTATAGAATATACGTAATCATGCCAGAGGATCATATCAAAGTCCATAGGGTCCTTTAAAACAATAAAATCAACTAATACTGTTTCTCCACCCAAAGTAATAGGTACCTGAGGGAGGAATCCCATCGGTTCATTAGGTATTCTATCGAATGTCAACAGCCAATTAACAACTAGAACAAGGTTAGGGAAACCTAAATCTCTCCAAGAATAAGGGCATAAGATACTAACAGAGGCTCCTTCATCTACAATACATTGGTGAACCGCATCGTTTCTAATATCAACCCTTATCTGGAAAGGTGTAGAAGAAGGAAGACGAGGCCCAACTAGACTATTCCAATAAAAGGAAATGATCCTAGAGATTCAGAAACATCTGAACTGGTAATGCAAAAGACTTCATGGGTAGGTGCATGAGTTTCCAAAGGACTGATGGGATCGGTCGAAGATTGCATCGATTCGATCACTTCACTCTCCGAAGGAAGAGTGGGGTTGACCAAAGACTGTTTTGGTTCAACCACTTTATCAACCAAAAATTAACCAAGCTGTTGGGAATCTATAGACAGTTCAGGAGCAGAGGATCCTTTAGAAATGGACCACACTCTCCGCACCTATGAAACAGCAGGGCACATGTGAGTAAGGTGATCTCCCTTACAAAGTTTACAAGGTAACTTTGGATTTCATCCTATAAGCTTAGACTCTTTTACAACATCAATACTCTCAGCATGACTAGCATTGGTTGATAGCTTTACCCCGGCATGACTTGCAGTGCCTAGTTTCTCATAAGCAGAAGACTTTTGAACTACGGACCACACTTTTTGCACTTCTGGAAGTACAGGGCACAAATAGGTCAAGTGGTATCCCTCACAAAAATTACAAGGGAACTTAAGCTTATGTTTATTAGGTTTGTTGACAATATCAACTTTCTCAGCATGACTTGCAGTGGCTGATTGAGTGTCTCCATTATGACTCACGGTAATTGGTGACTTGTCATTAATATGACCGATAGTGATCAATGAAGCATCCTCAACATGACCAACAGTGGTTGAAGACATACTTTTAGTATGATTTGCAGTGGCGAAAAATTTTCTCCGAGCATGACCTCCAGAGGCTAGGTAGGTGCCCCTAGCATGACCTGTAGAGGCTGGTTGTATAGGTTCATTATTATTTACAATGACTGAATGAGTTCCCCCAACATGACCACCAGAGGTTGGGTAGGTTCCCTTAGCATGAACTATAGAGGCTGTGTTGTTGACCCCTTGCTTTGGCATCTTCTCCCTATTCTTCCTCCGTCTATTCCTTTTAGACTGATGGTTACTAGTATTACTACTTTCACCACATGAGGTAGAAGGAGGAGGAGAAGATGTTATTGGCAAATAAGGCATAAGGTTTTGATGCTCTTGATGTGAGGTGCTTACTTGAGAAGCATCAGGAGCATGCAATGTGTTCAGAGTGGAAAAAAAACAAATCGATATCCTTATAGTGAATCCCAGAAGATTCAAGGTAGCCATTAAGGGAGTACCAAGGTTCCCAATGAATGGAAAAGCACAGGGATCCCCTTGATTGGTTCTCAACAGAATGTTATCCATAGTTTCCAACTCAATGAGCAAGAAATCTCTAAGGATGACTAAGAACAAGCAGCACAAAGAGGACACCACTAGAAAGGTCCTAGCTAATCCAAACGAGGAAAACAGATGCCTTCCGGAGGGAATTCTGGTATGATTAGGGCCCAAAAAAATCCAATGAAGGATGAAGGATAGTTACTTGGGGTCCACAATACAGAGTCTTCGGGTACAAGCGTTTGAATCACCAACCGCCCTCCCAAATAACTACAAGGGATTTCCTCCCACGTATGTCATAGGTACAGTGGAAATAGCCTTCCACTGTCACTTGTGTATGAATACTAGAGTCTTGATACTAAGGATACCAACCTTGCAGATAAAGTCTAGGGGGATAGTCGCAAGTCGAATCAATGCGGATAGGCAGGGTAACAAATCCCGAAACTCAAAAGCACCAAAAAGTACTAATAAGTCCCCGTACACGCACCGATTCTGGTAGATGCTCAATTAAATATCGGAGGGGTATCTCTTCTACTCAATCTCACACAACCACGTGCTTAACTCCAGTTTTAGTGGAGCTTCCTAGTTCACCTTCTAAAAAGATGGACTTTCTCCCTAAACAAAAGATACCTATGGTTTGGCAAGTCAGAGTGATTGTGGAGGAGTTAACTCACAACTCCCTACCTCCACAATCCTACTTAAGCTATTAGGTGTGTTTCTAAACTAGAAGAAGACCTAAGATCCTATCCAAGTTACTCATTGATTGCTTTAAAAATGTACTTCAAAAAATTTCAGAAGAAGTAAAACAAGTGCAACTAAAGAAAGATATCATTTAACTGAAACATGAAGCACTTAATCACCACAAATATGAACTCACCCACTCTCCATTTATTTTCAATGCAAGTCCTAAAGATATAATCTGGAATGCATATGCAAAATTTTATTATCCAATGCAATTTTTAGTTTTTTTGAATGCAAAAGGTAAAAATTTAAAGTCTAATGTGAAAAATCAAACTCAAAACCTAAGCATGCAACTACTCAAACAACTAGCTATGCAAAAGAAAATTTGTTATTTTTTTATGCAAAGCACTACTAGATCCTTTAAACCACATGCAAAGTATTCTACAAACACTAACTTAATTTTTATGCTTTTTCGAGGTGAGAAAAAAACTCAAAGTAACACACTACCAAAGAAAATGAAAAAACCTTTAAGATCTCCAAATTAAACAGTGAAAGCAGCCATAAACATTGAAATTCTTATCATGTAAGCATGCAAAAAAAATGGGAAAATCATACACCAAGGAATTTTAGACCCAATCAAAGCAAAGGACCTACTAAGAAGTATGGTTTGGTAAAGTTAGGTCTGCACACAAACAGTGCAATCAAGGTCCTAAACAACAAAAAAAGACACTTGAACTTTCCCTATAAAAGAGAGATCAAAAGCATAAGGAAGGACAAGAAACCAATCTAAAGAGAAATTTTCACTTGAATAGAAATAAATAGGATCAAATAGATTCAATAGGTTCCAAATCCAATCAAATTGGAGCAAGTAGATTCAAATAGACTCAAATTAGGGGAAAAAACACCAAACTAGTTCGCAAACCCCCAACTTGGGTCAACAAGCCTAAAATATTCCCAAACAAGCCCAAAATGATTAAAGAAGATCCCAAACATTAGAATAAGATCAATCAAGAGACAAGACACTACTTCCAAAGGGTCCTACACAGACCTAGGATCAGCATGGACTCCAATAATTGCAACTAAGAACCCCGAAAGAGCTCCAAAATTGAAAAATCTCATTCTCAACAGGTACCCACGACTGTGTAAGGATACATGCGTGAGGGACCCACGGGTAGAAAAGGATTAAACCCGTGAATATATCTTAGACCCGCGATTGTAAGTATTAGAAGTCGCAAGTATGCAGAAATTTGCAAAATTCTACTCAAAAACTGAGCGAGGAAGGGTCTAACAAAGCTTTAATGACTGGTCCTAACATGAAATTAAACTCATACTTTCAAATATACTAGAAAAATGGCCTTGGATACCCCAAATCATATAGGCTTCTCCCCAACAGAGTCGCCAGTTCTATTGTTGGGAAAAGTGTTCCTATAGCAGGGGAGAGACTACAAATGTACATGGGTAAACGATAGGCACACAAGGTTTTGCAAGTATAATTATTAAGCAAAGAGATTAGGGTTTAGGAGAATGTGTACCTTTTTCAAAAGGTTGATCCAAGCTTCTCATATTGTTCTCCAATGCAACAACCTGCAAAAAAACTGCAAACCTTCCTCAAACCAATTTAACTACAAATAAAAGATTGATATTCATATGATAATAAAACATCAAATTGTAATCATATCTTAAACATACATGAACAAATCTATTTGGAAAGGGAATAATGTCCAATCTTTATTTATGAATGAGGAAAGTACATAAAATTATACCTTTGTTCAAGCATGGCACTTCATGAAACCAAGATTCAAGGTCTCGTGTTCCTCTTTCTCCAAGGATCCCAACCTTTAATAAGATGTGCTAGGGTTTACTAGAAACTAGGGCACAAATGAGGGGGATGTGATTCTCAATTCCTCCAGCATAAAATTATAATGGGATTGGTTCCCTTTCATGGTCCCTCCCCCTCCCTTTTATAGAAAGTGAAGAAGATCTGGTTGAATAGGAAGTAGTTACAACCGAAGAAGAGGTTCCAAAACCACCCAAACTCACCATTTTTCATGATTTTACATATGTTTTTAGTGTTTCTGAGGTACCCCCGACTTTGCACATGGACAACTAGCGGATTCCCGTGAATTTTACAATATGAAACCTGCATATTTTGGGGGAAACCCGTGGCTTTTATCATATGCAACCTGCGTTTTTGTGGAAAAATGGTAAAAAATAACCTTTTATGGGGGTTTTCTGGATAATTTTTTGTCTCCAAAATTGGTCCTAAGGTTATTACCTATCAAATAGGCCATGAATTAGGTAATTCCATCCATCTAAAGTCCCAAATATGGCTTTTCCATCGACACATGTCCTTTTGTGTGACTCATAGTAATCTCATGAAGTGTCGCCAAGCGGCCAAAATATATAATTGTCGTCACGGATAGAGAAGTGCCAATTTTGGCTACAAAAATGTTGTAAACTACATTTGTAAATAGGCTATTGCAACCTCAGGGAGAGTGCTTGAGTCACTTGTAAATAGGGTACTGAAATCTCACAAATAGTTTTTTGCTAGACAAATGTAATTTTTTGCTATCATTTGAACAAACACATTTTTTATATCCTAACCTTAAACATTATAGAACACATTCTTGTTCTTTCATTAATTTACAACTTTCCTTAGTCCTTAATTACATACAAGGGATTCCTATGGCTACAAAAAAGTACTTGCTTGCTCTCACATTTTTCAACCACACTCATGTTGCTATGATGCATTTGAGCATAGAAGATTAAATGTCAAATCACATGCTTTTCCATGCACACAAAAGTACTTGATACAAACATCTATTCTTATATAGAAACTTGGAAATACCTAGTGACCCCAACATTCTATATAAACCAAAGAACATATGCATATAAACATACAAAAAGAGAGAAATACTCAATGCACGAGATAACCATGGAATCTACATAAGTATTAATCACATCATATTTAATATGCCAAGATTATATAGAAGATCTCTCCAAACTGAGTTCGAAATCACAAAATCTCTCACTAAAGGAAGGAGAAAACAATATGCGATTTTCCTATTGCAACTTTCATATAAAAAACAGAAGGCCTTAATATTGGCTAATCATAGGAAATCATAGTTAACACAAGGATCAACAAAAGACTAGCCTACTGAGACTACAAGCATTAAATGCGTATTGCTTTTCTCTCCTTAAGCAGCCACACCTGAGCACCTTCCTTAGAACATAGGGTCTAGCTCATGGTGTCAAATTTTTGTCTCCGATCTAAATGGGGGCTCGTTCTATGAGACCAAGATCAACTCTAAATGCGGGTTTATCTCACGAACTAGGTTAAAAGCAATCAATCTCTTTTCACTTGTTCGGCTTGAAGCATAAGGAGAAGAAAATCGTCTTCTCCTAGTTTCATCACTGCTATGCTGACGAGTAGATAAACACATCCTTGGAACCATGCCAACCCAATTCCCTATTTTATTTATTCAGACAACACCAAGAAACCCTAAATGGAGTTTAGATTGACATATGGAACTACGCCAAAATCCCATCCAATAGAACTACAACTCCAAAGGAGACCCTACTCCAGCTATATGACCACAACACAAAATAGAAACAACATTTACTCTAGCATCAAGTGAGTTGCAAAAAAACCTAAACAACGTGGATGGAGAACATACATGGACAAGCAGAAATCGAAGTAGAATCCCTCCTCTAGCAAGCAATGAACACCACAAGAACATGCAACCCTGCATTCAACAAAACTAAAAACCCTTGTAAGATGCACAAAAAGAAGGGAAAACACCAAACAACAATAAAAATCCCAAACAATAGAATCTTACCTCGAATCAAGCTCTTTCCAAGAGAGATGAAGCCACAGATGCCTAAAACCCACTAGAATAGTCATGTAAACAACACCTAACCAACTCCAAACTTGTCATTATGCATGAAAATTCCAGAAGGAAATCAATAGAGCTCCACAATGCACAAAATGGAATCCCAAAGCATGCACCAACTATGCCCATAGCCAAAAAAAACCTGCACCCTATAGTCGAGCACCTTCGCATAGCGATGAAACTAGAGTAGAAAAAAGCAAGACAACCTATGGAGAAAATAGTGGAGGAACCCGACACCACAAACATAATAAAATGGCCTTTGTTCACTGCATTAATTGCTACAAATTCCAAATCCATTGCATTTATAGCGCACGTGTACCCACCAAAACCCCCCACATAAGAGACCCTCTACAGAACCGAATGTGAGCCAAAACAAATATGGAAAACAAAACCCTATGCATTTAAAACTGCACAGTGCAAGAAGGGATCGAAAACCCCATCCCTGTGGCCACACCCCGACACCAAAGCCTAAGGGTGCACAACAAAGGTCACGCAACCAATGAAAAACATGTAAAAACCAAATAATTTATAAAAAAAAACAAACATTTAATACCACCAATTAACAAATAAAAATAATTAAAAAAATAAAATATTTATTACAACCAATATTTTTTCTAAAAATGTTTTTCATTAAAATATTTTAATGCCGAAAACTGTGGTATGGCCAAAGTTTATGCCAAATAAATTATTAAAAAGTAACGATCACTATATGTCCACTGCAGGGACATAACAACATTCTCCCAAGGTATCTTTAATTATGGGCACCCCCACCCTTATCACATTGAGGGAGAGTATAATCATTAGGTCACATTTTATGGGGGTTTCCTCCTCTAAAAACTCCATTAAGGGTTAATTGTTTTCCTGCCAACACTTTTTTTAAGGGTTTCCTCCTCTAAAAACACCATTAAGGGTTAATGGTTTATCAAGTAATAGGATTACAAATCTTCAGAAACCCCATTATCCTCCACCTCGATCGAGGAACCCTAGACTTGTCTACTAGGCTGTAAAATGGGCCTCTTCAAAAGAATTTATAAGTATCTACTATCTTTTAATCCATTTTCAATTAATCTTAAAAATCAGTTTATGTTACAAATTACCTGGCGGACGCGTCTTTTTGGCCTTGAGTCGTGCTGCCTCTTCGAAGGTTTCGAAGTTGTACAATATAAATAATGCTTTGGAATTGAATTTTAAAAAATAAAACGATAGACATACATATTACTCAAACTGCAGAAATAGTAGACCTAATCATGTCGCAGGATTCGGGAGTAACTGAAAATCCGTCAGGAAGCAGATCTCTTTTTGTTCGGTTGAGAGAAACATTCAATCGAATTCTGAATAGTGCTTTTATCAGAGCGGCCATTTCTACTTTGTTACGTCTTGAAAATTATGAAGAGAGGAGGAAGCTAATAGAAATATGTATGTACGCTCTTTTTATACTTGCGCTCTTGTGCTACACAGGTCTTTTACAGACCAAACTTTCATGTCTAAAAGAGTATGTCATCATTATGATACAAGCACTGGCCGCGGCAATAAATTTCTTTGCTGTAATTAATGCTTTCGAATACTATTTTAATCGTCCTCTGAGTAATGGATCAGAAACAGCAGGCTTGTCCCAATCTCAATTGGAAATGATCCCAAAGACCAACTTTGGAAGTTTAAATTTAGATAAAAGCTCTGATTGCAGCATCTGTTTGGAGTTGATCAGAGATGAAGATGAAATCCGTATCCTGAAATCTTGCACGCATTGTTATCATATTCACTGTATTGATCAGTGGCTTCGGGGATCTAAGTTTTGTCCAACTTGTAGAAGAGATGTTACAAAAAGCCATCCATAAACCTAGAAACTTCTATTAACAAAAAATGTTTATATTACAATGTCCAACATTCCAATCAATGTACAATTTCATGTGAGAATGGCCCAAAATTCATTCCATTTTAATTCAAACCAATTTCAAATCCACTTCTAAATTCATACAAGTATACATATGTTTGATCCAATAACATGGTAGATGTGTTGTTTTTGAAGGTAATTAATCACCAACACTCCCTCGTAATAATCAACACTAACATGCTTCAACATTTATACATTGTGTTCTGGCAAACAATTACATAACTTAACTAACATACTATGACATTTATAATATTTACAATAGATTTAAATTTTTCAAAATCACGTCTCTCAATTATACAAAGATAAACATATTTGTAGGATCATCTTTCAATTTGCAAAATTTATTACTCGGCTATTGTTGCTATCATACATGCCATCTTCATTTGATTTTTAGATGTCTTTTTCTTTGTCAGTTGTTATTATATTCATATTCAATATAGTAATGCGTTATATCGATGGCATACCGTGATCGGATATAATGTCCATGACTTCTTTGTTGGTATCAACCTGCTTAGTGCCTTCTTCCCATGTCATCAATTGATAACGATATATGATTTCTTTAAAGCCCCGCCTTATTAACATTTAATTTATAGGATTTATTTCTAATTCATCTTTGTTCAATAATCACATTCCAAACATGATATATATACTGACTTATGTTATCACATTCCAAACATGATATATATACTGACTTGCATTGTTGCATATTCAGTATTGGAATGATTACAATTCTTAATAGTTATTTTCCATAATAGCTTTATTTATCTATTTCTACATTTTTTAATAATTTCATATTTTCAACATCCTCAACCATATCTAGTCTCTTTTGATTAAAATCTTGTAATCTCTTCATCTTCACATAATGGCTTTCAACATATCCAATATCCATGAGTTCAATATTATTCACAAGAATATATGAACCTACTTTTGCCAATATTATTCACACATATATGAACCTACATATACAAATGTGTTTTACAATGTAGACAATTTAAACTTGGACTTAACACACACACACACACACACCCACATACACACACACACACACACACATACACACACACACACACCTGAGTACGCACACACACACACACACACTCACACACATTAACCTATGTATGCCACATCATCATTACATATGTGACACATCTCACCCACTTGGGATGTAGAAAGTGCCACTTCAGCACAACCATAATATCATGAAAATCTTCAACAACACTCAAAATATTCCTATCATTATGTTCAACTTTATTTCAATTATCAATCAATTTTTTTAGGAATTCTTTAGAGTGAAGAATATTCTCCTTCCATATAAGGATGCCCTTATCATTTTTTATATTCCTCTTGAGTTGGTTCAAGAAAATTAACCTCATTCAAATGTTTGATCACTGCTTCTTCATATAATACCTTCCCATTTAGTGTTATGTGAATATCTCATTGGATGGATTGCTTAGCATGGTATGAGTGCATTCATACTGGAATTTACTAGTAATGTTTTAATATATGCATATGTTTGTTTTGGATGACTAAATATTTAATTTCCACTAGAAATTGATAATTGAATTAATGAAAAAACAAATTTGGATACCATTGGTGATTTTTGGCAAGTTATTTTGTACCCCACAATCCCAAATACATAGTGTGGTCACTAGGTATGTGACATATTGGTAATAGAGCCCCAAGTTGCACATTGCACCATTGGGAGTACATGCAGTGAAACTGAATTCTATAGCTAGAGTTTTAGTTTACTTAGGATGTGTTTGATGGAAATTACATGAGGAAAATAATGGGGAAACCATTTTTAATCTCCCGATTTTTTAATTTAGAGAGAATTTGTGGTAAAATCTATGAATTTTAGCATAATATGGGAAAAATTCTACATTAGTGCAAAAACATCTTACTTTGTTAACTAATTAAAAATCACAAGTTATATCGCTACCACTCTTATCTCTCATGCATGTTGATGAGCCTAAATCATCCTCAATCATCAATCTCTGAATCCATCCAATAGTCAAATATCTTCCCTCCTTTGCACTTGTCTCAAGTAGACACCTGCACACTCAATTGATGTGGATTGTCCACTTCAGATCCCCTCACCCATGTGGAAAATCCACATCATCCAGAATCCATGTGGCACTTTCATGTCACACCATGCATGTGCCACTTGTGGGGTCCAGATAAAATATTTCAAAAATTTGAATTTTTAACAAATAGCTCTAAGAAATTTACACTTGGGATTTTGTCATAAATAATTATCCAACCTAAATTTACACTTGGCCATTCCCAATAACTGAAAATCATTCTATCAACCATGAAAGCTATGCATTCATGGCTCTTTCTACTTCACCTAAAGGAAATTACCATTATGACGGTTGGCTAGAAGTTGTGAGGTTGTAATGGAGACAAATGAACCTTCCATTGGACAACTATAGAGGCCCCATTTCCTCTTCAATATATCAAGGTTCTTATCTTTGTACCACTTCTTTGTGATAATAGAAAAAACCACTCTTTGATTCATTATAAATTGTCTTAGTATTATTTATGTAATGTGATTCAAGGATGATGATAATGGGTTAGTGCAATAGAAAACTGAAAAACCAAGCATCCCTCAACTTACTTGGATTTTTTGAGATACTTACGCAAAATATCTTGCATTGAGTAAAAAAGATGAAATGTAGGAAATTCAATCAAGTTTCCGGATATATAACTTTTTTGTATTGAAAATTTGCATAGCTATGTCAAGTTTCATTTTTCCTAACAGACACTTTTTATTTTTCAGGAAAATGATACGGTATATGTTTTTGTGGGTGTAGCATTTGAGGGCCTAAATGACGGAATCAAGATACAAAAATGTGCATGCATGTAGAGAACATATAGCACTAGTGCATCATTATTTTTAGAAAATTAAATTAGTAATTTTATAATTTTTTTATAATTCTCTAAGTGATCAAACCTCGAAAATAGTACGTCTTTTGTGGGTGCAACCTTTGAAGGTCTTAATGCAAAAATCATGAAATGGGGTTTTGATAGAGCATGGAGGTTAGTTTCTACTTATGCACCATACAATTGTTTTTTGAAATGATCAAGAATTGAAAAGGTTATGGAAGAAACACTAATAGTGTGTTTCACGAGTTAAGGAGGTAGGACATAAAAGAAATTGAAAACAATAGGAAAAATTAATATTTTTAAATAAAAGTTACATATTTGGAATCTGCAAAAAAATGCTATTTGTGTTTAAGATTTTGTAAAAAATGACTATGTGTAGCATACTGTAATGAGTGGCTAAGCACAGGCTTCTATAGAAACTGGAAGAAATACCCAATTAGCTTTGGTTTATCATTACCATAGCACAAGTTTGGTATTACTAAAGCAAACTCCAAAGAATACACATAGGATTATGGTTGACATGCGAGCAAGTGAGTTGGCTTGGTTTAGACTCTAACAAACATGAGCATGTTCTATTTAAATTCAAAAAATATTCCCATGCTTTTAGAATTTCATAGCGCAAAAGGGCTATATAACTACATAACGAGTGCACTTTCTATAGTGCAAAAACGCACTAGCGTTATTTAAATCATAAAATCTATGTTTAATACTTGAGAGGGGGTGGGGATTCAGGAAGACTCAAGGGAATTTTTGGTTAATATTTGAGAAGGGGTGGGGAAGGGTCAAGGGAATCTATGGTTAATATTTAATAGGGGTGGGAAAGGGTCAAGGGCTTAGAAGGATGTTGGAAGCTTGAGTGGGAAGAGATGAAGGGAATGGGAACATGATGGGTTACATGGGTGAAGGGTAGTGGATCTTTAGAGAACTATTAGGAATAGAAGAGGTTCTGAAGAGGTATAGGGTTAGAAGTTGAAAGTGAGACTTGAGTGATAAGGGGGGATGGATGGAGGCAAGGGGGATGTGAGAGAGAAAGAAAGAATGCAAGGGGGGGAGACATAAAGCAAGGGAGGGAGAGGGACAATGGGTAGGAATGGATTTAGAGGGAGTGAGAGATAGATGGGGATAGAACAAAATAAAGATATAGGAAGGGAGGGACATAAAGTGTTGGTGGGAGACATGTAGGGAGTTGTGGCGAGAGAGAGAGAGAGTGCGGTGAACGAATCCGTTCACTAGGTTAATAGTCGAATCAGACTCTCATATTGGATAAGATAAGAATAATATATTTTGATCGATGAAATACAATGGATATGGCCACCTTAAATATGGCTGGGCCATCCACTATTGAAGAGACATTCCTCTTCATAACTATAATAATTAATTACTATTACTAATAGTTTATAACCTATTTATTTATAAATTTATTGTTGTAGCATTGCCTTTCCCTTGGAAAAGATTTATCCTCAAAGCTGAGTTTCTCATGACGTCTTTTATTCTAGCTCTATGTCGCACTGATGACTTGAGAGATACAATTTTGATTATGACCATTGTCTCCTTTGGGTTATTTTGTCTTGGTATTTGCATTAAGTATGAACTTGGCGAAGTTTTGTTAATGCTTTTTCTACTTGTGTGATTGCTTCTTTTAACTATGTTTTTCATCAATTGAACATGCTGAGCATACATTATGACCTTAGCTATTTTCGTGTTGTTATTCCCAAAACATTTTGTGTCAGTTCCTTTGAATGGGCTATTTGTGCTTATAATGCGCATAAGAACATCAGTCTTATCTTGTGTCTGATAGATATTATAGTTGTCCCAAATGATGTTCTTCATTATGATCCTTGTGAAGAAATCCGTACTTTGCTCACAAGGTGGGATTTGGTTTGAAAGCCTAACTATATTGATGCTTTGTTTGAAAATTTTACCATCTAGGTGGACACTGGACTCCGTCACTTCTATCCTTGATATTAGTCCAAGCATATTTAGGATGTCATCCTGTGTTGTTCCCCTTCTACTTGTCTTGTAAGATGAGGTCTCACAATCATCATATAACATTCTTGGATTTGAAATCACCATATAACTTCCATTGAGATTCCTTTGAGGTGAGAGGATAGTTAGGGTATAGTTTGAATCTGGAATATTTACTTTCTTAGACTTGACTTCTTCTGCACATTGTAGGATCCATTCCTTTCCATTGCATTTATTATTTTTATTATTATCAACACCGGCTTGTCTCTTATCACAATCTTGGTCAAGATCATCTTTCTCCTTGTCAAATATTTCGTTGTTGGTTTCTTCATTAATAGGATGTGTTGTATATTTGTCTTGCATATTATCTTGATCAATGCCATTACTTTCATCATGGTTGACATAATGGTCTACTACATCTTCTTTTACCTCAGCTTGCGTGGCTTCTTCAACGGAATTTTCACATACATCTTCATTTTCTATAAGTGTTAAATTGTTAATAGATTTTTTTATTTCATTTATATCCTTACTGATTTGCTCAAAAAGCTTCATCAAATATTCATTGAATGACGCCATAGGTCTTGTAGAGGGGGATTTTTTTTTTTTTTTTTTAAATAACTCCTTTTTTTTCCAAAAATAATTATTATTTTAAAATAATAATAATAATTATTTCAATAATAATATTTTCTTTGTAAATAATAATAATTATTAATTAATAATATTATTATTATCAATGTCTTATGTAAACTATATATATAGTTTAATATATAGTTTTTTTTTTTTAAATATTAAACTAATGTAATAATATTACTACAAAGTTTAAATTTTTTTTTTTTTTTTAAATTTAGGGTTTGAGGGAGTTTACGTGGATGAAGGAGGGTTACGTGGACATGTGGATGGAGGGCATAGCAGGATGGTCGAGGGAGTTGTGGATGGTGGAGCCGCTACACGGGGGAGAGTGCAGAGCGTGGGGCAGGAAGGATAAGGGAGCAGTAGGAGAGCGCGAGGAAGGGTGCAACAGGAGGGAAGAGCGCATAGGGAAGAGCGTGGGGTGGTTGGCGAGGGAGGGGAATGCGGTGTGACGGACGCTGTGAGAAATGGCGCGAAGGTGTGGGGGTACACGGGAGCGCAGAGCGTGGGGGAGGTATGGCTGGGACGAGAGGAGGATTGGGGGAGGCGCTGGGAGTGAAGACTGTGGGAGAGCATGCAGGGAAGTGTGAGTGATTAGCGAGGAGATGCAGGAGGGCACGGAGAGATGAGGAGAGGTGAGTGTGGCATGTGGACGAGAGGGGTGGGGGTGGAGGAAGGCGTGGATGGAAGTGCAGCAAGGCGTGGATGGAAGTGCAGCAGGTGGATTGAAGCGAGTGATGCAGCGGAATGGAGGGGCGAGCCGAGTCCGAGCTCACTTGAGGAGGAGCGAGTCCGCTCTGAGTGTGAGCCGAATCCGAGCTCAGGTGGAGGAGTGTTCCGCTTTGATACCAAATGTGGTGAACGAATCCGTTCACTAGGTTAATAGTCGAATCAGAATCTCATATTGGATAAGATAAGAATAATATATTTTGATTGATAAAATACAATGGATATGGCCGCCTTAAATATGGTTGGGCCATCCACTATTGAAGAGACGTTCCTCTTCATAACTATAATAATAAATTACTATTACTAATAGTTTATAACCTATTTATTTACAAATTTATTGTTGTAGCAGAGAGAGAGAGAGAGAGAGAGAGAATGAGAGGAGGGGGAAGGGACATAAAGTGTGAGAGATAGAGAGAGTGATGGATATATTGGAATAGGTTGAGGGAAAGATAACATGAGGGAGGGATAGAAGGTGAGAGAGAGAGAGGCATGAGAGAGGGAGGGATAGAAGTTAGGGTGGGGGATGGAGGGAGAAAGGTGGAGATAGATATGGATGGAGGGGGAATGGGTTTGAGAAGGGAAAGGGACATAATGTGAGTGTGTGTGTGTGTGTGTGTGTGTGTGTGTGAGAGAGAGAGAGAGAGAGAGAGAGAGAGAGAGAGAGAGAGAGAGAGATATTGATGGTTGGGGAGAGAGACACTCAATGGAGAGAGAGACACACAAAGAAAGTGAGAGTTTGTGTGTGTGTGAGAGATAGGGAAAGAGATATCAGTGGGGTGGAAGGGACAAGATGGTGTAAGGGAGAGAAAGAGATATAGAGGGATGGAGGTAAATGGTCTGAGGGATAGATCCAGGGACAGATCTAGAGAAAGAGATAGGGAGGGAGGGATACAAGGTGAGAGAGAGAGGGTAGGAGGGAGAAATAAAGGAACATAGTGTTAGTGATTAATGTCGCACGAAGGGAGAGAGTGCTATAGGGACCTGGATAATTGAGAATATAAAGATAAGGTGGATACCATCCTCATCATCGTCTTCGTCACCATCACCATCATCATCAACATCTTCATCATCATCACCATCATCATCATCATCATCATCAACATCTTCATCATCATTGTCATCTCTAGGTTCTTCATCAACATCTCCATCATCATCATATTCTTCATCATCGTCATCATTATCATCTTCATCACCATCACCATCACCATCATCATCAACATCTTCATCATCATCACCATCATCATCATCAACAACATCTTTATCATTATTGTCATCTCCCCCTTCCTCGTCAACATCTCCATCATCATCATCTTCTTCATCATCATCATCATTAGAATTAGCATCATCATCAACATATTCATCAGCATCACCACAATCATCATCATCAACATATTCATCATCATTGTCATCTCTAGTTTCCTCATCAACATCTGCATCATTATCCTCATCTTCATCATCATCATCATCTTCATCACCATCACCATCAACATCACCATCACCATCAACATCTTCATCATCATCACCATCATCATCATCATCAACATCTTTATCATTATTGTCATCTCCCCCTTCCTTGTCAACATCTCCATCATCATCATCTTCTTCATCATCATCATCATTAGAATTAGCATCATCATTAACATATTCATCAACATCACCACAATCATCATCATCAACATATTCATCATCATTGTCATCTCTAGTTTCCTCATCAACATCTGCATCATCATCCTCATCTTCATCATCATCATCATCTTCATCACCATCACCATCATCATCAACATCTTCATCATCATCACCATCATCATCAACATCTTCATCATCATTGTCATCTCTAGGTTCTTCATCAACATCTCCATCATCATCATATTCTTCATCATCGTCATCATTATCATCTTCATCACCATCACCATCACCATCATCATCAACATCTTCATCATCATCACCATCATCATCATCATCAACATATTAATCATTATTGTCGTCTCCCCCTTCCTCGTCAACATATCCATCATCATCATCATTAGAATTAGCATCATCATCAACATATTCATCAGCATCACCACAATCATCATCATGAACATATTCATCATCATTGTCATCTCTAGTTTCCTCATCAACATCTGCATCATCATCCTCATCTTCATCATCATCATCATCTTCATCACCATCACCATCAACATCACCATCACCATCAACATCTTCATCATCATCACAATCATCATCATCATTATCATTTTCATCTCTCTATTCCAAATCAATATATACATCATAATTATCTTCTTCATTGTCATCATCATCATCATCATCTTCATCACCATCACTATCACCTTCACCATCATCATCATCATCATCATCACCATCGTCATCACCATCATCAACATCTTCATCACCATTGTCATCTATAGGTCCCTCATCAAAATCTCCATCATCATCATCTTCTTCATCATCATCTTCATCACTATCACCATCATCATCATCATCTTCTTCTTTATTGTCATCATCATCATCTTCATCACCATCACCATCATCATCATCAACAAGATCTTCATCATCATCAACATCTTCATCATCATCACCATCATCATCATCACCATCATCATCATCAACAACATCTTCATCATCATTGTCATCTCCCCCTTCTTCATCAACATCTCCATCATCATCATCTTATTCATCATTATCATCTTTGTCACCATCACCATCACAATCATCATCCATACCTTCAGATGTCATCATCACCACCATCATCATCATCAACATCTTCATCATCATTGTAATCTCTAGGTTCCTCATCAACATCTCCATCATCATCATCATCATCATCATCATCATCATCACCATCATCATTAACGTCTTCATCATAATCACCACCGTCATCATCAACAACATCTTCATCATCATTGTCAACTCTAGGTTCCTCATCAACATCTCCATCATCATCATCTTCTTCATCATCGTCATCTTCATCACCATCACCATCATCATCAACATCTTCATCATCATCACCATCATCATAATCATCAACATCTTCATCATCATTGACATCTCTAGGTTCCTCATCAACATCTCCATCATCATCATCTTCAGCATCATCATCATCATCATCTTCATCACCATCACCATCATCATCAACATCTTCATCATCATCACCATCATCATCATCATCGACATATTCATCATCATCACCACCACCACCACCATCATCATCATTGTCATCTCTCCGTTCCTCATCAACATGTCCATCATCATCATCTTCTTCATCATCATCGTCATGATCTTCATCACCATCAACATCACCATCACCATCATCATCATCATCACCATCATCATCATCATCAACATCACCATCACCATCACCATCATCATCATCATCACCATCATCATCATCAACAACATCTTCATCATCATTGTCATCTCTAGGTTCGTCATCAACATCTCCATCATCATCATCTTCGTCATCAACATCGTCATCATCTTCATCACCATCACAATAATCATCAATATCTCCATCATCATCTTTTTCATCATCATCATCATCATCTTCATCAACATCACCATCATCATCAACATCTTCATCATCATCATCATCATCATCATCAACATTGTCATCATCATTGTCATCTCTAGGTTCCTCATCAACATCTCCATCATCATCATCTTCTTCATCATCATCAACAACATCTTCATCATCATCTTCATCACCATCACCATCATCATCAACATCTTCATCATCATCACCATCATCATCATCATCATCAACAATATATTCATCATCATTGTCATCTCTAGGTTCCTCATCAACATCTCCATCATCATCATCTTCATCATCATCATCATCATCATCATCATCATCATTTTCATCACCATCACCATCATCATCAACATCTTCATCATCATCACCATCATCATCATCATCAACATCTTCATCATCATTGTCATCTCCGCCTTCCTCATCAACATCTCCATCATCGCCATCTTCTTCATCATCATCATCATCATCTTCATCGTCATCACCATCATCATCAACATCAACATCTTCATCGTCATTGTCATCTCTAGGTTCCTCATCAACATCTCCATCATCATCATCATCTTCTTCATTATTATCATCATCATTTGTTGATGTATTTGTAACTTCAGAAGATATTCACTTGTATATTATATGTATTACATTTGTACTTTATTGTATCCCCAATGGAGATGTATTATTTCTCCAATTGGAAGTGTCGTCATTTGTACTTGCAAGTGTCGCAAGTTATATTCTAAGTGTCATAACTTATATTTGATGGGTTATTAGACCACCTTGGTGGAGTCGACCCTGTATGAGTCATGTGGGTTAAAGGGTTATTAGCCAACCCTAGTGGGGTCGGCCTAGTGTCAAGTGGTAGTGGGTTATTAGACTCTCCTAAGGGAGGTCCTCCCAAAGTCAATTGTGATGGAGTGTTTAAAGTCCCCTAGTAGGGTCGTCTCAGTTAGCATTATGTTAAGTGGTTAAGTTGGGGCTGACCTAGTTAGAGTTAAAAGTCAAGTGAGGTAAAGTATATATAGAGAGTGCAAATTTCTCATTATTAATTCACACACTCGCTCACTTCCCATTAGTGAGAGAGAGGAGGAGTGTGCACAAGTGGAAGAGGAGATGCTTCTAGGAGACTATCTCTTGTTTTTGGGTTTCATCTTGGCGATCTTTGTATTGGTGCTTATTCTATCTCTGAGGAAGTTGCGTGGTTTTTCACCTTCTTAGTTTTCCCCAGTGAAATGATTTGTGTCTCTTGTTTCTTGTGTTTGATATGCTGTACATGTTGTTCTCTCAGTTAAGATCATAGATCAGACTGAATTAAATGCTGAAAAACTAACATGGTATTAGAGATATCCTGAAGGAAGGCATTGTATGGCATTTATGACACTTGTTGCACTTGCGACAAATTGGACGCTAGGACTTGGTATAGTAAAAACTAGTCATCGTGGGAATTTTTCTATAACTATGTTTTGGAGAAGGTTCAGGATCTGAAAATTCTACAAGTCGAAGATGAAATGTCCATGTACCGTGTGTCAGAAGGATAGCCTCAGATTCATTTTACTTTGTGATATATGATCCATACAAGTTAGGGTTTCTGCCACTTTCAGAATGCAGTCGTAAACATGTGACCTAGGAATAAATGTCATATCTTGGGATAGGAAGATCTAAATGGAATTCTGTAAAACATGACAGTTAGGGAACAGATTGTAGTTTCACAAGTCCTCGTTTCAAAGGTTGAAGTTGAAACACTGACACGTGGAATGCCATAAATGTTCGCTATACTATTTCATCCCATAAACAGGTCACGTTACAACACTTGGCATATCTCTCTCTCATAGAATCCATTTGAGCTCATATATGTGGGGTTGGAAAGATGACATGTCAATCTACCAGAGGCCTAAGTTTTAGATCCCGAGGATTCAAAATTTCAGAAACAATATGGCATATATTTCTGTCGAAAACAAAATTTGATTCTAAGCACTTTCATTTTTGGTTTGTCACTGCTGCGGGAAATTAGGGTTTCAGGGAAAGTTGGAATTTTTAGAATCCGAGACCATGGCTAAATGATCCTCAAGAAAATTGAATTTTAGAGAAAAAGATCAAATTTTTTGGTTTGGCAGAACCCTGAGCATCATCAAACCCTAGTTCGGGATTTTGATCGGAAAGGTTGAAAATTAGGGTTTCTGCAAAAGCTTGAATTTTTGGAATCTAAGACCATGGCTAGATGATCCTCATAAAATCGAAGTTTAGAGTACAAGATCGAACTTTTTGGCTGGGCAGAATCCTAAATATTATCAAACCCTAGTTCAGGATTTTGACCAAAAAACCAGAAAACCAGAAAACCAGAAATTGCAGATTCGAAAGTTTCAAAGGCAATTTTGAGGGGTCAAATTTTGCAGATTTCAAAATTGAAGTATGCCATCTTGATCAACTCAACAAGGCGCATCTTTTCATTCAATCAGACGCTTGAAATTCAAAATTTGGATTTTTAGGGTTTCTTTGTCAAACCCTTGCCAGCTCCAGATCCAACTTCATGAGATAAAAGTGGATTGGGTTAATCCTAGAAGAGAATGATTTGGACACCTACATAAGTGAAGAGATTCTAGTTCCAGAGGGATATGAGGCTAAGTACTTCCATAAGAAGACTACAAGTAATCCCGATAGGTATGACTTGAGGAGATACAAGTAGGTTTTGAAATCTATTCATGATTAAGTTTATGACATATTTGTCTTCATGTTATTGAGGTTAGTACAATATTGATTAATTATAGACTTGTCTTGTCACCCTAGTAAAAGTATGAATGCATGTGAATGATAGAATACATTCATTGATTAGGGGTATGACACTTATGATTGTACTAATACACTATGGTGTTGTATGAGGATGATGTTGTCCACTAACATGAAGGGTACATCAAGAAAGACAAATCAAGTTCTAGATAAAGAACATATGACCATGGTGACATGAATACAAAGACTCATACATAGTCATGGATCACATAGAAGCTCTACTTACAAGGCATGTATAACTTGGCTCTACAACTATTAACTTATGAGATATACAGGTTGCTAGAAAAAGGTGTCTAAGAAAACAAAGAAGACATTGTTTGGGTATGCTAGACAAGCATAATAATCTAGGTATGTTTTCCTATATCAAGTTAGAATCCTACCTTGTGTTAGGATCTTATATAAGTATACTTGGTATGATTGATAATTCATGAATTTATAAGTTTGGGCAATCATTGGTTTATGCATATTATGCTTCTTAGTTTGATAAATGATATGACAAAGTAGAAGAGTCCTATGGTCAAATAAAAATATGCATGATTAAAAGAAGTCCTCCCTGAAACCTTCAATACTAGCGCTTGTGTATGAAATGACCATAACCATACATGTTTAATATGATTTAGAATCATAATGTTTTGATAGTATTGAGATTATATTAATGCATGTATGATTATGTATGAGATCTTGAGGATGACACTTGTGCACACTTAAGCATGCATAGTGGTCCACGATGGATATAAGTTTAAAGACAGATAATCTAATAAGCAAATATCAAGAAGGAGCTCACTCCAGTAGTTTCTGCAAGGAAGCAAATATTGAAAGGGAGTCCACCCAACAAGCAAACAAAGATAAGTATTTAAATTGTCATTTATTGTATATATGATTTTGTGTAGTCATGTACATGCTTATGTTCCTAGATTTAGGATGTATATTATGCATTTTAGAAAAGGTTGCATTAATGAACATGATACTACTAATATAGTAATGGGTAAGTGGCCTATGGTACTGTACAAAATTCCATTGCTACTTATCTAGAATGAAACCTCTTTGTTGACATGTTGGGAGTTGTGCACACTCTTAACAAATGTTCTGGTAGAGATGGAAGGCATCTAGAAAGTTACGGGATATGGATAAATGTTGTATTGAAGCATTGGCTAAGATAATTGCATGACTGTATGACATATGTCTCTATGTGTAAGAATTTATTCTGAAATCTATGAGATGTTTCTAATCATACAATTGAACTTGTCTTGTAGGAAAGACTGTGTACCATCACCTAGAAGAGAGAATTGTTTCGAAGAAGAAGCGATGGAGACTCTGAACTACAACATTTGTTCCATCAATGAAGTTCAAGAAAACTAACTATTGAAGATATTGAAGAATTTGAAGTTCCCATGATCCGGGATGTAGTAATGGAAAGATGACATGATCGAGGAGTACCAGTCGATCATGAAGAATGATGTTTGGGATGTGGTCCCAAGACCAGAAGGGAAGTCTATTGTGACTTCCAAGTGGATCTACAAGATCAAGCATGCTGCATATGGTAGCATAGAGAAATACAAGGAAATTTTTGTGGCTCTTGGATTCTCCTAGAAAGAAGGGATAGATTATGAAGAGAATTTGGCACTTGTAGCCATATACACTTCCATCAAAACAATACTTTCTCTGGCTGCAGTAATGAAGTGGAAGATACACCAGATGGATGTCCAAACAACTTTCTTGAATGGTGTAGTCGAAGAGGAAGTGTATGTGGATCATCCACTCGGTTTTTAGACAAATGACAGGGAGTCATATGTGTGCAGATTGAAGAAATCCTTGTATGGATTGAAGCAAGCACCTAGAACATGGTATGGCAGGATAGACAACTTCCTGTCTAGTTTGGGCTTTACCAAGAGTAAAGAGGATTCCAACCTTTACTACAAGGTTGAGGAAGGAAATCCAATGATACTCTTATTGTATGTGGATGACCTGTTTGTGACAGGTGAAGATAGATTAATTGCCAACATGAAGAGGAAGCTTGCTTCCAAGTTCGAGATGAAGGACTTGGGAATGATGCATTACTTTCTAGGTATGGAGGTGTGGCAGAGTTTAGATGGAATCTTCCTTGGACAAGGGAAGTATGTAGTATAGATCCTGAAGTGGTTCAGGATGATGGACTGGAAGGCCATGGCCACACCTATGGCATCAAACCTGAAGCTATTGAGTGATGCTTCCTCAGATTCGGTTGATGCCATGATGTATCGTCAGATGATTGGGTCCTTGATGTACCTAACGAACACGAGACCAGATATTTTCTTTGCGGTGAACACCTTGAGCCAGTTTCTGACACATCCTAGACATGTTGACCAGATATTTGGTTTGCGGTGAACACCTTGAGCCAGTTTCTGACAGATCCTAGACATGTTCACTTATTTGTTGTAAAGCATATTCTGAGGTACCTGAAGGGTACAATTGGTTATGGGCTCAAGTATGACGCGAATCAAAATTTTAACCTAGAGGGTTATGTTGATTCAGATTGGGTAGGCAGTGCTACAGATAGGAAGAGCACTTCGGGGTGCTTCTTCAATATGGATCAGGTGGTGATCTCTTAGTTTAGCAGGAAGTAATCCTACGTAGCACTAAGTACAACCGAAGCAGAGTATGTTGCAGTTTGTTTGACTAGTTGTGAGGAAGTATGGACAAGGATGCTACTATTTTATTTATTTGATCTCTAGTTGGATGCTACCTATATCTATTGTGACAACCAGAGTTGTGTGAAGTTGTCAGAGAACCCAGTGTTCCATGACAGGTCGAAGCACACCGAGATCAAATATCACTATATCAGGGATATGGTGCAGAGAGGAGCAGTGAAACTCCAGTATGTTGCGAAAAATGAGCAAATTATAGATGTGTTGACCAAACCACTAGCCAGAGTGAAGTTCGAGTACTTCAAAGAGAGGCTTGGTGTTCTTCATATAGAATATACTTCGAGGAAGAAGTGATGGGACACATTTGCAGGAGTCATTCCAATCATGATGGTAGGAGGATCCTTCCCATGGATGTTCCTTCCCATGGCTATGGATGTAAAAGTTGTGTCATGAGCATCAGGACGATGCTCCGGTTACTGCTATGTATGATGATGAGGATGATCATGTGTGATGAGCATTAGGAAGATGCTCGAGATGATATGCATGAGGACAATGCTGTGACAATGATCAGGATTATCCCGCGATGATGATATGCATCAAGATGATGCTGTGATGATGATCAGGATGATCATGCGATGATGATATGCATAAGGACGATGCTATGACAATGTCATGATGATCATGCGATGATGATGTGCATCAGAATGATGTACTGTATGATGATTATCAGTTTGATCATGAAGCATCAAGTTGATGCTCAGTGTGAGAATGATTAGGTGGATCATGAGTATTAGGATGATACTTCGAGGACATAGATATGTGGCAGTTTGTTCAGTAGCATGTAATAGCTCCCTGGGAGATCCGATAGGTTGACAAATAATCTCGTAATCAGTCCTTGGATGCTCTTTCGAGGTTTTGCGAGGGAGTCATGTAATCAATCCTAGAGATCCGTTAGGTTGTGCTAGGCACTTAAAAGTCCTGGGATGCTCTTTAGAGATCTTGGCGGTCATGCTAGGCTCATAAACGTTCCTCGGATTCTCTTTTAATGTTTTTCCTATTCACATGTAATCATTTTTAGAGATCCGAGAGGTTGAGCAGTAAGCTCGTAAAATTCCTGGGATGCTCTATAGATATCTTGTCGGTCGTGCTAGGCACATAAACCTTCCTGGGATGCTATTTAAAGGTTTTGTGAAAGGGATGCATGTAATTAGTCCTGGAAAATCTTTTCGATCATTCTTAGGCACATAAAGGATCCTTGGATGCTCTTGTCAGGTTTTGCAGATGCACGTAATCAATCTTGAGGTTACACCTCTATCAAGAATCTCAGAGAGATGATGAAGACCTACAAGAGGCTAGGCATACAAACAGCATGAAAAAGGGATGGCTCTGTAGAACTTCCTATGACGAGAAGAATTGAGAGATAACCCAGTGATTGAGATGACAAGTACAACAACAGTGATGATGATGCTTCGTGGTCTAGTGACGATGATCCAAGTCCAGAATTGAAGACTTGTGCTGACATGTATTGATGACCTGTGTCAAGAGAATACCTTCCTAGTTAAGAATGTGTTTTTATGTATTTGTAACTTCGGAAGATATTCACTTGTATATTGTATGTATTACATTTGTACTTTATTGTATCCCCAACAAAGATGTATTATTCCTCCGATTGGAAGTGTCTTCATTTGTACTTGCAAGTGTTGCAAGTTATATTGTAAGTATCGTAACTTATATTTGATGGGTTATTACACCACCTTGGTGGGGTCGGCCCTGTATGACTCATGTGGGTTAAAGGGTTATTAGACTCTCCTAAGGGAGGTCGGACCATAGTCAATTGTGATGGGGTGTTTAAAGTCCCCTAGTAGGGTCGGTCCAGTTAGCATTATGTTAAGTGGTTAAGTTGGGGCCGACATAGTTAGAGTTAAATGTCAAGTCAAGTAAAGTATAAATAGAGAGTGTGACTCTCTCATTTATTAATTCACACACTCACTCACCTCGCATTTGTAAGAGAGAGGAGGAGTGTGTACAAGTGGAGGAGGAGATGCTGCTAGGAGACTATCTCTTGTTTTGGGGTTTCATCTTGGTGATCTTTGTAGTGGTGCTTATTCTATCTCTGAGGAAGTTGTAGGGTTTTTCACCTTCTTGGTTTTCCCCGATGAAATGATTTGTGTCTCTTGTCTCTTGTGTTTGATATGCTATACATGTTGTTCTCTTAGTTAAGATCATACATCAGATTGAACTAAATGCTGAAAAAATAACATCATCTTCATCACCATCACCATCATCATCACCATCATCATCATCACCATCATCATCATCATCAAAATATTCTTCATCATCATATTCATCATAATCATCATCATCATCATCATCTTTATCACCATCACCATCATCATCAACATCTTCATCATCATCACCATCATCATCATCATCATCAACATTTTCATCGTCATTGTCATCTCTGGGTTCCTCATCAATATATCCATTATCATCATCTTCTTCATCATCATCATCTTCATCACCATCATCATCATCATCAACATCTTTATCATCATCCCCATCATCATCATCATCTTCATCATCTTCATCATCAGATCAACATCTCCATCATCATCATCTTCTTCTTCATCATCATCATCATCATCATCTTAATCACTATCACCATCGTCATCAACATCTTCATCACCATCACCATCATCATCAACATCTTCACCATCATAACCATCATCACCATCATCATCATCATCATCAACATCTTCATCATCATTGTCATCTCTAGGTTCCTCATCAACATCTCCATCATCATCATCTTCTTCATCATCATCATCTTCATGACCATCATCACCATCATCAACATCTTCATCATCATCACCATCATCATCATCTTCATCATCACCAACATCTCCATCATCTTCATCATAATCATCTTATATCCTCCTTATATCCAAAATTAGAGAAGCTCCATATGATGATGAAGACGATTTAGATGATGCTAATGAAGATGAAGATGATGACGACGATGATGATTATGATCATCTTCATTGTCATGATCATGATCATCATCCTCATCCTCATCACCCTCATCACCCTCATCATCATATTCAACATCTTTGTCATCATCACCATCATCTTCATCTTCATCAACATCATCATCTTTATCATCTTCATTTGCATCATGATCATATTCATTGTCATCACCCTCCTCCTCCTTGTCATCTTGTGCACTTATGCACTTAGGGATTAATGTTTAGAAAAGGGTCTAAAGGACTTTATGGTGGAGGGGCTCTAGGAACAGGGTAAGAGAGAGAGAGAGTAGGGGGGAGGGATAAAGGCACAGAGGGTTAGTGATTAAGGGAGAAGAAGGGAGAGAGTGCTATAGGGAGGGATAATGGAGATGATAAAGATAAGGTGGAGATATGGAGATTGGGGTGGTAGGGACATGGATGGAGTAAGGGAGAGAAAGAAACATATAGGAAGGGATGTAGAGAGAATGAGGGACATATATTTAGAAAGAGATAGGTGGTATCTAGGGATTATTGGGAAAGAGTAAGGGGGTATAGTGAGAAACATTTATATATATGCACAAAAAGAAGGGAACACTAAAAACATACGTTTTGTATGTAACCATACAAAACATTCATTTTCTTTTGATTTTATTCATTTCCTTAGCCGTGCACCTATCATATTTATTGTGCTTAACAATATCGCATGTGTGTTTTTCTTCTACATATCACATGCGCATTTTACCTTTATATAATGTGTGCGGGTTTTGTAACTGTATAAACATTGGACTGTCCCTATCCGGCAACAACTTTACTCTGTCTAAACGAAAAACAAGCTATCGCACGATTTTTTGAACAGAGCACGAGCCCTCCATTGGAAATATTCACAATACACCATCTCCATCATTATTTTTGTTATGCAGGTGCAACATTGAGGACATATTTCATGGTTTATCAATGTGGTGTTGGGTTATATGGTCATATTTGAAGAAGATAATCAACAAACTTGAAGAATCTCCAATTGAATAACACCAAAGATAAGGTCTTTGAAAGATTCCTTTTTCCTACATTTGAGGAGCACACAGGATAAGATATCAAGATTCAAGACCATTTCATGGTGATGGTGGATATACACAATTGTACAAGAGAATTAGCTTGAGGAACAATTTATGATTTAACTTTCATTTGATTATTATTGAAGAGAACCAAAGGTAAATTTTCTCATTCATCATTGTTTTGATGGGAAATCTGAACAATTGAGAAGGAATATTGAAGCACCTTGAAGGATCTATAGTTCTAAAGCACTAAAGGTTTGAAAGCTTGTAATTGAGGAGCAACAAAAACAAACTATATTGAATTGATCATTGTGGTGATGGGGAATGTACGTAACCGAGGAAGAAAATCAGCAAGGAAGAAGAGACCTCAAGAAGTAATTGAAGAAGAGAAAGAAAAGAAAAGAATAGACATGATGAATCGGAGGATTTCTTTCGAAACTAATCCAAATCCAATTATAGAGGTACCATGGTTCATCCTATTAATCCACGACAAGAAAAAAGGAAGCATTCACTAGAGGGACCTTCAATTTCCACAATAGTTGTTGAACAAGCACCCCTTGGAAGAAATCAAGAAGCAAAACATAGGTGCTCATTAGGGGATGTTTCAATTCCCACTTCAAGTCAAAGTGATAAGTTACCATCTCAAGATGAAGCTCATGAAGAAACACAAAATTTGTTCACCTCTTGTTGTTATACAAGTGATCAAGTCAAAGAGGCATTGGATATGGAGCCTACTGTTGAAAAATAAAATGTTATCCGGACCATCGATGAGGATGTTGGGCTTCCACCATCCAACTACCAGGAAGAAAATGAAAGACAACAAGCTACTACTGAAATGCCAGAGCATCTTGGTGATGCACTACATGGTAGAATTCCACCCCCCTTACCTCCATTAGCAAGCACACGTCAAAGAAATACGAAGCGTATACAAGTTGATGAAAGTCTCCTCAATTCCATTGAAGCTACGCTATCTAAACGTAGTATTTCTTATACAACTAAATAGATACTTGATAAATATTTTGTTTCTAAAAGTGATGGAGATAAATGTAGATTATTTTTATCATTGTTAAAATCTAGGGGCATGAATATTGTTAGCAAAAAGTTATGTATATAGATGATAAATAATTCTAGACCAAGTTCTCATATAGTTCAAATCTTAGTAGATGCCTTTGGTAAAATTGGTAAGAACAGACATTCAAAGGACCGCAACGCGGCTCATCGTGTGTTGTCACAAGGAATTGTAAATAATAACACTAGGGTCCTTTGTTTTCTCAAGCCTACATCCAAACTAGTTAATTTGAATGTAAAAACCCTCCGTAGGTATTGTATTCGAAGAGAACATCTTGACACAACTGATCAGACATATTTTTGGGCCTTTATTGGTCAGTTGCCACATCGTGACATGAATCTAGTTGATGCAGTAAAGGGACTAGTGCAGAGTTCTTGGCATGATCACACAAGGCCTTCTTCAAACAGGAAGGATGTACTAAAATTGAGAAGGGTTCAAAGAATCATGAACCACATATTAAGCATCTTCTTGATATAACACAGACATAACTATACGAGAAATTCAGGAATGAACATAGACAATTGAACTTGGGGAAAAGATATTTTGAGAAATGTAAGCCCTGTTATGTTAGAATAAACACTCTTCGTAACACGTGTTGTTGTAGGTACCTCATAGAAAATGAATATTACTATGAAACATTTTTGTACATTCATCGTGTGCTGCATACTAACCATGTGCAGGAGTGCTCCTTGACAATACCACCGACTTCATCAAGAGAATTCATTCATAGCATCATGTGCAATAGGCCTAAGAGGTAAACATACTATGCAAAATCTTGTTTGGATGGAACATGCTCCAACTGTGTTGGAATGGCATTATTGAACCTATGTATGCACGAGAGTGGAGACAGTGAATTTGGGAATATTGTTATAGACATGAAAATTTTCAAATATATCAACTATGAAATAGTCCCAAGGAAAGAAAGCAAAAAAATACAATTGGTGTCATCTCAGGTATGCATTTATATCTTTAAATTTATGTTTGAACAGTTACATTTCAATCATTACTTACAAAAAAAACTGATATTGAGATCATTTTGTGTCACTGGGTACAAGTTAGTGACTTCATTAAAGAATTTAGTGAAAAGAGACATTAATATGTTCAACATGTCCACTTGGCACAATGGCAGGATGTGAAGTTTAGAATATGCAAAGATACATTTCCTCATGGTACTATACTTTCAGTTGTTGATTTTGCTAAGAACTACACTCTGCAACCTCAAAATGAGATCCAAAGTCAGTATTATCACTCTGAGAAGGTTTCCTTGATGGTCCATATGACATATAGGCATGGCCCAAATAACAGTGAATAGAAAAGAGAAATTCTGAAGGAATATCACTTCTACATAAGTGATGATAGGTGCCATGATTTCCACTATGTACGTCATTGTTTCATCATGTTCTATGATCAGTTAAAGGGCAGGAACATACAGATGGATCGACACTAGATTTGGTCTGATGTATGTGCTGGCCAGCTACAAAATGCATGCATATTTCAATGGTTGTGTTCATTGCATAAAAACTACAATGTGCCACATATGTGGAACTATTTTGAGACTGGGCATGGTAAAGGAGAGCATCATGGAGCCGGAGCATGTGTCAAAATATCCCTACGAAGGGAGGAGTTGAAATTATCTACAGAATCTACTATTTGAAATGATCAATCTATAGTCAGGTGGTGCATGTCAGTAATGGGAGAGGAATCAACTATGCGAGTAGTATCCACAAGAAAAAGACATGTGAAGAGATTTTTTTGGGAGGTGATAGACATAGATCATTCACATGCATGGGAATGCAAGACTGTTCCTGGGACTCGTGGCTTTCATTCAGTTCGAAGCTCTGATAACCCAGTATTTGAAATTTGGACCGAAAAACTAGCTTGTTTTTGCCCTCCTTGTTGTGATGGTGACTAGGATGGGTATGAATCATTGGATTGGGTTGATGGATGGGATCGCATATCACTTCCACTTGATCATCATGCAATTGTTGAGTTAACTCCATTGGAAGAAGACCAATCATCTATTTCGATATATTTTGATCATGTCTCATACCTTGTACAACCTGGTATGATGCATGTCCTTAACATCTTTTTGTTTATTTACGTAGTCTTCAAATGCACATTAATGGCCTTGTATCACATGAAATATATTTTGATCATATACCTACAATCATATTATGCAGGTCACATATATGCAGTGGTTTCCTCAAAAGATAGTGAATGGGGTGGTGATTACTGGTTGGCATGTTGTATAGAGGGAAAACAAACCCTCAATATTTCCATGACTGACGATGAAAACAACCAATTCCCAATCAGGTTTATGGTTGTTAAAGGTGAATACTTGACACAAGACAACAATGCAAGAAAGAAGGGTGGATATGTTTACAGGTATTACAAACCAGGTGCAAGTGTGTATCACTTTACCAAGTTAATCATTGGTACAAACCTCTAGGTACGAACAATGACTAGCTGAAATTCATCAAAGGTATGCTACTTCTTACCGGATACAGAGCATGAGAGACTAATGGAGACCATCATTATAAAAGATGATCCGGAGGGCTTGGTTGTATGACAATAGGTGGGATCTAGCATGATGACGTATGTTACATAATTTTAATACTATACTATTTATACTATTTGTAATTGAATATTGATATATGCTCAATTTTATCATGTATGTTGTTTATGAATATGTCAATTTTGTGTTCTTGATATGCCAAATTTTCATTGATGTAGTTTATAAATATGCCAAAAGTTCTCTTGTATGTCAAGTTTATGAATATGCCAATTTTTACTTATGATCAATAAACCCTAAGATTATGAATGATCATGTAAATATCAATAACATGATCATGTCAATATCAATCATAGTGTTTGACCCCCCTCTTTCATAAGAAATATTCATACATAACAAAGAGAGAAGGTGTGATCTCCTTATCCTTGAGGGTGCATCGATAACCTTCACTTTCATTATGGTTTTTGGTTTGCAAGCATAATCTGATGTGATGGGATTGGGTAGAGTTAGATGAAACTTTCCTTGGGTGATCTAATGCTAAGACTTAAGCACAATTAACTCTTGTTGGCAGGCGGTTTGGATGAGTCAACTACGCAGCTTCGCGGATGCTGCGAAGGGTCAAAGATGCCGTGCAAGACGGAAAACAATGAGCAAGTAGATTAGTTTATGGAGTTTTGGGTCATTTGGACCGCATTATGTGGGATTTTGGGTTATCCTTTTTGTAAAGTTTGTTAGGAAGTAGTTAGACGGTTGCCTAAGTGGACCGCAAATGTAAAGGCGCTAGCCTATAAATAGACATAGCATTGTAAGTGTTGATATACCGATTTAGAGATACATGAGCTGATCCATTGAAGAGATAGTTGAGCATGGATGATTTTGTTTGTCTGTTGATCTGGGTATCCACCAAAAGGATTATCTTGTTGTATCTGAGTTTTTGCAAAGATGAATATGATATGATATATTTTTTAGCAGAATCATTATGTTTCTCCTGTTTCCTTTTGATGAATGCATTATGCGATATTTATCTATGAATGATGCGATTTTTTCTTGCTACAATTAATGTTTTACTGTTATATCTACTGCGCATTAGTAGTTCTATCAATGATAAGATATGTTGAGTGATGCTACAATTATGTTTAATGCCTAAGTTGAATGGTTAGATCTATTATGCAATGCTGCGATAAGTTGATAATTTGATGCACAAAATCCTCCTTCATTCAGTGGAAACATGGTTCTGTTAGCTCTCCCTTGAACATCTCGGGTGAGACTTCATCTAATCCGCAGGTGTTTCCAGATGGGGTAAAACTTGTCTAGGCCGATGCTTAGGGAGATCGCGGTGGTTTGGGTGTCGACAGTGTGAGGAACCCCTGTCAACTAGGTTTGTGTCAACAAATGGTTCCGTTTCTGGGACCGTAGCGCGAAGTGAAAGGAGGACATGTTATGGCATCCGAGAAGACCAAAGATTCAAGATTGGTTCGACCTAAAGCTACAAGAGTTCATTGAGAAAGAAAATAAGAACCTTGGGTTTTTGACATATTGGTTGTTGGAAAAGTGCATACACGACGGTCCACACGAATATTTTCTCTGCAAGTTCCCAAACATCCTGTATGAATGGCTAGCAAAATTGACCTATTAGAAGCGGAACTTCCAGGGTGGTGAGTCGACATATTGGAACCCAGAACTGATCCAAGAGATGCAAGAGGTAGATAACAAAGCATCATGGGTTGTTGAGGTCTGGGTCAACAGTATACTGGAGGGTTAAATCACCGAGTTTGCAGTTCATGCAACAATGTCTTATAGCGAAACTAAAATGGAATTTTTCAACAAACCAAGAGGCAGTTTTCTGCTATTGCTACAGTTGTCTATTAAGATGCTCATCTGCGAAAAGGGCATACTGAAGATGCACCTCGATCAGTAGAACCCTGGTGGGTGAAGGCTGTGGATACCATGAAAGCAGGGGGGCAGTGAATGGAATGATACAGGGTAGATGGGTGCAAGTTATGACGAGACTGTGAAAGAAGATGAGGAAGAGATTGGTCTTACGAGGGGAGGAGCAAGGTTTTGAAAAGAGAAGAGGCAGAGGATAGGAGAAGGTCCTGCTGCGATCGAAACACAAAGCCATGAAGGAATACCACATGGGATGAAGTGACCTCACATTGCTGACAAGGACAACCAGGCTACACCCAGGATAGAGGCTGGACCAACCCCCAGCAACAACATACCCACACCTCCGTTCACTATCTCACAACTAGGAAGAACTATAACTTTAACACCGTCGTGTTCATTGTGTCAACAGAACTTGATTGCTAGCATCTCAACGACTATAGGAAGTATGCCTAGGATGGCGAGTGAAGATGCGAAGTTACCGCTATTCTGTGGGAATGGAACTGACAACCCAGAGCAGTACATGTTCTTATGTGAAGCAGTATGGACTGTTAAGCAAATTACAGATGATGATGCCAAGAAAGGTCAGTTGGTGACAACTCCTTGAGGTCGCACATTGGACTTGTTTATGAAGTTTTTTCAAGTACCCGTAGGCACCCAAGAGAGGATGCTAGAAGATATCACAAAAGGATTGATTGCAGAGTTTACAAAACCCAAGTCTGAAGCGTAGTATATTACATAACTAAAGGAGATTAAGAAGTATCTCAATGAAACTGTGTGGGATTTTGACCAACTGTTCAAAACACTGATGGAAAGGGTCAGCTTTGAGATGAGTGACCTCCAGCACAAAGAATGTTTCATCGCGGCATTGCTACCTCATATTCGACTCCCATTGATGCAACAGAACATTACAATGCCGAGTGAAGCTATGGAGATTGTGATGCGGTTAGAAACTTCATCGATTGGTGAGAATGCAATTGGCATGTTGTAGATTCAGACACTACTGGACAACTTGATAATATAGTTGCAAGACCTTAAGAAGGGTAAAGAACATCGTGAAGAGGCTTGGTGTACGCGATGTCGTGCAGAGGGGAAAATTAAGGATAGCTTCCCAGATTTCTGCAACTATCTGGTATCTGGAGCGTTGAACCCCTTGAGTGGCAAAGGTATTCCATGGTGCCGCATCTATCAGGTATATGGGCATCGACATGAGGAGTGTCAATATATGCAGAAGATGGTCACAAAGATGATGAATTTATAATGTACATTCTGCAAGTCCGTGGGACCTCAAGATAAGGATTGATGCGCATATGGCTTACTTCAGTAGAGAACGTATGATGCATTCTATGTGAAGGACGACCAGCGTGCAGTACAACAACCACAACCGCAGCCACAGGTGGCCCAACCACTACCTCAACCGTAGATGTAGTTTGTATCGTAGCCGAAACCACAACAACAGTTTATGCCACAGTATACTCTGATGTAGATGGCTCCAGAGCAGCCACAGTACGTTTAGCAGCCGAAGTACGTTCAACCAGGGAAGTGTGTTCAGCTACAACTGAATCCCATGTAATAACATTTTAATCAACCGCAATATTAGCATCAAGGGGGATTCCAAGAAGGACGGGGTGGAGGATTTGGTTGTGGAGGAGGATGAGGTCACGGACCTATCCAATGTTATAATTGCTGAGTGTTGGGACACTATCAAAGAGATTGTGCACAATTGCAGATGCAGTGTATGCTTTTTTTTGTTACTGATTACATTGTTGAAAACTGACTGCAGTTGATTACGCGATGGCAAGCAAGAAATATACCGTAGTTTCAGAATCAGAATCAGTTTCCCAATCAGAATCAACTACAGAACCAAAACCAACATCTGAATCAGAATGCTAACTAGAATGTGAACCAACCTACGAACCCACTGTTGAACCAGAATCAGGGACCAATTGTTGCAACAATTTCAGTAGAACCGAGGACGCAAGGTGATGTTGTTGTTGTTATCACTCGTGGAGTTGCGATGACAAGAGAAGATGGTTCAGATCCTCTGATCCAATTGGATGGGAAGAAGAAGGTGCAGTTTGATAATGATGTCAAGTGTGATGAATTCTTTCAAGCACGCACCGCGATGGAAAAATATCACGGTAAGTCAATTGTTTATGACATGCCCTGACTTTTGAATCAAATTCGGAAGAAGAAGAAGGACCATTGCGTCAGTATGGTACTCTGCAAAAATTCTTTGAAAGTTGTTTATCATTGGCACGCAATCCTGATGCACTTGTTAATATTGAGAGCTTGTTGCATCGACCGACTAAGGGACAGAGGGAGTCCGCGGTGAACTCCTTACAGAGAAAGAAGACAAGCAAATAAATGTGCATGAATGTCCAGATTGGGGATTACGATGTCGATTCAGTTATTATGGATCTAGGCTTCGATGTTAACATATTGAAAAAGCAGGCATGGCAAAAGATATTGAGCCCATCGCTGAGCTGGTCTCCTGTATAGCTGCGATTAGCTAATCAGGCCAAAGTCACACCAATTGGGAGAGTTCTGCACCTTGTTGTGGATATCGAGGGATTGAAAACCTATGCGAACTTTGATGTCATTAAGGTTTTCGAAGGTGGGAGATCCTATCTTGCATTGCTGGGGATTGGATGGGATAATGATAGTATCGCAGTGATTAATTTCAGGAAGCAGGTGATGACCTTCGAAAATCAGGTGCTCTGCATCATCGCTCTGTTGGATCCAGCTGAAGGGTTATGATATGTTGAACTTGTCAAGGATGAGGTTGTAAGAGAATGGGATCATGCATATAACATATCAGAAGACTACATCCATCTAACTGCTGGTGGAGAACTTGGTTGGCGTAGCTCCAGATCTGCATCTTTCGACTCGGATGATGCTTTAGAGAATTGGCAGAATCGCCTGCATGAGGTGTCGTTCCATTAGTGTGGGTTGATCACACAGTCGCTACATCATGTTGTGACTGAGACTGTTGAGTTTTCGGTATATGAAGGACTGCCTGGATTTTCTAAATTTCTAGTTGCATTTGAAGGTAAGGTGTCAGAATAACAGTGTTTGATGGAATTAGAGGAGGTGCTGAAGGCTACTTCAGCACGGTGGTGGGTGACCCATAAGAAGTCAATTACTGGTTGGTCCCAATGTCGAAGGTTGATGGTGGTTCACTTTGGTGAAACAAAAATATACCACATCGGTAGGTACGATGGGAAGAATGACCCTGACAGTCATTCAATGGAATGCCAGACTTTGTGGGCCTCGTGACGAAGGGATGAATGGGTCCATTCTTTTATCCATACTTTAGATGAAATGCTGCGATCATGGTATGCCGCAGTTGAATTGCGTGGGGAGATTACCACTTGGTTAGAGTTGAAAGTTTTATTTACTCATACCTTCAGCTTCGTGGATACCAACCCATATGTTCATAATGCTTTGCAACTCATCCGCGATGTTGTTATGAAGTTCATTCCAGTGGCATATCCTACAGATCTGCATACACACTATAAGATGTAGTCAATGATGGAATGTTATAATATCATTAGCGGGCTAGAAGATGGTGATGACCCGTGGAATGTCAATATTCCGGAATCAAAAGGAATTCTAAATGATGTAGCACCTGACGTGCCAATAGATTTGATCAATCAGTCGCTAAAGCTTAGGAAGGTCCACCATTGGGACCAAAGAGAACCCAACTTTTGTGAATGTTGATGACTAATGGGATGAAGACATGATGGCAAAGGTCACCGACTTGTTGCATATTTGTTCCCTATGAAGTTTTCAGAGATGAAGGGAATCTTGGGGGATCTAGGGGAGATCAAGATTCCATTGAAACCAGATGTGCAACCAATAAGGCAGCTACTACATCGCCTGAATCTGCCACATAAGGAACAGGTCAAAGTTGAACATGATCGCATGTTAGATGTTGGAATCATTGAACTAGTCGAAGAATCGGAATGGATCAGTCCCATGGTGGTGCAGGATAAGAAGACAAGTGAAGTAAGAATTTGTGTCAACTTGCAGAAGTTGAATAACGCATGCATGCATGATCCGTTTTCGACACCTTTCACTAATGAAGTGATGGAGGACATGGGTTTCCAAGAGATGTATTCCTTCACAGATGGAGTTTTTGGTTATTACCAGATCAGAATTGAGAAAGAGGACCGCCACAAGAGCACGTTTGTGACAGAGTGGGGTTGTTTCCAGTACACCGTCATGCTGTTTGGGCTAAAGAACGCACCTACGATATTCTCTCGGGTTGTTGTTGCCGCCTTTAGAGATTTTATTCAGAAGTTTCTACAAGTTTTTATGGATTACTGGACAGTGTATGGATTGATCAACGATCTATTAATTTTTGAGAATCAATTCAATATGATCTAGGATCTTATCTGAGAGAATAACATATACAGCATATCAATCATAAGAAGCAATCACAAGAGACAATAGAAACATGGAGTTTCCTTGGGGAAAACCATATAAAGGTGAAAAACCTCAATAACTTCCTCAGAGATAGATAGAGATATGATACAAAACCCAAGAATAAGAGATAGTCTCCTAGCAGTAGCTTCTCCTTCTCCACTAGTGCACTACTCTCCAATGAGTGTATATGTGAGAAAGTAAATGATCAAATAGAGTGCCTCCCGCACTCTATTTATACTTGACTTGACTTTCCTAATAACCTTACAAGGTCGGACTCAAATTAACCATATAACATAATGCTGACAGGGCCAACCCCCACTAGGGTGGTCTAATAACCCTTTAACCCACATGACTTATACAGGGCCGACCCCATCAAGGTGGTCTAATAACTCATCAAGTATAAGTTATGACACTTACAATATAAATGATGACACTTCCGTATAGAGGAATAATACCATCTCTATAGGAGTACAATATACATTATTTAAATACATTCTGAAGTTACAAATACATCAACACTCCCTCTTAACTAGGATGGTATTTCTCGACATAGATATGCTAGCACAAGTCTTCTTTTCTGGATCATCGTCATCGAATCATCATCACTGCTGCTGCTATCTCAATCAATCTCCAATCTACTCGTCATAGGAAGTTCTATAGAGCCAGTCATTTTTCATACTAGATGTAGGCCCACCACCTGCAGGTCTTGATCATCTACAGAGACAGCCCTTTTTCATGCTGTATGTATCAACATCTACAGAGCCAGTCCTTTTTCATACTGGATGTATCACATCTACGGAGCCAGTCCTTTTTCATACTGGATGTAACACATATACAGAGCCAGTCTTTTTTCATACTGAATGTATCACATCTACAGAGCCAGTCCTTTTTCATATTGGATGTATCACATCTACAGAGCCAGTCCTTTTTCATACTGGATGTATCACATCTACAGAGCCAGTCCTTTTTCATACTGGATGTATCACATCTATAGAGCCAGTCCTTTTTCATACTGGATGTATCACATGTAAAGAGTTAGTCCTTTTTCATACTGGATGTATCATATATACAGAGCCAGTCCTTTTTCATAGTGGATGTATCACATATACAGAGCCAACCCTTTTTCATGATGGATGTGACCTAGAATAGATCTAGGATTTATCACCAAAGAGCCAGTCCATTTTCATACTGGATGTGACCTAGAACAAATCTAGGATTTATCATCACACAACCTCGCAAGAGCACCCCAGAACTTATTAGGGGCACACAACCCAACCTATCGGATCTCCCGGGTCAGTATTACATGTGTTCATGGAACAACCTCGAAAGAGCATGCCAAGACTTATTATGAGCACACAGCCCAACCTATCGGATCTCCCAGGTCAACATTACATGCCATAGGACACAACCTATCCATGGCCACAGAGTATCAACCTGATACTCACCATACATCATCCTAATGTACATCATCACATGATCATCCTGATCAACAATGCATCCACTTGATACATATACACATACATGATCCACATGATCATATCAAGCATCCAACATAATGCATATACATAGCAGTAACTGTAGCATCATCCTAATGCTCATCATACAACGCTTACATCCATATCCATGGGAAGGATCCTCCTCTCACCATGCTTGGAATATCTCTTGCAGATGTATCCATCACTTCTTCCTCGAAGTGTCATCAATCTGAAGAACACCAAGCCTCTCTCTGAAGTACTCAAAATTCACTCTGGCTAGTGGTTTCGTCAACACATCTATAACCTACTCATCCTTCGCAACATACAGGAGCTTCATTTCTCCTCTTTGGACCATATGCCTGATATAGTGATATTTGATCTCAATGTGCTTCGACCTGTTGTGGAACAACGAGTTCTCAAGCAGCTTCACACAACTCTGGTTGTCACAAAAGATACAAGTAGCATCCAACAGGAGATCAAATAACTCATATAGTAGCTTCCTAATCCATACTGCCTCACAACTAGCCAAACAAGCTGCAACGTACTCTGCTTCGGCTGTACTCAGTGCTAAGCAGTACTACTTCCTGCAAAACCAAGAGATCACACCTGATCCCATATTGAAGCAGCACCCATAAGTGCTCTTCCTATCTGCAGCAATGCCTTCCCAATCCGAATCAACATAACCCTGCAGGTTAAACTTTTGATTCGCATCATACTTGATCCCATAATCAATTGTACCTTTCAGGTGCCTCAGAACATGCTTTACAACAGCCAGGTGAACACCTCTGGGATTCGTCAAAAACTGGCTCAATGTGTTTACTGCAAAGCAAATGTTTGGTCCAGTGTTCGTCAAGTACATCAAGGACCCAATCATCTGACGATACACAATGACATCAAGTGGATCAGATGAAGCATCAAATAGAAGCTTCAGGTTCGATACCATATGTGTGGCCATGGCCTTGAAGTCCATCATCTTGAACCACTTTAGGATCTCTACTGCATACTTCCCTTGTCCAAGGAATATTGCTTCTGCACTCTGCCACACCTCCATGCTTAGAAAGTAGTGCATCATCCCCAAGTCTTTCATCTCGAACTTGGCACCAAGCTTCCTCTTTGTGTTGAAAATCAATCTATCCTCTCTTGTTACAAACAGGTCATCCACATACAATAAGATTATCACATGATTGTCTTCCTCAACCTTGTAGTAAAGGTTGGAATCCTCTTTACTCTTGGTAAATCCCAAACTAGATAGAAAGTTGTCTATCCTACCATGCCAAGTCCTAGGAGCTTGCTTCAATCCATACAAGGATTTCTTCAACCTGCACACATATGACTCTCTGTCATATGTCTCAAAATCAAGTGGCTGCTCCACATACAATTCCTACTTGACTACACCATTCAAGAAGGTTGTCTTAACATCCATCTGGTGTATCTTCCATTTCATCACTTGCTTTATATTTCTCCATGCTTCCATCTGCAACATGCTTGATCTTATAAATCCACTTGGAAGTCACAACAGACTTCCCTTCTGGTTTTGGGACCACATCCCAAATATCATTCTTCATTATTGACGGATCATGGCATCATTACTTCATCCCGGATCCTGGGAACTTCACATTCTTCAATAGATAGAAACAAATGTTGTAGTCCTTCTTTTGTAGGTACTCGTATACAATATTTCCTACAAAAAACAAGTTAAATTGCATGATTAGAAACATCTCATAGTTTTCAGAACAAATTCTTACACCTAAAGAAATATGTCATACAATCATGCAATTATTTTAGCCAATGCTTCAATACAACATTTATCCATATCCCGTAACTTTCTAGATGCCTTCCAATCTCTACCAGAACATTGTTAAGAGTGTGCACAACTCCCAACATGTCAGCAAAGAGGTTTCATTCTAGATAAATAGAAATGGAATGTTGTACAGTGCCATAGGCCACTTACCCATTACATGCATATTAGTAGTATACTGTTCATTAATGCAATTATTCTAATATGCATAATACACAACCTAAGTCTAGGAACATAAGTATATGCATCTTTGAACAATATTATTTAAACAATGAAATATACAAGAAATGACAATTCAAATACTTATCTTTGTTTGTTTGTTGGGTGGACTCCCTCTCAATCTTTGTTTCCTTGTAGGAACTACTGGAGAGTGCTCCCTCTTGATCTTTGCTTCCTGGATTACCTGTCCTTGAACTTATATCCATCCTCGATCACTATGCATGCTTACTGGTATCATCATTGTGTTATCCTCGAGATCTCATACATAATCATACATTCATTAGTATAATCTTCATACTATCAAAACACAATAATCTTAAACATGTATAGTCATGATCATTTCAAACACTGATAATAAGCATTAGTATTCAAGGTTTATATAGGACTTTTCTGGTTAGTCATATCATTAATCAAAGTAAGGAACATAATATTCATAAACCCTAGATTACTCAAACTTGTAACTTCATGAGTAATCATATACAAAAGTATAAGATCCTTACATAGGGTAGGATTCTAACTTGATATAGAAAAAAAACATACCTGGTCATCATATTTGCTAGTTATGTCTAACAATGCTTTCTTGTTCTCTTCAATGACCTGCATAACTCATAATTTAACCACTATAGAACCAAATTATACATACCTCTATGTGATCCATGACTATGGATGAGTCTTTGTCTTTATGTCATCATGGTCTTGATCTAGATCTTGATTTGTACCTTTCATGTCAGCGGATGAGATTCTCCTCATACAACACCACAGTGCATTAGTACAAACATAATACAATCATAAGTGTCATAGCCCTAATCAATGAATGTCTTCTATCATGCATTCATACTTTTACTAGGGTGATAAGACAAGTCTAAAATTAACCAAGATTGTTACTAACTCAATAACATGAGTACAATCATATTATAAACTTAATCATGAATAGATTTCAAAACATAGCTGTAAGTCATACCTGTCAAATTGCTTGTAGTAGTTGTTGTTGTTGTTCCTTTTGTTCTGATGACAATCTGAGGAAAAGTGTCCTCTTCTTGGTATGTATTGTGAGAGCTTGATCTTCATTCCCCATCTTCTCTTCTCGAGCTACAATCTGAGCTTCTTCCTATGAGCATTCTTCCCACAACTTACTGAAAGAGATAAGTTTCTTCTTAGCACAAATTCCTTGGTTGAAGGAATCCCATGACCTAGGAAGGCCATTAAGAGTGGTCATTACCACTTCTCCATTCTCTATAACTTCTCCCACAACTTCAAGTTGTTCTTTTATCTAGCAGACCGTTGAGAAATAAGCCTGCATGGTCTCCGCGTTCTGGAACTTGATATTCTTCAGTTCATTCCTGGAGGTCATCTTCCGATTTATATTCTTCTCTTCAAATAGCTTGGTCAAGGAATCAAACATCTCCTTAGGTGTCTTCAGAGATGACACATGTGGCATGAGATGGTTTTTGATAGAATCAATAATGATCCTTTTAGCCTTGACTAAGTTCCTCTTGTGTAAGGCATTAGTCTCTTCTATGTTAGGAACCCATGTCTTTACTTTGTTAGTATATTGTTGTTGGACACATATGCTTTGTAAGTCGTCCCGTAGTATTTGTTGATCAATAGTTTATGTTATTGTTGTTGGCGCATATGCTTTGTAAGTCGCCCGTAGTATTGTTGATCCATATTTTGTAGTGGCCCATGGTTTTGACCCATAGTATTTGCACCTAGACTTAGTATATAAGTGTGTGTTGAGACCTATGAAGGCACCATGAAGTTATTTGTATTGAGCTTGCTCATGAGAGGTTGCCCCCTCGAAGTGGCCTATGATCAATATAAAAGTGATTCTGAGTTTTGTCATTTCTGCTATTTCGCATATTTTTATTAATTAATTGTTGCAGGTGCATCACATCTGGTATCAGAGCACTTTCTTGGGCTTGCTGGGTGAAATTTCTGCCAAAATTTTTTTTCACATCTGTTGCAGGTTCGAATTTGGGAATAATCCCTATCCGCTTAACTGTGGGAAGTACTTGGGCATAAGCCCTAAAACTCATTGTGAGGAGTACCATAGGAACCCCGAAGTAGCTAACCCATTGAGAGGACCTACTAGTGAAAAGCGCAACGACCCCTACCTGATTGACTAGTTCCCACCCGTGAGGTAAACCAAGAGCTGTCATTTGTGGCAAAGCGGTTATCAATTTTACCTGAGCCATGGAGTGAGGGGTACTGCCCCAATATGCAAGCCGTCAGACAACATTGGTGGCTTAGTGAAACCCTTGAACTGTTAGGAATTTGCACATACCTGGGGTCCATATCTATTTTCAGTTGAACTGTTGTCAATCGTTGCTGCGCCGTTTTAGATCTAGTCGTTCAGATCCATTTTGCAAGCCATTCCAGATCCATCCATTTTCAATCCATTCGACGTTGTTTCAGATCCCTTCCAAGTCGTAGCCGCTCCTGTCAGTTTTTTCTCCATATCTCCTTTGTTTTCACTCTGTTTCCCTTGAAATTTTTGGGGAACCCCTGTCATCCCATTCTGCATATTTCATTCCTAAGGACCCTATCCCCAATTCCCTTTCCTAAAGCCTGAAATCTCACATTTGTCTATTTTTATGGTTTGCCATAACTTCCTCAGATTTCACCCAATCACCTTCAAATTTTACCACAAAGTTCCTTTTTGAATTCTGCTTCTTTGCTTCCCTCTACCAAATTTTCCCATTCTTTCACCCCGCTTCTGAAATCCGCATTTTTGCTTCCCAGTCTATTCAACAGTGTCCAAAACCTAGTCAAACCCCAATTACCCTTCAGATTTTTTCCCAAGTCCATATTTTCCTTTACTGCAGTAGTTTCTGTTTTTGTTTTCCTACCCAATCAACCAAAAAAAAAACTCTTGGTTATGGTTGTCACCTGTGCAGGAGCAAAAACCATGGAGGACACACTTGCAGCCATCCAAGCCAACCTCCAGGATCTGGATGAAAAATTTCTCGGCCTCCATATTGAACATTCAGCTATGAACAACAAACGGAAGTCCGAGTCTTCATCCGACAATGGGTTCTCTTCTTCCAGCAATTTCCATGGTCTGAAGCTTGATTTTCCTCGCTTCAATGGTACCAATCCAACTGGATGGATCTATCATGCAGAACAGTATTTAAGTCTGCATAATACTTTTGATGTCAACAAAGTTCCGCTGGCATCCTTTCATTTGGAACAGGAAGATCTTCAATTGTACCGTTGGTACATCAAGACTCATCCAGAGCCCAAATGGCCAGACTTTTGCCAGCTCCTTTTGCAACGATTTGGTCCTAGTGCTTTTGATGACTTCACAGGAGCCCTCACTAAACTTCGCCAAATTGGTACTGTGAGAGAGTATCAAACTGAATTTGAGAATCTAGCCAACCACACCGAAGGATTGTCTGATGACTTTTACCGGAGTTGTTTTATCAGTGGTCTAAAGGATGCCATCCGCTCTGAGGTCAAAATGTTCTCTCCCAACACAATGATGGAAGCTCTAACGTTGGCTAAGTTGGAAGAAGACAAGATTGCGGCCCAACAATGCTCCAAGCCCACTTTTGTTCCCTTCCAAAATATGGGTTCCCAACGATCACCTATACTGCAGGCTCCTCGACCAACTCCTATCAAGCGTTTGTCTGAAACAGAGATGCAAGCACGCAGAGAAAAGGGGCTTTGTTATAATTGTGATGAGAAATTCACTCGGGGACATAGATGTGTTCAGCAAAAGCTCTATCTCTTGGATGTGGATTCTCCTCCTGCCTCTGAAATTGGTGACGAAGATCCAGAAACACTAGATGCTCCGGTTGACATTCAGGAACCGCCTATTGACCCTCCATCTCAGGATGACCAACTAGAGATATCTCTTCATGCTTTAGCTGGAATCACCACCCCCCAAACAATGCGGGTGATTCATATGAGAGGTAACTCTTTCCCTAAAATCCTATTAGGAGTGGATAACCCTAAAAGTCTACTCAGATGAAAGACTGTGAAAGATAGGGCTAGTGCTCCTAGCATTGAGACAGTTTCTTTTTTAGAAGGTGCATCTGTTTTTCAAGAATTGGATATAGAGATTGATATTAGTAAACCTTTGTCAAGAACAAAATCTGAGTCATACCTAAGCCTAGGAGGAGAACCTCTGAATAATTTTAGATCTTTCCTTCTAGATCATGTGTGGCTTGATTCTAAGAATCTTGAAAAATTTGAAGGCGATAAACCGAATTCTCACACCCCCCATGCCCTCACTGCAATCCCAGCCAGTGATCCTACTCGAAATATTCCCCCACAAGTTCTGAATCCACCTAGACCCATGGCTGCCACATATGCACCTTTGGTCTTGCCTACTGACTTGAATGACCTCCCTCAGAATTACTTCTAGATAATTGTCTCTTATAATGGAGAGGGAGACTGGTCATCCAAACAACATGTTGATAGATTTGAAGATTTTTTAGACATAGAGGAAGTGGACCACGATGATGCTCAAATGAGATTGTTTGCTCAAAGCCTATTTGGAGAACCTAAGAAATGGTTCAGACAACTACCTAATGCATCCATAGCCGATTTTGCGGCTTTTAAAGTATTGTTTCTAGAAATATGGGAAACCATGGGTAGTCCTGCTATAGTCTTTTCCCAATACAATCGCTTAAAGAAAGGCGGGTTTGAATCAGTCCATGAGTTTTCTGCCAGATTCATGAAGGCCTATAATTCTATTCCTGATGATCTGAAACCCTCGGTGGGTGTTGCAAAGCTCCACTATGCGAATGCATTTGATGGAGACTTCTCATGCACATTGAGAGAAATAAAATCAGCCTCATTGACTTCCATGCTAAAGGATTCCTTGGAGGTTGAAGCAAACATGATGGCATTTAGGAAAATGAAAGGAAAAACTAAAGCAGATAAGAAGAAGTAAGAAAACCAAGCCTCTTCTAGTGATGCTAAATTTGATACCATGATGAGAACTATGGAGAAGTTGTTGGATAGGTTAGCCATAGAGAATAAGCCTCCTGCTAGGTAACAGCCTAAAAATCAGATAAGGAACCATAATTTTAGAAGGACGCCCCCTCCAAGAAATCCAAGAAACCAAGAAGATCATCAAATAAGAACTCCTTTTCCTGAGAATTTGGTAGACGAAGAAGGACCTAAAAACCTTGCTGCTAACTAGATACATCTCTTTGATACCCTTGAACACATAGTCAATTTGACTGAAAAGGAACACGATTTTTTCACCAAGGGGAATGCTGATAAGGCCGCAGAGTTCGATTCTGAACAATATAAAATGGGTTACATGAATTCTATAGACGACATCCAGAGAAAAATTAGGTTGAGAAACAGAGAAATACCAATAACGGAAGGGCAGTCTATCTAGATTCAACCCCCTAAGACTCAATATAATACAAATAAACTGAAGGGGAAACAACGAGTGGATCCTGTACAGAAAGTCTCAGAAGATGGGGGGCAACATTCTAAAGAGGATAGGCAACCAGAAGTAACTGAAGTAAGGAAGCTGGCATCAATATTCAGCTTGAAGGCTAAACTGTCTAAGGTAAAGATCTATATCCCCCTAGATGAACTATTGAGAGTTAATGGATATAGGGAAGAGATAAATAGCCTAGTAAAGGGGTAGGATGGAAATACACAAGATATGTTGGAAGTGACGGATGATGCCCCCACTATAATCTTTGGTTCCAAAATGGAGGAAACAGATGATGAAGAACTCCCTCCCTTCTATTTGAGCCTGAATATTCACAACAAGTTATTGCACAATGACCTGATAGATTCTGGAGCTTCACATAACTTGATGCCAAAGCTGGTAGTAGACTTATTGGGGTTAGAGGTCACTAGACCCTACAAAGACCTATATTCTTTTGATTCTAGAAGGGTACCCTGTTTGGGGATGATTAAAGACATGGTGGTAACCCTCTCCCAGATTCCAGCAAAGAGAATCATGATGGACATAGTGGTAGATAATCTACCTGCTAAGTTTGGGATGTTGTTATCAAGATCCTGGGTAAAGAAGCTAAAGGGAACCATGCGGATGGATTTATCTTATGCTACTATACCACTATTCGGAAGCAATAGGAAGTTATATAGAGAAAAAAGGATGGTTTATGTAGTCAATAGTGATGGCAATCCTGAGAATCACCCTATATTCACTTTGGACACAGACATGGGTTCGTCCATCCTTTTCAATGATGGTCCACATACTGATCCTAGACCCCCATTTTTTCATGAAGTAGAGGAAGACAAAGAGTTTGTAGCAACGCACAAGGCATCATAGAGGCAAAAAAATGAAGAAGGATTGTGGAAGATGTACTTTGATGGTTCACTAAGCAAAAATGGAGCTGGAGCTGGGGTTTGGATCATACCTACAGACCAAGAATCTAGAGCCCTATCCTATAAATTGACTTTTGAGTGCACAAACAATGTGGCTGAATATGAAGCTCTACTTTTAGGATTGAGAGCTCTAAAAGATTTGGGAGCCAGGAGAGTGCACGTATTTCGAGATTGAGAACTAGTGGTGAATCAGGTGAACGATAGTTATCAGGCGAAGCACCCCAGAATGAGAGCTTATAGAAACAAAGTTTGGGACATGTTTGGAATTTTTTTTGATGAACATAAGATCTAGGCAATCCCAAGATGTGACAATCAAGTGGCTGACTCCTTGGCGACTACTGCAGGTGGTCTTAAAACACCCATTTTTTCCCAATAAAAGTACAAGGTCGAAGTGATAAACAAACCATCTATCCTAGATAATTCCAAGTAATGGAAAGTGTTTGAAGATGACGTACAAATTAGGCGATTTTTAGAATTGTCTCATGAGTTTGCTAATGTTCAGATCGATACAGAGAATGAGAATGTAGAAGGTCTAGTGGACCAAGAGCAGTCAGACAGCGAAGAGAAGGGAAATAGGGGTTGGAAGAATACTCTGGGAGGCAAAGACATTGTCCAATTAAAAAGCAACTATATTCCCAAAGGACTGATACCTCTAGAAAAGCTCTTTGACCAAAATGATGTGGCAAAGAATCCCAAATTTGAACCTCCCAAGGATACAGTAGAAGATCAGAATTTGGGTTCTATTGGGGAACCTCGAATGGTAAAGTTGTCTAAAAAATTGGAGACCATGAGGAAAAAGCAGTATGTTAATCTGATGAAAAAATATGCTACTGCCTTCGCCTGTAGCTATGAAGAGTTAAAGGAGTATGATACCTCAATAATCTAGCATTCCATCCCAATTCGGCCTGGAAAAAAACTTTTCAAATAGAATTTGATAAGAATAAATCCTAGGTTGGTACCGGTGGTAGAAAAGGAGATCAAGAGGCTGTTCAACAGAAATATTATTGTCACTTTGAGATTCTCTCAATGGGTGGCTAACCTAGTTCTTGTAAGAAAAAAGAATGGGGAAATTAGAATCTGTATAGACTTCAAGAATTTGAACAGAGCATCCTTAAAGGACAATTACCCTCTACCCAAAATGGAGCACATCCTGCAGAAGGTAGTAGGGGCAGAAAGGATTTCTACAATGGATGGTTTCTCAGGGTATAATCAGATCAAAGTCAGTCTAGAATATCAAGAAAAGACTGCTTTCACCACACCATGGGGCACTTTCATGTATGCTAAGATGCCTTTTGGATTGATGAACGTCGGAGCTACCTTCCAGAGAGTGATGGACATTACCTTTTCTGAAGAAAAAGATAAGCTTCTGGTGGTGTATTGGATGATATAATAGTATACTCAAAGTTTGATGACGAGCATATCAAACACCTAGAACAGGTTTTTAAGAAGTGCATAAAATATGGTATCTCCCTCAACCCAAAGAAATCCCACTTTGCTTTAGAAGAGGCTAAACTCCTAGGACATATTATTTCTAAGGAAGGTATTAGGATTGACCCTGAAAGGGTTAGTGCGATCTAGAAAGTTGGAGAGCCTAGAAGTAAAAAGGAGGTGCAATCTTTTATTGGACAAGTGGGTTTTTTGAGAAGGTTCATACCTAGATTTGTTGAGATTATGATGAGCATTACCAATATGCTAAGGAAGGAAAACCAGATAAGGTGGATGGAGGAAACAAGAGATTCTTTCAAAGGCATCCAAAATGCTATTTCTGAGGCCCCTGTATTAGCAAGCCCCAATTTTTCTAAAGATTTCCTGATTTTTTCTTATGCTTCTAAGCATACAGTAGCAGGAGTGTTGCTGCAGAAGAATGATCATACTGCCGAACATTCGACTGCTTTTTTCAGCAGAGTATTGATAGATGCAGAATTAAAATACGATATCATGGAGAAACATGCTTATGCTTTAATCAATTCATTTAAATATTTCAGGGTCTATATTCTCCATTCACACATCATTGCTCATGTCCCAAACAGTGTAGTAAGAGGTATTCTCACCCAGGCTAATCCAGAAGGAAGAAGAGAAAAATGGATCATTGTGCTGCTAGAATACAACCTGGAAATAAATCCTACCAAACTGATAAAGGGGCAAGGGTTAGCAAAATTGATGACCAAAGCTAACTATGACTCTTTGCAACTAAATTTTTTGCAAGACTCTTTATGTCAACTGGACGTAGGATTACAAATAAATCCCGAATTTTATGCGTCTCCCTGGTACTCTGACAATGTTTATGTATTGCAAAATCTACAGGCTCCAACCTGATTAAGTAAGAGTCGGGTCAGAGCTGTAAAATTAAAGGCCGCAAAATACTATGTCATGAATCAATTCTTGTATTGGAAGGATTCTGGGGGGGTACTACTAAATTGCTTGTTAGAGGATGAAGCCAAACATACTAAGAGAGAATTTTATAAGGGGGATTGTGGTGGTCACCATTCTTGGAAGGTCACAGTGAACAAGATCCTGAGGGTTGGTCTCTATTGGCCCACCATGTTCACAGATGTGTATAAAGAAACAGTAACATGTCACCAATGTCAAATTTTTGAAGGAAAGAGCAAAGTCGTATCACTACCCCTTGCCCCAGTCATAGTAGAAGCTCCTTTTCAACAATGGGGACTGTATTTCATTGGGGAGATAAACCCTAACTCTTCTAGGCAGCACAGGTGGATATCAACAGCTACAGATTACTTCACTAAGTAGATATAAGCTATACCTACCAGGAATGCAACAGAATATGTTATTATGGACTTTCTAGAGGATAATATCCTATCTAGGTTTGGTTTCCACAAAAGGATTGTGACTGATAATGCGCTTGCATTTTGTTCTAAGAAGATGGTTAATTTCTGCCACAAATATCATATCAGTCTGAACCACTCTATAGCTTATTACCCCCAAGGAAACGGTCTAGCAGAATCCTCCAATAAAAGCTTAGTAAAGATCATAAAGAAATTATTGGAAGAGAATAAGAGGGCATGGCACACTAAGATGAAGTATGCCCTGTGGGCTGATAGAATAAGCACCAAAAGGGCCATTGGAATGTCTCCATTCCAGTTGGTGTACAGAGCTGAAGTGGTTTTTCCAGCTTCTTTGGGGTTAGCAGTTATGAGGTTGCTACAAGGTTTAGAAGAAGAACCGAATCATATGCAAAGGAGAGTGAACCAGATAATTGAGTTAAATGAGTTGATAACTAAAGCTTATGACAGAGTACAAGGACACCAGGAAAAGATGAAGGAGGCATTTGATAAGAAGACCAAGGAAGACAAATTTTAGGTGAATGATCAATGGGACTGCCCAAGAGAAGACAGACACGGTAAATTTGACCACATGGGGATGGGTCCATACATCATTGTTGCACCTAGAGGAACTAACTCTTTTATACTGGAAGAGAAAGATGGGTCTTCCTAGTCGGGAGGACTAGTCAATGGCATATTTTTAAATCATTATCTGTCCTAGAAGAGCCAGGTAATTCATGTACCATAGCTTGTACATATTTTTCCTTTTTTTAGTTGTTTGAAGGTTTAACAACAAACCATAAAGACTTGAAGCCCGAAGTGAAGGCCCTAAGGTCTGAAAGGGGAGGCCATGCAATTTTTGTTGTCTTGTTTGTTTTTCTTTAAGTATTCTACTCAGAGGCGAAGGCAAGCACAGTTCCTAGCGTTAGGTTCTGAGAAAAATTTTCAGTCTAAGGCCACAAGGAAAACTTCCCAATGGATCAGGCACTTAGTCTACGGAGTTCTTTGCTACCTCGCAGGGAGGATAGCATCCCCTAGTTGGAGCCAGTTGTTAACACCTGATTTTTACACCTCATAAATATCAAGTGTGAAAGGAGTAGGGTTGGAGAAACATACCTGATAAAGGCTTGAAGCCCCAGTCTTCCTCCATGATTGAGGGCCAAAATAGGGAAAATTAATATATAAAGGGCTAAGAGGGAATACCCCATAAGAAATTCACAAAGAAGTATGTGAAGGAGCCTTCTAAGCAAATAAATAACCCCAAGTCCTAAGTCTAACATCCTAAAGTATTATAAGGACTAAGTGTCGGCAAAAGAACCATAGTAGATGCAAAGCGAAGCCAGATCCATGGTCCAAGATTCATCTCATCGAAAAGCTGCGTGATGGATAACCAAAAAGGGTGGTAGCGACGGATGATACCGCCGGACAGATGGCAGTTGGAGGGCTCGTCGCAGGAAGAAGAATGGTAAACAAAACCACCACAAGGGCGTGAGATGCCGGGGTGGTCGATTCATAAAGCAATCCACGGTGTGAAGAGTGGGTAGCCCAGATCGACGGTGCGGAGATGAAGGAAGATGAACGAAAGAATGGATAGTGGGACCCGTCGTCAGGGAAAAGTTGAACATTAAATGTGTCGCTCATCTCCACCGTAGATGAAAAGTGGAACAAAATCTACGGTCCAAGTTTAGTCTCGTCGAGAACTAGCACAATATATACATAAGAAGGTGGTCGCAATGGATGGAATCGTTGGACAGATGTCAACGGCACAGGTGGTCGCGATGGATGAAATCGTTGGACAGATGTCAACGGCACAGGTGATCGCGGGGAAGGAAGTGGTATCTGAAACCACTCTTGGAAAACATCGATGATGCTCCGTGGGCACGTGGTAATAGTGGAATGACACAGAGTGGGTCCCACCGGGGATCTGATAGAGGGCAGGCATAAAATGTCACATCAAAAGATTAAATAAAGGTCTATATCCAACGACCGAAAATCACACGTGAAAACTCAGCAGTCGGGATCGTCAGACAAGTGGCGGAAAAAAACGATGGTTAAGTAAAGAAGATTTATATATAAAAACCTCAGTGGGTGTTGTAGACATTTGTTCGTTTGGAAAACTATCAAGGTACGGAAGCTTCTCGGCGAGTGGGAGACAGCGAGGGCGACGGGGATTTCGATAGAAGCATTCCAGAGGATTTGCTGGCAACAAGTAGACCTGTTCTGACTGAGACTTGTCAGTAAAGCAGATAATTCAGTAGAATCATGGAAGAAGGTTCCTCCGTGAGCACAAGTAGAGTTAGGAATTCCGTGGAAGACAGGGATGGTAGTATTTTTGACACAGTTACCCGAATTCCCGTGATTGACCCTTTCCGAGGCCTATCTGAACAGAGGGGGTTTTTTCCAGAAAAGTGATGTTCTAGTGCCGATACATGAGTTCGATGGCCGGTCGCTAGGAAGTTAGGTTGAAATGTGAAAGGCGTGCAGTCGCACCCTAGCAGGGAAGTTTGTGGAAGACCCTGTATTTGTTTCGGTCTGAGCTATAATGGCCTGCGAAGAAGCTATCCCTCAAAACCTTGACCTTGTGGGCCCGGAGGTCATCTCAGGAATAACAATGGCTTCCTTGTTTGGCCAAAGTTCATCCAAAGGTCGTTGGGCCTTTGTAATTCCCTGCCACGGGCTCGACCTGGGTATTAGGGATAATTTCCACAACTTCCTGAACATCCAAAGTAGTGGTTGGTCTGTCCGAAAAAATGGGTGGGTTGAGATTAAACCCTAACATGGTAGAATTTATGGCTAAAGGTATCCCTCCACACGTGACATTTTTCCATGGTATTAATAGCTTCTGGCCTAGTTTCCGGATAAAGGGGAAGGGTTGGAACAAGCAGGAGGAGAATATCTAAATCCGAACCTCACTAAGATGAAGAATAAAGTTTTCAAAGGTTTATATGCATCACAAAGGTGCTGGATGCTTATGACTGAGAAGTTGGAAAACAAGAGGAGACCAGAGAAAGTTTGTAAAGGAGGAGTGAAAAGGAAAAACAAAGTCCCTTGCGTAGATTGGAGGTTAGCTCAGAGGATGATAGAGGTAATGTGATCCACGTCTTTCAGAGCGTGTGAAGAAAGCATGAGATCAAGTGTTGTCACACGAGAGATGTCAAAAGGAAGGACCCACAAAGCCGAGTGATATCCTAGAGGATTACTGGTATGATAGAAGGCACTTTTTGCATCATCATTAGCTACGTTGTCTATCTGGGACGACGTCGCTGAGCATGCAGAAGCTGTCATCATCATCACGACTATTATGGATAAGGTTTTCACATCTTTTATCTCCACTTGGTACAACAGAAAGATGGTGCACCTGGCGGTTCAACCATCTTCTAGATTACTATTGGCTCATGGAGAAAAGGCTGAAATGTGAAGTCGTATTAAGGCCAGAACAAGTGTGGGATGAGATGGAGAAAAATTCTACTCCTCCACCTCTTATGGTATTTGACCTCATAGAATCCAGTTCTATCAATGAAGACGAGCATCCTAATGAACGACAAGTGTCCAAAGGAAACCGACAAAGAACGAAGAAGGAGAAACATGAAATCAAACAGAGCAGCCAATCGGGTACATAAATAGTTCACAATTTTGTGCTCTCCACTAAGGAAACAACACCTATCCTACCAAAGGGCGCATAAAAGGCCAACACCTCATTGAAAGTTGAATATTTATTTGACTCGCAAGGTCATTTGCGAACCCAGGGTTAAAACAATCCCCTGTCTATAATATTCCATTCCTTATCTTAATCAGTCTGTTTGAGGCATGACTCATATGTAATATTTTTTGAGGCAGCTAAGTGGATAGCCAACTGGAACTTTTATACTTACTATGTTTACTTTACTATGATGTCAAATTCCATTCAGTAATAATACGAGTAAATGTAAAAGTAGTTAGGATGGCTCTACCTGTTTTTTGTTTGAAAACAGTTACGGCAAACCAATTTTTGGTAAGATGGAATATGGTTGTAACTGTTTTCTGTTTTGGAGGAGCCGAGCCTAGAGCTCGAAGGTATCTATATATACATGTGTAATTGGAGGCACAAGGGTTGAAAATCTTATGAAAAAACTATTTGTGTTTTGATGATCAGTTTGTAAGACTTTTTCTTGGAGTTCTGTTTAATAGAAATTGCAGAGCTAAAGCCTGCGTTTTGACAAGGATTCTTGTGTAATCGGTCTAGTAGTCTGTACCTTCATTTTTTCCCATGTGCAAATGTGTTTCTCTCTTTGTTATTCCATTCTGTTTTATTTCCTTCATGCTTGGATCAGGGTAATAGTTAAGTAGAATTCATAGAGATTATGCTCTACTTAGCTTATTCCAATTATTTCACCAAATATATTCTGCTAAAGTTGATGTAGGATTCATCCTTGTTAGATGCCTTACATTGATGGACTGTTTCTTTTCTTTTCTGTTTTAAAAATTAAATCTCTTTGACTACTAGCTGCTTGCTGCCTCACCCTTGTAAATGTGTTTGTAGAATCTTTGTGAATACTGCTTTCCAAAACTTGTTAAAGGTGACTCCATCGCCCAAATGAAATTCATGTGTTTTCAACCAAATGGTTCCTAAATCCTTTTTTTTCATTCCAAAACAGAAATCTGATCTTCTGTATAATTGTTGTAATTGAATATCTTAGCCGTGAATGCTCGTGTTCCTATTTCATTATCGACAATCTTGATTATTCCAGTTGCTTCACAAGGTCGTAGAGAGAGCCCTCTCTGTTTATGTTTGATCAGAAGGGTAAACCAAAGATTGGTTAGTGGTTACCTGAGATTACCCTCTTTCAGCCTTGGGGGTCAATTTTGGTGTTAACATGATGGAACCGGTCGCAATCGGTGCAGAAGAGTACAAATCTTTAAATATTACTGTAGTCGGAACCGTTAACGGGACAAATTCCCCACACCAAACGGTGAACAATCTAATTGGGACTATTCACTAGGGAGAATCCCTTGCTGTTTGATGCTGCGATTTTCAGGGCATCAACATAAGCTCAATAATTTCAATTTATAATATTATATCTTATTATATTATATATATTTTTTCATTATTATACATTTTATAATATTATAGAAAAATTAATATTAGAATGTTACAAATAATATTATAATTTTATAATGTTACCAATAAAAAAAAATTGAAATTAATATTAGTAATAATGTTTTAATACTATTAATATTTTTTAATATTAACAACAACATTAATCATAATACTTAACCTTAAGATTATTAATATAATATTATAATAAATAAATCTATAGTTATAATGCATTTTATTAATATAATATAAATTCTAATAATGACTATGAACATATAAAAAAAATGGAAATAATTTTTTTTTTTAATTTATACATATTTATTAAACAAATTTATAATATATATTAATAACACTTATATTATTAATTTGTATTAATATTAATATTAATATCAATACTAACATTAATATTAATGGATTAGAATTATTATCATTTTTAATAATAATTTTAATATTAATTAAAATTATTAATAATATCTAATATTAATATTGATTTAAGTCATATTAACTTTAAAATTAATATAAACATTACAATTAAGATTAATATTAATATAATGAAACATATACACTAAACTCAACAATTTCAATTTATAATATTATATCTTATTATATTATATATATTTTTTCATTATTATACATTTTATAATATTATAGAAAAATTAATATTATAACGTTACAAATAATATTATATTATAAATAGAAAAATAATTGAAATTAATATTAGTAATAATGTATTAACACTATTAATATTTTTAAATATTAACAACAACATTAATCATAATACTTAATATTAAGATTATTAATATAATATTATAAGAAATATGTAAATAAATCTATAATTATAATGCATTTTATTAATATAATATAAATTCTAATTATGACTATGGACCTATACAAAGAAAAATGGAAATAAAATTTAATTTTAAATTTATATATATTTATCAAACAAAATTGTAATATATATTAATAATGTATACATAGGTTGTAAATATAATCAAACATTATCAACTATGGAGGACGATCGCAAGTTTTTAATTAAGGATGGATGGCTAGGATGCAGTGGTTTGGCATATAACCTAAAAACGATTCGTCAAACACACACAATGAATGGCTCACATTTACTCTTGGCAATCAGCATACTAAACAGTCATTTGCTAATCCACCATTTTTTTTCATTAACCAAATCCTTTGCCACCGGGAGTCAGATTTTTTGTTTGATCGGAGCCTTTGCCACACGGGAGCTTGGTTAAATGAATCACCTTTGTCACTACGCTCTATTCAATGGCCGTCCAGGCAGTAGAGCGATGAGCTACCGGGACAGTGGCTGCAGGTTATCCGATTCGTCCAAACGACATTAATAACAATTACCACCAGAACCATGAAGCGGACTCTACTAGAAATGGGCGTGAAGAAAAGATTAAGGATTATACAGAAGAAGCTAAATATGGGTCAAAATATGCCGAGAATGGTCAGACTGGGGAAATGTGCATTTCAATCTTCGACTTCGACCAAACTGAGCTGCTGGATGAAATTCTCTCAAAAAACATGGAATCAACGAATGACAACAGCTGCTGCGTCTGCTTAGATGAATTAATTGATATTGAGGACATTCTAATTGATTGTCTGGTTCATGCCTCTAATGCCAAGAGGAATAATATTGCAGCTTCCAACAATGGTGATTCGGATGATTTGAAGAAGAACCTGAATGATGAGATCTTAATCCTGGAAGGTAAGGGATCTCAACAGATGGTACGAAGCAAATGAAGTCTTCAATCATGGACGTCGACCTAAGTCTCTCAGTTGAGAATTTTGACATTTATGATGATCAATCCACAGAAAGCTCTCTAGAGAAATTAAATTTTGATACAGGCATTGATTGTGATGATGTAAGAGCTTTATTCCCAATTGGCTTTCTGTAGGCCAACCTGATCAGAAGAATATTGGATCCCAATACCAAGACGGTAAATGAAACCATAGATCTAAAACCATAATTTCCGTTGTTATATTTAGATAGTTTTAGCTCGCGATATCGACCATGGTGAACAGCCTCTGCTATATAATTGTTATGCCATGCATTGTAACTGGATCTGCCTTCTAATATCATAGTTTATTACTGACAGGAACCAATTGTTCTGGATCTGTGAAGGGCTGAACTGAAATGGCTGCTACAAAAGAACATCCCAGGATACTTATTTTACTTCTATGTGCCATTATTGTTTTATTTTACATTACTGCAAACGCCATTCGATCCCTGCCAAAAGGTTTTCTAGCCTGCTCTTCCCATTTTATCATTATGCTTTCTCTCTATTTTGTTGTTTGTCATCCCGGTTACTGCTCATAAATCCAAAGTTATCAAGCCCAACAATTTTAAATAGGTGATTCTTTTATTCTTGGGCATATATTTAAATATTTATGGATCTAAAACCCCATTTATGGATGTATATTTGGAACTGTTTGTCAAGTAGTCATACTTATTGTTCTGGTACCATAATTTCTTATGGTTTGAATGAACCCCAGCGAATGCGGATTTTATACGGTTACCACCTTAGATCCTCAAACACTAGGGAGCTAACTGTCGAGTGGCGTAAGACAACATTTATGGATTCCTTCTGTTATTATTAACAAGGCTACAGTAATTAGTGTTATTTACAAAGTTATAGCAGTTATGATCTATTAAAAGTCATTGTTATGTTATGGGATCTGCCTTTACATTAGGGATTTTATTATAATATATATATTTTTTCATTATTATAATTTTATAATGTTATCAATAAAAAATAATTGAAATTAATATTAAAATTAATATTAGTAATAATGTATTCATACTATTAACATTTTTTAATATTAAGAACATTAATCATAATACTTAACCTTAAAATTATTAATATAATATTATAATAAATAAGTAAATAAATCTATAGTTATAATGCATTTTATTAATATAATACAAATTCTAATAATGACTATGCACATACACCAAAAAAAAAAAATTGTTTTTTTTTAATTTATTTATATTTATCAAACAAATTTAGAATATATATTAATAATATTTATATTATTAATTTGTATTAATATTGATATTAATATCAATCCTAATGCTAATATTAATGGATTAGAACTATTACCATTTTAATATTAATTAAAATTATTAATAATATATAAGGTTAATATTGATTTAATTCATTTTGACTTTAAAATTAATATAAACATTAAAATCAATGTTAATATTAATATAATGAAACATATACACTAAACTCAACAATTTCAATTTATAATATTATATTTTATTATATTATATATATTTTTTCATTATTATACATTTTATAATATAGAAAAATTAATATTAAAATGTTACAAATAATAATATAATTTTATAATGTTACCAATAAAAAAATAATTGAAATTAATATTAGTAATAATGTATTAATATTATTAACATTTTTTAATATTAACAACAACATTATTCATAATACTTAACATTAAGATTATTAATATAATATTATAATAAATATGTAAATAAATCTATAATTATAATGCATTTCTTTAATATAATATAAATTTTAATAATGACTATGCACATATACAAACAAATATGTAAAAAATATTTTTTTTTGTTATTTTTAGTTTTAAATTTATATATATTTATCAAACAAATTTATAATATATAATAATAACTTTAATTATTAATAATGTATACATAGATTGTAAATATAATCAAACATTATCAACTATGGAAGGCAATCGCAAGTTTTTAATTAAGGATGGATGGCCACGATGCAGTGGTTTGGCATATACCTAAAAAATATTCGTCAAGCACACACAATTAATGGCTCAATTTTACTCTTGACAATCAGCATACTGAACAGTCATTTGTTAATCCACCGTTTTTTTCATTAACCAAATCCTTTGCCACCGGGAGTCAGTTTTTTTGTTTGATCGGAGCCTTTGCTATGCGGGAGCTTGGTTAAATGAATCGCCTTAGTCACTGCGCTCTATTAAATGGTCGTCCTCGCAGCAGAGCGACGAGCTACTGGGACAGTGGCCGTAGGTTATCTGATTCATCCAAACGACATTAATAACAATTATCACCAGAACCATGAAGTGGCCTCTACTAGAAATGGGTGTGAAGAAAAGATTAAGGATTATACAAAAGAGCTAAATATGGGTCAAAATATGCCGAGAATGATCAGACTGGGGAAATGTGCGTTTCAATCTTCGAGTTCGACCAAACTGAGCTGCTGGATGAAATTCTCTCAAAAAGCATGGAATCAACGAATGACAACAGCTGCTACCTCTGCTTAGATGAATAATTGATATTGAGGACATTATAATTGATTGTCTGATTCATGCCTCTATCGCCAACAGGGATAATATTGAAGGTTCCAATAATGGCGATTCGGATTATTTGAAGAAGAACCTGAACGATGAGATCTTAATCCTGGAAGGTAAGGGATCTCAACAGATGGTAAGAAGCAAATGAAGTCTTCAATCATGGACGCTGACCTAAGTCTCTCAGTTGAGAATTTTTACATTTATGATGATGAATCCACAAACCTCTCTAGAGAAATTAAATTTTGATGTAGGCATTGATTGTGATGATGTAAGAGCTTTATTCGAAATTGGCTTTCTTGAAGCCAATTTGATCAGAAGAATATTGGATCCCAATACCAAGACGGCAAATGCAACCATCGATCTAAAACCATATTTTCCGTTGTTATATTTAGATAGTTTTAGCTGGAGATATTGACCATGGTGAACGGCCTCTGCTATATAACTGCTACGCCATGCGTTGTAACTGGATCTGCCTTCTAATATTGTAGTTTATTACTAATAGGAACCAATTGTTCTGGATCTGTGAAGGGATGAACTGAAATGGCTGCTACAAAAGCACATCCCAGGATACTTATTTTACTTCTATGTGCCTGCATTCTCGTTTTATTTCTCAGTACTGCAAACGCCATTCGATCTCTGGCAAAAGGTTTTCTCGCCCGCTCTTTCCATTGTATCATTATGCTTTCCGTGTATTTTGTTGTTTGTCATCCCGTTTACTGCTCAAAAATCCAAAGTTATCATGCCCAACAGTTTTAAATAGGTAGTTCTTTTATTCTTGGGCATATATTTAAATATTTATGGATGTATATTTAGAACTGTTTGTCAAGTAGTCATACTTATTGTTCCAGTACCATAAGTTCTTATGTTTTGAATGAAGCCCAACGAATGTGGCTTCTATACAATTACCACCTTAGATCCTCACACACTAGGGAGCTAACTATCGAGTGGCGTAAGACAACGTTTATGGATTCCTTCTGTTATTATTGACAAGGTTACAGTAATTAGTGTTATTTACAAAGTTATAGCAGTTATGATCTATTAAAAGTCATTATTATGTTATGGTATCTGCCTTTACATTAGGGAAAGCTAAAACAGGTTTTCGCTTCTGCTTGCAGATCATAACCATATCTTGAATGAGTCTGGCATCTTCACAGAAAAATCAAGAAATGTAAGGGCTACTTTTGAGTTTTCCTTTTATTGATGATTATTTTTCATTGTTAGCTTTAAGCGGACACATAATTCTTCTCACTGTTATATGATTTTTCTTTTTCCCACAGGCAGTCCTAAGATAGAGCAAGAGATGAATGAGGTTGAAGAAAACTGCAAGAGAGTAGATGAGAAAGAAGAATGCTTGATGAGACGCACACTAGCGGCTCATGTGGACTACATCTACACTCAGGAACACAACTGGTTATGTTATTCCTGTAAACTAAATCATGGTTATGCTATTCCTGTAGACTCTTTCCAGCCTAATGTAAATTCATGTACATCCTGGTTGCATAAATATTTTGTAAAGTTCAGTGAGGTCGTATTCTTATTTCCATGCCATATTCTTGCAGTCAATGAAAAAACTCACCCATTTCGAAGCTCTGTGGCTCTTCGTATTTGACAGGGTTCTTGTTATTATTGCCGTCCAAATACTCGGAGATGGATGCTTTGGTTGCTGCTACAAAGTTTTGCACCGTCTTGATGGATGCTATTATGCACTAAAGATTTTGATTGAAACAACGACTTGTTGCACACTACTAGAACCTGATTGATTTTACTTTCCAATTGTTATTTTTGGGTTTTGTTAATGGATAATTTAGATACAAAGTTTTGCACCTTCTTGATGGATGCTATTATGCACTAAAGATTTAGAAAGAATGACCTATTGCACAATACTAGAACGTTATTGATTTCATTTTCCAATCGTTATTTTTGGGTTTTGTTAATTGATAATTTAGATATTATGTTTTTGTTGATGTTGGTTATCTATATGTGATGTATGTTACTATAATGAATTTTGTCTTTATTAATGCGCTTTTTCTATGTTGTTGTTTTGATTTCAGAGATGTTAAGCATGCCCAAACTGAAATACAAGCTATGGCTTAGTTAGAGCTGTGCCTCAACTATATAATATTATAAAAATCTTGTAATATGTGCTCCATTTAAATGCTTTTTCTGCATTTTAACAGAGTAACCTTATATAATTGTACATTCTTTAAACTTGCAATTTTTCTGCATTTTAAGAAAGTAAACTAATGTAATTGTACGTTCTTTAAACTCCAAGTTCGACAATTGTGTAAGGTAAACTATATAGGTGTGTAAGGTAAATCAAATCAATAAACTCACCGCAATATCAAATATGATAAATTAAACTGTAAATAAATTAAACAGTTTTATCAAATAAATGAATTTAGTTATAGAGTATGTAGCTTTTTTTTTATATAAATTTTCCTATAAATAAATAAAATCATGTTCCAAACCTCTTTTATGCAAAGCTTTATTGGATATATTCAATATGATAATTTGAAAAATAAGTTTTTATTTACTCAACATAGAGAGAAAATAACCTTTTTAAATACTTACCAAAAAGTTTAAAAAAAGTATTAAATTAATATTACTTAATTAGAAATTTTATATTAATATAAACATTAATACTGTTAATTAATTTTTATATTAATATGAATATGAATATTAACATTTATATTATTAATTTATATTAATATTAATATTAATATCAATGCTAATTATAATATTAATGGCTTAGAACTATTACCATTTTTAATATTAATTAAAATTATTAATAATATATAATGTTAATATTGATTTAATTCATACTAACTTTAAAATTAATATAATAAAACATATACACTAAACTCAACAATTTCAATTTATAATATTATATCTTATTATATTATATATATATTTTTATTATTATACATTTTATAATATTATAGAAAAATTAATATTACAATGTTACAAATAATATTATAATTTCTCAATATTACCAATAAAAAAATAATTGAAATTAATATTATTAATAATGTATTAATACTATTAACATTTTTTAATATTAACAATAATATTAATCATAATACTTAATCTTAAGATTATTAATATAATATTATAATAAATAAGTAAATAAATCTATGGTTATAATACATTTTATTGAGATAATATAAATTCTAATAATGACTATGCACATATACAAAAATAAATGGGAATAATTTTATTTTTTTTAATTTTAAATTTATGTATATTTATCAAACAAATTTATAATATATATTAATAAAATTTATATTATTAATTTGTATTAATATTGATATTAATATCAATGTTAATGCTAATATTAATAGATAAGAACTATTACCATTTTTAGTATTAATTTTAATATTAATTACATTTATTAATAATATATAATGTTAATATTGATTTAATTCATATTAAATTTAAAATTAATATAAACATTACCATCAATGTTAATATTAATATAATGAAACATATACACAAAACTCAACAATTTCAATTTATAATATTATATCTTATTATATTATATATATTTTTTCATTTTTATACATTTTATAATATAGAAAAAATAATTTTTAGAAAAAATAATTTTAAAATGTTACAAATAATATTATAATTTTATAATATTACCAATAAAAAAATAATTTAAATTAATATTAGTAATAATGTATTAATACTATTAACATTTTTTAATATTAATAACAAAATTAATCATAATATTTAACATTAAGATTATTAATATAATATTATAATAAATAAGTAAATAGATTTATAGTTATAATGCATTTTATTAATATAATATAAATTCTAATAATGACAATGCACATATACAAATAAAAATGAAAATAAAATTTAATTTTTTTAATTTTAAATTTATATATATTTATCAAACAAATTTATAATATATATTGATAACATTAATTATTAATAATGTATATATATGTTGTAAATATAATAGTCCATTGGTTGTAGCTTGGGTGGTTGGGAGGAAAGATTGTTGCCCTCCCCATCCAGGTTCAATTCTTGTAAGTGATATGATGCTCTTGTTGAGCCCTACTGTAATGATTGTATTTCAAGCTTTCCTTGATTCTTCGGAATAGCAGGAAGGTGATTTTTCGGTTGGAAAAAAAAAAAATATGTTGTAAATATAATCAAACATTATCAACTATGGAGGGCAATCGCAAGTTTTTAATTAAGGATTGAGAATGGATGGCCAAGATGCAGTGGTTTGGCATATACCGTAAAAAGGATTTGTCAAGCACACGCAATTAATGGCTCAAATTTACTCTTGGCAATCAGCATACTGAACAGTCATTTGTTAATCCATCGTTTTTTTTTCATTAACCAAATCCTTTGCCACCCGGAGTCAGTTTTTTTGTTTGATTGGAGCCTTTGCCACGCAGGAGCTTGGTGAAATGAATCGCCTTAGTCACTGCGCTCTATTCAATGGCCGTCCAGGCAGCAGAGCGACGAGCTACTGGGACAGTGGTTGTAGGTTATCCAATTCGTCCAAATGACGTTAATAACAATTATCACCAGAACCATGAAGCGGCCTCTACTAGAAATGGGTGTGAAGAAAATATTAACGATTATACAGAAGAAGCTAAATATGGGTCGAAATATGCCGAGAATGATCAGATTGGGCAAATGTATGTTTCAATCTTCGACTTCGACCAAATTGAGCTGCTGGATGAAATTCTCTCAAAAAGCATGGAATCAACGAATGACAACAGCTACTGCGTCTGCTTAGATGAATTAATTGATATTGAGGACATTATAATTGATTGTCCGATTCATGTCTCTACCGCCAACAGGGATAATATTGAAGCTTCAACAATGGAGATTTGGATGATTTGAAGAAGAACCTGAACGATGAGATCTTAATCCTGGAAGGTAACGGATCTCAATAGATGGTACGAAGCAAATGAAGTCTTCAATCATGGACGTCGAACTAAGTCTCTCAGTTGAGAATTTTTACATTTATGATGATGAATCCACAGAAAGTTCTCTAGAGAAATTAAATTTTGATGCAAGCATTGATTGTGATGATGTAAGAGATTTATTCCAAATTGGATTTCTGCAAGCCAATCTGATCAGAAGAATACTAGATCCCATACCAAGGACGGTAAATGAAACCATAGATCTAAAACCATATTTTCCGTTGTTATATTTAGAGAGTTTTAGCTCGAGATATTTACCATGGTGAATGACCTCTGCTATATAACTCCTATGCCATGCGTTGTAACTGGATCTGCCTTCTAATATCGTAGTTGATTACTGACAGGAACCAATTGTTCTAGATCTGTGAAGGGATGAACTGAAATGGCTGCTACAAAAGAACAGCCCGAGATACTTATTTTATTTCTATGTGCCATTCTTGTTTTATTTCTCAGTACTGCAAATGCCAAAAGGTTTCTTCCCCTCTCTTTCCATTGTATCATTATGCTTTCTCTGTATTTTGTCGTTTGTCATCCTGGTTACTACTCATTAATCCAAAGTTATCATGCCCAACAGTTTTAAATAGGTGATTCTTTTATTCTTGGGCATATATTTAAATATTTATGGATCTAAAACCCCATTTATGGATGTATATTTGGAACTGTTTGTTAAGTAGTCATACTTATTGTTCCAGTACAATAAGCTCTTATGTTTTGAGTGAACCCCAACGAATGTGGCTTTTATATAGTTCCCACCTTAGATCCTCAAACACTAAGGAGCTAACTGTCGAGTGGCGTAAGACAACGTTTATGGATTCCTTCTATTATTATTAACAAGGTTACAATAATTAGTGCTATTTACAAATTTAAAGTAAACTAATATTATAATTGTACATTCTTTAAACTGCAAGTTCAATAGGTTTGTAAGGTAAACTACATAGTTGTGTAAGGTAAATCAAATCAATAAACTCAAGGCAATATCAAATATGATAAATTAAACGGTAAATAAATTAAACAGTTTTATCAAAAAAATGAATTTAGTTATAGAGTATCTAGCTTTTTTTATATAAATTCTTTTATAAATAAATAAAATTATGTTCCAACCTGTTTTATGCAAAGCTTTATTGGATATATTCGATATGATAATTTGAAAAATAAATTTTTATTTGCTCAACATATAGAAAATCATTTTTTTAAATAATTACCAAAAGATTAAAACAATATTAAATTAATATTACTTAATTAGAAATTTTATATTAATATTAACATTAATACTATTAATTAATTTTTATATTAACATGAATATAAATATTAACATTTATATTATTAATTTGTATTAATATTAATATTAATATCAATGCTAATGTTAATATTAATATTAATGAATTAGAACTATTACCATTTTTAATATTAATTTTAATATTAATTAAAATTATTAATAATATCTAATGTTAATATTGATTCAATTCATATTTACTTTAAAATTAATATAAACATTACAATTAATGTTAATATTAATATAATCAAACATATACACTAAACTCAACAACTTCAATTTATAATATTATATCTTATTATATTATAAATATATTTTCATTATTATACATTTTATAATATTATAGAAAAATTAATATTAGAGTGTTACAAATAATATTATTATTTTATAATATTACCAGTAAAAAAATTGAAATTAATATTAATAATAATATATTAATACTATTAACATTTTTTAATATTAAGAACAACATTAATCATAATACTTAACCTTAAGATTATTAATATAATATTATAATAAATAAGTAAATAAATCTATAGTTATAATGCATTTTATTAATATAATATAAATTATAATAATGACTATGCACATATACCAAAAAAAAGGAATTTTTTTTTTTTAAATTTTAAATTTATATATATTTATCAAACAAATTTATAATATATATTAATAACATTTATATTATTAATTTGTATTAATATTAATATTAATATCAATGCTCCCCGGATGTGGGTGCGAGCTCCACCATGCAGCGAGATGGCTACAACCCCGTGACACATAGCGACATGCACATCCATGTTGAGGCCATTGAAACGACGTCAAACGTTGAGGTTAGTTAATAAGCCTTTCTTCAACGTCGCCATGATCCTTGTGCATGCAAACCACGGGCCTAGGGCTCAAGGCGAAGTTCATCTGTCTACTTGTTCGATGAGGTACTCTGGATACCTCATTCTCCAGGCACTCTGTGCTCTCAGTATCGCTCTCTCTGTGCTCGAAATTATCTACAGCCTCAGCTACCTACAAGCACACTCTTGTGTTAGTATCACCCTTCCTGTATTCACTATGGGAAGAACTAAGGGAGCCAATGCAAAAAGCATGAAGGAAGTCAACGAAAAAACGGTAGCTCCTCTGCGACAGGGTCACAGTCCAGCTATCTCAATCCCAATTCGTTTGCTGCTGGACAATTGGGAAGCTAGGATCAATGTAGAAACCATGGCACCTAGACAACAAGAACCGGCTTGGGACCCGTACTCGTTGGTCAAGAAATTAATGGGGTAGTTGATGGAAAACATGCAAGCCAACTAGGTTTCTGCACACCAGGAAACTCATTCTGTGCTCGCCACTCTGCCAAATTGGGCCACCACCCTTGGCACCCTGCGCAGCACTCAAAGCTTGGACTCCTACGCCCCTACCCATTCCTTTAGCTGTGACTTTCTCTCTGGTAGCACCACCCTTGGAGCCACCTCTTCTGCTGCTGCTCTGAATTCTACTCTTGGCTTGGAAAACCTCAACCTCGATGGCAACTCTGGGAGAATGACATGCAGCAAGGTTCAAACCAAAGGCAATGAGAAAGATTAGGCTTCATTTCCCATCCACTGTACCTTAGGCCCTATTCTAGCGAAGTACACTCGAAAGGAATAGTCAGCCTTCATCCCTATGATACCAAGGAAAACTGCTTCCCTCTCTGTCAAGTCGATAATTACACCTCGTTCTTCGTCTTCTATGGAGGAGAACGTTACCCTGATCTGAGACAAGGTGTGGAGGGACAATGCACCTTACAGCTACCCCATTGTGGAAGAGACACCATGAGCTACTTTCTAAGCAAATTTTTCTGTGGTTTTTTTTTGTCTTTTTTTTCCCTACTATGTATATGCAGTCATCTTAATGTTGCTAAGACTTTAAACTCTGTCAATTTATTCAGATTCTCCCCTCTGTAGAAAAGGGTTTTTTTGTATGATATTTTGACTGTCATGAACTCTCTTGAAAAACAGGGATGGCACCTTCGGGCAGGCCATTAAGGACTATATTCTATTTTGTACTCTTTTTTTTAATCTAATATAATCTGCACCTTATACAAAAAAAATATTAATATCAATGCTAATGCTAATATTAATGGATTAGAACTATTGCCATTTTGAATATTAATTTTAATATTAATTAAAATTATTAAAAATATCTAATGTTAATAGAGATTTAATTCATATTAACTTTAAAATTAATATAATTAGCATTAATGCATTAGAACTATTACCATTTTTAATAATAATTAAAATTATTAATAATATCTAATGTTAATAGAGATTTAATTCATATTAACTTTAAAATTAATATAATTACAATTAATGCATTAGAACTATTACCATTTTTAATATTAATTTTAATAATAATTAAAATTATTAATAATATCTAATGTTAATATTGATTTAATTCATATTAACTTTAAAATTAATATAAACATTACAATTAATGTTCATATTAATATAATGAAACATACACACTAAACTCAACAATTTCAATTTATAATGTTATATCTTATTATATTATATATATTTTTTCATTATTATACATTTTATAATATTATACAAAAATTAATATTAGAATGTTACAAATAATATTATAATTTTATAATGTTACCAATAAAAAATAATTAAAATTAATATTAGTAATAATGTATTAATACTATTAACATTTTTTAATATGAACAACAACATTAATGATAATACTTCTCTTAACATTAAGATTATTAATATAATATTATAATAAATAAGTAAATAAATCTATAGTTATAATGCATTTTATTAGTATAATATAAATTCTAATAATCACTATGCACATATACAAAATAAATGGATTCCTTTTTTTAAAATTTATATATATTTATCAAACAAATTTACAATATATATATTAATAACATTATATATAAGTTGTAAATATAATCAAACATAATCAACTATGGTAAATAATAATAATTAAGAATAAACTATCTTATAATATTATATATAAATTTATACTATTATACATCCTATAACATTATATTATAAAATTAATTAAAATCACTTTTATAACATTAAAAAAATTAATTAAAACTATCAAACTCATTTTTATAACATTATAAGTAATATAATGCAATATAATATTAAATAAGTAAATAAATCTATAAATACAATGCATTATTATTAATATAGTATAAATTCTAACGTTCACCATGCACATGCACAAACAATTTAAATTTAAATTAAATTAAATTAATTTTAATTTAAAATTAGAATTAAAATAAAATAGAAGTCAACCTTTGATTTAAGTTGACTTTAGATTAACTCCAACATAAGATTGAATTTAACATTTGATTGATGTTAATACTCATTAAAATTCAATAATGGATTGAAGTCAAATATGGCTTGAAGTGAACCTTTCATTAAGGTCAACTATGAATGAAGTCAATAATGATTTCAATCCATCCTTGGGTTGAAGTCAATCTTGGATTGAAATTAACCATGGATTGCGGTCAAAATATGATTAAATTCATCCTTAGATTGAAGTTAATATTTGATTAAAGTCAACCTTGGATTCAAGTCAACCATGGATTGAAGTCAATGTTAGATTAAATTCAACCTTGGATTGAATTCCACCATGGATTGAATTTGACCTTGCTTTGAATTCAACCTTACATTGAAGTCAACCATGGATTGGAGTCCACCTTGGATTGAAGTAAACCTCCACTAGAAGCCAACCATGGATTTAAGTAAACCTACGATTGATATCAACTGTCGATTGAAGTCATCTTTGGATTGAATTCAACCATTGAAGTCATCCATGCATTGAAGTCAACATAGGAATGAAGTCAACCCTACATAAAATTCAACTATGGATTGAATTCAACCTCTAAATGAAGTCAACCTCTCTTTGAAGTCAAAATAGGATTGATGTCAACATTCAATTGAATTCAACCATGAATTGATGTCAACCATGGGTTGAAGTCAAATATGGATGGAAGTCAAGATATAATTGAAGTCACCCTTGGATTAAAGTCAACTATGGATTAAAGTCAACCTTGGAATGAAAGCAACCTATGATTGAAGTAAACATATGATTGAATACAACCTTCGATTGAAGACAACCATGGGTTGATGTGATGGTCAGCCATTGTAAATCAAAGTCAATTATGCCCAACCAAAGTTAACCATGATACAATGTCCACCATGGATTAAAGTCATCTATTGGTTGAATTCAATAAAGGATTGCAGTCAACCATTATATTGAGGTCAACTTTAGATTGAGTTCAAACTTGGATTAAAAGTCAACAATTGATTGGATTCAACTATGAAGTGAAGAGAAACATGGATTGAAGTAAACCACACATTGAAATAATTAATGTTGATATTATTAATGGACTAAATTCAACCATTGGAGCATGGTCAACCTATAAGACAACCTTCAATTGAATTCAAGCTTTAAGACAACCTTCGATTGAAATCACCGAGATATTGAAGTCAACCTTGGATTGAATTCAAATATTAATTGAAGTCAAATAAGGATTGAAGTAAAACTTTGATTGAAGTCACCCATTGGATTGAAGTAAACCTAGCTTAAAATTCAACCTTGGATTGAAATCAACCATGGTTTGAAGTCAACTATCTTTAAATGAAAACTATGGGTCTATGGATTGAAGTCAACCAAGTACTAAATTCAACCTTAATTTGATGTCACCCATGGATTCAAGTTGAAGTCAACGTTGGATTCAAGCTAACCTTATATTGAATTCAACATTGGATTCAAGCTTACCTTACTTTGAATTCAACCTTGGATTCAAGTTAACCATTCATTGAAGTTACGCTTGTTTAACAGTTAGCTATGGATTGAAGTCAAATTTGGATTGATGTACATAATGGATTAAATTCAACCATGGATTGAATGCCAACCTTGAATTGAAGTCACCGATAACTTGAGGTCAAAATTTCTTAAAAGTTAATTAGTGATTTGAAATTCAACTATCGATTTTATTCAACTGTGGTTCAAAGTTAATCATCCACTTTTAAAAATGTGATTGGGGATTGAAGTCAACCATGGTTCGAAATGAAACTTGGATTAAAGTCAACCATTGAAGTCAAACGTGGATTGAAGTCATCTATGGAATGAATTCAACCATGGTTTGAAGTCAACCTTTGATTGAATTCCTCCATGGTTTGATGTCAACCTTGGATTAAAGTCATCCTTACTTCAAAGTCAACCATAGATTGACTTCTCAATATGGTTTCATAATATGGTTAAACAATGGTTAGCCATGCTCTCCTGGTTATGTCAACCATGGTCAAAACCAATGTTCTTTTCATTATGTCAACCATGAAGCACTAAATTCAACCATGCTTAAACAATGGTCAATCATAGTTCAAAGTCTACCTTTCTTAGAATCAACTATGGATTAAAGTCAACCATTCTAAAACAAAGTATAAATGATTGAACTTATATTATTATCAACCTTGCTTAAAATTCAACTATGGATTGAAGTCAACCTTGAATTGAATTCATCTTTAGCTTGAGGCCAAAATTTATTAAAATTCAATTATTGATTCAAGTAAGCTATCAATTGAAGTTAACCATGGTTTGAAATGAACCTTGGATTGAAGTCAACATGCATTGAAGTGAACCATGGAAGTCAAACTTTGATTCAAGTCAAATATGGAATGAATTCAACCATGGTTTAAAGTCAGCCTTTGATTGAATTCATCCATGGTTTGATGTCAACCTTGGATTGAATTCAGCCTTACTTCAAAGTCAATTATGGATTGAATTCTTAATATGGTCAAACAATGGTTGGTCATGTTCTCTTAGTTTTGTCAACCATGTTCAACACCAATGTTCTCCTACTTATGTCAACCAAGAAGCACTAAATTTAACCATGCCTAAACACCAATGTTCTCATACTTATGTCAACCATTGAAGTCAACTTCGGATTGATGCCAACCATGGATTGAAGTCAACCTTGAATTGAAATCACCATAGCTCAGGGTTAAAATTTCTTAAAAGTCAATTATGGATTCAACTCAATTATCGATTGAAGTCAAGCATGGTTCAAAGTTATTCATCTACTTTTAAAAATGTGGTTAGGGATTAAAGTCAAGAATGGTTCCAAATGAACCTTGGATTGAAGTCAACTTACCATTGATTGAAGTCAATATGGATTGAAGTGAACCAAAGAATTCAAACTTAGATTGAAATCCACTATGGAATGAATTCAGCCATGGTTTGAAGTCAACATTTGATTAAATTCATCCATGGTTTTATGTTAACCTTGGATATAAGTCAACATTGGATTGAGGTTAGCTTTACTTCAAATTCAAGTATGGATTGACTTCTTTATATGGTCAAACAATGGTTTCCCATGTTCTCTTGGTTTTTTAAACCATGATCAACACTAATGTTCTCCTGGTTATGTCAACCATGAAGCACTAAATTCAACCATGCTTAAACAATGGTCAACCATGATTCAAAGTCTATGTTGGTTGAGCATCAACTGTGGATTAAGGTCAGCGATTCTGAAACAAGGTATAAATAATTGAACTTTATATGATTATTAATTATTTAATTTTTATTAATTTATTTATTATCTATTTACTTATATTATTTATTTTATATGTTTTCATTCATAATTTTTTATTTATAATAATAATAAACTAAGAGTTACTAATCAACAAATAGTCAATAGTCTATAGTTAACCATCAACAACAATGGTAAACCATAGTCAATAGTGAGCCAATATTCAATGAGCATTAGTCAACAACTAACCACTAAGGAGTTAATAGTAAACAAATATTCTATAGTCAACCAATAGTCAATACTCAAGAAATAGTCAATTTCCAATAGTCAACCATTATAAAAAATGAACAACCATGCTCAAACATAATCACCCATTGTTGAAGAATAATGGTCAACCATATTCATTCATGACTAATGATGGTCAACCATGAAAAAGCATGCTTTACCATAAGCAACCATAGTCAACCATATTCAATCATTAGAGGAAACAATCGTTAACGATAGTCCACCACAAACATCCATCATTAACCATAGTCATCCATAGTCAGCTAGCTAAGGTCAACCAAATTCAACCATAGTGATTTATAGTCAGCCATAGTCAACTAAATTCCACCATGGTCAACGACTAAGGTACACCAAAGTTAACCAAATTCATCAATAGTCAAAGGAATTCAACCATGGTCAACCACATTCAACCATAGTCAACCAATCATGGAATTAAAATCAACCTTATAATTTATTTTGAATCCAACCCTTCTATCACCCATAATTTAGCCAACAAGTCAACCATAGTTAGCCACAATGTATTAAAATAAACCATAGTCAACCATGTTTAACCATACTCAACCATGCTACACCATATGAAGCCATAATCAACCATGGTAAACCATAGTCAACCATAATTTTTTCAACAACAACATTTTTAGATGTGGTCAAAGTCAACCATAGTTAAACAAAGTCCACAATAGTCAACCATGGTCAACCATATTCAATTATAGTCATCCCAATCAAAGTGAACCATAGTCGAACATAGTGAATCATGGTCAACCATAGTCAACCATGGCCAACTAAAGGTAACCATAGTCATCCATGGTCAACCATGGCCACCAAAGTGATGCCAAGTAGATATTCTACCTCATCAATCCTTTAATGGCAACTTTATGGCTTTTTGGAAATCATATTAGTTGATTTTTTTATGAGAAGTTAATTAATGGTATGTTTTTAGGGTTTTAGGGTTTTTTACATTAAAGTTTAAAGATATATTCTATTTATAAATTTACATTAAAGTTCTTTTTAATTTCAAATTAATTCCTTAAGTTCATTTTAATTCCTTAATTTCATTCTTATTAGTTTTGTTTCAAAATGATTCTTCTTAGTTTAAAGCAAAATATTAGTTTTTAAAAGTTTATTATTAAATGTGGTTGATATTCGTCGATTGGCGTATATCGACCATGACCACACATTTAAAAGTGGTTGATGCTAATAGACATCCAGCTCGGTGAATAAATAACGAAATCAATATTTTAATAAAAATGTTATTTGAAAATAAAAATGAAAAGAAATGCATATCAAGTTAAGTTAAAAATTACAATTAATATTAATATTAATATAATGAAACATATACCCTAGACTCAACAATTTCAATTTATAATATTATATCTTATTATATTATATATAATTTTTCATTAGTATATATTTTATAATATTATAGAAAAATTAATATTAGTAATATATTAATACTTATAACATTTTTTAAAATTAACAACATTAATCATAATACTTAACGTTAAGATTATTAATATAATATTATAATAAATAAGTAAATAAATCTATAGTTATAATGTATTTTATTAATATAATATAAATTCTAATAAACACGTATACCTAAAAAAATAAATAATTTTTTTTTTTTTTAGTTTTAAATTTATATATATTTATCAAACAAATTTATAATATATATATTAATAACATTTATATTATTAATTTGTATTAATATTAATATTAATATCAATATCAATGCTAATGCTAATATTAATGGATTAGAACTATTACCATTTTTAATATTAATTTTAATATTAATTAAAATTATTAATAATATCTAATATTAATATTGATTTAATTCATATTAACTTTAAAATTAATATAAACAACAATTAATGTTAATATTATTATAGTGAAACATATACACTAAACTCAACAATTTCAATCTATAATAGTATATCTTATTATATTATATATATATTTTTTATTGTTATACATTTTATAATATTATAGAAAAATTAATATTAGAATGTTACAAATAATATTATAATTTTAGATTGTTACCAATAAAAAAATAATTGAAATTAATATCAGTAATAATGTATTAATACTATTAACATTTTTTAATATTTTTTTTAACAGGAACATGGAAATTATATATATATTTGAAAACGTTGTACACAGTTATACATTACAAAATTTGAGATGAGATTTTTGCTACAAACAGAGGAAAATAGCATAAATTGAAAGTGTTCATGTCTCTAGAAGATTTGTGTCGTTGCTTCCTGTAACTTCTGTTAAAAGCATTGGGATAAACCCTTACAAATTGTTTGCTTAGTAGCGGGAAAAATAACATTCAAAAAGTTGTAACTCAAAAGGAACCTGTGAGAAAGGAAGAAATTATCCATAGTTATGCTGTTAACCGAGGCTGTGTCCACCATTTCCTAATTGACAGTGGGGACATCCTGCACATGACTACATTGGGACTTGCTTGTTAGCACTGAGATCTCTTCCGTGATAATGTCCACCTTACCTAGTAATTCGAAGAGATTCCGCTCGAGGTCATTTATCCTGGAGTCCTCGCATGAAAGCTGAGTGGTATTGTATCTAATTTCAGTAGCGAGTTCTTTGTTCTGCTTCACACTAGTGCAGATGGCCAAATAGATTCTACACATGTACGTCTTTACTTCTGCAGTGAGACTACTAAGGGTTGCAATGGCCTCCTTAACTCCATCCATTGTGCAATCGAGCAATGAACTGAGGGGATGAGAGGTCGCACAAGTGCTAGAGGACAACAAAGGGTCGAATTCGGGGTCGAGGATGGAGAGTTGGTCTAACACAGGGCTGAGAGCAGTTGAAATGAGAAGACTAGCCATCGTGAATGGTAATAGACAGGACGGGGGAGGGGCAATTAGTGTAGGCTCGAGTGAGTCATCACAAAAAGCCAAAGCCATGTGATGGGAACATGGGGGTTGGCGTGTCGGCCATGAAAATACAGGGTCAAGACCACTCCAACATCCACGAGAGGGATCATACCAAAAAAACCGTGGAAGTTTGAACATTGGGAAACTACCAGGGGATGTATAAGTACTCACATATGCCATTGTTATGTTTGACTTGGCCACATTTCAAGGAGGATCCTTTATTTGCTGCAGCATCCGCTAAGGAGTTTTTCTCTCTCATGATATGAAAGTATTGCGTGTCTTTGGGAAGAGAAAGATAGCCAATTCTTCTGCAAATTCTTTGACTCTTAGGTCCTGTTATTTTGGCACCAAGCCTCATAATTTGAATGACATGCCTTGAATCTCCATAGACCTGTAGTTTTCCTATGTTGAGAGTGGAGTCAATTTCCAGGGATTGATACAGAGCAAGCCATTTAGCTTCATTGTTTGTTCTTTTTCCTAATCCCCATGCAAAGTCGATTACTTTTTTTCCTCCGAGATAAAAAATGATCCCCCCGCACCTGCCTCCATGTAACATTTTTTAATATTAACAACAACATTAATCATAATACTTCTTAACATTAAGATTATTAATATAATATTATAATAAATAAGTAAATAAATCTATAGTTATAATGCATTTTATTAATATAATATAAATTCTAATAATGAATATACACATATACCAAAAAAAAAATGGAAATAAAATTTAATTTTTATTTTTATTTTAAATTTATATATATTTATTAAACAAATTTATAATATATATTAATAACATTAATTATTAATAATTTATATATAGATTGTAAATATAATCAAACATTATCAACTATGGTAAATAATAATAATTAATAATAAACCATCTTATAATATTATATATAAATTTATACTATTATACATCCTATAACATTATATTATAAAAAATAATTAAAATCACTTTTATAACATTAAAAAAATTAATTAAAACTATCAAACTCATTTTTATAACATTATAAGTAATATAATGCAATATAATATTAAATAAGTAAATAAATCTATAAATACAATGCATTATTATTAATATAATATAAATTCTAACATTCACCATGCACATGCATAAACGATTAAAATTAAAATTAAATTAAATTAATTTTAATTTAAAATTAGAATTAAAATAAAATAGAATTCAACTATCGATTTAAGTTGCTTTAGATTAACTCCACCTTAAGATTGAAGTGAACATTTGATTGATATTAATCTTGATTAAAATTCAACAATGGATTGAAGTCAAATATGGCTTGAAGTGAACCTTGCATTAAGATCAACTATGGATTGAAGTCAACAATGATTTCAATCCATCCTTGGGTTGAAGTCAATCTTGGATTGAAATTAACCATGGATTGAGGTCATAATATGATTAAATTCAACCTTATATTGAAGTCAATATTTGATTAAAGTCAACCTTGGATTCAAGTCAACCATGGATTCAAGTCAATGATAGATTAAATTCAACCTTGGATTGAATTCCACCATGGATTGAATTTGACGTTGGTTTGAATTCAACCTTACATTAAAGTCAACCATGGATTGGAGTCCACCATGGATTGAAGTCAACCTTCGATAGAAGCCAACCATGGATTTAAGTAAACCTACAATTGATATCAACCGATTGAAGTCATCTTTGGATTGAATTCAACCATTGAAGTCATCCATGCATTGAAGTCAACATAGGATTGAAGTCAACCCTGCATAAAATTTAACTATGGATTGAATTCAACCTTTGAATGAATTCAACCTCTGAATGAAGCCAACCTCTGTTTGAAGTAAAAATAAGATTGATGTCAACATTCGATTGAATTCAACCATGAATTGATGTCAACCATGGATGGAAGTCAACTATGGATGGAAGTCAAGATCTAATTGAAGTCACCCTTGGATTAAAGTCAACTATGGATTAAATTCAACCTTGGATTGAAAGCAACCTATGATTGAAGTCAATATATGATTGAATACAACCTTGGTTTGAAGACAAGCATGGGTTGATGTCATGGTCAACCATTGTAAATCAAAGTCAATTATGCCCAACCAAAGTTAACCATGATACAATGTTCACCATGGATTGAAGTCAGCTATTAGTTGAAGTCAATAAAGGATTGCAGTCAACCATTATATTGAGGTCAACTTTAGATTGAGTTCAAACTTGGATTAAAAGTCAACAATTGATTGGAGTCAACTATGAATTGAAGAGAAACATGGATTGAAGTAAACCACAGATTGAAATAATTAATGTTGATATTATTAATGGATTAAATTCAACCATTGGAGCATGGTCTACCTTTAAGACTTCAATTGAATTCAAGCTTTAAGACAACCTTCAATTGAAATCACCCAGATATTGAAGTAAACTTTGGATTGAAGTAAAACTTTGATTGAAGTCACCCATTGGATTGAAGTAAACCTAGCTTAAAATTCAACCTTGGAGTGAAGTCAACCATGGATTGAAGTCAACTATCTTTAAATGAAAACTATGGGTCTATGGATTGAAGTCAACCAAGTACTAAAGTCAACCTTAATTTGATGTCAACCATTGGTTCAAGTTGAAGTCAACGTTGGATACAAACCAACCTTAGATTGAATTCAACATTGGATTCAAGTCAACCTTAGTTTGAATTCAACCTTGGATTCAAGTTAACCATTGATTGAAGTTATCCTTGCTTAATAGTTAGCTATTGATTGAAGTCAAATTTGGATTGATGTAAATAATGGATTAAATTCAACCATGGATTGAATGCCAACCTTGAATTGAAGTCACCGTTAGCTTGAGGTCAAAATTTCTTAAAATTTAATTATTAATTTGAAAGTCAACTATCGATTTTATTCAACCATGGTTCAAATTGAATCATCCACTATTAAAAATGTGGTTGGGGATTGAAGTCAACCATGGTTCGAAATGAAACTTGGATTAAATTCAACCATTCAAGTCAAACTTGGATTGAAGTCAATTATGGAATGAATTGAACCATGGTTTGAAGTCAACCTTTGATTGAATTCCTCCATGGTTTGATGTCAACCTTGGATTAAAGTCATCCTTACTTGAAAGTCAACAATGGATTGACTTCTCAATATGGTTTCATAATATGGTTAAACAATGGTTGGCCATGCTCTCCTGGTTATGTCAACCATGGTCAACACCAATGTTCTCCTAGTTATGTCAACCATGAAGCACTAAATTCAACCATGCCTAAACAATGGTCAATCATAGTTCAAATTCTACCTTGCTTCGAATCAACTATGGATTAAGGTCAGCCATTCTAAAACAAAGTATAAATTATTGAGTTGATATTATTATCAACCTTGCTTAAAATTCAACTATGGATTGAAGTCAACTTTGGATTGAAGTCAACCATGGATTGAAGTTAACCTTGAATTGAATTCATCATTAGCTTGAGGCTAAAATTTATTAAAATTCAAGTAAGCTATCGATTGAAGTTAACCATGGTTTGAAATGAACCTTGGATTGAATTCAATCATTGATTGAAGTCAACATGGATTGAAGTGAACCATCGAAGTCAAACTTGGATTCAAGTCAAATATGGAATGAATTCAACCATGGTTTAAAGTCATCCTTTGATTGAATTCATCCATGGTTTGATGTCAACCTTGGATTGAATTCAGCCTTACTTCAAAGTCAATTATGGATTGAATTCTTAATATGGTCAAACGATGGTTGCTCATTGATGGGTCCAAAATACAGGTATCTGATAGGCCTTTCCCCACAACAAAAACACAAGAAAATGGGAAGAAATACACTTGTTTTGTGGGAAAATGATTTACCTTAATTATTTAATGAAGTTGTTTAAGAGATTATTTCTATTATGTTTTGAAAAGTGTTGTATGATCTAATTGCATGACAAATGAGATTGAATGAGCAGGTATAGGTGCACTAAAGGACAACGCACAAATCAAGTGAAGAATTGAAATAACATCACCAAACGCAGCGCCTTTTTCCTAATTTGTAGAGAGCAAACTCTTGTTTAAAGAGAATCAACATTTAGACATTTTTTTAGGTTAATCATTAGAATTATATAAATATGGATCTCTCGGGTAGAGGGAGGCCCATGCTACTATTTTGGAGAATTATTGTTTTACATTTTATACCATCGAGACAGTTTTGTTACAGATTTGTTTTTTAAACTATGAAGTTCCTGTTTTAATTCAAGACTTGATGTTACTTGTAATTCAACATTTATAAGTTCCTTTCACTCCTGAGTACGGGTTGGAGAGAGCCCCTCCAACACGTAAGTCAGGAGATCTCACTGTTTAGGTATTTCTCATGGTGTATTTTACATTGGCTGAATTTATGTTATAGATGAGAGTATTTGAAATAGTCTTTAAATCACACAATCTGATTTCTGTAGCAGTTGAACTTTTCTGATTCCATAGTTCGCTATAACGCACTCTGTAGTTTGGTAATGCTGTGTTTATAGTCCTGTAGAAGCATTCCACCAAGGCATAATTTAACACCCATTTCTCTATATACTTGCATTTACTTATGAAGGACCGATCTAGATTTTAAGCCTATGTACTCATTTCATAATTAGAATTGCTCAAAGAGATTGATTTCTTTCAGTATTTATTGGTTACATCATGACATTCACTTGTTACTGTTTTGATTAAAATTGCAGCATTAGATAATGGCATTCTGAATTTAGCTTTAGCATTATATTATGTTAGATCAGACTTTACTGGTTTATGCATTCAATTTACAGTAATTACTACTTTAGTTAGATATCAAGCTTTCATTACGATAGAAGAGATCTGTTATGTTTTTAGTATTCAATTCCATAGTATAATTTTTACTGCTTTCAGCAAAGTTAATTCTTAAAGATATGCTTACTGTTTCTTGCGTTTGAGTTCTTAGACATAGATTTCTTGCCTTCAGTACTTAAATTTCTTAGTATAGGAATTTCACCACCATAGATTAAACAATCCTTTTTACAGTTTATTGAATCAATTTTAGGCAACTCTTTAAAAACATAGATACAAACACCCAACTTCGACAAAGACTATCCTAGAGAGCACATATAGTGCCTGCACCTCTAAATTTTGTATGTCCCTCGGGTTGATAATTAAAGTAGGCTCTTAGTCCAGCTGCCCTTATTAGGTATCCATTCTAGGAGCCCACAAATTTTTGGTGCCGTTGCTGGGGAGGTGCTAAATCTTTTAGAAGACATCTTCAAAAGCTAAAAAATCACATAAAAAGAAAAGAAAAAAACACATAAATATTCCACCAATGAATGCCTCGTCGGAAAAGGGATAGGTTTGGATGCTTTCTGCCTAGGCGTCCCATGAGCAATAATGGTAACAACATTTCTAACCACTCTTAGTTTGGATCCCCAAACTCTGAAAATGAAACTAATTCCACATATGATCCAAACAGAGACAACTTCCTTGATAGTTCCAGCTCAAACACCACTATGGCTAGTGAAGAAGAGGAACCCAAGGAGCTTTTAACCTTTCCCATTAGCATACCTCTTGGAGATGCCAGGATGAAGAATATCAACCCTAACAATCTACCAAACTTCCATGGATTGACTTCAGAAGATCTTGACACATTCCTATTTGAGTTTGAAGTAGTTTCTGGATATTTTGATTAAACTATAGATGCACAAAAGTTGAGGATTTTTCCCTCCACATTGAAAGATTTATCACTTAGATGGTTCATGATTTTATAAGGAAATAGTATTTTCAGCTGGGATCAAATGAAACATGCATTCCTATAAAAGTATAGGGACTACTACAAAGAAAAGGATATAAGGGATGAAATATTTAGGATGCAGTAGGGAGACCGTGAATCCTTAGAAGATTATGCCCAGCATTTTCAGCTCAGCTACAAACGAGCTAACCATTGCACCCTAGACCCTGAATCATTGAAACTTGTACTTCTTAGGGGGATTAAAGAGGAGAATTTTGACATATTAAACCTCTTGGGAGATGGAGACATATTTCAGAAGACTTATGTCCAAATACTACAAATCTTCAAAAACCATTCTAGGTCTAGGAATACAAAGAATGGGACAAGAGATACACATCTACCCATACGATCCTCATCATCTTCAGGACCCAATCTTACAAAATCTGAATTAGGAAACCTGTTAGATGAAATGAAGACCGAAATCTTACAATCTTTGGCCATGCAACTTGATGCACTACAAATAAAAAATAAGCAGGATGAAATTAACCAAGCTTTGGCAGTATTCTGTCCTTGTTGTAGAAAGAAACATGAGAAGGGGCAATGCACTTTAAACACCATAGAAATATGTGGTCTCTGCACTGACGACCACTCCACTGATAAATGTCCCCTCTTACCATCATGTAAAGTTGTTATTCAAGATCCCACAGCTGAGGGAGCAATAGAACATCTATGTTTTATAAATCAGAGGAAGAATAATTTTGTTAGACCATATCAACCGAGCAATCAAGCCTGCTATAATCAAGGACAACCAAATTGGAACTTAGCACCATCCCCATGGAAAGCACAACCAAATCCAAACCAATGGCAACAGAATCAACAAACGTATCAACCATCATATCAACAATCGTATTACCCACAGTCTTACCCTCAATACCCCCCAACTTTTTCTCCATCAACCACAAATTATGTAAATTACCCCCATCCATCAAATTGGATGTCCCCATTACAATAGCCACTTATTATGCCACCCCCACAGACTCAACCACCCCCCAGACCCCCACCAATTCCATCCCAAACCGTAATAATAACAGACCTCCACCGTAGCAACAGACTTATAATGTTGATATCACACAATTCCCTACCTATGTCGTAGACACCATGGAAATAAACGAAATAAACCTATAATCTGGAAAAACGTTGCAGAATACATCCCCATAGAATATCCAACATCCTGGAACTCAAGAACAAACAACAGAACCCTATGTTCAGCATTCGGATGAACCAAATCCTCCTGAGGACGATGTTAAATTTTCAGAAATTACTTCAATCTGATCTAGGATCTTAACTGAGACAACAACATGTACATCATATCTACAACATATCAATCATGGAGACAATAATGCAAGCACACAAGAGACACAAAGATTTACTTGGGGAAAATCATAAAGGTGAAAAACCCCAATAACTTCCTCAGAGATAGATAGAGAAATGATACAACCAACCATGAGAGATAGACATAACCTAGCAGCAGATCCTCCTCCTCCATAAGTGCACCACTCCTCCTTGAGTGCATGAGTGAGAAGTGAGTGAGCAAATAGAGTGCCTCCCGCACTCTATTTATACTTGACTTGACTTTCCTTTTTACCTAACTCATGTAGGCTCAAACTTAACCACATAACATAATGCTGAGTGGGCCGACCCCCAATAGGGTGGTCTAATAACCCTTCGACCCACATGGCCGACCCCCAATAGCGTGGTCTAATAACCCTTTGACCCACATGACTTATACAGGGCCGACCCCAAACAAGGTGGTCTAATAACCCATCAAGTATAAGTTACGACACTTACAATATAAATAACGACACTTCCGTATAGAGGAATAATAACATCTCTATAGGAATACAATATACATATATGTGAAATACATTCCGAAGTTACATATACATCAACAAACGAAACCCAACCACTCCCACACAAAAGAAACTCTCCATTTTGAGAGAAACATGTATGAAGTAAGAAAGAAGAGGAAGAACATGCCATTTTAAACGAATTCAAGCACTTAAACATCCAAATCTCCATTTTACAAGCCATAAGGGATGTGCCCATGTGCAACAATTTTACTAGGGAGAATTGTATGAAGAAAATTGGGAGGAGCAAACGTGACCCGCCAACCATAAATGTAGTGGGACAATTCGCTGATTTAATGCTGGGTGTCATAATGTAACATCCCTCAATTTCAACACCTATTGTTATTATGTTTGTAAACGTAATTATGAAATTTGTACTTGGCCATGGTGAGGAGCTCAAGGCCAAGGCCCCACCAGTGGACCTCAAGCTAGTGTCATGTTTACAAGTGTTAGTTCAAGCCTAGAAGGTTAAAATATTGGTAATGCGACTAAATGCTAAATAAAAACACCCACCTATAAGTAAAGACAAAAGGCTAGGGAACCATGTGTTGGTTGACCATATCATCACTTAAGTTGGGATAACGATTTCCTCTTGCAAGCTAGGTTAACTTCAATAACTAAGTCATAACAATACATATTATAATCAGTTGATCTCAGTACAAGGTGCCAAATAAAATATATGTAGGACCTTAATGGTTAAAAAATTGAAGTATGAGTTTAGATGATCCTAATTAAACTAAAAGGTCTTTTTATTTATTTATATTATTTGATGTATTTCCGTAAGAAAGTATTAGTTAAAATAGTAGTTACTTCCTCATCAATACTAATCTATTCTTTGGCAAGAGAAGCCAAAGTATTATATTAAACATATAAACATATTAATTGTAAATGAAAAGGTTAATAAAAAGGATATTATTTATATTATAATAGATATACATAATTATGGATGGCCCCGAGAAGGAGTTTGATCCTCAATATTTGTATTGCTTAAATATGTATCAACTGACAGCGTTGTGGTGGGAGGCTGTAATAAACTCATTAGACTACGTAAAAAATTAGTGTGAACACTATATGCAAATCAGTTTGTTATACTCTACTTAAGAACCCTATAGGCGATAGAAGTCTTGGATGCTCTGTTGTGCTTAAGGTTGTATCATCGACAACGTTTTCTGTTAACTCATGGTATCTTTTGTGAACCATATACAATCTTATTTCTGTTTATTTTGATGCAAGGAATTTGATTTCAATAGTTGTTTTAAGGATTGAGGATAGGATGGCCCAAAGGAGCCCAATCCTGCTGTAGTGTTATCTGCTTGTTGATCTCTAGGCTACAATGAAATCATGGGGCAATATACCTTCTCTGTTAACTTCATGCTACTTGGCTTATATTTTAATAGTTAGACAATAGACTGCATGGCGTATACCTTGTTTTACCTTCAATTCCTGACAGGCTCGATCGTTACAATCTGCCTCTAAGACCATAATCCCTATTTGAGCTTCGATTTCCTGGCAGGAGATCATTACGATCTACCTATAAATACGCAAACATTGTCGATGTGAAAGAAATCATGGGATCTCGTTGAAGTTATGGAAAAATGTGGCTATGCATGCTTTCTCCTTATTGTTGATTATTGTGCGCTCAAAATCTCCTCATGCTAAATCGATAGGAGGAAATTGGGGACCCTGTTGAGTTATCGAAATGCAGTTAGTGGATTGACATCAAGTTTTATTCCTTTCTTATGACATCCGATATCAAAATTTATGGTCATTCTTGAAAATGATAGTTCTACTATTAATTTTCATGTTTCAATCCTTGCCATGTTGTTATGCCTTTTGAATAATTGATCTATGACTTGAATTTGTGTTTCATTACTGTGTGTTATTATCGCAGATCCCAAGATCTTAATTGTCTTTCGTAAACGAGGTTATAGTTTATTTAATATGCTGAATGAAAACAATTTTGTATGTTAATACAGAAGACCTCTCAGGATCTTGGTTGACATTTGAAAACCGTGATTACATTGTTGGCTGCCATTGGATAAAAGCTAAATTGATTATGTATGTTTAGGGAAACTCACAGTTCTTAGTTTCTCGATCCCTCTTAAAAGGGACCAGTGTTAATCTAACTCCTCGATCTCTATTAAAAAGGAGTCACATTGATTGTTTTTTGGAATGGCATATTAGGGTTATAAGCATCACTACACCGTAGGAAGTGGAAGGAAACACTTAAGATTCCTTAGATTTTCCATCTGTTCCCTTGGCAGAGCTCACAATCTCTCCACCATGCCAGCGTTAGCTTCATATTAATGAGAGTGTTAAGCTTGTGATTTTCCATTTGGCCAAGGTTCGGAGTGGAGGAAACTGACAGAGTGGAGGAGAGTGCCTCCTTAATGGAGCACTCTAACCATAAATTCATTATTTTTCCATTTTTTGAAAGGGGGATTTCTACCATCTCCAGGTTTAAAGAACAAAACTTGCCATTGTTGGGGTTGGTTGAGGATAGCTGGGATTTATTCATTCTTTTTATATTTTTATTTTTACAGCGTGGGAAGGAGGGAGAATTGGGTGGTGAAAAGTTTTTAATTAGAGAATAGATGGGGACGACCATTGGGGGGAGATCACTATGTATTTTTAGGGAAATTGCTATCTTCAATATCTCGGCGTAGAAATGGACGAAAGGGGAAGGCAAACAGTGAAAAATTGATGGGAACACTACGAGCTGAAGAAAAATACTCGGGGAAATGACATGAGTGTCTTCAACAAGAGATCGCAAGAATAACGTTGCCAGGATTAGGAATATATTTCCGTTTTCATCGGTATGTATTCTTTCTATCTCGATGGTTGATCTAGGCATACTTCATTACCGTGGTAAGGGTATAAGCCTCGAAGCTTGAAGAAGTATTGTGCTCTATTTTGTTGTTTGATCCCCGTAAAAAGATAGATATTATCGATGGGAGTATGAGTTGTTTTCTTCTTTCTTTCTTATTGTTAACACCCAAAAAGTGTTCACTACCTCATCTACCACATTATATGGCTTATTTGTCCATTTTCCTACCATATTTCCCTTAAAATCCTAAAAAATCCCATTAAAAAGCCTCCAAAAGGCCTAAAATGCCTCCAAAAGGCCACAAAACCATCAAAATAGCCTAAAAAAGGCTAAAAAACCCCCTTTTCCTCCAAAAATAGCAAAATCCCCTAAAAAGGGAATAAAAAATATAAAATAATGAGGAAAAGGAGGAAAAAACCCTATACAGCTGCATAAAACCATGTGTTTCCCAAAACCATGGGTCAGCACTCCACCACCAAAAACTATAAATAGGTGATGGAGATCCCTTATTCCATATCCACAATCACAAGCACCCTTACTCTGCCAAAATCTCTCTCGAAACCCTAGTTCACCATTGAACTATTTTCACCTTGAGAGCCACCTTTGGCCCATCCACACCATTGGAGAAGGAGAAGGAGCATATTGAAGCTTGGAGCATCCTCTTGGACACTGCAAAGGGCTTCATCAAACCTTTACATTGAAGGTAACATTAATAGAAAAAGTCATTCTTTTCATTTGATGTTTATGTTCCATGCTTGTGTTAGAAGTAATTTAATTTCTGTTTTAGCTTAATTAGTTTAATTTACTGAACTGCTACTAAGGAGTCCATTCTCCTTAGTAGGTGCTCATTTGCACAAGCTAGGGGTAAAACCCTAGCTACACTTATTTAAAAACCGAATTTTATTTCTGTTGAAATGTCTTACAGCCAATAGAGAATTTCTGGGTGATGAGATTGATAATTTATTTGATGTATATAATATATGTAGAAACCCTAAATACATTTCATTTATCTATAATAGCCTCGGTGAAATCGATCTTTATTATTATAATATCCACGGTAGAAAATTGTAAATCTCTGTCTTTAAAATATTCTAGTACCTCGACTTACCCTTACCGATACACAGCCACAGAGACAAACCTCTGACCTTTAGGTATCTTGTTGTTTATAAAGTTATATATATACTGGACTATTTTCTTTAGTTCCAAATATAAAATGATATTATATTCATATAAAATTTTCTACCTCTACTCATTTTGTGTCTTGAAATTAATGATAGGGTTTTAGATGGTTAAAATCCAGTAGGGTGCTAATTGATAAGATAAAAAGATTAGATCAAAACTTTCAGGATCAGGGTGGAACTTTCTTTGAGGTTATAGTAGTATGGATATTCACGACGGTTTGAACCTTGATTATTGTCTTTAAAATTATTGTGGTTATTTGATCAGGTTTATTTCAAGAACTGTAAAGTTTAAGCTTTGTCAAATTTTATATATATACATGGTCAAATTTTATAGTAATATTTATATGTTGTTAACTTATATATATGAATATTGCCGTGTATAAAGTTCTGACGGGATATTGGGTTTTTACACTCATATTGTCATTCCTTGTTAGGTCTCATCCCATTGTGTCACCCTTATTCATATGCTTTGTTAACCTTATTAGACGAAAGGACATGTTATAAATACATATACTTAAAGAGTATGTATTATCTAAGGTATGTCCTCCTTTAGTTAAAGAATTGGAATAAAAATATATATTAAAAGTATGTTAGGATATAAGACGATATTCTTAAGACATATTTAAGACATTAAAATGTATCTTTAAAGTGTGATCAGATATAAGATGTTATCCTTATGTCATATATTAAATAAATCTAAATCTATGAAATAAAGCCCTAACCTTGAAAATATTAGTTAGCTTGAAGACAAACTTCTTTGGTTGGAATATAATGACTAATGTATTGTATTCCAATGATGTTAATGATTAGTGCATTGTTTCCATTCAGGTATGAGTATCCTGAGTGGTATAAAAGAAGTTTTAATACTTGTTTAACATATTAATGATTGAACAAGCGTTCGGTTAGAAGACGTTGAGAAAGGTTGGAGTTTAATTTCATATGCAATAGTAGTTAGATAGTTCTTTACGTGTTTATAAACGTTATATAAGCCTGTTGGAAAACTCCTGTATTGTCTAAGTTAGACCTTGAGAAGTTTTAATTATGCTCTATCTTAAATACAGACCCGAGCAAGTGGAAAACCATCATTATATGGCAGATTGTAGCCATTGAATTTGATCAATTAATAAATGATGCACACACCTTGTGGACTAGCCCGTGTACAGGTGAACCACGTTATATTTTGTCTCCTATGTTGCCGATGGGATTTCTCAATGTGTCTTATGTATGAGTATTTGTTTCTGTTCTTAAAAATGTTTATGATTACTTTGATGTATATGAGTCATATAGAAGGTTGGTTGTTTATATGATCCTTCTCTTATGATTATGATCATGTTGTTACCGTTTAGATTGTTCTATTGATAGGATAAAGGACGTAAAAGCTTCTTAAGGATGTATATTAAGACATATTTAAGTTTGTGTTTCCTGCAATATTTAAGAAACGGTTGACATCTCAAGTTAAGAATTGATTTAGCTGAAAATAAAACACCTATCTTATTTGTAAGTAGTATTTTAAGAAAGTAAATCCACACTTTATAATTTCCATATAGATTTTTGTGGCATTTTAGACACTTAGAAAAGTTTTAAATTTTACGAATTTTTGGGTATGTGACAAATGGTATCAGAGCACTAGGTTAAAACACTCGGGCCTATTGGGCTCAACATGGATTTTAAAAAAAAAAAAACATGAAAGTTGACGAACTAATCATTCAGTTATTTCTGTTTTATTTTGAATACATGGACTCATTTGGACGAGGATAAATATTATTCAAAGTACCACTTCAAGTTTCTTCGAAAGCGTAAAGATAAGTAAATTTGTACTTCCTACAAAACGTTGAAGGAGGTATGTTTTCCTATATTATGAATTTTTCCTTTCTATACACTGTCGTATGGTATTCTTATGAAAAGTAATAAGTAGTTGAAATAATTTTTGTAGTTTGTGAACCTATGCTTATTTATAATTCGAAAAATTTCGTGGAAACATCATTTTATTTGTCCAAATTTTATTAACTATGGACATCTATAGTTTCATTAATACATTAGGAAGAAGTAAAATCGTTCGTCTTAGCAAAAGTTACCTGAACACCTTTAATGTCTGTGCATAGTAAGTATGACAAGATTCATCTAATATTTAGAAGATGATCGGATAGAGCATTTATTGGTAGAATTTATAATTATTTAGCTACTTTCTTTGAGATAAAAGTTATTACTCAAACGTCAAAAGTTAGAAGGTGCATCTTTTCTATATTTAGGATTGAGATAATATGTTTATTTCAAAAAGTGTATACAGTCATCCTTTCATTATTTCATAGATCCAATAGAATCAAGTCCATGTAGAATACATCCTAAAGAAATATTTAACTATCCAAAGTATTGATAGCTAGAAAAGATGTACCATACTAGGTTACATGATTTAGTATAAAATACATGTATTAAATTCATGTCATTAAATGACCGATATGATTTGAATATTATTCTTGCTTATGAAAGATCATAATTTATATTTCATTACAAAATTTCTTACCTTATTAAAAGTATTTCATAGCAGTATTCCTAGAAGTTTGAGTGAATCTATTTTATAATGCAATTGAAATTCAATTATTTCCTCATAGATAGATTATTGGTAGGAATTATTATATCTTTTAAGGATGGAAATGCATCAAGTTAAAAAGATCTTGTTAATAATAGGAGTTTGATTATCAGAAAAGAAGAATTCTAATCTTCTTATGATTGATTGAGCACATGATGTGTAGTTAGTGTCTTTTAGTTGACTATTGATAATGCAGAAGAAAACGTTTGAATTTCTGATCTATGTATGGTTTTGTATACTGTTGAAAGAATGTTTATTGACCCACTAGTTGGAATGGAATTTGGGGTAGAAGGCAATGGACATGTGGCAGCATCATGATGCAAAACTAGCTGTTGGTATGGGACAACTCCCTTGAAATGTGGTCATAGTGCTATGAAAGATGGGACTGGAGCTTGAGGCTCATTTATTCCAAACTGACCACTAAAGACCTAGGCAGTCTATATGATAGCCATCAAATTTTGAATGGAGGTTCATCACTTTTACTGACAAGGAAATTTACCTTGGGGTTTTGCTGTGTTTGCACCCAAGAGATTTGATGAGGGGATATGTTATGTTGTTGATCATGTTGTGAGTCTGCCAAACTCTTATTGAGTTTTGGAGGTTGATGCTAAGTGGAGAAGGCATTTTTCAGGAGTTTGATACCGAGTGGAGAAGGTATTTTTTAGTGCCTTGCTTCTACATAGATTTCCACCCACTTATTGGTTCAGTAAACAAGCTTCCTTGGGTGTTTTTCCACCCTACTTACAACTGCAAGTTCTATATGTTTTCTTTCTGAAATGATTTAGGTTAAGTTAATTGAATCCAAGGTTATTTACCTTTTCTATAACTGTTAAAACATTATTCATTATGTTATAATATTTTTTTTCCTAAAAATATGTTATCTTATGAGTTGACTGTCATGTTCATGCTGGAAGTATGCAGATGTTATTTCTAATGAGTTTCAAGAGGGGTCATGTTTGTATGCAAGTCTCTATGATTGGTGATATAAAAAAGAGCATTATGTATGCAAGTCTTCATGATTGCAGAAAATACATAAGAGTTTTGTATGCAAGTCTCCATGATTGCTGAAGAACAAAGAGGTTTTGTGATTAACAAAGTTCGGTTGAAAGAATTGTTTCAGGATATGAGCTAATGATAATGATTGTCTTGTAGATAGACTCTCACATGTATTTATGCGTGAATGTTATGAATGCTGTAATAAGCAAAATATTTCCTCAAGGAAGAGGAAGAATGATGAATATTTACTGTTTTGGAATTTTGTATACTCATGATATACTAAAGAACGTTGGGAGATCTTGTATGATCTGTGTAAAGTGTAGGATATAAGCGAAGAGGGCTTGTTGAAAATCACAAAAATGTGAAGACAACCAAAGCATGAGAACAAAAGTAAGCAAAAGATGGGAAAGGATACAAAAGACAAACTGTTGAACACCGAGGATGGTGTTATTTTTAAGGGGTGGAGTGTGTAACATCCCTCAATTTCAACACCTATTGTTATTATGTTTGTAAAAGTAATTATGAAATTTGTAACTGGCCATGGTGAGGATCTCAAGGCCAAGGCCCCACCAATGGACCTCAAGCTAGTGTCATGTTTACAAGTGTTAGTTCAAGCCTAGAAGGTTAAAATATTGGTAATGCGACTAAATGCTAAGTAACAACACCCACCTATAAGTAAAGACAAAAGGCTAGGGAACCATGTGTTGGTTGACCATATCATCACTTAAGTTGGGATAACGATTTCCTCTTGCAAGCTAGGTTAACTTCAATAACTAAGTCATAACAGTACATATTATAATCAATTGATCTCAGTACAAGGTGCCAAGGAAAATATATGTAGGACCTTAATGTTTAAAAAATTTAAGTTTGAGTTTAGATGATCCTAATTAAACTAAAAGGTCTTTTTATTTTTATTTTTATTTGAATTATTTCGGTAAAAAGGTATTTGTTAAAATAGTAGTTACTTCCTCATCAATACTAATTTATTCTTTGGCAAGAGAAACACAAGTATTATATTAAACATATAAATGTATTAATTGTAAATGAAAAGGTTAATAAAAAGGATATTATTTATATTATAATAGATATACATAATTATGGATGGCCCCGAGAAGGAGTTTGATCCTCAACCTTTGTATTGCTCAAAGTTGTATCAACTGACAAAATTGCGGTGGGAGGCTGTAATAAACTCAGTACACTAAGTAAAAAATCAGTTTGAACACTGTATGCAAATCAGTTTGTTATACTCTACTTAAGAACCCTGCAGGCGATGGAAGTCCTAGATGCTCTATTGTGCTTAAGGTTGTATTGTTGATAGTGTTTTCGTTTAACTCATGGTATCTTTTGTGAACAGTATACGATCTTATTTGTGTTTATTTTGATGCAAGGAATTTGATTTCAATAGTTTTTTTAAGGATTGAGGATAGGATGGCCCAAAGGATCTCTATCCTTCTATAGTGTTATCTTCTTGTTGATCTCTGGGCTACCACGAAATTGTGGGGTAATATACCTTCTCTGTTAACTTCATGTTGCTTGGATTATAGTTTAATAGTTAGACATTAGAATGCACAGCGTATACCTTGTTTTAGCTTCGATTCCTGACAGGCTCGATCGTTACAATATGCCTCTAAGACCATAATCTCTGGTTGAGCTTCGATTTCCTGGAAGGAGATCATTACAATCTACCTCTAAATATGTAAACATTGTCGATGTGAAGGAAATCATGGGATCTCATTGAAGCTATGAAAAAATGTGGCTATGCATGACTTCTCCTTACTGTTGATTATTTTGTGCTCAGAATATCCTCATGCTGAATCGATGGGAGGAAATCGGGGACCCCGTTGAGTTATCGAAATGCATTTAGTTGATTGAAATCAAGTTTTATTCCTTGCTTATTCCATCTGATATCAAAAGTTCTTTTCATTCTTGAAAATGAGAGTTCTACTATTAATTTTCATGTTTCAATCCTTGCCATGTTATTCTGCCTTTTGAATAATTGATCTATGACTTGAATTCGTGTCTCACTACTGTGTGTTATTATCGCAGATCCCAAGATCTTAATTGCCTTTTGTAAATGAGGTTATATTTTATTTAATATGTTGAACAAAAATAATTATGTATGTTACTATAGAAGACCTCTTATGATCTCGGTTGACATTTGAAAATCGTGATTACATCGCTGGTTGCCATTGGATAAAAGCTAAATTGATTATGTATGTTTTAGGAAAATCGCAGTTCTTAATTTCTCGATCCCTCTTAAAAGGGAACAATGTTAATCTAACTCCTCGATCTCTATTAAAAAGGAGTCACATTGATTTTTTCGTGGAATGGAATATTAGGGTTATAGCCATCACTACAACATAGAAAGTGGAAGGAAACACTTAAGATTCCTTAGATTTGGCATCTGTTCCATTGGCAGAGCTCACGAGCTCTCCACCATGCGAGGGTTAGGTTCATGTTAATGAGAGTGTTGAGCTTTGTTAGGATATTTAGACACTTAGGAATTAGTTAAGATCAACTTGTGTAATATATCCGTTAGGGATAGTGTGTTTCTTTAGTATGCATTAGTATGCATTTGTAAATACTTAATCCGACGGTCACAATATGTTTCCGACATAGAGTGATCCGACGGTTCAACTTCTCTTAGATCAAACCTAATCTTGATCCGTGGCTTAACACTCGATTGGTCCATGATCTCTATTTAAAGAGCATGGAGGGTCATTGTTTAGTTGATCGATTATGAGAAGCTCATTTGTAAGTTTCTTTCTTTGCATAATAAATTGTCCCGTAGAAGCTATTTGGCCGGGGTCGTGGAGTGTTTCCCTCAAGAGGGTTTAAACCACGTCAAAACATCGGTGTTTTGATCTGTGATCTATTTGTGTGAAGTGGTTTATCTTGGTGTTCGATCCTTTGGTAGTACCCTGTGTACCCGAACATGGTATCAGAGCTTTTATGAAGTGCCGCTTCCGGTTATGATCTAGATCTTGAACTACTGTTGCTGAAACTCGAAAGGGTTTCTAGTTCTGGTATTTCGGTGCATTTCTGGGATGTGGGAGGTGTTCCATTGCGTCCGAAGTGTCGTTTCCATTGGGAAATAGTTTTCGTTTGACTGAAAACGGTTCCCGGTTGCTCCAGAAACGCGTATTTCATCAGATCTGAAGGTATAATGTTACAGTGACGCTTTTTTTTATTTTGTTTTTTGAAAAGAAAAAACTCTCATATTTCATTTTTTTTTTTTACTGTTAGAATTTTTTTTTGTTCGGATTGTTGCTTTCCCGTCTGCCTATGCTCTTTGCCGTGCACCTTGAGCGATCTTGGCAAATCAGAAACAGAAAGGGAAAGGGTTTTTCTCGGCTGCGTATGCTCTTTGCCGTGCACCTTGCGCGATCTCGACAAATCAGAAACAGAGAGAAAACGTAGACTTTCCAGGCAAGCTAACAAGATCTAACTCCACAAGTGTGGAAAAGTTTTTTTTGTTTCGATTTGTGTTTTGTTTTGCAGAAAAAAGGGAAAGCACGCAAACCGAGCAAGAAGAGTAAAAAAAAAAAAAAACCCTCTTCCTCATTCCCATATTTTACATACCTTTTAAACTAGCTCACTTGGTTCAAAGTTGTTTTATTCCTTAATAGGTCTTGAGTTCAAGTCTTAGGAAGCTACTTTTAAAATAAAAAGTGCATGCAATTTCTAATTTCAAGTTACTTTAATGTAAAAGTGCATCTCACTTAGATAATAAAAAAAATAAAAATACAAGTGAGTCACTTAATTTTTTTTATTGTTGCACTATTTAAAAGTAATATCATTGTAAAAGTGAAATCACTTATTTTACAAAAGTGGTTCACTTAAAGCAACTTTATTATAAAGTGATTGTCAAAAGGTTCATATTGGGAAGAGGAGGGTTCTTTTTTTTGCTGGACATTCTCTAGCTGCCACGTCACTATTGAGGACATCTTCAACATTTTTTTTGTTCAAGCATAACTTCATCATACAGACTCCGTTTTCAGTGCCGTTTTTTTTGAAACCGCCTATTTTTTTGAGCTCTTCACATCCACACTATTGGTTTCTGATTTTACAGCCATTAATTTACAAATATGGCTGCCCATTGTGATATTCTACTTAACAGTTCCAACTATTTCTCATGGAAATCTCATATGGAGGATGTTCTACGAAGTAGGGGACTTTTCATAATTACCACAGGGAAAGAAAAAGAACCCACTGATGATGATAATAAAATAAAATGGGAAAATAGATGTGATGAAGCTCGTGGATTGATTGGGATGTCAATCTCTACTGATTTGCGATTCCACATATCTGGAATTGATGAACCTAATGCTGCTTGGGACAAGTTGGAAACTATGTTTAGTAAACATAATGAAATTCGAGGTCACCAACTCGAAAATGAGTTGATTTTTTTAAATCCAAGTGACTTTTCATGCATTCAAGATTATTTATCTAAGTACAAAACTCTTAAACTCTTATGTGCAGAATGTAAGATTGAGAGGGAAGACAAATAATGCATTTATCATATTCTTTCCAAACTTGGACCTGCATATTCTGTTTTTGTATCTACATTTTACTCCATGAAATCATCCTTGAATGCAGCTAGCTATCAAGAGCCTAGTCTTGAATCCTTTTGTGATTCCTTGATTAGGGAACAAGATAAACTCATTCATCTTGGAATAATCAACAATGCAGATACATCTGGGAAAGCCTTATTGTCCCAATAGAAAGAAAAGTCCAAGCCTCCCAAGAAACAAAATTTTCGCAATAATAAGTCAAATAAGGGTCCAAAACCCTCTCAGTCAGCTCCTTCTTTAAAAAATGACAAAGGATCCAAGCTAAAAGGCAAGAAGACTGAGCGTCATTGCAACTATTGCGGGAAAGATAATCATGATGAATCTAAGTGTTTCAAGAAGATGGCATCCTTGGAAGCAACAATGAAGAAGCACCACATCAGCCTAGATTCGCCTTCAGAATCTGCCTCTCATGGACATGCACTTTGTGCTTCTGGTTATTCTTATAATGCATCTTCTTCTTCTACTTCAAATGAATGGCTCATTGATTATGGAGCATCTTATGGCATATGGCTAAGGATCAAGCCATCTTTTCTACTATGCATGAATGTAACACCAAACAAATATTTGTTGGTGATGATATATCTCTAAGTGTTATAGGAGCTGGAATAGTTCCAGTAGATAATGGTCATTTTAGTGATGTACTATGTGTTCCAAGAATTTCCTGCAATTTATTATCAGTTTATCAGATCACTCATTCTGGTGAAGGTAAAACTGTGACCTTTACACCTCACCAAGTTGTAATCAAGGATTTTAAAGATCCTCAACAGGTCTTAGCTACCGGAATTGTTGATGATATTACCAGGTTGTACAAGTTTAACAACTTTGGGTCATCACCTTTCCCTTCAGTTTTTGTTGCTCATAGTGATAACTTGAGCAAACTTTGGCATGAGCGATTTGGTCACTTAAATTATCTCTCATTGCAACAACTATGTAAAGAAAATATGGTGATAGGTCTTCCAATGGTATCTTGCAGAGATGGTGTTTGTTCTAGTTGTGTACTCGGAAAACATCATCAGAAAAGTTTTGACAAGCGTTCCTCTTGGCATGCCTCAGTTCCCTTGGAGCTTGTGCATAGTGACTTGTGTGGTCCTCTTCCATCTGCTTCCTTTTTTGGTTTCAAATATTTCTTAACTTTCATTGATGATTACACCAGACACACTTGGGTTTATTTCCTAAAACTTAAGAGCGAAGTATTTAACATGTTCTTGGCCTACAAGGCCCTTGTTGAAAAACAATCTGGTCATCAAATTATTAAGTTAAGATTTGACAATGGAGGAGAATATGTTAACAAATAGTTCACTACTTTCTGCACTGAACAAGGCATCCAACAACAACACACTGTTCCATATACACCACAACAAAATGGTGTGGCTGAGCAAAAGAACCGCACTTTAAAAGAAATGGCTAATTGTATGATCCAATCTAAGGGACTAAGTCTTCAATTTTGGGCTGAAGCCATTAATTGTGCAAATTACATAGTTAATCGCACCCCCACTAAAGCATTACAAGGTATAACACCGGAAGAAGCATGGAGTAAAACTAAACCTGATGCAAGTCACTTCCATGTGTTTGGTAGTGAAGCATGGGCTCACATTCCGAATGAAAAAAGGAAAGCATTGCAGCCTAAAAGTGAAAAGTGCATATTTGTTGGATATTCTGAAGATGTAAAAGGTTATAGACTTCTTCAACCAAATTCTCATGCTATAATCATTAGAAGAGATGTTAAATTTGATGAAAATCTCTTGGCCTGTGAGCCTAACTTAGCGATTGTGCCATCTTTGGCCTGTGAGCCTGATTCGGCGTTTGTGCCTCCTCCTTCTTCTTCCAACTTCCTTGACAGGTTTCCAACGCTAGTTTCTGATGATGACAGTGAGGATGAAAATCCACCTCCGCTTGCTCATGTTCCTCCAGTTGCACCAGCACAAGTACTTCCTCGATGGGTCCGTTCAACATGTGAAGCAGCTGGTGATCTTGCCGGTTATCCTAGAGATCAACATCGAACACGTTCTCATTTTCAGCGAGCCTCTTCTCTTTTGGCTCAAGTTTCCGAGAATCATGATCCAGAAACTTTTACAGAAGCTTCAAGGAATCCATATTGGGATGCAGCCATGTATGAAGAATATCGTTCCTTAATGGCGAACGATACTTGGGATCTTGTACCTCTTCCAAAAGGAAGAAAACTTGTCAGATGTAAATGGGTCTACAGAACTAAGTATGCATCAGATGGAAGTGTTGAAAGACTTAAGGCAAGGTTAGTTGCCAAAGGTTTTTCCCAAGTTGAAGGGATTAACTACAATGAAACCTTTGCTCTCGTCGCAAAAATGAACTCCATCCGCCTTGTTCTTTCCCTTGCATCCTTACACAACTGGGAAGTCCATCAAATGGATGTCAAGTTTTCCTTCTTACATGGTGATTTACAGGAGGAAATTTACATGGAACAACCTCTTGGCTATGCTCAGAATAATTCTAGCCTTGTCTGCCGCCTTAAGAAGTCCTTATATGGCCTTAAGCAAGCTCCTAGATCTTGGTATGCCAAAATGGATAACTTTCTCCTTGACACTAGTTTTTCTAGATGTCATTCTGACCCCAATGTCTATACAAAGAAAGTAGGAAACCATCTCATCATACTTGTTCTATATGTTGATGACCTTATTCTTACTGGTAGTGACCCTAAACTTATAACCCATGTGAAATCCAGTCTTCAACAAAATTTTGAAATGTCAGACTTAGGACATTTGCATTATTTTCTTGGTCTCCAAGTCCTGCAAACCAAAGAAGGAATCTTTCTTTCTCAGTCTAAGTATGCTTGTGACCTTCTTCGTCACTTTCACATGGAATATTGTACACCAACCCCTTCTCCCTTCCAGTCTGGAGTCAAACTTTCTGCCACTTGTACTTCACCTGAAGTCGATGCCACCTTGTATTGTCAGCTTGTTGGTAGTCTCTTATACTTGACTCATTCCCGTCCTGACCTTTCCTTTGCCGTTGGTCGAGTTTCTCGTTATATGCAGACACCTCATGAAAGTCACTGGAAAGCAGATAAAAGAATACTTCGATATATTCGAGGTACAGTTCAGTTTGGGATTCATTATAGTGCAGGGGGGAAACCTTTGTTGGTTGGTTTCACTGATTCAGATTGGGCCGGTGATCCTGATGATCGAAAGTCTACTACAGGTTATGTTTTCAGTCTGGGATCTGGACCTATTACTTGGGCTTGTAAGAAACAACAAGCTCTTGTTCTTTCTTCAACAGAGGCAGAATATCGAGCAGCAGTTAATGCCAGTCAGGAAGCCTTATGGCTTCGATAGATCCTTTCAAAGTTTGGATTCGAGCAGCAACAGCCTACTCCACTTTGGTGCGACAATCAAAGTGCCATCAAGCTTGCCAAAGATCCAGTTCTACATCAACACAGTAAACACATTGAGCTACATATGCACTTCATCAGAAATCTTGTTCATGATTGTGTTCTTGAAGTGCTCTTTTTCCCTACAGATGATCAAGCTGCAGACATCTTCACCAAGTCTCTTACAGAAGCGAAGTTTTCTAAAATTCGATCTATGTTAGGAGTTCAGGAACTTGTCATTAAGGGGGGATAGGCTCTAATGCCTCCTTCCTTCTCCTAATAGTGTCACTTTTGTAAATCCTTCAATCCTATCCCAAGTTGTTCTTAAGGGGGGATGTAAGGATATTTAGACACTTAGGAGTTAGTTAAGATCAACTTGTGTAATATATCCGTTAGGGATAGTGTGTTTCTTTAGTATGCATTAGTATGCATTTGTAAATACTTAATCCGACAGTCACAATATGTTTCCGACATAGAGTGATCTGGCGGCTCAACTTCTCTTAGATCAAACCTAATCTTGATCCGTGGCTTAACACCCAATTGGTCCATGATCTCTATTTAAAGAGCATGGAGGGTCATTGTTTAGTTGATTGATTATGAGAAGCTCATTTGTAACTTTCTTTCTTTGCATAATAAATTGTCCCGTAGAAGCTATTTGGTTGGGGACGTGGAGTGTTTCCCGCAAGAGGGTTTAAACCACGTCAAAACATCGGTGTGTTGATCTGTGATCTGTTTGTGTGAAGTGGTTTCTCTTGGTGTTCGGTCCTTTGGTAGTACCGTGTGTACCCGAACAAGCTTGTGATGTGCCATTTGGCCAATGGTCAGAGTGGAGGAAACTGACAGAGTGGAAAAGAGTGCCTCCTTAATGGAGCACTCTAACCATAAATTCATTATTTTTCCCATTTGTCGAAGGGGGGAGTTCTACCATCGCCAGGTAGAAAGAACATGACTAGCCATTGTTGGGGTTGGTTGTGGATAGCTGCGCTTTATTCATTATTTTTATATTTTTGTTTTTACAGGGTGGCAAGGAGGGGGAATCGGGCGGTGAAAAGTTTTTAATTAGAGAATAGATGGGGACGGCCATTGGGGGGAGACCGCTATGTATTTTTAGGGAAATTGCTATCTTCGATCTCTCAGTGTAGAAATGGATGAAAGGGGAAGGCGAACTATGCAAAATGGATGGTAACACTGTGAGCTGAAGAAAAATACTTGGGGAAATGACATGAGTGTCTGCAACAAGAAATTGGAAGAATAACATTGTCAGGCTTAGGAATATATTTCCATTTTCATCAGTATGTATTCTTTCTATGTCGATGGTTGATCTAGGCATACTTCATTACCGTGGTAAGGGTATAAGCCTCGAAGCTTGAAGAAGTATTGTGCTCTGTTTTGTTGTTTGATCCCCATAAAAAGATAGATATTATCGATGGTAGTATGAGTTGTTTTCTTCTTTCTTTCTTGTTTAAAAACCGAATTTTATTTATGTTGAAGTGTGTTACAGCCAACAGATAATTTCTGGGTGACCAGATCGATAATTTCTTTAATGTATATAATATATGTAGAAACCCTAAATACATTTCATTTATCTATAATATCCTCGGCGAAATCGATCTTTATTATTAAAATATCCGTGGTAGAAAATTGTAAATCTCTATCTTTAAAATATTCTAGTACCTCGAGTTACCCTTACAGATGCACAGCCGCAGAGACACACCTCTGAGCTTTAGGTATCTTGTTGTTGATAAAGTTATATATATATACTGGACTATTTTCTTTAGTTTTTAATATAAAATGATATTATATTCATATAAAATTTCCCACCTCTACTCATGATTCATGTCTCGAATTTAATGATAGGGTTTTAGATGGTTAAAATCCAGTAGGCTGCTAATCGATAAGATAAAAAGATTAGATCAAAACTTTCAGGATCAGGGTGGACCTTTCTTTGAGGTTATAGTAATATGGATATTCACGACGATTTAAACCCTCATTATTGTCTTTAAAATTATTGTGGCTATTTGTTGAGGTTTATTTCAGGAACTATAAAGTTAAAGCTTCGTTAAAACTTATATATATACATGATAAAATTTTATAGTAATATTTATATGTTGTTAACTTATATATATGAATACTGCCACGTATAAAGTTCTAATGGGATATTGGGTTTTTACACTCATATTGTCATTCCTTGTCATGTGTCATCCCATTGTGCCACCCTTATTCATATGCTTTGTTAACCTTATTAAACGAAAGGACATGTTATAACCATATATACTTAAAGAATATGTATTATCTAAGGTATGTCCTCCTTTACTTAAAGAATTGAAATAAAAATATATATTAAAAGTATGTTAGGATATAAGACGGTATTCTTAAGACATATTTAAGATATTAAAATGTATCTTTAAAGTGTGATCAGATATAATATGTTATCCTTACGTGAGATATTAAATAATTCTAAATGTACGAAAAAAAGCCCTTAACCTTGACAATATTAGTTAGCTTGAAGACAAACTTCTTTGGTTGGAATATAATGACTAATGTATTGTATTCCAATGATGTTAATGATTAGTGCATTGTTTCCATTCAGGTATGAGTATCCTAAGTGGTATAAAAGAAGTTGTAATACTTGTTTAACATATTAATGATTGAACAAGCTTTTGGTTAGAAGACGTTGAGAAAGGTTGGAGTTTAATTTCATATTCAATAGTAGTTAGATAGTTTTTTACGTGTTTATAAACGTTATATAATCCTGTTGGAAAACTCGTGTATTGTCTAAGTTAGATCGTGAGAAGTTTTAATTATGCTCTCTCTTAAATAGAGACCCAAGCAAGTGGAAAGCCATCGTTATATGGCAGATTGTACCCATTGAATTTGATGAATTAAAAAATGATGCACACACCTTTGTGGACTAGCTCGTGTACGGGTGAACCACGTTATCTTTTGTCTCCTGTGTTGCCGATGGGGTTTCTCAATGTGTCTTATGTATGAGTACTTGTTTATGTTCTTAAAAATGTTTATGATTACTTTGATGTATACGATTCATATAGAAGATTGGTTGTTTATATGATGCTTCTCTTATGATTATGATCATGTTGTTACCATTTAGATTGTTCTATTGATAGGATAAAGGATGTACATGCTTCTTAAAGATGTATATTTAGACATGTTGAAGTTTGTGTTTCCCGCTAGATTTAAGAAATGGTTGACATCTCAAGTTAAGAATTGATTTAGTTGAGAATAAAACACCTATCTTATTTGTAAATAGTATTTTAAAAAAATAAATCCACACTTTATATTTTCCGTATAGATTTTTGTGGCATTTTAGACACTTAGAAAAGTTTTAAATTTTACGAATTTTTGGGTATGTGACAAATGGTACCAGAGCACTAGGTTAAAACACTCTGGCCTATTGGGCTCAACATGGATTTAGAAAAAAAAAAAAAAACATGAAAGTTGATGAACTAATCATTCAATTATTTTTGTTTTATTTTGAACACATGGACTCGTTTGGACGAGGATAAATATTATTCAAAGTACCACTTCAAGTTTCTTCAAAACGTTGAATGAGGTATGTTTTCCTATATTATGAATTTTTCCTTGCTATACACCGCCGTATGGTATTATTATGAAAAGTAATAACTAGTTGAAATAATATTTGTAGTTTGTGAACCTACGCTTATTTATAACTCAAAAAATTTCGTGGAAACATCATTTTATTTGTCCAAATTTTATTAACTATGGAGATCTATAATTTCATTAATACATTAGGAAGAAGTAAAATCGTTCCTCTTAGTAGAAGTTACTTGAACACCTTTAATGTCTATGCATAGTAAGTACGACAAGATTCATATAATATTTAAAAGATGATTGGATAGAGCATTTATTGGTAGAAGTTATAATTATTTAGCTACTTTCTTTGAGATAAAAGTTAGTACTCAAACGTCAAAAGTTAGAAGGTGCATCTTTTATGTATTTAGGATTGAGATAATATGTTTATTTCAAAAAGTGTATACGGTCTACCTTTCATTATTTCATAGATCCAATAGAATCAAGTTCAGGTAGAATACAACCTAAAGAAATATTTAACTATCCAAAGTATTGATAGCTAGAAAAGATGTAACATACTAGGTTACATGATTAAGTATAGAATACATGTATTAAATTCATGTGATTAAATGAACGATATGATTTGAATATTATTCTTGTTTATGAAAGATCATCATTTATATTTCATTCCAAAATTTCTTACCTTATTAAAAGTATTTCATAGCAGTATTCCTAGAAGTTTGAGTGAATCTATTTTATAATGCAATTGAAATTCAGTTATTTCCTCATAGATAGACTATTGGTAGGAATTTTTATATTTTTTAAGGATGGAAATGCATCAAGTTAAAACGATCTTGTTACTAATAGGAGTTTGATTATCATAAAAGAAGAATTCTAATCTTGTTATGATTGATTGAACACATGATGTTGAGTTAGTATCCTTTAGTTGACTATTGATAATGCAGAAGAAAACGTTTGAATTTATAATTTGTGTATGATTTTGTATATTGTTGAAAGAATTTTTATTGACCCACTAGGTGGAATGGAATTTGGGGTAGAAGGCAATGGACATGTGGTAGCATCATGATGCAAAACTAGTTGTTGGTATGGGACAACTCCCTTGAAATGTGGTCATAGTGCCCTGAAAGATGGAACTGGAGCTTGAGGCTCATTTATTCCAAACTGACCACTAAAGGCCTAGGCAGTCTATATGATAGCCATCAAATTTTGAATTGAGGTTCATCACTTTTCCTGACAAGGAAATTTACCTTGGGGTTTTGTTGTGTTTGCACCCAAGAGATTTGATGAGGGGATATGCTATGTTGTTGATCATGTTGTGAGTCTGCCAAACTCTTATTGAGTTCAGGAGGTTGATGCTGAGTGGAGAAGGCATTTTTTAGGAGGTTGTTACCAAGTGGAGAAGCTATTTTTTAGTGCTTTGCTTCTACACAGATTTCCACCCACTTATTGGTTCAGTAAACAGGCTTTCTTGGGTGTTTTTCCACCCTACTTATAACTGCAAGTTCTATATGTTTTCTTTCTGAAATGATTTAGGCTAAGTTAATTGAATACAACGTTATTTACCTTTTTTGTAACTATTAAAACATTATTCATCTTGTTATAATATTGATTTTCCTAAAAATATGTTATGTTATGAGTTGACAGTCATGTTCCTGTTGGAAGTATGCAGATGTTATTATGAGTTTCAAGAGGGCTCATGTTTGTATGCAAGTCTCTATGATTGCTGATATACAAAAGAGCATTATGTATGCAAGTCTTCATGATTGCAGGAAATACATAAGAGTTTTGCATGCGAGTCTTAGTGATTGCAGGAAATACATAACAGTTTTGTATGCAAGTCTCCACGATTGCTGAAGAACAAAGAGGTTTTTTTATTAACAAAGTTCGGTTGAAAGAATTGTTTTAGGATATGAGATAATGATAATGATTGTCTTGTAGATAGAATCTTGCATGTATTTATGTGTGAATGTTATGAATGCTTGAATAAGCAAAATATTTCCTCAAGGAAGAGGAAGAATGATGAATATTTACTGTTTTGGAATTTTGTATACTCATGATATACTAAAGAACGTTGGGATATCTTGTATGATCAGTGTAAAGTGTAGGAGATAAGTGAAGAGGGATTGTTGAAAATCACAAAAATAAGAAGACAACCAAAGCATGAGAACAAAAGTAAGCGAAAGATGGGAAAGGATGCAAAAGACAAACCGTTGAATACCGAGGATGGTGTTACTTTTAAGGGGTGTAGTGTGTAACATCCCTCAATTTCAACACCTATTGTTAATATGTTTGTAAAAGTAATTATGAAATTTGTAATTTTCCATGGTGAGGAGCTCAAGGCCAAGGCCTCACCAGTGGACCTAAAGCTAGTTTCATGTTTACAAGTGTTAGTTTAAGCCTCGAAGGTTAAAATATTGGTAACGTGACTAAATGCTAAGTAACAACACCCACCTATAAGTAAATACAAAAGGCTAGGGAACCATGTGTTGGTTGACCATATCATCGCTTAAGTTGGTATAACGATTTCCTCTTGCAAGCTAGGTTAACTTCAATAACTAAGTCATAACAGTACATATTATAATCAATTGATCTCAGTACAAGGTGCCAAAGAAAATATATGTAGGACCTTAATGGTTAAGAAATTTAAGTATGAGTTTAGATGATCCTAATTAAACTAAAATGTCTTTTTATTTTTTTCTAATATTTGAAGTATTTTCGTAAGAAAGTATTAGTTAAAATAGTAGTTACTTCCTCATCAATACGAGTCTTTGGCAAGAGAATACAAAGTATTATATTAAACATATAAACGTATTAATTATAAATGAAAAGGTTCATAAAAATGATATTATTTATATTATAATAGATATACATAATTATGGACGGCCCCAAGAAGGAGTTTGATCGTCAACCTTTGTATTGCTTAAAGCTGTATCAACTGACAGCGTTTTGGTGGGAGGCTGTAATAAACTCAGTAGACTACATAAAAAATCAGTGTGAACACTGTATGCAAATCAGTTTGTTATACTCTACTTAAGAACCCTGTAGGCGATGGAAGTCTTGGATGCTCTGTTGTGCTTAAGGTTGTATCATTGACAGCGTTTTCGTTTAACTCATGGTATCTTTTGTTGAACCGTATACGATGTTATTTCTGTTTATTTTTATGCAAGGAATTTGATTTCAATAGTTGTTTTAAGGATTGAGGATAGGACAGCCCAAAGGAGACCGATCTTGCTATAGCGTTATCCGCTTGTTGATCTCTGGGCTACCACGAAATTTTGGGGCAATATACCTTCTCTATTAACTTCATGCTGCTTGGCTTATACTTTAATACTTAGACATTAGATTGCACGGCGTATACCTTGTTTTACCTTCGATTCCTGACAGGCTCGATCGTTACGATCTGCCTCTAAGACCATAATCCCTGTTTGAGCTTCGATTTCCTAGCAGGAGATCATTACGATCTACCTCTAAATACGTAAACATTGTCGATGTGAAGGAAATCATGGGATCTCGTTGAAGTTATGGAAACATGTGGCTATGCATGCTTTCTCCTTACTGTTGATTATTGTGCACTTAGAATCTCCTCATGCTGAATCGATGGGAGGAAATTGGGGACCCTGTTGAGTTATTGAAATGCAATTAGTGGATTGACATCAAGTTTCATTCCTTGCTTATGCCATCTGATATAAAAAGTTTTGCTCATTCTTGAAAATGAGAGTTCTACTATTAATTTTAATGTTTCAATCCTTGCCATGTCTTTTTTCCTTTTGAATAATTGATCAATGACTTGAATTCATGTTTCATTACTGTGTGTTACTATCGCAGATCCCAAGATCTAAATTGTCTTTCATAAATGAGGTTATATTTTATTTAATATGCTGAATTAGAACAATTAGGTATCTTAATACAGAAGACCTCTCAGAATCTTGGTTGACATTTGAAAACCGTGATTACATTGCTGGCTGCCATTGGATAAAAGCTAAATTGATTATGTATGTTTAGGGAAAATCACAGTTCTTAGTTTCTCGATCCCTTTTAAAAGGGACCAACATTAATCTAACTGCTCGATCTCTATTAAAAAGGAGTCACATTAATTGTTTCGTGGAAGGGCATATTAGGGTTATAGCCATCACAACACCGTAGGAAGTGGAAGGAAACACTTAAGATTCCTTAGATTTTCCATCTGTTCCCCTGGTAGAGCTGACGAGCTCTCCACAATGCCAGCGTTAGATTCATATTAATGAGAGTGTTGAGCTTGTGATGTGCCATTTTGCCAAGGGTCGGAGTGGAGGAAAGTGACAGAGTGGAGGAGAGTGCCTCCTTAATGGAGCACTCTAACCATAAATTCATTATTTTTCCCATTTGTCGAAGGGGGGAGTTCTACCATCGCCAGGTAGAAAGAACATGACTAGCCATTGTTGGGGTTGGTTGTGGATAGCTGGGGTTTATTCATTCTTTTTATATTTCTATTTTTACAGCGTGGGAAGGAGGGGGAATTGGGCAATGAAATGTTTTTAATTAGAGAATAGATGGGGACGACCATTGGGGGGAGATCGCTATGTATTTTTAGGGAAATTTCTATCTTTGATCTCTTGGCGTAGAAATTGATGAAAGGGGGAGGCGAACTGTACAAAATGGATGGGAACACTGCGAGCTGAAGAAAAATACTCAGGGAAATGACATGAGTGTCTGCAACAAGAGATCGAAAGAATAACGTTTCCAGGCTTAGGAATATATTTCCATTTTCATTGGTATATATTCTTTCTATCTCAATGGTTGATCTAGGCATACTTCTTTAGCCTCGTAAGGGTATAAGCCTCGAATCTTGAAGAAGTATTGTGCTCTGTTTTGTTGTTTGATCCCCGTAAACAGCTAGATATTATTCATTGGAGTATGAGTTGTTTTCTTCTTTCTTTCTTGTTTAAAAGCCGAATTTTATTTATGTTGAAGTGTCTTACAGCCAATAGATAATTTATGGGTGATTAGATCGATAATTTATTTGATGTATCTAATATATGTAGAAACCCTAAATACATTTTATTTATCTATAATAGCCTCGATCAAATCGATCTTTATTATTGTAATATCCATGGTAGAAAATTGTAAATCTTTGTCTCTAAAATATTCTAGTACCTCGACTTACCCTTACCGATGCACAGCCGCAGAGACACACCTCTGACCTTTAGGTATCTTGTTGTTGATAAAGTTATATATATACTGAACTATTTTCTTTAGTTCCTAATATAAAATGATATTATATTCACATAAAATTTCCCGCCTCTACTCATGATTCGTGTCTCGAAATTAATAATAGGATTTTAGATGGTTAAAATCTGGTAGGCTGCTAATCGATAAGATAAAAAGATTAGATCAAAACTTTCAGGATTGGGGTAGACCTTTCTTTGAGGTTATAGTAATATGGATATTCACGATGGTTTGAACCCTGATTATTGTCTTTAAAATTATTGCGGCTATTTGTTGAGGTTTATTTCGGGAACTATAAAGTTTAAGCTTTGTCAAAATTTATATATATACATGGTAAAATTTTACAGTAATATTTATATGTTAAAAACTTATATATATGCATAGTAAGTACGACAAGATTCATCTAATTTTTAGAAGATGATCGGATAGAGAATTTATTGGTAGAAGTTATAATTATTTAGCTACTTTCTTTGAGATAAAAGTTAGTACTCAAACGTCAAAAGTTAGAAGGTGCATCTTTTATGTATTTAGGATTGAGATAATATGTTTATTTCAAAAAGTGTATACGGTCTACCTTTCATTATTTCATAGATCCAATAGAATCAAGTTCAGGTAGAATACAACCTAAAGAAATATTTAACTATCCAAAGTATTGATAGCTAGAAAAGATGTAACATACTAGGTTACATGATTAAGTATAGAATACATGTATTAAATTCATGTGATTAAATGAACGATATGATTTGAATATTATTCTTGTTTATGAAAGATCATCATTTATATTTCATTCCAAAATTTCTTACCTTATTAAAAGTATTTCATAGCAGTATTCCTAGAAGTTTGAGTGAATCTATTTTATAATGCAATTGAAATTCAGTTATTTCCTCATAGATAGACTATTGGTAGGAATTTTTATATTTTTTAAGGATGGAAATGCATCAAGTTAAAACGATCTTGTTACTAATAGGAGTTTGATTATCATAAAAGAAGAATTCTAATCTTGTTATGATTGATTGAACACATGATGTTGAGTTAGTATCCTTTAGTTGACTATTGATAATGCAGAAGAAAACGTTTGAATTTATAATTTGTGTATGATTTTGTATATTGTTGAAAGAATTTTTATTGACCCACTAGGTGGAATGGAATTTGGGGTAGAAGGCAATGGACATGTGGTAGCATCATGATGCAAAACTAGTTGTTGGTATGGGACAACTCCCTTGAAATGTGGTCATAGTGCCCTGAAAGATGGAACTGGAGCTTGAGGCTCATTTATTCCAAACTGACCACTAAAGGCCTAGGCAGTCTATATGATAGCCATCAAATTTTGAATTGAGGTTCATCACTTTTCCTGACAAGGAAATTTACCTTGGGGTTTTGTTGTGTTTGCACCCAAGAGATTTGATGAGGGGATATGCTATGTTGTTGATCATGTTGTGAGTCTGCCAAACTCTTATTGAGTTCAGGAGGTTGATGCTGAGTGGAGAAGGCATTTTTTAGGAGGTTGTTACCAAGTGGAGAAGCTATTTTTTAGTGCTTTGCTTCTACACAGATTTCCACCCACTTATTGGTTCAGTAAACAGGCTTTCTTGGGTGTTTTTCCACCCTACTTATAACTGCAAGTTCTATATGTTTTCTTTCTGAAATGATTTAGGCTAAGTTAATTGAATACAACGTTATTTACCTTTTTTGTAACTATTAAAACATTATTCATCTTGTTATAATATTGATTTTCCTAAAAATATGTTATGTTATGAGTTGACAGTCATGTTCCTGTTGGAAGTATGCAGATGTTATTATGAGTTTCAAGAGGGCTCATGTTTGTATGCAAGTCTCTATGATTGCTGATATACAAAAGAGCATTATGTATGCAAGTCTTCATGATTGCAGGAAATACATAAGAGTTTTGCATGCGAGTCTTAGTGATTGCAGGAAATACATAACAGTTTTGTATGCAAGTCTCCACGATTGCTGAAGAACAAAGAGGTTTTTTTATTAACAAAGTTCGGTTGAAAGAATTGTTTTAGGATATGAGATAATGATAATGATTGTCTTGTAGATAGAATCTTGCATGTATTTATGTGTGAATGTTATGAATGCTTGAATAAGCAAAATATTTCCTCAAGGAAGAGGAAGAATGATGAATATTTACTGTTTTGGAATTTTGTATACTCATGATATACTAAAGAACGTTGGGATATCTTGTATGATCAGTGTAAAGTGTAGGAGATAAGTGAAGAGGGATTGTTGAAAATCACAAAAATAAGAAGACAACCAAAGCATGAGAACAAAAGTAAGCGAAAGATGGGAAAGGATGCAAAAGACAAACCGTTGAATACCGAGGATGGTGTTACTTTTAAGGGGTGTAGTGTGTAACATCCCTCAATTTCAACACCTATTGTTAATATGTTTGTAAAAGTAATTATGAAATTTGTAATTTTCCATGGTGAGGAGCTCAAGGCCAAGGCCTCACCAGTGGACCTAAAGCTAGTTTCATGTTTACAAGTGTTAGTTTAAGCCTCGAAGGTTAAAATATTGGTAACGTGACTAAATGCTAAGTAACAACACCCACCTATAAGTAAATACAAAAGGCTAGGGAACCATGTGTTGGTTGACCATATCATCGCTTAAGTTGGTATAACGATTTCCTCTTGCAAGCTAGGTTAACTTCAATAACTAAGTCATAACAGTACATATTATAATCAATTGATCTCAGTACAAGGTGCCAAAGAAAATATATGTAGGACCTTAATGGTTAAGAAATTTAAGTATGAGTTTAGATGATCCTAATTAAACTAAAATGTCTTTTTATTTTTTTCTAATATTTGAAGTATTTTCGTAAGAAAGTATTAGTTAAAATAGTAGTTACTTCCTCATCAATACGAGTCTTTGGCAAGAGAATACAAAGTATTATATTAAACATATAAACGTATTAATTATAAATGAAAAGGTTCATAAAAATGATATTATTTATATTATAATAGATATACATAATTATGGACGGCCCCAAGAAGGAGTTTGATCGTCAACCTTTGTATTGCTTAAAGCTGTATCAACTGACAGCGTTTTGGTGGGAGGCTGTAATAAACTCAGTAGACTACATAAAAAATCAGTGTGAACACTGTATGCAAATCAGTTTGTTATACTCTACTTAAGAACCCTGTAGGCGATGGAAGTCTTGGATGCTCTGTTGTGCTTAAGGTTGTATCATTGACAGCGTTTTCGTTTAACTCATGGTATCTTTTGTTGAACCGTATACGATGTTATTTCTGTTTATTTTTATGCAAGGAATTTGATTTCAATAGTTGTTTTAAGGATTGAGGATAGGACAGCCCAAAGGAGACCGATCCTGCTATAGCGTTATCCACTTGTTGATCTCTGGGCTACCACGAAATTTTGGGGCAATATACCTTCTCTATTAACTTCATGCTGCTTGGCTTATACTTTAATACTTAGACATTAGATTGCACGGCGTATACCTTGTTTTACCTTCGATTCCTGACAGGCTCGATCGTTACGATCTGCCTCTAAGACCATAATCCCTGTTTGAGCTTCGATTTCCTAGCAGGAGATCATTACGATCTACCTCTAAATACGTAAACATTGTCGATGTGAAGGAAATCATGGGATCTCGTTGAAGTTATGGAAACATGTGGCTATGCATGCTTTCTCCTTACTGTTGATTATTGTGCACTTAGAATCTCCTCATGCTGAATCGATGGGAGGAAATTGGGGACCCTGTTGAGTTATTGAAATGCAATTAGTGGATTGACATCAAGTTTCATTCCTTGCTTATGCCATCTGATATAAAAAGTTTTGCTCATTCTTGAAAATGAGAGTTCTACTATTAATTTTAATGTTTCAATCCTTGCCATGTCTTTTTTCCTTTTGAATAATTGATCAATGACTTGAATTCATGTTTCATTACTGTGTGTTACTATCGCAGATCCCAAGATCTAAATTGTCTTTCATAAATGAGGTTATATTTTATTTAATATGCTGAATTAGAACAATTAGGTATCTTAATACAGAAGACCTCTCAGAATCTTGGTTGACATTTGAAAACCGTGATTACATTGCTGGCTGCCATTGGATAAAAGCTAAATTGATTATGTATGTTTAGGGAAAATCACAGTTCTTAGTTTCTCGATCCCTTTTAAAAGGGACCAACATTAATCTAACTGCTCGATCTCTATTAAAAAGGAGTCACATTAATTGTTTCGTGGAAGGGCATATTAGGGTTATAGCCATCACAACACCGTAGGAAGTGGAAGGAAACACTTAAGATTCCTTAGATTTTCCATCTGTTCCCCTGGTAGAGCTGACGAGCTCTCCACAATGCCAGCGTTAGATTCATATTAATGAGAGTGTTGAGCTTGTGATGTGCCATTTTGCCAAGGGTCGGAGTGGAGGAAAGTGACAGAGTGGAGGAGAGTGCCTCCTTAATGGAGCACTCTAACCATAAATTCATTATTTTTCCCATTTGTCGAAGGGGGGAGTTCTACCATCGCCAGGTAGAAAGAACATGACTAGCCATTGTTGGGGTTGGTTGTGGATAGCTGGGGTTTATTCATTCTTTTTATATTTCTATTTTTACAGCGTGGGAAGGAGGGGGAATTGGGCAATGAAATGTTTTTAATTAGAGAATAGATGGGGACGACCATTGGGGGGAGATCGCTATGTATTTTTAGGGAAATTTCTATCTTTGATCTCTTGGCGTAGAAATTGATGAAAGGGGGAGGCGAACTGTACAAAATGGATGGGAACACTGCGAGCTGAAGAAAAATACTCAGGGAAATGACATGAGTGTCTGCAACAAGAGATCGAAAGAATAACGTTTCCAGGCTTAGGAATATATTTCCATTTTCATTGGTATATATTCTTTCTATCTCAATGGTTGATCTAGGCATACTTCTTTAGCCTCGTAAGGGTATAAGCCTCGAATCTTGAAGAAGTATTGTGCTCTGTTTTGTTGTTTGATCCCCGTAAACAGCTAGATATTATTCATTGGAGTATGAGTTGTTTTCTTCTTTCTTTCTTGTTTAAAAGCCGAATTTTATTTATGTTGAAGTGTCTTACAGCCAATAGATAATTTATGGGTGATTAGATCGATAATTTATTTGATGTATCTAATATATGTAGAAACCCTAAATACATTTTATTTATCTATAATAGCCTCGATCAAATCGATCTTTATTATTGTAATATCCATGGTAGAAAATTGTAAATCTTTGTCTCTAAAATATTCTAGTACCTCGACTTACCCTTACCGATGCACAGCCGCAGAGACACACCTCTGACCTTTAGGTATCTTGTTGTTGATAAAGTTATATATATACTGAACTATTTTCTTTAGTTCCTAATATAAAATGATATTATATTCACATAAAATTTCCCGCCTCTACTCATGATTCGTGTCTCGAAATTAATAATAGGATTTTAGATGGTTAAAATCTGGTAGGATGCTAATCGATAAGATAAAAAGATTAGATCAAAACTTTCAGGATTGGGGTAGACCTTTCTTTGAGGTTATAGTAATATGGATATTCACGATGGTTTGAACCCTGATTATTGTCTTTAAAATTATTGCGGCTATTTGTTGAGGTTTATTTCGGGAACTATAAAGTTTAAGCTTTGTCAAAATTTATATATATACATGGTAAAATTTTACAGTAATATTTATATGTTAAAAACTTATATATATGCATAGTAAGTACGACAAGATTCATCTAATTTTTAGAAGATGATCGGATAGAGCATTTATTGGTAGAAGTTATAATTATTTAGCTACTTTCTTTGAGATAAAAGTTAGTACTCAAACGTCAAAAGTTAGAAGGTGCATCTTTTATGTATTTAGGATTGAGATAATATGTTTATTTCAAAAAGTGTATACGGTCTACCTTTCATTATTTCATAGATCCAATAGAATCAAGTTCAGGTAGAATACAACCTAAAGAAATATTTAACTATCCAAAGTATTGATAGCTAGAAAAGATGTAACATACTAGGTTACATGATTAAGTATAGAATACATGTATTAAATTCATGTGATTAAATGAACGATATGATTTGAATATTATTCTTGTTTATGAAAGATCATCATTTATATTTCATTCCAAAATTTCTTACCTTATTAAAAGTATTTCATAGCAGTATTCCTAGAAGTTTGAGTGAATCTATTTTATAATGCAATTGAAATTCAGTTATTTCCTCATAGATAGACTATTGGTAGGAATTTTTATATTTTTTAAGGATGGAAATGCATCAAGTTAAAACGATCTTGTTACTAATAGGAGTTTGATTATCATAAAAGAAGAATTCTAATCTTGTTATGATTGATTGAACACATGATGTTGAGTTAGTATCCTTTAGTTGACTATTGATAATGCAGAAGAAAACGTTTGAATTTATAATTTGTGTATGATTTTGTATATTGTTGAAAGAATTTTTATTGACCCACTAGGTGGAATGGAATTTGGGGTAGAAGGCAATGGACATGTGGTAGCATCATGATGCAAAACTAGTTGTTGGTATGGGACAACTCCCTTGAAATGTGGTCATAGTGCCCTGAAAGATGGAACTGGAGCTTGAGGCTCATTTATTCCAAACTGACCACTAAAGGCCTAGGCAGTCTATATGATAGCCATCAAATTTTGAATTGAGGTTCATCACTTTTCCTGACAAGGAAATTTACCTTGGGGTTTTGTTGTGTTTGCACCCAAGAGATTTGATGAGGGGATATGCTATGTTGTTGATCATGTTGTGAGTCTGCCAAACTCTTATTGAGTTCAGGAGGTTGATGCTGAGTGGAGAAGGCATTTTTTAGGAGGTTGTTACCAAGTGGAGAAGCTATTTTTTAGTGCTTTGCTTCTACACAGATTTCCACCCACTTATTGGTTCAGTAAACAGGCTTTCTTGGGTGTTTTTCCACCCTACTTATAACTGCAAGTTCTATATGTTTTCTTTCTGAAATGATTTAGGCTAAGTTAATTGAATACAACGTTATTTACCTTTTTTGTAACTATTAAAACATTATTCATCTTGTTATAATATTGATTTTCCTAAAAATATGTTATGTTATGAGTTGACAGTCATGTTCCTGTTGGAAGTATGCAGATGTTATTATGAGTTTCAAGAGGGCTCATGTTTGTATGCAAGTCTCTATGATTGCTGATATACAAAAGAGCATTATGTATGCAAGTCTTCATGATTGCAGGAAATACATAAGAGTTTTGCATGCGAGTCTTAGTGATTGTAGGAAATACATAACAGTTTTGTATGCAAGTCTCCACGATTGCTGAAGAACAAAGAGGTTTTTTTATTAACAAAGTTCGGTTGAAAGAATTGTTTTAGGATATGAGATAATGATAATGATTGTCTTGTAGATAGAATCTTGCATGTATTTATGTGTGAATGTTATGAATGCTTGAATAAGCAAAATATTTCCTCAAGGAAGAGGAAGAATGATGAATATTTACTGTTTTGGAATTTTGTATACTCATGATATACTAAAGAACGTTGGGATATCTTGTATGATCAGTGTAAAGTGTAGGAGATAAGTGAAGAGGGATTGTTGAAAATCACAAAAATAAGAAGACAACCAAAGCATGAGAACAAAAGTAAGCGAAAGATGGGAAAGGATGCAAAAGACAAACCGTTGAATACCGAGGATGGTGTTACTTTTAAGGGGTGTAGTGTGTAACATCCCTCAATTTCAACACCTATTGTTAATATGTTTGTAAAAGTAATTATGAAATTTGTAATTTTCCATGGTGAGGAGCTCAAGGCCAAGGCCTCACCAGTGGACCTAAAGCTAGTTTCATGTTTACAAGTGTTAGTTTAAGCCTCGAAGGTTAAAATATTGGTAACGTGACTAAATGCTAAGTAACAACACCCACCTATAAGTAAATACAAAAGGCTAGGGAACCATGTGTTGGTTGACCATATCATCGCTTAAGTTGGTATAACGATTTCCTCTTGCAAGCTAGGTTAACTTCAATAACCAAGTCATAACAGTACATATTATAATCAATTGATCTCAGTACAAGGTGCCAAAGAAAATATATGTAGGACCTTAATGGTTAAGAAATTTAAGTATGAGTTTAGATGATCCTAATTAAACTAAAATGTCTTTTTATTTTTTTCTAATATTTGAAGTATTTTCGTAAGAAAGTATTAGTTAAAATAGTAGTTACTTCCTCATCAATACGAGTCTTTGGCAAGAGAATACAAAGTATTATATTAAACATATAAACGTATTAATTATAAATGAAAAGGTTCATAAAAATGATATTATTTATATTATAATAGATATACATAATTATGGACGGCCCCAAGAAGGAGTTTGATCGTCAACCTTTGTATTGCTTAAAGCTGTATCAACTGACAGCGTTTTGGTGGGAGGCTGTAATAAACTCAGTAGACTACATAAAAAATCAGTGTGAACACTGTATGCAAATCAGTTTGTTATACTCTACTTAAGAACCCTGTAGGCGATGGAAGTCTTGGATGCTCTGTTGTGCTTAAGGTTGTATCATTGACAGCGTTTTCGTTTAACTCATGGTATCTTTTGTTGAACCGTATACGATGTTATTTCTGTTTATTTTTATGCAAGGAATTTGATTTCAATAGTTGTTTTAAGGATTGAGGATAGGACAGCCCAAAGGAGACCGATCCTGCTATAGCGTTATCCACTTGTTGATCTCTGGGCTACCACGAAATTTTGGGGCAATATACCTTCTCTATTAACTTCATGCTGCTTGGCTTATACTTTAATACTTAGACATTAGATTGCACGGCGTATACCTTGTTTTACCTTCGATTCCTGACAGGCTCGATCGTTACGATCTGCCTCTAAGACCATAATCCCTGTTTGAGCTTCGATTTCCTAGCAGGAGATCATTACGATCTACCTCTAAATACGTAAACATTGTCGATGTGAAGGAAATCATGGGATCTCGTTGAAGTTATGGAAACATGTGGCTATGCATGCTTTCTCCTTACTGTTGATTATTGTGCACTTAGAATCTCCTCATGCTGAATCGATGGGAGGAAATTGGGGACCCTGTTGAGTTATTGAAATGCAATTAGTGGATTGACATCAAGTTTCATTCCTTGCTTATGCCATCTGATATAAAAAGTTTTGCTCATTCTTGAAAATGAGAGTTCTACTATTAATTTTAATGTTTCAATCCTTGCCATGTCTTTTTTCCTTTTGAATAATTGATCAATGACTTGAATTCATGTTTCATTACTGTGTGTTACTATCGCAGATCCCAAGATCTAAATTGTCTTTCATAAATGAGGTTATATTTTATTTAATATGCTGAATTAGAACAATTAGGTATCTTAATACAGAAGACCTCTCAGAATCTTGGTTGACATTTGAAAACCGTGATTACATTGCTGGCTGCCATTGGATAAAAGCTAAATTGATTATGTATGTTTAGGGAAAATCACAGTTCTTAGTTTCTCGATCCCTTTTAAAAGGGACCAACATTAATCTAACTGCTCGATCTCTATTAAAAAGGAGTCACATTAATTGTTTCGTGGAAGGGCATATTAGGGTTATAGCCATCACAACACCGTAGGAAGTGGAAGGAAACACTTAAGATTCCTTAGATTTTCCATCTGTTCCCCTGGTAGAGCTGACGAGCTCTCCACAATGCCAGCGTTAGATTCATATTAATGAGAGTGTTGAGCTTGTGATGTGCCATTTTGCCAAGGGTCGGAGTGGAGGAAAGTGACAGAGTGGAGGAGAGTGCCTCCTTAATGGAGCACTCTAACCATAAATTCATTATTTTTCCCATTTGTCGAAGGGGGGAGTTCTACCATCGCCAGGTAGAAAGAACATGACTAGCCATTGTTGGGGTTGGTTGTGGATAGCTGGGGTTTATTCATTCTTTTTATATTTCTATTTTTACAGCGTGGGAAGGAGGGGGAATTGGGCAATGAAATGTTTTTAATTAGAGAATAGATGGGGACGACCATTGGGGGGAGATCGCTATGTATTTTTAGGGAAATTTCTATCTTTGATCTCTTGGCGTAGAAATTGATGAAAGGGGGAGGCGAACTGTACAAAATGGATGGGAACACTGCGAGCTGAAGAAAAATACTCAGGGAAATGACATGAGTGTCTGCAACAAGAGATCGAAAGAATAACGTTTCCAGGCTTAGGAATATATTTCCATTTTCATTGGTATATATTCTTTCTATCTCAATGGTTGATCTAGGCATACTTCTTTAGCCTGGTAAGGGTATAAGCCTCGAATCTTGAAGAAGTATTGTGCTCTGTTTTGTTGTTTGATCCCCGTAAACAGCTAGATATTATTCATTGGAGTATGAGTTGTTTTCTTCTTTCTTTCTTGTTTAAAAGCCGAATTTTATTTATGTTGAAGTGTCTTACAGCCAATAGATAATTTATGGGTGATTAGATCGATAATTTATTTGATGTATCTAATATATGTAGAAACCCTAAATACATTTTATTTATCTATAATAGCCTCGATCAAATCGATCTTTATTATTGTAATATCCATGGTAGAAAATTGTAAATCTTTGTCTCTAAAATATTCTAGTACCTCGACTTACCCTTACCGATGCACAGCCGCAGAGACACACCTCTGACCTTTAGGTATCTTGTTGTTGATAAAGTTATATATATACTGAACTATTTTCTTTAGTTCCTAATATAAAATGATATTATATTCACATAAAATTTCCCGCCTCTACTCATGATTCGTGTCTCGAAATTAATAATAGGATTTTAGATGGTTAAAATCTGGTAGGCTGCTAATCGATAAGATAAAAAGATTAGATCAAAACTTTCAGGATTGGGGTAGACCTTTCTTTGAGGTTATAGTAATATGGATATTCACGATGGTTTGAACCCTGATTATTGTCTTTAAAATTATTGCGGCTATTTGTTGAGGTTTATTTCGGGAACTATAAAGTTTAAGCTTTGTCAAAATTTATATATATACATGGTAAAATTTTACAGTAATATTTATATGTTAAAAACTTATATATATGCATAGTAAGTACGACAAGATTCATCTAATTTTTAGAAGATGATCGGATAGAGCATTTATTGGTAGAAGTTATAATTATTTAGCTACTTTCTTTGAGATAAAAGTTAGTACTCAAACGTCAAAAGTTAGAAGGTGCATCTTTTATGTATTTAGGATTGAGATAATATGTTTATTTCAAAAAGTGTATACGGTCTACCTTTCATTATTTCATAGATCCAATAGAATCAAGTTCAGGTAGAATACAACCTAAAGAAATATTTAACTATCCAAAGTATTGATAGCTAGAAAAGATGTAACATACTAGGTTACATGATTAAGTATAGAATACATGTATTAAATTCATGTGATTAAATGAAAGATATGATTTGAATATTATTCTTGTTTATGAAAGATCATCATTTATATTTCATTCCAAAATTTCTTACCTTATTAAAAGTATTTCATAGCAGTATTCCTAGAAGTTTGAGTGAATCTATTTTATAATGCAATTGAAATTCAGTTATTTCCTCATAGATAGACTATTGGTAGGAATTTTTATATTTTTTAAGGATGGAAATGCATCAAGTTAAAACGATCTTGTTACTAATAGGAGTTTGATTATCATAAAAGAAGAATTCTAATCTTGTTATGATTGATTGAACACATGATGTTGAGTTAGTATCCTTTAGTTGACTATTGATAATGCAGAAGAAAACGTTTGAATTTATAATTTGTGTATGATTTTGTATATTGTTGAAAGAATTTTTATTGACCCACTAGGTGGAATGGAATTTGGGGTAGAAGGCAATGGACATGTGGTAGCATCATGATGCAAAACTAGTTGTTGGTATGGGACAACTCCCTTGAAATGTGGTCATAGTGCCCTGAAAGATGGAACTGGAGCTTGAGGCTCATTTATTCCAAACTGACCACTAAAGGCCTAGGCAGTCTATATGATAGCCATCAAATTTTGAATTGAGGTTCATCACTTTTCCTGACAAGGAAATTTACCTTGGGGTTTTGTTGTGTTTGCACCCAAGAGATTTGATGAGGGGATATGCTATGTTGTTGATCATGTTGTGAGTCTGCCAAACTCTTATTGAGTTCAGGAGGTTGATGCTGAGTGGAGAAGGCATTTTTTAGGAGGTTGTTACCAAGTGGAGAAGCTATTTTTTAGTGCTTTGCTTCTACACAGATTTCCACCCACTTATTGGTTCAGTAAACAGGCTTTCTTGGGTGTTTTTCCACCCTACTTATAACTGCAAGTTCTATATGTTTTCTTTCTGAAATGATTTAGGCTAAGTTAATTGAATACAACGTTATTTACCTTTTTTGTAACTATTAAAACATTATTCATCTTGTTATAATATTGATTTTCCTAAAAATATGTTATGTTATGAGTTGACAGTCATGTTCCTGTTGGAAGTATGCAGATGTTATTATGAGTTTCAAGAGGGCTCATGTTTGTATGCAAGTCTCTATGATTGCTGATATACAAAAGAGCATTATGTATGCAAGTCTTCATGATTGCAGGAAATACATAAGAGTTTTGCATGCGAGTCTTAGTGATTGCAGAAAATACATAACAGTTTTGTATGCAAGTCTCCACGATTGCTGAAGAACAAAGAGGTTTTTTTATTAACAAAGTTCGGTTGAAAGAATTGTTTTAGGATATGAGATAATGATAATGATTGTCTTGTAGATAGAATCTTGCATGTATTTATGTGTGAATGTTATGAATGCTTGAATAAGCAAAATATTTCCTCAAGGAAGAGGAAGAATGATGAATATTTACTGTTTTGGAATTTTGTATACTCATGATATACTAAAGAACGTTGGGATATCTTGTATGATCAGTGTAAAGTGTAGGAGATAAGTGAAGAGGGATTGTTGAAAATCACAAAAATAAGAAGACAACCAAAGCATGAGAACAAAAGTAAGCGAAAGATGGGAAAGGATGCAAAAGACAAACCGTTGAATACCGAGGATGGTGTTACTTTTAAGGGGTGTAGTGTGTAACATCCCTCAATTTCAACACCTATTGTTAATATGTTTGTAAAAGTAATTATGAAATTTGTAATTTTCCATGGTGAGGAGCTCAAGGCCAAGGCCTCACCAGTGGACCTAAAGCTAGTTTCATGTTTACAAGTGTTAGTTTAAGCCTCGAAGGTTAAAATATTGGTAACGTGACTAAATGCTAAGTAACAACACCCACCTATAAGTAAATACAAAAGGCTAGGGAACCATGTGTTGGTTGACCATATCATCGCTTAAGTTGGTATAACGATTTCCTCTTGCAAGCTAGGTTAACTTCAATAACTAAGTCATAACAGTACATATTATAATCAATTGATCTCAGTACAAGGTGCCAAAGAAAATATATGTAGGACCTTAATGGTTAAGAAATTTAAGTATGAGTTTAGATGATCCTAATTAAACTAAAATGTCTTTTTATTTTTTTCTAATATTTGAAGTATTTTCGTAAGAAAGTATTAGTTAAAATAGTAGTTACTTCCTCATCAATACGAGTCTTTGGCAAGAGAATACAAAGTATTATATTAAACATATAAACGTATTAATTATAAATGAAAAGGTTCATAAAAATGATATTATTTATATTATAATAGATATACATAATTATGGACGGCCCCAAGAAGGAGTTTGATCGTCAACCTTTGTATTGCTTAAAGCTGTATCAACTGACAGCGTTTTGGTGGGAGGCTGTAATAAACTCAGTAGACTACATAAAAAATCAGTGTGAACACTGTATGCAAATCAGTTTGTTATACTCTACTTAAGAACCCTGTAGGCGATGGAAGTCTTGGATGCTCTGTTGTGCTTAAGGTTGTATCATTGACAGCGTTTTCGTTTAACTCATGGTATCTTTTGTTGAACCGTATACGATGTTATTTCTGTTTATTTTTATGCAAGGAATTTGATTTCAATAGTTGTTTTAAGGATTGAGGATAGGACAGCCCAAAGGAGACCGATCCTGCTATAGCGTTATCCGCTTGTTGATCTCTGGGCTACCACGAAATTTTGGGGCAATATACCTTCTCTATTAACTTCATGCTGCTTGGCTTATACTTTAATACTTAGACATTAGATTGCACGGCGTATACCTTGTTTTACCTTCGATTCCTGACAGGCTCGATCGTTACGATCTGCCTCTAAGACCATAATCCCTGTTTGAGCTTCGATTTCCTAGCAGGAGATCATTACGATCTACCTCTAAATACGTAAACATTGTCGATGTGAAGGAAATCATGGGATCTCGTTGAAGTTATGGAAACATGTGGCTATGCATGCTTTCTCCTTACTGTTGATTATTGTGCACTTAGAATCTCCTCATGCTGAATCGATGGGAGGAAATTGGGGACCCTGTTGAGTTATTGAAATGCAATTAGTGGATTGACATCAAGTTTCATTCCTTGCTTATGCCATCTGATATAAAAAGTTTTGCTCATTCTTGAAAATGAGAGTTCTACTATTAATTTTAATGTTTCAATCCTTGCCATGTCTTTTTTCCTTTTGAATAATTGATCAATGACTTGAATTCATGTTTCATTACTGTGTGTTACTATCGCAGATCCCAAGATCTAAATTGTCTTTCATAAATGAGGTTATATTTTATTTAATATGCTGAATTAGAACAATTAGGTATCTTAATACAGAAGACCTCTCAGAATCTTGGTTGACATTTGAAAACCGTGATTACATTGCTGGCTGCCATTGGATAAAAGCTAAATTGATTATGTATGTTTAGGGAAAATCACAGTTCTTAGTTTCTCGATCCCTTTTAAAAGGGACCAACATTAATCTAACTGCTCGATCTCTATTAAAAAGGAGTCACATTAATTGTTTCGTGGAAGGGCATATTAGGGTTATAGCCATCACAACACCGTAGGAAGTGGAAGGAAACACTTAAGATTCCTTAGATTTTCCATCTGTTCCCCTGGTAGAGCTGACGAGCTCTCCACAATGCCAGCGTTAGATTCATATTAATGAGAGTGTTGAGCTTGTGATGTGCCATTTTGCCAAGGGTCGGAGTGGAGGAAAGTGACAGAGTGGAGGAGAGTGCCTCCTTAATGGAGCACTCTAACCATAAATTCATTATTTTTCCCATTTGTCGAAGGGGGGAGTTCTACCATCGCCAGGTAGAAAGAACATGACTAGCCATTGTTGGGGTTGGTTGTGGATAGCTGGGGTTTATTCATTCTTTTTATATTTCTATTTTTACAGCGTGGGAAGGAGGGGGAATTGGGCAATGAAATGTTTTTAATTAGAGAATAGATGGGGACGACCATTGGGGGGAGATCGCTATGTATTTTTAGGGAAATTTCTATCTTTGATCTCTTGGCGTAGAAATTGATGAAAGGGGGAGGCGAACTGTACAAAATGGATGGGAACACTGCGAGCTGAAGAAAAATACTCAGGGAAATGACATGAGTGTCTGCAACAAGAGATCGAAAGAATAACGTTTCCAGGCTTAGGAATATATTTCCATTTTCATTGGTATATATTCTTTCTATCTCAATGGTTGATCTAGGCATACTTCTTTAGCCTGGTAAGGGTATAAGCCTCGAATCTTGAAGAAGTATTGTGCTCTGTTTTGTTGTTTGATCCCCGTAAACAGCTAGATATTATTCATTGGAGTATGAGTTGTTTTCTTCTTTCTTTCTTGTTTAAAAGCCGAATTTTATTTATGTTGAAGTGTCTTACAGCCAATAGATAATTTATGGGTGATTAGATCGATAATTTATTTGATGTATCTAATATATGTAGAAACCCTAAATACATTTTATTTATCTATAATAGCCTCGATCAAATCGATCTTTATTATTGTAATATCCATGGTAGAAAATTGTAAATCTTTGTCTCTAAAATATTCTAGTACCTCGACTTACCCTTACCGATGCACAGCCGCAGAGACACACCTCTGACCTTTAGGTATCTTGTTGTTGATAAAGTTATATATATACTGAACTATTTTCTTTAGTTCCTAATATAAAATGATATTATATTCACATAAAATTTCCCGCCTCTACTCATGATTCGTGTCTCGAAATTAATAATAGGATTTTAGATGGTTAAAATCTGGTAGGCTGCTAATCGATAAGATAAAAAGATTAGATCAAAACTTTCAGGATTGGGGTAGACCTTTCTTTGAGGTTATAGTAATATGGATATTCACGATGGTTTGAACCCTGATTATTGTCTTTAAAATTATTGCGGCTATTTGTTGAGGTTTATTTCGGGAACTATAAAGTTTAAGCTTTGTCAAAATTTATATATATACATGGTAAAATTTTACAGTAATATTTATATGTTAAAAACTTATATATATGCATAGTAAGTACGACAAGATTCATCTAATTTTTAGAAGATGATCGGATAGAGCATTTATTGGTAGAAGTTATAATTATTTAGCTACTTTCTTTGAGATAAAAGTTAGTACTCAAACGTCAAAAGTTAGAAGGTGCATCTTTTATGTATTTAGGATTGAGATAATATGTTTATTTCAAAAAGTGTATACGGTCTACCTTTCATTATTTCATAGATCCAATAGAATCAAGTTCAGGTAGAATACAACCTAAAGAAATATTTAACTATCCAAAGTATTGATAGCTAGAAAAGATGTAACATACTAGGTTACATGATTAAGTATAGAATACATGTATTAAATTCATGTGATTAAATGAACGATATGATTTGAATATTATTCTTGTTTATGAAAGATCATCATTTATATTTCATTCCAAAATTTCTTACCTTATTAAAAGTATTTCATAGCAGTATTCCTAGAAGTTTGAGTGAATCTATTTTATAATGCAATTGAAATTCAGTTATTTCCTCATAGATAGACTATTGGTAGGAATTTTTATATTTTTTAAGGATGGAAATGCATCAAGTTAAAACGATCTTGTTACTAATAGGAGTTTGATTATCATAAAAGAAGAATTCTAATCTTGTTATGATTGATTGAACACATGATGTTGAGTTAGTATCCTTTAGTTGACTATTGATAATGCAGAAGAAAACGTTTGAATTTATAATTTGTGTATGATTTTGTATATTGTTGAAAGAATTTTTATTGACCCACTAGGTGGAATGGAATTTGGGGTAGAAGGCAATGGACATGTGGTAGCATCATGATGCAAAACTAGTTGTTGGTATGGGACAACTCCCTTGAAATGTGGTCATAGTGCCCTGAAAGATGGAACTGGAGCTTGAGGCTCATTTATTCCAAACTGACCACTAAAGGCCTAGGCAGTCTATATGATAGCCATCAAATTTTGAATTGAGGTTCATCACTTTTCCTGACAAGGAAATTTACCTTGGGGTTTTGTTGTGTTTGCACCCAAGAGATTTGATGAGGGGATATGCTATGTTGTTGATCATGTTGTGAGTCTGCCAAACTCTTATTGAGTTCAGGAGGTTGATGCTGAGTGGAGAAGGCATTTTTTAGGAGGTTGTTACCAAGTGGAGAAGCTATTTTTTAGTGCTTTGCTTCTACACAGATTTCCACCCACTTATTGGTTCAGTAAACAGGCTTTCTTGGGTGTTTTTCCACCCTACTTATAACTGCAAGTTCTATATGTTTTCTTTCTGAAATGATTTAGGCTAAGTTAATTGAATACAACGTTATTTACCTTTTTTGTAACTATTAAAACATTATTCATCTTGTTATAATATTGATTTTCCTAAAAATATGTTATGTTATGAGTTGACAGTCATGTTCCTGTTGGAAGTATGCAGATGTTATTATGAGTTTCAAGAGGGCTCATGTTTGTATGCAAGTCTCTATGATTGCTGATATACAAAAGAGCATTATGTATGCAAGTCTTCATGATTGCAGGAAATACATAAGAGTTTTGCATGCGAGTCTTAGTGATTGCAGAAAATACATAACAGTTTTGTATGCAAGTCTCCACGATTGCTGAAGAACAAAGAGGTTTTTTTATTAACAAAGTTCGGTTGAAAGAATTGTTTTAGGATATGAGATAATGATAATGATTGTCTTGTAGATAGAATCTTGCATGTATTTATGTGTGAATGTTATGAATGCTTGAATAAGCAAAATATTTCCTCAAGGAAGAGGAAGAATGATGAATATTTACTGTTTTGGAATTTTGTATACTCATGATATACTAAAGAACGTTGGGATATCTTGTATGATCAGTGTAAAGTGTAGGAGATAAGTGAAGAGGGATTGTTGAAAATCACAAAAATAAGAAGACAACCAAAGCATGAGAACAAAAGTAAGCGAAAGATGGGAAAGGATGCAAAAGACAAACCGTTGAATACCGAGGATGGTGTTACTTTTAAGGGGTGTAGTGTGTAACATCCCTCAATTTCAACACCTATTGTTAATATGTTTGTAAAAGTAATTATGAAATTTGTAATTTTCCATGGTGAGGAGCTCAAGGCCAAGGCCTCACCAGTGGACCTAAAGCTAGTTTCATGTTTACAAGTGTTAGTTTAAGCCTCGAAGGTTAAAATATTGGTAACGTGACTAAATGCTAAGTAACAACACCCACCTATAAGTAAATACAAAAGGCTAGGGAACCATGTGTTGGTTGACCATATCATCGCTTAAGTTGGTATAACGATTTCCTCTTGCAAGCTAGGTTAACTTCAATAACTAAGTCATAACAGTACATATTATAATCAATTGATCTCAGTACAAGGTGCCAAAGAAAATATATGTAGGACCTTAATGGTTAAGAAATTTAAGTATGAGTTTAGATGATCCTAATTAAACTAAAATGTCTTTTTATTTTTTTCTAATATTTGAAGTATTTTCGTAAGAAAGTATTAGTTAAAATAGTAGTTACTTCCTCATCAATACGAGTCTTTGGCAAGAGAATACAAAGTATTATATTAAACATATAAACGTATTAATTATAAATGAAAAGGTTCATAAAAATGATATTATTTATATTATAATATATATACATAATTATGGACGGCCCCAAGAAGGAGTTTGATCGTCAACCTTTGTATTGCTTAAAGCTGTATCAACTGACAGCGTTTTGGTGGGAGGCTGTAATAAACTCAGTAGACTACATAAAAAATCAGTGTGAACACTGTATGCAAATCAGTTTGTTATACTCTACTTAAGAACCCTGTAGGCGATGGAAGTCTTGGATGCTCTGTTGTGCTTAAGGTTGTATCATTGACAGCGTTTTCGTTTAACTCATGGTATCTTTTGTTGAACCGTATACGATGTTATTTCTGTTTATTTTTATGCAAGGAATTTGATTTCAATAGTTGTTTTAAGGATTGAGGATAGGACAGCCCAAAGGAGACCGATCCTGCTATAGCGTTATCCGCTTGTTGATCTCTGGGCTACCACGAAATTTTGGGGCAATATACCTTCTCTATTAACTTCATGCTGCTTGGCTTATACTTTAATACTTAGACATTAGATTGCACGGCGTATACCTTGTTTTACCTTCGATTCCTGACAGGCTCGATCGTTACGATCTGCCTCTAAGACCATAATCCCTGTTTGAGCTTCGATTTCCTAGCAGGAGATCATTACGATCTACCTCTAAATACGTAAACATTGTCGATGTGAAGGAAATCATGGGATCTCGTTGAAGTTATGGAAACATGTGGCTATGCATGCTTTCTCCTTACTGTTGATTATTGTGCACTTAGAATCTCCTCATGCTGAATCGATGGGAGGAAATTGGGGACCCTGTTGAGTTATTGAAATGCAATTAGTGGATTGACATCAAGTTTCATTCCTTGCTTATGCCATCTGATATAAAAAGTTTTGCTCATTCTTGAAAATGAGAGTTCTACTATTAATTTTAATGTTTCAATCCTTGCCATGTCTTTTTTCCTTTTGAATAATTGATCAATGACTTGAATTCATGTTTCATTACTGTGTGTTACTATCGCAGATCCCAAGATCTAAATTGTCTTTCATAAATGAGGTTATATTTTATTTAATATGCTGAATTAGAACAATTAGGTATCTTAATACAGAAGACCTCTCAGAATCTTGGTTGACATTTGAAAACCGTGATTACATTGCTGGCTGCCATTGGATAAAAGCTAAATTGATTATGTATGTTTAGGGAAAATCACAGTTCTTAGTTTCTCGATCCCTTTTAAAAGGGACCAACATTAATCTAACTGCTCGATCTCTATTAAAAAGGAGTCACATTAATTGTTTCGTGGAAGGGCATATTAGGGTTATAGCCATCACAACACCGTAGGAAGTGGAAGGAAACACTTAAGATTCCTTAGATTTTCCATCTGTTCCCCTGGTAGAGCTGACGAGCTCTCCACAATGCCAGCGTTAGATTCATATTAATGAGAGTGTTGAGCTTGTGATGTGCCATTTTGCCAAGGGTCGGAGTGGAGGAAAGTGACAGAGTGGAGGAGAGTGCCTCCTTAATGGAGCACTCTAACCATAAATTCATTATTTTTCCCATTTGTCGAAGGGGGGAGTTCTACCATCGCCAGGTAGAAAGAACATGACTAGCCATTGTTGGGGTTGGTTGTGGATAGCTGGGGTTTATTCATTCTTTTTATATTTCTATTTTTACAGCGTGGGAAGGAGGGGGAATTGGGCAATGAAATGTTTTTAATTAGAGAATAGATGGGGACGACCATTGGGGGGAGATCGCTATGTATTTTTAGGGAAATTTCTATCTTTGATCTCTTGGCGTAGAAATTGATGAAAGGGGGAGGCGAACTGTACAAAATGGATGGGAACACTGCGAGCTGAAGAAAAATACTCAGGGAAATGACATGAGTGTCTGCAACAAGAGATCGAAAGAATAACGTTTCCAGGCTTAGGAATATATTTCCATTTTCATTGGTATATATTCTTTCTATCTCAATGGTTGATCTAGGCATACTTCTTTAGCCTGGTAAGGGTATAAGCCTCGAATCTTGAAGAAGTATTGTGCTCTGTTTTGTTGTTTGATCCCCGTAAACAGCTAGATATTATTCATTGGAGTATGAGTTGTTTTCTTCTTTCTTTCTTGTTTAAAAGCCGAATTTTATTTATGTTGAAGTGTCTTACAGCCAATAGATAATTTATGGGTGATTAGATCGATAATTTATTTGATGTATCTAATATATGTAGAAACCCTAAATACATTTTATTTATCTATAATAGCCTCGATCAAATCGATCTTTATTATTGTAATATCCATGGTAGAAAATTGTAAATCTTTGTCTCTAAAATATTCTAGTACCTCGACTTACCCTTACCGATGCACAGCCGCAGAGACACACCTCTGACCTTTAGGTATCTTGTTGTTGATAAAGTTATATATATACTGAACTATTTTCTTTAGTTCCTAATATAAAATGATATTATATTCACATAAAATTTCCCGCCTCTACTCATGATTCGTGTCTCGAAATTAATAATAGGATTTTAGATGGTTAAAATCTGGTAGGCTGCTAATCGATAAGATAAAAAGATTAGATCAAAACTTTCAGGATTGGGGTAGACCTTTCTTTGAGGTTATAGTAATATGGATATTCACGATGGTTTGAACCCTGATTATTGTCTTTAAAATTATTGCGGCTATTTGTTGAGGTTTATTTCGGGAACTATAAAGTTTAAGCTTTGTCAAAATTTATATATATACATGGTAAAATTTTACAGTAATATTTATATGTTAAAAACTTATATATATGCATAGTAAGTACGACAAGATTCATCTAATTTTTAGAAGATGATCGGATAGAGCATTTATTGGTAGAAGTTATAATTATTTAGCTACTTTCTTTGAGATAAAAGTTAATACTCAAACGTCAAAAGTTAGAAGGTGCATCTTTTTTGTATTTAGGATTGAGATAATATGTTTATTTTAAAAAGTGTATACAGTCATCCTTTCATTATTTCATAGATCCAATAGAATCAAGTTCATGTAGAATACATTCTAAAGAAAGATTTAACTATCCAAAGTATTGATAGCTAGAAAAGATGTAACATACTAGGTTACATGATTTAGTATAAAATACATGTATTAAATTCATGTCATTAAATGACCGATATGATTTGAATATTATTCTTGTTTATGAAAGATCATCATTTATATTTCATTACAAAATTTCTTACCTTATTAAAGTATTTCATAGCAATATTCCTAGAAGTTTGAGTGAATCTATTTTATAATGCAATTGAAATTCAGTGATTTCCTCATAGATATACTATTGGTAGGAATTATTATATCTTTTAAGGATGGAAATGCATCAAGTTAAAAAGATCTTGTTAATAATAGGAGTTTGATTATCAGAAAAGAATAATTATAATCTTGTTATGATTGATTGAACACATGATGATGAGTTAGTGTCCTTTAGTTTACTATTGATAATGTAGAAGAAAACGTTTGAATTTCTGATCTGTGTATGATTTTGTGAACTATTGAAAGAATGTTTATTGACCCACTGGGTGGAATGGAATCTGGGGTAGAAGGAAATGGAGATGTGGCAGCATCATGATGCGAAACTAGCTGTTGGTATGGGACAACGCCCTTGAAATGTGGTCATATTGCCGTGAAAGATGGGACTGGAGCTTGAGGCTCATTTATTCCAAACTGACCACTAAAGACCTAGGCAGTCTATATGATAGCCATCAAATTTTGAATTGAGGTTCATCACTTTCCTTGACGAGGAAATTTACCTTGGGGTTTTGCTGTGTTCACACCCAAGATATTTGATGAGGGGATATGCTATGTTGTTGATCATGTTGTGAGTCTGTTAAACTTTTATTGACTTCAGGAGGTTGATGCTGAGTGGAGAAGGCATTTTTCAGGAGGTTGATATCGAGTTGAGAAGGTATTTTTGAGTGCCTTGCTTCTACACAGATTTCCGCCCACGTATTGGTTCAGTAAATAGGCTTCCTTGGGTGTTTCTCCACCCTACTTACAACTGCAAGTTCTATATGTTTTCTTTATGAAATGATTTAGGTTAAGTTAATTCAATACAAGGTTATTTACATTTTCTATAACTGTTAAAACATTATTCATCCTGTTACAATATTGATTTTCCTAAAAATATGTTATGTTATGAGTTGACTGTCATGTTCCTGCTGGAAGTATGCAGATGTTATTTCTGATGAGTTTCAAGAGGGGTCATGTTTGTATGCAAGTCTTCATGATTGCAGGAAACACCTAAGAGTTTTGTATGCAAGTCTCCATGATTGCTGAAGAACAAAGAGGTTTTGTGATTAACAAAGTTAGGTTGAAAGAATTGTTTTAGGATATGAGCTAATGATAATGATTGTCTTGTAGCTAGACTCTCACATGTATTTATGCGTGAATTTTATGAATGCTGGAATAAGCAAAATATTTCCTCAAGGAAGAGGAAGAATGATGAATATTTACTGTTTTGGAATTTTGTATACTCACGATATACGAAGGAACATTGGGAGATCTTGTATGATATGTGTAAAGTGCAGGATATAAGTGAAGAGGGCTTGTTGAAAATCACAAAAATTTGAAGACAACCAAAGCATGAGAACAAAAGTAAGCGAAAGATGGGAAAGGATGCAAAAGACAAATCGTGGAACACCGAGGACAGTGTTCTTTTTAAGGGGTGGAGTGTGTAACATCCCTCAATTTCAACACCTATTGTTATCATGTTTGTAAAATTAATTATGAAATTTGTAATTGGCCATGGTGAGGAGATCAAGGCCAAGGCCCCACCAGTGGACCTCAAGCTAGTGTCATGTCTACAAGTGTTAGTTTAATCCTAGAAGGTTAAAATATTGGTAATGCGACTAAATGCTAAGTAACAACATGCACCTATAAGTAAAGACAAAAGGCTAGGGAACCATGTGTTGGTTTACCATATCATCACTTAAGTTGGGATAATTATTTCCTCTTTCAAGCTAGGTTAACTTCAATAACTAAGTCATAACAATACATATTATAATCAGTTGATCTCAGCACAAGGTGCCAAAGAAAATATATGTAGGACCTTAATGGTTAAAAAATTTAAGTATGAGTTTAGATGATCCTAATTAAACTAAAAGGTATTTTTATTTTTTTTATTATTTGAAGTATTTCCATAAGAAAGTATTAGTTAAAATAGTACTTACTTCCTCATCAATACTACTCTATTCTTTGGCAAGAGAAGCCAAAGTATTATATTAAACATATAAACGTATTAATTATAAATGAAAAGGTTCATAAAAAGGATATTATTTATATTATAATAGATATACATAATTATGGATGGCCCCGAGAAGGAGTTAGATGCTCAACCTTTGTATTGCTTAAAGCTGCCTCAACTGATAGCGTTGTGGTGGGAGACTGTAATAAACTTAGTGGACTATGTAAAAAATCAGTGTGACCACTATATGCAAATTAGTTTGTTATACTCTACTTAAGAACCATGTAGGCGATGGAAGTCTTAGATGCTCTGTTGTGGTTAAGTTTGTATTGTTGACAGCGTTTTCGTTTAACTCATGGTATCTTTTGTGAACAGTATACGATCTTATTTATGTTTATTTTGATGCAAGGAATTTGATTTCAATGGTTGTTTTAAGGATTGAGGATAAGACGGCCCAAAGGAGCCCAATCCTGCTATAAAGTTATCTGCTTGTTGATCTCTGGGATACCACGAAATCGTGGGGCAATATAACTTCTCTGTTAACTTCATGCTACTTGGCTTATACATTAATAGTTAGACATTAGATTGCATGGCGTATACCTTGTTTTACCTTCGATTCTTGACAGGCTCGATCGTTACGATCTTCCTCTAAGACCATAATCCTTGTTTGAGCTTCGATTTTCTTGCAGGAGATCATTATGATCTACCTCTAAATACGTAAACATTGTCAATGTGAAGGAAATCATGGGATCTCGTTGAAGTTATGGAAAAATGTGGCTATACATGCTTTCTCCTTACTGTTGATTATTGTGCACTCAGAATCTCCTCATGCTGAATCGATGGGAGGAAATCAGGGACCCTGTTGAGTTATCGAAATGCAGTTAGTGGATTGACATCAAGTTTTATTCCTTGCTTATGCCATCTGATATCAAAATTTCTGCTCATTCTTGAAAATGAGAGTTCTACTATTAATTTTCATGCTTCAATCCTTGCCATGCTGTTCTTCCTTTTGAATAATTGATCTATGACTTGAATTCGTGTTTCATTACTGTGTTTTATTATTGCAGATCCCAAGATCTTAATTTTCTTTCGTAAACGAGGTTATATTTTATTTAATATGCTGAATGAAAACAATTATGTATGTTAATACAGAAGACCTCTCAGGATCTCGGTTGACATTTGAAAACCGTGATTACATCGCTGGCTACCATTAGATAAAAGCTAAATTGATTATGTATGTTTAGGGAAAATCGTAGTTCTTAGTTTCTCGATCCCTCTTAAAAGGGACTAGCGTTAAACTAACTCCTCGATCTCTATTAAAAAGGAGTCACATTGATTGTTTCGTGGAAGGGCATATTAGGGTTCTAGACATCACTACACTGTAGGAAGTGGAAGGAAACACTTAAGATTCCTTATATTTGCCATATGTTCCCCTAGCAGAGCTCGCGAGCTCTCCACCATGCGAGCGTTAGCTTCATATTAATGAGAGTATTGAGCTTGTGATGTGCCCTTTTTCCAAGGGTCAGAGTGGAGGAAACTAACAGAGTGGAGGAGACTACCTCCTTAATGGAGCACTCTAACCCTAAATTCATTATTTTTCCCATTTGTCGAAGGGGGGAGTTCTACCATCGCCAGGTACAAAGAACACGACTAGCCATTGTTGGGGTTGGTTGTGGATAGTTGGGCTTTATTCATTCTTTTTATATTTCTGTTTTTACGGCATGGGAAGGAGGGGGAATCGGGTAGTGAAATTTTTTTAATTAGAGAATAGATGGAGATGACCATTGGGGGGAGATCGTTGTGTACTTTTAGGGAAATTGCTATCTTCGATCTCTCGGTGTAGAAATGGATGAAAGGGGAAGGCGAACTGTGCAAAATGGATGGGAACACTGGTAGCTGAAGAAAAATACTCGGGGAAATGACATGAGTGTCTGCAACAAGAGATCGGAAGAATAACGTTGCCAGGATTAGGAATATATTTCCATTTTCATCGGTATCTATTCTTTCTATCTCGATGGTTGATCTAGGCATACTTCATTAGCATGTTAAGGGTATAAGCCTCGAAGCTTGAAGAAGTATTGTGCTTTGTTTTGTTGTTTGATCCCCGTAAATAGATAGATATTATCGATGGGAGTATGAGTTGTTTTCTTCTTTCTTTCTTGTTTAAAACCAAATTTTATTTCTGTTGAAGTGTCTTACAACCAATAGAAATTTTCTAGGTGATTGGATTGATAATTTCTTTGATGTATATAATATATGTAGAAACCCTAAATACATTTCATTTATCTATAATATCCTCGGTGAAATCGATCTTTATTATTATAATATCCATGGTAGAAAATTGTAAATCTCTGTCTTGAAAATATTCTAGTACCTTGACTTACCCTTCCCAATGCACAACTGCAGAGACACACCTCTTACGTTTAGGTATCTTGTTGTTGATAAAGTTATATATATACTGGACTATTTTCTTTAGTTCCTAATATAAAATGATATTATATTCATATAAAATTTGCCGTCTCTACTCATGATTCATGTCTCGAAATTAATGATAGGTTTTTAGATGTTTAAAATCTGGTAGGCTGCTAATCGATAAGATAAAAATATTAGATCAAAACTTTCAGGATCGGGGTGGACCTTTCTTTGAGGCTATAGTAATATGGATATTCACAACAATTTGAACCCTGATTATTGTCTTTAAAATTATTGTGGCTATTTGTTGAGGTTTATTTCGGGAACTATAAAGTTTAAGGTTTGTCAAAATTTATATATATACATGGTCAAATTTTACAGTAATATTTATATGGTTTTAACTTATATATATGAATACTGCCGCGTATAAAGTTCTCATGGGATATTGGGTTTTTACACTCATATTGTTATTCCTTGTCAGGTCTCATCCCATTGTGTCACCCTTAATCATATGCTTTTTTAACCTTATTAGACGAAAGGAAATGTTATAAATATATATACTTACAGAGTATGTATTATCTAAGGTATGTCCTCCTTTAGTTAAAGAATTGGAATAAAAATATATATTAAAAGTATGTTAGGATATAAGACGATATTCTTGAGACATATTTAAGATATTAAAATGTATCTTTAGAGTGTGATCAGATATAAGATGTTATCCTTACGTCAGATATTAAATAAATCTAAATGTATAAAATAAAGCCCTTAACCTTGACAATATTAGTTAGCTTGAAGATAAACTTCTTTGGTTGGAATATAATGACTAATGTATTGTATTCCAATGATGTTAATGATTAGTGCATTGTTTCCATTCAGGTATGAGTATCTTAAGTATGAGTATCTTAAGTGGTATAAAAGAAGTTGTAATACTTGTTTAACATATTAATGATTGAACAAGCGTTTGGTTAGAAGACCTGGAGAAAGGTTGGAGTTTAATTTCATATGCAATAGTAGTTAGATAGTTCTTTACGTGTTTATAAAAGTTATATAAGCCTGTTGGAAAACCCCTGTACTGTCTAAGTTAGACCTTGAGAATTTTTAATTATGCTCTCTCTTAAATAGAGGCCCGAGCAAGTGGAAAGCCATCATTGTATGGAAGATTGTACCCATTGAATTTGATGAATTAATAAATGATGCACACACCTTTGTGGACTAGCCCATGTACGGGTGAACCACGTTGTCTTTTGTCTCTTGTGTTGCCGATGGGGTTTCTCAATGTGTCTTATGTATGAGTACTTGTTTCTGTTCTTAAAAATGTTTATGATTACTTTGATGTATATGATTCATATAGAAGGTTGGTTTTTTATATGATTCTTCTCTTATGATTATGATCATGTTGTTACCATTTAGATTGTTCTATTGATAGGATAAAGGACGTACATGCTTCTTAAGGATGTATATTAAGACATATTGAAGTTTGTGTTTCCCGCAAACTTTAAGAAACGGTTGACATCTCAAGTTAGGAATTGATTTAGTTGAAAATAAAACGCCTATATTATTTGTAATTAGTGTTTTAAGAAAGTAGATCCACACTTTATATTTTCCGTATAGATTTTTGTGGCATTTTAGACACTTAGAAAATTTTTAAATTCTATGAAATTTTGGGTACGTGACACATAATTAACCCTAAATATCTTGATCCAGGTAGTCCTATAGTGAACATCACCATCAATAGCAATCAAATAAATAAAAGATTAATATATTTGGGGGTTGCGATCAACGTCATGACTAAGGAAACCATGCTATACCTGGGACTCTAATCAATGGTCAGACCAACCACAATGGTACTCCAACTAGCTGACACATCCACCCTGAAACGTGAAGGGATGCTAGAGGACATTATGATCAATATTGAATCCTAGGAATACCTAGCTGATTTCATAGTCATTGAGGTCAAAAGTAAACTTTGTGGTTATCCAATCATACTGGGAAGACTTTGGTTGGAAACCATAGATGCTTACATAGGTTGTTGATTAGGAAACATGACTATCACCAATGGACTTGCCAAAAAGAAAATCACTATCTGCCCACCAGCAAGGAAATCTTTAGATTTAGAGTATCAAAATTGTATTGATGACTGTAATGACACAACAAATCCAAACACACGACATGTCCTAACAATTGATGCTGCACTATCATTAAGAGCAATAGATGAAGATGGGGATATAGATAGCTTTATATAGAATGCATATTCTAACAATGTTGGTATTGAAAGGTTTTTTGACACAGAAAAACAACAGGAAGGCGAAAGTTCAAGTCAGAACTTAAATAAGATGTGGGAAGAAGTACTACATCTAGAAGAGCAATCAGAAAAAACAAAGACAGTGGAAATCATGCCTTGGAAGCCAGTCAACATTAATTCCAATCTCAAGCCAGAGCAAGAAAAACAATTAATGAAAGTATTATAAAAAAAACATAAATCTTTTGCATGGACATATGCAGACATGAAAGGTATACACCCTGATATATATAAACATTATATTTACATAAAAAAGGGTTCTATCCGTATCAGGAAACCACAAAGGAGATTGAACCCAGCATTAAAAGACATTGTCAAAGTATAACTATAGAAGTTATTAGATGTAGGGTTCATATATCCCATCTCTGACAGCGAATGGGTCTCCCCACTGGTTATAATGCCTAAAAAAGGAGGCAAATGGAGAATTTGTGTGGACTACAGAGAGCTAAATAAAGCAACAAAGAAAGATCACTTTCCAGTGCCATTTATAGATCAGATTCTGGACACATTAGCTAGCAACAAGTATTTTTAATTTTTGGATGGTTTCAGTGGGTACAACCAAATTTTAATACACCCAGCTGATCAAGATAAGGAAACATTTACATGTCCTTGGGGTACTTACACATACAGAGTACTACCCTTTGGCTTATGTGATGCTCCAAAAACATTCCAAAGGGCCATTCTAAGTATATTCTCTGATTTAATAAACGATCAAATGGAAATCTTCATGGATGAGTTCACACCCTATGAACAAAACTTTGACCAAGCATTGAGTCACCTCGAATTGGTATTAAAAAAATGTATTGAGATGAGCCTATGCCTTAGCAATGACAAATGCAGAATGTTAATGGAAGAGGGCATCATTCTAGGGCACCATATATCACAAAGAGGGATAGAGGCGGACCAAGAAAAATTCTCAGTAATCAAAACGCTTCCACCACTTGTTAAACAAAGGGATGTTAGAAGCTTCCTTGGGAAAACAGGTTACTATAGAAGGTTTATTGAAAATTATAGCCGAATTGTTGCCCCAATGTTTGCACTTCTCACAAAAGAAACTGAGTTCATATGGACACACAATTGCATGACAGCATTTGAAAATCTCAAGGAGAAAACAATTATAGCTCTAGTACTCCAAGGACCAGACTGGGCACTACCATTCCACATCCACTCTGATGCATCAGATAAGGAAATCGGATATGTCCTTGGACAAGAAAAAGAGAAGAATCCCTATGCAATATATTATATCAGTAAGAATTTAACAGGGGCATAATTAAATTATACTGTAACAGAGAAGGAATTTTCAGCTGTCATACATGCCATTAATAAATTTAGTCACTATATCACTGGCTACCAATTTTTTGTTCATACAGACCATTCGGCCATATGATATCTAATGAAAAAACCAAACACAAGTGCTCGAGTAATTTGATGGCTGCTACTAATTCAAGAATTTGACATCACCATTTTAGACAAGCCAGGTAAGCACAATGTAGTGTCTGACTTTCTATCTAGGCTGACACATTGATCCAGAAACAAGATCTTTGCTACTCTATGACGTTAACATGAATTGCATAAAGAGCATGAATGAAGCTCACAAATCCATAAGAAGAGAACCAAAAAACATAGACAATACACACATAAAGACAACAAGTTGATAACGGAGTTCGTCCAGGATGGACTATGTCTCCGGGCCTGCTTCTCAATAGGAGGGCCGATCTATAATCTCAGCATAAAGGCAAAATACATGGCAATGATACAATGATACCTTGGCGACAATGGCCAGGAAGAGAACCGCTGCCCAAAACACAACAAGACTGCTTCCAGCAACTCCGAAGCCTGAAGACGGTGTAAAACGAGTATAAACACTCGTACCTTCCTCCTGCAGAGCTACGCAATCTCCCTTCTCTCCTTTAGCTACAAAGTCTCCACTCCAAAGCATGAGTGGCAAATGGCATATGAGGGGGTTTATATAGGCTTGAGTTAGCCCTCATCACATTCTCCTCATGATTTCTCAAGTTACAACAATGTGGCCTAAATAGGCATATGGTTACAACTCTCCAAATTGGTTTTTATGTAGTTGGTTTGTTTTTTTTTTTAATAAATAAAAACAAACATATTTAAAATACCTTTTAAAAAGGCATTCCCTTTTGGTTGGTTTTTAATATGGTTACAACCATATAAGAACCATACAAACCCACTTTTAACCTTATAACTAATTCGAACCCCTTTAAAAGTCATAACCAAAGTTTGTTATGCCACATGTGGTGGCGCTCCACAAACCCACTTTAAGCCCTTAACATGTGGTGGCTCTCCATAACTAAAGTTTGTTAAAAGCACATGTGTTTAAATAGTGGCATGTCCCACGTGGTGGTTGTGCCAATGGGAGGGGAGCGAATCTTGTGAAGAGTGGTGAATACTTTTGCATAAACATACATCAACCAACCGGGAGTTGCCACATGTCTTCATTTCCTTGGTCCATGTCAATGCCTTGTTAGGTGCCAACTTGATGCCACCTCACCACTTATCATCCACGTGGCATGTATTAACCAACTGGGAGTTGCCACATGTCTCAGCCTCATTGGTCCATGTCAATACCTCGTCATCTTGTATGGATGCCACGTGTCACCCTGCCAGTGGTGCCACGTGGCACCTCCATCTTCCCTGTGTCATCAATACAACAAAGCGCGATAACTTTCTCATACAGAGTCCGTTTGAGGTGAAACGAACGCCGTTGGAATCATCTTGAGGAGCCCTTCGATCTAGTGTTGGTTTTGCTGAGATTGGAGGACTTAAAAAATTTTGCCTTCTTGGATCACCAAATTTTAATACACCCAGCTAATCAAGATAAGGCAACATTTACATGTCCTTGGGGTACTTACACATACAGAGTACTACCCTTTGGCTTATGTGATGCTCCAAAAACATTCCAAAGGGCCATTCTAAGTATATTCTCTGATTTAATAAACGATCAAATGGAAATCTTCATGGATGACTTCACACCCTATGAACAAAACTTTGACCAAGCATTGAGTCACCTCGAATTGGTATTAAAAAAATGTATTGAGATGATCCTATGCCTTAGCAATGACAAATGCAGAATGTTAATGGAAGAGGGCATCATTCTAGGGCACCATATATCACAAAGAGGGATAGAGGTGGACCAAGAAAAATTCTCAGTAATCAAAACGCTTCCACCACTTGTTAAACAAACGGATGTTAGAAGTTTCCTTGGGAAAACAGGGTACTATAGAAGGTTTATTGAAAATTATAGCCGAATTGTTGCCCCAATGTTTGCACTTCTCACAAGAGACACTGAGATTATATGGACACACAATTGCATGACAGCATTTGAAAATCTCAAGGAGAAAACAATTATAGCTCTAGTACTCCAAGGACCAGACTGGGCACTACCATTCCACATCCACTCTGATGCATCAGATAAGGAAATCGGATATGTCCTTGGACAAGAAAAAGAGAAGAATCCCTATGCAATATATTATATCAGTAAGAATTTAACAGGGGCAGAATTAAATTATACTGTAACAGAGAAGGAATTTTTGGCTGTCATACATGCCATTAATAAATTTAGTCACTATATCACTGGCTACCAAGTTTTTGTTCATACAGACCATTCGGCCATATGATATCTAATGAAAAAACCAAACACAAGTGCTCGAGTAATTTGATGGCTGCTACTAATTCAAGAATTTGACATCACCATTTTAGACAAGCCAGGTAGACACAATGTAGTGTCTGACTTTCTATCTAGGCTGACACATGGACAAGACAATGAAGTAATCAATGACATTTTTCCAGATGATCACATTTTTTCCATATCCACAAGAAGCCCATGGTTTGCTGACATAGAAAACTATTTAGTGTGTGGAAAATTTCCAGAACATTACAGTTATAAGGAAAAGACAAAAGTAATAAGGGAAAGTGCAACATACACGTGGATAGAAGGCATGCTATTCAAACAAGTACCTGATAAAATACTCAGAAGGTGCATCATAGAAGATGAAGTGCATGACATCATGCACACCACTCACAATGAACCATGTGGAGGACACTATGCTGCAAAGAGGACAACCTATAATATTTTACAAACAGGATATTATTGGCCAACACTCCACAAGGATACTTATGAATATGTTTCACACTGTGATGACTGCCGAAGGATGGGAAAACCAACACAAAAAGAAGAAATGCCCCTACTTCCACAGATTTCCTTGGAAGTGTTCGAAAAATGGGGATTTGATTTCGTTGGTCCAATCAACCCACTGTCAAATCAAAAAAGATACATCCTAGTATGCACTGACTACCTCACAAAATGGATGGAGGTAGCAGCACTTGTTGCAGCCAATGAAAAAAACGTAGAAAAATTCTTCACTAAGCAAATATTTCATAGGTTTGGAGTACCGAGAGAACTAGTATCTGATCAAGGCCCAGAATTCACATCTAACTTAATAGAAGACTTGATGAATCGAAACAATGTCAAGAACAGACAGTCCTCTTCCTACCACCCTCAGGAAAATGGTCAAGCAGAAGTCACCAACAGAGAATTAGAGAGGATTTTGACAAAGACAGTCCAACTCCAAAAAAGAGATTGGGCTGACAGATTAAGTGAGGCAGTTTGGGCCTATAACACCACATGGAAAACAACAACATGATTCACACCTTATGAGTTAGTATATGGAAAGAAAGTCATGCTTCCAATTGAATTTGAAATAAAAACACTAAGAATTGCAGCATAGTTGAACATGGAACTATCAAAAATACAACAAGAACGCATGCTACAATTGAATCAACTAGATGAGCAATGCCAACAAGCACTATCCCACATGGAAATCATCCAACAGCAAAGAAAGAAGTGGCATGACAAGCACCTCAAGGATAAAAAATTCGAGGAAGGTGATTGGGCACTAATCTATGATTCCAGGTCTATCACATTCAAAGGAAAACTAACAACTAGATGGCTAGGACTTTACATCAGCGAGCATATCTATGAAAATGGAGCAGTCAAGATTATTACAATAGATGAACAACAGTTTCCCATGATAGTGAATGGACATCAGCTAAAACTTTACAAGAAACGACAATCAAAGGAAGAGTCTACATAGGTTCTCTACCAACAACAACTGATGCTGATAGAGAATATAGAATTTCATTGAAAAATGATGAAAAAAAAACTGAAAAAGAAGAAAAATGAAAAAGATAAAAAAGAAGCAAACAATATATATATATATATATATCGTTGAATGAAAATCAGGCCAAATTACAGGGCCACATACATACCTATGAAGATCAAGCATTAAAAATTGCAAAAAGAAATATCAAGCAAAAGAAACATCAATATGCAAGTGAGCCAGATAATTCTCAAAACATCCACAGCAATCAAGCGAGATAGAGAAGTATCAAAAACATCCATAGCAATCAAGCGAGCCAGAGAAGTATCAAAATCATCCACAGAAATCAAGCGAGCCAGACATGTATTCAAGATATCCAACAAAGATATCTACCACTACGGGAATGAATCAAAGCACAATGTTTAATCAACTCTACCATTTGATCATGCAAGCCTACCACATCTTCAAGGGAGCCAGCACAGAATGAGATGAAAAATCATTGTAGAGCTTTATCACAATGTCAAATCAGAAATGGAAAAAAGTTCAAATGAAGGTGGTACAACAATTTCAAACGAGCAGAAGAAAAATGCACATAGCACAAGGAACTACTGACATGCCAGAATTTACTATGGAACATGTCGAATCTACTACAGAATCCTACAAATGCAGAAATCGAGCAAACTCATCATCTCAGGTATGCTAAGGAATAACAAGGTAATCTCTAAACATATTTTTTATATTCTTATGGTCAAATCATTATCCCCAAAACGGTTATCTTTTAAGCTGAGGACACCTTTTCAATAAATTCGGGGGGGGAAAGGTTCATATTACAAAATCATGATTGCACACCCCCGTCATATCAATAAATGATGAACCCGCAGAAACCACCATACTTCCCAATAATCGAAGCAGAAGTGCAAAAGTACAATCATGAAACGAAATGAAGGGCTTGGTTATGGAAAGAAATGGATAAAGAGGCAAGTAGACTGGGCAATGATGAGGTTAAGTGCATGAAGGCACATTAAGTAAGGATTTATAATCATCCAAAGGACCAGTTTTGCAAATGCGAACCTCTCAGAACTCTCCAAACATAAGGAACCCGAAGTAGTGTGGTCACTCAGCTAGTAATTCAATCCTTGAGCCTGTAATTGACCCCGACCAGTTGAGATAAAAGCCACAATTCAAATTTCTAGTTTTATTGATTACATAAGAGATTTTTAATATGACAAAGGGATTCAAGAAAAGTGAACCAGAGGAGCACAGCACCATCTACTAGAACCTATGAATATTAACAACCATCCTTAGCGCAGGCTGGATGTCATTCATCCTAGGACTGAAAGGGTACAATACAGGGGTGGATCTAGAGTTTGCAAGGAATTTTAAACATATCAAGGATGAAAAGTTCGTCACCTAAGTGAAGGGGTTACATATAAAATTAGATGATGATGTGATTGCCAAATTCACTGGTCTACAGAGGGGTTTGCATTGGAGCAGGGATGACAGGGAGGAAAACCATGAGGAAAAGACAACATTCTTCGAGCAAGGAGAGGTCTATGACGAAGACAAAAATGGATTCAAAAGACTCTCCATGCTAGCACCATGGGAGGAAGTGGCTGCAATCATTCAAAAGTACATCACATGCTCTGATAGGTTGAGTTATGTCCCCATTTTCCATTTTCGAATTTTAGAGTTATTAAGGCACAGGGCCCATCATCCACATAACAACAACATTAGTATTCCATACTACCTGCTCCAATATCTAGCAGAAATGAGCGAGAAGGTGATTAAAGGTAAGGAGGATGCCTTAGCCCATCATGGGCTGATCAAGTTAATCGTTTGTGAGGAATTGAACGCGCAGATACCAAAGCTTTATTGTGAAAAATTTGTGTTGGTATCTGCTGAAGATGTTCAAAGAATGAAGGGTACAACCACAGCTGGTGTATCCCTACCACCGAGAGCAATGAACAAAACCGCCTCTGCATCAGGGGCGAAGAGGATAATTGACCTGGACAGTGTGACTGATACCCTGGTGAAAATCAAGCATTCAAGAGATGACTCCCCCAAAACAAACCCATGGATTCCTGCCAGTAATCAAGAGCCGAAGAGAAGAAGTAAGAGATTCACACAAGCATCCAGAATCCGAATTACCAAGGAAAAGAGGAGGTAACCCAATCCCATAGTTAAAAATGTGTTGGATGAGGATGATGATCAGTGAGTAGATCAGAAGGATCCCACTACAGAAGAGGAGTAGGATGAACAGGAAATGCAGAATGAACAGGAATTGCATGATGAACAAGAAGAATAGGAGGCAAAAGAAGAATCGAATGAACAAAAAGAGCAAGACAACCCCTAGGGGAACCCTCTTGAGCATAATGAAAACCCCAGGGTCGTCAATCAACTGGCTGAGGCACGGGAAGAATTAGAAAAGATCAAAAAGGAGCTGGTGACATTTAAAATTGAATTAGCAAGCCAACCCGCATCACCCCTGTTCTCATCTGAGAAGACAGAAATTCTAAAAATGGATCATGAAGGGGAGCTAAAACTGGCTTAACAGAGAAATTCATCACTGCAAGGGAAATTGGCTGAGGCACAAGGTGAGCTAGCCAAAAAGGACAAAGAGATTGTTAAACTAAAGGACACTTTGGCTACTACCATTAAAATATATGACCAACTACGGGACCTCGGGCCACCATCAGTAGTCTACCTAGTTTATCTACAAGAAAAGTGGAGCAAATTCTAGCTTCGAAGGTTAAAACAGGGACTCCCGATAGAGATAAATTCCCCCAAAGAATTTATGGATGCATATCTGAATGCCACAGAATTGGAGAAGGACCAGTTAAGTGAATTTTTCTTGCACAATTTTGTAGTCCCTAGCTCGCCTAACTAGTCACCAAACCCTTACATGGGCGATTTCTAGTTGAGGGCACTATGTTCATGGATGAATCACGAAATCGAATGCACTCAGGACTACCACCTCTACGTTTCATCAAAATGGAAGACTCCCTTAATGATCAGGGTAGAGGTGAATCACCCTAAGAGAATAATTTACAATCATAGGATCCTCACCCAGGATGAGGAGTTGATTCCTATTCTCCTTGCACAGCAACAAGAGGCTGTGGCACACTTTGATGTAACTCTCCAAAGCACACATAAGGAATTTTATGAGTCCATTAATGAGAGATAGTGCAGGGTGGAAAATGACCTTAAAAGGAGAGAGCTCCACTCCCCTATTAGAATTGCAGTTGCTATGTTCAAAGCCAAACTTTACAAAGAATCCCTCACAAAGAATCAACTTAGATGGATTGGAATGAGGTTGAATCCTCCATTATTACTTCCTCCAGTTATTAAGGAACAGACTAATGAGGAATAAGAAAGGAGGGCATGGTTCAAGGAAGATCAGAGCATGGGATACTACAGGAAAGCAAGAACTCCCAGGGTGGTAGCATGGGACATCTGATAAGTTGTTAAAGAGATGAATACATCACCCATGGATGGGTGAATCCTTCAAGTATGGGGGAGAATGATGGGTCCAAAATATAGGTATCTGATAGGACTTTCCCCACAGTAAAAACACAAGAAAAGGAGAAGAAATACACTTGTTTTGTGGGGAAATTATTTACCCTCATTATTTAATGAAGTTGTTTAAAAGATTATTTCTGTTATGTTTTGAAAAGCATTGTATGATTTAATTGCATGACAAACAAGTTTGAACAAGCAGGTATAGGTGCACTAAAGGACAACGCGCAAATCAAGTAAAGAACTGAAAGAACATCACCAAACTCAGTGCCTTTTTCCTGATCTATAGAGAATGAACTCCTGTTTAAAGAGAATCGAGATTTATACATTTTGTTAGGTTAAGCATTAGAATTATATAAATATGGACCTCTCGGGTAGCAGGAGGCCCCTTCTACTATTTTGTAGAATTATTGTCTTACATTTTATACCACCGAGATAGTTGTGTTACAGACTTGTTTTTTAAACTATGAAGTTCTTGTTTTAATTCAAGACTTGATGTTACTTGCAATTCAGCGTTTATAAGCTCCTTTCACTCCTAAGTACGGGTTGAAGAGGGCCCCTCCAACATGTAAGTCAGGAGATCTCACTATTTAGGTATTTCTCATGGTGTATTTTACATTGGTTGAATTTATATTGCAGATGAGAGTATTTGAAATAGTCTTTAAATCGCACAATTTGATTTCTGTAGCAGTTGAACTTTTATGATTCTGTAGTTCGCTATAATGCATTCTGTAGTTTGGTAATGTTGTGTCTGTTCCTGTAGCAGCATTCCACCAAGGCATAATTTAACACCCATTTCTCTATATACTTGCATTTACTTCTGAAGCAACGATCTAGATCTTAAGCCTATGTACTCATTTCATAATTAGAATTGCTCATATAGATTGATTTCTTTCAGTATTTATTGGTTACATGATGACATTCACTTGTTACTGTTTTGATTAAAATTGCAGCATTAGATAATGGCATTCCGAATTTAGCTTTAGCATTAGATTATGTTAGATCAGACTTTGAGGTTTATGCATTCGATTTACAGTAATTACTCCTTAAGTAAGAGATCAAGCTTTTATTACGATAGAATATATCTGTTATGTTTTCAATATTCAATTCCATAGTATAATTTCTACTACTTTCAACAAAGTTAATTCTTAAAGATATGTTTAATGTTTCCTGCATTTGAGTTCTTAGACATAGATTTCCTGCCTTCAATACTTAAATTTCTTAGTTTAGGAATTTCACCTCCATAGATTAAACAATCCTTTTTACAGTTTATTGAATCGTTTTTAGGAAACTCTTTAAAAACATAGATTCAAACACCCAACTTCGATAAAGACTATCCTAGAGAGCACATATAGTGCCTGCACCACTAAAGTTTGTACGTTCCCCGAGTTGATAATTAAAGTAGGTTCTTAGTCCAACTACCCTTATTATGTATCCATTCTGGGAGCCCACTAGTCATGTTCTCGTAGTTTTGTTAACCATGTTCAACACCAATGTTCTCCTACTTATGTTAACCATGAAGCACTAAATTTAACCATGCCTAAACACCAATCTTCTCCTACTTATGTCAACCATTGAAGTCAACTTCATATTGATGCCAACCATGGATTGAAGTCAACCATGAATTGAAGTCACCATAGCTCGAGGTTAAAATTTCTTAAATGTCAATTATGGATTCAAGTCAACTATTGATTGAAGTCAAACATGGTTCAAAGTTATTCATCTACTTTTAAAATGTGGTTAGGGATTGAAGTCAACCATGGTTCCAAATGAACCTTGGATTAAAGTCAACTGGCAAGTGCATCCTAGATTTTAGTAAGGCAGGATGCAAGAAGCAACAAGGGAAAAGAGCCAACCTCAGAGAAGGGGGGGTTTGAAGTACCATTGCAGCAGTCGGCCTCGGCTCAAAACCTACCTATTTATCTAGTGCCCGACTACATCCCTTCACAGAAGCTCGACGCTCCACGAGTCCACATAGAAAATAATTTCAAGTACAAAATCCTGATGCCCACTATTTCTACCAGGGTGAAGATTGAGGAGAATTTGCTGGGTGGCATACTAGGTTCCAAGATGGACGACTTGGACTTGCTTTAAAATATGTTGGTAACTTCGAAGACTTACACGCAATTTAGACTTGATGGATATATCAACCAGGTAACAGACGCACAGACTGGAAGTCCAAGATTGGCTAAAGGCCATCCGACCATCAGGCTTGTTGAACGTACTGCAAATGCCACACTTTACTAAGAGTACTGATTTTTCCACGGTAGTGTGCACATTACTCACTTGTGTACATGAAGGCTTCTTATGGCTCGATACCCGCATTGATATCAACATTGATATGATACATCATATCATAGGCCTGAACAAGAGAGGAGAAGACCCTACTGACCTAATCATTAAGAGGGCATAAGATAGAAATTTGAGTGCCGAAGTAGAAAAAGAATTTGGTGTAGTGCGGAAGGTACGTGGGTTCCCAAACGCCGATATCAATGATCACACCACAAAGTTTACTACCCAGTTGCTTGTAGGAAAGATTTTCCACAAGTGTAGACCGCTTGAGGTACCTGCGGTCGCAATCAAGGAAGCATCTAATATATTGCACAGAAGACATTACAATTGGTGCCAGTTCTTACTGAACGAGTTTCTAGCAGATGTTAAAGAAACTTAGGATAATGGAACACCATTCCATTTCAGCTGGCTGCTCGTATTGATAGCCTTTGTAGGCTGGAAAGAGCCAAAAGGGTATAAAGGGGTTCCAACCTTCACAGGGTAGGTTCGTGGAACACATTTTTGTTGATGTATATGTAACTTCAGAATGTATTTCATCTATATTTATTGCACCCTTATAAGAGATGTGTTATTCCTCTATAAGGAAGTGTCATCATGTGGATTGACAAGTGTTGCAAGTGTGTGTACTTGTCGATGGGTTATTAGACCACCATGTGTGGGGTCAGCCCTGAAATATATATATTATATTGTGGATGTATCTAGATAGAAAAGTCGGCCCCATAGTGTAGCTGGGCAAACAGGTTAAGTATAAATAGAGATCGGGAGATCTTTATTTGGATCATTCAAAAATACACACTTCTCTCACTCAGAAAGTGGCGCGCTAGAGAGGAGGAGGATCATATGCTCTAGGAGACTATCTCAAGTGTATTTTGGTTGTATTTTGGTTGATCTATTGCTCTCTCTATCTCTAAGGAAGTTGCGGGGTTTTCCACCTCAGGGTTTTCCCCATGGAAACTATGTGTCTCTTGTCTCTCATGCTTTTGATTCTTGTGATGCTTGTCATGCTTATTGTGATTGTTATGCATTGATATACTATATATGTTATTCTCTCAGTAAAGATAAAAGAGTAATGTGAATTAATGCACAAAATTTAACAATTTTACTAACCTATGGGTGAGCTTGAAGGCGTCAAGGAAATGACATACGGTGTTGGCTGCTTTCTGGACAGACCCGGGTTTTTAGGATGCACAGCAACAAACACCCCTTTGGCACACTGGCCCTTTCAGCAATGAGCTACACAGCAGCTCGAAGTCTCACCCGAAGTGGCTATGGGGGGGGGGCTAAGGAATCAGGTTTCCTTAACCTAGGTGGTGTGGAGTATACAGCCTTCTCTCTCTTCCCTTCCTAGAAGTAACCCCTAAACAGAGCGTCTTACTCTTTCACAGGTCTCCCAACGCTACAGCGCTAGATCTCACTCTTCTAACCTGAGCTGCGCGATAGCTCTGCTCCTATGCACGAGTCTCTTATTCGCTACCTTCGATACACTATGTATCGTCTTTTCCCTTGTGCCACAGCGCAGTAGCACACTCCTTTAGTGCTGCGGTGACAGTGTTCTTACAAACTCCTTCGACAATGCACAAGTACAACTTCTAAGGGGGCTTCCAGGATTTACCTTACATAATCATTCATAAAGATAGCGAAACATTCATAGAAACATAGACAGTAAAGCAAAGAAATGCAATCACATAAAGCATCACCACAACAACAAGATTTATGTGGTTCACTTCCAGGAGGGAAGCTACATCCATGGGAACTGTGTTTTATATTATCTTGAGATGGGGATAACACAATTCCGCTGTGCACACAGCTGCAGTCTTAGATCTTTCTGGGAAACTCCACCCACACAGCTGGGAGCCCTTCTCTTAGATCTATTCTCTTCTTCTACAGATATTACTATATAAAAGACATACAATTACATTCCCCTCTCAGTCCTCTTGTGACTGGTCGATACATGCAATGGCCCTTACGCCAAGCAGTCTTCCTGGGAGATCGTGACCTTCTTACATGCACAAACTGATCATTAACAGCTTACAAAATACAACAATACAGATGACTCAGACATCAACTTAGACTGTCTATGTAAATTAGTAACCATCTAACTCTTTAACCTTCTAGCTTGTTTCCCTTTTCAATTACACATATATATAGGTGGCCCTGAGGGTTGCACGTTTAAAAAACTATGGGCCTTTCCCAACAGTGATCCCCCAAAACCCTAACTGTGGACACGGCTAGGTGTACTGTAGGCGCCTCTTGCAGTCACGTCGTAGCTTCCTGCAGGCTTCACAATTTCCAGCGCAGATCACGGGTATGGGCGCCGCTTCATCGTTCTTTGCTCCTTGTCCTTTGCCTTCAATGCTTCAGCCCGTTGCTCTTCCTTGGTCCGAGCAACCATAACTTCCTGTACTTTGCCTTAATGAGGGTAGTTGAGCCCTCTATTCCGCCGCTTCATTTACTGTGGTGGTTGAGCTTTCTACTCGGCCACCTTATTTACTCTTTCCTTTGACTTCTGTGTGCGAGCTCTGCGATTTCCGGCCCGTAATCTGCAGTGAGCTCGTCCATCGAGCACTGTACCACGCACTGTTCATTTCTGCCCAAAAATGGTGTTTTTCCTCAAAATTAGCACTTTTCCTTCAAAACTTAGTGCTTTTTCCCCAAAATTGGCACTTTTCCATAGCTGCGGCCTATGCTCCAACAGGCCCCTAACACTTACTTGTGGCTTGTCCTCGATCCACTCGCACTAGCTTGCGGTCATTTTACTTGTGCATCTGACTTTGCTTGGGTCATAGCGAAGGCTTGATTCCACTGCGCAATAGCAAATTCCATGTCTTGCATGCACTTCGTGGCTGTCTGCACTAGGTTTGCAGTAGCTTCTTCTTCTTTTGCGCCATCAACCAACTCTTGAGACTTAGCAAATGCTTTGACCTTGGCCTCTGCTTCAGCAGCAAGTTCAACATACTCATTTATAAATGGCTGAATGATGTTGGCGAGAGTAGCATCTTTGTCTCTAAGCCTGTGCGGTTCTTGCTAGACTTTGCGAACTTCGCTCATTTTTCTCATTTTGGCTAAGCCTTCAAAGGGCTTATCTTCTTCATTCAAAACAACTAGGGACTGTTCTGCTGCTTTCACCTATTCCAAAGGGAAACTTTAGAAGGGAGCTTCTCAAGATCCGCCCAAGCCTACATAGCTTGCGTCATTAACTGTTGGGCTTCCTCTGTTCTGCGCTTCATTTGGGTAGAAGCTATGCGCAGTTCTTCAAGTCGTTCTTGCTTATCATCTGCGGGAGGCACTACGACACGAGCTTCCAACTCGGCGAGCTGCTTTCTATGGTCCTCAGCCATAACAACTACTTGCTATTATAGGGCTTATGCCCTTCTGCCAATGCATTGCACTTTCTAAACTAAAGGAAGGTCTGGTTGAATCTGGCAGGCCGACAGCTCCTGGGCAATTTGATCTACGGCATTCCTTAGCCCAGTGTCTCGCGCTTCTTGAAGTGCAAGCTGCGCAAAGATCTCCTTATAGCCTGCCCTTAGCTCTACTTCCTGCGTTTGCAGTCTTTGATTGTCATGGAATGTGGAGAGCTCCCTAGATCTCAACTCAGTAGACACCTGCTCGTGAACCAACTGTAGAGTTTCCAACGGAATTAGTGATAAATTTATTTCAACAGGGCCAACCGCACTTACCTATGGTGCAACCAGAGGATCCAGAAGTGTCATGCTTGTGGGCGAGATGTGGATGACAATGTGCCTTTCTGTACGTACTTCAACCCACTCGTTGCTTGTAGATGCTTGCGGTGCCTGCGAGCCGGATGCTGGCGCATGGGTCTGCGAAACTCGTCCTACGATACCTTTCAACTCCACAAGCTGCAGATCCAGAGCACTTCTGATATTGGCCTGAGAGGCATGCATCTCCTGAAATTGCTCCTTCAAGTATTGGTTGAGCCTCGCGGCAGGGATCTCCAGTCGCTTCTGTGGGGTGCGACAGCTTCTGCTTCTTGGTATCTCGTCCTAACAGACCTTCATCATTATTTTTCCCTATCTTTTCCTTGCCCTTATCTTTCTTTGTCGCCTCAGGGGGTGGCATAGTGGCATCAATTTTAGTGGCCTGCTTCCATTCATTTGGAAAGGACTTCACAGTGTCCTCCACATCCTGAGTAGTCATTCGGTAGAGCCCTACGACCCATTCTTTCGACTGAATTCAGCGAGGGCAGAAATATATTTCATGCAAGTTAGTAGAAAAGACCAACTTTGTTCCATAGAGTTCTGCCGTCTCCTCAGTAAGCCTTGGCATCTCCATGATGGTATCCCTAAGGAGATGATAATACTCGACGAACACGGCACGGTTCATCTTGCGCTTCACGGGATTACTAGAATCCCATAGGTTGACATAGTGCATCCCTGTAACCTCTCCTGAGCGGCGCGGAAGAAACTGAGTGTTGGGCGGTTCCTTCCACCCGACAAAGGCACACAAAATCAGGATCCAAGAGAAATGGAACAACTGATTGGCGGTGTCCTGAACGTTCTGGAAGTCTTCCAAGAATAAATTCAGGAGGAAGAGACACCAGTTATATTACTCTCCCTCCGCAGCTGCAATTGTGAGCTCTACAACAGCTCCAGGGACTTCTTTAGGTCGGCATTTCATTAAAAGTCTGCATGCGAGCAGACTGCCTGTGAATCTGAGTGCTTCATCTTCAACTGCAGTGAGGTCATAAGCCCAACCTCCTCTTGACAATTTGTATTTATGCACCAGCTGTGCAACCAGCTTTCGGTCCTTGTCTTTACCAACGAAATGGACATTGGGGCCCTTACCAACCTTAGATAGGTCGGTAATTCGATGAATCCGGTCCACATTCAGATCAATTGGCCTCCCTAGCCAAATATAACCACCATGAACATAGGATAACAGGACCTTGACAACCGCATTGACTTCATTGATACGCCCAAAGTACGGTAGCTTCAACAGGTTCAATAGTCCAGGCTTTTCTAGATTTACTGCAAATTCCTGCGGGATGAATTAATCAATCTTCTTAACAGGATTATGGACTACCATCAGATAGTGATCTAGCGCGAACTGGGGATACATTCTATAATCTCCCAAGTTGAAGTCAGAAAACTTAACCAGCAGGAGATGTCCAACTAGGGATACTTCTTCTTCCATGATTTCCGCCATTGGTGGTAGCGGAATCGAATACTTGGCGTTCTTCGGAATATGCACCTCGGGTGCATCATCTGGGCCCGGAGGAATGTAGTTAACCAGAGTGGCCATGGGCTCTGGAACGGGTACCTCCAACTGCTGTTGTGGTGGTTGTTGTTGAGACGCCCTTGTGCCCGGGGACTGTCTGGGATTAGGGAAAGTAGGAAGCTTGACAGTCTTGGTCGGGGTAGCCATACCGAAGTCTAACCCTCTACGTCTAAATTATCAGATGAATTCTTCAGTTGATAGGTTCTCTGTCATGAACCGACATACACAACAAACACTGAACAAAAAAAAGGGGGGGAATAGCGTAGGATGCGAACTCCAAAAACAGAGGGAAGCAGTCTGCACGACACGGCTCTGAAAACAATGGCTTAGACTCTCAAACAGGACAATGATACAACTCAATAGCAAGGAAAGTAACCCAAGGATATGTGAATGAGGGGTATTTATAGCTAAGGGTGGTAGTAGGTGCGGACAAGTGGCGCTAATAACCGTTGGCACCTAAGCGGATGAGTTGACACCCCCCCCCCCCCCGCGCCTCTGTGGTGCATTAAATGCGAGGGATGGGCTCTTACAGCCTTCGGGAGATGTGATAAGGCCTTCATCTCCTTAATTAAATGCAAATCTTAGGGAAATCAAGCAGAATCGGCTAGAGCAAGTACAATTAGATGGCGGTCTCATCCTTCATTAAGACTCAGGCGCGGCTACAGAACTACCGCAATTCAAATTTTTGGTGGGTAACTTCAGCATGGGTAACTGTGCACATGGAGGGCTCCACGACAAGGAGAACTCCGTAAGAGCGACAAATCGACAACAAGGAACTCCATAAGAGTGAAAGTTCGACAACCCGGGGAACTTTGCAAGAGCGAAAATAGGCTCACTCAGAACAGGCTTTATTGACTATGTGGATGTTTCGAGGAACTGCGCGAGAAGCCAGAGACTGAAAATGTCTCATGACTTCCTTTTAGACTGATAAATGCGATGCCTCTTTCAACTACACTGGACATCTACACAACTTTAGCAACTGATTAGGTCGACAAGGCGGAGTGGCCGTCGCGATAGAGCTTGAGCCGACTCCCGTTAATCATTGTGGGCAGCAACTTTCCATTAAGCTTTGCAAGCTGAACTGCTCCACCTTCTGTTATCTTCATCACTTGAAAAGGGCCTAACCAATGTACATGAAACTTGCCTGGAAACTTGATGAATTTACTATCATAGAGGAGTACCAAGTCTCCTTCCTGAAAGACTTTATTCTTAATATGTCTGTCATGCCAAGCCTTCTATCTTACTTTCTGCACTTGTTGATGGAATCCAGCTAAAATCATGTCTTCTTCTAGGGAAACCAATTGTGACAGCCTTTCACTCATAGTATTAGTATCTGCCATTTCTATAATTTGAGCAATTCTGAGACTGGGAACAATGTATTCCATGGGCATGACTGCTTCTTGTCCATACACCAAACTGAAAGGTGTGTGACCTGTTAATTTCTTGCATGTGGTTCTGTAAGCCCATAACACAGCTGTGACTCTAAGGTCCCAATCATCTCTTTGTTGATTACAGATCTTGGTCAGGGAATTATCCAAAATCTTATTGAATGCCTCCACCATACCATTAGCTTGAGGGTGGTAGAGTGTACTCTTATGGTGACTAATGTGGAATTCTTCACTAAGGGCCTCTATAGTCTCGTTAAGGAAATGTGTGCCCTGATCACTCATTAGAATCAGTGGACATCCAAATCTAGTGACAATATTCTCAAAAATGAATTGCGCGGCAGTGACAGCGTCGAAATTCTTAACTGGCTTCACCTCAGTCCATTTGGTGAGGTATTCAGTAGCTGTGATGATGTATCTTGCACCGGTTCTCTTTTCTGTTGGGTTGATAGGTCCCACAAAATCAATGGCCCACTTATCAAAAGCACGCACTGTTATATGGGGTCTTAGCAGCATTTCATCTCTTCTTGAAGGTTTTTTTGTTCGTTGGCACACATCGCAACACTTGCAGAATTCCTTAGTATCCTTGTGCAATGTTGGCCACCACAGACCTACGGCTAAGATCTTCTGCATAGTAGGCTTTCCTGCGAAATGGCCTCCTGCGGTTCTTGAGTGCGCTTCTGCGATTATGGAATTATTCTCATGCGGTAAAATGCATCTGTGCAAGACTTCATCAGGGCCCAACTTATAGAGTTGGTCTGCTATCAAAGTGAATTCTACGGCTTTGACAACAATATGTTTCTTCTGCTGCATTGTGAACTCAACTTGCGCTTGCCCTGTAGTGAGAAACTCAAGAATATCAGAATAATACTCATCTGTTGCTTGCACAGAAAATAGCTGCACATCGGGAAGATTGTCCTCCAAATTTGTAGGTTCCTCCTATGGCTCTATCCTAGATAATTGGTTAGGTCCTGCATTCAATCTAGCTGGCTTCACAATAATCTCAAAATCATACTCCTGGAAGAGGAGTAGCCATCTGCAAATTATTCCCCCTAACACTGGCTTATTGAACAAGTACTTCAAAGCAGAATGGTCAGTATACATTTTAAAATGAGCACCCAATAGAGAGTGTCTGAACTTCTATAAGGCATACACCATAGCGAGTCCTTCTCTTTCTGTAGTGGTGTAGTTCTTCTCAGCTGTAGACAGCTTTCTGCTAGAGTAAGGAATGGGGTGGTCAATACCTCCTTCTCCTGGTTGTGTCAATACAACCCCCAATGCTATGGAAGAAGCATCTACATGAACATGAAAGGGCTTTCTCCAGTCTGGGAAAACTATAATAGGTGTTGTGACCATCTTTCCTTTAAGTGTGTCCAAGATCTGTTGGCATTCCTCTGTCCATTGGAATTTCGAATCCTTTTTCAGCAGTCTTTCCATAGGCGCAGTGATCTTTGCATAACCCTTGATAAATTTCCTGTAGTATCCTGTATGTCCCAATGTAGTGCGCAATTGTTTGACTGAGTTGGGTGCAGGAAAGTTAGCAATGATGGAAACCTTCACATGATCCATCATGAGTCCTTGTCTGCATACAATGTGACCCAACAAAATGTCAAAAGGAGCATAGAAGATACATTTTTTCAAGTTAAGAGAAATCTGATACTGCCTACATTTTTGTAACATCATCCTTAGATTCCCTATATGGTTCTTTAGTAAACCAAACATAGTCCAGTCATCAAAATAGACTTCTATAAACTTATGAATGAATTCTTTAAAAACAACAACAACGACTCTAGAGAAAATAGCAGGAGCATTTTTAAGACCAAAGGGCATTACCGTATACTAGAATGAGCCCCATTCAGTCGCAAAAGTGGTCTTATGGCGGTCCTCTGGATGGATTCTGATCTGACGGTATCCTGAATAGCCATCAGTGAAGGAGTAATCCTCTTATCCTCCAACATTGTCAAGCACTTCATCTGTAAAGGGCGTAGGAAATGGATCATGCGCTGATGCGTCGTTGAGCTTGCGCAGGTCCACGCAGATTCTTATTTCACCTTTTGTCTTTTTCTCTTTTACCACCATAGGACTAATCCAATCACTTTCCTCTACTGGCTCGATAATACCAGCTGTGAGCATCTTATCAATTTCTTCTCTGACCTTTTCTTTATATCGTGGGTTCAACCTGTATGGGTGTTGTTTTACTAGCTTAGTGTCTGCTTTCAAAGGTATGCACATAACTCCTAAATCTCCTAGGATGCCTTTCATTTCTGTAAACTTGGTAGGAAAGATATCCTGGTACTCATGTAGTAAATCTGCAATATGGCCAACAGTTTCATCATCCCAATAATCTCCTATAGAGGCAAACTTAGGTTCGGCTTCTGTACCAATGTTAATCTTCTTGAGCTTGATGTGTTCTGTAATGGCAGGGATATCAAGCTGAGGGCCTTTGACTTTGCGCATCCCTTCTGACTCTAGAATATTGATGTTACGAGGATCATCATCCTCTTCTCCAGTGGTGAGATTATAGCATTCTAGGGCATGTTCCATCTGGACAACCCAATCTGGTTGAGAATACTCTGGTAAAGGACATCGTCCAAATATCTTCTTTCCAGTACACTTTAAAGCCTGATTGATGCTTGGATGTTCTGACTCAAAGCTGAAAGTGAGTTGAAAACTTTCAATCATGAGAGGCCAAGTGATAGTGCCTCTACGCAATTCTGTTTGAGTGTACCAGTTCCTTGGAACTATATCCAACGTGTGGATGAATAGGTGAACCCACTCATCCTCTGGAATATTTGACCATTGCTGAATACATGCTTCAACGTGTGACCTGGGGTTACTCTGTCCATCATATTTGCACAAAGCTCCTACCGTAGTCTCTTGAAATATGTGCAGTATCAACCTGCTACAATCTTGCCATGTCTCGATATTTTCTTTATGCGCTCTCCACCATCTTGCGGGTGTAGCGCGCAGTGCTACATCCAATGTTTGTATGCACTGCTCATCTGGGATTTCTTGTTCATATGCATGTATGAATTCACTTACTCCAGTTAAACCATCAAAGATTGGAGTGTTATTCAATTCTGTTCCAATCCATCGAATGGATTTAGTCATCATGGCGCAACGCCTTGCAAAAACCTCATGTAAGCGATTCTGCCAGCTAATATGGCCGTCCGCTGTGGGATTGACATAATCATTATGACTAGCAGTCATCTAATACAAACTTTCCATGTGGCACACTTCTTCATTTACTCGAATGGGTTCAATATACCGTGGTCCTTGAAGGGGATCAAGTGGTGCAATGAACCTAATATGGTAATCCTCAAAGGTCATCTGTCTTTTCTTCAAATTAATGACAGCTAGATTATCAAATTCCCAATCTATGCCTAAAAGTGTTGGGTAAGGTCTACTATCATCCAGAATTTTGATTACTTCAAAGTCTACAGAACTTCTTACTCCCTCAATATCAATGGGTACATTGGGTAATCTTCCTAATGGAGAAACTCATTGCTGATTTGCTAGTCTTAGATGGATAGGAGATCTGATAAGGTGAGGACTACCCATCTGTTCCCAAGTCTGCACGGTGAGAGCATTAACTTCTGAGCCTAAATCCAGAATGACTTCATCCATTTCAAATGCTCCAATATGCGCTGTGAGTCTCATCTCTCTTCCAGTTGTAGTATGACTCCTGATCTGATGAACAACACATTGCGTTGTGTTCATCGAAGCAGATTGTTGACACTGATCCAACAGATGTTGGAGTTCCATAGTTGTTTTTTCATTGCGCAACAACTTTAAGCAGATTCTTAGGAAAGCATGAACACTGCCTAGTGTATCCTCCTCATCAGGACTTCCAGATGTAGTAGCCTGCTCTTGTACCAGGTTCTCTTGACTTGGCACATGCGGTCTGATATCATTGTGTGCTAATGCAACAGAACTTGAAGCTCGCGGATCTGAGAAATAGTCTCGAGCTTGCTTGAATGCTTCTTTTTGCTTCTGTAGGTCTAGCGGGGATGGTTTAATATTAGCGCGGTGCACCCATTGTGTTGTTGGATTTCCAGTTCCTGACTCTGGTGCACCAGTGGTTGCACCATTGCATGTCACTATGTTAACTGTGGGATCTGGTTCTCTTTTTTATGCAATCAACTGAATATTTTGGTTAACCTGTGGCTTCTTTTATTGCATCTTGGCCATCAACTGAGGGCATTCTTCAATGACATGATCGTAAGATTTACAGTATCTGCAGGTGGTTGTAGGGTTTTGGCAATCCCTTACATAATGGCCTGGAGCTCCGCAATTATAGCAAGTGATCTGTCCTCTTCCACGACCAAAACCTCGTACATGTCCTCGGCCCCTGTAATTTCCCCCTCGGCCTTCACGAGCTGGGTCATACTGCGGACCTGCGATGGGTCCCTGTGGTTCTGACTATACTCTATAAACATCATGTTTTCTTTCTAACATAAGGTCATATGCTTTGCAATTGTTCTCATCATGGCCTACTTATTTACAGAAATTGCAATATAGATTCTTTGGGGTTTTTACATATTTCTGTAATAAGTGACACTCTTGTGGTCTGTGGCCTCTAGTTCTACAGATTTCACACCAAGGCCCCTGAGCTTGTGGTAAAGGGTTAGGTGCTCCGGTTGCAATATAATCTATGAAAATAGGACAATGGTCCTTTGAATGTCCTTGTGCTCTACACTTTGTACACCAAATTTATTCTTTAACATCCTTTCCTTTCTTAATATCATGCACTTGCAAAGTTAGGTTTTCTATTTGGTTCTGCAACTGCGTAACATTGTTGCTTGTTCCAGCAATTGGTGAAGCTTCTAGTTTCATAGCCATCTCTAGATATTGTTCTTGAGTAGTGAGATTCTGTTGCATAAGAGGAAGTCTAATATGAGGAAGCAGCATAGCAATGAACCATTCCTTATGCTGTTGCGGTGCAAACTCAAAGCTTACTTGATCTATCAAGGCTTTGAACTTCTGGTCAAAGTCCCATACTGATTTTGTAGGTAACTGTTTTATGTCTTTGAGTTCTGTTATGCACTATGATTCTGATTTAGGTTTCTTTAATTCTTTAATCATAGCATTTCTTACATCAGCAAGCATCCTATTCTGTGCTGCTGATTATTTCATAAACCAGGTTAAGGCTCTCTCTCTTAGTGTGGTTGCTAATTGAACCAGCTTAACAACATCATCATTAATTTGCTTAATCATCCCAATGGCTTCACATAGGAACCGGTGCTGCTCAGGGTCTTCTATCCCTATTCCTCTAAAGGTTGGTAGCTTCATGTCATCACCCATCCTTCTTGCACTAGGTTGACGTGGAGGTGTTGTGGCACTGCCTCCGGGATGGTTAAACAAAGGTGTGGCTAAGGTACTATAAGTACCATGCGGGCTACTAGAGGGTGTTACTGTAGGGTTATGCTGAGCCCCGTCTGGCTTTTGAGGTGTAAAAGGGTGATAAGGTATATGAGCACTCCCTTGTCTCTCTATATGGCTCGCTCTACGAGCTCGGCTATCTTCTCGGCCAGACTCAAAAGAATTCTGGTCTAGGCCTACTTTATACCATTTTCCGCTACGAGTGCAACCAATAACTTCAAGATCACTATCAGAATCTGCGGACATGACTTGTCTATGTTATTCATTGGAAGATATGCATAGTTTTCTTTTTCATATAAGAGCATTTTAATCCACAAGTTCAGAGAATTTAAGAACTTACCCCTGTATGCTTTGAAGAAGATCCTCTCAGCCTCGCTGAAGCTCTTTCTCGTATCTACTGCAAAATCAGTGATGAAGCCTTCCAGTAGACTGTTCAACCAAAATTCTACTTCACGGGACACAGGATTATCTACCCACTTCAAATTTCTAACTAGCTCAGGCATCCAAACGATAGGTTGATCAACATGCACAGTGGGTCTAGTATCTGCTAGTTTGGATACCCACTCATGCAACTCGAGTGCAAATGTTACAAAGAAGATTTTGTGAAGGTCAGTATAAATATGCTTCTGCAACCAGTCCTTTGTCTAAAGCCTAGGGATTCTATTTTCACGTTAAGCGAACTCTCTAGCCTTTGAATCAAACCACTCTTGAATTTCTTTAGCTGTAGTATTCTAGCACCACATTTCCTTCAAAATAATAGGGTTAAATCCGGTAATGGAACCATTTGTTGGCTGCTTTCTGGACAGACCCGGGTTTTCAGGATGCGCAGTAACAAACACCCCTTTGGTGCACTGGCCCTTTTGGCAACGAGCTGCGTAGCAGCTCGAAGTCTCACCCGAAGTTTCTATGGGGGGGCTAAGGAATCTGGTTTCCTTAACCTAGGTGGTGTGGAGTCTACAACCTTCTCTCTCTTCCCTTCCTGGCAGTAACCCCTGAATAGAGCATCTTACTCTTTCACAGGTCTCCCAGCGCTACAACACTGGATCTCACTCTTCTCACCCGAGCTGCGTTACCTGAAAGAAGAAGAAGGGGGGGTTACCTGAAGGTACTCCCATTGTTGAAGAAAAAAACCCTACTCAAGATGAGGCCGAGGAGTCGGCAAAGCACAAAAGAAAGGCTACTGAAGGCCATTTAGACTCAAGAGGCCCATGCAAGAAGTGAAAGGATAAGAAACCAAATTTCGGCCTGCAGCTCCATCCGGATGATTGCAAGACAATTGCCACTAAGGTATAGGAATCTTGGGAAGAGGCCCATGCAGAGAAGGAATCCAAGAAGGAACAATTAAAACTGGACCTGATCAAAACTATGGAAACGGTCAAAATGATGGTCACCCAGTTGAGTTTCGGAAATAAGTCGTCAAACTCAGAAGGGAAGGTAGGAGGAGCAAGTGCACAAAAGTGGCCTCCCCATGCAGTAAGCCCCTACCCTAGGGTCACACATATAGCACCTACACACTTTATCTTTCCAAACGATCGTGTCCATGACGCCGTAAAGAATGCGGCACATTTTAGCTTGAACATTGGGTCCCTATCACTAGAGGACTTAAACAAATTACACACACAGGTTGTTGAAGAAATTCATGAGAGAGGCCTGGCCTCATATGATCAAAGCACAAAGTTGGCTGAAGACATCAATCAGCTAAAGCAGGAATCAGCTCGCAATCTACAAGAGCTAAGTGAAGCTAGGGAAAAAGACTGCAAACTGAAAGAAACAATTTCAGTAGTCTGTGCAAGTATTGAGGAATGCGCCAAAGAAGAGGATGTAGAGGATACTATAAATAAAATCAAGGCCAAGGTAGAAGCCCTCACATTAGAAATGGTACAGATGGAAACTTCCTACAAAGGGAAGATTGCAGAGCTGGAGGCAAGGCACCCAATTATCCCGTCAGATCAGTGCCCAGCTCTAGCTTAGGAAGTAACGGAAACCATGGAGAACATTTCATCGCAGGTGACAAAGTTCTAGGATTTGTTCGGGTACACAGGGTACTACCAAAGGACCGAACACCAAGAACAACCACTTCACACAAACAGATCACAGATCAACACACCGATGTTTTGACATGGTTTAAACCCTCTTGAGGGAAACACTCCACGACCCCGGACAAATAGCTTCTACGGGACAATTTATTATGCAAAGAAAGAAAGTTACAAATGAGCTTCTCATAATCGATCAACTAAAAAATGACCCTCCATGCTCTTTAAATAGAGATCATGGACCAATCGGGTGTTAAGCCACAGATCAAGGTTAGGTTTGATCTAAGAGAAGTTGAGCCGTCGGATCACTCTATGTCGGAAACATATTGTGATCGTCAGATTAAGTATTTACAAATGCATACTAATGCATACTAAAGAAACACACTATCCCTAACGGATATATTACACAAGTTGATCTTAACTAACTCCTAAGTGTCTAAATATCCTAACATCCCCCCTTAAGAACAACTTGGGATAGGATTGAAGGATTTAGAAAAGTGACACTATTAGGAGAAGGAAGGAGTCATTAGAGCCTATCCCCCCTTAATGACAAGTTCCTGAACTCCTAACATAGATCGAAGTTTAGAAAACTTTGCTTATGTAAGAGACTTGGTGAAGATGTCTGCAACTTGATCATCTGTAGGGCAAAAGAGCACTTCAAGAACCCGATCATGAACAAGATTTCTGATGAAGTGCATATGTAGCTCAATGTGTTTGCTGCGTTGATGTAGAACTAGATCTTTGGCAATCTTGATGGCACTTTGATTGTCACACCAAAGTGGAGTAGGTTGTTGCTGCTCGAATCCAAACTCTGAAAGGATCTGTCGAAGCCATAAAGCTTCCTGACCGGCATTAACTGTTGCTCGATATTCTGCCTCTGCTGAAGAAAGAGCAAGAGCTTGTTGTTTCTTACAAGCCCAAGTAATAGGTCCAGATCCCAGACTAAAAACATAACCTGTAGTAGACTTTCGATCATCAGGATCGTCGACCCAATCTGAATCAGTGAAACCAACCAATAAAGGTTTCCCCCCTATACTGTAATGAATCCCAAACTGAACTGTACCTCGAATATATCAAAGTATTATTTTAGATGCTTTCCAGTGACTTTCATGAGGTGTCTGCATATAACGGGCAACTCGACCAACAACAAAGAAAAGGTCAGGACGGGAATGAGTCAAGTATAAGAGACTACCAACAAGCTGACGATACAAGGTGGCATCGACTTCAGGTGAAGTACAAGTGGCAGAAAGTTTGACTCCAGACTGGAAGGGAGAAGGGGCTGGTGTACAATCTTCCATGTGAAAGCGACGAAGAAGGTCACAAGCATACTTAGACCGAGAAAGAAATATTCCTTCTTTGGTTTGCAGGACTTGGAGACCAAGAAAATAATGTAAATGTCCTAAGTCTGACATTTCAAAATTTTGTTTAAGACTGGATTTCACATGGGTTATAAGATTAGGGTCACTACCAGTAAGAATAAGGTCATCAACATATAGAACAAGTATGATGAGATGGTGTCCTACTTTCTTGGTATAGACATTGGGGTCATAATGGCATCTAGAAAAACCAGTGTCAAGGAGAAAGTCATCCATTTTGGCATACCAAGCTCTAGGAGCTTGCTTAAGGCCATATAAGGATTTCTTAAGGTGGCAGACAAGGCTAGAGTTATTTTGAACATAGCCAGGAGGTTGTTCCATGTAAATTTGTAAATCACCATGTAAGAAGGCAGACTTGACATCCATTTGATGGACTTCCCAGTTGTGTAAGGCTGCAAGGGAAAGAACAAGGCGGATGGAGTTCATTTTTGTGACGGGAGCAAAGGTTTCATTGTAGTCAATCCCTTCAACTTGGGAAAAACCTTTGGCAACTAACCTTGCCTTAAGTCTTTCAACACTTCCATCTGATGCATACTTAGTTCTGTAGACCCATTTACATCTGACAAGTTTTCTTTCTTTTGGAAGATGTACAAGATACCAAGTATCGTTCTCCATTAAGGAACGATATTCTTCATCCATGGATGCATCCCAATCTGGATTCCCTGAAGCTTCTGCAAAAGTTTCTGGATCATGATTCTTGGAAACTTGAGCCAAAAGAGAAGAGGCTCGCTGAAACTGAGAACATGTTCGATGTTGATCTTTAGGATCACCGGCAATATCACCAGCTGCTTCACATGTTGAATGGACCCATCGAGGAAGCACTTGTGCTGGTGCAACTGGAGGAACATGAGTAGGCGGAGGTGGATTTTCATCCTCATTGTCATCATCAGAAACTGGAGTTGGAAACCTGTCAAGGAAGTTGGAAGAAGAAGAAGGAGGCACAAACACCAAATCAGGCTCGCAGGCCAAAGATGGCACAATCGCCGAGTTAGGCTCGCAGGCCAAGAGATTTTCATCAAATTTAACATTTCTTCTAATGATTATAGCATGAGAATATGGTTGAAGAAGTCTATAACCTTTTACATCTTTAGAATATCCAACAAATATGCACTTTTCACTTCTGGGCTGCAATGCTTTCCATTTTTCATCCGGAATGTGAGCCCATGATTCACTACCAAACACACGAAAGTGACTTACATCAGGTTTAATTTTACTCCATGCTTCTTCCCGTGTGATACCTTGTAATGCTTTTGTGGGGGTGTGATTAACTATGTAATTTGCACAATTTATGGCTTCAGCCCAAAATTGAAGACTTAGTCCCTTAGATTGGATCATACAATTAGCCATTAATTTACAAATATGGCCGCGCTTTGTGATATTCTACTTAACAGTTCCAACTATTTCTCATGGAAATATCGTATGGAGGATGTTCTACGAAGTAGGGGACTTTTCAGAATTACAACAGGGAAAGAAAAAGAACCCACTGATAATGATAAGAAAATAAAATGGGAAAATAGATGTGATGAAGCTCGTGGATTGATTGGGATGTCAATCTCTACTGATTTGTGATTCCACATATCTGGAATTGATGAACCTAATGTTGCTTGGGACAAGTTGGAATCTATGTTTGGTAAACACAATGAAATTCAAGGTCACCAACTCGAAAATGAGTTGATTTCTTTAAATCCAAGTGACTTTTCATGCATTCAAGATTATTTATCTAAGTACAAAACTCTTAAACTCTTATGTGCAGAATGTAAGATTGAGAGGGAAGACAAACAATGCATTTATCATATTCTTTCCAAACTTGGCCCTGCATATTCTATTTTTGTATCTTCATTTTACTCCATGAAAGCATCCTTGAATGCAACTAGCTATCAAGAGCCTAGTCTGGAATCCTTTTGTGATTCCTTGATTAGAGAACAAGATAAACTCATTCATCTTGGAATAATCAACAATGCAGATACATCTGGGAAAGCCTTATTGTCCCAACAGAAAGAAAATTCCAAGCCTCCCAAGAAACAAAATTTTCGCAATAATAAGTCAAACAAGGGTCCAAAACCCTCTCAGTCAGCTCCTTCTTTAAAAAATGACAAAGGATCCAAACCAAAAGGAAAGAAGACTGAGCGTCATTGCAACTATTGCGGGAAAGATAATCATGATGAATCTAAGTGTTTCAAGAAGATGGCAGCCTTGGAAGCAGCAATGAAGAAGCACCACATCAGCCTAGATTCGCCTTCAGAATCTGCCTCTCATGGACATGCACTTTGTGCTTCTAGTTATTCTTATAATGCATCTTCTTCTTCTACTTCAAATGAATGGCTCATTGATTCTGGAGCATCTTATCATATGGCTAAGGATCAAGCCATATTTTCTACTATGCATGAATGTAACACCAAACAAATATTTGTTGGTGATGATAGATCTCTAAGTGTTGTAGGAGATGGAACAGTTCCAGTATATAATGGTCATTTTAGTTATGTACTATGTGTTCCAAGAATTTCCTGCAATTTTTTATCAGTCTATCAGATCACTCATTCTGGTGAAGGTAAAACTGTGACCTTTACACCTCACCAAGTTGTAATCAAGGATTTTAAAGATCCTCAACAGGTCTTAGCTATCGAAATTGTTGATGATATTACCAGGTTGTACAAGTTTAACAACTTTGGGTCATCACCTCTCCCTTCAGTTTTTGTTGCTCATAGTGATAACTTGAGCAAACTTTGTCATGAGCGATTTGGTCACTTAAATTATCGCTCATTGCAACAACTATGTAAAGGTAATATGGTGATAGGTCTTCCGATGGTATCTTGCAGAGATGGTGTTTGTTCCGGTTGTGTACTCGAAAAACATCATCGGGACAGTTTTGACAAACATGCCTCTTGGCATGCCTTGGTTCCCTTGGAGCTTTTGCATAGTGACTTGTGTGGTCCTCTTCCATCTGCTTCCTTTTCTGGTTTCAAATATTTCTTAACTTTCATTGATGATTACACCAGACGCACTTGGGTTTATTTCCTAAAACTTAAGAGCGAAGTATTTAACATGTTCTTGGCCTATAAGGCCCTTGTTGAAAAACAATCTAGTCATCAAATTATTAAGTTAAGATCTGACAATGGAGGAGAATATGGATACCATGTTTGGGTACATAGGGTACTACCAAAGGACCGAACACCAATAGAAACCACTTCACAAAAACAGATCACAAATCAACACACCGATGTTTTGACGTGGTTTAAACCCTCTTAAGGGAAACACTCCACGGCCCCGACCAAATAGCTTCTGCGGGACAATTTATTATGCAAAGAAAGAAAGTTACAAATGAGCTTCTCATAATCGATCAACTAAACAATGACCCTCCATGCTCTTTAAATAGAGATCATGGACCAATCGGGTGTTAATCCATGGATCAAGGTTAGGTTTGATCTAAGAGAAGTTGAGCCGTCGGATCACTCTATGTCGGAAACATATCGTGACCATCGGATTAAGTATTTACAAATGCATACTAATGAATACTAAAGAAACACACCATCCCTAATGGATATATTACACAAGTTGATCTTAACTAACTCCTAAGTGTCTAAATATCCTAACAGGATTTACTCGAAGGAGTGAATACAATTGTGTTGGGGTTGAATGAAGATCCAGCGCTGCAAAAGATCACAGAGGATCTGTAGAGGACACAGCAATAGGTACAATCTGCGAATGCAGAATTAAAGAATGCGTCATCCAGTGAGAAAATACAAAGCTATAATGAAATCAAGGACCTACAGAAAGAATTGGCCGTCCTAAGGGAAAAAGAGGCTATTGCATCTGATAGGTTGCAGCCCATTGAACAGGAAGGCCTTCAACTAATACAACAATTCGATGAGAAGTTTGTAGACATTAAGATGGCAGAAGGCACCATGAAAGAGCAAGTGGCCAAAGAAATGGTCTCACAGACCACTATAGAAACGCTGCAAGAATTCGAGAAGAATGCCAAGGATATGGTCGCAAAGTTAGCAATTACTCTGCAAAATTTTAATTCAAAGATAGGCACACCAAAGGGCGCAACACCCTCGTCCGGAACTGAAAGTGGCTCGGGACGAGCCATATGTGAGTGTTAGGGGCCTCTTGGAAAGGGTCCAAGTTAGGATTTTGCACAAGTACTGAAAAGTGCACATTGCACGCGGTGACAAGCTACAACAGTTTTTGAGAAATTGCACATGTTGGGTGACAGCAATAGCCAAGACATGGTTGCGCAATAGGTTGGTGCACAGAACAACGCATGAGCTATTTTTGGTATGCAATACAGGTAAAGGTCAGATGAGGACATCACCTATTTTGGGTAAGGGACAGGTGGAATGTAGAGGAAAGTGACCTATTCGAGCAAGTGGAGTCAAGCAGTTGAGAAGCTAGGCCACTATGCCGATGGCAACAGGCAGGCAGAAGGAGTGTAAAGGGACGGGCCATGATGCAGTTACAACTGTTTCGTGACTGTGGCTGTCAGACGAGCGTGTGTGCCACAAGTGGCCGAGCTGGCGCAGGCCGAGCAAGCTGTCGATGGTGATAGATAGGGTGGCAGTTAGCCATGCAAGTTTTGGAAACCTTAGGGTTTAGGCCTACTTATTTTAAAGACACGACCCATGGGCATGATCTATAAATAAGGGCATTTTGTATGGGAAAGGGTTAATCTCTCGTAGAGCTAGTCATTGTTGAGCATTGTTAGCATCTTTTGAGTTTTGAATCTATTGTAAAGGCTTTGCAGCTAAGTGCACAGAGACCTATATGAGAGAGAAGAGAGTCTGAAGCTGAGTGCGCAGACTAAGAACGGTTGTACCCTTCCCAAAAAGATCAATATTAACAACAATTCTTGTGGACGTAGCCTCCATCCGGGGGGTGAACCACGTTAAATTCTGTGTTATGTGATTTTTTTTGTTTGCAACTATTCTTTTGCTTAGTATGGATGTTTAAATATTGCAGTTATATGTTATGTGATTTCTTTTATATGTATTCGCTGCAGAATGATGAGAATAAAAGTAATACATGTGTGGATGAATGTTATGTATTCCGCACTTCTGAGCACTTGAATGTATGAATCTGTTGGATAGAAGCATAGTTGAACACTGAATTGAAGTGCAACATTGGAGCATGCAGTTTTGTATGTTTGATTCATTTGCATGCACCATAACATTAATAAGCTAAGTGTCACAAATGGATAAAGATCGTCAAGTATTTGAATGAAGTCGAACAAGTCTTGAGTAGACGCGTGGTCTAGTCGATGCGTTGAACCATTGAGAGTTGCTGCGAGGTAAGCTATTGATAGATTATTATTGCGACGCATGAAGCAGTATATAACACGCAGTCCTTGGATGCGCTGGTTGTGCAAGCACCCACGCTTGCTAAAGTATCTAACATTAAGTAGAGACTTCACATAGTTGTCCATCCGCAGTAGTCAACATAGTGTTGCGCCATTCATCAATCACTTATACTCTCACATCACCAGGTTGTGGAAACTTGATTCTGTAACCACCCCCTCAGCTTCGCCTTGGGTGATACCTCACATTGCACACAGTTTGTTGCCAAAAGGGCCGGTGAATAGGGGTTTTGTTGGTTCCTTGAACCGTGAAGTACCTGGGTCTACATTGGAAACCTCTAGCTCAGCTTTATATGCCAACAGTCCATCATTGAAAAAGAGTTTCCACATGCTTTTTGTAGCCAAAGTCTCAATGAAAACAAAAATGTTCTTTAATCCCTGACCTCACACCACTTTAGTTCCTATTAATTGTGTCCATTGGACAAAGAGACTTCCTTCTAATTGCTTGCTCTCTGTCCAAAGGAAACTAAAGCATTTTTTTCTTAATCTACTAAAGAATTATTTTGGGAACATGAGCAATGGATAACAAATATACTTGAATTCTCTCCAAGATATACTTTACCAATATCAATATTCCTCTACGAGAAAACCATATGTGTAACAAACATGATATCCTTGCCTATATTTTTTTGTATATCCATAACTTGTCTTCAAACCTATAGTCATTTTTTTCGGGTGGAAACCTAGATACATCAACTCTTTATAAAGGGATTTGAAGGAAGATGCATGATCTGAGATATTTGATCTTTCAAACTAGTTTCAAGTTCATTGAAGAGGATACACGTTTTACTTAAGTTTACCTCTATAGCATTTGCATTGCAATAAGTATTCAAAATGCATTTGTATATTTTCAATTCTGACAAAGTACCATTAATAGAGAGAAATATATCATCTACAATAAATTAGTGTGAGAGGGAAAACTACCTTTCCACTCTAATATCTCGGATATCCACACCCATTTTGATTTTGATATTAATCTACTTAGACATTCATATTCCAGTAGAAACAAAAAAAGGTGAGATGGAACAACCTTGTCTAAGCCCCTTAAAGCATTGGGAAAAACAAGAAGAATACCCATTTATTAAAACAACAAAAGAAGTTGAAGTAACACATCCTAAAATCCAAGTAACAATATAAATATTCATACCCATTTGAAGTACCATCCTGATGTACAACCAATTCACCTTGCCATAGATATTGAATAAATCAATATTCATCATTAGTGCTACAAACTTGTTTGATTTGATTATATGTAAACTTTTTGTTGACACAGTTCTATCGACAGGGGTTCACTTTGCACTGCTTTCAACAAAAATTGACTAGACACCCTTAAACATCATCCCAGAAAGATTTTACCCTTCCCAGGAACACCCGCAGAGCGAGTGAAGTCTCACCCGAGATTCTTAAGGGGGGTTGTAGGAACCAAGTTTCCGCAGCTGTGAGAAGACATGCACTATCTCACTCTCATTCACAACATAAGCCAGAGATTTGTATTTGCATCATGATATCATACCATCACCCTATTAACCATTATCCTTATTCACTTTACCTACATTACCATCTCATAATTAATGAATTAAACATATTATCAAAGCATGTTCAAGGAATCTGTGGTACATAACATAGCTGCAGAAACATCTACAACAATCTCAGAGAAACATCAAACATTGCGATAGACAAAAAGACAGAGATCTATATCAATCATTCCCAATATTAACCACTTATACTATGAAATGAGAACTCGACACAGTTCTCGTTTTTCTCTCTCCTAATTTTAGTAGGTATTTTTAGCTCCGTTTCAAAAAGGGGTGATGCCAGTATCACACATTTTCATTTCGAGGCATTTTTTGGGACCTTTGAATTATCTTTATCATAAAAAAATTTAGTTTCTATTTTCAGGTGCATTTTTAGAAATTTAGCAAAATAGCATACATTTTTAAGCAATTTATAATGAAAAACATATACATTTTGCAATTTTTTCTATAAAATAAGACATTTTTATGGACAAAATAAGACACTTTTATGGACAAAATTGTAAAAAATTCCAGAAAATATAGACATTTAAAACCATTTTCAATCAATTTTCAGATATGTTTTGTATAAAAATGATACTATTTCATATTATTTTCTGAAAAGTGTTGATTCACATAAATTCAAGAAAAACTATACAAATTATTTGTAAAAAACATATTTCAAACATTATATATAGAAATTTTATTTCTAAAATTAAGTCTGAAAGTCAAAACATTATTAATATATCTTATCAAAATATTGTCAAACTTAGCATTTTTTTCAAAACATGAAACTAATCAACAATATCATGCAGGCCACATTCATGTCCTCTTCTGCTACATGTTTCCCGCCTCTAACATTATAATAAAATAAATTAAAAAACAAATTAAACTAACCCCTAACAACATTATAATAAACAATTCCTAACAACATTATAAACTAACATTTAAAAAAAAATAAAAATAAAAATTAAACTAACATTAAAACTAATAGATTTAAACTAATGTTCTTATAATTAAAAATTAAAAATAAAAATAAAAACCCAATAAACTAACCTAACATTATAATTAAAAAATAAAACTAATTAACTATATACTAACATTACACAAAATTTAAAAAAACTTAAAAAATAAATAAATATAACATTATAAAAAATTAAAAATTAAAAAAAAACAAAGTATACAAAATTTTAAAATAAATTAAAAACAAAAATAAAAACAGACTAAAACTAACATGATAAAAAATTAAAAAAAAAAAAAAAAACAAACTATATATAATAACAAATCAAACTATATAACATTTAAAAACAAATTTAAAAAAAAATTAAAAACAATAAAAAAATCAAAATATAAAACATTAAAACAAAATTTTAAAAACAATTAAAAAACCAAACTATACAAAAATCTAAAAAAAAATTAAAAACAAAATAATTTAAAAAGAAATTATTCTATACAAAAAATTAAAAATAAAAAAAAATTAAACACAATTTAAAAAAAAAAAAAACATGTAATGGTTAGGGAGGTTGGTTGCGGCGATGGAGGGGGGAGGTGGGCGACGGCGGTGGCGGGGGAAGGGGAGGGCGGTGGAGGGGGAAGGGAAGGAGGTGGTGGAGCTGGGCGGGGAAAGGGAGGAGGAGGTGGAAGGGAGGGGCGAGCATCGAGCCACTCGCTTGAGCACCAAAGGGCAGCCCTCACGGCCCTCGTCGATGCCCGACATCGACGAGGGAGGGGGGAGGTGGGCAACGACGATGGTGGGGGAAGGGGAGGGCAGCAGAGGGGGAAGGGGAGGAGGTGGTGTATTTGGGCGCGGGAAGGGAGGAGGAGGTGGAAGGGAGGGGCGGGCATCGAGCCGCTCGCTTGGTCGCCAAAGGGGAGCCCTCATGGCCCCCGTCGATGCCGGGAATCGACGTGGGCCGTGAGGGCCTCCCCTTGGCGCCTTAGCGAGTGAGGTTTCTCCTTTGGGTGCCAAGGGGCATCCCTCACAGCCCCCGTCGATGCCCAACATCGACGGGGGCCGTGAGGGATGCCCCTTGGCACCCAAAGGAGAAACCTCACTCGCTAAGGCGCCAACATCGACGGGGGCCGTGAGGGATGCCCCTTGGCGCCCAAGCGAGGGAGGTAGTGAGCAACCTCCCTCGCTTGGGCGCCAAAGGGAGGCCCTCACGGTCCCCGTCAATGCCCGGCATCGAGGGGGCCATGAGGGCTTCCCTTTGGCTCCCAAGCAGGCGGTGCCCTCCCCCTCCTTCCTCCTCCCCACTCCCCTCCACTTCCCCCCTCCCCCCGCGCCCGCGCCCTCCCTTCCACCTCCCCCCACCGCCCTCCCTTCCACCGCCACCACCCACCACCTCCTCCTCCTCCCTTATCCCTCTGTATCCCTCCCCTTCCCCCTCCTCAATCCTCCCCCGCTGCCCTCCCCTTCCACTGCCACCGCCCACCTCCCCGCCATTGCATTGTTTCATTTTTTTTTAATTTTTTTTTTTTTTTTAAATTTGTTTAATTTTGTATAGTTTATGTTTTTTTAAATTTTGTTTAATTTTTTGTTTAAAGTTTGTTTAATTTTTTTTAAATTTTGTTTAAAATTTGTTTAATTTTGTATAGTTTGATTTTTTTATTGTTTTTAATTTTTTTTTTAATTGTTTTTAAGTTTTTGTATAGTTTTTTTAAATTTTTTTATAATGTTAGTTTGGTTAGTATATAGATACTTAGTTTTTTTTTTAATGTATTTTTAAATTTTTAATTATAATGTTATCTTAGTTTAGTTTGTTTTTAATTTTTAAAATTTTTTTAATTATAACATTAGTTAAAATTTGTTAGTTTAATTTGTTTTTAATTTCTTTTTTAAAACCCAAAGCTAATATTCGTGGAATAGGGAGCATTCATGCAAGATGGGAGTGTGTTAAACCAAGCCGTAGATCCCGAAGGAATATGACATCTGAAATGATGGGTATAGATGTAGACTCAGATTATGCACCCATTGATAATAGAGAAGAGTATAGGTCATCTACATCTTCATCAAGTCCTTCATCTGCAGAAAATGTAGATTTTGATGGGGTGTCAGAATCCATGGATGAATTTGAAGAAGCAGTGTAGATGCTTTTTATTAGTATGATTTTTGTAATTGAAACTCTAGAGGATTTTTTGATGATGGGGTGTTAAAATCCATGGATGAATTTGAAGAAGCAGTTTAGATGCTTTTTACTAGTATGATTTTTGTAATTAAAACTCTAAAGAAGTTTTTGAATATTTATATGAACCATTTGTTCTTGTATTCTCTAATATATTATCTCATTATGAATCACATCATAATTCCTTTGTTTTTATATGGTTATAATGGTGAAATTATTAGAGAAATTTGTTTTTTTGTTTAATATGCAATTTTCCTGAAAGTTGTAATTTATCTCTTCAAGAAATTTTTTTTTTCCAATTTAAGGTTGATTTTAAAGTTTTGTTAAACAACAATATGGGATGTTTAGGCCATGGCTCTATTTTTTACCCTAAACAAAATACGTGTATACTGGTATCAACACTTTTCTATTTGGGGGGTGTTTTTGGTGTTTATTTTGCAAAAATCATCGTTTTTATGGGTAGAGTTCTCGTTCATAGTATATAGTTCTCGTTTCATAGTATAAGTGGTTTATTTATCATGCATTTCTCAACCACTACAAACTCATGGAAATTGCTGCGATCTGACAGACCAAAATCGAACAAATGCTTCCATAGATCGATCCAAAAGATAAAAAAACAAAAATAGATGCGAAGATATCATGCTAGAAAGGTTCCCTTTGTTGATGTATATGTAACTTCGGAATGTATTTCACATATATGTATATTGTATTCCTATAGAGATGGTATTATTCCTCTATAAGGAAGTGTCGTCATTTATATTGTAAGTGTCGTAACTTATACTTGATGGGTTATTAGACCACCTTATTTGGGGTCGGCCCTGTATAAGTCATGTGGGTCAAAGGGTTATTAGACCACCCTATTGGGGGTCGTCCATGTGGGTCAAAGGGTTATTAGACCACCCTATTGGGGGTCGGCCCACTCAGCATTATGTTATGTGGTAAAGTTCGAGCCTACATGAGTTAGGTAAAAAGGCAAGTCAAGTCAAGTATAAATAGAGTGTGGGAGGCACTCTATTTACTCACTCACTTCTCACACATGCACTCAAGGAGGAGTGGCGCATTTATGGAGGAGGAGGATTTGCTGCTAGGTTATGGCTATCTCTCTTGGTTGGTTGTATCATTGCTCTATCTATCTCTGAGGAAGTTATTGGGGTTTTTCACCTTTATGGTTTTCCCCAAGTAAATCTTTGTGTCTCTTTTGTGCTTGCATTATTGTCTCCATGATTGATATGCTGTAGATATGTTGTACATGTTGTTCTCTCAGTTAAGATCCTAGATCAAATTGAAGTAAATTCAGAAAATTTAACATGGTATCAGAGCTAGCCTGAAAGAAGGCATGATATGGCATGTATGACACTTGTTGCACTTACGATGCTAGGGCTTGATATAGAAAAAACCAGTCATCGTATCACTTTCGCTATAAATCCGTTTTGGCGAAGTTTTCGGATCTGAAATTGTTACAGGACGAAGATTAAATCTCCAGGTACCTTGTGTCCAAAGGAAAACCTCTAATTCGTTGTACTTTGTGATTTATGATCTGTACAATATAAGGTTTCTGCCTCTTCCATATCTGAGTCAAAATCAGGTGACCTTGGGAAAAAGGTCATATCTTGGGATAGGAAGATCCAAATGAAATTTAGTAAAAAGTGACAGGTAGTACACAGTCTGTACTATCTCAGAAAACTTTTTCAAAGGCCGAAGTTGAACCAGTGACACGTGGAACACCGTACAAGTTCGCTCTCCTGTATTATCCCATAAACAGGTTATGTTGCGACACTTGGCATAAATCTCTCTCAGAGAGTCTAATTGAGGTCAGACCTATCAGGATGGAAATATAACAGGCCGAGCTATCTCAGAAAATTTGTTTAGAGGCCGAAGTTCAAACAGTGACACGTGGCACGCCGTACAAGTTCGCTCTTCTGTTTTATCCCAAAACAGGTCACGTTACGAAATTTGACATAACTCTCTCTCAGAGAATCTAATTGAGGTCAGACCTGTCAATATGGAAAGATAATAGGTCAAGATATCTTAGAAAACTTTTTCAGACCCTTTGGATTGAAAAGTTTGGAGTTACACCAGAAACAATCAGGTACATATTTCTGTCAAAACAGAATTATTTTTTAGTACCTTCATTCATGGCTTCCGGAATTTAGGGCTTTGGAGAAAGTTGGAATTTTTGTAATCGGAGAACACAGCTTGATGCTACTCATCAAAATAGAAATTTAGAGACCAAGATCATAATTTTTGGTTGGGTAGAAGGCCGGTCTTGATTAGACCCTAGTTCGGGACTTTGATCAGAAAAGTGGAAAATTAGGGCTTCTGTAAAAATGGGAATTTTTGAAATCTGTGACCACGGCTGGAAGCTCCTTAGAAAAATAGAAGCTTAGAACTTTGGATCAAACATTTTGATTGGGAAGAAGAGTGGGCTTCATCAAACCCCAGTTCAGGGTCACGTCCAGTGAATCCAGAAGTTTCGAAGGCAAAATTGAGGAGTGAAACTTTGCAGTTTTCAAATTCTAAATATACCAGTTTGATCAGCTCATCAAAGCGCATATTTCTATCCTTTCAGAAGTTTGAAATTCAAAGTTTGAATTTTTGAGGTTTCTCTGACAAACCCATATCCAGCTCCAGGTCCAGTTCTTGCCAATCAAGTGGATTGGGTTAATCCTAGAAGAAGATGGATTGATCATCTGCATGAGTGAAGAAGTTCCTGTTTCAGAGGGAGATGAGGCCAAGGCCTTACATAAGAAGATTACAAGCGATCTCGACAGGTATGACTCATCGAGGTACACCAAGAAAGACAAATCATGTTCTGGTCCAAGAACATATGATCATGATAACATGAGGACAAACATTCATCCATTGTCATGGATCTCATAGAAGATCCATTTACGAGGTATGTATAACTTGGTTTTGTAATAGTTAACCTATGAGATATACAGGTTACTAGCACAAGTCATTGAAGAAGAACAAGAAGACATCATGTGAGTATGTTAGACATAAATAGCTAGCATGCTAATCTAGGTATGTTTTTCCTATATCAAGATAGAATCCTACCTTGTGTTAGGATCTTATACTGTTGTTGATAATGATTATTCATGAAGTCATAGGTTTGAATAATCATGATTGTATGCATATTATGTTTCTTACCATAATTGATGATATGACTAACCAGAAGAATCATGATGGTACAGGTTTGAATAATCACAGGTTTTATGCATTTTATATCTCTTATCTTGATTGATGATTCAACTAACCTGAAGAGTCATAGGTTTGAGTAATTACAGGTTTAGACATGTTATGTTTCTTATGATTTGACTAACCATAAGAATCCTACATAAACCTTGAATGCTAATGCTTATTATTTCTGTTTGAAATGATCATGACTATACATGCTTGAGATTATTGTGTTTTAATAGTATACTAATGAATGTATGATTTTATATGAGATCACAAGGATAACACATTCATGATACTAATAAGCATGCATAGGGACCAAGGATGAATATGAGATTCAAGAACAAGTAATCCAGGAAGCAAAGATCAAGAGGGAGTACACTCCAGTGGTTTATGCAAGGATGCAGATATTCAGAGGGAGTTGACCATCTCTCTACATCCCACAATAGAAAGGTGTAGAAGAAGCTACTTCAGATTAGGACTCCAGCAGCTCCTGCAAGGAAGCGAAGACTCAGAGGGAGTCCACCCAATGAACAAACAAAGATAAGTATTTGAATTGTCATTTCTTAAATAATACTGTTCAATAATGTATATACTGATGTTCCTAGAATTAGGTTGTGTATTATGCATATTAGAATAATTGCATTGATGAACAGTATACTCCTAATATGCATGGGTAAGTGGCCTATGGCACTGTACAACATTCCATTGCTACTTATCTAGAATGAAACCTCTTTGCTGACATGTTGGGAGTTGTGCACACTCTTAACAATGTTCTGGTAGAGATTGGAAGGCATCTAGAAAGTTACGGGATATGGATAAATGTTGTATTGAAGCATTGGCTAAGATAATTGCATGACTGTATGACATATTTCTTTATGTGTAAGAATTTGTTCTGAAAACTGTGAGATGTTTTCTAATCATGCAATTTAACTTGTTGTGTAGGAAAGATCGTATGCCATCTCCTACAAAAGAAGAACTACAACATTTGTTCAGCAACAAAATTATCTATTGAAGATATTGAAGTTCCCAGGATACGGGAAGAATGCCATGATCCGTCGATCATGAAGAACGGTGTTTGGGATGCGGTCCCAAGAGCTGAAGGGAAGTCTGTTGTGACTTCCAAATGGAACTATCAGATCAAGCATATTGCAGATGGCAGCATTGAGAAATATAAAAGTGATGAAATAGAAGCTGCACCAGATGGATTTCAAGACAGCATGGTGTAGTCATATATGTGTGCAGAACTTGGTTTGGTAGGATATATAGGTTTCTATCCAGTTTGGGATTTACCAAGAATAAAGCGGATTCCAACCTTTTCTACAAGGTTGAGGAAGGCAATCCAGTGATACTACTTTTGTATGCGGATAACCTGTTTGTTACAGGTGAAAATAGATTGATTGCCGACACGCAGGGGAAGCTTGCTGCTGAGTTCGAGATGAAGAACTTGGGGATGATGCACTATTTGTTTTGGCATGGAGGTGTGGCAGAGTGATGGAATCTTCCATGGACAAGGGAAGTTTGCAGTAGAGATCCTGAAGAGATTTGGGATGATGGATTGCAAGGCCATGGCCACACCTATGGAATCGAATCTGAAGCTTCTATGTGATGCTTCATCTGATCTGGTTGATGTCTCCATGTATCGTCAGATGATTGGGTCCTTGATGTACCTGACGAACACGAGACCAGACATTTGCTTTGCTGTGAACACATTGAGCCAGTTCCTGACGGATCCGAGGAATGTTCACCTGGTTGCTGTAAAGCATGTTCTGAGGTACCTGAAGGGTACAGTGGATTATGGGCTCAAGTATGAAGCGAATCAAAAGTTTAACTTGCAGGGTTATGTTGAATCAGATTGGGCTGGTAGTGCTGCAGATAGGAAGAGCACATCTGGGTGTTGCTTCAATATGGGATCAGGTGTGATCTCTTGGTTTAGCAGGAAGCAGTCCTGCGTAGCACTGAGTACAGCAGAGGCTGAGTATGTTGCAGCCTGTTCAGCTATTTGTGAGGAAGTATGGCTACGGAAGCTACTGTCTGAGTTATTTGATCTCCCGCTGGATGCTACTGGTATCTTCTGTGATAACCAGAGTTGTGTGAAGCTATCCGAGAACCCAGTGTTTCATGACAGGTCGAAACACATAGAGATCAACTATCACTATATCAGAGATATGGTGCAGAGAGGAGCTGTGAAGCTCCTATATGTTGTGACGGACGAGCAGATTGCAGATGTACTGACGAAGCCACTAGCCAGGGTGAAGTTTGAGTACTTCAGAGAGAGGCTTGGCATTCTTCAGATCGAGGACACTTCGAGGAAGAAGTGATGGACACATTTGCTGAAGCCATTCCAAGCATGTTGGAAGGAGGATCCTTCACATGGCTGTGGATGTAAGCGCTGGATGATGAGCATCAGGATGATGTTCTGGTTTCTGCTTGGATATGATCAGTTGGATCATTATATGTATATATGTATGCATCATGTTGGATGCTGGATATGATCGGATGGATTATGTGTATGTATTTTGTATGAACGCATCATGTTGAATGCTGATGGATACATTGTGTGGATCATGTATCTTTGTATGATCAGGTGGATACTTGGATGATCGTGGATGACGAGCTTCTCCAGATGACATGCAGCAGGATGTTGCAGTGATGATGATCAGGAAGATCATGTATGTTGATGGATACATTGTGTGGATCATGTATCTTTGTATGATCAGGTAGATCATGTATGCCGATGGATACATTGTGTGGATGATCGTGGATGACGAGCTTCTCCAGATGACATGCAGCAGGATGTTGCAGTGATGATGATCAGGATGATCATGTGTACATCAGGATGATGTTTGATGAGTATCAGATGATACTTTATGGCCGTGGATCAGGCTGTGCAGGAAAGCATGTAATTTGTGCCCTGGGAGATTTGCAGATGGTCTTTCGAGGTTTTTCCTATGGCATGTAATTCGGTGCCCTGGGACATCTGGCAAATGCTCTTGCGAGGTTTTGCTTGGGAGGACATGTAATTTGTGCCCTGGGAGATCTGCAGATAGTCTTTTGAGGTTTTGCCTATGGCATGTAATTCGGTGCCCTGGGATATCTGGCAGATGCTCTTGCGAGGTTTTGTCCTATGGCATGTAATTTGCTCCTGGGAGATCTGGACAGGATGAAAAAGGCCTCAGATACTTCAGCCAGGTTTTGCCATGACCACATGTAATTTGCTCCTGGGAGATTTGGACAGGATGAAAAAGGCCTCGGATGCTTCAGCCAGGTTTTGTGGTGAGATCACATGTAATGTTCTCCTGGGAGATCCGATAGGTAGAGCCGCATGCTCGTAACATCCTGGGATGCTTCAGCCAGGTTTTGTGATGGGTCACATGTAATGTGCTCCTGGGAGATCCTACAGGTAGAGCTGTGTGCTCGTAACAGCCTGGGATGCTGCAGCCAGGTTTTGTGATGCACGTAATGAGTCCTGAGAATTCCACAGTATGGCCAGTGATGATGAATACCTGCAAATGGTGGGCCTACATCCAGTATGAAAAAGGACTGGCTCTGTAGAACTTCCTATGACGAGTAGATTCAGAGAATGATTGATATAGCAGCAGCAGTGACGATAATGATGACTCGATGACGATTATCCAGTGATGATGATCCAGAAAAGATGACTTGTGCTAGAAGAACTGTGCTGAGAAATACCTTCCTAGTTAAGAGGGAGTGTTGATGTATATGTAACTTCGGAATGTATTTCACATATATGTATATTGTATTCCTATAGAGATGGTATTATTCCTCTATAAGGAAGTGTCATCATTTATATTGTAAGTGTCATAACTTATACTTGATGGGTTATTAGACCACCTTATTTGGGGTCGGCCCTGTATAAGTCATGTTGGTCAAAGGATTATTAGACCACCCTATTGGGGGTCGGCCATGTGGGTCAAAGGGTTATTAGACCACCCTATTGGGGGTCGGACCACTTAGCATTATTTTATGTGGTAAAGTTCAAGCCTACATGAGTTAGGTAAAAAGGCAAGTCAAGTCAAGTATAAATAAAGTGCGGGAGGCACTCTATTTACTCACTCACTTCTCACACATGCACTCAAGGAGGAGTGGCGCATTTATGGAGGAGGAGGATCTGCTGCTAGGTTATGGCTATCTCTCTTGGTTGGTTGTATCATTGCTCTATCTATCTCTGAGGAAGTTATTGGGGTTTTTCACCTTTATGGTTTTCCCCAAGTAAATCTTTGTGTCTCTTGTGTGCTTGCATTATTGTCTCCATGATTGATATGCTGTAGATATGCTGTACATGTTGTTCTCTCAGTTAAGATCCTAGATCAAATTGAAGTAAATTCAGAAAATTTAACACCCTTAGGATTACAATCATTAATATTATCTGGATATCTTTATGCTTACAATCATACTTCTATTTATAGGCTCACTTGGTTGTTACAAAATGGTCCTAATAACCCATTGCTAACTAGCTTAACCAAACACTTCTGCATATCTCGGCTTTGCGATCGGTCCTTTGTTCTTGTCTTTGACCCTTTCGTCGCTTGTGGGTTCCGCACTTTTGTACTTTGGACCCGTGCCAAAAATTTCCTAGGAAACAACCATAACATCATGAATCTTGTTGTTGAACATAAACCAAAATGGCACCTCTGAAATTACTTTGGAGAACATTCCCTTAATATTTCTATATAATTTGAAATGAGTGTGTATATAAGATTACATAATGAGATAGGTAATAAATCCTCATAATAAGATGGCTTATTATTCTTGGAGATTAAATAAATGTGTTCGGCTAACATGGGATATGTATAGAAGATAGAACACCTTCAACAACTGCTTACACAAACATATCACATATCAACACATCAATGTTTTACGTGGTTAAAATGATCAAAGAGGGAAACAATCCACCTCCCCATCCAAATAGATACTTGAGGCAATATATTATGAATCATGGATCCCACCACCCTAGAATAGGTGACCAAGATACTCAAGTCTATTGAGAATCATCTCAATCGTGTAAAGAAAAAGTAAAACTACCCATTCTTTCATGGGACCAAAACTCAAAAGTAGAAATCTTCCAATCATAGGCCATCCCTTTTATTGGGACCTAACTAAATCACTGCATAGATAGGCTAGGAAAGAGCTACTACAAGATCCTCAACCTATGAAATTGTAAGCCAAACCGATCTATCACCCCCCCAACATACAATGAAAACTATTATGAGTTATAAATATGTGAATATCGTGACTCTTTGATGGATCTGAACAAGCTATTTTACTTCCCTGAGTCTAAGTATTATTCTATGAGGAATAAAGGGTTGAAGGTAGTGTACACCGGGGCATGATGAGTCTCAACTTTTAAATATTCTAGATATAAATCTTCATGAATTTGGTATATAAATGTGGCACGTCCTTGTATATCTCTTATAGGTAAACATCATGAACTAATTTGAACATTACATAATCATTTTTAGAGGAATTTTGTAGACTATAACAGTACTTGAGATTTCAATGGATGTGAATTTAGCAAATGGGACAAAATAGAGTTGTAAGAGGTGCCTACAAGGTAAATCTCTTGCACTTAAATGACAACAAAACGTACTGAGATTTGGTTTAAAATAACTCTGTAGTTTATACAACATATAAACATATATATTGGTGTCCATTTTGTCACCATTTTTTATTACTAAACATGCTATAATTGGCTTTATTTTCACTGTTTTGATATGATATGTCATTCTCTTTTCCATTCAGACTATCAAACAGAACCAGGTATGCATTTATTTGACAATCATACGAATCTGCATGAATAACTATCATCATTTTTTATGGTTTATTGACAATTATCTCATATTTTTAGACGTACTTGGCATTTAGTTTTTGTTCTACAGGATGAGTTCGTCATTCGGACCTTCATTCAGCCATGTGGTCACGCTAAAGTCATCCATCCACATTCATCCCACCGTTCAGCCCTCCATTCATACCCACGGAATCGTCGGTTGAGATATTTCGGGGCAATAAAGTTAAAAATGGTGATGTGGGTTCTGTTAAGGATGTGTCTCTCACAATTTATGAACCTTCATTCCATAAGATTCATCCTCCTATTCGCACAAGCTGACAGCACACTCTCTTCCCATGTCGACGTTCCAGAAGTTCCTCGTCCTCCCACGCTCAGCCTACCAGCACATCCTCCGCCCATGATTGAAGGAAACCGATTCCTATCTATTCACGTCAAGGAGAATCAATGGCGTGGACTTAGGCAGACGCCCTGTGCGGTGTCATGAACCACCTTGCAACCATTTCTTTAGTCATTAAACCTTCTATTTTTAGAGAGATCGACTATGTCGACCTTCTCTCTCATTGTAAACCTATATAAAGATGTTTCCTATGAAGAAATGCAACATAAGCATTGATACATATACATAGTAGTTGTAACACATAAATAGTACCTGTAACTTTTATATAGACGCTGAGTAATTTTTATCAGTTAATGGAAGTTTCAATTTTCTAGCTGTTCATGTTCTATTGTTGGTGAAGAATTTCAGTTAATCTTCAACCCACGATTACTGGGAAGGGCCCCTCAACAACCATAGGTTTTACTGTATATATTTTGCATTTCCTTTTTTCAAATTAATAGTTTTCATTTCCACTATTTGATTTGTTTCCTGTACATGACCGTTATTTATTTCTTGTAGTTATATCTTGTTGCTAGTTTAAATCATTAATTTAATTTACATGCTTAGAAGTTAAAGTGACCGGTCATGCTTAAATCTTCTTAGTTTGCTTTCAGTTTGTCATTTGCAATTAGATAAAGCTAATTAGTTAATGCTTATGTAGTTCAAGTCTAATTCATAGTTTGAATTAGTTCTGTTAGTTTTTCTCATGTAGTTGTAGGTTGGTTTTATTTACATTTCAACCTTGTTTTATCATGTGTAGAAGTAGTTTGCTTTCCTTAGATAATGATTAGTGTAGGTTGCTTATTTCCATTATAACTCTAAATAGTCTATCTACTTCTTTTTCATGCACTGTAGGTTCATATGCATAAACCAACTGGCGTTAAGATCATTCAGTCTGCTTCTTTCCTTAGTTTAAATCGTTTTCTTCCATCCAGACTGTCATTTGGACCGTCTTTCAGACCGCCATTCGAATCATCATACAGACTTTAATATTTTCTGCATTGTTTTTATGCTTGTTTAGAATCCAGTTTCTTAGGTTTTTAAGTTGTAATATTTCTTATATTTAATTAGCATTATTAGATGTAATTAGGATCTTGTTCTACACTACATAGAGTTTTAGTTTACTTCCATATTCATCTTGAGTTCTCGTTCCATTCCCTTAACTATTGCTTTAGTTACTTTACAGATTATGTTTCTTTTATGTCTTACTATTCTAGAATTTATCAGTTTCATTCTTAGTGTAGTTCCTTACATGTTGTTAAGATTAATTTTCGATTAGACTTAGTAATTTCAGTCTGCAGAATTACATTATTTTTTTATAGTTTCTCAGTTCAAGCATATGATTAGTTTTCCAATTTACATAGTTAATGAATATGTTCATAGAATATGATTTGGTTTAGAAATTAAATATCTTTATCAAGTTTCCTACTTGCTTCTACATTAAATATCTTTATCAAGTTTTCTACTTGCTTCTCAATCAAATTCAGTTTCAAGTAAGTATCTTTATTAATCTTTCTACTTGCTTCTAGATTTCATTTGTTCCAAGTCATTTTCTTATGGATAAAAGATAGATTCAATGTTTAAAGTTTGTTGTAATTGGACACTTGCATTTGTTTGTCGAAGTTAAACTAGATTTGTTTCCATTTTGTTTCCTTGTTACATTCGAAATCCATTTTGATACCTTCTCTCTTGTTCCCATTACATTCGATACATTTCCTCAGAATCCTCAAGGAGAATGGAATTAGGTAGTATAGTTTGATCTTGAGTTGAATGTATGAATAGTTTTTGAATTCATTAAGTAGTTTGTAGTGTTTCTTTAAGTGAATATAGTTTCTAATATCCTTAGTTAGTTGTCAATTAAATCATTTCATAGATAGGTTTTTGAGCTCATTCACAGTTATCTTCTAATTCTGAGATTAGAGTTTGAATTATTAATCAGCAGCTTTCAATTTAATCAAAGTAGTTCTATTTTGATTAAGTCTTGCTTCTTAGAATAATATTTGTTGTTTTTATCTTTTCAGTTATTATTCATAGAGTAGAGTAGTATAGATTGATACTATTATGATCAATTGGTTTAATTAGGCTTAACTAGCTCAGTAATTGTATTCCAGGAGTTTGACTCGGTTTTTCATTTTGAAAGATCTTTCAATCTTTTCTTTATTAAACATTTCTAAGGTTTGTCGAGCCAAAACCTTAAGTGACATTCTACCTCAGCATATATACTGTGCCACAACTCTAAGATTACCAACCCTAGTCAATAATTAATATTTTTGTGATTCCTTAAGACAGTAAATACACCTCAACATTTTGGCACCGTTGCTGGGGAGTTGTAGATAGGTAGAATTCAGTTGTAGATAGGTAGAACTCAGTTGTAGATAGGTTGAATTCTCTTTTAAAAATTTAGTGAGAGATTGAATTTCCTTTCTAAAACTTAGAAATAGGATGGTGACGGGTAAGCGGTAAGACAAGAGGTAAGAACCTATGCATCTGTTATAAAAGGCATCCCCAAAACCCAACAATAGTAGTGATGCAGGTAGAATTTATTTCACTTATAGTTTTTTTTTTCATGAATAGGTCTAGAGACTCAAAAGGTAGATTTATTAAAACTATCCCTCCTACTAAAATCCCTACTAAAATTCCTACTAACCTATACGGGGGGCGTGCCACCCCAACTACTAACTGAGCAGAAAGGTATCGGAAGACACCTAAAGGGGATAATCCTACTTGGAAAGCAAAGGAAACCCTTTCTAGAAATCAAATAAGGGAAACAATAGGGACATCAGAAAAGTCTGTTCATAAAGAAATTCCACTAGAAGAACGTCAAGCTCATATTGAGACCGAAGCTAGACAAGCAGAAATTCAAAAGGATAAAAATTCAGAACCTCTCAACCCTCTAGATAAAACTTCAGAACCTCTCAACCCTCCATTAGTTCAAAAAAACAAAGACACTACCTTTTCAATAGTAGGTGGTCCAAACTTGGTAGACTTTATTGATCCTACACAATTAGATACTCTATTTGAAAATTCTGTGAACATAGTTATTTCACAGATTGAAACAATAACGATAGGACCTTCAAAACTGGACTCCCACATAGCTGGTAAATATCCTCCTAGAAAGAAGAATATTCTTCTAGAAAAAGAACGTTGGGATATCCCATATTCCCCAAGAAAAGAACCACTTAAGTATTCTCTCTTTAGAAATCAAGTGTTCATGGAGGATGAAAATGAAGATCATGTCCGACAAGATGAAGAAGAGGGAGAGGTTAGAACTGAAGGTACTTTTGGATTCCCTATCCTAGACACTGCACAATATGTAACTATGAAAAACATCCCTCCTTCCTCACTGTTGACCTTTTATGGGAAGAGTAGTGAGGATCTAGATACATTCTTATTCAAATTTGACATTTTGAGTAGGAGTTATAATTACCTACAAGATGGCCAGAAGTTAAAACTCTTTCTTGCCACATTAAAAGATTCTTCTCTGCAATGGTTCATGGGATTAGGAGAATCTAGTATTAGAACTTGGGAAGACATGAAAAATGTATTTCAACGGAAGTATCAGGATTACTGTAAACCTAAGGACTCTTGCTATGATATTTTTAAAATACAACAACTTGAAGATGAAATCCTAGAAGACTATCTCGAAAGATTTAACTATGTGTTACATAAATCTAAATATAGTGATCTTTGGGAAGATGCAGTAAGGACACTCTGCCTTAAGGGAATCTCAGAAGAATTCTTAGAAAACCTTAATCTCATGGAAGCAGGAGACATCTCTCATAATCCTTTTTCACATATTTGTGAGCTATGTAGGAATTACTCTAGGAGTAGAGGGAAAAGTGGAAGACACTTTTGAAAATCTTGTGCTAGGAACCTAAAAGGAAACACATTTGGTCCTGGTGGAGTTATAAGGGTAGAATTGGGAAACCTATTGGAAAACTTTAAAACAGATATCTTAGGATCCATGGGTTCTTAATTGGATGCATTACAAGCCAAAAAGAGACAGGATGAAGAGCATGGAGTAATGAGTGTTTTCTGTCCTAGGTGTAGATCTAAACATCCCCAACAGGAATTTCCATTGAATAATGTTTTGGTTTGTCACCTTTGTACAGAAGAACATCCAACTGATAATTGTCCATCGTTGCCTGGGTTGCAAGCTGTATATAAGAGTGGAAACTTTGGTGAAACATCTAGGAGGCCTTGGCAACATAGAGATCAACCATCATATCAAGATCCATAATCACAATTTCCACCCTATTACCATCCTTATCTACCTCTCCAACAATGGAACACTTTAGGTTAGCAAAATTGGCTACCTCAGTACCCTTCTCATAATGCTCAACAACAACAATGGCCACAAGAATGGAGAGGGAAATATTATTCTCAACCACCTCCTCCCAATCCTAAGTATCCTTACCCACCTAATATCCAGCAACTCTTGCCCAGATTTGTACCTCCTTCACTACCCCCTATCACAAATCAACCTCACCATTTCCAGAATATGAATCCTCCAAGACCCACAATATTACCTACACAACCGATACCAAATCCTAACAACAAGCCAACTCAAGCCCTTAATAGAATTGGGTTGCTACCTCTTCCATCATATGCCATTTCGACTGCACCAGTACATGAGATTCAACTGCGGTCTGGAAGAGTTTTGCAAGATTAGCCCAAGTCATCAGTTGTTATCCAAGAAGAGAATGATGAAGAAAATGTACCTAGTGAAGTTTTGAATGATGACATGCTTGAAGATGTGGTCATTCCTAAATATTCAACACACATCCATCCCCATAAAGAAGTAATTATGCGAGAAAAGTCACCCCCATATCCGGAGCGTCTAGTAATAGAAAAACCTGTAACTTATCCAGAGTATGATATCATTAACGAATTGAAAAGTATTTGTATTAAGATCCCTTTGTTACAAGCCATTAGAGATATACCAATCTATAGTAAAGTGAAATAGGAACTCTGTATCAAACGACTAGGTAAAAACCAAAAATATCCTCTGACAATTCATGTTATAGGTGAAATGTCAAATTACATAGCAAACCAACCTAGAATTCCAAAATATACAAATCGAGGAAATCTTATGGTGACTGTTATCATTAATGACACTACCATAGGAAACACCCTTATTTATATAGGATCTGCTATTAACCTAATGACTACCATAGTTTTAGAAACTCTCCATTTAGGACAATTCCTCCGTCCTACCCCAACAATGCTAGAATTAGCAGATTGCACTATGGTACAACCTGCTGGGATCTTAGATGACATCATTATATCAATAGATTCATGGGAATATCCTGTGGATTTTATGGTCATAGAATCAAAAGACCCTTCTAAAGGACACCCCATTATTCTAGGAAGACCTTGTTTGTCCACTCTAATGCATTTATAGGATGCAGGGATGGAGAGATGATTATCTCTGATCGGTTATCTACAAGAAAACTTGCCTTATACCCTCCAACACAACCAGTAACTGAAAACCTGTTTTGGTTAGATTGTCCTTTTGGGGATGAGAACTTGGAATAACTTTCCCTTGTTAGTAATTTCCCCTGGTCACTTCAAGAACAAAATACCGAGAATGTGTTGAACCAATTTATCTCTTCCACAACATGTATAGAATTTCCTCAGTCTTTTTCCCAACTTGATCAAATATTTGGAGATGAATTCCAAGAAAACATTTACAAGTACACCCTATGTCTTCACAATCGAAGAACATCTAGGATCCTATACCATACCTTGCGAGGTTAGTTCCAAAAAATTTCTACATATAAATGCAAGTTTACATGAGAGTTAGCAAAAACAATTACTAAAATTTCTCAAGAGTCAAATTGGAGCATTTGCATGGGAATACACCGATATGAAGGGAATACACCCAGATACCTGTATTCACCACATTTACACAGATTCAAACATACCTCCTATCAGGAAACCCCGGAGAAGAATGAATCCATCCATAAAGGATATAGTAAAATATGAATTACAAAAACTCCTTAACGCTAGTTTTATCTATCCAATTTCTAACAGTAAATGGGTGTCTCCTCTGGTAGTATTTCCAAAGAAAGTTACAGGGAAATGGCGTATTTGTGTTGACTTTTGAGAGTTGAACAAGGCCACTCTTAAGGACTACTTCCCTTTACCTTTCATTGACCAGGTGTTAGATACCTTGTCAGGGAAACAATATTTTTCTTTCCTTGATGGGTATAGGGGATACAATCAAATATTAATAGCACATGAGGATCAAGACAAGACAACTTTTACTTATTCTTGGGGGACATATGCCTATCGAGTGTTGCCATTTGGCCTATGTAATGCACCTGCCACTTTCCAATGTGGAGTTATAGGAATATTTGTTGACCTTATACATGACTGTGTAGAAGTTTATATGGATGGTTTTATAGTTTATGGAAATACCTTCCAAGAAGTCCTTGATAATCTCAAAACAGTTCTTATTCGGTGCCAAGAAATGAACTTATCCCTTAGTCATGAAAAATGTAAGAAGCTACTAACCGAGGGCATAGTTCTGGGACATCATGTCTCTCTTCAAGGTATCAAGGTGGATCCTACCAAGATAGAAATAATTGTTAATCTTCCTCCTCCAAAAAATACGAAGGAAGTAAGAAGTTTTCTTGGCCACACAGGCTATTGTAGACGTTTTATTGAAAACTTCACTAAGATAACCGCATCCATGTTCAAGGAACTCATGAAAGACACAAAATTTCAATGGACTGAACTGTGTCAACATTCCTTTGAAACTTTGAAGGAAAAGCTATCAGTGGAACCAATACTTAGGGGCCCCAATTGGTCCCTTCTTTTCCATATATGCACTGATGCTTCCAACATAGCTATAGGAGTAGTATTAGCTCAAAAAGAGGGACAAACATCACATGCCATCTACTTTGCTAGTAAAAATTTAACTCCTGCAGAATCAAAATACACTGTTACTGAAAAAGAGCTTCTAGCAGTAGTCTATGCCATCAACAAGTTTCGTCATTATATCATAGGATATGAAATTTTTTTACACACTAGCCACTCCGCCATTAGATTTTTAATGAACAAACCTATCACCAATAGTAGGGTGACTCGGTGGCTTCTTTTGTTATAAGAATTTAACATCACCATTGTTGATCGTCTCAGTAAGGAGAATGTGGTAGAATATTTTCTCTCTCGAATTCAAACTGACGATAATGCTAGTCTTGACGATGATAGCTTCCCAGATGAACATTTGTTTGTTGTGTCTGTTTGAAACCCTTGGTTTTCATACATAGCCAATTATTTAGCAACTAGAAAGCTACCAAACCATCTCTCCCAACCCGAGAAATGTAGGATCATAGTTCAAAGTTCTAATTATTATTGCGTGACAATGATCTTTTCCATACTGGTCCTGATCTTATTACTAGACCATGTGTACGAGAGGATGAGATGGCAGAGATCCTTCATGCATGTCATGGTGGACCTTGCGGTGGGAATATTTCTGACAAAAGAACAACATACAAAGTCTTGCACTCTAGGTATTATTGGCCAAGCATTTTGTCATGTCCCAAATTTGGTATTGGGTCACAATGGCCTAATCACATTGGCCCTATTCATTAGAGTTTGTCAAATTGATGCTAAAGGTCAAATAATTGCCAAGGAGGAAAATTACTAGTTTCCTAGGTTTGGGGTGGAAGCTTTGGGATTTGGAATAATGGGGATAATAAATTATGTTTGAACATTAGAATGGCATAAATATTTAATAAAGGAGCTAAGTAAATATATACAAGTGAAAATCAAAGTGGCATTTCATCATGAAGACACATGGAGGAAGTGGGACCCACATATGGCTAGATTTCTACGCTACATTTGGCATCATTCTCTCACCAATTCAAATTCAAGGTGAATGGTAACATACTTGGGGGATTCCAAAAGGTATTATTCATTGCATGACTCATCCAAGGTCGAAATATAGAGGAAGAGTAACTCCCATGGAAGAGGAAGAGGCAATTTGGAGCTAGTGAGACACTTGGGCTAGATTCCCTAGCTCTATGACAATAATGATGAAGATGCTATGACACCTATGACACAAATCAGACCTGAAGGCTGACATATGACATATATGACATGTCAGGGATAAAAATAGACTCCAAGAGGGCGCTCAAGGGTGTTAGGGAAGCTAAGATGCTTCCACATGTGATTTGGTAGAAGTGGGAGACTAGGAATTGTTGTACAAGTGGCGTTCTTTGGAATCTCTTCCCAACATGAGTTGGCATGAGTCTCTTGGAAGGAATTCGACCCATGGAGGACATTAGAAGTTTATAAATGTCAATAAAAAATAATGAAACCAGCTTTTGATCATTTGTAGAATTTGCAATTGCATTTGTGAAGAGGGAGAGCTAGTGGATGACTAGTTTCTTGCCTTAGCCAATTTCGAGGGTGAAAGATTCCCATCCAAGTTGGTAATTGGAAAGGCCATTCAGAGCTTTCAATTGGAGCTTTAATGGATTCTTTATTTGCAGGTGTAAGCTACATGGAATCTCACGGTTTCTTCTATTGCAGCTCACTCCTTCAACCATTTCCAGTTTTGATGGCATATTCTTGATCCTTAAGGGAGGGCGTTTTTGGTGAGCTATTGTACTCTTTAGGGAAGATTCTAATGCCCCATTTCTTTTGTAATATGAATTAAATACTATTTTCTTCATCTCCATAAAGTTTCAGGTCGAAATTCCAAGTAGAAATGTATAAATCGCATTTTTAATGGAAGAACAATGCCATTTCCCCACTACCTTGTTGTGAACCAATGTATTGATGATGATTTCAAATGAATGGATGATTCTCTGATATATTTGTGATAAATATACTGCAATGGATGTCTTATACAAGTTTCATGTACTGTACTTGAGCATTTGAAGCATTTTTACTCTGTTTAGTTGTATTGGGAGGTGAAATAGTGCCATTTCCCCAAGGGTCGAATTGGGGATTTTTGCAGTTGAATGGGAGAGGGTGATAACAGTTGTAATAAACCATTAATGGTGAATATGAGACCTTAATAACATACTTAACACATTACATACCTTTGTTCATAAATTTGAGTGGGTTTGGAGGCATTTGGGAAGCCATTTTCAGTACTTACCTCAGGGGGATTTGAACCCCAAATTACTAGTAAAATTGCATACTTGGTCCAGAATCTTGAGAGAATTTTCAGAGGTCTTTTGGAGGCCATATGTTATCCCTGAAAATCATATTCAATTCCTAATATCATTCATAAACCTTCCTTGAATATTTGAAGGCATTTGGAGTCAATTTAAGACCTAGAGACCAATACTAGTCAAAGGGAAATCACTAGTAAAGTTACCTACATTGACCAGAATTGAAAGAGTATTTGAAAAAGTGTTTTAAAGGTACAAAGGAATCCCTGAAACACATATTTATTTTATAATATCATTCATATACCTTCTCAGAAGATTTGGGATCATTTGGGGCAAATTTGGGACCTAGAGATCGAAACTAGTCCAAGGTCGAACCAAGGAAAAAAGTGGAAAATTGCAATTTTAATAAAATTCCTAACAAGGGACATTACAGTGGTATCAGAGCATGATCTTGGAACCTGATGTGGTATAATATCCATGAGGAAAAGAATTCAGGTACCACCATTATATATTGAAACCAAAAGTGCTTTTGTTGAAGAGGAAAAAAAAAAAGTAGGAGAAGAAGAGCAAATTTTTTGAGGGAACTATGACTAGGGATGAAAAGGGAGCCTCATATGATGGTGAGGAGCATATAAAAATTATGAAAAAAATATTTGAATATATGACCAAGCAACTTAAGGAAGGATTCAAATTGTTTTGTATCGAACTTTTGGAAAAAATTATTGATTTTAAGGAAACCAAGGGGCAAAATGCATCAGCTTGCTTGAAGGAGCAAAAGGAAGAGACATCACAAGATAATGAAGAAGATTCTATTGAAAATATTGAATATCATTTCGAGACACCTTCTAGCTTAGACATGAACCAAAGAGCATCTACTGATGGATGCTTAAACTATGAAGGAGTACCTATTGATGGGTGCTCACACCTCTATGTTGGTGACATAGAGATCACTTTTGAAAGTGTTGCTGCAAGTCCAAGTTCCATTAAGCACGATAATGAAGACCTTGCAGCAGTTGAAGAAGAACCAAGATCAACTTCCCCATCACCACTTGAGCTTCATGAAGTTGGTCCAAGAAAAAATGAAGAAGATGAGGAGGTTCATTTGCAAGAGCCTCATTTTCTTGAAGGGTCCTTAAAGATGAATGAAAATAAGATCCAAGAGTCCCTCAGCATTCTCCATGACACTCAAGCATTGGTGTCAAATTCTTGTTGGAGAGCTACTTCATTGGAGGAAACATCCTTCCTTGAAGACATGGAGAAAATTCAAAGAGCAATGTGCCACATCAAAGGTAATTTCATGTCTTTGCTTTTTGATAGAAACCATTTGTTTGAGCTTAATGAATTGTTACATGATGCATACTTGAAGAATAATGAGGATATTCATAAGCTCACAATTCAAAATGAGCAACTTCTTGAAAAGTTGCAAGATACTTGTTTTTCCTCCTATGTTTCAGATTGTCAAATGGTAGATTGTTTGGAGGATTCTCATGACATGGTGGATCATGAGAAATGTGAAAATTTGAATGTTCTTGATGTGTTTGAAGATGAACTTGAAGAGATCCAAACACTTGATGTGGTGGAAGAGGAATTTGAATTGCCTCTTGATGAAGGTTATGCAATTTTTAAAGAAGAGCATGATTCCTCTACATTGGAACCAAACTATGACAAAGAGTTCACACTTTTGAAGGAGCTGCATGATACTACCCACATGGATCCTTCCCATGATGAAACTCCTGAACTTTTTGATCATTTGGGTGAGTTAGTACATTCTCCTACATCCTACAATTCCATGTTTTGCAGTATTAGTATCAATGAAGTATGGGTGAAAGGGTTCTTTTTGATGGTGCCACATGAGGAGTATGGAACTCCTAGATTTAACCTTTATGATGACATGGTTGGAGCACATTCTTATTCACATTTGCAGCAGCGTAATTTGTCACTTTATGATGATTCACATCTACATGGATGCACCTATGATATGGATTTGAGTCACTTGAATACTCATGGTTTTTCTTGCTCAACACTGGGTTCATTTGATGTTAGAGGAACTTCATCCAACACTTGGATGAATAGATTTATGATGGGAGAACATTTTTGTTGGCAGCCACATACTTTGTTACATCTTTATGATTCTCGCATTCATGGATGTATGGGTGAGACTTCTTTGAGTCATTTGAAGTCTCCTTGTTTTTTCTGCTCATTATTTGGTTCAGATTCTAGTGGAGATTCTTCATTCACTTCTTGGATGAAAGAATACATGGCTGAATATTTTGATGCATATCACATCCTTTTGGAGCAGCATTATAGGACATGGGATCCTCACCTATGTCATTGGAGCAGATTTGATTGGTCACTTGAAGCTTGCATGCACTTGGAAAATGGTGGTCTACTTGCTTGGAGGTATGAGCACTTTCATGACTCTTTGATGAAGCATATCCTTGATGTACATTTTCATTATGTTGTTATGTACTTTGATGATATATATTTGGTACTCATGATGTTTGGAAGAATGCATACCAGAAAATGGGATCCAGGAATCCTCTTATCTAATGGTGTAGGTTGGAGAGCACTCTTAATTGTTGGGGTGCAATACAAGCAATGGGACCCTGGAATAATTTTTGTCTCATTGGTTTCATTTTTTGGGGGAAGCAAACAGCATGGGAGATGGATTCCCCACTTAATAAAGTGATTTTAATAAGAGTAGTGCAGCAGCAAGCATGGTGGTTCCTCTCTAAAATATTCATGGAAACTCAAAGACTCAAGGTTTGGCAATTTAATGGAAACTTCAAAGAATTATACAGAAAGCAGGTTCTTCAACACCCACATTTAAAATTGCTTGAGGAAAAGCAATATTGGGAAGGGAGGATTTGTCATGTCCCAAATTTGGTATTGGGTCACAATGGACTAATCACATTGGCCCTATTCATTAGAGTTTGTCAAATTGATGCTAAAGGTCAAATAATTGCCAAGGAGGAAAATTACTAGTTTCCTAGGTTTGGGGTGGAAGCTTTGGGATTTGGAATAATGGGGATACTAAATGATGTTTGAACATTAGAATGGCATAAATATTTAATAAAGGATCTAAATAAATATATACAAGTGAAAATCAAAGTGGCATTTCATCATGAAGACACATGGAGGAAGTGGGACCCACATATGGCTAGATTTCTACGCTACATTTGGCATCATTCTCTCACCAATTCGAATTCAAGGTGAATGGTAACATACTTGGGGGAGTACAAAAGGTATTATTCTTTTAATGACTCATCCAATGTCGAAATATAGAGGAAGAGTAGCTCCCATGGAAGAGGAAGACGCAATTTGGAGCTAGTGAGACACTTGGGGTAGATTCCCTAGCTCTATGACAACAATGATGAACATGCTATGACACCTATGACACAAATCAGACCTGAAGGCTGACATATGACATATATGACATGTCAGAGATAAAAATAGACTCCAAGAGGGTGCTCAAGGGTGTTAGGGAAGCTAAGATGCTTCCACATGTGATTTGGTGGAAGTGGGAGACTAGGAATTGTTGTACAAGTGGCGTTCTTTGGAATCTCTTCCCAACATGAGTTGGCATGAGTCTCTTGGAAGGAATTCGACCCATGGAGGACATTAGAAGTTTATAAATGTCAATAAAAAATAATGAAACCAGCTTTTGATCATTTGTAGAATTTGCAATTGCATTTGTGAAGAGGGAGAGCTAGTGGATGACTAGTTTCTTGCCTTAGCCAATTTCGAGGGTGAAAGATTCCCATCCAAGTTGGTAATTGGAAAGGCCATTCAGACCTTTCATTTGAAGCTTTAATGGAGTCTTTATTTGCAGGTGTAAGCTACATGTAAGCTCATGGTTTCTTCTATTGCATCTCACTCCTTCAACCATTTCCAGTTTTGATGGCATATTCTTGATCCTTAAGGGAGGGCGTTTTTGGTGAGCTATTGTACTCTTTAGGGAAGATTCTAATGCCCCATTTATTTTGTAACATGAAGTAAATACTCTTTTCTTCATCTCCAGAAAGTTTCAGGTCAAAATTCCAAGTATAAATGTATAAATATCATTTTTAATGGAAGAACAATGCCATTTCCCCACTACCTTGTTGTGAACCAATGTATTGATGATGATTTCGAATGAATGGATGATTCTATGATATATTTGTGATCAATATACTGCCATGGATGTATTATACAAGTTTCATGTACTGTACTTGAGCATTTGAAGCATTCTTACTCCGTTTAGTTGTATTGGGAGGTGAAATAGTGCCATTTCCCCAAGGGTCGAATTGGGGATTTTTGCAGTTGAATGGGAGAGGGTGAGAACAGTTGTAATAAACCATTAATGGTGCATTGGAGGCCTTAATAAAATACTTAACACATTACATACCTCTTTTCATAAATTTGAGTGGGTTTGGAGGCATTTGGGAAGCCATTTTCAGTACTTACCTCAGGGGGATTTGAACCCCAAATTACTAGTAAAATTGCATACTTGGTCCAGAATCTTGAGAGAATTTGCAGAGGTATTTTGGTGGCCATATGTTATCCATGAACATCATATTCAATTCCTAATATCATTCATAAACCTTCCTTGAATATTTGAAGGCATTTGGAGTCAATTTAAGACCTAGAGACCAATACTAGTCAAAGGGAAATCACTAGTAAAGTTACCTACATTGACCAGAATTGAAAGAGTATTTGCAGAAGTGTTTTAAAGGTACAAAGGCATACCTAAAACACATATTTATGTTATAATATCATTCATATACCTTCTCAGAAGATTTGGGATCATTTGGGGCAAATTTGGGACCTAGAGATCGAAACTAGTCCAAGGTCGAACCAAGGAAAAAAGTGGAAAATTGCAATTTTAATAAAATTCCTAACAAGGGACATTACACATTTTCAAATATGCTTCCAAGTATGTCAATGGGTGTGACAGTTTCCAAAGAAAGGGTAGACCTACGCCATCTAATGAGATTCCCTTACAACCCGAAGTTATGATAGAGACTTTTGAGAAATGGGCTCTAGATTTCATTGGGCCAATTTCCCCTATGTGTCGCAAGAAGAAGTACATCCTAGTCTACACAGATTATGTCACCAAGTGGGTAGAAGCTAAAGACTTATTCTGAGCCACAGAGAAATCTGTGGTAGAATCTATATATGAAGAAATATTCACCCGATTTGGTGTGCCTAGGGAAATTGTAACCGATCAAGGATCTTAGTTCACCTCCAAGTTGATGAAAGAGATTACTGACAAATATGGTATTAGACATTGTAAATATTCACCATATCTCCCGAAAGCCAATGGTCAGGTAGAGTCTACCAACAATGTATTAGAAGCCATCTTTACTAATACTATCCAGTTACACCACAAAGACTGGGAAGATAGGCTTCCAGAATACTTGTGGGCTTATAGAATAACCTGGAGGAATACCATTGGCCAAAAAATTTATGAACTCATTTATGGTAAACAAGTTCTTCTACCCATTAAATTTCAAGTCAAAACCTTTCGTATGGCTACACAATTAGGGATGAATCTAGAAGAAGCATAGAGACAATGAATCCTGCAGATAAATGAATTATATGAGACAAGGCAAGATGCTATTCAATGCACAATTTTAATTCAAAACCAATGCAAAAAGTGGCATGATAGATACATTAAACGAAAACAATTCAAATTTGGAGACTGGGAATTACTTTTTGATTCAAGGTACAAAAACTTTAAAGGTAAATTAACTACTCAATGGATGGTTCCATATGAAATTGTTACAGCTTTTGACAATGGATCCATTAAGATTAAGACAATTGATTATTCGCAAATTTACTTTGTTGTAAATGGACATAGACTTAGACTTTATCATGAACCAATATCTAAACAAGATTTTGTGTAGAATTCCTTACAACAGGAGGATATGGAGATGGTAGAAGAGGAAATCATTCCTCCTCCTCCTCTTGGTTCTTGAAATTATTTGGGTTATCTTCATTTGTATATATGTAAATATATTTTTGTTTTTTTTAATAAATGAGAGTAATTTCTAATAGTTAATTGCATCTATACAGGAAATTCACTCTTATGATCAGCTTATGGAATTTTATTAATTAAGTCAGGAAGATTCTTTTTCGGACCCATAATTTCAATAAAATTTCATATAATTTTTCTTTGTACATATGTTTTTGTTGGGAATAAATTTGAATAATCTAACAAGTGGTTTTGCAGTTTTATTACAAGTAACTTATCTCTATAATCATATCATGCAATATTATCTAAAAAGGGAAGTGCTTTAAAAACCTCATAATGTATCTTAACTTCCTCTCTTTCCATTATGGTTGAAAATTGAAATTTATAGTGAAAAGTTAAAGTGTTATTTATATAATTTCAAACCACTTTCTTCTGTGATTCTGTATATGGTATTTGATTCAGACATGTACATTTATGATTTATCATTAGAACCATTGCTTAAGACCTAATTCAATCCTCATAATTCTCAAACAGTTCTATCTTACACCTATGGACTACTAGTTCATCCTAGACTCATTATCAAAACTTGTCTATTAATCATTCTTTAAAAAGGTAGCCCAAAAGTGAGTGATACTTATATTTTGTGGGTAACATTACTGATCTTTTATGAAGAAGATAGACTGAGATGTCAAAGAACTGCTTTAGGTTATTATCTTTTGACATGATCTATAATTCAGGTTATTATAAATTAAGTTACTCATAAGGTTCGCTCTAAAATTTGAATTATGTGTTTAGTAGGCTTAGCACCACTCTAGTGCCAACCGACTTCCTTACTAAAAATCATTATACAAAGCAAACCCGCCAGGGTACTGAACAGGCTCACTGGTAGCGGGTCCATGCTAAGTAAAATCTTAAACAAGGAAGCTCGGTAAATGTGAGTAAACCCATCTGGGTATTGAACAAGCTCGTTGGCATCAAGGATATGCTTGCATGGTACCAATATAAACCCGTTGGGATACTGAACAAGTCTGTTGGAAACGGTGTAATATCGGGTAAAAGAGGTTCAGTTAATGTATTGCTATGTGCATGGATCATCTAAAAAACCTGAGTATACGAATATATGTTAAGGCCAATTATTTATATTGTCATTAGAGAATGGCCGTAAGTTGGACTTGGACCCTGTCATCTAATTCAAACAATACCTAGGGTATGACTATCCTAGAAATGGGACCCATAACTATAGAAATATCGCACGCTCTAGGGTGAACTTTATCTATATTCTTTGGATGACGAGATCTTTAAAATGATTCATGGATGACTGGTTTTCCTATGGCATTTTTGCATATCAAATGTACTATCACTATTCATATGGTCTTCATAAGCACTGTTATCTTTTTGATGAATGTATATATCTTAATAATCTCCATTTATTAGTTAGTATTTCATTTCCCTATGAAAAATTATCACAACATTTTATAGCTATCAGCTAAATTATTAAGTGAAAATATTTGAAATTTTCCTTGTTGACTTGAGGACACGCCATATTTTTGGTTTGGGGGAGATTCAAAACTATTTTTACTTTCTGAATATTTATAAAAAGTTCATTTATCTCTAACAAAATGATAGGTGCTTGCAGGAATGCAAGTAGCAGAAGATTGTTTTTAATCTATGATGAATCAAGAGGAGCACGACTAAAACTTTAGAAAAGTAGGATTACAACATCTCTTGTGTGTCGACAGCTCGAGAAAAATTCTCTGCATAATCTGTAGCACTCAGATCCAACAAAGTATAATTGTTTTTTACAGAAGGTCCATATGGAGGATCGAATGAAGGGTCAAATGACGATCCGAATAAAGTGACGAATGAGGCAAATGAACGACGATCTGAATGAAGTATCGAATGAAATCATAGTTATAACAACATGTTCAAGTGTGTTAGGGATCTAATTTTTGAATTATGCTGGTAAAATCTAATCGACTAACCGTACTAGGAATCAATCAAACATTATCCCTACATTCAATCTCACTCCTTTGTTCACTTCGACTTCATCAAATGAATCAGTTCACCATGCATCATTATGATTTCTAAGATCATCTTATGGCTATTATATGTTTTTAATTTCTCATCAAATTATATGCATGCGATCTGTCATTGAATTAATTAAAATTCATCATGTTCTTTTATGCTACTTACATTTAATTATCTCATGATGAGCATTACATTCAACCTGTCCAAAGTTTACTTTGGACATGGTTTAATATATCATCACCATACGAATTCACCTATGCACATATTTTCATGATGGCACATGATTCAAAGATCTTGGCATGATGACATGATCACTTGAGCATGCTAAATTATTGCTCATGATCGTTTAACCATTCGAACAGATCACCATTTAAACCAATGATTGCATGAAATCTGCTTCATTCTGCCTGCCCTTATCTTTTTTAGAGTCTATCAAGCCACGTCCTTTGCAATTTCTTGCATGCCCTGTATCCATTTGCATTCCCGTCCTCTGTTGGACAATGTCAATCCATTACGAGCCTGAAAGCTATCAGGACCTCCTCTGTATCCCTGAATTTAAGGCATGTCGTGAAGTGTTCCTGCGAGCGGGATGGGGTGCATTTCTTCATCTGCTTGACGGCCATGATGACGAGGTTTCACTTTTTTCTAAGGGTTTTGATGGTAAAAACTGCTAAGGTTGTCCATATCACCTTTCCCATAATGGAAGATTCCATTGCGCAGGCCACGAAACTACCTAGGGAGGGTGTCCGTTGGCACAAACACCTTTTCCTTCCATGAACGGATCACGAATTCTCTCTCAAATTCGAATACCAACATGTTGTAGGCACAAAAGGATTCCACAGGGAGTGGGTTAAGCATGAGTATCTCGAGCTCTTGAGTATTATTATCTGACTAATCACTTTTGAAGGTAAGTACACCATTTTCAAAGCCTTCCACTTCCGATTATTGGCACATTTCATTAATAATTAGGCCCTAAATTTTCCATTCTATCTTTTAAAGAGCCTAGAAAAGATGTCTAGCCAGGTTAGAAAAAATGTGGTTAACCCTGCTGGCAGTCTGTACCATTACTGTCTTATAAAAATCTTGATTACCCATCAGTTGAAGGAAGCAGGTCAAATGTGGGATAGTTTTTTGTTTGAAATGCTAAACCCCCACCTGGTCAAGAAGCCACTTGTTAAAGCCTCTGCCTCTCGCAAGCGTCACTGATTCCAAACCCGTGCAGCAATAAGGGATGCCAAGTATGTACGATTTAGCGAGAGTGCCTCAGGAGAAGTACACCTTGTTCCTTCAACCTCTCCTAATTCTATCCATGAGAACACAACTAGATCTAGGATCTTAACTAAAAGAACAACATGTACAGCATATCAAGCATAAGAGACAAGAAACAAGAGACACAAAAAATTTCACTGGGGAAAACCAAGAAGGTGAAAAACCCTGCAAATTCCTCAGAGATAGAATACGCATCAATACAAGGATCATCATGATCAAACCCAAGAGATATGTATCTTTAGCATCATGCTCGTCCTCCACTTTTGCATACTCCTCCTCTCTCTCACTAATACGAAGTGAGTGAACAATAGAATGTGTAAAATGAGAGAGACACACTCTCTATTTATACACTAACTTGACTTGACCTTTACTCAACTAGGTCGGCCTCAACTTAACCACTTAACATAATGCTGACTAGGCCGACCCCCATTAGGGTGGTCTAATACCCCTTTGACCCACATGACACATACAGGGCCGACCCCATCAAGTATAAGTTACGACACTTACCATATAACTCACAACACTTCCAATCGGAGGAATAATACATCTATGTTGGGGATACAATAAAGTACAAATACAATATACAAGTGAATATCTTCCTAAGTTACAAAAACATCAACACTCCCTTTTAACTAAGAAGGTATTCTCTTGACACAAGTCATCAATACCTATATGCGCAAGTATTTAATTCTGGAGCTAGATCATCGTCACTGGATCACAGAGCATCATCATCATCACTACTGTTATACTCGTCATCTCGATCACTGGGCTATCTCTTAATTCTTCTCGTCATAGGAAGTTCTACAGAGCCAACCCTTTTTTCATGCTGGATGTAGGCCCACCACCTGCAAGCCTTCATCATCACTGGCCATACTATTGAATCCTCAAGACTTATTACGTGCATCACAAAACCTCGAAAGAGTATCCCGGGATCCTTTATTTGCCTAAGCAAGACTGGAAAGATCTAGCAGAGCACTATTACATGTGACCCCACCACAAAACCTCGAAAGAGAATCCTGGGATTGATTACAGGCACGCAACCCAGCCTATCAGATCTCCTAGGGCGCTATTATATGTGGTCACCAAAAAACCTCGCAAGAGCATCCCAAGACTGATTACGGGCACACGGCCCAGCCTATCATATCTCCCAGGGCGATATTATATGTGGTCATGGAAAAAACTCAAAAGAGCATCCCAGGATTGACTACAGGCACGCAGCTCAACCTATCAGATCTCCCAGGATCTTTTACTTGCAACTGCACAACCTATCCACAGCCACAGAGTATCATCTTGATACTCACGATCATACTAATCATGTCATCTCATCATCCACAAAGCACAACCCAGATGCACATCACACAACACTTACATTCACCGGCATGGGAAGACACACTTCAACCATTCATGAAAGGCTCAACACTTATATCTATGCCATGGGAAGACACACTTCATTCATGGGACAATGGCATCACACTTATATCCATAGACATGGGAAGACACACTTCAACCATGCTAGGAATGGCACAACACTTATATCGCAGCCATGGGAAGACACACTTCAACCATGCTCGAATGGCACAACACTTATATCGTAGCCATGGGAAGACACAATTCAACCATGCTCGAATGGCACAGCTCTTACATCAACGACCATGGGAAGACACACTTCAACCATGTCAGAATGGCCCCAGCCCTTATATCTGCACCATGGGAGGACACACCTACCACCATGTGAGAATGGCTCATGTGCATATGTGTCTTCGGAACTCATCACACATGATCCAATTGATCATGCAATGCATCCACCTAATACATATCATTACATATGATCGTCTTGATCATCATCATAGCATCCTCCTGATGCATATCATCTAGAGCATCATCCTGATACTCATCACACATGATCATATTGATCATCGTCACTACATCGTTCTGATGCATATCATCCAGAGCATCGTCCTAATACTCATCACACATGATCATCCTGATCATCGTCATTGCATCGTCCTAATGCATATCATCTAAATCATCATCCTGATACTCATCACACATGATCATCTTGATCATCGTTACTGCATCGTCCTAATGCATATCATCATACATGATCCAATTGATCATACAAAGCATCCAACTGATGCATATCCAAAGCAGTAACTAGAGCATCGTTTTGATGTTCATCACACAGAAAGTACATCCACATCCATTGGAAGGATCCTCCTCTCACCATGCTTGGAATGGCTCCTACATGTGTGTCCATCACTTCTTCCTCGAAGTATCTTCAATTTGAAGAACACCAAGACTCTCTTTGAAGTACTCAAACTTCACTCTAGCTAGTGGTTTCGTCAACACATCTGCAACCTGCTCATCCATCACAATATATAGGAACTTCACTACTCCTCTCTGCACCATATCCCTAATATAGTGATATTTGATCTCAATGTGCTTCGGCATGTCGTTGAACACCGGGTTCTCAGACAGCGTCACACAACTCTGGCTGTCACAAAAGATACCAGTAGCCTCCAACGAGAGATCAAATAAATCATACAGTAGCTTCCGGAGCCATAGTGCCTCAAAATTAGCCAAACAAGCTGCAACATACGCTGCTTCGGCTGTACTCAGTGCTGCACAGGACTACTTCCTGCTAAACCAAGATATCACACCTGGTCCCATACTGAAGCAGCACCCAGAAGTGCTCTTCCTATCTCCAGCACTGCTTGCCCAATCTGAATCAACATAACCCTGCAGGTTAAACTTTTGATTCGCATCATACTTGAGCCCATAATCAATTGTACCCTTCAGGTACCTCTGAATGTGATTTACAGCAACCAGGTGAACACCTCTAGGATCCATCAAGAACTGGCTGAATGTGTTCACCGCAAAACAAATATATGGTCTCGTGTTCATCAGGTACATCAAGGACCCAATCATCTAACGATACATAGTGACATCAACTGGATCAGATGAAGCATCACACAGAAGCTTCAGGTTCGATGCCATAGGTGTAGCCATGGCCTTGTAGTCCATCATCCCGAACCTCTTCAGGATCTCTACTGCATACTTTCCTTGTCCAAGGAAGATTCCATCTACACTCTCCCACACCTCCAAGCATGGAAAGTAGTGCATCATCCCTAGTCCTTCATCTCGAACTTGGTAGCAAGCTTGATCTTGTAGATCCACTTGGAAGTCATAACAGACTTCCCTTCTTGTCTCGAGACCACATCCCAGAAATCATTCTTCATGATCTACCAGTACTCCTCGATCATGCCATTCTTCCATTATTGCATCCCGGATCCTGGGAACTTCATGTTCTTTGATATCTTCAATAGATAGTTTTTATTTGATCTTGATTGCTGGAACAAATGTTGTAGTCCATTTTGTAGGTGATGGTACACGGTCTTTCCTACAAGACAAGTCCAATTTCATGATTAGAAACTTCTCATAGTTTTTCAAAAACACATTCTCATGCATAAAGACATATGTCATACAGTCATGCAATTATCTTGGCGAATGTTTCAATACAACATTTATCCATATTCCGTAACTTTCTAGATGCCTTCCATCTCTACCAGAACATTGTTAAGAGTGTGCACAACTCCCAACATGTTAGCAAAGAGGTTTCATTCTAGATAAGTAGCAATGGAATGTTGTACAGTACCATAGGCCACTTACCCATTATTTGCATATTTAGTAGTATCTTGTTCATTAATGCAACTTTTCTAATATGCATGTTACATATCCTAAATCTAGGAACATAAGTATGTATATGACTGGACAACATCATTTAAGTAATCATGTATATAGGAATTGACATTTCAAATACTTATCTTTGTTTGGTTGTAGGGTGGATGCCTTCTTGATCTTTGCTTCCTGAAGTGCTCCCTCTTTGCTTCTTTGCAGGAACTTTTGGAGTGTGCTCCCTCTTTATCTTTGCTACCTGGATTACCTGTCCTTGAACTTATATCCATCCTAGACCACTATGCATGCTTAAGTGTGCACTAGTGTCATCCTCAAGATCTCGTATACAATCATACATCTATTAGTATATATCAATACTATCAAAACATTATGTTCCTAAAATATGTATGGTCATGATCATAGGAAATAAGCGTTAGTATTCAAGGTTTCAGGAAAGACTTATTTTACTCATGTATATTCTTATTTGACCATAGGACTCTTCTGGTTAGTCATATCATCAATCAAAGTAAGAAATATAATATGCATAAACCCTTGATTACTAAAACTCTAGCTTCAAGAATAAACATTATCATTTATACAAAAGTATAATATCCTAACACAAGGTAGGATTCTAATCTTGATATAGGAAAAACATACCTAGTTATGATGTTTGCTAGTTATGTCTAACATGCCCAAACAATGTCTTCTTGCTCTCTTTAATGACTTGTGCTTAGTAACCTACATAACCCATAAGTTAACCATTGTAGAACCAAATTATACATACCTTGTAAGTGGAGCTTCTATGTGATCCATGAGTCTTTGTCTTCATGTCACCATGGTCATATGTTCTTGATCTAGAACTTGTACTTGTCATGTTAGCGGACAACATCAACCTCATACAACACCACAATGCATTAGTACAATCATAAGTGTCATAACCCTAATCAATGAATGTCTTCTATAATTCACATTCATTCATTCTTTTACTAGGGTGATGAGACAAGTCTAAGATTAATCAAGATTGTACTAACCTCAATAATATGAAGACAAACATATCATAACTTAATCATGAATATATTTCAAAACATACATATATATCTTCAAGTCATACCTGTTGGGATTGCTTGTAGCCTTCTCATGTAAAGCCTCAGCCTCATCTCCCTCTGGAACTGGAACTTCTTCACTTATGCAGGTGACCAAATCATCTTCTTCTAGGATTAACCCAATCCACTTTGATTTGTTGAGAATCAATCTAGAGCTAGATTAGGGTTTGTCAGAGAAACCCTACAAATTCAAAATTTGAGTTTCAAACTTTTGAATGGATGGAAATACGTGGCTTGTTGAGCTGATCAATCTGGTATACTTCAATTTTGAAAACTGCAAAATTTGACCCCTCAAAATTGCCTTCGAAACTTCCGGATTCGCTGGATAGGATCCAATCCAGAACTAGGGTTTGATGAAGCCCACCCTTCTACCCAACCAAAAGTTTCGATCTTGTGTTGTAAACTTTGATTTTTCTGAGGAGCTTCCAGCCATGGACACAGATTTCAAAAATTCCAACTTTTGCAAAAGCCCTAATTTTCATCTTTTCGATCAAAATCCTGAACTAGGGTTTGATCAAGACCGGCCTTCTGCCCAACCAAAACATTTGAACATGGTCTCTAAATTTTGATTTTGATGAGGATAATTTAGCCATGGTATTTGATTCCAACAATTTCAACTTTATTTGAAACCCTTATTTCCCATAGCAGTGACGATCCAAGAATGAAGGTGCTCAAAATACAAATCTGTTTTGACAGAAATATGCACTTGATTGTTTCTAGTGTAACTCAGAAATTATGAATCCATAGGGTTTGAAACATCTGCATGTGGTATCCTGACCTTTTATATTTACAACCCCATAGGTATGACCTCAATTGTATTCTCTGAGATAGAGAGTTATGGAAAGTGTCACAACGTGACCTGTTTATGGGATAAAACAGGAGAGCGAACTTGTATGGTGTGCCAAGTGTCACTGGTTCACTTTCGGCCTCTAAAAAACTTACCTAAGAAATTATAGTCCATTCCCTACCTGTCACTTTTTACAAAATTTCATTTGGAGCTTTCTATCTCAAGTTGTGACATTTTTTCCTAGGTCACCTGTTTGTGACTGAGATCTGGAAGAGGCAGAAAACCTAGATTGTACTGATCATAAATCACAAAGTACAATGAATTATAAGTTGTGATTTCGACAAAAGGTACATGGGGATGTTATATACGACTTGTAAAGGCTTCAGATCCTGACCCTTCTCAAAAATGTATTTATAGCGAAAGTGCTACGATGACTGGTTTTTTCTATATCAAGCCCTAGCTTCTGATTTGTCACAAGTGCAACAAGTCTCATAAATGCCATATCATGGCTTCCTTCAGGATAGCTCTGATACCATGTTATTTTTTCATCATTTAATTCAATAGATATAGGATCTTAATTGAAAGAACAACATGTACATCATATCAAGCATAAGAGACAAGAGACACAAAACATTTCACTAGGGAAAACCAAGAAGGTGAAAAACCCTACAAATTCCTCAGAGATAGAATAAACATCAATACAAGGATCACCATAATCAAACCCAAGAGATAGATATCTTCAGTATCATGCTCCTCCTCCACTTGTGTGCACTCCTCCTCTGTCTCACTAATACGAAGTGAGTGAACAATAGAATGTGTAAAATGAGAGAGACACACTCTCTATTTATACCCTAACTTGACTTGACCTTTACTCAACTAGGTCGGCCTTAACTTAACCAATTAACATAATGCTGACTGGGCTGACTCCCACTAGGGTGGTATAATAACCCATGAAGTATAAGTTATGACACTTACAATATAACTGATGACACTTCCAATCGGAGGAATAATACATCTCCGTTGGGGATACAATAAAGTACAAATACAATATACAAGTGAATATCTTCCAAAGTAACAAGTACATCAACAGTCAAGAAGCCACTTGTTAAAGCCTCTGCCTCTCGCAAGCGTCACCGATTCCAAACCCGTGAAAATGAGTTCATTCAAACCCCTACCCAAGCAATAAGGGATGCCAAGTCTGTATGATTTAGTGAGGGTGCCTCAAGAGATGTACACTCTGTTCCTTCATCCTCTCCTAAGTCTATCCATGAGGACACAACTATAGAACTCCCATTCTTCTCACCAATACCCACAAAGTCAAGAAGGGCCAATCGTTACCAATCTATCAACCAGACCGTCGTCCATTCCATCGATCAGTCCGTCATTCATCCCACGCATTCAAACAGTCCTGATGACCAAACGAATGATCCTGTCTTTGAGTCACCTCTCCTCGCATTAGCCAATTTATCTTCCAGTTTACTTGAAGACCCTGTCTTGGAACATGCCTCTAGACATATTGAAGATAAGGCCCCTGATGCACACATTACATCTATTGATCCCGAACCATCTCTGAAGGGATAAAGCCTGCAAAAAGACCCTGAGTCTCTTGTAGAAGCATCTGGTCCACTCCATCCGACTATGGACAGATTAACCCAATATGTAGCACAGTTGAAAAGCCAAAATGAGAAGTATGTTGAGATCATCTTTGGGCTTCATCAAGAGAACAAGGACTTACGTTTCCAATTTAAATAGCACCAAAATAGCCTCCAACCTTTCTCTCTGGTTGAAGCCTGATGCCTTGAAGGACAAGTTCGATAAGCTTAGAGCTAAATCCACTTCTTCCAAGTAGAAGGTAGTTGCTACCGTAGCTCATCCTTCTTCCTGAATTTCTCTTCTTTTGCTCAGTGGGACCTGGTATATCTCTGGTTTGGGGGAATGTTGGTGTCCATTTTGTCACCAGTTTTTATTAGTAAACATGCTCTGATTGGTGTTATTTTCACTGTTTTCATATGATAAGTCAATCTCTTTGCCATTCAGACTATTAAATAGACCCAGGTATGCATTTATTTGACAATCATATGAATCATGAATAATTATCATCATTTTTTATGGTTTATTGACAATCATCTCTAATTTTTAGACATACTTGGCATTTGGTTTTTGTTATACAGGCTGCGGTTGTCATTCCGACCTTCATTCAGCCACATGTTCACGTCGAAGTCATCCATCCGCATTCAGCCTGCTGTTCAACCCTCCATTCATACCCGCAGAATTGTCGGTTGAGATATTTCAGGGCAATAAAGTTAAAAACAATGATGTGGGTTCTGTTAAGGACGTGTCGCTCATGGTTGATGAGCCTTCATTGCAAAAGATTCGTCCTCCTATTCGCTCAAGCTGATAGCACACTCTCTGCCCACGTTGACGTTCCAGAAGTTCCTCTTCCTCCCACGCTCAGGATTCCAGCACATCCTCCGCCCATGATTGAAGGAAACCGATGCCTAGCTGTTTGCATCAAGGAGAATCAACGCCGTGGACTTAGGAAGACTCCCTGTGCGCTGTCGTGAACCACCTCGCAGCCATTTCTTTAGTCACTAAACCTCCTATATTTAGAAAGGTCGACTATCTCGACCTTCTCTCTTATTGTAAACCTATATAAATACTTTTCCTGTGAACAAACGCAACATGAGCATTGATACATATACATAGTAGTTCTAACACATAGACGGTAGCCGTAACTTTTATAAAGACATTGTGTAATTTTTATCAGCTAATGGAAGTTTCAGTTTTCTAGTCGTTGATGTTCTATTGTTGGTGAAGAATTTGAATCAAGGTTCAACCCCTTATTATTGGGAAGGGCCCCTCAACAACCAGAGTTTTTACTGTATATATTTTGCATTTCCTTTCTGCAAATTAATAGTTTTCATTTCCAATATTTAATTTGTTTCTTGTACATGATAGTTTTTTATTTCAGTAGTTATATCTTATTGCTAGTTTAAATCATTAATTTAATATACATGCTTAGAAGTTAAAGTGACTGGTCATGCTTAAATATTCTTAGTTTGCTTTCAGTTTGTCATTTGCAATTAGATAAAGCTAATTAGTTAATGTTTCCGTAGTTCAAGTCTAATTCATAGTTAGAATTAGTTTTGTTAGTTTTTTTCCTATAGCTGTAGGTTGGTTTTATTTGCATTTCAACCTTTTTTTATAATGTGTAGAAGTAGTTTGCTTTCCTTAGTTAATGATTAGTATATGTTTCCTCATAGTGGACAGGTAACTGAAAGAACTGCAGGAAGGTCGAGGCAAGGGAAGTAAAGGTGGCATGGGTCCCATGGGGCTACTCGATGTACCACTTGGTTTTAGAGCCAGTGAAAGTGCGTTGTAACATATAGAGACAGACAGAGTCACCCACTATGGAGTTGGAGGAACACCACAGATGGAAGGGCATAATGTGGTTCTTGGGGTCTTCACCTACCTTTCCCTCAAACTTAGGGATGTTTGATGGGAGCTTGGTGGGCATGTGAGGCCAGATCAGGAAGGTTGAGACTAACCATGAATGGAAAACTAGTAGAAGGATGTGACATACTGGTGGTCATGAAAACAATAGGTCATGGCTCGTTGGAAGGTGGCACCAAAATTTTTAAGGCCGAAAGGCATGACCCAATAGGAAAAGGTGCCTCATGGGGTGGTAAAGGTAGTCTTGTATTGATATTCCTTATGGATCTGAATCTGGTTGTATCCAGAGAAACCGCTCATGAAGGATAGGACTTCATGCCCTACACACACATCGATGAGTTGGTCAATAAATGGTGTGGGGAAGTTGTCTTTGGGACATGCTCGGTTTAAATCATGGAAGTCAGTACATACTCGGATGGTGCCTTGTTTCTTGTTAATAGGGACGAGGTTAGAAACCCAAGTGGTGTATGCAATAGGATAAATGAATCCTGCTGCATGAAGTTTCTCAATCTCGGCTTTAACGGCGGGGAGCTTTGATGGATGAATGGGGCGTTGTTTCTGGTGAATGGGGGGTACATCTGGCCATGTGTCAATGTGGTGTTCTATGATAGCGGGGTCAAGACCAGGCAAAGACATCGCAAAACTCTTAGAAAAGTTTCTTGTACTCTCCGATCTTGTGCTCAATGCAAGAGGCTCCCAAAGTAATGAGTTCAGGGGCACTAGCTGGGGCAGAGATATCAATGTGGATTGTGGGTGATATATTGGCCATGTTACCCTCCTCGAAGGAATCGGGAGTGGGAATGGGATCTTTAAACCAATTGAATTTTGTGAGGAGAAAATATTTGGACTCAACTGAAAATTGGATGGCTGTGGTGGGGGAGGACTCTTCCGGGAGGAAATAGGAACGATGATGCATATCTTCCAAAGGGTAATCAGGTGCAGTAAGAGCCTCGAGAATATCCGCATCATTGTGGAAACTTTGGGTTGTCAAATCGGTTGACGAGGGAGTGCTAGTAGAAGAGATCATATAAATGGTATTAATCTCTCCAGTTGACAGGGATGCTGGGGGGTGGATCTCTTCAATGGTGGGGAGAGCCATCTCAAGGTCCAAGTTATTCATCTCGTAGAGAGCGGCTTTGTAATCTGGGAGATCAGGGCAGTGATGTGAGTAGTGGCCATAAATACTACAGATTGCACAAGGATGGTTGGTACGCAGTGATTTATCACAAGGCTTAGGGGTAGGGTCGAGTTGGAAAACCGAGATGTTGGGGTCAGAATCAAGCATTTTGGAACATTTGGGGTCAGAATCAAGCATTGATGGCTAGCATGGCCCAACTCATCACACAAAGAGCATTTGGGAGGACCGCAAAACGTGGGGGGGTTTGTAACCGTTTTGGGCGGGGGTAAAGCAGTGTATGGTTGTGGGCCTCTGCCCCCAGTGTGCTTGATAAGAGGGGATGGATTGGTGGATGAGGAAGGAGTAGTGACATCGGGAGGTGGTTGAATAGTAGTGGTGATGGGTTGCACAGGTTGTAAGACGACATTTGGTGTCGGAGGGGAAACGGGAGGCATGATGTACCATATAGGTAATCCAAAAGTGAAACCAGGGAGGCTAAGAGTAGCCATAACTGGGGTGATTACTACTCTCGAAGGGGGGAATAGGAAGGGGATTGTATGGATGGGTGTAACACCGACATGACTTGGTACCAATGGTGGTTGGGGTAGCAAGGGCGTTTGATTGTTGGGTGTTTTTGTATTATGGGAAAGGGTATATAAGTTAGAAATTTTAGTCACTGGAGACAAGGGTAGAATGGATTGGAATGTTGAGGTCATCAGTGTATTTGAGTAAACTCCGGGTCGCATTGAGGAAACCAATGAGGTAGATGAACCACAAATAGGTTGTTCAACCATGGGGAGAACGTTTTCGGGTGTAGCGGGGGTATTGGGATCGTAATAGGTGAGTTGATCAACCTTGGCCACGCGTTTGTCATGGGGGAACATCATGTTTCGAAAAATGGATGAGGCAACTGCTCGCATGGCGTACATGTAACTACGGCCAAGTAAGAGGTTATAATCAAGTTGGGTGTTGATGACCTCTATTTCGATAAGCATTGTTTTACCAACCAACCGGATAGGGACATTAGCTAAGAGACCTTGGGGTTGAGCTGAACGGCCATGGTAGGCTCGCAACACAGTGGTGGACTACTGGAGAGTAGGGGATCCCAACTTCTACCAAACGAATGTGTACATAATGCATGTAGAGGCACCCTCAGCGATGATGCACCAATGGATGACAAGATTCCAAACAGATACAGAAACTTGGAACGCTAATGTGGAAGGAAACCGTGGTTTGGATTGGTCCAAATCAAAGGCCAGCATTCGTGAATCAGTTGGGTCAATAGCACCAATGGCCGATAATAGAGTCTTGCTCTGTGTAGGACAGTTTTTTAAGACCTCTAACGTAGACATGGCTGCGAGGGACTAAGCTAAGTCATCTACAATGTTGTAATTAGACGCGGCGCGAGAATTGGGGTTATTTTTGATGCGGCGAAGTGGGAAGCGAGGGGCTTTGGAGGCACCATCTAGTGGAGCCAGAGGTATTCGTAACAACTGATCAGTGGGAAGAGCATTGGTGTTTTTTTCGACAGGAGGGGTGTAATGTCCCCAGTTTGGCCCCATGGCATTTAGATTATAAATGATGTAATATTTGTTATGAAATCATGGTGAGGAGCTCAAGGCCAAGGCCCCGCCATCAATTTATTGATGCATAAGCTTTGCGTGCTAGCCAGGCACATTGGAATTTCAACATCATGTAATATGCATTTTAATAAAAATACCCACAACTAGCTATGCAATGCAACAAAGAGATGGGGGCATGATTTTACAAGGAATTGGGAGGGAAAACATTCAAACCCTTGAGCCAATAGAGTCAAGCCAAGTGTCAATGAGGGAACCCATCAAACCCTCAACTACCCATGTTGAATTTTGTACCCAACCATTGATTTCTCCCAAGAGTTGGTTGGGGAAGTTATTGCCTTGGGAATGGGGAGGTATGGCTGTCCAAAATCGGGTATGGGCAAGCCACCCTTCATGGAAAAACGTGTTGGTCTTTTTGGGCAAGAATAGAGCCACGAAATGGATGCCTAAGCCATTATTCACCATTGCCTTGCTCTCTCACGCAGCTCAAGCTGCCTGGGCGTTTTCCTCCCTCGTTTTTCTGTGTCTCCCTTCATCTTTTAGCTGGGAAGGGGCGTTTTTGTGTTGGTTACCCGTGGGGAAAGAGAGCAGAACGTTTTGGGTCTTCCTGGGGGTCGTTTAGGCCATTGGAAGGGACCCTAACCAGTGGAGAGAAATCGGTTTTGCTCCATGGGGTTGAAATCGAAATTCCACAATTCGTTTGGGTAAACCACGAGCTGGGAGAACCAATGTGGACCCTGTTTTGTGAACACCTCTGTTGTAAATGTGTAACCCTGTCAATAATCGTTTTTGTTGTGAGAAAGAAGAGTATGATGGGCATGGGTGATGGGTAATCCCTGGCTCTGGCTTGAGATTGGGAATGAGCATCCATTGTGCAAGTGTAGCCTGATAAACCCAGTTAGACTGGCTTGGCTAAAATAAAATGGTTAATGGGCTGTGTGTGAACGTGAATGTCCCCTTTGTCCTTGTGAGAATCATGCCCGGCTCGGGGGTGGCCTTCGGACAGACTCAGTACAAGCTGTCGAAGAGCCTATGGTTGGGTGGAACGTTGCAGCGACATAGCTAGTTGCTTGGGGACGATTGCAATAAAGATAAGTGTTTCTGTCTATGTAATTACTTCTGAAAATGTTTATCAATGATTGAAATTGATATGTTGAATGCATATGAAGTGTGTGTGAATGTTGTTTCCGCTGTGCATAATTGGTTGTTTTATATCTGCACACCCATTTATTATTTATATGAATCTTAACAATGGGCTGAGATCATGTGAAAGCCCTGAGTATTGGCATCATGTTTCCTACCTTGCATTGGGTCAGCAGGTGGGTACATGACAAGGGGCTTCAGGGGTGGATCTATATTGGTTCCGACAGGTTTGAAGGTTGACATCGGCAGATGACATCATTAACAAGTGATGGGTACCTGAGTCTAGCATGGGTTGATCAGGAGCGACATAAGTGATTTGCTGTTGTGGAGGTGCATTTCCTTGAGGGGGAGCTAATAGTTGAGTGTTCACCACGCCTTGGGTTGGTAAAGGATTATGTAACACCAAGTGTTGAGTCTAAGGTGGTGGGGGGTTAGTTGGCACCTAACGTGCCGTGTGTCCTTGGTGGTGGGAATCATCAATACAGAGTTGTTGAACCCACTCCAAATGTGGGAAATCATGTCTGTAATGACCATAGACCCCACAAATAGAACAAGGATGGTTCTTTCACAAATTATGGTTTTTGGCTTGCTTGGGCGGCCTGTCGCAGTTTTGGTTGGCAAGAGCCGTGTTAGTATTGTTCGGGGGATTAGGGGGTTGTCCGCCTTGGTCGGGAGGGGGGTTGTTCCCACGGTTATGTCCTTTTCCATGGTTTTGATGGCCTTGTTGGTGTTGGTTATTTTGGTTGGGCTATGGATTTTGTTGCGCATACACTTGCCCTTGGGTGGTAGGTGGGTTCTGAGGTTGTGCATGTGTGGGAGCAGGCTGCGGTGTATAATAAGTTGGTGGAGGCGGTGCAGTTGCTGAACCTTGTGGGGGTTGCTGATATGTATGTGTGACGGGTTGTGGGTTTGCAGCAAGTGCTGCCTGTGGCGGATAATAAGCAGAGGGGATTGAGCGGATACAAGAGCTTGCGTGACCTACGGGTGATAATATGGCTGAGGTGCAACCGGGGGGATGAAAGCGAGGGATGCATGGACAAAAAACTGGGGTGGACATGAGGGTCAGTCAGAATGGTGATTATGTGCCATGGGAGCATATGAATTGGTTTCTCTAGAGTGGGATGTAGCCCGTGAAAGGTCAGGGCCATGGCTAGTGCGTGCTGTGGAAAAGGGCTGGTTATGCAAGGCAATACTACCAATGATGCCATCTGCAGCATGGGATGCCCCCTAGCACATCATTTCAGGAGGAATCGCAGTGGGGGGCGTCGGGTATAATGGTATATAGATAACCCGACTAAGCATAAATAAGGTAAAATTATTGGGCTTTTAGGATGGCCTCTTCCTCGGACTGGGGTCGCTCAGATGCCACATCCTTGGCAATGACAGGAAGAAGAGATTTTAGAAACCAATCTACGAAGATATGGTCATCTAACTTGATTTTGCACAGGATTCAGCGTGGACGCCACTCATGAATGTGGTCAATGATGTGGGTGGTCGTATTCTGTTTGCAAGATAGTAGGATCTCAACTCCCATGTCATAGCGGACAGGTAACTGAAAGAACTGCAGGAAGGTTGAGGCAAGGGAGGTAAAGGTGGCATGGGTCCCATGGGGTTGCTCGATGTACCATTTGGCTGTAGAGCCAGTGAGAGTGCGTTGTAACAAATAGAGGCGGACAGAGTCTTCCACTATGGAGTTGGAGGAACACCACAGATGGAAGGACATAATGTGGTTCTGGGGGTCTTCACCTACCTTTCCCTCAAACTTAGGCATGTATGATGGGGGCTTGGTGGGCATGTGAGGCCACGCAGGGTCATGTATGATGGCATCGTTGGTCACTCTAGACAGATCAAAAAGGTTGAGACTAGCCATGAATGGCAAACTAGTAGAAGGATGTGACATACTGGTGGTCGTGATCACATTGGGGCCAATGCCCCCAAGTGTAGGGGTTGGGTACAAGTTGGGGATGTTGCCCCTAGGTGGAGGAATGGAGGTAGTATGGGATGGTCCTGCGCTGCCAAGGGTAGTGTGAGTCACTAGTGGGGTTGGGTTGGGTATGCTAACCACTGAAATGGGAACAGTGATCAGAATGGTGGGTGTGGGCCCCATCGAGGACATACCCAAGTGGGTGTGGTAGCTGGGGTGGTGGTGGATGCTCCACCAATGGTCCCTACAAAGAAAGGGTTGGATGTTTTGTCGGCCATGGGGATGGTTGGTGCAGTGTAAGTAGGGTTTTTGGACTCTTCCTCAGAATCAGATGTGAAATAAGGGGCGTCCAGGTCAGGTGACAGAGATCTATGTCATTGACGAGTAGAGTCAAGTGACGAAGCTCAAGGTCTATGATGAGTGGTATCAAGTGATGAAGCTCTATGTCTATGACTGGTGATGTCAAGTGAATCGTGATGCGCGGGCTCGTCCCGGAGGCACCGAGAATGTCTCGGGGACTCAATGGTGACATATGGTGTCAAGTATCTAGGGTGGTGTTGAGTGAAAAAATAGCTCAAAAACCCTAATGCAACCGAGTGTGCAAAAGGAGTGCGCAAAAAATACGGCACTCAGGCCAACAACCAGCTCAAAACACCTACTATAATAGCTATGCTACAATAAGCAGAGCATCAACAACAATGGTCAGAATACCAACAAGCAACAGGTTTCCTAAAAAATAAAAATAGTGGACTCGCTAGACCAAAGGGAGGTAACGGAGCATGTAAACACCTAGCTAAATAGTATTCTGACTCAACCAGACATATCCTCTACAAGGTGATGAAATCCAAGTCAGACAATATGGATAGTAGAGCCAAGTGGCTAAAGATATCCCCCTAGCAGGAGGGACACCGAGTAAGATAATCCTACAAGAAAGGAAACTAAGATACCTTGTTCATGACATGTCCAGAAAGGTGAATCTGTAGCTTCGGTCCTATCACCATGTGGGCCTAAAAGGAATCACCACACAAAGACCAACGAGTAGGTATCCTTCGGTTACTGAATGGATTGCGGTATTCCACTCAAGCCTCCGAAACCAATCTGGATACTTCAACCTTCCTAAGGGAGAGGCCCTCTAATAAACTGGTTGTGACCGTGCCAAAAAATACTAGGGGATTTTGGTTCCCTAATGGACAACAACTATGTCTCAAGTGTAAGTGACCGACGGGTGTTATTTGGATGCCTACCCCCCCTGTCGTACCTAACTACAATATTCTTATGTGTTCCCCATGTGGGGTTCGAATGTTGGTTGTGTTAGTGTTTTAAGGCTCACTTGAATTAGGTGACAGAGTATGTGCGTGTGAGAGAATGAACCCAATTAAAAGTGCCATGGGGTGGGCAACTTTCAACCAATAATAATAATCTAGAAATTAAACTTGTAATGCAAAATTTTATTTTTTCAATTGAAATGCTTACACCTAAATTTATTTGTAAATGGAATAGAAAGAAAACTGCAGAAAAAGGTTGTAGGTAAGTATGGCTGCAGATAGAATAGGTGGTTGTGCAAGTGCAGAAAATATTGCAGCAAAGTTTTGGGTTCAAACAGGGTAAAAAAGTGCAGAAAACAGATCGCGGGTTTGTGGCAAAACTGTGCGGCCAGATCGCTGGAAACAGGCTGAAAGCCATGGGGTGATCGTAGGAAACAGGTTGAAATCCATGGGGAGATCGCAGGAAACAGGCTGAAATCCGCGGGGAAATCATAGGAAACAAGCTGAAAGCCACAGGGAGATCACAAGAAATGAGATCAATGTCGTGGGGAGATTGCGGGAAACAAGTTGAAAGCCGCGGGGAGATTGTAGGAAATAGGATGAAAGCCGCGGGGAGATCATAGGAAACAGACTGAAAGCCGTAGGGAGATTGCAGGAAATAGGCTGAAAGCCGTGGGGAGATTGCTGGAATCAGACTGAAAGCTGCGGGGAGATCGCAGGAAACAGACTGTAAGGCATGGGGAGATTGGAGGAAACAAACTGAAAGACGCGGGGATATCATAGGAAACAGGCTAAAAGCCGTGATCGGATCGCAGCTGTGAGGAAAAAATACGTGATTTCTGGCAGCAAACCCAATTGTCGAAAATGAAAGACGAAAGGGGAAAGGAGAAAAATACTTGCAGAAAATAAAACTTTTAAAAATTATAACCAGAAACTCAAAGGAACACTAGGGGAGTCGCCAAAACTGTAGCTAGGGTTCTCACCCTAGCATGTGCAAATGAGCACCTACTAAGGAGAAGGGCCTCCTTAGTAGCAGTTCAATAAACACTAAATCAAAGCAATAAAACAATATGAAATTTAACCTAGCCTGAGCATTGACAGAAATAAAAATACATGACAATATGATAAATATTTTCTTTTGTATTAAATTTACCTCAAGTGTTGAGGTTGGTGAAGCTCGTGCAGTAGTCTAGGAGGGATCCTTCCAAGCTCCAATGGGTTCCTTCTCCTTCTCCAAAGTGTTTTGGATATGGGCCAAAGGGGCACTCAAATGGGAAAGACTAGCTCGAATGGTAAGGTAGAGTTTCAAGAGTGATTTTGGCAGAGTGAGGATAGTGAGGATAGGGAATATCGTGGATGATGAAATGGGGAGCCTCCATCACCTATTTATAGGTTTTTTAGTGGTGGAGTATTGACCCATGGTTTTTGGCACCATATGGTTTAGGTCAATGGTATAGGGTCTTTGCTTCATGTTTTCCCTCTCTTTCATCTTTTTTAATATTTTTTTATTCCCTTTTATTTGATTTTTGGGAATTTACAGTCCTTTTTTAGGGTTTTTACTATTTTTGAGGAAATTTAACTATTTGGAGAGGGAAAAAGGGGTTTTTTGGCCTTTTGTTGGCCATTTAATGGTTTTTTAAGGTTTTGGAAACAAATATGATAGGAAATATGGACAAATGAGTCATGTAATGAGGGAGATGAGATGGTGAGCACTTTTTGGGTGTTAACACTAGCTGTTCACGTCAAGGAGAATCAATGCCATGGACTAAGGCAGACGCCCTATGCGCCGTCATGAACCACCTTGCAGCCATTTCTTTAGTCACTAAACCTCATATTTTTAGAAAGGTCAACTTTGTCGACCTTCTCTCTTATTGTAAACCTATATAAATACATTTCTTGTGAAGAAATGCAACATAAGCATTGATACATATACACAACAGTTGTAACACATAGACGGCAACCTTAACTTTTATATAGACTTTGTGTAATTTTTATCAATTAATGGAAGTTTCATTTTTATAGCTGTTGATGTTCTGTTGTTGGTGAAGAATTTGAGTTAAGCTTGAACCCCTAATTGTTGGGAAGGGCCCCTCAACAACCAAAGTTTTTACTGTATATATTTTGCATTTCCTTTCTGCAAATTAATAGTTTTCATTTCCAGTCTTTAATTTGTTTCCTGTACATGACAGTTATTTATTTCAATAGTTATATCTTGTTGCTAGTTTAAATCATTAATTTAATATACATGCTTAGAAGTTAAAGTGACCGGTCATGCTTAAATATTCTTAGATTGCTTTCAGTTTGTCATTTGCAATTAGATAAAGCTAATTAGTTAATGTTTCCGTAGTTCAAGTCTAATTCATACTTAGAATTAGTTTTGTTAGTTTTTTTCCTGTAGCTGTAGGTTGGTTTTATTTACATTTCAACCTTTTTTTATAATGTGTAGAAGTAGTTTGATTTCCTTAGATAATGATTAGTATATGTTTTCTCTTGCCATTCTAACTCTAAACAGTCTATTTACTGCTTTTTCCTGCACTGTAGGTTCATATGCATCAACCTGCTAGTGGTAATATCATTCAGTCAGCTTCTTTCCTTAGTTTAAATCGTTTTCTTCCATCTGGATTGTCATTCGGACCGTCTTTCAGACTGCCATCCGAATCGTCATATGGACTTTAATATTTTCTGCATTGTTTTTATGCTTGTTTAGAATCCAGTTTCTTATGTTTTTAAGCTGTAATATTTCTTGCATTTAATTAGCATTCTTAGATGTAATTAGGATCTTTTTCTACACTACATAGAGTTTTAGTTTAGTTCCATATTCATCTTTAGTTCTCGTTCCATTCCCTTAACTATTGCTTTAGTTACTTTACAGATTATGTCTCTTTTATGTCTCGTTGTTCTAGAATTTATCAGTTTCATTCTTAGTGTAGTTCCTTACATGTTGTTAAGATTAATTTCGGATTAGACTTAGTAATTTCATTCTCCAAAAGTACATTAGTTTTTGATAGTTTCTCAGTTCAAGCATAGGATTAGTTTTCCCCTTTACATAGTTAATGAAGATGTTCATAGAATAGGATTTGGTTTAGAAATTAAATATCTTTATCAAGTTTTCTACTTGCTTCTACATTAAATATCTTTATCAAGTTTTCTACTTGTTTCTCAATCAATCTAAGTTTCAAGTAAATATCTTTATTAAGTTTTCTACTTCCTTCTAGATTTCATTTGTTCCAAGTCATTTGCTTATGGATAAAAGATAGATTACAATGTTTAAAGTTAGTTGTAATTGGACACTCTTTAGTTTGCATTTGTTTGTCGAAGTTAAACTACATTTTATTCCATTTTGTTTCCTTGTTACAATCGAAAGCCATTTTGATACCTTCTCTCTTGTTCCCATTACATTCGATACATTTCCTCAGAATCCTCAAGGAGAATGGAATTAGGTAGTTTATTTTGATCTTGAGTTGAATGATGAATAGTTTTTGAATTCATTAAGTAGTTTCTAATGTTGCTTTAAGTTAATACAGTTTCTAGTTTCCTTAGTTATTTTTCAATTAAATCATTTCATAGATAGGTTTCTAAGGTCATTCATAGTTATCTTCTAATTCTGAGATTAGAGATTGAATTATTAATCAGCAGCTTTCAATTTCATCAAAGTAGTTCTATTTTGATTATGTCTTGCTTCTTAGAATAATATTTGTTGTTGTTATCTTTTCAGTTATTATTCATAGAGTAGAGTAGTATAGCTTGATACTATTATGATCTATTGGTTTAATTAGGCTTAATTAGCTCAATAATTGTATTATAGGAGTTTGACTCGATTTTTCATTCTGAAAGATCTTTCGATCTTTTCTTTATTAAACATTTTTAAGGTTTGCCGAGCCTAAATCTTAAGTGTCATTCTACCTCAACATATACTGTGCCACAAATCTAAGATTACCAACCCTGATCGATAATTAATATTTTGGTGATTCCTTAAGACAGTAAATACACCTCAACAATAGCATGAGTCTTTTTGTGAAATTATAGGAACATGACATACATAGAATAATAACAATAAAGAAAAACTTCAAATATTGTTGAATCGCATGCATATCTCGAAACTGGACCAGAGGTCAAAGAAGTTCAAATATCTGCTACCAATTTCAAATTTCAGCACTACATTCAAATCAATGACACAAAATAGGGATGAAACTGTTGCTCAATGATTTTTTATTATGTCATGAAAGACTTACATAGAGTTGGAAAGTTATGGAAAACTAAAGAAGTACATATTACATAGAAAGAATAGATCTATGACACTCCACAATCTTAATCTCATAGAATTATTTCTTACATACAAATAGTCCAATTGACTAGACAATCCTAGAGACACTCTAATATTTTCTAGACTTAATTAATGAACTTGGATTGCTTTATATATGCCTCCTAGGAAATAATTGTTTTTAGTTACCCTTAACTTATTTACAACAAACTTCTAGGCTTGTCACTTTCACTTTAGCTTTTATAACTTCCTAAACAATATTCTTATCTCTTATTCATCTTCTTCTACTTGAGACATTTTTACTTCCTTGTTGTTGAGATGCTTTCCCTCTCATGTATACATTTTGTTGTACAACTATATTTCCACCTTGATAATTTATGAGTCTATTAATTTCCTGCCGCATCATTTGAACGTTAGCTTGTCTTCCTAGTGGGATAAAATACTAAGGAGTAGGCTGACCTACAGACTGAATTGCTACCTGACTGGATGTATGTCGTATCTGCTGTACTTGAGTTGGAAAATTTAACTTATCGTACTTGACCATAGATTTTCATTCTTTACCTAGAGGATATATATGGGATTTCAATGTCTCCAATGATATTTCCGAGTTTGTAGTTTTTTCATAGTAAATAGGACCCAACCTCTTAAATATATTTTTCATCAATATCCAAATTTCAAACTCGTCCTTAATTCTTTCAATATCTTTCTCTCCACTTACAACCCCTTCCAATGCACCAAATTGGATTACTTCATTTCTCTTCTGAGTCAAACTGTATTTATACTCCTCTTTTGAATACATTTCTCCATTTCCATCCCATTGAGGTGGCAATCCTAATTTCATTATTTCTTTGAATAGGTATTTGAAATTTCTTATTTCATCATTCAATGTCTTTATATATCCTGAATGGTTCTTAATAGTGTCTACTTCATTACCATTTATCTGGTTGTTTTGATTATTTCAATTCTATTCTCAATTTTCCTTTCTTCAAGTTTCCTTTTAGTTAGGCTATTGAGGTAGTCAATGAACTCTTTTTCTTGCTTTGTCATTTCTATTAGATTCTTTTCAACTACTTTTGCCTCTTATTGAGTTGATTTGGCCATTTCTAGCTCATCCTGGATCACTTCACAATAATCCCATTTCTTAAAGAATAACTGAGCTATTTTTCCCATGTGGCTTGATTGATTCTTCTCATGATTTATTATACTTGATTCATTCTTCCCATGATTTCTTCTTGAGTTGATTTGGCAATTTCTATCTCATCCTAAATCACTTCACAATAATACCATGGGTCTTGATTGATTCTTACCATGAGTTCTTCTTGAGTTTATTTGGTCATTTCTAGCTCCTGAATCACTTCATATCTATCCCATTTTCTTAAGAATAACTGAGCTATTTTTCCCATGAGGCTTGATTGATTCTTACATTGGCACCATCAGAGAGTCACGATATTCACATATTTATAACTCATAATAAATATGGTATTAAATATCTTCTTCCATTAAATCGATCACCTCCTAAGCTACTACTATATTTTATGGCTCTTTCTCAACTTGTTGTGCCACTCCTAATGTCTTATTTTCTTTTTGTGTTTTAGGGGGTGGTGATTGGGAATTCTGCTCAAATGAAAGTGTTGTTTTTCGAAGCTTTAAATATGAAATATTCCATTGAGGCTCATTTATCCTATTTTCCATCTCTTCTATCCGGATCTTGTATCGCATCATGATGGAATACATATGTTTATTTTCCTTTTATGCCTTCCCTAGTTCATGAGTCTTAACTGGTTGGGGTGTAGGCATATTCAATTTCTTTTTAAGTTGTGCAATCTCATTGTCTTTTTGTTGTAGCAATGATTTGACCTAAGATCCATCTGTTGGGTCAACTCCTAAAGATAGGAATCTTCTTTCTAGCTCTTTGATAGAGACTTGTTTAGATTTCATCATCGCTTTCTCTTCTTTCCATAACTATTCAAATTTGTCTAGAGATGTCCTCAATCTCTTTTCTATTTTTTTGGTTTGACCACTTTGGTGTAGATCATATCAAGGGCTTGTTTACAAAATTCTAACTTTTCCAGATTACCAAATTCCTTAAAATGAAATTCATACTCATTAGCTCTCCATTCAGATAGGGTAGGAGGCCTAGGAACCTTAGGATCTAAAATAAAGAACCTAGATGTGTAATTCTTTAGATATAGAAATATCATCAACCTTATTTATGATGTATCTACCTGTTGTCTGGCTTCATTTACTAACTTCATACTTCTTTCTATTATGCCCCTATATCTGGATTGTATGCCTGTTTTCATTTGTACAAGGATTGCTCAAGGTGAATCTTGCAACACTTGAGGGACTGCAAATTCAAGAGAGGTATAGTGAGTGAATTTTTTAGCTAGGCCTCCTTTGCTGAATGATGGTTCTTTAACTAATTCAACCAGTTCTTTGGGAATCTCTTCAATTTCCTCCCTTTCAACTAATTCTTTCTTAGCTTCCTCTCCTTATGTTCTTACCTTTTGGTTGGAGGACCTTGACTTGTCTCATCAATATCCATATCTATATTTATTTATTCTACTCCCATCTTCTACCCTACTTGTCTTTCCAAAGCATTTTGTTCTTCAATGTTCTTCTAAATGGCTAGAACTTCCTCCCAAATTCATTTATTTTAAATATTCTCCGAGTGTGGTTTAGTCACATATACATAGGGATAATTTCTATTGGCCACCCTCTTCTTAGATATGATGTGGTGACGGTCATAGGATGCTTTTTCTTCCTTCTCCAAATTTAAATAGCTTAGGAAAATCTCCATGTACTGCAGATTATTTAAGCCTCTAATATGAAGAGGTCCTATCTCTTTTGGTAACAGAAAAGTCCTTTGGCTCTTGAAATGTGAAAAGTGCATATGATTTGATATGAACCTATGTCTAGCATACTCCGTAGAAAATACATTAGGTGTGAGAAATGATAGGATTTTGTGGGGTTCTTCTTCAAAACCATATACACTTATTAGTGTGTAATTCTCATATAGAAACCAATCTCCAAACCTCATGTCAGGACTGAACTGTAGCGATTTTTGGTTTTTTGGAAATAGTCTAGGAGGTGAAGAATCATAGATTAGGGCATATGTGATTCTCATCATCTTATTTGTAAATTCTATATAATTTGAGTTATCATTTCTCCTTATAATCAGATCACTCCATTCATATACATGTATTTGATTTCCACTTTCATCGGCTATCCTCAAATTCAAGGAATTGTAATGTTCAAAATTTTGATACAAAAAAATGTAAAAAAGGAAAGAATGGTATCTAAACCACTCAATAGAACGAAGGTCCTCTAGTTTCCCATGAATTTCTTCAACTATGAAACTTCAGATGTCAAACTTAGGGGGGATTGATTCTAGGAGCAGGGGTTAAGATAAGAAGGATACCCAGGATGAAATAATCTAATATGTTATCATTTTCCATAGCTAATAAGGTGCATATCAATGAAATATATTTCTTTGAACTGTCAGAAAATACTACTATATCAAAGAGTGGCAAGGAAGTAGGGATGGCATTTCCCTTCTATAATATATTTGGTATAAATTGGTGCATGTCATAAGGATACAGGGATTGATAGGAAGTGGCAAGGTTTTTCTCATTTAGGTTCTGGACTAATAAAAAGTCTAGAATGAAAAAAATCTTCTATAAGGTGTTAGCATTGATGAAACAAAGGGATTTGGACAAATCAAAAGACATGAAAACTCTTTTGTTGGGACCATATTGAGAAGAACACCAGGTCAGACTTTTAGGAAAATATACACTGTGAGGGAAAATAGATCTAGATAAATTGGAGTCCCACAAATGGAATGAGTCCTGATCTGTAATGGCTAGGGAACAATCTTCTCTAGTAGTAGACTTTAGGTTAGAATTAGTAACAGTGGTGTTGAAAATAGCTGCATGATGATCATAAATGTGTTCATCTCCTAAAAATCTAGGTTTGGGGAGTTTGATTTTCGATGAAAAGGCCATCTTGAGTGAGGTATCTAAGTTGGTAGGTTAAAGTTGTTTTATAGGGTAAACTAGGGTAAAAAACCCTTTTACTATTTCATATTATAGTAAAAACATAAATGGTCGTGACTTAGATACAATGAAATACCCGGGGTGTAAATCTTGAAGATGAACAAAGACTACTAGGTTTTGAGGTTGATTGGAGTGGATGGGTATATTTGGATGCCATGTGCTAGAACTCTTCTTTGCATGAACAATATAATTTTGAAAATTTTGAAAAATCCCCTTTTAATGTTTTGAACACATAGAATTTCAAACAGTTGGAAAATTTTGATTTGGTGTGTTTGATGATGTTGGATGGGGTCAATGGGCCCCACTTTCCATGTTTTTTCTTGAGATTGGTTGATGTGGATTCCAACTTGTCATTGTCAACATGAGTGGTAGTGTTGTTGAGCTATACTTTTGGTAGAAACCATCCTATTTTCCCGTAAGTAGTAACGAATCATGTGCTCAATGGTTTTGAAAATAGCCCCAATGAGCCATTATCAATGAGAATACACCATATGTCTGCAATGGTTTTGGCCCAATGGGTCGTTGGGATAAAATTAACGGGCAAGCACTTTGGGGTGTGTTATCCATAATAGCCATTGATTTCTATAAAATTTTCTTGATTAGATCTCTCCTTCTCGTTATCTCTCTTGCACTTTGCTAGCATGCTATTGATATGGACCATTGGATGGTTTTAGATATGATGGTTCTCAACACTATACAACTTATGGAATTTTTTAAACTTTAGCTTCTGGTGTCTATCCCTTGGTTCTACACTCTATTTTTGTTCATTCCCTTAACCACTCGAGATGCTTAAGATAAATCATCTTTTAGATCCTATGGGATAACACCATGAATCTTCGACATTTTACCCACTTTAAAAAAATTGGATCACTCTGAAGTATTTAGTGCTAACAACCAATTTTACAACGCCTTTAGATAAATCATATGGATACAAATGAATGCTTATGATGGAAGGGATAATAGAGATTAGTAATCATAACTATCACAAGTTCCTACCATAGTGGTTGGGAGGCATTCCTTGTTATGTTTTATTCATGCTTCTCTATGAAATTAGCAATGACAATGCGTGAGAATACAATAGGGGAATTTTTTAGTAAAAGTATTTTACATATGAGTTTCACACAATCGATCACCAAGAAAATGACCCTCCATTCTCTTTAAATAAATATCATGGGCCAATCGGGTGTTAAGATATGGATCAATAGTAGGTAAGATCGTGGTGAGGATGATCCATCCAATCACTCAATGTCTAGAACATATCATGGCTGCCAAATTAAAAATGAATATTAATGCATACTAAGGAAACACACTTTACCTAAAGACACATTATACCAATTTGATCTTAAGTAACTCCTAAGTGTCTTAATATCCTAACACAATGAAGGTGTAATTGAGTTCCCTTAGTATTTTACCCGATTCTTTTGATTTCTTCACCACCATCAAGAGCTCATCTTCTAATATTCCATAAAAACCAGTGTAAAAATCCATAGGCCAACCATATTGACTTGGACCCTTGTCCTTTTCAAATTAACTAAAAACACCTTTTAATTTCTCCTTTGGTACTTCAATGACGAGTCTTTCATTCATGCTTTGATAATAAAAAAATAAGGGAACAATCTTCTCACCTTCATAGTGCCATCTATTTTCACCTTCATAGTGTCATCTATGTTTGAGACTTCATTATTTTTGAAAATCTTTTTAAAATGATCCTTATCTTCATTTTCCATTTCTTCAAAAGGTCTAACCTTATAGCTATCTAGGTTATTAATTTCCCATATATTATTTACATTTTTCCCATAATTGACATAATTGTGAATTTTTATGTCATAATGTCGCCACCTTCTAACTAAATAGCTCTACTTTTGAGCCCCCATTCCACCTCGTCTTTATCGAATAGGACCTTCTTTCTATCCTCTAAAGTATTTAAAGCTAAACTTCCATTATCATTGAAAACCCTTGAGAGGTTGTTTTCAAATAAAAAATAAATGTCTACTTCAACTTGTTTAAGGTCTACTTGATTTTATTCATTTTTATTCTTTTCTCACTCTATTGCTAATATTTTAACATGATTGAGGTTTGAAGACAACTAAAACATAGCTGACTCTCCTGAAGATGGATCATAAATTTCCAATTTCTTGCGATAAGCAATGTAAATTCCTTCTGTTTCAACCAACCATGGTCGAATTTAAAGCGAGTGGGGCCTTTTTGTCCTCCTTGTCAACTTGAAGAAGAATAGAAAGGTGTTTTAAAGAGCCACTAGTACCCACCCATGACCTGAATCTCTCAAAATCCTCATTAAATTTTTATGGCGTAAAGAACCTATCCAGCCTATTTAAGATAGCTTATTTTTCCCATTTTGAGTTTCTTTGAGTAATGACCACCTGAATAAGCTCTATGTCAATTAGGTTTCATTCTTCAAAGAAATGTGTGAAATAGTTTGTGAAGGGATCAAACCTATCCACTTATCCCCAAACCTCTCTAGAATAAAACGAGATATTGAGATCCTCACTAATAATTATATTATCACCTGCAAACTTTTCCTACTAAATATATCCCCATAATGGCCTTCTTTCCCCATAAGGGCCAAAAATGTTTACAACTTTGAATACTTTACCTAAATCCTTCGATTCTCCATCAAGAATGATCTGTGTAGTTAGATATGGGTAGATATTGCATTAAATTTTGGGCTCTATCCTATCACTAAACCTTTTGACAATCCATCAACATCAAGGGAATAGAAATCCATTTTTTTAGAATTTTAGACAAAATAAAATTTGTTTTCAATCCCAAACACACAGTTTCTTGAAAGAGTATAACATTTGGACAATAAACCAACAACATTCTCCTAAGGGATCTTTTATTATGGGAACCCCCTACCCTTTTCACATTTAGGGAGAGTATAATATTAGGTCAGAATTTTTTTTGGGGGGGGCGAGAGTTTGTGCTCTAAGAACCCAAATAATTGTTAATTGTTTTGCTTCCAACACTTTTTTGGAGGCTAAGAATTTTATTTTTTATATCTTAATTTTTTTTCCTATTTGTCAATGGTTTATCAAGTGATAGGAGTGTACCTGATTCAATGACCCCATTGTCTTACACCTCAACTAACTTTCAAGGAGACATCTAGTACATGGAAGATTGAGGAATCCTAGACTTCTATTTTTTACAAAGCTCCTGGACGTCAGCTCCACCAAAAACATCTCTCAAAGAGAATTTGAGGCCATAAAATTTCATTGTCTAAGGCTTGTGGATATATATGACATTGATTGAATGCAATGTGTACTCTATAGTGTATATTAACCAAGATTTTGGCACACGAACTCAAAACTTGGAGAATGAGGCTATTTTTCTTCTACTAGTTCTCAACTCACCCAAAAATTTCCTAAACTCAGTACTAGACCTACTTCATACTTATGACATACCAACAAGGTGTATGATATATTGATAGGGAACTCTAATTTGACAAAGGCACATGTTATGGGTGCATCACTCTTGGGAACACCTAAGAAGGATTGAGGAAAAAAACCTAGTCTTTACGTGGAAACCTAACAGCTTTTGGTACACTCTATATGTATCTTGAGATAGAACAAAACCCCACACTACTATAGAAATGGCTAGGAGAATAAATCAAAAGGTTTGATATCTATTTAGATAAATTTGGGAGAGATTGTTTCACTGGGACAAATCGGTTAGAATACGTTTGAGGCATCCCAAATCATACCATACATTCACAAATTTCCATTACAATTATTTATATAGGATCTGTATTGTCTGACCTACCTGCAACAACTTACATAATCTTGTTTGGTGCTCCAAATAACAATATATGGTTGTTTAAGTGAAGACTAGTTGATTTCCCTAGGCCAACTAGCTAAGTGGTTTTCCAAACAGCCCCAGCGACCTCTGGGGGTACCAAATTTATAAACGAATATCTGATTTGGATCCTTCTCTATCTTAGGGAACTGAAGCAACTGACTGGAATCTGATTTGGACTTACATAAGTGAAGATATGGCTCAAACAGTTAAAGTTAGTCGAACATCCAATACAATAAGCATAAGTGAATTCAAACACATGGAAACAAAAGAGAAATTGAGAACAGTGGACGAATATGGTATTTTATTATTATTATTATAGGTATTCATTTACATAAGAAGGTGTTGATGAATAGAAACCATGGCTCATGAAACTCAAACCTCGAAACGAAATCTTCTATGAGATCACACCAACAACACCAACTACAAATAACACTCATAGCCACTGGAACTTCAACAAATTGAAACAACTACTAGAATCGTCTTGTTGCAACATTAATCTCTATGAGTGAAGAGTATGTCCATCCCTCATACACCAACTTAAATGGAAAAGACACTTAAAATGGCGACAATAGTAACATAGGGGCCCATCTCCCTAATGGTATGCAAGGGGCACATCACTCAAGCAATTGAGAATCAATGCAAGTCAATAATAATAACAATACATCAACAACCTAACCTATGCTAGTGTGCCTTGTTTCTAGTTTTAAACTTAAGAGATCTCCAATACCATGGATCAATACCATGGGTGAGTGAAAACCATGTTCCCTAACCACCTTGGACCAAGATTGTCTACTTAACCAATACCATGGAAAAATACCATGGAACATCCAAAAACATCAACCATGCATGAGGTGGTTTACCACTTTGACCTTATCTCACCATGAATGCGCCCTTAACCTCTTTGACAACTTCTACAAACCAAGGCACCCTCTTAACCACTTTCGACAACTTCTCTCCCTTCAAATTTGAATTTGCTCCAACCTTCATTATTGATCTCCACTAGCTTCCCCTATTTTAAGGAAACACCCTTTTACATGGGAGAACACTTCTATTTTCCTCCAAAACGTCTCTTAGACTTGGTCAAACATTAATGCACCTTCCTTAATCATCATTTGGCCTCATTCACACCTTGGAACATCTTTTACCTTGATTTAAATAATTTTCCTTAGGAAATTTTATCCCATTTTAATACAAAGGAAAACTTAGGATTAATCCAAATTCCCGAATAAATTTAATTATCCTTTGAAACTTTGGATTGGGAATTTCCTCTTTCACATTGATTAGGATTTTATATTGTTTACTTGGATTTTCCATTTGAAATCCTCACCAACCTTAGGAGACTTAGCTTAAATTTTGAATCAATATAGTCCACCATCTCCTTCAAACTCCTACCTTAGTCATTTAGCTTATATTTGACAACTTTCATGATCATGACTAAATGACTTAGGCCTTTGTGGTTCTTACCCAAGTTTAGGGTCATTACATACTCTTAATCCTATATGTTGACCATAATTAATAAATTGGATGTTTGTTAATAATAGTTAAACATATCATAGTTATGGTCACAGAAATCGAAAGGAGTATACCGTAAGCACTCACCATAGGGTTTGACCTATTGAATGGATATGACGATAATGGGCCAATTAATTGCTATAATGCCCTGCTATCTCCAATTTCCATACTTAACGTATGTTTGTGATGTTGTTCTGTAATGACGAAATCCCGTGTACATATTCCTCCATCTACTGTTCATCACTATAAATATAGAATGTTCATCACTATAAATATAGAATGGCCAGCCTAAAATTTAGAATTTGAAAGAAAATTAATTACATCTCATCATTGACTTTACCGAAACATTCTATCCACTTTTCACTCCGTTTATCAAAGAAGTCGGTGATACTCCATTACTATATGGAAATTCAACAAAGGCGGGGAAGTTAAAAGTGGCATGTTGTTGAAGATATTACACACTCCATAAAGCATCAATCAAGGCTAAAATCACTACTCTTTAGAATCACTACTATGTAATATATTATGAGTAATATTACTCATTTTGTGAGATAATACACTTCGTAAAAGAATGGAAAACTTATTATAATATTTGAAAAGCTGTTATAATAAAATTCATTCTTTCTCTCAAGTTTGTCTCACTTTTCTTCTAGGCCTCGCAAGCTTTATGTGATTTTTCTACTAGCTAGGTTCACTGTGAAAACTTCACATGGTATTAGATATTTGTTGCTAGGTGAAATTGCATAGGCGCGGGTTCAGGAGGAAGATGCAAGAAGAATTCAATGAGAGAATCTACCTTAGCTTCTCTGGATCAAAGCTCAATTTCTCTTCTAACCCCATTCAACTATCATGAGTAGCGATCGAAGATGTTAAAATATCTAAGGAGAAGATGCCTCTTTAATATAACAATGGGAATTAGGAAGGATCCAAACATCTTTTGATGAGAAGTGAATAGTTAAATGAGTGTGACGAAGAATACATGTTATTATGTCTTTCTATGTCTCCTAATCTTCTTTTCTATGTTGATTCTATTGAATATCCAAATCAAATATGGACCATATTGGAAAGAGTGTTTGGAAAGTAGGATGATTTACGAGGATAAAATTTGGAGAGAGAGAGATCACCAGCTTGAGCCATAGTAGTATTGACACCTTCCAAGATGTTCTCACCAATGCCTCTACAACTTTCTTTGTTGCTCATGAAACCACTATAGAGGAGAACTCTGCTTCCTCCACTTCCAACACATTCCATAGATCTAGTTCTTACTAGTGAAATTCTCATTGATGCTACTACAAAAGATAAATCTACTTGCATTGCTTCCCATGAAGCTACTACAGAAGAAGAAGAAACCACATGGACAATAGATCTAGTTCTTGTTGATGAAATTCTCATCAATATCCGTTCATTTTCCTCATGTAAAATTTCTTATTTAGGTAATGAACATGATGCTATTGATAGTGGTATAAGTGATGACAGTGATGAACAGATTGGGAATTTAATAGAGAAACCACTTTTGGAAAGATAAACATTATAGGTTGCAAGTAACCTAGTAAGGGATCCATTAGCTGTACAAAGGACTCTCTCAAAGTTCCAGGATTCTCGACGACATTCATTAATACAAAGCCCTTGCTTCCCATACACTACTATATAATCATTGTTGTAGCCCTACAATCATATATTGAATATACAGGAAACCCATATTGGCATGCTTCCACAAATGATAAGATCAAGAACTTGATCCAAACTTGAGAGCTTATTCCTCTACTTCCCAAGAGGAGATTTGTACCTCTTGAGGTCTACATCAAGTCCTTCATAGAGCATAAGTTCACAATTGGAGGCATACTTGGGAGTACTAGATACATCCACTTCAAAACAACTTGATTAGTTGTTTACCATCATCCTCTTTTGAGGGGGGGTTTCCCATGAGGTTTTCCCTCTTTCCTCTATTTTTCACTTCTGAGATGCATTGTAAAGTGGTACCTAACATGGCCTTGGTTGTCGAGACCCATTCATCATCTAGATCCTAGTAGTGTTCAATAGTGGTGTTGGAAATATTACACACTCCATAAATAATAAAGCCTAACTTTTACTTCATTTATTAATTTTACTAGCTTTTATTGCATAAAGCCATACAATCTCCATAAAACATGGCTTTTAGTGAGTATCTCTCTACAATCACTACTATGGCATATATTATGAGTAATTTTACTCATTTTTCGAAGATAATACAAACCAATTTATGTTACATTACCGAGCTGACGTCTTTTTGGCTGTTGAGTCGGCCAGCCTCAAAGCACTTTCGAAGGTGTACAATATAAAGATTGTATGGGAATTGCATTTTAATAAGTAGAAGTATATACACTTCCATATTACTCAAACTGCGAAAAAATTAGGCCTCATCATGTCGCAGGCTTCGCGAGTAACTGAAAATCCGACAGGAAGCAGATTAATTTTCGTTCGGTTCAGAGAAACATTCAATCGAATCTTGAATAGTGCTTTTATGGGAGCGGCCATTGCTACTTTGTTACAACATGACAATTAACCTGGAGGGAGGAAGCTAATAGATATATGTATGTACGCTCTTTTTATACTTACGCTCGTGTGCTACACAGGTTTTTCAGACCAAACTTTCAGCGCTACAAAAATATGTTATCATTATTTTAGCTGCTTACTATTTTTTATGAATACTATTTTAACTGTAGGTTTGTTTGATTCTAATTTATTTAAATCTTAATCAAAATATATTTAGATATATGAAAGATTCTAACTTATTTAAATCTTAATCGAAATATATTTAGATATATGAAATTAATCTAAATTGTAAATTTGCTATTTAAAGTTGATTAAAGATGAAGATGAAATCCATATCCTTAAATCTTTCACGCGTTATTATCATATTCAGTGTATTGACCAGTGGCTTCGGCGATCTAAGTTTTGTCCAACTTGTAGAAGAGATGTTACATCTCAGAACGCCAACCTGCATAATTAGATCGCATGCATGTTTATGGGCGCGGCAATGAAGTCACAGAAAGTATTCTTTATGGCTGCAGCTCTCTTCTCAAAGATCACACCTCATTTTTATTGTGACATGGTTTTTATTAATTTCCGGATTTTATATTTTTGAGAACAGTAGTTTTAATATTATAACATCACCAATGACAATGACTTACATTTCACAACAAAACTAAATATCTATTTTTTTCGTAGAATCCAATAAAACAAAACCTTCTCTTTCAATAACCTTGCTAGAGTTAGAGTTCTAGTTATTTTATTTGTATAGTCCAATAAAAACACCTTCTTTTTCAATAACCTTATTAGAGTTGTTATTCTTTGAATAACATGTGGTAATAGCCTATCAATCTTAAGAATCTTTTAAGATTCTTCATGCCACCACACAAATTCATATGAAGGACTCTACACACATGTTGATATAAGGTAATTAACGAACACCACTTCCCCTTAATTACTAACACTAACATGCATTATGTTCTAACAACCAATTACATAACTTAACTAACATATTATAACATTTACAATATTTACAATATATTTCAAAATTATAAAATCACATATGTTGATTATATAAATATGGATTATCTTTTGATCTACACCACCCTAGATTTAAATCCTAGGCTCTATCAAGCGTCGAGAGGGATCAAGTCTCCCAAGGTGCAAACCTCTCCTTGAAAATCTCCTTGAGTGCAATACATGAGCCACCTAATCTTAAGCTCTAAAGTCTCTACTTTAAATCTCATATTTACTTTTACTTTGTATTATTCTTAGCGCAAAAATTTATACATCCATGTTGAAAATTGTGGTTGATCCAATCTTGCATCAAACTTGTTTTCTTATTTTTTGGTTCCACCAAATGTTGTACTTTGCAATCCTTCTTATCATTTTTTTCAAATTCAACTTTACTTTCTTTTTCATTTTCAATATCATCTTGGTTTCCTCATAGCTATTATTGTTATCATACATACCATCTTCATTTGAATTCTCAATATATTTTCCCTAATGGGCTGTTGTATCAATATTCAATATATTAATTCATTGTATTATTAGCATACCATGATACCATACAGTATCCATTACTTCAAGTTCTTATTATCAACCTACTTAGTGGCTTCTTTCCATGTCATCAACTAGTTATTTTATTTGTATAGTCCAATAAAAAACCTTATTTGTCAATAACCTTGCTAGAGTTATTATTCTTTGACTAACGTGCGGTAATAGCCTATCAATCTTAAGAATCCTTTAAGATTCTTCATGCTTTTGGTGGTGATCCATTCCATCATAGATTTAACTCCAAAGACACATAAATTCATATGGAGGCCTCTACACACATGTCCATCATAACATGACGCATATGTGGTTGGTGAAGGTAATTAACGAGCACCACGCCCCCTTAATTACTAACACTAACATGCATTATGTTCTAACAAAAAATTACATAATTTAACTAACATACTATCACATTTACAATATTTACAACATATTTCAAAATTACAAAATCACATAGGTTGATTATACAAGTATGGATCATCTTTTGATCTACAAAATTTATGAATCCATGTTGAAAATTGTTGTTGATCCAATCCTGCATCAAGCTTGTTTTCTTATTTTTTGGGTCTACCAAATGTTGTACTTTGCAATCCTTCTTGTCATTTTTTTCAACTTCTACTTTATTTTCTTTTTCATTTTCAATATCATCTTGGTTTCCTCATAACTATTATTGTTATCATACATACCATCTTCATTTGAATTCTCAATATATTTTTCCTGATGGTTGTTGTATCAATATTCAATATATTAATTCATTGTATTATTAGCATACCATGATACCATACACTATCCTATTAGAAAAATAGGATCGCAGAGCAATAACAATAAACAGAATGCAAATATAATCACACATACACATTACATGAGAGACACAGAATATATCGTGGTTCACCCAACTTGGGCTACATCCACATTGAAGTTGCTAGTCCTTATTATTATACCATCCAGCAAGTGAAGGGATACAACCTGCAGCACAACCACTGCACTTCCTCTTCACGATCTCACAGTCTCTCTTCCTAATCTCAAAGATCTTTACAATGAATAAAACCTAATACATCAACCCTATCCATGTTACAATGTCTTTCTTTTATAAGAAAAATACAATGGGAAAATACCATGGGTTACCCAAAACCATGGGCCTGAAAACTGGTGGCGAAAACAACCCCCGGACCCCCCTAGGGTTGTGCCGAGATCATAACCGAACCTGGGGTACGGACACGGCTGAATAATAATATCTCTGAATCTGGAGATCAGGCTCCACAACCAACAATCTCCCACTTTGAGACTGATCACAACAACTCCACCGCTGCTGCAATTGCTAGACCTTGGACTTGGCAACTTTCTCATCTTCACCTTCATGCTAGAAGGCCAACTGAAACCGAGCAGGAACTCAGTTTCTCTCTGGTCACTACCTTTGTGAGCGCGTTTGCAGGATCCTGGCTAGTGTGTATCTTTTCCAGCTTTAACAGTTCATCTTCCAGAATAGAGCATATGAAATGGTACTTGAGCTATATATGTTTATTCCTGGAATGGAATGTTGAGTTCTTTGCAAGATGAATGGCACTCTAGCTATCACTGTACAACTTGCTATCCTTCTGCTTCTTATCCAATTCCTCCGTAAACCTCTACAACTAAATCATCTCTTTACTAGCCTCTGTAACAACAACATACTTTGCTTCCATTGTTGAAAGTGAAACAACCTTTTGCAATCTTGAAATCCGACTTACTGTTGTTCCACCTATAGTAAACACATAATCTGTGGTGCTCCTCCTGCAATCCTTATCAGCTGCCATATCTGCATTAACATATCCCTATAGAACAGTGTCTGAACCTCCAAAACATAATGCCTAAGTGGTAGTACCTCTCAAATACCTGAGAATCCACTGTGCTGCTTTCCAATGTTCTTTACTTAGATTGTTCATATATATGCTCACAACTCCCACTGCTTGTGGAATATCTGGTCTTGTGCACACCATGGCATACATCAAGCTTCCAACTGCTGATTGATAGGGAATCTTGGACATGTAATCTATCTCTTTCTGTGTCTTGGGACACATTTCCTTACTTAGACTGAAATGGCTGGCCAAAGGTGTACTAATTGGTTTTGCATTCTGCATTCTGAACCTCTCCAACACATTTTGTATGTACTCACTCTGAGACAATGTCGATTTGCGATTTTTTCTATCTCTTGTTATTCTCATACCAAGGATTTGCTTTGCAACACCCAAATCCTTCATTGCAAATGAATTAGCTAACTTCCTTTTGAGCACATTTATATCCTGCATGTTAGACCCTACAACCTACATGTTATACACATACAATAACAAGATAATATATCTTTCATTGTCTAGCTTCTTGAAATAAACCCAATGGTTAGAATGACATCTACTATAACCTTCTTTTGTCATAAACCTATCAAATTTTAAATACCACTGCCTTGGAGCTTGCTTCAAGCCATACAAACTCTTTTTCAACCTGCATACCAAGTTCTCCTTACCTTTGACCTCATACCCTTGTGGCTGCTGCATATATATCTCTTCCTCCAAATCCCCATGCAGAAAGGATGATTTTACATCTAACTGTTCAAGATGCAAATGTTCTATAGCCACTAGACTTAAAATAGTCCTAATTGAAGTCATCTTAACAACAAGATAAAATATTTCATCAAAATCTATACCTTTCTTCTGTGCAAACCCCTTTACAACAAGTCTGGCCTTGTACCGCGTCTTTCCTCCTTCCTTCAACCTGTAAATCCATTTTTTCTGCAATGCTCTTTTACCAGCAGGCAACTGAACCAAATCCCAAGTCTGGTTTCCTACCAATGAGTCCATCTCCTCATCCATGCCTTGCTCCCACTTCTTTCTAGTTTCCACCTACATTGCTTTTTCATAACATTCTGGTTCACCAACATCAGTCATCAACAAATAATACATTGAGGGAGAGTATTGTTCAAGGAGTCTACTTAACATGTAGATCTTCTTACAATTGTAGGAGTTTCAAGTACTTACTATTGTTCTTGATTTTCTGGCACCTTTGGAACTTCATTTTTTTTAAGTTCATCAAGCACTGCGTACTCTGTGTTTTCTTTTTCCTGTTTATTTGCCTGCAACTGATCTTTATACATGACCTTTTCATTGAATATCACATCTCTACTCCTGATGATTTTGTTATTTTCATAATCACATAAGCGATAACCAAATTCATCAACCCCATATCCAATAAAGGTACATTTCTTGGATTTAGCTTCAAACTTTGTTCTATTTTCTTTATCAATATGGACAAATGCTTCACAACCAAACGTTCTAAAAAATGAGTAGTTTACCATTTTATCTGTCCATGCCTCCTATGGAATACCACCATCTAAATCACTTGAAGGTCCTCTGTTTATTAAATAAACAATAGTATTTATAGCATCCGTCCAAAACTATAAGGGCAACCCTGCATGCAGTCTCATACACCTTGCACACTCCATGATTGTTCTGTTCATCCTTTTTGACACACCATTTTCTTGTGGTGTTCCTGGGACTGTCTTCTCTCTATGAATCCCATGGTATGAACAGTAACTATCAAACTCCTTGCCGTAGTACTCACCTCCATTATCAGATCTGAGACACTTCAACCTTTTTGCTGTCTCATTCTCAACCAAAGCTTTCCACTTCTTAAAAGTAGCAAACACATCAGATTTATGTCTGATGCAATAAACCCAAGTTTTCCTAGTTGCATCATCGATACATGTAACATAATGATGAGAGCCACCAAGAGATTGTACCTGAGATGGTCCCCATACATCTGTATGCACAAGCTCTAACTTTTTATTCTTCTTCTGTTTCCCAACCCTGAGAAATATGACTCTCTTTTGTTTTCCATAAACACAGTTTTCACAGAATTCCAAACTTACCTGCTTCAAATATGGCAATGCAACTTCCTTGAGTGGAGAATTTGCATCCCCTTCTCACTCATGTGGCCAAACCTATGATGCCACCATGCTGTATCTGTTCCTGTGGAAGCTAAAGAGATAGAATGGTCAGTATTATGAGGACATAAATACAACGTACCTACTCTATCTCCTTTTTCTATCACCATTGATCCTTTAGTGATCTTCCACCACTTTTCTCCAAATGTAGATAGACAGTCGCCATCTCCAAACTGTTTTGTAGAGATCAGATTTCTTTTCATAGCAGGAATATGCCTAACATATTTTAACAGCCAGTTGGAGGCCGAAGGTTTTTCATACATCTTACCCAATGCGCTCATCAAACCCTCCGTTGTCACTTCTTTTGAGATATTGAAAGGAACCGACGAACCTAGGCTCAGTCGTATTGTTCCCAGAGCCTTTCTATCAAGAACCTCCCATTCTTCATCCTTCATAGCCATCATCTGATTTCATCTTCCTCCCAATGGTAGGAATAGATCCTTCTAGTACAGATAGTCTTCAATTTGCATCTTCCATAACTAGAAGGTTTGGTCATTAAACTTCTCGACCTTAAACTTTCCTTCTTTTGCCATTGCTCTCACTCGAACCAGAGACCCTAGCTTCATACGAGTTTATCTGCCAAATAGACATTTGGCTCTGATACCAATTGTTAGAAAAAAGGATCACAGAGCAATAACAATAAACATAAATGAAAATATAATCACACATACACATTACAAGAGAGACACAGAATATATCGTGGTTCACCCAACTTGGGTTACATCAACACTGAAGTTGCTAGTCCTTATTATTATACCGTCCAGCAAGTGAAGGGATACAACTTGCAGCACAACCGTTGTACTTCCTCTTCACTGTCTCACAGTCTCTCTTCTTGATCTCAGAGATCTTTACAATGCATAAAACCTAATACATCAACCCTAGCCGTGTTACAATGTCTTTCTTTTATAAGGGAAATACAATGGAAAAATACCACGGGTTACCCAAAACCATGGGCCCAAAAACTGGTGAAGAAAACAGCCCCCTAGGGTTATGCTGGGATCATAACCAAACCTGGGGTACAGACACGGTTGAATAATAATATCTCTGAATCTAGAGATCAGGCTCCACAACCAACATATCCATTACTTCAAGTTCTTATTATCAACCTACTTAGTGGCTTCTTTCCATGTCATCAAATAATAACACTATTTGATTTTTTAAACCTCCTCCTTATTAACATAATTTCATTTACAGGATTTCTTTCTAATTCATTTTTTTTAACATTGTTATGACATTTAGTACCTAATCTACATACTGAGTAATGGATTGATTACAATTCTTAATATATTTTTCACCATAATAGCTTTATTTATCTATTTTTATAATTGCATATTTTTAACACCTTCAACCATATCTACTCTTTTACTGTTACAATATTGTAGTATTTTCATCTTAACATAATTTCTTTCAACACACCTCCAATATATATAAATTCAATAGTATTATTCACATTAGCACATGATTCAACAACTTCATTAGCCTTGTCTTCAGCTTTTTGCATGTTATCAAAACTATGTGATTGTTTTCTTTATTTTACAATTTGAAATTTCTTTCATGTAACTTTTAACATCGTCTACTTCTTGTCATTGTTTTCCACTACTTGTGTAACACATAATTTTTGCACACATTATCTAAGAGTATACAATGTTGTATGGATTTCTTTCATATCCTCTACCAATATGTCTTTGGTTGTACTACATGCCATAACATCATGAACATCTTCAACAACACTCAAAATATTTTTGTCATTATAATGTCCAACTTCATTTTAATTATCAATCTATGGTTTTAGCCATTTTTTAGGGTGAAGAATATTCTCCATACATATAAGGTTGTACTTATCATTTTGATATTCCTCTCGAGTTGGTTCAAGAACATTAACCTTAGTCACATATTGTATGACCGCTACTTCCTCATACAATACCTTTCCTTAACTAAATTATGTCTCATATTTCATCTTTAAAAGCCATTTCTCTATAAAATATAAATCATCATTGAATTTACTTACATTTATGTCCTCTTGGATCACGCTTCTTGAAATATTTAGAACTCCATCAAAATGTCCTTTCTTCTCAATTATTGCAACTTCTTGACTATTGTCAACATTTGCACACTCAAACACATCATTAATAAAAACAAGAATATCTGTATGATTCATTTCTTTAGTTGATTATGAGATTATTATGTTCACATTTTCCCCTACTACAGTTGTGGAAAAATCTTCATGTTCATTATCAATTTATCCATCCTTACAATGGACTTCTCTTATATCTACATGTTGCTCATGTTAATAGATTGAATCATGTACTAGTTTTATCTATGTTCCTATGGCCTCTAGATCCATGTCCATTTAAATCTCTTTTTCTTCTTCATAAAATATCTCAAGTTCAAGTTCAACGTTTGTAGCAATACAACTACATTTGTTTTTATTTGCATCATTAACTATGCTATCCAAATCTTCATCCAATTTCATTTTGAATTCAACATCATTAATATTCATTTCTTTTCATACAACACTAATACATTTGTTATCTTCACATGAAATTTTCATATGGCTACTTTATTCCTCATGTTCTACACCATCAACTTATTGGAATTGATTTAATACTGAGAAGGGAGGTGAATCAATATTAGTGCAGTTATGAACAGTTTTAACCTTCTTTAACAGATTAGTCTTAACTTAATCTTGATCTTTAGTTCATGCATCCAATATATACAATGTCATTCATCCATATATGTACCACGAAAAAGAACATGTAACACATAGGATTTTTGACGTTGAAACCCAATTGGGAGAAAACCATGGAATGCTCTTTTGTAATGAAAAAATTACATTCAAGGAAACACCAACTTCCTATATTTACTAGTACCAACTAGAAGAGGCATTGATCGTCTGGTTTTATACGCACCGACATGAAGGAAGCTCCAACTCTCTGTGTTCTCCAGCACCAAATGGAAGGAGGCTACAACCTCTTGCTTCTTACTCCATCCTGCCGCCCATATATCCAATTTAAGATTATGACTTACTGAACTTCCAACTCATGTACACTTCTAATACTTTGATATTAGTTCTGTTGTGCGCTACCTTTGTATGCAAACATTTCACTATCATTGTGCTGCATACATCACTTGACTTCTCATTCCTCTCAATTCTACACTTCTACTGATGTATTACTTCATGTACTATGTGTTGTTGATCCTGCATTTTGCGCTAAGTTATACTATGTCGATCTATTGCTACACAACTACACTCACCAACTGATACTTTTTTTTCAATTGATCATTTTTTGTTCTGAGATAATGCACCACTAACAGATGGAACTACTCACTTACTTTGATGTGTCTGTTATGTTTAAGTTCCATAGTATTTTAGATAATCTGCAACATACTGTGAACCAAGTTATTCATCCTTTGAGTTTACTGTACTTGTCTTATATCATCCTCATCATGACGCGCTTATTGGATCTTGCGGCTACTCTATTGTTGCACATCAGATGGACTTCTCAACTTCGCCAACTTCACTTCAAATTTCATACATAATCTAAACATCACCGCATCATATTATATACTTCGGTTCTATCTCTATGCTTCTATCATATAACATCTGTGACCATTTGTGTGCTATCTATGATACTATCAATCAATCCTCACACACTTGCGCATACTTATGTGTTTCTTCCTTTCATTATTTGCACATCCATCATATATCTACAAAATCATTCTGCACACCATAAATATTTCATCTTTCTACATGTATGAACTTGGCTCCTCACTAAATCATGATGTTCTATCCTTGAGCCCTTGATGCCCCGAATATAAATATGTATCTTCCAATTAAAGCTCTATGATATCACCATCAATCTTACTTCAAATCTCCAAGTTGAATCTCTAGTTATACATGTCATGCACTGATTGTATGTCCACAAGTTAGTTGTGTCATCCCTTCTTCCATACTTCACAAATTGTGTTTTTTCCACATGTCATCTTTTGCATTGTTGATGCGTTATCCTTTTTGGGTCTTGCGCACCGATGGTCTACGAATTAGTGGGACTTACAACTTACTGGTGTACTCTTTCGCTCTTGATGTACCATTTCTTTGAGGTATGTGTGCATTCTTACTCTTCGACTTGATGATTATTTGACCTTTGTTGTACAATCCCTTACGGGTATTGTGCACCTGATGTATTAATGATGTGCATAATATGCGCATAAAATAACTTCTACTTGGTGGGACTTTGACCCTTGCAGTATCATCACATGTGGGACTTGTGAACCTATTGTGTTGTCAGCTTGTGGGATTTGTGCATAAACAACTTCAACTGATGCACCCTTCTTGGAACTTGTACGCCCTTTACTGATTGAAAGAATCTTCAGATTGGTAAGACTTGCATGCTTTTAGGGATGTCCAACCATAAGTTGTTTCTTACTATTTGTGCACTCTTGATCTTGGACAAAACAATGCTTGTGCATTCTAGAGTATTTTCTCGACATGCTTGCACACTTATACCTTTGCTTGACCAACTCCTTGGCTTCTTGTGCACATGTACCTTTGTCCGACCAGTTCTTTGACTACTTCATTGAGAAAGTATGACTTGGTGGACTTGATATCTACGCAGGTACCACATGTACTAGTAGGATACATTACTTATGTGATTCTTTGAACTAGGTCTACATGATGTACTTTCCTTATGTGCTTCTTTAGACTGATCATGTTTGATGTATCCTTAGACACACATATTCATAATGGATGCAACTATTATATATACTTATTCAAAGTTGCTTCCATATACTTCTTTAAGCTGGAAAATGAATGTTGTAACCACTTTGACAATAGGTGACATCAATGACTCAAACTGAATCAATTGACATCCCATTTGAAATTAGTTGACATCAATGGAAACCAAATCTCAACAATCTTTCCCTTTAGCATTGATGTCAATTCCTTATGAAGCTGTGTATGATATTCTTTGAACAGTATGCTTCATCTTTACTTTATCGTTGTTCCCCCCTGTGTATATGCTCCCCCTGAGTTCTTTGGGATTGTGGCTTCTGCGCTTTTTGTTTTCAGTAATTCTTCTGCTAATTGTACCTCTTCACAGACTCTTATTCTTTATGTTACTTATGCACAAACTCTTCTTCTTTCTGTTACTTCTGTGTAGACCATATGTATAGACATCTCCAATGCCATTTCTCCAAGTGATCTACTTCACACTCTTTCATGTATGTTGCATCTTCATGTTGTATATTCAATAATCTACTTCATGCTCTTTCACATTTGCTACATATTTATATTATTTCTTCAATAATTGGCTTCATGCTCTTTCACGTTTCTTGAAGCTTCATACTATCTCTGCAATTACCTTCATGATTTTCTTCATGCTAGTTCTTCTCTGCTTCATTCAACTTTTTGTGTAATCAATGTACAACCAGCTTCATGCTTTTCTACCCCTATGAAATCAATGAAAAAGAGGTGCATTGCTTGCACAATGTAAGTTCTTATTTTGCTTTATTTTTTGTTGGCTTCTACCTCAAATGTTTTTAGAGATGACTCCCCCTTTCTTCAAGATTTATTTTTTTGTTGTAATTCTACACTGATATCCTTTCATAATTATCTTTGATTGCTTTCTTGATATAAGTGTTAGATTATTGCTTCCTCTTGATCTCATGTTCCTGTCACAACACTTCATCATTATTTGTGTAGTGATCCATGCAAACATTGTTTTGTGCAAATATCATAGTGCCAATTCTTTCCTTGGTTCTTCCTTGTCATTTCATTTGATTCCTTGCTGCACCTGATTGCTTCATCTATCGCAATTACTGCGTTGTTACCTTGCCTTGTCACATTTATTGTTGTCACATCCCTTGCCATGAAAACCAAATATTTGTCATGTTTATCCTCCATATCAACATTAAAGCATATATACTTGGTTCATGTGAGATCCATTGCATGTCATCACTGTACTTGATATTTTGGTGCAACATCATTCCATCGCACGACCTAATGAAATGCATTTTATTTTTCCGTACACATTTGCATCACCTATTTGTTGAAGCCCTGGGTATGTAGGCTTCTATAATGGGTTCCAAGGATAACAACAGAGGGTGAAAACCTAGACTAAAAGGCTTCAAAAGGATCTACGCAAGAGAAATTATATCCCAACCCGTTTGGTGTAGTTAAGTCCCACGGATACAAAGAACTCCACTGGTACTTATGGGGTTTGATCCTAAAAGGATAAGTCTTCCTGTGAGGGAAGGTTAAAGTGTCCTAACTCTAAAATGGATGTAAACCTAGAACAAATCTACCTTAAAGGAAATCTAAACTAATTCAGATCTAATCTAAAGGAAGTGTTATGATTGTGTGCATGATAACTTGGTTTAAGTTTTAATAAGTCATTTCACCAGCTTAACAGAAATGTAAAATTGGATCTATTCTTAGTACTTCAAAATCAATCAGACAATGAAAATTAACCGATAGTAGCTTGGAGACTAGGTGCATGCAAGATTATCCTGTAGCTCTTATGCTAATTGAGAAATTAACATGAATTATTAATTTCTATTAATCATTTGTAGAAATAGATAAATGTTTTAATTAAATAAATTCACTTAAAACATTACGATACACAGACCATGAATTAAGAAAAATCCAAATCATATATCAATGCATGGATTATTGATTGCAAAAGTTAAACAACGTCCATTGAATAATTAAGGTGAATAAATCAGATATCATCAAAGAAATTTGATAACATAAACACAGAAGATGCCAAAAGCAACTAACTTTGATTCATTAGCTCTGCAATAAATTACAAGATCTCAAGTGAAGCAGGGTTTCTCCAATCCTTCTATAGTGATTTTCCCCCCCCCTACCCCATGAAACATCTACCCTTTAAATAATAATTACAAAATAGTTACAAAGGATAGACTTCCCATAAAACAGGGATTACAAAATCAACTAATCTAAGAATAACCAAGGGCAGCTTGCCACTTGGTCCATACTTCTAATAACTGATCAATATCTGGAAGATTTGTTGATTCGAGCCCCAACTGAGCATCACAAGTGAAGGACTCGATCTCATTCTTTGCTAACTTATGCCAAGTACGTAGGAAAATATGGGTCTTTCCTTCCAAGCTGGAAGGTTTCCTGTTGAACTTTTCAACCTTTGAGATCCCTATGTGCTCGAGTTGTTGAACCTGCTCTTTGACCTGCTCGCATGTGCTCTCAACCTGCTCAACCATTAACTTTGGCAGAAAAACCTTCTCAATTAGATCCATGGTATAAAACTATAGCTTCTCCATGATATTATCTGCAGCATACCATCTTCTCCCATAGATGGCTTGTGCCTTCTTGATCGCATCTTCAACCACGTCAGAAACATTATGCAAAGCATTCAAAGATGCTCTGATTCTCTTCAATTTGAAACTATCCAGAACTAGAATGTCTTCTGGTTTGTCTTTAATATACCTATGCCAATCACCAAAATCATCATAAGCCTTCGAAGCATGTTGTTTTTTGTCAATGTGTTGGTCAAGGGTAGTAGGCATCCGCTCAAAAGAAATATGAGTTTCCTGTATTTCATTGAGGCAACTAAACAATTCAGCTAAGAGTTTCTGATGCTCTTCATTTAGTTGATTGGCTAAATCTCTGAACTCTTCCTAATAAAACGTAGAGAAAGGAGGAGTGGCTACACTTTTAGTTGAATCCCTCAGCTGTTCTAATATTTCAATCTTCTCCATATTTGCAGTGTTTAGAACTTGTGCATCTTGCAATTCATCTTGAAGAGAAGAGTTATGCTCCTGCATCTCTTTGAGTTGGATTTCATACTGACTTCTTAATTCATGAATCTAGGATTCATGTTCCTCATTAACCTTGGACAACTGCTACTGAATCTTGTTTATCTCTTCACTTTTTATGTCAATTTCTTTATTCATTGAAATCACTGAATCAAAATTGGCCCCTGCAAATGCTCCCATGGATGCAGCGGTATCCAATGCTTCCCGCTGGACATCATCAAATTGTTTGGTCTAGATAACTTGATTAGGGAAAGGTACCTACAAGAAATTCTAATCTCTACTTCTCTTATTACCTTTCTTCACCACTTCCTTTTGTGATTTGCTATAAAAATAATCTCCAAGGGGGACCACAATATCTTCCTCACAAGAAACTATCAACTTAGTAGAAGATGTAGCTACATCTCCTATTGCAATTAGTGGAGCTGTCTATGTAACAGTAGCATTGGGTGGCATGGTGAACTGGGAAGTGGTCAAAGTAGAAGGGATCTGTTACTGCTGCAACCTGATCCCCATAAATTCTAAATTTTATAGGGCCCCTCCTTTTACTTTTAGATTTTTTTATAGCCTCTTAAAGTGTGTTTTTCCTTCTGAGTCTATCCCTTTTTCTTCCTCCAAAAGAAGTTGTTTTTCGACTAAGGAAAATTTCAATTGTTTCTTAGGACACTCGTCACATTTTTTATCCTAACGTAGTCAACGGATGTGCAGTTTTTGACTTACCTCACGCCGATCAGTTGCATCATTTAACCCTCATTTCGTCGATCGTTGTGCAGTCTTAAGTTTTGTTCCACCAATTGTTGCGCAACTTTTGTTCTTAACATCATCGACCAGTCGCATGCTTTAATGTTAAACGTGTCGACCGTTGCACGCCCTCTTACCTTATCTTTTACCGATCAGGACGCATCCTTTTTTACTTATTACCTGTCAATCGGTCGCTAAGCTTTAGCCTTAAGCGCTTTGACCGTTGTAGAGTTTTGGGACTTATCATTGCCAACCATTGCGCACCTGTTAGGCTTAGATTCGTCGCAATGCATGGTCGCTCCTTTTATATATAAGTCTTCCAACCATCGCACCAGTCTCAATCTTAAAAAAGGTTGTTGTTCACTACACCACTCCTTTCGTTGCAACATTCAAGCCCAAGTCTCCGACCATTGCATAGAAGATACGGTTAAGTTGCCGATAGTTGCGGAGACTGTAAGGATAACTCGTCAACCATTAGTACCTTGTGGAAAATTCTAAGGTCAGTAAGTGGGAACTTTAATGTTTCTTCTGTGGGAAGTTATGTTTGTTTTTTTTCAAGCCCCGTGCACATTTAGTGCCCCAACTTTCAACCTATGGGACTTCATTGCTATTTCCTATATACATTCGTGAATGGGGTTTGTTCCTTTCCCACCATTTGTGAATATTGAAACATTGTTAGGCACTGAAGGAAGCACCAGGTTGACAACCAATCAACACTCACGCTCTCCTCGCAGCAAGCCTCTTCAGGTGTGATAGGTAGGCCTACAAACTTTTCCTGTTTGTTTTCGACTTTTTGAAACTTCATTTTACCTCTCAGTCCTTCGTTAACACCTTTTTATTGGTGGCTTGTCAAGATGGACCCTCGTCCCTATTAGAGTGAGTCTTGTAGTCGAGTATGGCATATCGCTTCCCTGTATTTCATTTTTGGGTCAAACTCACTACTCTGTAACCACTTGGGAACTCCTTGTACTTAACGGAGTAAGCATGATGTCGGTGAACCTCACTTGAGCTTTGAATCCCGACGGACACATCGTTGGTCATCCCCTTAGAAGCATAAGTTGCATCGTTGGTTCTCACACAGTGGTATTTTATCCACATGCACATACATGTTGGCCATGGTTAGTTGTAAACGGTCTCGTTCTTTAGTGGTCACGCTTGTAGTTTTTGCTTCTTAAACTGACCACACTAAGGATTCGCCCATCTTTTATTGTTTGCTTAAAAGATGTTTCCGCACGAGAGTTAATTGCATTTATTTTCCTAGATGTTTGCTCTTTTTTGCATAGACAGTTCACATCTTGAAGTCCTATTTTAGTGCCAATATTGCTTCTTGGTTCACTGGTATCGTAATGAAAGAGTGTCACTTTGAACCTGCCTCAAGGGTGCTTGTGTGTAGTTTTTCTACAGGAGGTTTATATGAAAATTAACTTTCCCGTTCACGCATTTTTTCTTTAATAATCATGAATAAGAATAATGTTTGCTCACAAACAATAAAAATCCCTATTTACCCTTTCATTCTCATTTCAGGTTTGATATGCATAAGCGATCTTCCAGGAAGAGAGCCAGGTTTGCCGAGTCAAATTCAAACGTGGAAATCCTCTTGGACACCTCGCTTGAGATGATGTTCGGCGATATGAAGGCTATCACAAGAGGTAGCCCAGAATATCAATGGGGTGAGTTATATAGAGTCATAGAAGATCATAGCTTCCCTAAGGCCTCCCTGGAAGATCAAATGGTTTATAGGAACATAAAGAAATCAGGTCTCCACAAAGCAACAACCCGCCCTGAGTTGTTCCCGTGCTCTAAGGTCATCATTTGGATCCTATCCTAAGTAAACACTGACACCTGGTTCATCACAGATGTTGTAGGGATGAGCCTTTCATCATTTGCACCAGAACATATCATGGTAGCATACAAGTTGATGTATCCTAATTTTTTCCTAAACGATGAATTGGTATCAGAGATAAAAATGGACCTTTTGGAATACGCAAGAAAGATGATGGTTTCTGAGAAGCAAATAAGGTAAATAAACAATGGAGAATATAAGAGCAATCTCCTAAGGAATCCCTATAGACTCATCGCCCTAATGTTGAGTCGAGTCTTTGGAATGCAAAATGGGAGCATATACAAACTAGGTTGGGTGCCTGTGATGTTCCACATAGCTACCTAGGGTGGGATTTTCAATTAGGCAGACATCATATCAGATTACATGGCCTCGCTTATAACCATTGCCCAGGGAGGAATGACCCAGGATACGGCTGAATTTTTCTTTTCCTATTATTAGCTAGATTGGTTACTAGTCAAACACCCTTTCCCTGATTTGGGATGTGTCTGGAAGAGCAAGGAATCCCCCCTCCATGTGGCTTATCAGATAATGTGGCACACAAGTATGCAATCCGTTATACTCAAATCTGTGAAAGGTTCATCATGCCCCTATATGAGTTGCTTTTATAGAAGAACCTTGTTTCCTATCGTAAAATTCCATACCCATCATAGAAACATACGGAGATTACTACTTCTTTTTAGGAGGGACATACTTTAGAATGTATGGAGGTAGTCGTGCTCCGTCCCTTTTACTCCATTATGCCACATATTATGTTGTACACAAAGAAGCTTTAAGGAAACTCTTTGTAGATGGAGTCAGCAAAATACTTAGTGATAAGAAGAAGGCCGCATACCCGCCAATGACATTTTTCATTGGAGCATACCAGCTCCCCAAGGTGAAAGATGGTATAGATTTTGCTAAACATTTAGAGGCCTTCCATTTTGGGACAAAGAGCTTTAAAAGACATGACCCCAAAGGAAAAGTTGCTGCCCACTACTTCAATCTCAAGGTCACTTTTGAGTATGCCCACCACTTTGACAAGGAAGAAGATTTCTTTCGAAGTGCCAAGAATATGACCGAGTTGGAAAAGCGCTACTGCCAGCCAAAAGGAGCCAGCTCTAGTTCCAAACTTGTGGGGTTAATACAAAAAAAACAGGAGGAAAATCATCTCCAAGAGGAAGTGGAAGCGCAGTTAGAGGAAGCTGAAAGAAAGAAGAAAGAAGAGGCTAATAGGATTAAAGAAGAAAAGAATCAGAGGCTCCAAAGGGAGCAAGCGGAGAAGCATAGAGAGGAAGCAGAAAGGTTTCAAAAGGAACAAGAGGAAAAGCGGTGTCAAGATGAAGCTGCTAAAATCCAATGAGAAAAATCCGAGAGAGTGCAAAGAGAAGAAGCTGACAAGATAAAGAGAGAAATGGACGAAAAGATGCAAGAAATAAGGGAGAAAGCAGAAGCAGAAGCAACATAATTGCAGATCCAGAAAGACCAAGTGGAGAAGTCCAAAGAAGATATGGATCAAGGAGACATGGGAATGAAAGAGATGGACTTGGGTGCATTAATGACAACCTTTGAAGAATCTTTCCTAGCTCAAGAACTACCTCTCACTCCATATACCCCCTTGAAGCAATGCCTAGTGTCAAAGATGGATACCGTCTTCTTTGATTCTAGGAGGAAGACTATCATAGGTAGGTCTGAAAAGTGGATGAGAACTGGAGAAAGCCAAGAGCAAGTTAAAATAACTCAGTTTCCACTCTTCAAAGGAACTGATAGTAACCCTGAGTTCACAACAACGTGCAGTTTAGCTTCAGTTCAAGGAAGCGCTGACAATGTAGTTATGCTGGTAGAGAAGGTAAAGCAATACACAGACAGGTGCTTCAAGGTTAAAGATAATCTACAGAAGGAAGTGCACTTGGGTAAAGAATTGAAAAGGGAGTATGATGATCTGCAAAAAGAAAAGGTGAAGATGGTGGTTAAGAAGCAAAAGCTCAAAGAAGAAAAATATGCACTAAATACACATCTTATAATCCTAGAAGGCGAGAAGAGGGAATTAGAAACTTGCTTAAGAGAATTGGAAGAACATGCGACCAATAGCAGGAAACAACAATTGGTAGCCACGGAAGGGTTGGAAGCCCGCATTCCAAAATCGGAGCAGCATGAAGCAAACAACTTGCGACAAATTGAATTCTACAAACCTCAGCTTGAAATGTTGACAAAAGAAAAGGAACATCTATTAGAGCGGCTGAAAAAAGGCAGAAGAGAAGAAACATGATCTAACCGCATTCCATGAACAAGCATGTGATATGCTAAAGAGAGGTCATCAATTGCTAGAGCTAATCTAAGAGGAGATTTGTAAGATAAAAGGAATGATTTTGAGGATGAAAGCGATTGTGACTGAGGCACTAAGACTTAGGAGAAGGTATGTGCGCCACATAGAAGAAATCAATGGACATTTGGAAAGGAGGAAAGGGAAATCAGGATTCCTAGTAAACCTATGTGCCTTGTTTGCGGATGAATTAGACTTGGATTTGGGAGTCCTGGAGTTATGTAGAGACTATGGTTTAAAGATAAGCATTGAAATTCAAAATACCATCAAGAAGTGTACTGATATCTACTTTAAGATATGAGAAATCCACCGAAAATGCCACATGGCATTACCTGAAACCATAGATGACTTTCCAGAAAAGGATTAGCGCTTGTCAGAATTGCAGAGAGAGAAAAATGTAGAAATAGAATACCTAAGAAAGATAGATTTTCCGTCTTCAGAAGACTTCCACCGGATAATTGGGAAAACTTTTATACATACCTATTTCCTAGAAGACATCGTCCAGGAAGGAACAACAGGAGCAACAAAATTTAAATCAGATCTGCATAAGCATGAGATAGCGCTGAAGATGATGATTTATGTGTGGGGAAATACCATTTTACAAGAAATCAACCAATGGGATAGCTACATCACAGACGTCGACAAACCTCCTGAAGTAATCCAACCTGCCGAAGTAGACGGGACAACTGAAATAAAAGGATCAGTTGAAGCAGCGGGACCATCTGGGAATTAAATCCGATTTTATTATATTTTGATGAAAAGACAGCTGGGACTGTTCTTATTGTATAAATGTTTTTAAAAGACAACTGGACTTATTTTTATTGTATAATGTTTTAGAAAATAGCTGGAAATGACTTTTGTCTCTTTAGGCACTAGAAGACAAACTTTTTTGTTTCCCTAGGTTTAGGGTATGTGAAGAGACAAATTTTGTAAAAGCTATAAATATAGGATTAGAAGAGAAGAGAAGGACTTTTTGGCACGTGAAAGGATAGACTTATGCTCTACGTGAATTATTTTGCTACATCAATAAAGAAGGACTTATTTTTACCTAGGAAATCTGGCATTGTGTTTTGCTTTGGATGTGTTTAATGTTTGTTGAACTATTTCTGCATTGTTCATACATATATTGTGAGATCGTTCCTGAATATCCTGAATTAATTCTTAGTTGTGAATGCTTTCATTTTCCTATGCAAATATGTTGTGTTAAATGAGTAATGGAATGCTTTGAATTCTGTCAAAGCTATCTTTGATATCTTTTATTTTATGTTGTGAATGCATCAGTGTTATTAAACAGCTAACTGTGAGATTCTTAGATGTATTTTAGTAGTATATTGCTCATATTTCTGTTTTGCTCCCTGCAGGGATAGATTAATTAACTTAGTTAATTATTAGATCATATTTGTTTTATCAGAATGCATTTAGATAGAGCACATGGATATCATATTTATAATAAAATACATAAAAGGTGGATTGGGCTATAACGAGTGAAAGAAAACAAATATTTAAATCTTATACAGTAGTCGAGCCATTAACCAGATGGATTCCCCACACCAAATGATGAGCGATCTAATTGGGATTGCTTACCAAGGAGAATCCCTTGCTGATTGATGCTACGAATTTCAAGGCATCAACAATTTTTTGGCACTAGAAGGAGGGCCATCAGTGTATGGCTAGCAGAGGATATCCTTTCATTAGAATAAATTCCCCTGAAGACCCAGTTTAAATAGTTGTCCTAGACGATTTCATTATGGAGTCACAGGGTCAAGAAAATCCCAATCTCGAGGTTGAACAACAAGAATCACTGTACATTGTTCCTTTTGTATAAGTAGCAAGTTTCAAAAGGCATACTCATTCTTATGCTAGATAAATAGGTGGTTTGAACATGATTCCTTTATTTCCCAGAAGACGGGCTCAGAGGAGAGAAACCCAGTACACAAGAGACTCGGTTCTTGTTGAAAATTTGGAAGAATTATTAGATCTATCGTTACAGGAAATCATAGAACCTTTTAGTGAAATTATACCTAAAACTCCTCCAAATCAAGAAATACCTCAAACCCCACCACACACTCCACGTAATTCTCCACTACACACTTCACCACCTTCTCCACCAAGAGTTATGGTTGTACCTGCATGGAGAGCCAAAGGAGCGTTGAATTTAATTGGGCCATTCCATGATCTACCCAAGAACCTAGAAAATCTCTTACCTAAATATGTGTTAAGATTCAATATGCTAAGACAGAAAATATCAGCATTACATTTCATTTCACAACAATAGCATATAAAGGATCACTGAAGAAACAACAAGCACAACATAAACATAAGAGGCACAGATTTATCCTGGGAAACCCTCATGGGGTAGAAAACCCAGCAAAACTTCCTCAATATAGATGATCAACAAATACAAAGATGTAAACCAAAGACATTAGCTCCTCCTCCTCCATAGTAGACCTCTCCCTCACAAGTGCACTACTTTCTGAGTGAGTGAATGTTTGTTAAATGAGGAACACACCTCCTCTATTTGTTCACATCTCCGACTTGTATTTTATATTAACTAGGTCATCCCCAACTTTACCACTAGGTTAAACACCCCATTACAACTGATTGGGACGACCCCTCTATGGTGGTCTAATAACCCTTTGACCCACATGACACATACAGGGACGACCCCCACTAGGGAAGTCTAATAACCCAACTTACCACATTCCGACGGAGGAATAAACATCTCCGGATATACAATAAGATCTTCACAGAGGAATGAAAGATCTCCAGAATAATAAAGTACAAATATAATATTCTTTGAAGTTACAATATTTCAACACTCCCCCTTAATGAGAAGGATATTATAACAACATCTGTATGAGCAACGAGTCATCAATATCATACATGATACATCTATAAATCATTGGAATCTTTCTCAACATCATCAGTAACTCAAGTAGTTACTAGAACATCTTCAATACTGGAAGACCAACATCTTTAGTACTGAGTCTTCATATTCTGCAGCACTCGAACAACTACAGCAACATCAACATCATCATCTAGATCCTCACAATCATCATCATCATCATCACACGATCATCAACATCGTCATCATATGATCATCAACATCATCATCACACGATCAACATCTAGATCATCTCGATCTACAACATCTGGATCATCTCGATCTACAACATCTGGATCATCTTGATCTACAGCATCTGGATCATCATCTCAATCTACAGCATCTAGATCATCATCATAGCATACTCTGCAATACACACGATCATATTACAGGATGATCAATCCCGTTCTCTTTAGGACATAGGTCCATGGATGATATAATCCAGATCAAGTTCCAAGATGATCAATCCTTATCACTTTAAGACAGATCTCATGTCTAGGGACAATGCAATCCCGATCAACTTTCAGGAGGATCATTCCTTATCACTTTAAGACATATCTCATGTCTAGGGACGATGCAATCCCGATCAACTTCTAGGAGGATCATTCCTTATTACTTAAAGACAAGTCTCATGTCTAGGGACGATGCAATCCCATTTACGTAGCTTTTGAACTGAGGTCCAAAGAGAATGTAGTCCTCTCACATACCTTTTGAACTAAGGTCTAGGGATGATGCAGTCCTATAATTCAATTCTCGGAGACATCTATCTATGGATCAATTCAAGCGACCTACGTCTGGGGATGATGCAATCCCCATTCTCAAAGACATCTTGTCTATGGCTCAATTCAAGGGACCGTCATCCAAGGATGATGTAATCCCCATTCTCGAAGACATCTTGTCTACGGCTCAATTCAAGGGACCGTCGTCCGGGGATGATGTAATCCCCATTCTCGAAGACATCTTGTCTATGGCTCAATTCAAGGGACTGAAGTTTGGGGACGATACAATCCCCATTCGCGAAGACATCTTGTCTATGGCTCAATTCAAGGGATCTAAGTCCACAGATGATATACCCCATTCTCAAAGACATCTTGTCTATGGCTCAATTCAAGCGACTGAAGTCCGAGGACGATACAATCCCCATTCTCGAAGACATCTTGTCTATGGGTCAATTCAAGGGACCTAAGTCCGCGGATGATACAATCCCCACTTGTCCATCAAGGACTTCATTTTCGGAGACATATTTCTATGGATCAATTCAAGGGACTAAAGTCCGGGGACGATACAATCCCCACTTGTCCAATAAGGACTTCATTCTCAAAGACACATGTCTATGGATCAATTCAAGTGACCGAAGTCCGGGGATGATACAATCCCCACCTGTCCACTAAGGACTTCATTCTTGAAGACATCTATCTATGGACCAATTTAGAACATGTGTTCAAGGATGATGCAATCCCTCTTCTTTTTCGGAGACATATGCCTACGGATCATTTTAGAACATGTGTTCAAGGATGATGCAATCCCTCTTCTTTCTCAAAGACATATGTATATGGATCCTTTTAGAACATGTGTTCAAGGATGATGCAATCCCCATGTCAACTTAGACCTTGTTTGAGGACCATCCACCAACCTCTTTGTCGGCATCACCAATATAGGTATTCTCATCAATACATGTATACATATCATCAATATAAGTAATACAGGTATCCTACATACAAGTAAGCATATCATCGATACAGGTATCCTCATCATCGACTTCACTGTCGATGTGGGCAATCTCATCATCAGTGTCTATGTCACTCGCCCTTTCGAGGAGGGTCCTACCAAGCTTGTCTCAGAAATACTCAAACTTTTACTTGAGGTAGAGGTTTGGTTATTACATCGGTAACTTTTTCATCAGTGGCTACAAATTCAAGCTTTATAGTGCCTTTCTGCACTATATCTCGTATATAGAAATATTAGATCTCTATGTGGTTTGACTTATCATAGAATACTGGATTCTCTTCCATCTTGATACAACTCAGTTTGTCACATAGGATCACAGTTTGGTATATCTCTAAGTCAAACAATCCTGAAGCCATGACGCTTCACAACTAGCAGAGCAAGCAACCATATATTCCGCTTGTGTTGAGAGCCACACTAGACTACTTCCTGCTAAACCACGAGATCATGCCGATCCCAGACAGTAACATCCTCTTGATGCGATCTTCCTGTCTGATACACTTCCTGCCCAATCAACATCTGTGTAGCCATTTCAAGTCATGATCTTCAAGATAACATAGATCAAAGTCTATCGTACCATTTAGGTACCTCATCACATGCTTTGAAACTATCAGGTGAACACATCTAGTTTCCACTAGATACTTACTCAAGGTGTTCACAACAAGGCATATATATATGGCCTGGTATTCGTCAGATACATCAACGACCCAATAATATGTCTATACAGAGTCATATCCAATAACTCTGATGAGTCATCTGCTAATAGTTTCAAGTTGGAATCCATGAGAGTGGCCATTCCAACACATCAAATCTTTTCAATATTTCTCAGCATACTTTCCCTGGTTGAGAAAGATTCCTTCTGAGCCTTTTCATGGTTTCAGTCCTAGGAAGTAATGCACCAATCCGAGATCTTTCATCTCAAATTCTGTAGGTCGCTTCTTCTTGCTTTCCATGATCTATTTCTCATTCCCTGTCAGAAAGAGATCATCCACATACAATAATAGTATCATCCATAACCTTAGGATAAAGGTTAAGATCAGCTTTACTTCTGGTAAATCCCAAGGTTGTCAGGAAGCTATCAATTCTCCCTCTATGACTGAACATCATTCACACTCTACAATGAGTGATCTTCTGCATATTTATCTGTGCCATCTCTTGTCAGATGGGTCTACTGATATGCACCTCAATATCATTCGAACTCTGTGGTGAGTTCTTTCTGTATATAGATACCATCTTCAACCTTATAGAAAAGGTTGAAATCTGCATCACCCATGGTGATCATTAAGCTCATCAAATGACTATCGATCCTGGGTATCCATAAAATCATTTCTTCAATTACACCATTAAAAGAATGGTATTATCTAGCCACATGGAGCAAACATCTCGTTATGATACTCTTCCTCTTTCTAAGAGAATATTCTAGCCATGAGCTTTCTATAGTATGTTTGATTTGTAAATCTTCTTGTTGAACATCCATCACTTGTTCAATGTTCATCATTCATCATGATCTTTCCTACAAATCAAAATTAAGTACATGATTAGTAATACTTCATAATCATCAAATCATGTTGACGTGATAACCTATTATGCATACAGATATCATTTACATAGTTATGAAACTATCTTGACCAATACTTTGGCACAACACTTTTCCATATCCTGTATGCATATAGTAGCTATCTAGATGCCTTCCATCTCTACCAGAACATACTATCGAGAGTGTGCACAACTCTCAGCATGTCATCAAAGAGGTTTCATTCTAGACAATCAACAATGGAATGTTTGTCCAACTTACCAATCATATGCATATTAGTAGTATACTGTTCAATGCTATATGAAATCTTACACTTAGCATGATATATTCTAGGAATACAAATATGCATACAACTATTACGAGCAATATCATAGACAATTTAGTAATTCAAATAACAATTCAGGTACTTATCTTTTTATGTCTTGTGAGGTCTTGGTCTCGACTTCCCTTCCATGTCATGAGCTTCTATCCATCCTGCACCACTATGCATGCTCAAGTGTGCACTAGTGTCATCCTCATGATCTCATACACAAACATACATTTATTAGTATAATTTTAATATTATCAGAAAATTATAATTCTAAATAATCTTAAGTATCTATGGTCATGATTATTTCATACACAGGTATACTTACCTAAGATCCTAACAAAGTAGGATTCGAACTTGATATAGGAAAACATACCTGGATTATCAAGCTCGGTCATGTCTTAACATACCCAAACAATATCTTCTTTTGTTCTCTTCAATGATTTAGAGATCCCGTGCTAGAACCTGCATATCTCATAGGTTAAGCATAGTAGAACAAAGTCATACATACCTCATAAGTAGAACTTCCGTATGATCAAGGATTATGGATGAGTCTATTTTTCCATGTCATCATGGTCATGGAACTTGATTTGTCTTAGTTGATGTACCTCTATCTTGTTAGCAGACAACATCAACCTCATACAACACCACAGTGCATTAGTACAATGATATAACCCTAATCAATGAATGTCTTCTATCATTCACATGCATTCATACTTTTATTAGGCTGATAATACAATTCTAACATTGTACTAACCTAAATGATATGAAGACAAACATATTATGAACTTAATCAAGAATCAGATTTCAAGACATACGTGTATCTCCTTAAGTCATACCTGTCGAGACTTCTTGTAGTTTTCTTATGTAAGGCCTTAGCCTCATCTCCCCCTGAAACTGGATCTGGAGCTCGATTAGGGTTTGTTAGAGAAACCCTAAAACTTCAAACTTTGAATTTCACACTTTTGAATGTATGGAAGGATGTGTCTTGTTGAGCTGATCAAAATAGCATACTTCAATTTTGAAATCTCCAAAATTTGACCCCTCAAAATTGCCTTCGAAACTTCTGGATCTTCTGGACAGGATCCCGAACTAGGGTTTGAAGAAGAACACCCTTTTTCTCAATCAAAAGGTTCAATCCAAGTCTCTAAACTCTTATTTTTTTGAGGAGCTTCCAGCCGTGGTCACAGACTTAAAAAATTCCAACTTTTGCTGAAGCCCAAATTTTCCACCTTTTCGATCAAAATACTAAACTGGGGTTTGATCAAGACCTGTCTTCTACCCAACCAAAAAATTCGATCTTGGTCTCTAAATTTTGATTTTTCTGAGTAGCATTTAGTTGTGGACTCCGATTCCAAAATTACAACTTTCTCTGAAACCCTAAATTCCAGAAGCCATGAATGAAGGTGCTCCAAAAATAGTTCTGTTTTGAGAGAAAAATGTACCTGATTGTTTCTACTGTAACTCTAAAAATTTTAACCCAAAGGGTCTGAAAACGTTTTTTGTGGTAGCCTGACCTGTCATCTTTCCATCCCGATAGGTCTGACCTCAATTGGATTTTCTGAGAAAGAGTTATGCCAAGTGTCGCAACGTGACCTGTTTATGGGATAAAACAAGAGAGTGAACTTGTACAGCGTTCCACGTGTCACTGGTTCAACTTCCGCCTCTGAAAACATGTCCTGAGATAATACATTCCATACACTACCTGTAAAATTTTACAAAATCTCATTTGGAGCTTGCTAGCCCAGTTTATGACCTTTTTTCCTAGGTCACCTGATTATGACGGAGATGTGCAAGAGGTAGAAACCCTAACTTGTACTGATCATAACTCACAAAGTACCATGAATCTAAAGGTGTCCTTTGGACAAAAGGTACATGGGGATGTTATATATGAATTGTAAACGTTTACGATCCTGAAACTTTGCCAAAATGGAGTTATAGCTAAAGTTCCACGATGACTGGTGTTTTCTATATAAAACCCTAACCTTCAAATTGTTGTAATTGAAGCAAGTGTCATACGTGCCATACATTGCCTTCCTTCAGGTTAGCTCTGATACCATGTTAAGATTCAATATTCTAATACATAAAATATCATCATTACATTTCATTTCACAACAATAGCATATACAGGATCACTGAAGAAACAACAAGCATAGCATAAACACAAGAGGCACAGATTTATCCTGGGAAACCCTCATGGGGTAGAAAACCCAGCAAAGCTTCCTAATCATATATGATCAGCAAATACAAATATGTAAACCAAAGACATGAGCTCCAAATACTCCATAGAATACTCTCCCTCACAAGTGCGCTACTTTCCGAGTGAGTGAATGTGTGTTAAATGAGGAACACACCTCCTCTATTTATACACATCTCCGACTTGTATTTTATATTAACTAGTGTTAAATTTTCAGAATTTACTTCAATCTAATCTAGGATATTAACTGAGAGAACAATATGTATAGCACATCTACAGTATATCAATCATGGACACAATAATCCAAGCACACAAGAGACACAGAGTTTACTTGGGGAAAACCATAAAGGTGAAAAACCCCAATAACTTCCTCGGAGATAGATAGAGCAATGATACAACCAGAATACAAGAGATAGTCTTCTTTTAGCAGTAGATCCTCCTCCTCCACAAGTGCGCCACTCTCCAAAGTGTGAGTGAGAGAATAGAATGTGTAAAATGAGAGAGACACACTCTCTATTTATACACTAACTTGACTTGACCTTTACTCAACTAGGTCGGCCTCAACTTAACAACTTAACATAATGCTGACTGGGCCAACCCCCACTAGGGTGGTCTAATAACCCTTTGACCCACATGGCTGACCCCCAATAGGGTGGTCTAATAACCCTTCGACCCACATGACTTATACAAGGCCGACCCCAACAAGGTGGTCTAATAACCCATGAAGTATAAGTTACGACAATTACAATATAAATGACGACACTTCTGTTTAGAGGAATAATAACATCTCTATAGGAATACAACCACTTCCATATAGAGGAATAATAACATCTCTATAGGAATACAATATACATATATGTGAAATACATTTCAAAGTTACATATACATCAACACTCCCTCTTAACTAGGAAGGTATTTCTCAACACATGTCTTCTAGCACAAGTCATCTTCATCATCACTGCTGTTTCTATCTCAATCAATCTCTAAATCTACTCATCATAGGAAGTTCTACAGAGCCAGTCCTTTTTCATACTGGATGTAGACCCACCATCTACAGGTATTCATCATCTGTGCGAACGTTCTGATAGAGGTGGCCTCTCAGGACTAATTTTATGTGCAGATGCAATACTAGAAAGAGTATCCCAGAAACATTTATGTGCCTAAGTACGATCGGCAAGATCTCCTAGGACTGATTACATGCATCTCCTCCACAATACCTTTAAAGAGAATCCTAGGAACATTTATGTGTCGCAGCATGACCGACAAGATCTCTAAAGAGCATCCTAGGACTTATTACGAGCACACAGCTCAACCTCTTGGATCTCCAAGACTGATTACATGTGGATAGACAAAACCTTTAAAGAGAATCCCAGGAATATTTATGTGTCACAGCACGACTGACAAGATCTCTAAAGAGCATCCTAGGACTAATTACGAGCACACAGCTCAACATCTTGGATCTCCAGGACTGATTACATGTCTCCGTAGTAATACCTCATCCCAGGACTGATTACGAGCACACAGCTCAACCTATCGGATATACGAGGACTGATTACATACTGCATAGCAATACTGGAAATAGTATCCCAGGAACATTTATGTGCCATAGCACAACTGGCAAGATCTCCCATGACTGATTACATGCTATTTGCACAACCTGCCACATATCATCTCTGACCTCCAAGTATCAACCTGATACTCATGATCCAATGGATCATCATCGCACAAAGCATCATCCTAATGCTCATGATCACACTGATCATCATCATTGTACCATCTTGATACATATCATCTGGAACAACATCCTGAAGCTCATCATCATGATCTTCCTGATCATACAATGCATCCACCTGATGCATACCAAGTATCTACCTAATACATATCATCATACGTGATCCACCTGATCATATAGTGTATCCACCTGATACAAATACAAATACATGATCCACCTAATCATACCTGATACATATCAACATACATGATCTACCTGATCATACAATGTATCCACCTGATACATATACAGATACATGGTCCAAGCATCCAACATAATGCATATACAAAATACATACAAATGATCCAATTGATCATATCCAGCATCAAACATGATGCGTACATATACATATACATATAAATGATCTAACTGATCATATCCAACATCGAACATGATGCATACATATACATATACAACAGTAACTAGAGCATCGTCCTGATGCTCATCATCCATGATCCTCCTGATCATCATAGCATCATCCTCTTCAGATCATCTCATCGTCCACGAAGCACAGCCCATATGCACATCATCCAACACTTACACCACTGACATGGGAGAACACATCAACCATGTCAAAAAAGCTCATGTGCATCTGCATCTTCCAGACTCATCACTTCCCTTTGGAAGTGTTGAGCTAAATATATAACATGTAAATCAACATCTAATTGTCAACCCGGGAAGGTAGACTTAGAGGAACCAGCACAGGAAATGCAGGGTTGAAGAGGGAGTTAAAAGAATGCGAAAATACTTTCTGAACATGAAAGGAATTTGCTGAAAAGAAGCTATTGTACTCTACTCTGTACCAATTTCATAAAACTGTTCTACACTAATTAAAAATGATCATATGCATGTAAATCAATGGCTGAACATTAATGGTTGAAAGCAATGCTTATTTATAACTCCTCAATCATTTGGCAATCTATTTTGTAATGAAATGATTCTACGGCAATCAAATGAAACTTCTCTGAATGTTGCTTCTGTACTATGAAATCAACAAGAAGACTGAACTTGAATATGAAAATGCTAAACCTTCTGTCATAATCAAATGAAGCTTTTCTAATTTAATGGGATATCCAAACAACTTCTTGAATGCTACCTCTGTTCAATCCAAAACCGTTCCTGAATATTACTTCTGTTCTATGAGATCAAGGAGACAACTGAAAGCTGAAAGACAAAATCAATGGCTGGAAAGATAGTTCATTAAACTTGATGCTAAATCCTCTGTTGCAAACGAATGAAACTACTACTATTCATGTTCTGAGATTAAATGAAATGCTACTAATGAAATGTTGCTTCTGTAAACGAAATGAAATGCTGATAATAAATCTTTGCTAGAGGATAGCGTTCAAATCTAAAGTAAATGCAATTCATATGGGTCTGTTTCCATCGAAGGGGGCCCTGCCTTCGTTGTCAACAGATTGATTCTTTTAATCAACGCATTCTGAAGAAATCACTAACTTACAACAAACTCATAATACTAGAAATAAAATGAACGAACAGCTTTTTAATTAATAAGAAACAGGAGCATTACAACTGATTACGATTTCCCCCATTCGGCTCTATTCATCTCTGATGCAGAGCTTGTATTAATTACAAATCTCCTCTACATAACTCCACTACAGGGCATTACTACATTCCTCCACTACAGGGTGTTAATCTATTACCAATCTCTGTCCAGCTCTTATGCAGAGCGCCCCTCTATTATTAATCTCAAGCTTTATTTATACATGAACAGATGGACAAGATCCATCCCAAAATTCAGAAATTCGAGCAACTATCCAGAAAACGGCCAACACCAAATCTGGCAAAACCACGTCTGTTCCGGAAGGGATTTCTCCACATTCGTTCAGAAATTCTGAAAACTGCCTGCGGTTAGGGGTAAATGGGGCCATTTGTGAAGTGGGTTTCGAACCGTTTTGAAAAATTCCCAACCGTTTGCTCAGAAATTGAGCCCGAAATCAGGGTCCTGATCAAGGACGGAAATGCCATTTTGAGCAAATGGCATCTTCAGAACAGCACTGGATAACTGCACCTGCGTCCTGGAAGCGATTGGAAATCAAACAAGATGTTATCCTGAGCAATAAAATCCCCCAAATCTCTGGTTCAGCCAACATAGATCTTCTTTGGAGCGCTGGGACAAGCGTTGGGCCAAATAACCAAAAGACTCCTGCATAAAAGAAATAAAGACTCATTAATTGACCCATGAAAACTAAAGGTTCCATTATATACATAAAACAAAGCAAAATAATAAATAAATAATTAAAAAGTCACTTACCAAAGCTCCTAGCAATGTTGCTCTTCAAAAGGCATAACCATGCATAAAACAACACTAAATAAAGCTGATGATTACTTGGTTTCATGAGACTTAAACTAGAAAATATTGTGCTGAACAGTCAAAATAGGAGGCCAACATCTCCCCCAGACTGAAGATCTTGCATGACCCTATGCAAGAAAGTTTTAGACAAATAAAATTTGAAACTCATAATAGATGATCAAGCCTTGGCTCAAACTCTAGAAACTGAGGCTGAAGTGCCTAACATACTCCTGTAATTTCTTTGTCAACTTAAAATTTCTCTGCCTGAAGTAATCAATTCCCTGAGCTGAAGCATCCGACCTATGATATTTAGCAGACTTTGGACCTGATTTGGAAGGTGATGCTTTAGCAGATTTTAAACTAGATTTTGAAGGTGATGCTGCCAGCAAAAGTTCACTGACAGGACTAGGCATTGAAGAATGATGATGAGAGCTATGAGAATCAGAGTTATCATGGGCAGAAGAAGAAGTGGATGAGGACAATTCAACATGGACAGGCTCTTACCTTTGGATTCCTTTTTTTTTTTTTAACAGTCATGCTACGGGCAAATCTTCGATTGGGTGAAGCAAACAAATTCTCACGACCCTTTTCTCCCCCAGACTGAGAGCTGACACGCTGCCCCTTAGATACTGGAGACTTCTTATTATGGGATGGGCCAACCTTCTTACAACTCTTAACTGCTGGTTCCTGAGGATGGCTGACTTGATGTTCAGAAATATTTACAAAGGAGGCTTTATCCACTAAATCGGGAATACAAGGCTCACATGGTTCATTCCCCAGGGATGATTTAAGATGAGAATTGGACAGCTCATATACAAATTGCTCCCATACCCAAACCTTTTTCTTTAACTCAGCTGGAATAAGCATCGTGAAAAACAGGAAAAGAAATGACAACAAACTAACAGAGATCAGACAGTCAATTCGAAGACAAGGGAGAACTGCATCAATCTTTCTCTCGCTGGCACATGCTGTAGTACAAGCTGCCCACGTTGCAATGAATTATGCCCATTTTATCACACGTTTAATTCACCTTCACCGCATGGCGAGTTACGAATATATCAATGGCATAAGTTTTATTAAAAATGTCAAATTAATAATATGGAAATAAAACATTATCAAATGCCATAAAATAATTTATGAAGAAATGGTGGAATCTCAACTAAATAAACCCCAACGATCCTTGTATTAAAGGAAAAAGCAATTGGTAATAATAATAATCCTTAATATATAACAATTAGGACTTACCCAATCATGCAACGTTCATTACGTTCATTACCCTTACCATTGAACATGCCAATTTTTCAATTTTTATTCCGACACCCCATCCGGCACTCAATCCGACACTTCAGCAATTTAAAATACAGAGGTACTTCCAGGCTGATACGGACAAACAATAATTACCAGCATATGTTGAAGGAGTGATAATCACCAGCATAGCAGTAATATTATCAGTAAGGACAAATAACTGTCTTTCCAACTTTCATGAGTTGAAAAGACAATTAAAACTGCCTAAAAAAAAATGAAATAACTGCTTGGAAAATTAAATAACAGCCTGAAAATTTTGTTTTATCAGCAGGCTCCTTGCACAGTTACCATTATTCAGTGGTTGTGTCCTCAGCTTTAAATTGTTTGAATCGTGAGTCAAACAATAGAGCCTATCACCTTCTTCAAAAAAATTTCTTCTTCAACAATTTGTCATGGCATCTAGTCCTCTAATTCTGTATTAAATCAGTTCATGGACAGCATCTTGTTTAATTTCATCAAGCCCATTAATTGCATCAACCCCTGCTCCTGAGCTTCATCTAAATTCAGGCTCAATTGTGCAGCAGTATGAAAGGTCTTCAACTGAAATTCTATAGGGAGCAATTCATTGCCAGCATGATAGTGATATTAAAGCAAATAAATGTCTTTGAAAATATACCACTTGTGTGAGTTGCAAAAGGAAGTAAAACTGGTTGAAAATTTGTTTTACCCCAACAAGCTTGTGGCACAATTACCTCAGTTCAAGGTTGTTGCTTCACCTATTCACACAAGAAACTGAGCTGAGTTATGAAATCAATTTTATTAACAGCACAAGAAACAAAAATAACTGCAATTCACAAGCAACCAATCTTACTTCTATATTCCACACTTCAATCATGAACACAGACTTCATTCTCGTCATTCATATAGAACTTTTTCCACCAGGACATGTGCCTTAAAACACAAGACAAGTGGAGTACTAAAAGAAGCTAATGGGGTATTGGTCCACTTTGACTCAGCTTCACACAGGACAGTTTGAGTAGTGCAAAAAAAACAGTACTGAATTTCACAGCTATGTTCAGGACTCAAAAAATATCAGGCATAAACCCCTTTTTTTTCATAGGAATCAGGTAACCAAAATTCAGAGCAGCTGGAGATGATTATCAACTGGCTATCAGCTGATTTTTTTAAACAGTTTATTTAAATTTTATTTAACCACCCTTATGACCTCTCTTTTACCTTTACATAGGTACATTGTTCATACAGACAAGTATAGATGAGGCTTTTAAAGGAGATATTAGAGTCAGAACCCACTGCCAGCGAGCCCGTTCAGTACTCCGGTGGGGTAACTGTAACATCCAAGAAGTTTCTTCCCCAGGCAGATGCCCCATTGCCAACAGGCCTGTTCAGCACCCTGATGGGTTTGCCTGTTTATACCACAGGTCGGTACCCGCTGCCAGCGGACCTGTTCAGTATCCCGGCGGGTTAACCTCTTGCACCCATTTTCTATCAGAGGCCCTTGTCCCAATTTCATCTTAAAGATAAAGTTTATGATTTGCTCAAGCATAGATGAGTGGGGGAGCAACTCTGAAAACCATCTAGGAGTGGGATGGTATCAAAATTGGAAGAGTGTTCTTTGTACATGCCTGTAAAGATTTTCCCAAATGAACAACTAACCTTTGCAACTGTATAAAGTGAAAGGCATAAAGTGGCTGCACAAAAATGTATATATAAGTATATGTATTTGATATTATAGAAGCCAATAGATAATAACCAACAGACTGCTCAGTCCTGGAGACCTTTTTCCAAAATGGTTCCTGACAGAAGAATAACTCAATGCCATAGCTGTCATTTTTAAAAACAATTTCCTCATTCCATCTAGTGTGAAACCAAGTCAAATGGTCCTAGTAACCCATAAGTTCATAAGTAAAAACCACTTTTGGAAGCTTAAATCACTGATGCGGACAATGCCAGGTGGAAAAGTACTCATCTGAATAAAGAGGACAAGTCTGAAAAACCTAGCAGCACACATCTTATTTACTTGATACAGGCATTCCAATCAACCAGTGAAACTCATAAATTAATCCAAATTAACACAGTCTTAAAAATGCTTTGCAAAAATAATCAAAGGCTGAAATAGGGGTAGTAACGGAAAGACTTCCCTTATGCTTTCAAAACATCTTGAGCCTTACTGACAAGAATATCTGCATCCTTCCCCCATGCCAAGCCTTTTGCATGTCCTCATGCAAACGAATTCACCTCTGTAACACTGACATGGTAATAGAATGTTAACAGTCCCAAAAATTGTCCATCTTGATTAATAGGAACTGCTGAGAAGAGCCCCTGTACTCTGAGCATAGTCTAGCAACTCATCCATTCATCACTTAGATAGAAAATCTTCAATCATTTCTTATTCGAGTTGATGCTCTTTTTATTTGCAGAAAACATAAACTATCTAAAGGTGCTATCTTTTATTCACTACCCTACCTACCTACTTAAAGAAATGAAACATTTCTTTAAGTATAGGCAAATAACCAATGTAGCCACCGTCTTAGCAGAATCATCAATAAATTCATGCCCTTTGATAGAATATATAGATGCATAATTACCAAGGCATGCTGAGCAAGCAACACCGGTTGCTTGATGTCCAAGAATTGCTGAAGAAGAAGATTATCTGAAGGCTGTAAAACAGATTGAAACCAATGGTCAATATGATTATGCATACCATGTTCTTTCTCAGCTGGATTGTCTAACTGTTCATTGTTCTCTGCAGGTTGGCAAAGGTGTTCCATCAGAACCACTGAATCAACTGATTCCTCCTCCATCTCTTGAGCTGCAGAGATCTCTTCAAGTTCCTGCAAGATGCACGAAAGCTCCTGCAACAGTCTCTTCTTTCGTTCATTCAATCTTGGATCCATTAGTCAAATTTTTTTTTGTGTGATTTTTTTCTTTTCTTGTAGGGGGTTTTCTAAAAACTTTGAAAGTCACACCAACTGATAATAATTCTGAAACCCACACTAGCTTGAAATAAAATGAAATGCACCCTTGCTGAAAGGAAAACTGCTTCTACTGAATCAAATACACACCCTCTCATACTGATGAAATCAACTGCTGAATCAAATTTAACACTACTGAAATGAAGACTCTGCTATTGTTGAATAAAATCTACTGAAATGAAAAATTCTCTGCTACTGAATGTAATCTTGAAAGAAACCACTTGCACACTAATAAAATCAAATCTGATCTGGCTAAAAATAAAAGCACACCTACATCCACTCTCCAATCCTTTTTAGTACCTCCCCGGCAACGGCGCCAAAATGTTGAGCTAAATATATAACATGTAAATCAACATCTAATTGTCAACCCGGGAAGGTAGACTTAGAGGAAACAGCACAGGAAATGCAGGGTTGAAGAGGGAGTTAAAAGAATGCGAAAATACTTTCTGAACATGAAAGGAATTTGCTGAAAAGAAGCTATTGTACTCTACTCTGTACCAATTTCATAAAACTGTTCTACACTAATTAAAAATGATCATATGCATGTAAATCAATGGCTGAACATTAATGGTTGAAAGCAATGCTTATTTATAACTCCTCAATCATTTGGCAATCTATTTTGTAATGAAATGATTCTACGGCAATCAAATGAAACTTCTCTGAATGTTGCTTCTGTACTATGAAATCAACAAGAAGACTGAACTTGAATATGAAAATGCTAAACCTTCTGTCATAATCAAATGAAGCTTTTCTAATTTAATGGGATATCCAAACAACTTCTTGAATGCTACCTCTGTTCAATCCAAAACCGTTCCTGAATATTACTTCTGTTCTATGAGATCAAGGAGACAACTGAAAGCTGAAAGACAAAATCAATGGCTGGAAAGATAGTTCATTAAACTTGATGCTAAATCCTCTGTTGCAAACGAATGAAACTACTACTATTCATGTTCTGAGATTAAATGAAATGCTACTAATGAAATGTTGCTTCTGTAAACGAAATGAAATGCTGATAATAAATCTTTGCTAGAGGATAGCGTTCAAATCTAAAGTAAATGCAATTCATATGGGTCTGTTTCCATCGAAGGGGGCCCTGCCTTCGTTGTCAACAGATTGATTCTTTTAATCAACGCATTCTGAAGAAATCACTAACTTACAACAAACTCATAATACTAGAAATAAAATGAACGAACAGCTTTTTAATTAATAAGAAACAGGAGCATTACAACTGATTACGATTTCCCCCATTCGGCTCTATTCATCTCTGATGCAGAGCTTGTATTAATTACAAATCTCCTCTACATAACTCCACTACAGGGCATTACTACATTCCTCCACTACAGGGTGTTAATCTATTACCAATCTCTGTCCAGCTCTTATGCAGAGCGCCCCTCTATTATTAATCTCAAGCTTTATTTATACATGAACAGATGGACAAGATCCATCCCAAAATTCAGAAATTCGAGCAACTATCCAGAAAACGGCCAACACCAAATCTGGCAAAACCACGTCTGTTCCGGAAGGGATTTCTCCACATTCGTTCAGAAATTCTGAAAACTGCCTGCGGTTAGGGGTAAATGGGGCCATTTGTGAAGTGGGTTTCGAACCGTTTTGAAAAATTCCCAACCGTTTGCTCAGAAATTGAGCCCGAAATCAGGGTCCTGATAAAGGACGGAAATGCCATTTTGAGCAAATGGCATCTTCAGAACAGCACTGGATAACTGCACCTGCGTCCTGGAAGCGATTGGAAATCAAACAAGATGTTATCCTGAGCAATAAAATCCCCCAAACAAGATGTTATCCTGAGCAATAAAATCCCCGGCAACGGCGCCAAAATGTTGAGCTAAATATATAACATGTAAATCAACATCTAATTGTCAACCCGGGAAGGTAGACTTAGAGGAACCAGCACAGGAAATGCAGGGTTGAAGAGGGAGTTAAAAGAATGCGAAAATACTTTCATGTTCTGAGATTAAATGAAATGCTACTAATGAAATGTTGCTTCTGTAAACGAAATGAAATGCTGATAATAAATCTTTGCTAGAGGATAGCGTTCAAATCTAAAGTAAATGCAATTCATATGGGTCTGTTTCCATCGAAGGGGGCCCTGCCTTCGTTGTCAACAGATTGATTCTTTTAATCAACGCATTCTGAAGAAATCACTAACTTACAACAAACTCATAATACTAGAAATAAAATGAACGAACAACTTTTTAATTAATAAGAAACAGGAGTATTACAACTGATTACGATTTCCCCCATTCGGCTCTATTCATCTCTGATGCAGAGCTTGTATTAATTACAAATCTCCTCTACATAACTCCACTACACGGCATTACTACATTCCTCCACTACAGGGTGTTAATCTATTACCAATCTCTGTCCAGCTCTTATGCAGAGCGCCCCTCTATTATTAATCTCAGGCTTTATTTATACATGAACAGATGGACAAGATCCATCCCAAAATTCAGAAATTCGAGCAACTATCCAGAAAACGGCCAACACCAAATCTGGCAAAACCACGTCTGTTCCGGAAGGGATTTCTCCACATTCGTTCAGAAATTCTGAAAACTGCCTGCGGTTAGGGGTAAATGGGTCCATTTGTGAAGTGGGTTTCGAACCGTTTTGAAAAATTCCCAACCGTTTGCTCAGAAATTGAGCCCGAAATCAGGGTCCTGATCAAGGACGGAAATGCCATTTTGAGCAAATGGCATCTTCAGAACAGCACTGGATAACTGCACCTGCGTCCTGGAAGCGATTGGAAATCAAACAAGATGTTATCCTGAGCAATAAAATCCCCCAAATCTCTGGTTCAGCCAACATAGATCTTCTTTGGAGCGCTGGGACAAGCGTTGGGCCAAATAACCAAAAGACTCCTGCATAAAAGAAATAAAGACTCATTAATTGACCCATGAAAACTAAAGGTTCCATTATATACATAAAACAAAGCAAAATAATAAATAAATAATTAAAAAGTCACTTACCAAAGCTCCTAGCAATGTTGCTCTTCAAAAGGCATAACCATGCATAAAACAACACTAAATAAAGCTGATGATTACTTGGTTTCATGAGACTTAAACTAGAAAATATTGTGCTGAACAGTCAAAATAGGAGGCCAACAGGAAGGATCCTTGATCTGAAGTGCACCAAGCCTCTCTCTGAAGTACTCAAACTCCACTCTGGCCAATGGCTTGGTCAATACATATGCAACCTGCTCATTCGTCGCAACATACTCTGCTTTGGATGTACTCAGTGCTACACAGGACTGCTTCCTGCTAAACCAAGAGATCACACCTGATTCCATACTGAAGCAGCACCCAGAAGTGCTCTTCCCATCTGCAACACTGCCTGTGCAGTCTCAGAATATGATTTATAGCAACTAGGTGAACATCTCTCATATCCATCAGGAACTGGCTCAATGTGTTCACCGAAAAGAAAATATCCGGTCTCGTGTTCGTCAGGTACATAGAGGACCCAATCGTCTCACGATACATCGTAACATCGACCGGATCAGATGAAGCATCACACAGAAGCTTCAGGCTTGATGCAATAGGTGTGGCCATAGCCCTGCAGTCCATCATCGCGAACCTTTTCAGAATCTCTACTACATACTTGCCTTTGTCCAAGGAAGATTCCATCTGTACTCTGCCACACCTCCATACCAAGAAAATAGTGCATCATCCCCAAGTCCTTCATCTCGAACTCAGCTGCAAGCTTCCACTGCATGTTAGCAATCAATCTATCATCTCTTGTTACAAACAGGCCATCCACATACAATAAGAGTATCCCTGGATTGCTTACCTCAACCTTGTAGTAAAGGTTGGAACCCTCTTTACTCTTGGTAAAGACCAAACTGGATAGAAAGATGTCTATCCTACCATACCAAGTTCTGCACATATATGATTTCCTGTCATGTGTCTCAGAACCAAGTGGTTGCTCCACATACACTTCTTCTTCAGCTACACCAGTCAATAAAGTTGTCTTGAAATCCATCTAGTGTATCCTCTATTTCATCACTTTTATATTTCTCTATGTTGCCATCTGTAGCATGCTTGATCTTAATAGATCCATATGGAAGTCATAACAAACTTCCCTTCAGGTCTTGGGACTACATCTCAAACATCATTCTTCATGATCGATGGATCATGGCATTCTTCCCATATCCTGGGAACTTCAATATCTTCAATAGATAATTTTGTTGCTGAACAAATGTTGTAGTTCTTCTTTTGTAGGTGATGGCATACGATCTTTCCTACACAACAAGTTAAATTGCATGATTAGAAAACATCTCATAGTTTTCAGAACAAATTCTTACACAAATAAATATGTCATACAGTCATGCAATTATCTTAGCCAATGTTTCAATACAACATTTATCCATATCCCGTAACTTTCTAGATGCCTTCCAATCTCTACCAGAACATTGTTAAGAGTGTGCACAACTCCCAACATATCAGCAAAGAGGTTTCATTCTAGATAAGTAGCAATGGAATGTTGTACAGTTCCATAGGTCACTTACCCGTGTATATTAGTAGTATATTGTTCATCAATGCAAGTATTCTAATATGCATAGTACACAACCTAATTCTAGGAACATAAGCTTATACATAATTGAATAACATTATGTAAGAAATGACAATTAAAATACTTATCTTTGTTTGGTTGTTGGGTGGACTCCCTTCGAATCTTTGCAACTCCATTCTGATGTGGATTGTGAGAAGTGGTCAAATCCCTCTGAATATCTGCATCCTTGCAGAAACTATTGAAGTGTGCTCCTTTGCTTTCTTGCAGGAACAACTGGAGTGTGCTCCCTCTTGATCTTTGCTTCCTGGATTACCTGTCCTTGAACTTACATCCATCCTTAATCACTATGCATGATTATTAGTATCATCATTGTGTTATCCTTGAGGTCTCATACATAATCACACATTTATTAGTATAATCTTAATATTATCAAAACACAATAGTCTTAAACATGTATAGTCATGACCATTCACAGATAATAAACATTAGTATTCAAGGTTTCAAAGAAGTCTTCTTTTACCTATGCATATTCTTATTTGATCATAGGACTCTTCTGATTAGTTAAATCACCAATGCATAAATCTGTGATTACTCAAACCTATACCTTCATGATTCTTCTCGTTAATCATATCATCAATTATGGTAAGAAACATAATATGCATACAACCATGACTATTCAAACATATGACTTCATGAATAATAATTATCAACAACACAACAGTATAAGATCCTAACACAAGGTAGGATTCTAGCTTGATATAGGAAAAACATACCTGGATTAGCATGCTAGCTAGATATGTCTAACATACCCGCATAATGTCTTCTGGTTCTCTTGAGTGACTTGTGCTAGTAACCTGCATGTCTCATAAGTTAACCATTATAGAACCAAGTTATACATACCTCGTAAATAGATCTTCTATGTGATCCATGACAATGGATGAATCTTTGTCTTCATGTCACTATGATCATATGTTCTTGAAGTAGAACATGATTTGTCTTTCTTGGTGTACCTTTTATGTTAGCAAACAACATAAACCTCATACAACACCATAATGTATTAGTTCAATCATAAGTGTCAACACCCTAACCAATGAATATCTTCTATCATGCATTCATAATTTTGTTAAGGTGATATGACAAATCTCAAATCAAGATTGTACTAACCATAATAATCATGAAGACAAACATACCATAAACTTAAACATGAACAAATCTTGAAACATACCTCGATGAGTCATACTTGTCGAGATCGCCTGTAATCTTCTTATGTAAGGCCTTAGCCTCATCTCCTTCTGAAACAGGAACTTCTTCACTTATGCAGGTGCCCAATCAAACTTATTCTAGGATTAACCCAATCCACTTGATTTGCAAGAACTGGACTTGGAGCTTGATTAGGGTTTGTTAGAGAAACCCCAAAAATTCAAACTTTGAATTTCAAACTTCTGAAAGGATAGAAATATGAGCCTTGATGAGCTGATCAAGCTGGTATATTCAGAATTTGAAATCTGCAAAGTTTCACTACTCAATTTTTCCCTTTGAAACTTCTGGATTCACTGGACGTGACCCCGAACTGGGGTTTGATGAAGCCCACTCTTATACCCAATCAAAAGGTATGATCCAAAGCTCTAAACTTCTATTTTTATGAGGAGCTTCCAACCATGGTCACAGATTTCAAAAATTCTGATTTTTGTGGAAGCCCTAATTTTCCACTTTTCTGATCAAAGTCCCAAACTAGGTTTTGATCAAGCCCAGCCTTTTGCCCAACCAAAAATTCTGATCTTGGTCTCTAAATTTTGATTTTGATTAGTAGCATTCAGCCGTGGTCTCCGATTACAAAAATTCCAACTTTACCCGAAACCCTCAATTCTGGAAGCCATGATTAATGAAGGCACTAAAAAATAATTTTGTTTTGACAGAAATATGTACCTTATTGTTTCTGGTGTAAATCCGAACTTTTCGATCCAAAGGTTCTGAAACATTTTCCTGAGATATCCTGACCTATTATCTTTCCATCCTGACAGGTCTGACATCAATTGGATTCTCTGAGAGATATTTATGCCAAGTGTCGCAACGTGAACTGTTTATGGGATAATACAGGAGAGCGAACTTGTATGGTGTGCCACGTGTCATTGTTTAAACTTCAGCCTCTGAAAACATTTTTTGAGATAACCCGACCTGTTATCTTTCCATCTCGATAGGTATGACCTCAATTGGATTCTTTGAGTGAGAGTTATGCCAAGTGTCGCAACGTGACCTTTTTATGGGATAATACAGGAGAGAAAACTTGTACGGTGTGCCACGTGTCACTAGTTCAACATCGGCCTCTAAACAATTTTCCTAAGATAGTGCAGTCTGTGTACTACCTGTAACTTTTTATGAAATGTCATTTGGCGCTTCCTATCCCAAGTTATGACCTTTTTCCCAAGGTCACCTGATTTTGACTCAGATTTGGAAGAGGCAGAAACCCTATATTGTACAGACCATTAATCACAAAGTACAACGAATTAGAGGTTTTCCTTTGGACACAAGGTACATGGGGATCTGATATTTGACCTGTAAATGTTTTAGATCCGAAAAAATCGCTAAAAATAATTTATAGAAAAAGTGCTACGATGATTGGTTTTTGCTATATCAAGCCCTAGCATCGTAAGTGCAACAAGTGTCATACATGCCATATCATGCCTTCTTTCAGGCTAGCTCTGATACCATGTTAAATTTTCAGAATTTACTTCAATCTGATCTAGGATCTTAACTAAGGGAACAACATGTACAACAAATCTACAGTATATCAATCAGGGACACAATAATGCAAGCACACAAGAGACACAAAGTTTACTTAGGGAAAACCATAAAGGTGAAAAACCCCAATAACTTCCTTAGAGATAGATAGAGCGATGATAAAACCAGAATACAAGAGATAGTCTTCTCCTAGCAATAGAGCCTCCTCCTACACAAGTGTGCCACTCTCCAAAGTGTGAGTGAGATAATAGAATGTGTAAAATGAGAGAGACACACTCTCTATTTATACACTAACTTGACTTGACCTTTACTCAACTAGGTCGGCCTCAACTTAACCACTTAACATAATGCTGACTGGGCCGACCCCCACTAGGGTGGTCTAATAACCCTTTGAACCACATGGACGACCCCCAATAGGGTGGTCTAATAGCCCTTTGACCCACATGACTTATACAAGGCCGACCCCAACAAGTATAAGTTACGACACTCACAATATAAATGATGACACTTCCATATAGAGGAATAATAACATCTCTATCAGAATACAACCACTTCCGTATAGAGGAATAATAACATCTCTATAGGAATACAATATACATATATGTGAAATACATTCCAAATTTACATATACATCAACAACTAGGTCGCCCCCAACTTTACCACTGGGTTAAACACCCCATTACAACTGACTGGGCCAACCCCTATAGGGTGGTCTAATAACCCTTTGACCCACATAACACATACAAGGTCGACCCCCACTAGGGAATTCTAATAACCCAAGTTACTTCATTCCGATGGAGGAATAAACATCTCTGGATATACAATAAGATCTTCACGGAGGAATGAAACATATCCGGAATAATAAAGTACAAATATAATATTCTTTGAAGTTACAATATTTCAACAATATGACCTTGGGAAAGGTATGTCTACTAAAGATCATATTAAAAGTTTTTATTTAGCCTTGAATTTTCTAAATGTGCAACACAAATATGTGGTCTACAGACTATTTCCTTATACTTTTGAACCCAAGGTATCTTCCTGGTATTTTAGTTTGCAAGCTAGTTCAATATCAAATTGGAAAGAATTCGAGAAATGTTTCTTAGGTAAATATGGAAATCAGAAAACAGTCGCCACACTCATGAAAGAGATGATGTCCATGAGGATGGAAAAGAAAGAGAAAGTTCAAGAATTTAATCAAAGGTTTACTACGTTGGTGAATAATTTTAGTGATGCAGCGCAGCCCGCTAAAGAATCTGTGGTTGAATATTATACTATGGCACTTGATCTTCCCATAGCAATGTTTGTCAAGAGAACGAAAAAAACTACCTTGATAGAAAACTTTGAAGAAGCCAAGAAGGTGGAGGAAGAAGTGGACAGCATTGCTAAACATTCCCTTGATATGGAAACAAAACCAGCAACTAGTAAGAAAACCCTGGATCATTTATGCACTTTTCACCAAGAGCAACATTTTGAAAATAGTTGTCCACAATGGATAAATTCCATGAGCTTGGTTATGAATCAATTGTTGGATGCACAAGTAACAGATCAAGAAGATCCCCAAGAAGAGAAGACACTGGAACAGGAAGAACTCACCCTAGACACCACAATGGTATTGTGGGATTGGGTGCCTTTAACGGAGTTGATTGAAGAGGATGCTGAGGAAAGTCAAGTTTTAGCTGTAAATGTGACTACTCGGAGCAAAGGTCCAATTGTTGATCCAAGCCCGATTACTCCCAAAGCTAAGGTTTCCAAAGAAATACCCAAAATGCATATAACTGTCATTCCACCACAACCTAAGGGATATCCAATAGTGACGAAAGAATCAAGCTAAGAAATAAATAAACAGTCAAAGATTACAACAAGCAAGATAGAAACTCATGCAAAAGGTTATGCCATGGGATATGACACTATTGAAGATATCAAGAAGACAAAAGTAAATATCTCTATCTTTGAAATGTGTAGTCTTCTCCAACAAAGAAAGAAATTATTAGAAGCTTTCGACCCCCAATCTAGTACTTCAGTAGAAATATCAGAGGAAGATCCTGAAATAAATGAAGCTAGCATTGGCGGGAACTCTAGATCTCAAACTTTGCCTTTTCTGTTAAACTTTGAAATTTTTAATCATAATGTACACAACTATATGGTAGATTGTAGGGCTTCTACGAACATCGTGCCATTATCTATCCGTAAGAAGATTAATGGGAAACCAATACAATCTCCATCTCAGATCATAGAGTTGGATAGGACTATTGTTAAGGTAATTGGAGAAATGAAAGATGTACTTATTAGATTATTAGCAGATCCTAGAGTATGTCAATTTATTGATATTATGGTGGTTGATATACTAGAGGCTTATGCTTTAATTTTGAGCAGGGACTAGTCTACGAAACTGGATGGTTACTTTACGATAGACTGGTCTCACTTATGGCTACCATACCAAAACATGAAAAACTAGATCAAAATACTGTGAGAACCTCACATGAAACAAAATGTAACTTAGTTAGAAGAAGAGAATGAGGCTGTAGCTTTTTCATCTTCAGTATTGGGAAATTATTTTTTAGAAATTGAACCTGGGGATTATCAAGCAACCGAAGTTAGCCATGAATCAGATGAGCAGTCCGATCTCCTTCATTTTTCTCGTACTGATGATATTGATTGTAACATAGTAGGATTAGTCACTGACTTAGATGCTAGTAGGAATAACTTCATTAAAGCATAAAACATATTTTGGGTTCTGTACTTTGATGGTTCCAAAACTCAAGAAGGGTCTAGAGCCGGTTGTGTTTTGATCGACCCTAAATCAAATAAACATTTTTTTATCTTGTAGACTAGAGTTTGAATGCACTAATAATACAGTTGAATATAAAGCTCTAGTACAGGGATTAAAGAAAGCTATTAGTTTGAATGTTAAATACTTAAAGATCTTTGATGACTCGGAGATAGTTGTTATGCAGGTAAGAGATACAATTCACTATCTTCACTTCATTTAAAAGGTTATCAATTTGAAGTTTGGAATTTGATTTCACACTTTGACACATTCAATATCAATTCGTGTTAAATTTTTAGTATTAAATCACAATACTATAGGATCTTTGCTGAGAGAATAACATCTACAGTATATCAATGCATGACAATCATAATATGACAAGCATCACAAGCATCACAAGAATCAAAAGCATAGAGACAAGAGACACAGAGTTTCCGTGGGGAAAACCCTAAGGTGAAAAACCCCACAACTTCCTCAGAGATAGAGAGAGCAATGGCTCAATCAAAATACAACCAAATAACACTGAGATAGTCTCCTAGCAGATGATCCTCCTCCTCCTCACTAGTGTGCCACTTTTCAGAGAGAGAGATAGTTACTTTTCTGAGTGAGTAAAATAGAGATCTCCTATCTCTATTTATACTCACCTTTTTGCCCAGTGACCTACTGGGGCCGACTTGTCTACTTTGATACACCCTCATTATATTATATATTAATCAGGGCCGACCCCATAAGGTGGTCTAATAACCCATCGGCAAGTACACACACTTGCGACACTTGTCAATCCACATGAAGACACTTCCTTATAGAGGAATAACACATCTCTTATAAGGGTACAATAAATATATATATAATATACAGATGAAATACATTCCGAAGTTACATATACATCAACACTCCCTCTTAACTAGGAAGGTATTTCTTGACACAGATCTGCTAGACAAGTCTTCTTCTCTGGATCATCGTCATCGATGCATCGTCATCATCATCGTAACTGCTGCTACTATCTCAACCAATCTCTGACTCTACTCGTCATAGGAAGTTCTACAGAGCCAGTCCTTTTTCATACTGGATGTAAGCCCACCACCTGCAGGTCTTCATCATCACTGGCCATACTGTGGAATACTCAGGACTTATTACGTGCGTCACAAAACCTCGAAAGAGCATCCCAGGATGTTACGAGCACACAGCTCTACCTATAGGATCTCCCAGGGCACCGAATTATATGTGACCTCACCACAAAACCTCGCAAGAGCATCCCAGGCTGTTACGAGCACACAGCTCTACCTATAGGATCTCCCAGGGCAACGAATTACATGTGGTCATGGCAAAACCTTGCAAGAGCATCCCAGGACTGATTACGGGCACACAGCCCAACCTATCGGATCTCCCAGGGAAATGAATTACATGCCATAGGACAAAACCTCGAAAGAGCATCTGCCAGATATCCCAGGGAACCGAATTACATGCCATAGGCAAAACCTCGAAAGACTATCTGCAGATCTCTCAGGGCACCGAATTACATGTCCTCCCAGAGCAAAACCTCGAAAGAGCATTTGCCAGATGTCCCAGGGCACCGAATTACATGCCATAGGAAAAACCTTGAAAGACCATCTGCAAATCTCCCAGGGCACCGGATTACATGCTCATCTGCACAACCTGATCCACGGCCACAGAGTATAAACCTGATACTCACCATACATCATCCTGATGTATCCATGATCATCCTGATCATCATCACTGCAACGTCCTGCTACATGTCATCTGGAGCAACATCTTGAAGCTCGTCATCTATGATCATCCTGATCATCACTGCAACATCCTACTGCATGTCATCTAGAGCAACATCCTGAAGCTCGTCATCTATGATCATCTTGATCATCACTGCAACATCCTGCTGCATGTCATCTGGAGCAACATCCTGAAGCTCGTCATCTATGATCATCCTGATAATCACTGCAACATCCTGCTGCATGATCCACCTGATCGTCAATGCATCTACCTGATGCATACCAAGTATCTACCTGATACATATCATCATACATGATCCTCCTGATCATCAATGTATCCACCTGATACAAATACATGATACATATCATCATACATGATCCTCCTTATCATCAATGCATCTACCTGATGCATACCAAGTATCTACCTGATACATATCATCATACATGATTCTCCTGATCATCAATGTATCCACCTGATACAAATACAAAAACATGATACATATCACCATACATGATCCACCTGATCATACAATGTATCCACCTGATACATATACAGATACATGGTCCAAGCATCCAACATGATGCATATACAAAATACGTACACATGATCCAACTGATCATATCAAGCAGAAAGTACAACATCATCCTGATGCTCATCATCCAGCGCTTACATCCACAGCCATGTGAAGGATCCTCCTTCCAACATGCTTGGAATGGATTCAACAAATGTGTCCATCACTTCTTCCTCGAAGTGTCCTCGATCTGAAGAACGCCAAGCCTCTCTCTGAAGTACTCAAACTTCACTCTGGCTAGTGGCTTCGTCAGCACATCTGCAATCTGCTCATCCATCGCAACATACAGGAGCTTCACAGCTCCTCTCTGCACCATATCCTTGATATAGTGATATTTGATCTCTATGTGTTTCGACCTGTCATGAAACACTGGGTTCTTGGATAGCTTCACACAACTCTGGTTATCACAGAAGATACCAGTAGCCTCCAACGGGAGATCAAATAACTCAGACAGTAGCTTCCGTAGCCATACTGCCTCACAACTAGCTGAGCAGGCTGCAACATACTCTGCCTCAGTTGTACTCAGTGCTACGCAGGATTGATTCCTACTAAACCAAGAGATCACACCTGATCCCATACTGAAGAAACACCCAGATGTGCTCTTCCTATCTGCAGCACTGCCAGCCCAATCTGAATCAACATAACCCTGCAGGTTAAACTTTTGATTCGCCTCATACCTGAGCCCATAATCCACTGTACCCTTCAGGTACCTCAGAACATGCTTTACAGCAACCAGGTGAACACTACTCGGATCCATCAGGAACTGGCTCAATGTGTTCACAGCAAAGCAAATGTCTGGTCTAGTGTTCGTCAGGTACATCAAGGACCCAATCATCTGACGATACATAGAGATATCAATCGGCTCAGATGAAGCATCACATAGAAGCTTCAGATTCGATGCCATAGGTGTGGCCATGGTCTCGCAGTCCATCATCCTGAATCTCTTCAAGATATCTACTGTGTACTTCCCTTGACCAAGGAAGATTCCACCTGCATTCTGCCACACCTCCATACCTAGGAAATAGTGCATCATTCCCAAATCTTTCATATCGAATTCAGCTGCAAGATTCCTCTTAGTATCTGCAATCAGTCTGTCATCTCCTGTCACAAATAGGTCATCCACATACAGGAGTAGAATCACTGGATTCTCTTCCTCAACCTTGTAGTAAAGATTGGAATCTGCTTTACTCTTGGTAAATTCCAAGCTAGATAGGAAACTGTCCATCCTACCATACCAGGTTCTGGGAGCTTGCTTCAAGCCATACAAGGCTTTCTTCACTCTGCATACATATGACCCCTTGTCAGGTCTTGGGACTACATCCCAAACATCTTCTTCATGATCTACGGATCATGGCATTCCATTTCTTCATCCCAGATCCTGGGAACTTCAATATATTTAATAGATATCTTTCTTGCTGGAACAAATGTTGTAGTCCTTTTGTAGGTGAAGATATACGGTCTTTCCTACAAAACAAGTTAAATTGCATGATTAGAAACATCTCATAATTTTCAGAACAAATTCTTTACACATAAATAAATATGTCATGCAGTCATGCAGTTATCTTATCCAATGCTTCAATACAACATTTATCCATGTTCCACAAATTTCTAGATGTCTTCCAGTCTCTACCAGAACATTGTTAAGAGTTTGCACTACTCCCAACATGTCAGCAAAGAGGTTTCATTCTAGATAAGTAGCACTGGAATGTTGTACAGTGCCATAAGCCACTTACCCATCACATGCATATTAGTAGTATACTGTTCATTAATGCAATCATTCAAATATGCACAATACATCTCCTAAGTCTAGGAACATAAGCATAATATTATTAAACAAACAAAATAGGCAAGAAATGATAATTGAAATACTTATCTTTGTTTGTTTGTTTGGGTGGACTCCCTCTGAATCTTTGCTTCCTGGTAGGAGCTGCTGAAGTAGCTTCTTCTACACCTCTCTGTTGTGGAATGTAGGAAGATGGTCAACTCCCTCTGAAGATCTGCATCCTTGTAGGAGCTGCTGGAGTGTGCTCCCTTTTGATCTTTGCTTCCTGGATTACCTGTCCTTATATTCATCTTTGCTGACATCAATATTCTTGAACCCAGAAAAGACCTCTTCTGGTGTCTTGTTGTCCAATATCTCGTGGGGAGTTCTATTCTGCACATATACAACTGTTCTAACTGCTTCTGCCCATAGATGCATAGGTAGATCCTGGTCATGTAGCATTGCCCTTGCTGCTTCCATGACTGTTCTGTTCTTCCTTTCTGCAACTCCATTCTGTTGAGGATTATAAGGAGCAGTCAACTCCCTCTTAATCCCTAAATCACTGCAAAGCTTCTTGAAGTCATTTGAGGTGAATTCTCCACCATTGTCAGATCTGAATGTCTTGATTTTCTTGTCAGTTTGATTCTCCATCAAGGTTTTGAATTCCTTGAATTTATCAAGCACCTCATCTTTTCCCTTCAAGAAGTATACCCAAGTCTTCCTGGAGAAGTCATCGATAAATGATACATAGCAAACATACCCACTCAGGGAGCTGGATGACATGGGGCCACATACATCTGAGTGGATGATTTCCAGAATGTCTTTTGCCTTGCTTTCACTGCTTGGGAAAGCATTCTTAGTGTTCTTTCCTTTTGCACATCCTTTGCAAACACCTTCATATTTGGTCTTGATTTCAGGAAGACCCTCTACTACCTTGCTTGCAATTGGAAGTGCCCTATAGTGCATATGAGCAAGTCTTCTATGCCAAAGTTCACTTGGCTCCATGGATTCATGTACCATGGCATGTTCAGGTTGTTCCTTCAATTTATACAAGCCTCCCTCTTGCTCTCCAATCATTACTGCATCATCTATGTTCTTTCCCTTTGGCCACATTAGGACTTGGCCATCCACAAATGCAACCCTCATACCTTTTGCATCCAATGCAGAGATGGAGAGTAAGTTCTTCTTGAGTCCAGGTACATACCGTACTTCTTTCATCTTCAATGATTTTCCAAAATCTAGGTTGTAGGAGGCTTCACCACTTCCTTTTATTGGATATTGATAATCATCCCCAAGTTTCACCTTATGGGGTGATTCATGTTCAGAAAGGTTCACAAAAGATTCCTTGAACCCAGTCATGTGTTTGGAGGCCCCACTATCAATCAACCAATCATTACAACCATGAGAAATAGTACCTGTGAGAGCAGAGATCAGAACATACTCTTCTTCACTTGATGAGTCATCATCACTATCACTTTCTGCCCTAGCCTTCTTCTTTGGAGGTTCATCATCTTTGGCAGCATGAGCATGAAACCTTCTTTTGCTGCCCTTCTTCTTCTTACTGGAGTTGTTGTTATTATCCCTTTTGTTCTTGGGACAATCTGAAGCAAAGTGACCCTTCTCATTGCATGTGAAGCATCTTAGGTCTTTCTTGTTCTTTTTATAGGATCTATTGTGGCGAGAGTGATCCTTCTTGGCTTTGCTTCTTTTGGTGTGAGTTGCAAGAGCTTGATCTTCACCTCCCATCTTTTCTTCTCGAGCTATAAGTCTAGCTTCTTCTTGAGAGCATTCTTCCCGAAGTCTACTGAATGAGATCAACTTCTTCCTTGCACAAATTCCTTGAATAAAGGAATCCCATGACCTGGGTAGGCCATTTAGAGTGGTCATCACCACTTCACCATTCTCCACCATTTCATCTACTGCTTCTAATTGTTCCTTGATCTCGGAGACCCTTGAAAAGTAAGATTGAATGGTTTCTCCATTCTGAAGCTTCACTGCTTTCAATTGGTTCCGCAGGGTCATCTTCCGATTTATGTTCTTTCCTTCAAATAGCTTGGTCAAAGATTCAAACATCTCTTTGGGTGTCTTAAGAGAAGACACATGAGGAATGAGATGGTCTTTGATAGAATCAGCAATGATTCTCTTTTCCTTGACCAAGTTCTTCTTGTGCAATGCCTTGGCTTCTTCATCCTCTGGGATAGGGATGTCTTCTTTCACATATGAGTCCAACTCATTCTCTTCCAGGATTAACCCAATCCTATACTTGCAGGCTCGGAAGTTATCAGCCCCTTTCAAGCTTATCCTCAAGCTTAGTGTGGAGAGACATCTTTAAGAGTACTTCAAATGGAAATAGAAAAGATTTAGGACTTACCACTTGAAGTGCTGAAAACTGGATCTGGTGCCGGATTAGGGTTTGTCAGAGAAACCCTAAAAATTCAGAATGTGAATTTCAAAATTCCGAAAGGATAGAAAGATGCGCCTTGGAGAGATGATCAGCCTAGTACATTCAGAATTTGAGATCAGCAAGGTCTTGCCCTTCAAAATTGCCTTTTTGTTCTCCCGCGCTCACTGGGGAGAGCCCTGAATTAGGGTTTGAGTTTCCCGGAGATATACCCAGCCAAAAATATCGATCCAAAGCTCAAACCTTCGATTTTTGCAAGGAGCTTCCAGCTGTGCCTTCAGTTTCCAGAAATTCCTATTTTTGTGGAAACCCTAATTTTTAGGGCCAAATCTGAAAATGCTCGGAACTGAATTCTGATTGGCCAGATAGATGCGCCTTGATGAGTAGATCCAATCTACTATACTGAATTTAAAAAATATGTGGAGAGAAACCCAATAAACAAGGAATACAAGCTTCCGTCACTGCAAAATGTCTTCTTCTCAGTTAAGCTCTGATACCATGTTAAATTTTTAGTATTAAATCACAATACTATAGGATCTTTGCTGAGAGAATAACATCTACAGTATATCAATGCATGACAATCATAATATGACAAGCATCACAAGCATCACAAGAATCAAAAACCTAGAGACAAGAGACACAGAGTTTCCGTGGGGAAAACCCTAAGGTGAAAAACCCCACAACTTCCTCAGAGATAGAGAGAGCAATGGCTCAACCAAAATACAACCAAGTAACACTGAGATAGTCTCCTAGCAGATGATCCTCCTCCTCCTCACTAGTGTGCCACTTTTCAGAGAGAGAGATAGTTACTTTTCTGAGTGAGTAAAATAGAGATCTCCTATCTCTATTTATACTCACCTTTTTGCCCAGTGACCTACTGGGGCCGACTTGTCTACTTTGATACACCCTCATTATATTATATATTAATCAGGGCCGACCCCATAAGGTGGTCTAATAACCCATCGGCAAGTACACACACTTGCGACACTTGTCAATCCACATGACGACACTTCCTTATAGAGGAATAACACATCTCTTATAAGGGTACAATAAATATATATATAGTATACACATGAAATACATTCCGAAGTTACATATACATCAACAATTCCATTCCTAGATTACAGAATGTTGCAGCTGATTTGTTAGCTACTTCTGCTTCCAGATTAGTTCCTACTAATAAAAAATGCTCTATTGAATTAATTCTCAGGCCATCTATACCTCTTAATATTACAACTCTCAGGGTATTCGATGCTGATGATCAAATTATCAGTTTCCTAACCAATGAGGATGCTTTCCAAGGATCTATAATCAAGGAAGATGAACACAATTCTGATTTACAGAAGAAAGATGCAGCCCAAGGAAACTTTATGCCAAAAGGAGTAAGGACTCTAGAAGCATTGTTTGATATGAAAAAAAAGTTCAGAAGGCCAGCAAATGTCAAAACTAACAGCTCTTCCATGTAGCATGAATTGGTGAACCTAGGAACAAAGGCCGAACCAAAATTTGTCAATCTTGGTAAATGTTGCTCACCGAGAAAAAGAGATAAGTTCATAAATATAAATATGTTTTCACCTAGACTTATGAGGATCTGAAAACATATGACACTCGCATTATATAACATATAATACCAATAAATCCAAGCGTTAAACCATTTCAGCAGCAATTGCGAAGAATGCATCCGACGCTTGAGCCATTAATACAAAAAGAACTGAAGAAGTTGCTAGATGCTAATATTATTTTTAAGGTCTGACACTCAGAATGGGTTGCTATAGTCCCCGTGCAAAAAAAATCATTGGAGATAAGATTGTGTGTTGATTTTTGGAACTTGAACAGAGCCTTCGATAAAGACAACTACCTTGTACCACCAATGGATCCAATTCTATAGATGGTTTTGGGTTCAAAACTGTTCTCCCTACTATATGGTTTCTCTGGATATAATCAAGTATTAGTAGAAGAGGAGGACCAACTCAAGACCACTTTTCATATGAAGTGGGGGACCTTCACCTACCGAAGAATTCCTTTTGGTTTGATAAACGCAGGAGCCACCTTTCAAAACTCCATGGACATTGCTTTTCGAGGATTGGTCGACAAATGAGTAGTAATTTATTTAGATGATGTGAAAATATTTTCAAAGAAGAGAAAATACCATGGTTTTCATTTGAAACATAATTTTGACCGTTGCAGAAAATATGGTATATCTTTAAATCCTAAGAAGAGTATCTTCGTTGTCCTTCAAGGTAAGCTTCTGGGTCATATCATCTCGAAAAAGGGAATCTCAATAGATCAAGAGAGAGTGCAAGATATAAACAAGATTATCATGCCCCATAAAAAATGGTTATGCAATCTTTCATGGGCACAATAAACTTTGTTCGAAGGTTTGTACTAGATTTCGCTCAAATCATGAAACCTTTGCAGCAAATGGTCAAGCAAAGTCTGCAATTCAAGTGTACTGACATAGAGAAGATTGCGTCTAAAGACATCAAATCCACCATAGCTAACACACCTTCTTTAAGAAGTCCATATTTTGAAAAGGATTTCATTATGTACACTTTTGCTTCAGACAACTCTCTCGTAGCTGTGCTCACTAAGAAGGGAGAATCAGGAGAAGAGTATCCAATATCCTTCATGAGCACTAGTTTGCAGGGTGCTGAAATGAATTACCCCGCGTAGAAAAGCAAGCATATGAAGTATTCAAAGCGGTAAAATAGTTCAGGCCTTATATCCTAAAAAGAAAAACTAAAGTCATAATACCTCACCCCACTATTAGATCTATGTTTGTACAAAAGGAATTGGGTGAAAGGAGAAGAAAATAGGTCACTAATCTTCAAGAGTATGATCTGGAATTCAAACCAGCCACCATTATAAAAGGCCAAGGGTTATGCAAATTACTCACTAAAAATCCAACTAATGAAGAGCTAGACTGGGAGAATGAAGCAAAGTTGAATATGATTGTGGTATGTCCCATTTTCACCACTTCTGAATCTTGGTATAGGGACCTAGTGCATTATTTGTAGCAGGTATATTTACCAAAGCACTGGAGTTTTAAGAAAAGAATGGCACTCCACTTGAATTCATCATCCTATCAAATAATTGATGGAGTACTTTTTAGAAAGAATTATAAAGGGATATTTCTCAGATGCCTTGAGAAAGAGGACGTTGATAAAGTAGTCAAGGAATTACATGATGGCCCTGCTGGAGGACACTACTCCGGAGAAACAACGGCTCATAAAATACTCAAAGCTGGTTACTATTGGCCCACTATATTTAAAGATGCTCATGTCGATGCCCTGAATTACAATGTAAGTCAAAGAAGTGCCGACAGATTGCCAAAAGAAGCAGGACCATTCCAGCCAGTGATTATTTCTAAGCCATTCGAACAATGGGGGATAGGTGTTATTGGAGGGATAAATCTGAACTCTTCACTACATCACCGGTATTACGGCTACGGATTATCTTTCTAGGTGGACAAAAGCTGCTCCACTGCGCAAAGTGAATGAAGATGCAGTTATCAAGTTCCTAGAATAGAACATCATAACCAGGTTTGGGGTTCCAATTTCCATAGTATTTGATAATGCAAATTATTTTTCATCTATAAAATTGAATGATTTTTTTTTATGAGAATGGAATTAAATTGCATTATTTGCAAAACTACTACCCTCAGGGAAATGGTCTAGCTGAATCCTCAAACAAAAACTTCATCCGAATCCTCAAGAAAATTGTCATTGAAAATCAAAGAGGTTGGCATACAGCTCTCCCAAATGCTTTCTGGGCAGATAGAGTGACCCCAAAGAATGCCTTAGGAGTTTCCCCGTACACTCTAGTTTATGGTAAGGAATACATACCCCCCTGGACATATTACTCCCATCCTTACAATTATCCCAAGCCTCTCGATGTTCTAGCATCCAAGTCTTACAATCACGAAGAGGTGGTTTGATAAGCGGAAGTCTGGCAAGAGGATTTTTGAGATAGGTGACTTAGTTCTGAAGTCAGATCATGCACATGATGGTAAAGAAATGCACGCAAAGTTTTAACAATTATGGAATGGTCCTTACCAAATTTCTGAAAAGCTTGGCCCGTTGACATACAAACTGAAGGACTTGCAAGGGAAGAAAGAAAATCTCCCTGTCAATGGCCTTACTATAAAGCAGTACTTCACATAGTCCTAACGAGACTTTTTGTACATAAATAAACCCTATTTTGTTTGTTTTTGTTGAGTTTTCTTTTCTTTGTTTGATTTGAGTTGTTGTTCTTTTTCACCTAGGAGTTTGTAGTTTGTTTTCATTTGCTTGTTTCTTTTAACCTTTTTCACCATACTCTTGTTTGAATCTCTTTATTTTTTTAATAAACCCCATCCCGACTTTTTGGCATAGTTGAGAGACAGGACTTTGAACTAATCTGAAATTTTGAAAGGTCAGAATCTACTTGTAAAGAAAGGATCTCTATGTGAATTTTCTTTTACTAGCTAGTTTCAAAAGTGGAGAGATCCTTCTGATCCATATTAGTGTCATAATAACCCCTGTTAAATAACTAAGATTCATGATTTCCTTGTCACTGCCTTGGGGCTTCATTCACTCTCACATTAATAATTATCCTGAGAAGTTAGCTACAATGGACCCACGGAGATGAATAATATCCCACAGATGTATGGTATTTAAAATGATCCCATGTTGCAAATCAAAAGCCAAAAGAGCTTAAAAAATGAGTCTATTTTCCAAAATTTCTCGCCTCTATTAAAGCATGGTTGAGAAAAATAAAGATATCCAATCAAGGAAATTGTCCTAAACGTTAGCCCAGAAAAGTTCTTCTCTGTCTGTGAGCACGATAATCAAACAAATATCTTGCTCACACAAAAGGAAACTGTGGATTGAAGAACCCAAGTTAATGTTGAAGATTGAAGAAAGTCATCATGGAAGGCTCAAATGAAAAAAGTCGTAAATAAAGAAAGTATCCAAAAGGATATTGACAGCATGGGAATGAGGAACAAATGAATATGTCTACAAGATGTTATTACAATCCCGTGAAGTCCTATGTTAGTTGGCATCCGAAAGACAATTTTAAACAATGAAACCCATGCTTTGGCCCCAAGAGATTTGTAAAGAAGTCTGATTCAAAGTTGCCTTTGTCCCAATGACCATTATGATAAAAGTGACCACTCCCTTTGAAGAAGCTGGACTAGATAAGAAATTTTGTTATATATGGGACCATCAACTCATAAATTTTTTGACCTTGGAGAAGATATAATTTCAGAGATCTGTCTTCACCAACGAATCACCAATTGTTGCTGCTGCAACCTGATCCCCATAAATTCTAAATTTTATAGGGCCCCTCCTTTGATTTTTAGAGTTTTTTATAGCCTCTTAAAGTGTGTTTTTCCTTTTGAGTCTATCCCTTTTTCTTCCTCCAAAAGAAGTTGTTTTTCGACTAAGGCAAGTTTCAACTGTTTCTTAGGAAGCTGGTCACAGTTTTTATCCTAACTCAACTGACCAATGCGCACTTTTTGACTTACCTCATGCCAACTGGTTGCATCATTTAACCCTCGTTTCGTCGATCATTGCACAGTCTTAAGTTTTGTCATGTTGATCGTTGCGCAACTTTTGTTCTTAACATCGTCGACCAGTCGCATTCTGTAATTTTAAACGTGCCGACCGGTGTGCGCACTTTTACCTTATATTTTACCAATCGGGGCATGTCCTTTTTTACTTATTACCTATCAATCGGTCGCTAAGATTTAGCCTTAAGCGCGTCGACCATTGTGAAGTTTTGGGACTTATCATCACCGACCATTGTGCACCTATTAGGATTAGCTTCATCGTAGCGCATGGTCGCTCCCTTTTTGTATAAGTCTTCCGACTGTCATGCCGGTCTCAATCTTAAAAAAGGCCATAGGTCACTACGCCACTCCTTTTGTTGCAACATTCAAGCCCAAGTTGGCGACTATTGCGCAGAAGATAAGGTTGAGTCACTGACTATTGTGAAGACAGTGAGGATAACTCGTCGACCATCGGTACCCTTTGGAAAACGCTAAGTTCAGTAGGTGGGAACATTAATGCCTCTTCCGTACGAAATTATGTTTTTTTCGAGCCCTGTGCACATTTAGTGCCCCAACTGTCAACTAGTGGGACTTCATTGCTCTTGCCTATATACATGCACGAACGGGGTGTGTTCCTTTCCCACCATTTGTGAGTATTGAAACACTGTTTGGCACCGAAAGAAGCACCAAGTTGATGACCAATCAACACTCATGCTCTCCTCGCAGCGATCCTCTCTAGTTTTGACAAGTAAGCCTACAAACCTTTCCCATTTGTTTTCGACTTTCCAGAACTTCGTTTTACCTCTCAGTCCTTCGTTAAAATTTTTTAATTGGTTGCTTGTTAAGATGGACCCTCGTCCCTGTTAGAGTGATTCTTGTAGTCGAGAATGGCATATCAATTCCATGTACTCCATTTTTGGGTCAAACTCGCTACTCTGTAACCACTTGGGAACTCCTTGTCCTTGACGCAATAAGCATGCTATCGGTGAACCTCAATTGAGCTTTGAATCCTGATGGCCACACCATTGGTCATCCCCTTAGAAGCATAAGATGCATTGTCAGTTATCACACAGCTGTCTTTTCTCCATGCACACATACATGTTGGCCACGGTCAGTCGCTCACGGTCTCGTTCTTTAGTGGTCACGCTTGTAGTTTTTGCTTCTTAAACTAACCACGCTAAGGCTTTGCCCATATTTTATTGTTTGGTTAAAATATGTTTCCGCATGGGAGTTAATTTCATTTATTTTCCTAGATGTTTGCTCTTTTCTACATAGACAGTTCACTTTTTGAAGTCCTATTTTATTGCCAATTTTGCTTCTTGGTTCACTAGTTATCGTAACGAAAGAACGTCAATTTGAACCTGCATCAAGGGTGGTTGTGTGTAGTTTTTCTACGAGATGTGTATATGAAAATTAACTTTCATGTCAGTGCATGTTTTCTTTAATAATCATGAATAAGAACAATGTTTGCTCACAAACCATGAAACTCCTTATTTACCCTTTCATTATCATTTCAGGTTTTATATGCATAAGTGATTTTCTGAGAAGAGAGCCAGGTTTGTCGAGTTAGAGTCAGATGTGGAAATCCTCTTGGACACCTCAATTGGGATGATGTTTGGTGATATGAAGGCTATCACAGGAAGAAACCCAAAATATCAATGGGGCGAGTTGTACAGAGTCATAGAAGATCAGAGCTTCCCTGCGGCCGCCTTGGAAGAGCAAATGGTTTATAGGAACATAAAGAAATCAGGTCTACACAAAGCAACAACCCACCCTGGGTTGTTCTCGTGCTCTGAGGTCATCAGTTGGATCCTATCCCAAGTAAACATTGACACCCGATCACAAATATCACAGGGATGAGCCTTGCATCATTTGCACCAGAACATATCATGGAAGCATACAAGATGTCGTATCCTAAGTTTTTGCTAAACGATTAATGGTTATCGGGGCTAAAGATGGACCTTTTGGAATACGCAAGAAAGATGAAAGTCACCAAGATAAAAATAAGGCAAAGAAACAATGGAGAATATGAGAGAAATCTCCTAAAGAATCCCTACAGACTCATCGCCATGATGTTGAGTCGGGTGTTCAACATGCCAAATGGGAAAATATACAAATTAGGATGGGTGCCTGTGATGTTCCACATAGATACACAGGGTGCAATTTTCAATTGGGCAGATATTGTATCAGATTACATGGCCTCGCTTATAACCACTGCCCAAGGAGGAATGACCCAGGATAAGGCTGATTTTTTCATGTCCTCTTATCTAGTGGATTGCTTACTAGTCAAACACCCTTTCCCTGATTTGGGATGCGTCTAGAAGAGCAAGAAATCCCCCCTCCATGTGTCTTATCAGATAATGTGGGCACACAAGTATGCGATCCATTATACTCAAATCTATGAAAGGTTCATCATGCCTTTATATCAGTTGATGTTCATAAAAGAACCTTGTTTCCTATCGAAAAATTAAATGCCCATCATAGAAACATACGGAGATTACTACTTCTCTCTAGAAGGGACATACTTTAGAATGTACAAAAGCAGTCGTGCTCCGTCCCTTTTACCCCGTTATGCCACAGATTATGTTGTACACAAAGAAGGTGTAAGGAAACTCTTTGTAGATGGAGTCAGCAAAATACTCAGTGATAAGAAGAAGGCCGCATACTTGCCATTTCCATTTGTCATTGGAGCATACCAACTCCCCAAGGAGAAAGATGGTATAGATTTCTCTAAATATTTAGAGGTCTTCCATTTCGGGACAAAGAGCTTTAGAAGACATGACCCCGAAGGAAAAGCTACTGCCCATAGCCTTAATCTCAAGGTCACTTTTGAGTATGCCCACCACTCTGACAAGGACAAAGAGTTCTTTTGAAGTGCCAAGAATATGACCGAGTTGGAAAAGCCGTACCACCAGCCAAAAGGAGCCAGCTCTAGTTCCAAACCTGTCGGGTTAATACAAAAGAAATAGGAGGAAAGAAACACCAAGAGGGAGTGGCAGTGCAGTTAGAGGAATCTGAAAGAAAGAAGAAAGAGGAGGTTGATAGCATTAAAGAAGAATAGAATCAGAGGCTCCAAAGGGAGCAAGCAAAGAAGCAGAAAGAGGAAGCAGAAAGGCTTCAAAAGGAATAAGAGGAAAAGTGGTGTCAAGATGAAGCTACTAAAATTCATCAAGAACAAGATGAGAGAGTGCAAAGTGAAGAAGTTGAAAAGATAAAGAGATAAATGGCCGAAATGCTACAAGAAATAAGGGAGAAAGCAGAAGCAGAAGCGGTAGAATTGTAGAGGTAGAAAGATGAAGCAGAGAAGTCCAAAGAAGATATGGATCAAGGAGGCATGGGCATGCAAGAGATGGACTTGGGTGCATTAATGACAACCTTTGAAGAATCTGTCCCAGCTCAAGAACTTCATCTCATCCCATACACCCCCTCGAAGCAGTTCCTAGTGTCAAAGATGGATACCATCTTCTTTGATTCTAGGAGGAAGACTATCATAAGTAGGACTGAAAAGTGGCTGAGAATTGGAGAAAGCTGAGAGGAAGTTAAAATAACTTAGTTTCCACTCTTCAAAGGAACTAATAGTAACCCTGCGTTCACGGCAGCGTGCAATGTAGCATCAGTTCAATCAAGCGCCGACAATGTAGTTATGCTGGTAGGGAAGTTAAAGAAATACAGAGGTAGGTGCTTCAAGGTTAAAGATCATTTACAGAAGAAAGTGCACCTAGGTAAAGAACTGAAAAGGAAGTATGATAATCTGCAAGAAGAAAAGGTGGAGATGGTGGTTAAGAAGCAGAAGCTTGAAGAAGAAAAATATGCACTAAATACACATCTTATAATCCTAGAAGGCTAGAAGAGGGAATTAGAAACTTGCTTAAGAGAATTGGAGGAACATGCGGCCAGCAGCAGGCAACAACAATTGGTAGCCACAGAAGGGTTGGAAGCCCGCATTTGAGAATTGGAGCAGCATGAAGCCAACAACTTGCGGCAGATTGAATTCTACAAACCTTAGCTTGAAAGGCTGACAAAATAAAAGGAGCAACTATTAGAGCAACTAAAAAATGCAGAAGAGAAGAAACAGGATCTAACCGCATTCCATAAACAAGCATGTGATATGTTGAAGAGAGTTCATCAATCCCTAGAGCTAATCTCAGAGGATATTTGTAAGATAAAAGGAATTTTTTCAAGGATGAAAGTGGTTGAGACTAAGGCACTAAGACTTAGGAGGAGTTATGTGCACCACATAGAAGAAATCAATGGACAGTTTGAATGGAGGACAGGGAAATCAGTGTTCTCGGTAAACCTATGTGCCTTGTCTATAGATGAATTAGACTTCGATTTGGGAGTCTTGGAGTTTTGTAGAGACTGTAGTTCGAAGATAAGCATTGCAATTTAGAATGCCATCAAGAAGTGTATTGATATCTACTTTAAGATCCAATAAACCCACAGGAAATGCCACATATCCTTACCTGAAACCATAGATGACTTTCCAAAAAAGGATCACTGCTTGTCAGAATTGCAGAGCGAGCAAAATGCATAAATAGAATACCTAAATAAGATAGATTTCCTGACTCCAAAAGACTTCCACCAGTTGATTGGGAAAACTTCTATCCATGCCTATTTCCTAGAAGACATCGCCCAGGAAGCAACAGGAGGAGCATCAAATGTTAAATCAGATCTGTGTAAGCATGAGATAGCGCTGAAGATGATGATTTATGTGCAAGGAAATATCATTTTATGAGAAATCATCCAATGGGCTAGCTACATCATAGACGTGTACAAACCTGCTGAAGCAAGCCAACCTACCGAAGTAGATGGGACAGCTAAAATAAAAGGATCAACTGAAGCAGCGGGGCAATCTGGGAAATAAATCCACTTTTATTGTATTTTAAAGAAAAGATAGTTGGGACAGTTTTTATTGTATAAATGTTTTTAAAAGATAGCTGGACTTATTTTTATTGTATAATTTTTTAGAAAAAAGCTGGAAATGAATTTTGTCTCTTTAGGCACTAGAAGACAAACGTTTTTGTTTCCCTAGGTTTAGGGTATGTGAAGAGACAAATCTTGTAAAAGTTATAAATATAGGAATAGAAGAGAAGAGAAGGACTTTATGTCAGGTGAAAGGATAGACTTATGTTGTACGTGAATTATTTTGCTACATCAATAAAGAAGGACTTATTTTTACCTGCGAAAGCTGGCACTGCGTTTTGCCTTGGATGTGTTTAATGTTTGCAAAACTATTTTTGCATTGTTCATACATATACTGTGAGATCGTTCATTACTATCCTGAATTAATTCTTAGTTGTGAATGCTTTCATTTACCTGTGCAAATATGTTGTGTTAAATGATTAATGGAATGCTTTAAATTCTGTCAAAGATATCTTTGATATCTTTTAATTTCTGTTGTGAATGTATCTATGTTATTAAACAGTTAACTATGAGATTCTTAGATGTATTTTAGTATGTTGCTCATATTTCAATTTTGCTCCCTGCAAGGATAGATTAATTAGCTTAGTTAATTCTTAGATCAGATTTGTTTTATCAGCATGCATTTAGACAGAGCACATGCATATCAACTTTAAAATAAAATACATAAATGGTGGATCGGGTCGTAACCGGTGAAAGAAAACAAATCTTAAATCTTATACTGTAGTCGGGCCCTTAACCGGACAGATTCCCCACACCAAATGGTGAGCGATATAATTTGGCTTGCTTACCGGGGAGAATCCCTTGCTAATTTATGCTACGAATTTTGAAGCATCAACAAGATGATTCCAAAAACTGATGGTACAGAGGTTGGAGAAGTAGTTGAAGTGAAAAGTTCAGGAAGTGAAATAGGGGTTGTAGCAATTGATGGTGAGGAAGGAGCAATTGGGATTTGGACATCAGTGGGTGGTGGTAATGAAGTAGATGTTGGTAGTTGCAGAGAGACAGTTGAATACTGGGTCTCTGTAACTATTGGTGGTGGAGTGGCAAGTTGAACTAACAAGGTTGAAAGTGAAGGAGTGATGCACGTTAGTGCATCAAATAATTGAGAGATGGTGGATGATGGTGCAACCTCTAAGGATGAAGTGGGAAGAAATTCAAAAGAGGAAAATGGGAGTGAAGAAGTTATTTAATGAATAGCAGTAGCAACCTCAAAAAACATTTCATCTTTGATAGGGTCATCCATCATTATACTGTTAAGTAAATCTGTAACAGCTTGGGAGTTTTCTGTGACTTCCTGTACAACAGGAACAGTAGTAGAGAAAGAGCTTGTTGGAAGCCTTTCATCTCCCACATCATTGTCCTCAATATTTAATGTAAGTATGGAAGATGTAGGAGTTTGAATCTTCTTCCTCTTTGTTTGGTTAGTTACAACCACTACATCTGTATCATTGGATGGGTTACTTGCAGCAACCATTTGAACATCACTGGTTATACTACTTGCAACAATAAGTTGGGTGTCAAGCATTGAAGTTATATGTGCCAACTCTTTCTTCAACTCACTAGATGACTGAATTAGGATATTCTTGGTCTGTTGAACATCTTCTACAAGCCCCTTCCCTTTACCTCCATCTAGATATGTCAACATCAGAGGAGTAGCTACCTTTTGTGCTTCTTTTTCTTCCCTTTCCTTTGTGACCCGATCTATCAGTTGTAGCTCCATTCTTTTGTAACTCAAAACCTTAGTCTTGAGTTCTTTCTAGTACTGGAGGATGAAGCTCTTCTCTTCTTTAGTCTTAGCCCTAACCAGGACTTTAGAAAAGAAATTCACTCCTAGATAAATGAGTCGTGAGAGATATCTTCATGGGAATATTCTGTCTTCATGTGTTCTTGTTTGAAGTGAGAATCAAGGAATGCTTTGGGATCATGCATCCTTTTGGGAGCAACTCCCAATTTCAAAGAAGCAATCCTCTTTCCTAGTAATGCAGCCCAAGTTGAAGCTATAATTATCAAAGGCCCAAGATTTAGAGGAAATTTAGGCCATCCCCTTCTCTTAGGTCCAGTAAGATTAGGAAAAACCCCATCTATTATAGTCTGGAAGGATATATCTTCAAGTAATAGCCTGTCTGAGACTAACCTTGCCATGAAATGCACTATATTGCTTCCCCAAATTCTGACATAAGAAAACGCTTCTCCCACATACCAATCACCAAGTGTAGGAATTAAAGTTTTTGCATGGGGAGAAAAATCAAGTGCATCTTCCCTGAATATCTGTTGATAGATGGAGCCAAAGAAGTAGTCATAGATATAATATAAGAAAGGAACAAAGTTGTTCTCCCACAAATATGAACAGTAAATGTGGACTGGGGGTGATGACAAGTTCCAATTTTATCCCATGGAGGGATACTGCAATTCTGAGCAGAAGACATCAATCACATATGCATAATAAAATAATTGTGGCTTCTTTAGTGTTTTCTGATATCGTTCAATAGCTGTCTTTAATTCAGATGACAAGATGAAATTCCAGGGGAATGACTCCCCTATTGTAAGGACATGTTGGGCTACAAGTGCCCATTCATCTTTAAACACTAAGCAATTAGGAAGACCATAAAGCCTGCAAATCATGGCTGCCAAGAGAGAATAGGTTTCCTTGAACCATGAAACTGAGTAAGAGTTATCGGCTCTGGGCATGAAAGTGGTCGGTTTGTTCATCCAAGACTTCACCATTTCATCAAATTTATACCTAGTCTTAGCGGAGTCCAAGAATGCAACATTTAGAGATTGCATGGCCAGTGTAAGGGCATATGCTCTGGTAAAAACCTCAGGGAGAAAAGTGGCAAGTTGAGACCCCAAGCTATTGTTAAAGGAGTGGTTCTTAGGGTTTGCATGGTCAAGAATACATTTAACAATGTCTGTGTAGGGAAGAATGGCAGGCCTAGCAATTATGGCGTGCAGTTGTGAATTCCTAATCTTCTCATAAGAGGGCCAGTCATTTTGGATATCTGATAGGTCATCATTATCAAAAATGCCGTAAATTTTAGACCAATCAATCTGGTAAGTCTCAGAAACTTTGTCACTAGTATCGGCAAGAAAGCCGAAGTTAGGGTCTTTGTTCAATAAGTCTTTTTGAGCAATTCTGGAGCGGGTGTTCCATGACATTTTGAAAAATTGGAGATTTCTAAAAAATAAATAAACACACGTAAAAAATAATTCAAAAATGGAAAAAACCCATAAATAACGAATAAGACAAGGACATGAAACTGACCTGTAAGTGATGAAAACGACAGAAAACAACCCTAGTAAAAATCTTCGTAACAGGTAAATTCTTTGAAAATGAAATAATAAAAGAAAATAGAAAAAAAACAACATATTTATCCATTTCACCAAGTAAAATCTAGGTTGTAGGATTAAAACAGATCGACGACTGAGATTTAATCTTGTGGGATGCAGAAGAGAAGTTACGGGTGTTTATTTCACAAATATGTACATTCTTTTCGCAATCTGCAATTGCGGGTTGCGGGTTGCGGAATCTTAACTCTAAATATTAACAAATCAAACGTTTCTGCAATTCGCAATCTACAATTGCGGGATGCGGGTTGCAGAATCGCAACTTTAAATATTAAGAAACAAAAATTTTCTGCAATCCGCAATTGCGGGTTACGGGTTGCGGAAACACAAACAACACTAATCAATATGTGAATTTTCCGCAATCCGTAATCCACATTGCGGGTTGCAGGTTGCAGGTTGCGGGAGCGCAAGGTGAAAACTTATTTTTCAAACACTTTCTGCAATTCCGTGTTGCATATTTCATAAATGCAAAGCGCAAGACTATTTTAAGAATCTTCCTGCAATCCGCATTACGGGTTGCAGGTGCAAACAACCACAATTATTTGAAAAAACATTCCGAATTGCAGGTTGCAGATCGATAATGTTTCAAAACCAAAAACCAAGCTTCTGCAATCCGCATTGCGGATTGGGGATTGTGGGTTGCGGAAAGAGTTAACTTTTGGGAAAATCAAATCTTTCCGCAACTCACAAAAGCACAAAAAATGAAAGGAATTTTGAAAAAGGAAAATTACTAACTTAATCAAATAATGAGAAAGCAATAAAAGCATGATGAAAAACCCCAAAATGTCCATGTAATTTAATCATTACCTTTGCATATAAAATTTTGGGGCTCCCATGTTTTCTTGAAAACATGAGATCTGTTGTACCTACAACAAATGGGGACTGGCTGGGATGAACCAATTATCTCTGTAAATGAAATCTATAGTTACAAGGAAGACATGTCGGCAAGCTTGATGTTTTAACCTGTAACTCACAAAATGTCTTCATAAAACACAATCAAAATAACAGAGTTAGCCATATGATTGATATATCCCCATCCAAAACCATTAAATGATGATGTTCATATGGAAAGGCAGCTTTAGAAGTAAACAAGCATCCTTTACCATTATGCTGTCATAGGAAGGCAGTTTATGACGAGCCTTAGAGCAAACTTAGATCCATTATGGGTTACCAAATATTAAATCACCTTGAGTTTATTAATTATTTATTTATATACAAACGCATTACTCACAATATATACATTTTCTTTTCCCCCCTTTTTATATTCTTTTTTCTTTTATTTTCAAAATTGAATGAAAATATGCAAACAAGACTTATGTTGATACAAGGAAATTGCCTTGACTTGGTGATCAGATGTTGGAAATGCCATTCACAGACCTAATCTGGAAACTAAACAGGCCATCTCGGTAAGGAGACTCCCCTTATTCTAGCTTTTGACACTAAAAGCAATTAACATGGCTTGGTGACCATAAGCAGTAATTTCAGTCCAAAATCAGACCCATGATCATGGTAGGGATGGATTGTAATAAGACCCCCCTTATCCTCATATGCAACAAACTGTCTTACAAAGGAAAACAAATTTTATTAGTGCATAGATTACAAGACACTACCATGGCTTGGTAACCATATGATAGTAGTGTTACTCACCGATGTTTTGCAGATCATGAATGGACTGACCTATGATAGGATCTTCCACCTTCCAACTGCAGTTGAAAGTCATCTCACAATTTTGGTGGATTGATGTGGAGATGTCATTCCACCTAAACATCTATGAACATAATGGGTTGGCTTGTAATAAGACCCCCCATCTTGCAATCTACAATTACTAAGGTGATCAGACTGGGATCTAGAATATGTAAGGCTAACAAGGCTATGAATATATGTTGCCATTCACTAATGAAACATAAGGCAGAAAAAACCAATTTCTTCCTCAACTTCAATTAACCAAACAAAACATCATAAAGATATTGATTAAGGTGGTAAGGTATTAATCAAATCTTCCCCAATATTGACTGTTGATTTCATGAAAAATATTTTCTGATGTAGGATGAGTGAAATTAAACTGACATTGCAACTTGGAAACTTCAAACTAAATTAACTTTGAAACACACAGTTCAATAGCCCTTTCCATATGTGCAAACATTATTCAAAGCAAAACCAATGTACAAAATAAAAATGAAATGACAACAAAGCAGGAAAGAAAACAAACCACTTTATGTACAGTAAATGAATCTGCTCATTTAAACAAAGTAATTTTTGAGCAACTGTACATTCACTAGGTAGGTGTATGAGATACCTTCTAGTGTATGCAACCGGACAGTACTAAGACCAAGCTTTTCCGTAACAATGAATGGTCCTAGCCATAAGCGTTGGAACTTGGTGTAATCATTCTTGTCTTTGTGTTTCTTATCCCACTTTAACACCAAGTCCCCCACAGTAAACTCCCTGTCAGATGAACACTTCTCATCAAACCACCTCTTTACTAGTTGTTGATGTTGATACAACTTATTTTTGGACTTCTCCCTATCTTCTTCCTGCTTGAGTAACATATCAATTCTGTTTTGGAATGGGGGATTGATCCTCTTGTATGGACTGTGCCAATTGTAGTGAAGGAATCATCAGGTTGGATTGCAAGATGGCCTCCTTACCATAAACCAAACAGTAAGGGGAATTTCCCATGGCTTCCTTTGGGGTGACTCGGTCTTCCCAAAGAGCATTGTATAGTTGGGTGTGTCAATCTTTATGGTGAGTATAAACTGTATTCTTTAATATGTTAATTAAGCTTTTGTTGGAAGACTCTTCTAGTCCATTCCCTTGTGGATAATAATTGGCAAAAAACTTAAACTTTATCCCTTTTTCAAGGGCATACTGTGTAAGATCAATGGAAGAAAAATAAGATGCATTGTCAAACACTAAAAATTTAGGGCAACCAAACCTAGTGACTATTTTGATTTCAAGGAAGGATATCACTTGGTTTGTATTGCATTGTCTGAGGGGGACTACATCTACCCATTGGGTAAAGTAGTTTGTGGCTTTTAAGATGTACTTGTTTTACAGGAAGGAAGCAAGGTTGATAGGTCCAACAAAATCCAGTCCCCATTGTTGAAATGGAAACTGGACTGTTACTAGCTGCAAAGAAAAGGCATGTTTTTTCATTTTCCCAGCACACTTCTGGCATGCTTCACATCTCCTGACATATGAGTATGCATCTTTGAACAAAGTAGGCCAGTAGTATCCTGCTCTCAGGATCTTATGTGCAGTGGTTTCTCCTGAGAAGTTCCCTCCTACAGGTCTTGCTTGAAATTGCAAAAGAATATTATTAGTTTCTTCCTTCTCTAAACACCTGATAAAAACACCATCATAATTCTTCCTAAACAAAACCCAATCTATGAATTGATTTGGTGCATCTTTTAACCTTAAAGATTTTCCTTTTTTAAATTCAAGGGTTTCAAGGGCAAACCCATGGGTAAGGAAGAACTTAATGTCATCATACCATTCAGATGTTTGAGCTGTGATAACATTAACATAACCTGTTTTTAAACTCTCTTCTTGTTCCCATTCAATATGTTGTTGCACAGGATCATTGGATTGAGCGGTTACCAGACACAAGCCTTGACCTTTCATGAATTTTGCCGATCTGATCTCAAAATCATACTCTTGCAGAGTTGTCATCCAATGAGCTCTCTTTTCACCTAGCTCCTTGTGAACTAGTACATTTCTGATAGCTGCATAAGGAACAATGACTTTAGTCCATGATTTCAATAAATATGGTCTAAAATGTTTTACCGATTTATATATCGTGTAATCCTGTTTATCCATATGGGAGTAGTTGAGTTCCGCACCTTTGAATTTGGAGCTCGTGAATGAAATATGAATTTCAGCATCATTATCATGTTTTTGTGTAAGGACAACTGCGTAGGAGAAGTCAGTAGCAAATGTGTACATAATAAAATATTTGCTGAATTCTGGAGACATCAAAGCGAGGGCTTCCACAATTGCTCTCCGGATTTCAACAAAGGCATTTCTTTGTTCCCCAGACCACTTAAACTAGGCATCTTTTTTAAACAATTGTTTCAATGGCTTAACAATTTGAGGAAAATTCAAAACAAATCTACAAACGAAATTAATCTTACCAAGAAAAGATTGCATGGCTTTACGTGAATCGGGTAGGCCAATATTCACAATGGCTTATGAGCATTATGGATCAATGATCATGCCTTCTTTCGAAACAATAAAACACAACAACTTACATTCAGTGACTACAAATATATACAATGAGATTCCATATCTTCTGCAGCGCTCGAACACCTGTTTCAGAGCAGACAAATGTTCATGTCGCTTTTCAGAATAAATGGTAATATCATCTAAATATACAATGACAGAAATGTGCATCAACCCCCTGAAAGTTATGTCCATATCTCTCTGAAAGGTAGCACCTGCATTTATCATCCCAGAAGGCATTCTCCTGTAGGCAAAGGTTCCCCAAGGGGTCCTAAAAGCTGCTTTTAGTTGATCCTCAAGGGTCATTAGGACTTGGTTATATCCTGAGAAGCCGTCAATGAGAGAAAAGATCTCAGTCCCTACTACTTTATGTAGAATCTGCTCCATTGGAGGAACATGGTAGTTTTCCTTCTCAGAAGCTCTATTCAAGTTCCTGAAATCAACACAGAGTCTGATCTCCCCATTCTTCTTGCGAATAGGTACCAGGTTAGAAATCCACTGTGTATGTCTAACATGGAATACAATTCGTGCTGCTAGTAATTTTTCAAGCTTCTTCTTGACAGAGAGTTCCATATTGGGATGCATCTTCCTTAACTTCCGCTGATAAGGTTTTACCTCAGGTTTCATTGGTATATTATGGTGCATGATATTGGTGTCAAAAGTTTTGATTTCATCGTATGTCCATGAAAAGACATCTTTGAACTCCTTGCATATTTTGATAAAAGCTCTCTTCTCCTCAACAGAGCAATCAACCACTGGATTGATGAAACGAGGACTCTGTTCAGTTCCTAGGTTGGCAGGCTCATAATTGAGTGATGATCTCTGGGTTTTGCATTTGGTATTTTTCTTGGACTTATCTTATAGATTGTAGTATTTCTCTAGGTTGATGACTGCTTTAGGGATAATACTGGAAAGATGAGTGGAATCAACCAAAGACTTCTCATGCTCAGCCTCATATATTGCCACATCTTGAAAAGTTTTCCAAATGAGAAATTCTAGGATTTGTTGGTCATCCTCAAACACTTTCCAATTTGTCACATTATCAGAAATAGAAGGCCTGTACATAAGTTCAATTGAAAAAGTATTAGGGGACAAACCTTATGGTGGAATCAACCTGGATGCAGTATTAGCCAGTAAATCTGCATCAAAATTCTACGATCTGGGGACTGAATTAATGTTAAATGCAGAAAAAGAATTAGTTAAGTCCCTTACAAATTTCTGATAGTTAATCAAATGAGGATACAAACAATGGATCTTGTTTCTCACCGTTTTTACTATGATCTCAGAATATACATAGCATTCAATTACTTGGGCACCCATATCAATTTCCTTCTTGAGTCTTTGGACCGAGGCCTCATACTCAGCTATGTTGTTGGTGCATTCAAACTCAAGTCTACAGGAAACCACAGTTTTGATTCCTTTTGGATCAATCAAGACAAAACCTGCACCAACTACATCTTCAGAGCTAGAGCCATCAAAAAATAGAGTCCATGCATTCAAGTCTATCCTAAAATTAGTATTTAAGTTGTATACATTATGTACAACCGTACTTGAGAATGGAACAGAAGTAAGACTGAAAATTTGTGATTGATTCTGTAAGTTTGTAGCTGGTGAAAAATATGCGGGTAGATCCCCAAAAAATGTATCGAAAGTGTAGTGTTCCACATGAGAGCTGAAATATGCAGCAGGCTCACTAGGATCATTTAAGTCTATGACAATTTGATTCATGTAAGGTTCCCTGTTGATTTTAATTTTGTTTTGTCTTCCATTGTAGGGAATCCATAAGTGAGACCAGTTAGTAGCAAAGTATCCTTTGGGATTCTCTAACCAATCTCTGCTCAACCACATTCTATACATTTCAAGGATGTCAACCACAATAATATCCACATTATGGTGGATTGTCAGGTCAACAAATAGTGTTAACAAGACATTCTTTAGTTCTCCCACTATCTTGACTTTGGATCTATCAAGTTGAACAATTTGAGTAGGGTACGGCTCCCAAGAGGCATTCAACTTTTTGCAGATAGATAGAGGAATCACATTGGATGAAGCCTCTGAATCTATCATACAATTATGGACATTTCTATTGAAAACTTCAAAAGTGAGCAAGAAAGGAGGTGTTTTCTTGCTACCTGGTTTCTGATTTCCAAGTTTAGAATATGTATCTATATGGTTGTTCTAAGATTCCCTAGGCTTGTTGACAATCATGCTTTTGGGTAGACTGTCTCCCATTGCAGGGATTTTCAGAAGTTCAAAAAGGGAAATGTTGGCTTTTACTCTTTTCAAGTCCTCAATCAGGCTATATTCTATTTCAGGAATTAAAGTGTCCTTATGTGCTGTTGCTTTACCTCTATTTGGTGTGGGTGTTGAAGTGGAAGCTTCTTGTGTGGGATGTCCTTTACTTCTTGTATTATAGGGATGTCAGACATAGAAAATGGCCTCAAGCTCATCTTCCTCCTCAGCCATGGGAAGTTCTGAAAATAATCTAATTTTGTTTATATGATGATCTTCTACTTCATCTGGTGGTTCAGGATCTTGATTCTCTTGTGGATTTTCATCTTGCTAATCAGGAGAATTATGCGATTCTGAAGCCAAAGCCTTAAAAATAGAAATAATTTCTTCATAGTTCAATCCTTCATTAGGATTAGGTGGGACTTGGTTTTTTGGGGGTTGTTAAGGTCTTCTGAAAGGTTATCTATTGAACCCTCTGTTATTTTTATGGTTTTATGTGTTTCCTTTCTTCAGGTCTACCATCTCATTTGTGATTTTTTGGAGGAAATTCTTCATGTCATTCATCTCAAATGGGTCCTTGTTTTGCACTAGGGGTTTTGCAGGATTTTATTGCTTTCTTTTGAAGGTAAAAGGTTGTTTAGCTGGAGTGTCAGGGTTATCTTTCAAATAAAATATATCCTTTTCAACCTCGATAGCCTCAGCAAAGGCCTCCTACAAGCTAGTTGTATGTGCTCTTTTCACCCACATAGCAATGGGAACAGGTAAGCCTTTAACATAATAAGAAACCAACAGTTCTTTCGCAGGAAGAAAAGTGGCAGGGATTCTATTTTTCAAGTATGAAAACCTTTGATTGTAATCTTTAACTCTTTCCTTGCTCTGATTTTCATCGAGGACAAGTCTATGACCAATTCTTCTGGAGTCTTATCATCTCCAAACTTCTGGATGAACATTTTTTCAAAGTTGTCCCATGAAGAGATGGATCTGGCTTCCAGGGAAAAGTACCAAGTGGATGCTTTTCCTTGGAAGGTGTAAGGAAACAATCTACATACTACATCTTCATGAATGACATTCCTAAGTCTGATATCCTGCATAAATTTTTTAATATGATCAAGGGAAGGTGATTTCTCATCTGGATCAAACTTAGGGAGCCACTTTTCAGGTTTTTTACGGATTCTGTGTTGTTATCCAACTATAAACACATCATCCTGGTCCAACCAAGGTCTGTTTCCACCTTCTGCCATGGGTATGTCTTATGAAGATGAACTAGAGTCTGACTCACTATGTGATGATTCTTCAGATGAGGATAATGAAGAAGAAGGAGGTGTTGGTGGTGGTCCACATGTGGCAATGTTTGGTTGGTCTTACTCTATTTCCCTGAATAATGTATCAAGGTTGAAATTAGGAAGTAGATTGTGGCAAGGTGAACTATGTTGTTCAGGATTTCAGTCACCTGAATTTTGATTATACGAATTATTAGCTTGCGGATCACTGTTCTGCTGATGTTGAATTGCTGTTAGTCCAAGATTACGGTATTCTGCAATTCTTTGTTGTAACCTAGCAACACTATTCGAAGAACCTTTAAGTAATTGTTCGAGTGTGAGGGGTCCCCTAGTGGGTGATATAAAAACAATATTGGCACTCCCAATTTCCTTCTCTATCATAGGGGTAGTAGGAATGATGGTTAGATATTGAACCGATTGTTCAGTAGAAGTTGATTCCTGTGTGTGACTACGAGTGAAAATCGGTATTCTTGCTGGAGGAGGTTTGTTGGTGTTTCATTTAGGCATAATTTGCACTCGGCCCTCCTTCTAGCGCCATTTGTTGAAGCCCCTGGTATGTAGGTTGTTGGAATGGGTTTCAAGGCTAACTACAGAGGGTGAAAACCCATACTGAAAGGCTTCAAAAGGATTTGCGCAAGAGCAATTCTATCCCCATCCTGTTTGGTGTAGTTAACTCCCATGGATACAAAGGCCTCCGCTGGCACTTATGGGGTTTGATCCTGAAAGGATCAGTGTTCCTGTGAGGGAAGGTTAAAGTGTCCTAACTCTAAAATGGATCTAAACCTAGAACAAATCTACCTTAAAGGAAATCTAAACTAAGTCAGATCTAATCTAAAGGAAGTGTCTTATTGTGTGTAGGATAACTTGGTTTTGAGTTTTAATAATTCCTTTCACCAGCTTAATAGAAATGTAAAATTGGATCTATTCTTATTACTTCAAAATACAATCAGGCAATGAAAATTAACTGATAGTATCTTGGAGATTAGGTGCATGCAAGATTATCCTGAAGCTCTTATGCTAATTGAAAAATTAACACGAGTTATTAATTTATGTTAATAAATTGTAGAAATAGATAAATGTTTTAATTAAATAAATTCACTTAAAACATTACAATACAGAGACCATGAATTAAGATAAATCCAAATCATAGATCAATGCATGGATTATTGATTTCAAAAGTGAAACAACATCCATTCAATAATTAAGGTGAATAAATCAAATATCATCAAAGAAATTTGATAACATAAACACAGAGGATGCTAAAAGAAACTAACTTTGATTCATTAGGTCTACAATAAATTACAAGATCTCGAGTGAAGCAACATTTCTCTAGTCCTTCTCTAGTGTTTTTCTCCCCCCCTACCCCATGAGACCTCTACCCTTTAAATAATAATTACAAAATAGTTACAAAGGATAGACTGTTCGGATATCCATCATCTATTTCGGGATACATATCTATTTCAGGATCATCTATTTCGGGATACATATCTACTTCAGGATCTTGCATGATCTATTTCAGGATATGCAGTCCAGTCACCAGTTTGATGCCTCCAGCACCTTATCCACCTTCTTCTAGCACCCGGGAGCCACTTTCCACAGAGTTTTAGCCCTCCTAAGCTGAAAGGCGCCCTCTTCTCACCTACTGACTGAGAAGGGCGCACTTGTTCACCTACCACTGCAGTTCCACTTCAGTTACATTCAGTTAGCTCCGATTCTCCCTGATTTGAGGCTAGTTTCACTCCCGACTGACTGTATCACTTCCGTTTGACCTCCAGTTTGATTAGGTGACTTGTTCTGACTTCAGTTAGCCTCCCATGCGCCCCCACTGAGCCTCCAGATCCTATATCAGTGCTACACACTTCAGTTACATTTATTACACTCAGTTAGACTCAGTTTGACACCTGGATGACTGGTTGTTGTGATTGATGAGCACCACCGATGATTGATGAGGACTCCTAGATAGAGTCAAGCTACTCTATTCAGTGATTCGAATGGCCTACTTAGTCAATTCGAATTGCTCATTGACATAGATTGGATTGTATTGTAATTCATTCACCCTTTCTGGGATAGAGAGCACTGCTGCATGTTTTGTACAGTTTTGCACCATTTCTTCTATGTTCATCTGTTGTGACTGATTTATTTGTTCATTAGATCTGCTGTGACTAACTTTACATGGTATCAGAGCCATGACAGGGACAAGATTTCTTTTCTACAGGTGTTTATACAAGAAGATTTGACTGAATTGCTAAAAATTGCAAGAAGTTTGGCATGAGATATCTCAAGGGCATTCGCTCCTGTGCATGCAAAGCTTGAAAAATATTCCAATACCACTCCAGAAGCTTGAGTTACCACATAATTCCTGGATCTGATACATTGGACCTATTCAACATTGCTTGAAATCCAATCCCAGGTGTGATGCAACTCTCAAAGGGTGGATTGTTCGACCTTATTGTGGTTGTTTTGATGTGATTTGCAGGTTTCTTACTTCCTCCATGTGCATTCGCTAATGCAAAGATGGAGACTTCTTCTTCACAAAATATTCTTACTCCATTCAACTATGATGAATGGAAACCAAAGATGATTGCATTCTTGAAGAGACAATGTCTTTTTGATATGTGCATTGGTAATACAAGAGATTTTGATTCCGATGAAGAGGAGAATGATTGGCTCAATGATTGTGATAGAGCTTTTGGAGCAATATGTCTTGCTATGTCTCCTTGTATGCGCTACCTCATTAAGACTGCTGAAAATCCAAGTGATCTATGGGTCCAACTTGACAGAGAATTTGGAAAGCAGGAAGAAGAGGATCATGCTAGCCTTTTGGAGAACAAGCCCAGTGAGATCTCCTTATGTGTTCTTTCCGATCATGTGTTGGCCTCAACAATTGTTCAAGATGAAGAAGAAACTGTAGATTCAACACTCATTCTCTCAAAGTCTTCTATTTCGAATTCTGAGCAAGATAAACAAGCTCATACTCTAGATTCCGAAGAGGTTCTTGAATCCTCTCTTTCACATGAGTTTGTCGGCATGCAGAATAATGATCTACTTGATGTTTTGGAGGTAAAATCTGAGTTTGGAGGTGAAGCATTCGCCCTCCTTGATTGCATGCCTTCTATAAACTTATGTTCTATCATTTGCAAAGTTTCTCAGAGTTTTAATGAAGATAAAGAGCACTACCATTCGCTTGAGTTCAATTCTCATGCACTTTTTGCTGATTTTGGTTTTGATCTCACCCTGGTTGGTTCAAAGGAGATCTCAAGAAACCATTCATCTATTTTTGGAGCTGATTTAACTTCTATTGATAAGAAGTTCAAGTTTCAAGATCTATTTGATCCGATTGGAGCTATTCCTACCTCACTTGGTTCGAATCACAGGTTCCAGGATCATCCTCATATTTTCAGATTTGTTCTCACCATTTTCGGTATGAAGAGCAAGTTCTTAAAGTCTCCACATTCGCTTGCATCCAGTGATGGAGAATTCAAGCACATGTTTTTGGAGCATGATCCATTTACTCCCAAGAGTAAGATACCTCCAGACATATCTACTTGATTTTGGAGCAGTTAAATCTTTTGGTGTACTACAGTCTATTTTGAGGGGGGGTATTTTTCCCATGAGGTTTTCCCCATTTCCTCGGTTTATTGACTGTTATTAGTTTTTGGATTATTGTATTGGGGTGACCTTTGGTCTTAGTTACCAGGGCCCCACATTATTTTAGTTGGTACATCATAGTCTAGCTTGAGGGGGGGTGTTCGGATATCCATCATCTATTTCGGGATACATATCTATTTCAGGATCATCTATTTCGGGATACATATCTACTTCAGGATCTTGCATGATCTATTTCAGGATATGCAGTCCAGTCACCAGTTTGATGCCTCCAGCACCTTATCCACCTTCTTCTAGCACCCGGGAGCCACTTTCCACAGAGTTTTATCCCTCCTAAGCTGAAAGGCGCCCTCTTCTCACCTACTGACTGAGAAGGGCGCACTTGTTCACCTACCACTGCAGTTCCACTTCAGTTACATTCAGTTAGCTCCGATTCTCCCTGATTTGAGGCTAGTTTCACTCCCGACTGACTGTATCACTTCCGTTTGACCTCCAGTTTGATTAGGTGACTTGTTCTGACTTCAGTTAGCCTCCCATGCGCCCCCACTGAGCCTCCAGATCCTATATCAGTGCTACACACTTCAGTTACATTTATTACACTCAGTTAGACTCAGTTTGACACCTGGATGACTGGTTGTTGTGATTGATGAGCACCACCGATGATTGATGAGGACTCCTAGATAGAGTCAAGCTACTCTATTCAGTGATTCGAATGGCCTACTTAGTCAATTCGAATTGCTCATTGACATAGATTGGATTGTATTGTAATTCATTCACCCTTTCTGGGATAGAGAGCACTGCTGCATGTTTTGCACAGTTTTGCACCATTTCTTCTATGTTCATCTGTTGTGACTGATTTATTTGTTCATTAGATCTGCTGTGACTAACTTTACATAGACTTCCCATAAAAAGGGATTACAAAATCAACTAATCTAAGAATAACCAAGGGAAGCTTTCCACTTGATGCATACTTCTAACAACTGATCAATATCTGGAAAATTTGTTGATTCGAACCCCAACTGAGCATCACAAGAGAAGGACTCGATCTCATTCTTTGATAACTTATGCCAAGTACGTAGGAAAATATGGATCTTTCCTTCCAATATGGAAGGTTTCCTGATGAACTTGTCAACCTATGATATCCCTATGTGCTCGAGTTGTTGAATGTTCTCTTTGACCTACTCGCATCTGCTCTCAACCTACTCAACCATTAAATTTGGTGGATAGGCCTTCTCAATTAGATCCATGGTTGAAAACTGCAGCTTCTCCATGATATTATCTGCATCATACCATCTTCTCCCATAGATGTCTTGTGCCTTCTTGATCATGTCTTAAACCATGTTAGTAACATTGTGTAAAGCATTCAAAGATGCTCTGATTCTCTTCAATTTGAAACTATCCAGAACTGGAATGTCTTCTAGTTTGTCTTTTATATACCTAAGACAATCAACAACTTCATCATAAGCCTTCGAATCCTGTTGCTTTTTTTCAATGTGTTGGTTAAGGGTAGTAGACATCCACTCAAAAGAAATATAAGTTTCTTGTATTTCATTGAGGCAACTAAACAATTCAACTAAGAGTTTATGATGATCTTCATTTACTTGATTGGCTAAATCTCTGAACTCTTCCTGAGAAAACGTAGAGAAAGGAGGAGTGGTTGCACTTGCAGTTGCATCCCTCAGTTGTTGTTCTAATATTTCAATCTTCTCCATATTTGCAGTGTTTAGAACTTGTGCATCTTGCAATTCATCTTAAATAGAAGAGTTCTCTTCCTATAGCTCTTGAGCTGGTTTTCATGCTAACTTCTTAATTCATGAATTTGAGATTCATGTTCCTCATTAACCTTGGCTAGCTGCTCCCGAAGCTTGTTTATCTCTTCCCTTTTTATGTCAGTTTCTTTATTCAGTGAAATAACTGAATCAAATTTGGCCCCTTCAATTGCTCCCATGGATGCAGCGATATCGAATGCTTCTCCCTGGACATCATCGGATTGTTTGGTCCAGATAACTTGATTAGGGAAAGGTGCCCGTAAGACATTCTTATCTCTACTTCTCTTGTTACCTTTCTTCACCACTTCCTTTTGTGATTTTCTATAAAAATAATCTCCAAGGGGGACCACAATATATTCCTCACAAGCAAGTATCAACTCAGTAGAATATGTATCTACATCTCCTGTTGCAATTAGTGGAGTTGTTTGTGTAACAGTAGCATTGGGTATTGGCATGGTGATCTGGGAGGTATTCAGAGGAGAAGGGATGATTCCAGAAACTGATGGTACAAAGGTTGGAGAAGTAGTTGAAGTGAAAATTTCAGGAAGTGAAATAGGGGTTGCAGCAATTGATGGTGAGGAAGGAGCAATTAGGCTTTGGACATCAGTGGGTGGTGGTAATTAAGTAGATGGTGGTAGTTGCAGAGAGACAGTTGGAGACTGGGTCTCTGTAACTATTGGTGGTGGAGTGGCAAATGGAACTGAAAAGGTTGAAAGTGAAGGACTAAGGCAGGTTAGTGCATCAAATAATTGAGATATGGTGGATGGTGGTGCAACCTCTGAGGATGAAGTGGGAAGAACTTCAACGGAGGAAAATGGGAGTAAAGAAGTTATTGTATGAACAACAGTAGCGAACTCAGGAAAATGCTCATCTATGATAGGGTCATCCATCGTTATGCTGTTAAGTAAATATGTAATAGCCTGGGAGGTTTCTGTGACTTCCTGTACAATAGGAACATTAGTAGAGAAAGACCTTTTTGGAATCCTTTCATCTTCCACATCACTGTCCTCAATATTTAATGTAGGTATGGAAGATGCAGGAGTCTGACTCTTCTTCCTCTTTGTTGGGTTAATTACAACCACTACTTCAATATCGTTGGATGGGTTACTTGCAACAACTATTTGAACATCACTGGTTATACTACTTGCAGTAATGACTTGGGTGTCAAGCATTGAAGTTATATCTTCCAACTCTTTCTTCAACTCACCAGTTGACTGAATAAGGAGCTTCTTGGTTTGTTGAACATCTTCTATAATTGCCTTGCCTTTACCTCCATCTGGATATGTCAACATCAGAGGAGTAACTACCTTTTGTGATTCTTTTTCTTCCCCCTCCTTTCTGAACTGCTCTACCAGTTGTAGCTCCATTCTTCTGTAACTCAACCTTAGTCTCAACTCTTTCTGGTACTGGAGGATGAAGCTCTACTCTTGTTTAGTCTTAGCCCTAACTAGGACTTCAGAAAATAAATTCACTCCCAGATAAATGGATTCATCAGGGATATCTTCATGGGCATAGTCCGTCTTCATGTGTTCATGTTTGAAGTGACCATCAAGGAATGCTTTGGGATCATGCATCCTTTTGGGAGAAACTCCCAATTTCAAAGAAGAAATCCTCTTTCCCAGTACTGCAACCCAAGTTGAAGCTTGAATGACCAAAGGCCCAAGATTTAGAGGAAATTTAGGCCATCCCCTTCTCTTAGGTCCAATAAGCTTAGGAAATACCCCATCTATTATAGTCTGGAAGAATATATCTTCAAGTAATAGCCTATCTTGGACTAACCTTGGCAGGAACTGCACTATATTACTTCCCCAAATTCTAACAAATAAAAAATAATTCAGAAATGGAAAAAACCCGTAAATAATGAATAAGACAAGGACTTGAAACTGACTTGTAAGTGATGAAAATGAAAGAAAAAATCCCTGGTAAAATCTCGTGGTAAAAATATATGTAACAGGTAAATTCTTCAAAAATGAAATAATAAAAGAAAATAAAAAAATCAACATATTTATCAATTTCACGACGTAAAATTTAGGCCATAGGATTAAAATAGATCGAGAGCTAAGATCTAATCTTGTGGGATGTGGAAGAGAAGTTGTGCGTGTTTATTTCACAAATATGTACATTATTTCCGCAAACCACAATTGCGGGTTGTGGAATCGCAACTCTAAATATTAACAAACCGAAAGTTTCCGCAATACGCAATCCACAATTGTGGGTTGCGGGTTGCAGAAACGTAAACAACACTAATTAATATATGAATTTTCTGCAATCCGCATTGCGGGTTGCGGGTTGTGGAAACACAAGACATGAACTTATTATTGAAACACTTTTTGCAATCCGCAATCCGCAGTCTGCAATTGTGGGTTGTGGAATGAGAAGCGTGAGACTATTTTAAGAATATTCCAGTAATCCGCATTGCGTGTTGCGGGTGCAAACAACCACAATTATTTGAAAAAACATTATGCATCCGCAATCCACATTGCGGATTGCGGGTTACGGAACGATAATGTTTCAAAACCAAAAACCAAGCTTCCGCAATCCGCATTATGGATTGCGGATTGCGGGTTGTGGAAAGAGTTAACTTTTGGGAAAATCAAAGCTTTCCGCAACTCACAAAAACACACAAAATGAAAGGCATTTTCAAAAAGGAAAATTACTAACTTAATCCAATCATGACAAAGCAATAAAAGCATGATAAAAAACCCCAAAATGACCATGTAATTTAATCATTACCTTTGCATATAAAAATTTGGGGATCCCATGTTTTCTTGAAAACATGGGATTTGTTGTACCTACAACACTATTAAATTCGACATTCAATTTTGGCAATTCCACCACCTTCTTCAACTTGCGTGATATTGAATGCATATCTCATCAAATTAATTTCATGAGAGCAAACGGATTCCATTTTATGAACAATGCTTGGTTCATCACTATTAGCACTTATGCATTTCTTTGTTGCATTGCAATTTGGTTCTTGTTATTTCTTGCAATGGCCTCCTTCCAAAGAATGAATACGTCCCTTGAGAATGCACGACTTGCATTCTAGACACAACATTCTGAGTTTTCACGCCTAAGAGTTGGTATGGGCATTTGGCAACAATGAATCGAGGAAAAAAAAAAATTCATCAATATGCTTAGTCACAAGTGTGTTACATACATTCTGAGCAACAGATTCTCCTGACCCATTGAGTTGACAATATAGAGCACAAACACCAACAAATTTTGGATGAACTGTCCTTGCTTCGGCCTCATCTTGCTAAACCATTGTCATCCGTAACTCTGCAACTCCTTTATATGCGTCCTTCTTCAGAGTGTACTGCGTTGATATCGGTTGACTTTGATCTTTGCCTTGCATACCAGCCAGATTCATAAATTGACCTCGAGTTGCGGTTGTATATTTCTTCAACATTTTTCATTTTTTTCATCTTTACTCATCACCTTGTATATGCCCTTTTTGACCTCGACATGGATTCCTGAGTCATGCAATTTTGTAAAAATGCTAAATTTGAATATAATTAAAAGTTCCATTTTGCATTGACTTGTGTCTATCTTTTAGCATTGTTTGTTTCTTCATGCAAACGTTTCCTTTTGCACCTATACTACTAAATTCAAACAAATACTTTGTTATGTATTGTATCACATGCAAGATAACTTAGCAATAACTTAATGCGTGCATGTATTTGAATGTTTCTACGACGTTACCAGCTTAACAAATAACTTGTGCAACCATAATGAATACTATGACATACACATTCTAACAACACACCTAACTAACATACCCCTTGAATTCCTTAAGATGCATTATGTTGAACTCAAGGGTCTGACTTAATCCTTATGGGAATAGCCAGAGATGCAGCAATTGCTTGTTGCTATAGATCCACCCGGATTGTTTGCATATTTAGTGCACTTATGAGGATATTTCCTTTCCCAAGTTTTATTGTGTGCACTTTGTGAAATTATGTAACACAATAGATCATTGAGCCTGGGAAAATCTCATAGTGAAATAATTAGCAAGGAATAAAAATTGTAGTGAAATCTAGCAAGAATTAAGCAGTAAAATCAAACATGCAAAGAAACTCAGATGTGAATCAAAACTAGTGTAATATTCCATTAATCAGTATAGTCAAAGAATAAGTTACAAAATATAGAATTAGATTACCCATGAGGAATTCGAATCAATCTTAGTCTAGCATAGGAATTATCCCCACTACAGTGCTCTAAAGGTTCCAATTTCAACTGAATGTTAGTTCACTAAAGCCACTATCAGTTAAATGAACATGAAGGGTGCATTAGTGAGTTTCTCATGAAAATCATGATATAGAGCCACATTAGATGACAATCAGTGGAAATAAGAGCTCAAACCCCCCACTACAGTCATGAACTCAGGTGGACTAAACCAGATCACTGAGTTAACTCCTAAAATGTAGGGAAATGACTCTAGATGGCCTAAATTCATGCATAAAGGATGCATCAAGTGGATAATGAGTCCTATATGACATATTCACACCCTTAGGGGGGTCAACAACATCATCCAATACTAGGTAAAAGTAAAAAGTATTAACATGGAGAAAGGTTGGATTATTAATTATCCTAACACTCCCCTTAATCCAAACTTTGACAACCTAGGACTTAGTAACTAAGACCAAAGGTCACCCATACAATCAATAATAAAAAATAATTGTTCATGAAACTGAGGAAATGAGGAAAACCTCATGGGAAAAAAATCCTCAAAATGAATAGTAGGGAACTCAAGCAGCCTTCACAGTAAGCAGAGATTTGATATAGGAAAATATCTTATGAGTGAAAGACTTTGTAAAAATGTCTGCAATTTGCTCATTTGTAGGATAGTAATGCAGTGTGATAGTCCTGTTGCACATTAGTTCTCTGATGTGGTGAATATGAACCTCAACGTGTTTGGTTCTTTGCTTCTGAACTAAATCACCAGAGATATTTATGGCACTTTGATTATCACAAAAAATATCTACTGAAGGAGAAGTTTGAATTCCAAACTCTGTCAAGATTCCATGTAACCAAACTTCCTGAATAGTTGCACTCACAGCCCCTCTATACTCTGCTTCTACTGAACAGAGTGCAAGAGATGCTTGCTTCTTGCTTGACCAACATATTGGTCCTGATCCAAACATGAACATGTGTCTTGAAGTAGATTTCATGTTAGTGTTTTCTCCCCTGGTTCGAGTCAGTAAAACCAACCAGATCTAACTAAGCACCAACATAATAATGAACACCAAACTCTTTTATACCCTGCAAATAGTGTAGGATTCTCTTTGTTTCCTTCCAATGCAGCTCATGTGGCTCCTGCATGTACCTTTCCACAACACTAACATCATAAGATAGATCTGGTCTCGAATGTGTTAAGTACAACAATATACCATTCATCTTCCTATACAAGGTGTTGTTAGCCAAAGGAATAGAACCACCTTCTTCCAATTTGATGGATAGGTAGGGAAAATTTGATGCTTTGCAATCAGCCATGTGGAGCTTTTTGAGCAAGTCATATTCATACATAAACAGTGAAATAATCGTCCCTGAAGCTCTTTGAGTTACTTTGAGGCCAATAAATTGCTTCAGCAACCCTATATTTGTCATGGAGAAGGATTTTCTAAAAGCAAACTTGATGTTCTTCAATCTAGTAGATGAACCACTGGTGATGAGCAAGTCATCCACATACAAAACAATGAACAATAGGAAACCTCCTTTCTGCTACATGTACACATTACAGTCAGGTTTGCATCTTTCGAACTTCTGGGATAGTAAGAGGAAATCCATTTTCACATACCATGCCCTGGGAGCTTTCTTGAGCCCATACAATGATTTACTTAGTCTACATACCAAGGATGGATCTTGTATACACCTCGGGATACTTCATGTAGATATCTTCTTTTAAGTCACCATGTAGGAAGACACTCTTAACATCCATGTGGTTTACCTCCAAATGTTTTGAAGCTTCAATGGAAAAAACAAGTATGACGAAGTCCATTCTTGCTACTGGAGCGAATGCCTCATTGTGTTCCAAACCATGAACATGTGAATACCTCTTGGAAACCAACTGAGCTTTGTACTTGGTTGTATATCCATCAAAAGCAAGTTTTGTTTTGTAGATCTACTTGCACTGAGCTAGATTTCTTCATGGGGGAAGAGATACAATATCCCATGTCTCATTGTTCTATAGTGACTCATATTATTCATCCATGGAAGATTTCGATTTTGTATCATGGAAAGCCTCTTTGAAATATTATGGATCAGATCCCACCATAATGTAGCACCTCTCTAGGAGAAGTGGATCTGTATGACATAGTGCAAGGTTTGCATATTGATACTAAGATATGGATATTCTGTGGTCATATAGATCTCCAATTATGTTCCCAATAGCTTCAAGGACTTTTCATCCCATTAGAGCCTTGGATTGGAAGCAGGTGTTGGATCTAGATCTAGATCTGCATGATCTTCATACTCAATATCAAGATTTGATCCAACTTGTTCTTCATATTCAGAATCTGAATCTGGATCATCAGAAGAGACATCATTTCGATCTTCATCGGGTGCAAATGGAGTAGAAATATCATATCTACCTTCTTCTTCAACTGATTGTAGATCTTGCAATGGATCTTCATTGAACTGGACACTTCTTTCAATGAAGCATGTTCTTGTTGCTATCTCCATAAGTTTGTATTCTTTTGCATATTTTGCACATCCCAGCAAAATGAATTCGCCACTTTGGGGTTGAAGTGATTTTCTTTTTTCAAATGAGATTCTATCCCATGCCTTGGATCCAAAAACCCTCAGGTGATAGACATCTGGCTCGTGTCCCTTTAGTGCTTCGAAAGGACTTACCCCATTTAAATATTAGTGGGGTAGCCTGTTATGAATGTATGAAGCACAATTCACTGCTTATTTCCAAAGATATGCAGGAAGATCCCATTCTTCAAGCAGATAGGTAGCCATTTCTTCCATTGACCTATTATTCCTCTCAGCCACACCATTTTGTTGTCATGTGTATGAGACTGAATGCTACATTTGGATGCCCTCAAAAACACAAAAATGCTACAACTCTCTCTTGATGTACTCCCCTCCATTTTCATATCTATGTGCTTTGATATTCTTCCTAGTAGTGTTATCAACCAAGGCCTTGAATACTTTGAAAGTATCAAATACCTCATACTTCTGCTTAAGAAAATAGATCCAATAGAACCTAGAGTAGCCATCTACGAAGGTCAGAATATATTTGGATCCATTCATAGAAATTGTGGGTATTGATCCTGATACATCATTTTGTATCAAATCAAGTGTGGAGGAAGCTCTCTTTGCATTCCCAACATCAAAATTTCGCTCGGGATGCTTCCCTACCAAGAAAAATTTGCATATTCCTTGAGATAATTTTATGTTGGGAAATCCTTCAACCATATATTCCTTATGCATCTTCTGCAAGTACTTGAAATTGACATGGCCGAATCTCTCATGCCATAGTCTGCTAGTCTCATTGGCATGGGTCAAGAGGGAACTTTGAGGTGAATATGGAAAAAAATGGGATAACTCACATGCCTTTGAGGCATGGTTTGCAACACCTTTAGCTATTAGCTTCCTAGAGGGGATATTTGCAATCTCATTTGTATCAGGTCCAAAAACAACTTCCTTTGGTGAACTTGTGTGTGTCATCTAATAAACAAATAACAAGTTTTCTACCAAATAAGTCACTTACAAAACATTGTTGAACTTTCCATGCTCTAGTTGTATTGTGCCCTTCCATTTAGCATATATTTGTGAATCATCTCCCATGTGAATACTAAGACCATTAGTGAGATCTAGAGAAGAAAAATAATCTTTGGAGGCAACAATTTGGTTGGAGGCTCCAGAATCTATGAGGAAGGCTTATGATTGTGAGAATCCAACCTTTAGTGCATGGCATCTCTCATGATCATTTGTCTTGTTTCCAAAATAAGTACTCCTTGTGCCTTATGGGAGGGAAATGTTGTTTTGTTCAAGAAGTTTGGCCATTTTATCTATGGTCCCCTTCATGCAAGATCTCTTCGGATGGTTTCCTTTCTTGCAATAGGTACACTTGGTATTGTCAAAACTATTTTTCTTATCCTTCTTAGAGATGGAGGATCCTTTTGATGGATTAGGATTCTCCTTTGGTTTGGATTCAAATTCATTCTTGTCCTTCCCTTCTAGTTCCCTTTGGCATTCACATTTTTGGACTCCCCATCCATAAGAGCCCGATTCTTGGATGCCTTCAAGGCACCCATTTTGATCAGTTTATCTTGTTCTTGGATGATGGATTATGTAAATGCATCTAAAGAATGCATCTTCCAATTGGGGATTGAAAATCTCCCAGAGTGATAGGTAGACACAAATATTGAAAGTTCAGGTCCAATATTACTTAGAATAGATAGCACCAGCTGCTCATCATTCTTGTCAATTCCACATTGTTTGCACTGCATAACCAAGGACTTGAACATTGAAAAGAACTGTTGTATGGTTTTGAAATTGCTAGGTTGAAGATTAATTAATTCATTCTCCAAAATATGGCCTCTTAGCTCATATTGCTTACCAAAGAGAGTTTCAAGCTTCTTTGTTAACAATTAAATTAACACCCTTAGTCATGTGACAGAAGAAGCACATTTTTACTATGCCCCCGCAACATGAAGACAGAACACAAGTACATTCAGAGACAAGTCCTCTCTGATCTAATCACTTCTCCCATAAATGGAAGGATTAGATGAAGACAATAAGAACCTAAGGATATCAAGTTCAATGATTGAACCACTCACAAAAGGCCCAAAACTAAGCTACACCAATCAAAAAGTGAAGACGAATTCATTAAAGTGCAATAATTGTACTCAAAGTATGCTAAGTTGTCCAAAAAAGCCTAAAAACTATGGAAAAGTGGGTTTTTGAGCAAAAATAATCAAAAAACATGAAAATGGACAATCCCACATTGAAAAGAGAAACTTGAGAGCACACTTCCCAATGCTATATAAGAAAGGAATTTGGCATTGTAAAGGGACAAAGGAAGAGCAAAGGCATGCTGGAGAGATTCTGAAGGAGGAGAAAAAGCTCAAATTTTTCAAAAGCAAGGGTGAAGGAAGGGAAGCTTATGGCAATGGAGGAGGGACTCACACCAAGATCCATGATAAGGATGTACCTATTCATTGTTTTAATATAAATGGATTCAAGTTTCTACCATCTAAGAGTTTGAATTTTGTTCATCATGTATGAATTTAATTCTCAAATGGCTTTAGATCTTAATGAGTTTTGATGAATGAATATAGATATTTAGAAACATGTGATAATCTCTTCATTTGATGACATAGAAACTCACCATTTCTTGGTAAGATAGATTGATAATTTGCAGATCTAACTCCTTACTTGCAAACTACTCCATCTATTATCAGATTGGCAACCATATGGCTCGAAATTTCTTGATATCTCATGATTTTTCTTCATTTTTGGTGACTTCCATCCTTTAGATGTACTAACTTGTAGCTTAAAGATCACTTAAATATCCTTAGATCCAGCTAAAGGAGCTCCAAACTAGCCTCCTCCCACCTTCCATGCAGAAAATGCTTCAAAATTGCATCCTAGATCTTGTTTCTTGTGCATTGAAGGGTTGTCGCACTATGTATACTCCCACTGCGACTGTCCCTACTAGCAGACTGTGACGGGGCCTCAAATTTTGTTTTGGAGATCTCCATTCCCCTCACCTTTTATCCTTTCAAGTTTTATGAGTGTGTATCTTGTATGAGGGACCTCCTAGGGTGAACCTACAACCTCCTTTACCCTTCTTTAATCCCTCCTTTCCTCATGTTTCTTGGTGTAAAGATTTACATCTTTTGTTTCCAATTTGTAGCTCATCAAACTAGTTTGTGAGAGCCATGTTTTGGATCTGTTTTGAAGGCTTGGTATGTGTGTTTGCAGACCTATTTAGAAGCTTCTTTGGCTGCTTATGTTCATTCTATCACTCCTTTGATAAGTGTTGGTATGCTATGCATTGTACGGATCTAGATCTTTACCTTTGGAATCATCTTCCATTTACTTTAAAATCGGCTCCAAATTTCAATTTCTTTTCAAGTTGTGATGGATCTCATACATATTTGCATTTTTTCTTTACCTTAAGATACTTTTCTGATTATACTTAGTGTATTACTCCTTTTTGAGAACCTTTGAAAAGTTTTGCATTGCTTGAATCAAAGATATCTCTCCTTGGAATGACCTTCAAAAAACTTTAAAAATTGCTCCAAATTTGCTTTCTCTTTTCAATTTTTTCATCAAGTTGTAATAGATCTTGTGGCTTGAGAACATCTTAGCTATTATATCATTCTTTGGCATACATAGGACTGATATTTACTTTCATTTGAATCTCCTTTACATCTTTGCAAAGTTCACACACCTTCCAAACATATTAATTCAAGCTTGCCATCTTACACTAGTTGGTGGAGATATCTTTAACTTTTGGATCTATTTAGAGACCTGATTTGTATGACATTTACACACTTGTTTAAGACTTATTTTCAGCTTGAGATCAGCCTTATACTCCTATTGAAAATTTAAGAAATTTTCATACCATTTGGATCAAGATATTTACAATTAGAAGTCACTTCCAAACACCTTTAAAATTACTCCAAATTGTAATTAATTTTCAATTTATTTTTCAATTGGTAGTAGATCTATTTGCTTACAACTACATGTGATGATAGATCCTTATTTTTACATCTTTAGGGACTGATATTAAAGTGCATTAATGTATTTTTACATGGGTGAAAGTCTTCCAAAGCACATTGAATATTCAGATATTTAGCATATGCTGATTGGAAACATTAATCAAACATCAACCATACACATTTCGAAGAACCATACACATTTGAAAGACCCTTCCACACACATTTGCATTTGAAGAACACTTGGAACATCACATGTTGAGATAATTTGAGAGTAAATTCTTTCCAAAACATAGAATTAAACTTTAATTAGTCACATTTTGTTTTAAGAGTTAGAATATTTTCATGATTTTCATGCACAATTAGAGAGCATTGCACCTTTAGAGGTCAATTTTCTTGAGATATATTGTGTATGAGGCACTATATCCTCTTCACTTGCATCTCATGATGATTTTGTGAATGAGAAATTGTATCTCGCTTGTAATAGTTTAGGAGTTGATTTTTTCAAAGCATCTTATATCGAGCTACCGTATCCTCTTCACTTGCACCTTATGTCGACCTTGTGAATGAGAAAGTGGATCTCACTTGTGACAGAGTAGATTTAATTTTTGCATGCATTTTTTTGAGCCACCATATCCTCTTCACTTGGGCCTTATGGCGATCTTGTGAACGAGAAAGTGGATCTCACGTGTAACAGTTTAGAATTTAATTCATAAGCATTCCAAAGGGCTTTGCGTATCCTCTTCACTTGGGCCTTATGGTGATCTTGTGAATGAGAAATAGGGATCCCCCATGTAATAGAATTAGATTCATGTTTACTTGAGATATCTTTTTGGGTTACATTGGTATTTAAAAATCAATTATTATCCATATTTCATAAAAAAAATTGTGCATGAACATATGAAATCTACCAGAAATTTTGCATGACTGAAAGAAACTCATGAACCTATAACTCTTTCTTAATTTAGAATATTCATCGAATTGAAAGGTAGAGTAGTGAGCATTTTGCATTGTTTGGTTCATTTTCCTATTTTTGAGTCACAACACCACCAGTTTCACGTCCACTCCTGAAACTAAGCAAACTACCCTTAAAATTGGTGTTTAATCTAAAATTGACAAACTTTTGATTTTCATATCACCAACAAGTTTAGGTTAGTGCCTTGGATTAGGTTTGGAGAGTTAACACTCCTGGGCTGCAAAACTTTGAAACTAGCATTGATTAAAGAGAGTAAATCCATTAGTAGCAAAAAGCGCTTTTCAGGAAAGCGCTTTTGAAACATGTGTCAAGCACAAGGTCAATCTGGATAAGTAAAGGGTGGTTCCCTCCTTTTGCTTATTTAGTGGGACATGAGCTTATCGAGGGGATTCTAAGTTCAGTGAAAAGTCCTCGGGGTGACATCACTGTTTCTAGAGTTTCTGGTTATGAGAGTTGTGCTTGACTTACAACTATTATGACCCACCGTCGATTGTGAAGTGGTAAATTTAGTGGCTATTCCTAGGATATCACATAGGCTATTGTGAGTGGGACACACTTGCAATACCTGAGACAGAATTTGGAACTTTTACTCCTTGGGAGGGTGATTGGTCAGGAACCAATACTTGAACCCCTGGCAATTAAAGTTGAGTGTAACTGTTTCTCACACCTTCGCTTCTAGTAATTGTATGAGGACATGAAATCCCTCAGCAACTACTAGTTTCAGAAGGCCCTACAATCCATTTTTTCACTAAGATTCGGTTCTTTAGAAGAGTAAGTTTGCTTCCTTGAAATCTCTAAGGAATTTTTACAGTGTGGACATTTTTTATTTTTTGAGTCTAGAGAGCCATAGGATTGTTTGATTCTATTTGTTTCAAAATATTTTTAAACACATCCTTTTATCAAAATTTCTTCAAAGTGGCTACTCTTTTGACCCGCCAGTCACAGCGGCAATGAGGTGAGTCACCAAAAATTGAAGGCCCGACTACATTGCAGAGATGGCTACAAAATACAAGGAACTTTTACTTTGAAATTGAAACACTTCTAACTTCAATTATCAACAATAGAGCAGAAACACATCAAACAAATACTGCAACACCACCTATCAAGGAAAACACAGAAATGTTGAGATACTGTAACTTCTAAGAATATTATATTTGTACTTTATTATTCCGAAGATGTTTCATTCCTTCGTGAAGATCTTATTGTATATCTAGAGATTTTTATTCCTCCGTCAGATTGTGGTAACTTGGGTTATCAGACTTCCCTAGTGGGGTTTGGCCCTATATGTGGTATGTGGGTCAAAGGGTTATTAGACCACCCTAGAGGGGTTGGCCCAGTCAGTTGTAATGGGGTGTATAGCCCAGTAATTAAGTTGGGGATGACCTATCTTGTGTAAAAGTCAGTCAGGGAACAAGTATAAGTAGAGGAGGATGTTCCTCACTTAACTCACTCATTCATTCACTTGTGAGTGACACACTTGTGTGAGAGAGGTCTGCTATGGAGGAGGAGGAGATCATGTATTTGGTTTACATCTTTGTATTTTCTTATCATCTATATTGAGGAAGCTTTGCTGGGTTTTCTACCTCATGAGGGTTTCCCAGGATAAATCTGTGTCTCTTGTGTTTATGTTGTACTTGTTATTTCTTTAGTGATCCCGTATATGATATTGTTGTGAAATGAAATGAAATGCTGATATTTTATGTTTTATCATATTGAATCTTAACATGGTATCATATCTAACCTAAAGGAAGTCAATGTATGGCCCTTACGACACTTGCTTCACTTGCGACAATTTGAAGGTTAGGGTTTTGTATAGCAAAAACCAGTCATCGTGGACCTTTCGCTATAAATACATTTTGGTAAAGGTTCAGGATCTAAATCATTTGCAAGTTGTATATAACATCCCTAGGTACCTTGTGTCCAAAGGAAACCCTTATATTCATTGTACGTTGTGAGTTATGATCAGTACAAGTTAGGGTTTCTGCCTCTTCCATATCTCAGTCAAAATTAGGTGACCTAGGATAAAAGGTCATAACTTGGGATAGGAAGCTCAAAATTAAATTTTGTAAAAAGTGACAGGTAGTACACCAACTTTACTATCTCATAAAACATTTTCAGAGGCCAAAGTTTAACATGTGACACAGGGCACACCGTACAAGTTCACCTCCTGTTTTATCCCATAAACAAGGCACGTTGCGACACTTGGCATAACTCTCTCTTAGAAAATCCAATTGAGGTCAGACATTTTGGGATGGAAAGATGATAGGTTAGGCTACAATATAAAATGTTTTCAGACGCTGTGGATCTAAAAGTTTGGAGTTACAGCAGAAACAATCAGGTACATATTTCTATCAAAACATAATTATTTTTGGAGCACCTTCATTCATGGATTCCGAAATTTAGGGTTTCAGAGAAAGTTGGAATTTTTGGAATTGGAGTCCATGGCTGAATGCTGCTCAGAAAAATTGAAATTTAGAGACCAAGATCGAATTTTTTGGTTGGGTAGAAGACCGGATTTGATCAAACCCCAATTCGGGATTTTGATCAGAAAGGTGAAAAATTAGGGCTTCAACAAAAGTTGGAATTCTTGAAGTCTATGACCATGGCTAGAAGCTCCTCAGAAAAATAAGAGTTTAGAGCCTTGGATAGAACCTTTTGATTGGGAAGAAGGGTGGGATTCATCAAACCATAATTCGGGATCCTGTCCAAAAGATCCGTAAGTTTCGAAGGAAATTTTTAAGGGTCAAATTTTGTAGATTTCAAAATTGAAGTATGATAGTTTGATCAGCTCAGCAAGACACATCCTTCCATACATTCAGAAGTGTGAAATTCAAAGTTTGAATTTTTAGGTTTTCTCTGACAAACCCTAATCAAGCTCGAGATCCTGTTCCAGGGGGAAGATGAGGCTAAGGTCTTACATAAGAAGACTACAAGAAGTTTCGACAGGTATGACTTAAGAAGATACAGGTATGTCTTTAAATCTGATTCTTGATTAAGTTCATAATATGTTTCTCTTCATATTATTTATTAGTACCATCTTGATTAATGTTAGAATTGTCTTATCACCCTAGTAAAAGTATGTGAATGATAGAAGATATTCATTGATTAGGGCTATATGATTGTACTAATGCCATGTGGTGTTGTATGAGGTTGATGTTGTCTGCTAACAAGATACAGGTACATCATGAAAGACAAATCAAGTTCCATGACCATTACAACATGAAGACAAAAACTCATCTATCATCCTTGATCATATAGAAGTTCTACTTACGAGGTATGTATGACTTTGTTCTATTATGCTTAACCTAGCAGATTCTAGGACAGGATCTCTAAATCATTGAAGAGAAGAAAGAAGATATTGATTAGGTATGTTAGACATAACTAAGCATGTATACTAATCGAGGTATGTTTTCCTATGTCAAGTTAGAATCTTACCTTGTGTTAGGATCCCTTATATAAGTATACTTGGTATGATTGGTTATTCTTATTCATAAAGTTATTAATCAAGGGTTTATGCATATTATGTCTCTTATCTTGATTGATGATTTAACTAACCAGAAGAGTCCTATGATCAAACAAGAATATGCATGAGTAAAAGAAGACTTCCTTGAAACATTGAATACTAATGTTATTATCTATGATCATGACTATACATATTCAAGATTATTTAGAATTATAATGTTTTGATAATATTGAGATTATACTAATGAATGTATGTTTGTGTATGAGATCATGAGGATGACACTAGTACACACTTGAGCATGCACAGTGGTACAGAATGAATAGAAGTTCAAAAGTCATGTAGAAGATCAAGCGGGAGGCAACCACACAAACATAAAAGATAAGTATTTGAGTTGTTATTTGAAATAATAAATGATATTGCTTGTAATAGTTGTATGCATATTTGTATTCCTAGAATATATCATGCTGAGTGTAAACATTCATATAACATTGAAAAATATACTACTAATATGCATATGATTGGTAACTTGGACAAACATTCCATTGTTGCTTGTCTAGAATGAAACCTCTTTGTCGACATGCTGAGAGCTGTGCACACTCTCAATAGTATGTTATGGTAGAGATGGAAGGCATCTAGATAGCCACTGTATGCATACAGGATATGGAAAAGTGTTATGCCAAAGTATTGGTCAAGATAGTAGCATAACTATGTAAATCATATCTGTATGCATAATAGGTTATCATGTCAACATGATTTGATGATTATGAAGTATTACTAATCATGTACTTAATTTTGATTTGTAGGAAAGATCATGAAGAATGATGAACACCGAAGAAGTGATGGATGTTCAACAAGAAGATTTACAAATCAAACATAATATAGAAGGCTTATGGATAGAATATTCTCTTAGAAAGAGGAAGAGAATCATGACGAGATGTTTGCTCCAAGTGGCTAGATAAGACCACTATCTTAATAATGTAATTGAAGAAGAAGTACGAATCAAGGATTCAATTGAAGAAAGCTTTGTTCGGGTACCCAGGATCGATAGTCAATTGATGAGCTTAATGATCACCATGGGTAATGTGGATTTCAACCTTTGCTACAAGGTTGAAGTTGGTTTCTATATACAGATGCCATGGATGCAAGAAGGAACTCACCACAGAGTTTGAATGATATTGAGGCTCATATCAGTAGACCCATCTGATGAGAGATGGCACAAATAGATATGCCGAAGATCACTCAATGCAGAGTGTGAATTATGTTCAGTCACAAAGGGAGAATTGACAGTTTCTTGATAAGTTTGGGCTTTATCAAAAGTAAATTGATCCATTACGAATGATGAACCTGTCATACTATTACTGTATATGGATGATCTATTTTTACAAACAGATCATGAGAAGTAAGAAGAAGATGGTTGCAGAATTGAAAATGAAAGATCTCATATTGATGCATTACTTCCTAGGATTGGAAGCATGAAAAGGCTCAGAAGGAATCTTTCTCAACCAAGGAAAGTATGCTGTGAAAATCTTGAGAAGAATTGATTTGTTCGAATGTACAACCATGGCCACTCTCATGGGCTCTAACTTGAAGTTGTTAGCTAATGACTCCTTAGAGTTAGTTGATGTGACTCTGTATAGACATATTGGGTCGTTGATGTATCTGACGAATACCAAGCCAGATATATGCCTTGCTGTGAACACCTTGAGTCGGTATCTTGAAAACTAGATGTGTTCACCTAATAGTTGCAAAGCATGTGATAAGGTATCTAAAGGGTACAATAGACTTTGATCTATGTTATCTTGGAGATCATGACTTCAGATGGATACACAGATGATGATTGGGAAGGAAGTGTATCAAACAAGAAAATCACATCGAGAGGATGTTATTGTCTTGGAGTAGCCATGATCTCATGGTTTAGCAGGAAGCAGTCTAGTGTGGCTCTCAGCACAAGCGGAATATATGGCTGCTTACTCTGCTAGTTGTGAAGCGGTATGGATTTAGGATTGTTTGACTTAGAGATAGAACCAACTGTGATCCTATGTGACAAACAGAGTTGTATCAAGATGGCAGAGAAACCAGTGATTCCATGATAAGCCAAATCACATAGAGATATGATATTTCTATATACGAAATATGGTGCACAAAGGAACTATAAAACTCAAATTTGAAGACACTGATGAACAAGTTACCGATGTACTAACCAAACCTCTACCTCAGGTAAAAGTTTGAGTACTTCTAAGACAAGCTTGGTGTAGTTCAGAAGGACCCTCCTCGAAAGGGGGAGTGATGTGGTCACTTATGATGAGATTTCCTGCATCGATAGTGAAATCGATGATGTGGATACCTATATTAGTGATGCCGACAGAGAGGTTGGTGGATGGTCCTTAGACAGAGTCTAAGTTGACAAGGGGATTGCATCATCCTTGAACACATGTTCTAAAAGGATCCATAGACATATGTCTCCGAGAAAGAATATGGATTGCATCATCCTTGAACACATGTTCTAAAAGGATCCGTAGACATATGTCTCCTAGAATGAAGTCCCTAGTGGACAGGTCGGGATTGTATCGTCCTCAAACTTCGGTCCCTTGAATTGATCCGTAGACCTATGTCTTCGAGAATGAAGTCCTTAGTGGACAGGTGGGGATTGTATCATCCCTAGACTCTGGTACCTTGAATTGATCCGTATACCTATGTCTTCGATAATGAAGTCCTTAGTGGACAGGTGGGGATTGTATCGTCCCCGGACATTGGTCCCTTGAATTGATCTGTAGACCTATGTCTTCGAGAATGAAGTCCTTAGTGGACAGGTGGGGATTGTATCATCCCTGAACTTCGGTCCCTTGAATTGATCTATAGACGTATGTCCCTGAGAAGTGGTCCTTAGACTTTGTCTAAGTTGACGAGAGGATTGTATCATCCCTAGGCATGATGAGGTGTCTTGAATGATACGTAGACGTATGTCTCCGAGAAGTGGTCCTTAGACTTTGTCTAAGTTGACAAGAGGATTGTATCATCCCTAGGCATGATGAGTTGTCTTAAATGATCCATAGACGTATGTCTCCGAGAAGTGGTCCTTACACTTTTTCTAAGTTGACGAGAAGATTGTATCATCCCTAGGAATGATGAGGTGTCTTAAATGATTTGTAGAAATATGTCTCCGTGAAGTGGTCCTTAGACTTTGTCTAAGTTGACGAGTGGACTGCATCGACCCTAGACATGATGAGGTGTCTTAAATAGATCATGTGTGTTGTAGGGTATGCTGCTATTATGTATACTTGACTGATGAGGACACTTGTATTGATGAGGATACTTGTATTGATGTATTGATACTTGTATTGATGATATGTATTGATGAGGATACTTGTATGTATACTTGAATTGATGATATGTATACTTGTATTGATGAGGATACTTGTATTGATGATGTGTATACTTGTATTGGTGTGGATACTAATACTGATGATCCGGATGCTTTAGATCGAGATGATGATCCAAATGCTGTAGATTGAGATGATGATCCAGATGCTGTAGATCGAGATGATGATCCAGATGCTGTAGATTGAGATGATGATCCAGATGTTGTAGATGGAAATGATGATCCAGATGCTATAGATGGAGATGATGATCCAAATGTTGTAGATCAAGATGATGATCCAGATGTTGTAGATCGAGATGATGATCCAGATGCTGTAGATCGAGATGATGATCTAGATGCTGTAGATTAAGATGATGATCTAGATGTTGTAGATGGAAATGATGATCCAGATGCTGGAGATGGAGATGATGATCCAGATGTTGTAGATCGAGATGATGATCCAGATGCTATAGATTGAGATGATGATCCAGATGCTGTAAATCGAGATGATGATCCAGATGCTATAGATCGAGATGATGATCCATATGCTGTAGGTTGAGATGATGATCTAGATGTTGTAGATCGAGATGATCCGGATACTATAGATCGAGATGATCCAGATGCTGATGATTGTGTGATGATGATGTTGATGTTACTGTAGCTGTTTGTGTGTTGCAGAAGATAAAGACTCAATACTGAAGATGTTGATGTTCCAGTATTGAAGATATTCCAGTAATAGATTGAGTTACTAATGATGTTGAGAAAGTTTCCAATGATTTGAAGATGTATCATGTACGATGTTGATGAATCCTTGCTCCTACAGATGTTGTTATAATATCCTTCTTGTTAAGGGGGAGTGTTGAGATATTGTAACTTCTAAGAATATTATATTTGTACTTTATTATTCCGGAGATGTTTCATTCCTCCGTGAAAATATTATTGTATATCTGGAGATGTTTATTCCTCCGTTGGATTGTGGTAACTTGGGTTATTAGACTTCCCTAGTGAGTTTTATTCCTGAATGTGTTATGTGGGTCAAAGGGTTACTAGACCACCCTAGAGGGGGTGGCCCAATTAGTTGTAATGGGGTGTTTATCCCAGTAATTAAGTTGGGGTCGACCTATCTTGTGTAAAAGTCATTCAGGGAACAAGTATAATTAGAGGAGGATGTTCCTCACTTAACTCACTCATTCATTCACTTGTGAGTGGCACACTTGTGTGAGAGAGGTCAGCTATGGAGGAGGAGGATCTCATGTCTTTGGTTTACATCCTTGTATTTGCTGATGATCTATAATGAGGAAGCTTTGCTGGGTTTTCTACCCCATGAGGGTTTCCCAGGATAAATCTGTGTCTCTTATGTTTATGATGTACTTGTTGTTTCTTCAGTGATCCTGTATATGTTATTGTTGTGAAATGAAATGCAATGTTGATATTTTATGCCTTAGCATATTGAATCTTAACAAGAAATTGTTGATCCTCTTGCTCCAATTTCAATTGAAACATTAGAAGACAACACTCCAAATCCCGTAAATCCACCTCTGACAAATATTTTAGACCCAATGGTACTTCACATCAGTGAACCATTGAACACCATCAATCCTCTTGCGGCACATTTGGTACACATGCAAAATTCAACATCTAACCCATGGCTTCATCTCGAGCACAAGGGACCCCATCATCACAACCTCAAAAGGTTGTTGGAGGTAGCAATACTTCTAACATCCCTTTGGATTCATCAGGAGCACAAAGGACCACATCATCACAACCTCAAACGGTTGTTGGAGGTACCAATACTTCCAACATCCCTATGACTTCATCAGGAGCACAAGGGACCTCATCATCACAACCTCAAATGGTTGCTGGAGGTAGAAACACTTCCAACTTGACCTCTACCACAACTCCACCAGTTAGTTTACCTGTTGCTACCATAAGTTCAACTAATACTTCAGTGTCAGTTGGTATAGTTTCGGGTCCTAATCACGGAAGTACATCCACTTTTCCTGCAAGAATCTGTACTAGAGGGTCTGCCTTACCAAACTTGGGTTTCCCATATGGTTTGTCCACTCAAGGTAAAAAAAATCAGGGATTCAACCAAAATCCTATTGGCATACCAAACAGTCTTCCAAGTTCTACACCTAGGTGGAATCCTTCACTTTGGAATCTCAATGTCCCTAGTGGAATTAATGGACCATGCAACAATAATTCCAACTGGGGTAATGGTCCACAAGTTAGTGGAAGTGCCTCAAGAAGCCACTATCCAAACTTTCTTAGTATAAATCCTGGGGGCAATCCCATACCCCCAATAGGTAGCACACCAGGAGGTAACCCGTCCGCCAACCCCATTCCACCATGAAGTGGGCAAGTTCCAGGAAGTACCCAATCTTTTTGGGCACCACCCCGAAAGGGGGAAATCAACCTTGGAACGCTTATCCAAACCAAGGAAACAATCATTGGAGTGGTCCAATTCTGACTAGTAACCAATCTAATTGGGGTCCACCCCCGCAAGGGGGAAATCCATCCATTAATTCCAACCAGCAATGGAATTGTAATGTTCCACCAAGTAACCAATCTCAATGGAACATACCCCCACAAGGGGGAAATCCACCCATTAATATGAACTAGCAATGAAGTGGTAATGTTCCACCAAGTAACCAATATCAATGGAACATACCCCCGCAAGGGGGAAATCCACCCATTAATCCTATGACACAATGGAGTGGCAATGTTCCACCAAGTAACCAATCTCAATGGAACATACCTCCACAGGGGGGCAATCCATACATGCATGCTATTCCACAATGAAATGGACAACCTTCAGGAAGTAACCCATCTTTTTGGATGCAATCTCCACAAGGAGGTAACCCTTATTGGAATGATTCTCAAGCCCAAGGAAACCAACAGTGGAGCCACCAAGCTTCACCTGGATATCAAACGTTTGCTCTGGCACCATCCAAGTCACCATTTCTAGCCACATTGAATCTACCAGATTTATCCCAGTTGACCAATGACCTTGTTCTACATTTCAATGGGTGGCCAACCATACCAACCAAACTACCCTCAAACATACCCAATTTTGACAGAAAACTAGGAGAAGACCCATCTAATCATCTGATGGCATTCCATTTGTGGTGTTCATCCAATTCCCTAGTTGATGATATTGTTAGGTTAACGTTGTTTCAGCGGACTCTAATGGGAACTACTACGAAATGGTACATTGAGTTTCCTCGCAATACAATCACAGATTTTTCACCTTTAGCTATGGTATTCTTGACACATTTTCAATTACCTATCCGCTATGAGATGGGAACATAGCTTTCAACTTCACTTAGGCAATCCACCGCCACTCACATCTCAGATCACATCCATGAGTGGAGGAGGCACCGAAGGATTATTAAAGCTGAAATCCCTGACCAGTTCTTAGCAGATTGGTTCATAAAATCCCTATTGCCTACTCTAGCCAAAGATGTAGCTATGTCAAGAGCCATGACTGAAGAACAACTCATTCAGAGTGCCAACCAAATGAATTTGGTATATTCCCAATCAGGTACACTTTATGACTTAATACCTCATGATGTAAGACCCGCGTCTAATCTAGCTAGGCTTCCCAAAGGATCTCATACTGATGGTGTGATTGGATCTGTTAACCAACCTAAACATATTACCCAACAATTAGGACAAATGTTAGTTCAAAATATGCAACCCACAGCTTGCCAGGAAACTCAGCAATCTGCAACTCCTACCCAAACTTCTGAGGAACTTATGGTTCAAATTGCAAAACCTAAAGGAAAAAAGAAAAAACAGAAGAAGAAGCCTAATGCTAACCCTGGGACAAGAGATGCACCTAAGGTGAATAATCCTACTGGAGGAAATCATAAAAACGGAAAGAAAAAGTACCCTTGCAAAATTTTCCAAGGGGACCATCCTACTCATCTTTGTCCTCATATGGATGATATTCATCGCATGTTGGCACAATGAGGAGGGAAACCACAAACTACCTTCCTAACTCAACCTTTCCCCCATCAACAACAGATGATTGTTGCGGCACCAACACCTCCACTAGGAGGAAACCAGGAAAACCCCCCATGAAGGGGCAATCCACCCAATGCTAATATCTTCACTATTGGTGAACATGAAATCCATATCCAAACAAGGGCTCGTTCTTATGACATACCTTTAAAATAAGATGAACCGGTTGGATCACAGCCTAGTGGTTTTCTAAATATTTATAAACCAACCATAGACATGGTGCCTCAACCTCCAAAAGGGGTCCTCCGCAAAAAAACACACAAGCCCAATGCACGAGTTGCTCAATACTACAATGTGGTTGAAGATTTAGCTCAAGCTCCTTGTGCAATGTCTTCCTTGGAGGTGTTGCAAAGTTGTCCCGCTCAACGGAAAGCATTATTGTCTTCCATCGGTGCTATTGATCCATCAGACACTAATTTGATCACATTTGACTTAGAACAACCCACATGTAGGCTTCCCTCAGAGATTGCATTCCAAAATAAAGTAACTTCACGTGGTAAGAATATATTTTGAACCATTGTGGATGAAGGAGCCTCCACCTGTGTCATGTCACTATCTTGTTGGAAATATTTGGTATCTCCCACCTTAGTACCATCCCACACAATTCTCAAGGAATTTGATGGTCATTCGTTCCCACCTCATGGACTTATCATGGATTTCCCTATTGAAATGGGGGACAAAATAGTTCAAGTAGATGTTGAGGTAGTGGATGTACCCATACACTACAATTTTCTATTGGGGCACAATTGGATACATAAGATGACAACTGTAGTATCTTCCGTATTCCGAGTCATTCAGTTCCCCCAGCAGGGGAAGATTGTCACAATTGATCAACTAGATTACTGCACACCTGAAACTAGTCTCCACTCGAATGTACATTTTGTATGGGATACAACGACAGTGATTTAGGATGCTAGGGTAGGAATGTTTAAAGATTCATCCCTTTTGGGAACTTTTCCCATTCCACCACCAATATTTACCCCTAACACTGCTCCGATTTTCACAATTACATCGGAGGTGTACTTTCCATTAAGAGTTTTTTCTAATTCCACTTCGGAGGTTAGTTCCACCTCATCGGTTGGAACCTCCAAAGAGAACACCTTAGATGAAAAGAATGATGGAAAGACACATACGTTTGCACACCATGAGGAAATGGAGAGTAGTGTTCCCTTTTCTGCCGTAGAGCTCACTTATCAAGCTATTCAAATGGCTTCGGTATTACTGGATCAAAATCCTCCCAAGATGGAGGAATATGATCCCTATACTTCACCTGTTTGGGCCTTGAACTCTCATAGTACCCATGATCTCCTATATCAGACTTTCTCTTCAGATGAAGCCATCCTAGAGGTCATGAACATCTTAGAATGACCCTAGGAGGATATGTACCATAAATCCTCATTTCTTCCCAAAATTTATTCATTAGAAGTCAATCTTGAAAATATTTACTTTGATGATGATATGACCAAGTACCAATGCCCTATCCAAACACACAATGTGAGTTAAGAAGGAAACTTGGCGAACATTTTGAAAACCATCCCAATTGGCATATCCTTAAAACCTGGCATCGCTGAGAACATCAACATAGGTGCGGATTGTTCTCCAGAGGAAATAACACTTTATATCGCTTTATTTAAAGAGCTTCATGATGTGTTCGCATGGTCATATGAAGAAATGTCAGTCATCGATCCTAGTATCGTAGAACATGAGATCAAAACCTATCCCAATGTTAAACTTGTGTGGCAAAAAATACGTCGAGTGAACCCTAAGAAGTTCGTTGCCATTAAAGCTGAGGTCAAAAATCTATTAAAAGTTGGATTCATCTATCCTGTTCCTTTGACTGATTGGGTATCCAATCCTAATCTCATTAACAAAAAACAAGGAACTATCCAGGTTTGTATTGATTTTAGAGATCTAAACTTAGATTGTCCCAAGGATAACTATCCCACACCCTTCATTGATCAAATCATCGATGAATGCGCTAAGAATAAAATCTTTTTCGTTTATGGACGGATTCTCCGGTTATAACCAAATCCAGATAAAAAAGGAAGACCAACATAAGACAACTTTCATATGGCCTTGGGGGACCTTCGTTTATCGGAAAATGCCATTCGGCCTTAAAAACATCAGAGCTACTTTTCAAAGAGCTATGTCATATGCATTTCATGACATTAAGAAAATTGTTGAGGTTTATCTTGATGAATTAGTAGCTAAATCTAAAAGGAGAGCTGAGCATAGTGTCCATTTATGAGCCATCTTTGAGCACTGCCGCAAGTACAACATTAGGTTAAATCCACATAAATGCATGTTTTGTGTGGACTCTGGGAGGTTACTTGGGTTCATAGTGTCCCAAAAGAGGATCATGGTTCATCCCATCAAGGTGAGGCAATACTTCAATTGCCTTCCCGGAGAAAAATCACTCAACTTCAAATCCTTCAAGGGAAAGCTAACAACTTGAGGATATTTGTCGAGAATTTTGCTGAAAAAGCTAAAGGTTTCATGCATCTCTTAAAACTAGATGCAATATTCATATGCGATGACCAAGCTCAATGCTCATTCGATGAAATAAAGAAAGCTTTGGTCTCTTCCCCAGTGCTTAGTCCACCGAACTACAATAGAGACTTTCTTCTATATTTGGCAGCATCTCCTTCCAATATTGGAATGGTCTTAGCACAAGAGGACGAATCATCTCAGGAACATGTTATTTACTATCTTAGTAAGGGCCGTGCAGGTCCTGAATTGAGATATTCCTAGGTCGAGAAGTTGGCCTTGCCAGCATTCCATGCTATCCAACGAATTATACATTACATAATTCCAAGGAAAACAACCATAGTGGCTGAAATGAACCCCATTAGACACATTTTGTCCTGCCATATCATTGGTGGAAAATGCTCAAAATGGATAGTAATTTTACAAGAATTCGACCTCAAATTCAAAAATGCCAAAGCTAAGAAATTTGTAGCATTTGTTGAGTTAATGTCTGAGTTACCCATTGAGAAGGAGGGTATTGTATCTGTTGAATCTTGGGTAGATGAACATGTATTCCTCATTGCAACTTCTGATCCTTGGTATGTAGCATTCATCATATATATTTAAACCCAAAGGATCGATCCTCAGTTTTCTAGTATTGAATGATGTCGCATTCAACTCAAGCTCGAAGATACCTCATCATCGGGGATACTTTGTATCGTCGAGGAATAGACATGATATTAAGACATTATTTAGTACATGAGGAAGCTAAACAAGTTTTGAATGATTTCCATGCTGGGGCATGTGGCGGTCATCTTTCAGGGTTGGAAACTACCCACAAAATCTTGCATGTAGGATACTTTTGGCCTACAATTTTCAATGATTGCATTAATGCTGTCAAAAAGTGTCATCCTTGCCAAATTTACATAAGAAAAATGCACGCACACCCTACTCCTTTACACCCTATAGTAACTGTGGGTCCATTTTTGAAATGGGGCATTGATTTTATGATGGTCAACCCCCCTTTAGCCGATGGCCACCACTACATCATTGTAGCAGTGGACTACTTCACCAAGTGGGCTGACGCGATGCCTACATTAAATTGCATGAGAAAAACTGCAACATATTTTCTATTCAATCATGTAATAACAAGGTTTGTTGTACCCAAAGAGATCACTAATGACAATGGAAGTCATTTTAGGAATTCCTATATGGATGAACTTACAGACCAGTTAGGATTGCGGTAGGACTTTTGCTCACCATATTACCCTTAAGCTAACGGAAAATTCAAAGCCATCAACAAGATTTTGAAAACTATGTTGTAATGTCCCCAATTTGACCCCATGGCATTAAAATTGTAAATGATGTAATATTTCTATGAAATAATGGTGAGTAGCTCAAGGCCAAGGCCCCGCCATCGATTTATTTATGGATATGGTTTATGTGCTAGCCATGCACAATGCAATTGTGAATATCATGTTAATATGCATTTTAAATAAAATACCCACAAATAGCTATGCAATGCCACAAGAGATGGGGGCATGATTTTACAAGGAATTGGGAGGAAAAACATTCAAACCCTTGGATCCAATCAAGTCAAGCCAAGTGTCAATAAGAGAACCCATCAAACCCTCAACTACCCCTGTTGACTTTTGTACCTAATCATTGATTTCTCCCAAGAGTTGTTTGAGGTAGTTAATGCCTTGGGGAATGAGAGGCATGTCTGTCCAAATTCGGGTATGGGAAAGCCACCCTCCATGGGAAATCGCGCTTTGCTTCTTGAAAAAGAAAAGAGCCATGAATTTCTCCCCAAGCCATTATCCATCAACTAGTTTCCCTCCCTCACGAGTGTAGAGCTACCTAGGCATTTTCAGCCATGGGGGTCTGTGTTTTCCTTCATTCTCAGATTGGAGAAGGGTGTTTTTGTGTAGCATACCAGTGGGGGGAGAAGGGGAATGGATTTGGGGTTCCATAGAGACAGTTTTGGTTGTTGAATGACTACTGAGTTGGGAGAGAATTTGATTTCCTCCCTATAAATTTTTTTCCCCATCCCACAACTCGTTTTTGGTTGGAAACGATTTGGGGAAATCCCATGTCCATCCTGCTTGTAAATCCCATTGTTAAGCATGTGTATACATGCCAATGACTGTGTTTTATTGTGTGTGTAAAGAGTATCTTGGGTATGGGTTATGGGAATCCAATGTTTTGGCTTGAGCTTGAGTGAAAGCATCTAGGGTACAAATGTAGCCTGATAAACCTAGTTGTGGGTTGGCTTGGCTTGGATTAAATGATTAATTGATTGTGCATGAGCTTGAATGTCCCCTTTTCCTTGTAGAAATAATGCCCAACTCGAGGGTGGTCTCTGAGTTCTGAAAGGATACAGGCTAGGCAGAGACCTATGGTTGGGAGGAACATTGCAGCGACATAGCTAGTTGTTTGGGACAATTGCACAACAAAGATAAGTGTTTTTCTGCCTATGTGTTTTGCCTCTGCAGTATTTAAATTAATTACTATTATTAATATATTGAGTTCATATGAAAACATGTGTGTGGATGAGTTTATTTCCGTTGTGCATATTTGTTTGATTTACATCTGCACACATGGTTTTTTAATTGTATGCATCTAATGAATTGTCTAAGTTTTATGAAAAGGCCCATAGATGGGTAGCATATTCCCCTCCTCTTATTTGGTAAGTAGGTGGGTACATTACATTTTATAGAGGATGATTAACAAAAACAAGAATAACTAGCACTTGATGTTGTTTACTACTCTTTGGGATTACCGAACGACCGTTAAAACCGCAACTGGATTCACTCCCTTCCAACTGGTTTATGGAGAGGAAGTTGTGTTGTCGATTGAATGTGAAACCCCATCATTAAAGATAGTTGTCAAACTCCTACCTAACACTTCTGCAGAAGAAGAAAGGCTTCTCCATCTCCATTCTTTGGATGAAACTAGAAGGGGATCTTCTCTAAATGTAGAAGCACACAAGAAGAGGGTTAAAACACAATATGACAAGTCTACCCATCCCTAAGTCTTTTCTGAAGGCGGTCTGGTTTTAGTTTATGACCAAAACAAAGATAAAATAGGAGAAGGGAAATTTGTAGCTAAATGGCTTGGCCCACTTGTTGTCAAAACTGGGTTAAAAAAGGGAGCTTATGAATTGGTAAATTTTGATGGGGAACCCATGTCAGAGATTAGAAATGGTCTCTATATGAAGAAATACTTTGCGTAGGCCTTGGTGCCTCACACCATTTGTTGTATTATGTTGTATTCTTTGTATAAAATTTTGTACATTAGTTATTTCGGGCACACACTTATCTTACTTGGCATTGTCACTTTGGAAGATGGCACAAGAATCTTTCACATATTTGGGATATGTGGATGGCACCAGCCGTAGTTCTCGAAACATTGCTTCTGCCACATGGGTCATTTTCACACCTAATAATGAAGTTCTTAGTTCAAGAGTCATTTTTCTCAAATCTGCAACCAATAATGTTGCATAATATAGCGTAGTCATTGAGCTTCTTGTTGAGGCTATCACCCTTGGCATCCGACGAATAATTGTCAAACTGGACTCAAAATTAGTTGTATCCCAGTTAAATGGTCAGTATTAGGTTCGAAATCCTACACTATTTAGAAAGTTTCTACGAGTATGTCTTTTAGAGTGTCAGTTCAAGTTTATTGAATATATACATGTTCCTAGAAGTCTAAATAGTTTGGCTGATTCTTTGGCCAACTATGTACTTGATTGGCATCTAAGTCATTAATATCATACCAAAAATCAAGCATGTACATTATTTCATGGCCATTTTAAATTGAACACATCATTTAAGGACATAAGTGAAACCGAAATAACCTAGCTTACATCATAACCCAAAAAGTGTGTAAATTTTGCACACACCAAAAAGAATAGTGTAAATACTATTTCTCTTTTTTATTATTTTTCTTACAGATAAAACACCCAAAAACATTTCATCAAAAAATTGAAATTTTTTTGAAAAATTTGAAAGCATGGGATACTGTTTCAAAATTTGCTAGTTCGACATCAAAACTAACCCACAACTGGCAGATCAAAGACTAAGGGTTCACAACTTCTAGAAATTCAAGCTAAAAAGGGATGCCCCCTCTCATACATCGGCTATACTACAAACACATATGGTAAATCATAAGTATTTCTTACTTATCTTTTATTCATACATACCATATCCTTTTGAATGATAGAAAGACGCATAATTCTCCAATTTTAGCTATCTTTTTAGATATTAAATGCACATTTGAACCAGTTTCTAACTGAACTGTTCGGTAGTAAAATGGTTTTGATTTCAGGACTTGAAGACTTTGACAATTTGAACTATTTGACTTGGGTAGTTGAGACAGACCATTGATTCATGATGATCTATGATTTTGGCATTTTTCACAAGACCCAAGCTGAAGTAAACCTCATTGAACCATTCCTACTTAGCCATTTCACTAAATTGGATAACCTCAGTCACATGGTATTACTTCACCATTTGTCGACACATAATCTTGCTTTAGATAGCCTACCCTACGAGGGAACAGTTGTAAGAGTGTGCACAACTAGCTTAACCCTTGTTTGCAATATGGATCTTTGCCTTGGCCTAACCCGTTCCATTGAAAAATAGGCATACGACCATGCAACACTCGTTCCCTCCTATGTATCATAACATCCTTTATTCTTTTTAAAAAAAATTAAAAAGCATAAAAATTAAAAAACACAAAAATCTAAAAAGGGAGAGACATGAATCACTTCATATTATAAACTTTGAAGAAAACAGAAATAGTTAGTCCTTGTCTCCCTGAACATGACACATAATTTGGTCTCTACTGTCAGTACACCATCTACATTTTCCTTAGGAAAATGTACCAGTATTTTGAACAGATCTCCATCGATGGGTTATCCTTCCCGTCACCAATGGAGCTTTCGTTAATGCATCTGGCATTCGTGTATTTCATTAAGGTCGTTTACTCAAAGTCCTATGTTGGAAAGTGTCCATTCTGTGTCGTGTTATGTGTTCAAGGGAAGTCCAAACCGAGTCGGCCATTCTTCAAATATTCCTGACCAATCATGTCGGCCTTCCTTGTGTCAATATACAGTGTTGGATCTTGCAGTTCTACCAAATTATATCAGACTATTGATCTTTGTTTTGTATTGATTGATGTGGGATGCATTAATGCCCTGCTTCTAATGGATCTATTCCTATCGACATCAAATCATTATCTAGGAGATGGATCTAGAAACCCGAGAGTAGCTTGGATCGTGCAGTCATTAGTGGCAGGTTTCCTCACAAATGACAGGGGGTATACATCAATGACCCTTGATTGTTTGATTCTACAAGTGTTCGACTTCATAACATCTATTCACACTTGCTAGTTTGTACTCAGTACCTTAGAGTCCATCATCATTATCGGTGGGTCTCTTCACATCTGTTAATGGTATACATCAATGACCTGTAATCATATGGTGTTTTACTATGCTCGACATCAGATCACTTATTTTCATGATATAAACTCATACTATCGTCAGTTTGCATTGAATACCTTGGGAAAAACAGTTTTATCACTCATCAATGCACTGCCCGAGCTATGCAATATTAGATTTCCATGTCAGAAGTTCAATAAATACTTTGTTCTCGCACTCATCAAAGTGCATGTTTACACTTATGAAATATTGCTTTTCACATGGATCCACTATGTATTGTTTGTGGCCATGCATGTTTACTGTTGAGCATGGATATGCCCGCCTCAGGAAGATATTATATATTTGAGAAATTGCTATGTTTTGCAGGTGTGATCCTCAATCCTACTCCTGTGAGTTTTCCTTCCCTCGTCCTTGCTTTGAACGATAAAGAGTATCAATATACATAGTATAAATTTCAGTAATGTATTTCGGCCCTTAGCTCTGCTTTAGACCTCACACATTAGGGGGCATATGTTAACAATTAAATTAACAGCCTTAGTCGTGTGATAGAAGAAGCACATTTTTACTATCTGCCCGCAACATGAAGACAGAACACAAGTACATTCAGAGACAAGTCCTCTCTAATCTAATCACTTCTCCCATAAATGGAAGGATTAGGTGAAGACAGTAAGAACCTGAGGAGATCAAGTTCGGTGATTGAACCGCTCACAAAAGGTCCAAAGCTAAGCTACACCAATCAAAAAGTGAAGATGAATGCATTAAAGTGCATTAATTGTACTCAAAGTATGCTAAGTTGTGCAAAAAAGCATAAAAACTATGGAAAAGTGGGTTTTTGAGCAAAAATAATAAAAAAACATGAAAAGGGACAATTCGACATTGAAAAGAGAAACTTGAGAGCACACTTCCCAATTCTATATAAGAAAGGCATTTGGATCATTGTAAAGGGACAAAGGAATATCAAAGGCATGCTGGAGAGATTCTGAAGGAGGAGGAAAAGCTCAAATTCTTCAAAATCAAGGGTGAAGGAAGGGAAGCTTATGGCAATGGAGGAGGGACTCACACCAAGATCCATGGTAAGGATGTACCTCTTCATTTTTTTAATATGAATGGATTCAAGTTTCTACCATCTAAGAGTTTGAATTTTGCTTATCATGTATGAATTTAATTCTCAAATGGATTTAGATCTTAATGAGTTTTGATGAATGAATATAGATCTTTAGAAATGTGTGATAATCTCTTCATTTGTTGACATAGAAACTCACCATTTCTTAGTAATATAGATTGATAATTTGCAGATCTAACTCCCTTCTTGAAAACTACTCCATCTATTATCATTCTTCCAAACCTCCCTTTGGGTTTTCAATCCATCAAGATGGAAGAGCAAGTTGTTAAAATTCAATATGCTTAGATAGATAACATAAGTATTACATTCAATTTCATATCTATAGCATATACAGGATCACTGAAAGAACAACAAGCACAGCATAAACATAAGAGACACCATTTATCCTGGGAAACCCTCATGGGGTAGAAAACTCAGCAAAGCTTCCTCACTATAGAAGACCAACAAATACAAATATGTAATCCCCAAACATGAGCTCATTCTCCTCCATATTAGATCTCTCTCTCTCCTAGGAACCAATCACAAGTGAGTGAATGAGTGTGTGAGTGTGATAAATGAGGAACACACCTCCTCTAATTATACACTACTCCGACTTAACTTACTAACTAGGTCGTCCCCAACTTTTACCACTAGGGACTTAAATACCCCATTAAAACTGACTCTAGGCCGACCCCACTAGGGAAGTCTAATAGCCCAAGTTACCACATTCCGACAGAGGAATAAACATCTTCGGATATACAATAAGGTCTTCACAGAGGAATGAAACATATCTGGAATAATATAGTACAAATAGAATATTCTTAGAAGTTACAATATTTCAACACTCCCCCTTAACGAGAAGGATATTATAACATCTGCAGGAGCAAGGAGTCATCAACTACATGATACAAGATACATATATAAATCATTGGAATCTTTCTTCATACATCATCAGTAACTCAAACAGTTACTGGAACATCTTCAAGATCTTCAATACTGGAACATCAACATCTTTAGTACTGAGTCTTCATCTTCTACAACACTTGAACAACTACAGTAACATCATCATCTGTATTTCTCGATCAACGTCATCAACATCTGGATCCTCTCGATCAATAGCATCAACATATGGATCTCTCGGTCAACATCATCAACATCTGGATCCTCTTGATCAATAGCATCAACATCTAGATCCTCTCGATCAACATCTGGATCTCCCGATCAACAACATCAACATCTGGATCCTCTTGATCAAGAGCATCAACATATGTATCCTCTCAATCAATAGCATCAACATCTAGATCCTCTCTATCAACAGTATCAACATCTGGATCTCCCGATCAACAACATCATCATCTAGATCTCCGATCAACAGCATCATAGAAGCATACTCTACAACACACATGATCCAATTATGCGATGATGAATCCCTCTCACTTTAAGACATAGGTCCAAGGATGATACAATCTTGATCTACTTACGGGATGATCAATCCCTCTCAATTTAAGACACCTCTCATGTCTATGGATGATGCAGTCTAGATCTACTTACAGGATGATCAGTCCTTATCAATTTAAGACACCTATCATGTCTAGGGACGATGCAATCCCAACCACATTACCAGTCCTTTTTCATATTGGATGTAACCTATATAAAACCTAGCATTTATCACCACAGAGCCAATGCTTTTTCATACTGGATGTGACTTAGATCAAATATAGGATTTATCGCCATAGATCTAGTCTTTTTTCATACTGGATGTAGCCTAGATCAAATCTAGGATTTACCACCACAGAGCCAGTCCTTTTTCATACTGGATGTGACCTAGATCAAATATAAGATTTACCACCACAGAGCCAGTCCTTTTTCATACTGGATGTGACCTAGATCAAATCTAGGATTTATCACATACATTTTGAACCAACTGTTCAGGGACGATGCAGTCCTATCACGTACATTTTGAACTAACTGTCCAGGGACAATGCAGTCCTATCACGTATATTTTGAACAAACTATTCAGGGATGATGCGGTCCTATCACATACATTTTGAACCAACTGTTCAAGGACGATGCAGTACTATCACGTACATTTTGAACCAACTGTTCAAGGACGATGCAATCCTATCACGTACATTTTGAACCCACTGTTCAGGGACGATGCAGTCCTATCACGTCTACTTAGACAAAGTCTAAGGACCACTTTTCAGAGACATATGTCTACAGATCAATTCAGGGACCGAAGTCCAGGGATGATACAATCCCTCTCGTCCACTAGAGATCACTTCTCAGAGACATCTTTCTACGGATCAATTCAAGGACCAAAGTATAGGGATGATACAATACCTCTCGTCAACTTAGGCTAAGTCTTAGGACCACTTATCAACCTTATCATTGATATCATCAACCTCATCGTGAGGACACATAACCTCATCATCGACCTCATCATCAGAACATGTAACCTCATCATTAATACATGTATCCTCATCATTGATACATGTATCCTCATCATCGATACAGTATCCTCATCATTGATACAAGTATCCTCATCATTGATACAAGTATCCACATCATCAATACAAGTATCCTCATCATCGATACAATATCCTCATCATCGATACAATTATCCACAGCATCAATACAAGTATCCTCATTATCAATACAAGTATCCTCATCATCGATACAAGTATCCACAACATCAATACAAGTATCCTCATCATTGAACTTACCATCGATGCAAGCAATCTCATCATCAGCGACCATGTCACTCCCCCTTTCAAGGAGGGTCCTTCTGAACTAAACCAAGCTTGTCTTGGAAATACTCAAACTTTACTCGAGATAGAGGTTTGGTCAATAAATCAGAAACTTGTTCATCAGTGCTCACATACTCGAGCTTTATAGCTCCTTTCTACACCATATCCCATATCTAGAAATATCGGATCTCTATGTGCTTTGAATTATCATGGAACACTTGATTCTTATTCATCTTGATATAACTATGGTTTTCATACAAGGTCACAGTGGGGTCCATCTCCAAGTCAAAAAATCCTGATAACAACTTCTGAAGCCATATTGCTTCACAACTAGTAGAGCAAGCAGCAATATATTCCACTTCAGCTATGCTGAGAACCATACTAGACTGATCCCTGCTAAACCACGAGATCATGGAAGATCCTAGACAATAACATCCTCTCAATGTGCTCTTCCTATCTGATACACATCCTTCCCAATCAGCATCTGTGTAGACATACAATCTGAAGTGATGATCTCCAAGGTAACATAGATCAATGTCTATTGTACCCTTTAGGTACCTCATCACATGCTTTGCAGCTATCAGGTGAAGATGCCTAAGTTCCACTAGATATTGACTCAAGGTGTTCACAGCAAAGCATATATTTGGCCTGGTATTCATCAGATACATCAATGACCCAATAATCTATCTGTAGAGAGTCACATCCACTAACTCTGATGAGTCATCAGCTAACAGCTTCAAGTTGGAATCCATGGGAGTGGCCATGGATTTTTCATTCCAACATATCAAATACTTTCCCTGGTTAAGAAAGCTTTCTTCTAGTCCTTGCTATACTTCCATACCTAGGAAGTAATGCATCAATCTGAGATCTTTCATCTCAAATTCTGTATCTAGATTCTTCTTGCTTTCCATGATTTGTTTCTCATTCCCTTTCAGAAAGGGATCATCCACATATAGTAATAGTATGACAGGTTCATCATCCATAACCTTAAGGTAAAGGTTAGGATTAGCTTTACTTTTGGTAAAGCCCAAGCTTGTCAGGAAGCTATCAATTCTCCCTCTGTGACTGAACATCATTCACACTCTGCATCGAGTGATCTTCTGCATATCTATCTGTGCCATCTCTCATCAGATGGGTATAGTAATATGAGCCTCAATATTATTTAAAATATGTGGTGAGTTCCTTCTTGCATCCATCTAAGAGAATAATTTCATCTGTATATAGACACCATCTTCAACCTTATAGAAAAGGTTGAAATCCACATCACCCATGGTGATCATTAAGCTCATCAAATGACTATCGATCCTGGGTACCCGTACAAATATTTCTTCAATTACACCATTAAGAGAATGGTCTTATCTATCCACTTGGAGCAAACATCTTGTCATGATCCTCTTCCTCTTTCTAAGAGAATCTTCTAGCCATGAGCCTTCTATATTACGTTTGATTTGTAAGTCTTCTTGTTGAACATCCATCACATGTTCGATGTTCATCATCCTTCTTTTGTAGATCATATCACATGATCTTTCCTACAAATCAAAGTTAATTACATGATTAGTAATACTTCATAATCATCAAATCATGTTGACATGATAACCTATAATTCATACATATATGATTCACATAGTTATGCAACTATCTTGACCAATACTTTGGCACAACACTTTTCCATATCATGTATGCATACAGTGGTTATCTAGATGCCTTCCATCTCTACCAGAACATACTATCAAGAGCATGCACAACTCTCAGTATGTCAACAAAGAGCTTTCATTCTAGATAAACAACAATGGAATGTTTGTCCAACTTACCCATCATATGCATATTAGTAGTATACTGTTCAATGCTATATGAATGCTTACACTATGCATGATATGTTCTAGGAATACAAATATGCATACAACTATTTCAGAGATTCAAATAACAACTCAAATACTTATCTTTTATGTTTTTGTGGTTTCCTCCCTCTTGATCTCTATATGTCTTTGAACTTCTATTCATTTTGCACCAATATGCATGCTTGAATGTGCACTAGTGTCATCCTCATGATCTCATACATAATCATACATTCATTAGTATAATCTCAATACTATCAAAACATTGTGATTCTAAATAATCTTAAGTATGTATGGTCACGATCATTTCATACACATGTATACTTACCTAATATCATAGCACAAAGTAGGATTCTAACTTGATATAGGAAAACATACCTGGATTATTATACCCAAACAATATCTTCGTTGTTCTCTTCAATGATTTAGATACCTTGTGCTAGAACCTACATATCTCATAAGTTAAGAATAGTAGAACAAAGTCATACATACCTTGTAAGTAGATCTTTTATGTGATCAAAGACTATGGATGAGTCTTTGTCTTCATGTCATCATGGTCATAGAACTCGATTTGTCTTTCTTGATATATCTTTCATGTTAGTAGACAACATCAACCTCATACAACACCACAGGTGCATTAGTACAATCATAAATGTCATAGCCCTAATCAATGAATGCCTTCTATCATTTGTCATGTCCCCAAATTTTGCTATGGTCCATGGGGTAATTCTTTCCTAAGTCACCTATGCAATAATTATTTAATTAATGAGCAAGTATGGAAACTACGTTTTGGAAGATGCCTAAGGTTGTATTTTGGAATTAAATGGACAAGGAGGGCCCCCCCATGTATTTATTAACCCCATTACTAAGTCTAAGTGATTAATTAATTGAGAATTTAATTAATTGGGTATTTGTGAGGCAATTATACCATAGTTGTTGATTAATTATTAAGTAATTAATTAAACTATGAATTTTGGAGTAATATTGAGTTTGTAATATTTTATTAATAATTTTGGCTAATAATTATTGGCAAATGGTGATGACAAGACTAGGAGGTCGAATTTGAGCAAGTAGGGCCAATCTTGCCTAAGTGGCAAAATCTGAAGAAAAGCAAGGAATCAATTGGAGGAAAGAAGGAAAGAAAATAAATTAGAAACTGGAAAAAGCCGAAAAGAGGAATGTAAAGAAAGTGTAAAGATGAAGAAAAGCAATCAGAAGGAAAGTAGAAACATCCAGAAAAGCTCACTAAGGCATACTTGCCAGTTTCAGTGAAGGAAGGTAAACGAAGGAAAGTTTTTCCAGGACAAAATTTGCTAATTATCTCAAGATGGCGCCCTCATGGCTTTGTAATAGGATGGGAAAGTCAGTAACCTACTGTCACAGGTTACCAAGCCAAGCAAATTGCTCAGTAGGTCATCATGGATTTTATAAAAGAATCCAAACAACTCCATTGGAGAACTTTTGATCATTTGAGAAAATTGCTTGAGAGCTCTGAGCTTCTCTAGTGTTGAGTGATGTTCCTAAACAAAGTTTGTTTGGGAGATGTTCCCCAAGGACCCATGAGTTTCTAGTCAGTGTTATGCAGGTCCAGAACATGATGCTACAGCCAATCACATTCATATTAGTTCAGCATTGAAGTCACACGGTCACTTGGGAGAGAAGATCTCTCATACAGTGAAATTCTAGCTAGTTTTGGTGAAGCTTCTCTAGTAGAAGATGAATGCTCCAGTGAATGTGCCCAAGGATTGATGGAGGGTTGTTACAGCCATATGTTCAGACAACAGTGATGTCCAGTATCAGAAATCATTCTTAGAACTGATCCATTCTCTTCTTCTCACTCATTCTCCCAACCACGGCCAGATTTGGAGGTGTTTTCCCTATAAGGAAGAGAATATTTGTGGATAGCGCCCCATTCTTTCTTAGAGATTTAGTGTGCAGGCCATACCCTATTTCAGATATGTAGAAGACTAGAGTAAACTTTCAGAACATAAATTTATCCAATACATCTATCTTATAGTCCTTCCATGGCCCTATGAGGGGGTTTTCTATTCTACAAGACATTGTACTGATGAGGAGCTAATTAAAGAGTACAAAATTGGTTCAGTGAGTAGTAATTTGACTTGCTTCTATTAGTTCAATTATATCAAAGCATATTAATATTTCAGAACAGATCATTTAATTAAATCAAGTCATTTATTAACTCCGATTGGAAGACTAGCTCATTGAGCATTGTTTACTGACTAGTTTTGCAAGAATGACTGCCAAATTTGTTCTAAATGTTAGATTTACTTTCTGTAAGTTGTAGGAGGTCAATAAAAAATCATATTAGATATATCAGTGTTGTGGGGAAAATGCACCTATAGTTCAGGGGAGAAACTACCAACTTACGGTGATAAAGATAGACTTACAAGCATTCTGCAAGTACAACAAACAAATGAAGATATTAGGGTTTAGAGATGTAGACACCTCATTCAGAAGGTTCATCCTAGATTTTCCTCCCTTGATCTTCAATGCTTATCTAGTGTCGCAATTCCCATACCTGCAAAACAACTTGATACCTTTCTCAAATACATTTGACTACACATATAAGACTGATATTCATAATAGAAGAAGACATCAGATTATAAACAAACTGTAATAAAATTTGAGACACATTAATAGGTCATATTTGGAAAGAGAAAAATGTTTTATCTTTATCGATGAATGAAATAAAGTACATAAATTTATACCTTCCTTCAAGCTTGGCACTTCATGAAACCTAGATTCAAGGTCTCCTGCTTCTATTCTCCAAGGATTCCAGCCTCTAATCAATTGTGCTAGGGTTTACCAAAACTAAGAACAAGAGAGGGGGATGAGGGTCTCCATTCCTCCAGCATAAATTTGTAATTGGGCTTAGTCCTGTTAAGTTTTAAACCAAATAGACTAGTAAGATCACTGAAAGAAACATAATCACAAGATAGACACAGAATTTACCATGGGAAACCCTCATGTGGTAGAAAACCCAGCAAAGATTTCCTCAATAAGATGATCAACCAAAATACAAGATATGCTCCAAGACTTGTCCTTCTTCTCTACCTCCCATGCAGACCTCCCAGACACAAGTGCGCTACTTTTCTGAGTTGTGTAAGTGTGTCAAATGAGGAGCTACTCTCCTCTACTTATACTAGCTCCCGACTGACCAAAATCCCTAATGGGGCCAACCTCTACTTGATAAGTCTAATAACCCCTAAAATATAAACTCAGGGCCAACCCCGACATGGTGGGTCTAATAACCCTAGTTACCACAAACCATCGGAGGAATAAACATCTCTGGAATAATAATGTACAAATATAATATTCTTAGAAGTTACAATATTCAACACTCCCCCTTAATGAGAAGGATATTATAACAGCATCTGCAGGAGTAAGGAGTCATCGACTACATCATACATGATACATCTCTATATCATTGGAATCTTTCTTCAATACATCATCATCAGTAACTCAACTAGTTACTGGAACATCAACATCATTGTTATCTCACAATCATTAGCATCGTCATCACACGATCATCAGCATTGTCATCACACGATCATCAATATCATCATCACACGATCATCAGCATCGTCATCCCATGATCATCATTATCGTCATCATATGATCATCAGTATCATCATCATACGATCATCAGCATCGTCATCATACGATCATCAGCATCGTCATCATACGATCATTATCATCGTCATCATACGATCATCAGTATCATCATCATACGATCATCATCATCATCATCATACGATCATCAGCATCGTATACCCTACAATACACACGATCATTTTACAGGATGATCAATCCTGCTCTCTTTAGGACATAGGTCCATGGATGATGCAATCCTGTCATGTACCTTTTGAACCGAGGTCCAAGGATGATCCAGTCCTACCATGTACCTTTTGAACCGAGGTCCAGGGACGATACAGTCCTATCATTCAATTCTTGGAGACCTCATGTCTACAGCTCAATTCAATGGACCAAAGTCCGAGGATGATCCAATCCCCTTACTTGTTCATTCAAGACTTTATTTTCAGAGACATCTTGTCTATGGCTCAATTCAAAGGACCAAAGTTCGAGGACGATCCAATCCCCTTACCTGTTCGTTCAGGATTTTATTTTCGGAGACATCTTGTCTACGGCTCAATTCAAAGGACCAAAGTCCGAGGACGATACAATCCCCTTACCTGTTCATTCCTGATTTTATTTTTGAAGACATCTTGTCTACGGCTCAATTCAAAGGACCAAAGTCCGAGGACGATCCAATCCCCTTACCTATTCATTCAAAATTTTATTTTCAGAGACATCTTTTCTACGGCTCAATTCAAAGGACCAAAGTCCAAGGACGATCCAATCCCCTTACCTGTTCATTCAAGATTTTATTTTCGAAGACATACATCTACGGCTCTCTTTAGGAGTGAAGTCCAAGGATGATCCATTCCTCACATCAATATAGGTACAAGTATCCTCATCCATACAAGTACATCATTAATACAAGTATTCTCATCAATACATCAATATGTAATAATACAAGTATCATCATCAAAACATGTATCCTCATCAATATATATCATCAAAGTAAAAGAAAAATACTGTAAGTATTCTAAGTGTAAGAAATCTAAATCTAAATAAGCATAAATATCTAAGAGTGGTAAACATGTATCCTCATCATCAGTGACGATACTACTCCCTTTTTTGAGGAGGGTCCTTTAGAGCTACACCAAGCTTGTCTCGAAAGTATTCAAATTTCACACGAGACAGGGGTTTGGTTAATATATCAGCAACTTGTTCTTCAGTACTCACATACTCAAGTTTGATAGCTCCTCTCTGCACCATGTCTCGTATATAAAAGTATCGGATCTCTATGTGTTTTGAATTATCATGGAATACAGGATTTTCTATCATTTTGATACAACTTTGATTGTCACACATGATCACAGTGGGATCCATCTCTAAGTCAAACACTCCAAGTAATAGTTTCCAAAGCCACACTGCTTCACAGCTAGCAGAGCAGGAAACTATGTATTCTACTTCAGCACTACTCAGAGCCACACTAGATTGTTTCTTGTTGAACCATGATATCGTGGCAGATCCAAGACCATAACATCCACCTGATGTACTCTTCCTGTCTGAGATACTTCCTTCCCAATCAGAGTCTGAGTAACCACGTAATCTGAGTTCATGATTTCCAAGATAATATTGACCAAAATCTAAAGTACCCTTTAGGTACCTCATTACATGCTTTGCAGCTATTAAGTGAACCTTTCTAGGTTCTACTAGATACTGACTCAGGGTATTTATAGCAAACCATATATCTGGCCTAGTATTTTTTAAATACATCAAAGACCCAATGATTTGTCTATATAGAGTTATGTCCACTAATTCTGATGTGTCATTGACTAATAATTTCAAGTTGGATTCCATGGGAGTGGCCATGGCTTTACACTCCAACATATCAAATCTTTTGAGAATCTCCACAGCATACTTACCTTTATTTAGAAAGATTCCTTTTGGTTCTTGCCATACTTATAGGCATAAGAAGTAGTGCATTAATCCGAGATATTTCATCTTGAATTCTGAAGAAAGCTTCTTCTTGCATTCAATAATCTATTTCTCATTTCCGGCTAGAAATAGATCATCTACATATAACAGTAGTATAACTGGTTCATCATCCATTACCTTAAGATAAAGATTAGGGTCAACTTTACTCTTGGTAAAGCCCATGCTTGTTAATAAATTGTCAATCCTTCCACACCAAGATCTGGGATCTTGCTTTAATCCATATAATTCCTTTTTCAGTTTGTATACATGAGTTCTCCTGTCTTTAACCTTGAACCCTTGTGGTTTCTCTATGTACACTTCTTCTTCAATTACACCATTCAGAAAAGCTGTATTAACATCCATTTGGTGTAATTTCCACTTCATCATAGATACAAGTGCCATGATAGTTCTAATTGAAGTATACCTAGCAACAGGCGCAAAGGTTTCTTCATAGTCAATTCCCTCTTTCTGAGAGAATCCTCGGGCTACAAATCTTGCCTTATATTTTTCAATGCTACCATCTACAGCATGTTTTATCTTAAAAATCCATTTGAAAGAAGCCACACTTTTATCTTTTGGTTTGGGAACTATATCCCAAACATCATTTTTCATTATTGACGGATATTCTTCTGTCATTGCTTCTACCCATTCTTTCTTCTAAGCTTCCTCTTCATAGCTAGTAGGATGTTGATCCACAAGATCACACATCAAGGCCACATAGTTGGATACTAGTTTTGGTTTATTTCTTTCTCTAGTGGAGCCTTCAGGAGCTCCATATCTTTCAGCTCCTTGAATAATGTCTCTAGCCCATGCTGGCCTTCTTTTCCTAGTTAAGTTTGTAATAGGGGGTTCTTGTGGTTCTATCATGTCATCGTCCTCTGGTGTATAATCTTCTAGAATGTGAACAGCTTCTATGATTCTAGGAGGTGTATCTTCTTCATAGATTTCTTCAAGTTGACACTCCCTGGATTTCTTGAGAGCTGCTTGTTCATCAAATGTTACATCTATACTTATTTCCATATGATGAAAACCTGGTATGTAAATTCTAAAGGCTTTGGATGATTCACAATATCCAACAAATATTCCCTTATTACCAAAAGGATCCAACTTGGTTCTCTTTTCTTTTGGAATGTGAATGTACACAAGACAACCAAATATTTTGAGATGACTTACCTCAAGCTTCTTTCCTGTGAACACTTCTTCTGGAGTTTTGAATTCAAGAGCACTATGGGATAGTCTATTCTGCACATAGACTACTGTCCTAGCTGCTTCAGCCCATAAATACATGGGTAGATCTTGATCATGTATCATAGTCTTTAGAACTTCCATGATGGTTCTATTCTTTCTTTCAGCCACCTCATTTTGTTGGGGATTGTAGGGAGTGGTTAGTTCCCTCTTGATTCCAGCTTCCTTACAAAAGTATTCAAAGTCGTTTGAGGTATATTCTCCCCCATTATCTATTCTGAGAATCTTGATTTTCTTTTCTGAGAGATTTTCTATTAAGGCCTTGAACTCTTTGAATTTTCCAAAGACTTCATTCTTACCTTTTAGAAAGTATATCCAAGTCTTCCTTGAATAGTCATCAATGAATGAGAGATAGTATTCAAACCCACTTAGGGAAGTGGTGGGAATTGGTCCACATACATCTGAGTGTATTAGCTCCAAAATGTTCTTAGTCTTTGTTTCACTCTTTGGAAAAGGGTTCTTGATATTCTTCCCTTTTTCACATCTTTTACATGAGCCATTATGATCAATCTTCAAGTTCGGTAATCCTATGACCACCTTGCTTACATAGGGTAGGGATTTATAGTTAATGTGAGCTAATCTTCTATGCCATAGCTCACTGGGGCTAGAGGTTTCATGAGCAAGGGAAACTTCTGGATGTCCCTTGAGATTATAGAGACCTCCTTCCTCTTCACCAATGACAACTGCATCTTCAATAGATTTTCATTTGGGCCACATAAGTACTTGACCATCTATGAAGGAAACTCTAAAACCTTTCTTATCTAGTGCTGAGATAGAGAGCAGGTTCTTCTTCAAACCTAGTACATATAAAATTTCTTTCATCTTCAAGGGTGTTCCAGAATCTAGCTTGTAGCTTGCTTCACCAATTCCCTTGATGGGATATTGGTAATCATCTCCTAGAGATACCTTTTGTGTAGAAGAATTTTCTTCAAGATTTGAGAAAGTCTTCCTTTGACCTGTCATGTGCTTAGAAGCAACACTATCAATGAGCCATGTATCTTCTCCAGGAGATACAAATCCAGAGAGTGTAGAGAATAGGACATATTCTTCTGGATCTTCTTTCTTTACTTTAGATCTTTTCCTTCGAGGCATTTCCTCTTCCTCTTCTTCTTCTTCTTCACTATCATCTTCTTCCATATGTGCATGGTGTCTTTTGTGTACAAACTTCTTCTTCTTTTGTGAAGGACAAAATCTAGAAATGTGTCCTAGTTTAAGACAACTATAACACTGGACTGTGGAGAGATCTCTTACTGGATTGGGTCCTCTTCCCCTTTTAAATCTAGAGAAGTGTTGAGATCCTTTGTGGTCAACTTTCTTGAAGTGACCCATTCTTCTTATTTTGGTGTGAGTAGCCAAGGCTTGGTCATCCTCCTTGAGGAGTGCTTCTCTGTTGGCTACCCTAGCCTCTTCTTGAACACAATCCTCCCACACTACGTCAAACTTCATACTTTCTTTTCTGGCACACATAGTTTGTATAAATCACTCCCAAGGTCTAGTGAGACCATTTAGAGCAGTCATCACAAGTTCATCTTCATCAAGAGTATCACCAATGGCATCTAGTTGCTCCTTGATTTGGGAGACCCTTGAGAAGTAGTCTTGAATGGATTCTCCTTTGTGCATCTTGGTACTCTTCAACTGAGTTCTTAGGTTCATCTTCCTATTGATGTTCTTTCCCTCATACATTCTTCCTAGGGCATCATACATTTCCTTTGGATTTTTCATGGAAGCCACTTGGAAAATCAAGTGGTATTTAATAGAATCAGCTATGATTCTCTTTGCCCTAATCAAATCCTTCCTATGCTTCTCTTTGGCTTCATCTCCTTCAGGTTCTACAACTTCATCCTTGATATACTGAGCAAGATCATTCTCCTCAAGAATGAGACCAATTCTGTATTTCCATGCCCAGAAATTCTCGATACTTTATAACTTGTCTTCAACCTTAGTGCTTGGAGCCATCTTCTCTTGGGGGAGTCCAAGAGATAGAATAGTACTTACCTGGAAACTTTAACTTTTTACTTTTCCGGATCTGCAACAGAATTTCTGGTTTATCACACTTTTGGTAAAACTAGGGTTTGACTTTCCCGAAGTTCTACCCAACCAAAAACCTCAATCCAAAGCTCAAAAGATAGATCTTTAGAAGAGATTTTCAACCATGCAATCAGAATCCAAAGATACTAACTTTTGTAGAAACCTTAATTTTGGGAGAGAGAGAGAAATATAATTTCACCTTGTGAAAGATGTTCTATTCAGGCTAGCTCTGATACCATGTTAAGTTTTAAACCAAATAGACTAGCAAGATCACTAAAAGAAACATAATCACAAGATAGACATAGAATTTACCCCGGAAAACCCTCATGGGGTAGAGAACCCAGCAAAGCTTTCCTCAATAAGATGATCAACCAAAATATAAGATGTGCTCCAAGACTTGTCCTTCTTCTCTACCTCCCATGCATACCTCCCAGACACAAGTGCGCTACTTTTCTGAGTTGTGTAAGTGTGTCAAATGAGGAGCTCCTCTCCTCTACTTATAGTAGCTCCCGACTGACCAAAATCCCTAATGGGGCCGACCTCTACTTGAGAAGTCTAATAACCCCTAAAATATAAACTCAGGGCCGACCCCGACATGGTGGGTCTAATAACCCTAGTTACCACAAACCATCGGAGGAATAAACATCTCCGGATACATAATAGAATTTCCTTGGAGGGATGAAACATCTCTGGAATAATAATGTACAAATATAATATTCTTAGAAGTTACAATATTCAACAAGTCCCCTCACATGGCCCTTCTACCCTCCTTATATAGTCAATGAGGAAGAGGAAAAGAAGTTAAAACCGCTCAAGAGGTTTCCCAACCAACTTAACCTACTCGAATTTTGAGATTTTTACCAAAACAGGGGTGTACTCTACTCTACAGTAGACAAAGTAGCATACATATGGAGTTGAGCGCTACTTTAATGAAGCAAAGTAGGGTACACATGCTACTATCATGCCTGTGTACCAGCGCTTATGTTGAAAAATGGCCAAAAACAGGCTTTTTTGCTCATTTTCAGGAGATGGTTTGGTTTGGAAAAATGTTCCTAAGGGTCATATACATCAAATGGGTCAAGAATGAGGTAATTTCAACCATTTTTAGTGTCGCAAATGACTCCTCCATCCACAAATGTCCTGTTGTGTGACTGAAACTTGATCTCAAGAAGTGTCGTCATGCGACCAAGGGAAGGAAGTGTCGTCACGGATGGGGAGGTGTCATTTCAAGATATAACAGATGCCCCCTAATGTATGAGGTCAGAGGGAGTGCGGGAAATGATGGCCGAAATACATTATAAATAACAAAGAGTTAAACCATGGAGGAACGGAGAAACCAAGAATCATAGGCTCAAATGAAGTACCTAAAAGCAAAGGCAATGTCAGACAAACTTATCCTTGGGGTAATTGTCCATGTTCAAATGGTGGAACATGACCTCCAAGAGGATACAATAATGATCCAAATATTGATGCCTATATCATGTCCACTAAAATACAAGCGTGTGTCCATGAGGAACATAAGTGTAAACATAGACACATAAATTCAAGGTGGGTCTATGTCAAAACTGGAGAACATAGCCATAGAGAACAAGATGGATCTATGTATCATCAAGACCCAAAAAGAGTGCGGCTCAGTCTTGCAAAACTTGGGCGATAACATAAATGAGGTGATGCTATCGAGGATCCCAAGGTCTTCATCCAAAAAAACCCAAGGTACAAACCTATCCATGCGAATAAATGAGTTGTTTTCGAACATGGGATGTATCGTTTGATTATCGGTCATTGATGTATACCGTTAACAAATGCGAGGGTGTCCACCAATAATGACAATCGAACCCATGGTACCTAGTACATTCAAGCAAGTGCGAATAGATGGTCTTGTCATTGAACACTTGAAGAATCCATCAGATAGGAGACATTGATGTATTCCCATCTATCCAATAGCGAGGTAAACTACCACTAATTACTGCAATCCCCAAGGTACTAACCGAAACTCTAAACTTCATTCCTAGAGCACAATGAGTTGAATTCATTGGGAAGAAGTCCGTTGGAAGGGAGGCCTTAATGCATCCTCCATCATCCAACATGAGGGACACTCAAAAGGTCTGAGCTGATTTGGAGTAGGACTAAACACATGATGAAACATACTGACACCAAGGAATGCCTGACACATGAGGTCAAGGCAACTGCAGAATGGCCGACATAGATTGTATCCTTGAATAGTGAGCACGACACAAGAGTGACCTAGGCAGGTTTTAACACAAAAAGACCACGATACAAATCTGCAATGTAGGAGACATTAACAGATTCTCCAAATGATTGGAAGATTAACCAAATGGAGGAGTAGGAACTCTGAGATCAGGTTTACCCTAAGGCCAATGCTAGAACTCAACTTGTTTGATAGACTCAAAACAGGTGCTTTGTTCAAGGAGATAGTTGACTTGCTGCCATCATATTGAAAGATATTTTAACATTCTTCCCTTCCCTTCCCTTTTTCATTTTTTAACAAGCTTGACAAAGAACTAAAGCATGCTCGACAGTACTTTCATATTTAAGGAGTCTGAAAAACCTAGAAGAAAAATCCATACACCTATCCGTGGATTTTATATCGAGCCCGGATTGGTCTATGCTCAGCGGTGTTTTCTTGCTTATAGATTTGGAAAACTTAAACAGTCCTCTATACACCTATCCATGGATTTTATATCGAGCCTGGATTGGTATGTGCTCGGCATTGTTTTCTTGTTTATAGAGTTGAAAAACTTAAACAGTCCTCTATCAACCATCTCATGGATTTCACATCGAGCCCGAGTAGGTGAATGCTCGCTTGGTGTTTTCACATTTTGAGAGTCTGAAAACCCTAAAGACGACTCCAAAGTTCCTTTTTTGTAAAGTTAGTCTCCTTCCCCAAAAAAGTGTAAAATAATGGAAGAAGAACTCTTCTAGTGCATACCAGAGTATACCTAGAGTATACCTTTTCCGTAAATTATCCACCAAGGCCCGGAAAATGGGTAATTCTATACCTAAGTGGATGTCGATTCAGTTATTTTAACGAGCCCGAAAAGACAACTATGCTTCGAAAAATTTTCCTATTTAAGGAGTCTGAAAAGGGCTTAAAAGAACTCCATAGGGATCTTTTCCGTAAAGGTTTAACGAGTCCGAAAAAGTAGACTCATGACCTCCTTACTCTTTTTAACGAGCTCAAAGGAGATACATAAAATGCTCACAAATTCCTTACTGTTTTTAATGAGCTCGAAGTGAAGATGAAAGAAATGCTCATATCCTCCTTACTATTTTTAACGAGCTTGAAGGAAAGGTGGGAGAAATGCTCGTAACCTACTTACTATTTTTAATGAGCTCGAAGTAAAGGTAGAAGAATGCTCGTAACCTACTTACTGTTTTTAAGATCTCGAAGTAAAGGTAGAAGAATGCTTGTAACCTACTTACTGTTTTTAACGAGCTCGAAGTAAAATAATAATGCTCGAAATGGGAGGAGACGAGTGTTAGGGACATGCAAAACTAGTTCCGAGTGCATGGAACAAAGCTATGCCTAATGCAAGGAACATGAGCAAGATAAGAAAACTCAGGGTTTGTCTCCTCCAGGTAAAAGGTGTCAAATTGCAAAGGAAAAATGAACCACTTATACTATGAAATGAGAACTCGACACAGTTCTCATTTTTCTCTCTCCTAATTTTAGTAGCTATTTTTACCTCCGTTTCAAAAAGCGTTGATGCCAGTATCACACATTTTCATTTTGAGGCATTTTTTTGGGCCTTTGAATTATCTTTGTCGTAAAATATATTTAATTTATATTTTCAAGTGTGTTTTTAGAAATTTAACAAAATAACATACATTTATAAGTAATTTATAATAAAAAACATATACATTTTGCAATTGCTTCTAGAAAATAAGACATTTTTATGGACAAAATAAGACATTTTTATTGACAAAATTATAAAAAAATTCAGAAAATAAAGACATTTAAAACCATTTTCAATGAATTTTTAGAGATTTTTTCTATAAAAACGATACTATTTCATATTATTTTCCGAAAAGTGACAATTCACATAAATTCAAGAAACAGTATACCACATATTTGTAAAAAACATATTAAAAATATTATATATAGAAATTTTATTTCTAAAATAAAGTCTGAAAGTCAAAACATTACTAATATATCTTATCAAAAAATTTAAAATTTTCTTCAAGACATGAAACTAATCAACACTTTAAGTTATTAGGCACTTTTAGTCTGTTGTAATATTTATTGGAATGAGCATAGCTGACACATACATCTATCTTCACAGATTTTTGTATTACTTTGTGGTTTACAGTCTTTTACTATTTCATCCATTAATAGAATTTGGGTTTTTTTATATTACTATGTTCTTTGCAATAGCTTCTTTTGTATATTTCCATTTTATCTTTCTTCCTTCATTCTATGAAAAAACTAGATCAAACATCTCTTCCCTATTCCATTGATTTTTATGAACATGATACATTATAAACAGGGAAAATATATTTAATCAATTGGAACACAGATGTCTAAGTGTTAAGACTCCATATGAGCCCAAATATTTGTATTTTATCAATATTAAAAAGAAAATATATGATTATAGCAAGTGACTATAATCGCAATCACATTAGAGAAAACAAATAATTGATAGAAACACACAAATCCTAGTTCGTGGCTTAAAAATTTAGACATGGAATATGTCTATATATCTATGTAGAAAGGTTGAACACCACAAACTTCACAAGGAGGGTTATCTTAATTGGCAATATAAAATATGTCTTTGCACCATTCTTAAAAATATATCTAGAAAGATAGAACACTTCAAACATCACAATGAGGGTTATCTTAGTTGCCACTATATGCCTGCCCACCACTCTTATCAATTGTTTCTTTGAATATAATTTTATTGATTTGATTATAAGATATATAACAAAATTCTTAAACTATTGAAAACCTATGTACAAGACTGTGGAAATGAGGTATATATGTTTGTGAAAATATCATAACATTGAGCTAAAGAGATACCTATGTACAATAAATATTATTTTTAATAATATTTATATCTAAAGTAAAACCTTTTACACTTTTAATAAAAAATCAAAATCATTATTAAACATTAATAACCTAAATCTTTCTATCTTTGGAATGATGGAAATAATCCAAATCTTTAAAATTAAGATAGTTATTGTCAATATATACATATATTTGATAATTTTATTAAATCTAGTTATAAGTTCAAGTTCCTCCATTATAATTTATTTTTCTAAATCTTTACAAGTTCTATTTCGGGTATTAAAATGCATTTAGATCATTACAGTATTAAATATGAAACCTTATTAATAAATATGAAATATTCAATTGTCAACGATCAAGAATCTTCAATCTTCAACAGATCACCCCTATGTCACACATGATGAAGAAATAATATTTTTCAATAGATCACCCCTACGCCATTTCGCCACACACCATGCACGTTTCTCAGCAGATGATAGTTTCCATTCAAACCTCTCTTTTAGAGTAGACTTAATTTCAATTGCATCGAGTCGCCGTGAAAGTCACCAACCGTACGTCATTTTCTAGAAATTAAAAACTAGTTTTCATCGAAACCTACACCAAAGTATGCCTCGTAAGATTCAAGTTAGTTACGTGTTTGTTACTTTGTCTCTATTGAAATGATCTTCTCCCCATTCACAGTCTGCATTTCAGAAGAACAAATTTGATTTCAGTGGAATCCAGTAGTTTTGAAAGTTATTGAGATATATGCATACCACTGGGGGCCCAAATATTTGTTAATCGCTGGACAGATGGTAGAACTTGATCATTTTTCACTTCTGGCTATTATGGTGCCGGTCTTGATTGTAGTCGACAATCAAACCGTGGGTAGAGGGTGCATCACCCACAAGTATGTGAGTGCAACATCGTTTATTAACAATCTGGATGCTGTTTTGCAATCCCTTCTTTCAAATCTATCCTCAGATGGCTTCGCTAATTCAATGCAAAATGGATCCTGGAAGTGCTCTCTGGAACAGTTTGCATTATTAAAATGCATTTAGTGAATCTATTTTTTACTTAAATGTTTAGGCTTTATAAGATAAAATAATTAGAGTGGATTCAAAACTTGTACCCAAACAACTATATTTCACAATATTCTAAATGGTGTACTTAAAAATTATCATAAAATTAGGTTAAGGATACTTTATAGGTGTGTTGGAACTAGACCTATCCTTTTGAAGAAAATTTTCCAATGTTGCAACCTATCCTTAACCGCTCATAACATTTATTTTTTTGTTTATATGTTTTGGTGTCGTATTAGAAAATTCACGTCTACACTAAAATCATCATTAGCCTCTATATCACCCTTATCATCCTTTATGTTTTGTTGGTGTACAGTTTGCATTATTAAAATGCATTTAGATCATTACAGTATTAAAATGCTTTTTAAATTTGTAATCGTGTCAAAATTCTTAGCCGTGAGTGAGCAGCTCCCGCTCAATTGGGCGCCCAAGGGCCTCCCTCACGGCCTGCTCGATGCCGGGCATCGAGCAGGCCGTGAGGGTGGCCCTTGGGAGCCCAATTGAGCCGCTCGCGCTCACTTGGGCACCCAAGAGCCGCCCTCACGGCCTGCTCGATGTCGGGCATCGAGCAGGCCGTGAGGGCGACCCTTGGGTGCCCAAGTGAGCGGCTCCATAAGTAAGTCCCACATGCACACAAATTACCCTCAACTACTTCTTGATCAGAGTCACCCCATTCCATAAGTAAAGAGCAATAACTAATCAATCCAGACATTGTTAAAACGTAAATTCAGATTACCCAAGCTAGGTTGCCTTTCCAGCATGTGAATTCAAGCTCGCATCACCAAAACTAATTTATAAGAAACCTAATATGCATAAATCATATCTGGTAGCCAATCGTGAAAGTAAGTCCCAGTTGGGTGTATGATTATTCCAACAAAATAGTAGGTTCTTGACGACAAAAAGATGCACTCCAATAATTACCAGTTAATGCCAATTTATACATATGTATATATTGTTATTGATTTGGTGCCATTCATGTGTAAATCCTAGGGTTAAAATAGTTGTAGTTGACAGTGAAAAACTACACTCCAATTGAATTACTTTATGGTTGTGCTAATATATACATGTATCTAGATCAAATTTATTTTAAGGATTCAATCAATTATTTCCTTCATACATCCCAAAAATGTTAAATCAAATGAAATCAATAAAATAAAAATAAACACCTCATATTCACGAGAGAAACCCAGCAAACCATTACAATAACAATTATAAAAATAGCTATCATTAAATGGTCACAAAAATCATATAGAGATGTCTCAAAATATCGTAAAATTGGTGACCCTCCCTCCACGAGAGGTTAAGGCAATGTCAAAAGTTGTAAAGCTCATTACTCCTTTCATACCAATAGAAAAGTCATAAAACTGAGTCATTTTATAGGAAGAGCTCTGATAGCAAACCAACAGACACCTTGTCCTGATGGTCCATCATCTGATGATATTGTTTCAAAGAAAAAATTAAACATCTAGAGTTACTTCTTACAATTGCCCACAATAGAATAGTAAACCTAATGAAATCTGCAAAGCTCTCTAGAAATACTAAAATCGCAACTAAATCCTGCAATGCAAAACATGAATCATAATAAGCATCTTATTTATTAAAAAGTAAGCATTGTTTACTGCAATGACAAATAAAACTAGAATTACCTTTGATTTTCTAGACCTTGAAGCCACGACTATTTCTCCTACCACGAGCCATTTCATATTTCCTACCCTTAGATCGAACATATGGTTTGGTGTGGCTGTGTGGAACACCTGGAGCCCTTCCAAAGTGCTTAACAGCCTCACGATGACTCTTGGGGCCATGCAACAAGATCTATCATGAACTCAATATATCAATAGACAAAATTCACAAAAAATAGACCAGGACTGAAGTCTATGCTCTGGAGGATGTTTCTAGAATTAGCTCAACTCTCATTAAAAATTAAAAATATCAATCAACATCAATCTGATCTCAAATTTCAAACAAACCATCGAGTAAGAACATTGTTACAGGAATCCAGTTAAATACCAATTGCTAATATCTATGACATTAATCATTAAAATGCATTGATACATTGTACAAGGGAATGACTACATTAATCCACTAGGCAATTTAAGAGATAATATATCAATGTGTTCCAATAAGTTTCAACCTTTAAATAGGGCAATCTTGTCACACATATCACATATCCAAGAACACTTGGGCACCCAAATCAAAATCAAAATATTTACATTCATATATAATATGTAAAACATAAGTTGGGCACAAAACAAATGTTGGAATTAATATATGTTTCATTTTTAAACTTGTAATGTCCGAAACAATACTTTTGATTAACTATAAAATTTAGTATTTTAACTTTTTTTAATTGATAATTTTCTTGTCATTTCAAATCTTATATTTAAAATTTGTAAAAATATAAAATGAGTTTTAACCTCTAAAGAAGTTTTAAACTCTAAATAATTTTTTGAATATTTATATGAATTATTTGTTCTTGTATGGTCTAATATATTGTTTCATTATGAATCGCATCATAATTTATTTGGTTTTTATTTGTTAGAGTGGTGAAATTATTTATGATTTTTTTGTTTGTTTGTTTAATATGCAAATTTCAAAAAAGTTGTAATTTATCTCTAGAACAAAAAGAAAAAATTCCAATTTAAGGGTTGATTTTAAATATTTTGTAAACAAGAGTATGGGATGTTTAGGCCATGGCTCTATTTTTTAACAACAACAAAAAATTCATGTATGCTGGTATCAACACTTTTCTATTTGGGGGGTGTTTTTGGTGTTTTTTTTGCAAAAATCAACGTTTTTATGTCTAGAGTTCTCGTTCATAGTATAAAGTTCTCGTTTCATAGTATAAGTGGTTAATGATACAGGGCTTAGCAGAAATGAGATCAGAGATGGAATCTTATATAACGAGCTAAAAGCATGGAAGCCGGCTTCAGGCTCATTAGCGCAAGCGAGATCATAACAGATGCATATGCAATTTGAACACAAAGATGGGAGCCTTATCAGGGATGGCCAGAAATATATGAGGCTTCTTCTCAAAGTCATGGTAAATCTAAAAAGGCTCCCGAGACTATGATAAAAGCTCAGCATGGGCACCATAATGGCATAAGGGTGCTGACTAGGGTGACCCATGTTAGGTAGGCTCTGCTGTCGGACTGGTGCATGATGCATAAAGAGATGGCTAACACACCAATATCCAACAGGTTCGACCTTATGGCGAATTCGAATGGCAAAAGGTTAAAATGCAACATAATAGCAGGGAAGCCTAAACCTATATGCAAGGTTCCAAATATACCTGACATGGTCGCACATGTGTCAAAAAGGACTAGTAAGCTAGTATACATCTAGCTAAGAATCTTGTCTCCAAGAAACATTAGTACCAGGATCATATCTAAAACATATGTAAGGAAAGACCCGATACAAGTCACTATGGTAGAAATACTTTTAACTTCGCTATCATCAACATCAAGCATAACAAGGTAGAGTTTTCAAATGAAGACTCTATGGTACCCAAGCTCGAGGACTTACAATCAACAAGATCAACTTCAGGATGAAGATCAAAGTTGAAGGACATGATGGAATCTGCAGAAAAAAATTCATCATCACAGGAGTTGAAAATTCTAGAAGCAGAATCAAACTTAGAAGGAACACCGATTTGCGGATCTATAGGAGATTCCAAGGACTCAATAGTAGGAAGATCATACTTTAAGGTCAAACCGGGGTTGGACATAATTGCGACTGGATAAATATCCAAATGAATGGCAGGCTGTATTATGGACTCTAGGAAAACTTCATCGGAAGGAAGTATATCGTCCCAGATAGAACACATATCTAAACATTCAGATGGAGGTGTCACTTGGTCAAAAGCTGGGACTAAGTCCCAAGAAGATAAGCATGAACTCAGATACTCCTTCTCAGTAGCAGTTGAACTCAAAGAACAATATGCCATAAAATTCCCATGTGACATAGTAGTGCCTAATGACGAGGGACCTGAATGGTCTACAGTTGGGTAATAAGGAGGATCAACGAATGCAAGCTGGTCGATAGTGACGATGCTTTCATTATGAGGAAAATGCATCACACAAAAGAGTGTAGACACCACAGCATGCATAGAATAAATGTAATCACGCCTGAGGATCATATCAAAGTCCATAGGGTCCTTTAAAACCATAAAATCAACTAAGACTGTTTTTCCACCAAAGGTAACAGGTGCTTGACGGAGGAATCCGATCGGTTCACTAGGTCTTCTATCGAAGTTCAACGACCAATTAACACTTGGAATAACATTAGGGAAACCCAAATATCTCCAAGCATAAGCGGACAAGATACTAACAGAAGCTCCTTCATCAACAATGCATCGATCAACCATATGGTTCCCAATATCAACCTTTATTTGGAAAGGTGTCAAAGAAAGAAGACGAGGCTCAACTAGACTATTCCAATCAAATGAAACGGTCCTAGGGCTTGGTAGGGGTTCACATGGCACAGATGAAGTGCCCCCTTTTTTAGGAATATCCAAATTGGTAATGCAGAATACTTCAGTAGTAGGAGCATCAATCTCCGAAGGACTGATGGGATCGGTCGAAGATTGCATCGATTCGATCACTTGACTCTCTGAAGGAAGAGTGGGGTCGACCAAATATTGCATTGGTTCAACCACTTTATCAACCAAAGGTTGATCTTAATGCAGGGAATCTATAGAAAACTCAGGAACAGAGGTTCCTTCATACATGGACCACACTCTTTGTGCCTTTGGAATGGCAGGGCATCGGTGAGTAAGGTGATCTCCCTTACAAAGTTTACAATGGGAACTTTGGTTTCCGTCCTATAGGTCGAGACTCCTTTACAATGTTAGTACTCTTAGCATGACTAGCATTGGCTGACAACTTGCCCCCAGCATGACATGCAGTGGCCGGTTTCTCAAAAGCAGAAGAATTTTGAACTAAGGACCACACTTTTTGCACTTTTGGAAGTACAGGGCACAAGTAAGTAAGGTGGTCTCCCTCACAAAACTTACAAGGGAACTTAAGATTCTGTTTGTTGGGTTTGTTGACAATGTCAACTCCCTCAGCATGACTTGCAATGGCTGATCTGGTGTCTCTAGTATGACTCACAGGAACTAGTGACTTGTCATTAATATGACTAGCAGTGATCAATGACGTGTCCTCAACATGACTAACAGTGGTTGAAGACAAACTTTTAGTATGATTTTCAGTGACTAAAAGTTTTATCCTTGCATGATCTCCAGAGGATGGGTAGGTGCCGCCTGCATGACTTACAGAGGAAGGGTGCTTTCCCCTAGCATGTCTTGTAGAGGCTGGGTTGTTTCCCTCTTGTTTTGACATCTTCTTCTTCTTCTTCCTCCGTCTATTCCTTTTAGAATGCTGGCTACTTGTATTGCCACTTTCGCCACATGAGGTAGAAGGAGGAGGAGAAGATGTTACTGGCAAGGGAGGCATAGGGTTCTGATCCTCTTGATTTGAGGTGCTCACAAAAGAAGTGTCAGAAGCATGCAAGGCATTTGGAGTGGAAAACAACCAAACCGACATCCCAATAGTGAATCCAGGAAGACTCAGAGTAGCCATTAAGGGAGCACCAATGTTTCCACTGAATGGAACAACACAAGGATCCCCCGGAACATGGGTACCTTGATTGGAACTTGCTGGAATGCTAGACATAGTTTCCTGCTCAAATGAACAAGAAGTTCTCTAAGGCAAACTAAAACAAGTAGCACAAAGTGCACACCACTAAAAAAGGTCCTCAGTAAATCAAACCAGGCAAACAGATGCCTTCCGGAGAAGAGTTTGGGATAATGAGGGCCCATAACAGATCAACGAAGGATGAAAACAATTACCTGGGGTCCACAATATAATGACTAAAGGTGCAAGTGCTGGAATCACCCAACCGCCCTCCCAAAGACCTGCAAGGGATTTCCTCCCATGTCTGTCCTAGGTACAACAGATATACCCTCCGTTGTCACCTGTGTATAAACCTATGGTCATATACTAAGGATACCACAACACTGAAAACTCTTGGGGGAATAGTCATTGGTCAAATCAGAAGGCGTGGGTAGGGTAAATGAGCTCGAAACTCAAGAGAGTCCCCAAATGCGATCCAATCCTAGTATATGCTTGAAACAAAAAGTAGGAGGAGTATTCCCAACAATCTGATCTCACAAGACCTACTGCATAGATCCCAAGCAAGCTTTGAATGAAGTGGTTTTACCTGTGATAGTCAAACTACAATTTTTGCGTAATGTGTGATCTTGGGTGGTTTAAGGTGTTTTAAACCCAAGATCCTAACGAAGACTAGTTGGTGTAGTGTAACCTAGAAAAGAAAATGTTACTAGTACATTTTATTAGGGTTCATTTTAAAGGTTACTTGCTTACTCAAAAAGGTAGTGGGTGTGTGAGAGTGGTTATAATAGAGATAGAGTACTGAAAATGAAATATTTACCACCAAACAAATATTTTCTTTTCAATGCAAGTCTTAAAATTCTGATCTAGAATGCATATGCAAATGCAATTTTTAATCTTTCGAATGCAAAAAAGGTAAAAATAAAGTCTAAATGTACAAAATTAAACTCAAAACCTAAGAATGTAGCTATTCAAACCAATAAGTATGCAAAAGAAAACTTGTTCTTTTTTATGCAAAGCACTCTAAAATCTTTTAAGCCACTTGCAAGGTACTCTATTCAGAAAATGAATCAAAATTCTTTATGCTTTCAAAGGTAAGAAACAAAACTGAAACTAACCTATTATCAAATCAAAGCAAAGAAACTTTTAGGTTCTCTTTATGAAACAGTAAAAGCTACCAAATATGACTTTCAAATTCTTATTGATGTAAGCATGCCAAACATTGGGAAAAGAGTACAAAAACTACTTTTAGACCCAAACGAAGCAAATGACCTATGAAGAAGTATGTTTTGGTAAAGTCAGGTCTGCACATAAACAATGCAAACAAGGTCTTGAACAACAGCCTAAACACTTGAGCTGTCACTACAAAATAAAACTTAAAAGCATAAGGGAGGATAAAAAACCAATCTAAAAGATAAATTTCACTCAAATAGACACAAACAGGGTCAAGAAGACTCAAAAGGTTTCAACTCCAGTGGAAATGGGGCAAGCAGGTTCAGTCAGACTCAAATTAGGGTACAAAACACCAAACGGGTCCACAACCCCCCAACTTGGGTCAACAAGCCCCAAAACTTTCCAAACAAGCCTAAATTGATCAAAAGAGGTTCAAATCATGAATGTAGGATCAATAAAAGGATGGAAGACCACTTACAGGGGTTTAACACAGACCTAGGGTCATCAGGGACCATAAAAATGTAGCCAGAACCCCCAGATTTGGGTCCACAACCCAAAAAACTCAAAAATTTAAACCCAAATTTTGAGCGCTACTGTGTATGAAGGAAACTAGCGCCTAGGGCGCTACTATATTGCACAACAGTAGCGTACATATTGAAAAAATTGAAAAAATGGGGTTAAAATCCCCACACCTGGGTCCATAAGGGCTTGTAAGGGCCGGGAAGGGTCTGTAAAAGCCCAGCAGGGTCAAACAGAGCCTACTAACTGATTCTAATCAAGAAATTGAACAAATACCTTCAAACAAAACTAAATAAATGACCTTGGATACCCCTAAGCAGTTAGGCTTTCCCCAGTGGAGTTGCCATTCTATTGTGGGGAAAATGCACCTATAATTCAAGGGAGAAACTACCAACTTACAGTGATAAAGATAGACTTACGAGCATTCTGCAAGTACAACAAATAAATGAAGAGATTAGGGTTTAGAGATGTAGGCACCTCATTCAGAAGGTTGATCCTAGCTTTTCCTCCCTCGCTCTTCAATGCTTATCCAATGTCGCAATGCCCAGACCTGCAAAACAACTTGATACCTTTCTCAAATACATTTGACTACACATATAAGACGGATATTCATAATAGAAGAAGACATTAGATTATAAACAAACTGTAATAAAATCTGAGACACATTAATAGGTCATATTTGGAAAGAGAAAAACGTCTGATCTTTATTGATGAATGAAAGAAAGTACATAAAGTTATACCTTCCTTCAAGCTTGGCACTTCACGAAACCTAGATTCAAGGTCTCTTGCTTCTGTTCTCCAAGGATTCCAGCCTCTAATCAACTGTGCTAGTGTTTACCAAAACTAAGCACAAGAGAGGGGGATGTCCATTCCTCCAGCATAACTTTGTAATTGGGCTTAGTCTCCTCACATGGCCCTTCTACCCTCCTTATATAGTGAGTGAGGAAGAGGAAAAGAAGTTATAACCACTCAAAAGGTTTCCCAACCAACTTAACCTACTCAAATTTTGAGATTTTGACCAAAATAGGGGTGTACTCTACTCTAGAGTAGACAAAGTAGCGTACATATGGAGTTGAGCGCTACATTAATGAAGCAAAGTAGAGTACACACGCTACTTTCATGCCTGTGTACCAGCACTTATGTTGAAAAATGGCCCAAAACAGGCTTTTCTGCTCATTTTCAGTAGATGGTTTGGTCTAGAAAAATGTTCCTAAGGGTCATATACATCAAATGGGTCAAGAATGAGGTAATTTCAACCATTTTTAGTGTCTCAAATGACTCCTCCATCCACAAATGTCCTGCTTTGTGACTGAAACTTGATCTCAAGAAGTGTCGTCATGCAACCAAGGGAAGCAAGTGTTGTAACGGACGGAGAGGTGTCATTTCAAGCTATAACAATCAGTCCCTACTTAAAGAATTTGGGAGGATTTAACCCCTGTTTGTAAAGATTGCAATTTGACTAGCTTTGTCATCTCGGTAGGGCCTAAAACTTCCAAACCACTCCTACTCTTACCAAATCCTTTTGAATGTTGATCATTGTATCCATTGAACCTATTTTACTGTCATAACTCATTTTTGTACCCACCCAGTCTAGTAAGCATATGCTGGTGCGCCCAGAAAGCTTTGCGGTAGGCTTCAGCGGTAGTTGATGTTCGAAACATAAATGGCCCCAGTTCTTTGTGGTTAGGACTCTCCCTCTAATGTTATTATTTGTTGCTGCACATTTCCCCATACAAATTCTAGAACTGAAAGTTCATCCCACCATACTCAGATTCAGTCTCCATTCCCATGACTGACATCCTGCTCGGTTTGAAAAGATTGTTAAGAAATTATCCAGTGAATTTTATTAAAATTTGTGAAGTTGAGTTAATATCTTGGTTAAATATTTCCAAGGATACTACATCATTCACATGCATTCATACTTTTACTAAGGTAACGAGACAATCTAAAACTAATCATGATTGTACTAACCTCAATAATATGAAGACAAACATATTATAAACTTAATCATGAAACAAATTTCAAAACATACCTGTATCTTCTCAACTCATACCTATCGAGTAGTCTTCTCTATAAGGGTAAAACCCTAACCATCCAAGGTAGATCACTTGTAAACATCATATATATGTTCATGGTTCTATTATGATAGAATATCAGTGCCATTTAAACCTTCTTCATTCCTGCCCTATGAGTCTCCCAACTTTGCTAGGGTTTCTTCTTACTTGGGAACCCTAATCTTCAATCTCCTTCCTCCCACAACATTTTGATGGAGGATTAATATCTATGATGAATGGATTCCAAATCCATTATAAAAGATTATAATGTTGTATCAGGTGTCTCCAACATTGTATTAGGTCCTTCCAGACCTAAACACTGAAAACCCTAAGTTAGAGCTTCTTCTTCCTCTTCTTAGATTTCCTCTGTTGAGCCAATTCAGATGTGCCATATTGTTTCTAGTGTATCTCTACAATTTCGGATCTGCAGGGTTTGAAACTTTGGCCTATGGTAGCATGACCTGTCATATTTCCAACCCCACAGTTCTAAGCTTTAATGAATTCTCTAAGAGACAGTTATGCCAAGTGTCGCAACATGACCTGTTTATGGGATGAAAAAACATAGCTAACTTGTACGGAGTTCCACGTCTCACTATCTCAACTTCGACTTCTAAAACCTAGACCTGTGAAACTATGGTCCATTCCACATTTGTCACTTTTTACTAAATTTCATTTGGATATTCTTATCTCGATATATGACCTTTTTCCCTAGGTCACCTATTTAGGACTGCATTCTAGAAGAGGCCGAAACCCTAACTTGTACAGATCATAAATCACAAAGTACAATGAATATGAGGCTAATATTTGGACACAATACAGGGGGATGTTATATTCATCCTATAGAAGTTTCAGATCTTGAACCTTTACAAAAACGGATTTATAGTGAAAGTTCCACGATGACTAGTGTTTTCTATATAAAACCCTAACTTTCAAATTATCGCAAGTGAAGCAAGTGTCATAAGTGCCATACTTTGCCTTCCTTCATGCTAGCTCTGATACCATGTTAAAAATAAATATGATAAGATATATAACATAAGTATTACATTCAATTTCATATCTATAGCATATACAGGATCACTAAAATAACAACAAGCACAACATAAACACAAGAGACACAATTTATCTTGGGAAACCCTCATGGGGTAGAAAACCTAGCAAAGCTTCCTCAATATAGAATACCAGCAAATAAAAAGATGTAATACCAAAACATGAGCTCCTTCTTCTCCATAGAAGATCTCTCTCTATCGTATGTGCCAATCACAATTGAGTGAATCAGTGTGTGAGTGTGATAAATGAGGAACACACCTCCTCTATTTATACACTACTCCAACTTAACTTACTAACTAGGTCAGCCCCAACTTTTACCACTGGGGATGTAAACACCCCATTACAACTGACCCTAGGTCGACCCCACTAGGGAAGTCTAATAACCCAACTTACCACATTTCGACGGAGTAATAAACATCTACGGATATACAATAAGGTCTTCACAGAGGAATGAAACATCTTTAGAATAATAAAGTACAAATATAATATTCTTAGAAGTTACAATATTTCAACACAAGTCTCTGGAGATGTGACTACAAATAAAACAAAAAGCCTCATATATCTTTTTCGGGTACTTTGATTTCTCAACAACTGCCTGAGTTTTTGACCTCCTTTCCCATTGTGATCCTATACAGACTATTGTTGTGCAAGACAATATTCATATCTTCCCTTCAATCCATATAATTCAAGGGTGTCAGGATTCTTGTTGTCAAAGGAGCATTCGAATTGTCCGTATATAGTTGATGGAGCAAATGCAAACTACTACTACTGCCACTACTGCACTGAAAATTTCTCAAAATATTTCAAACATTTCTCAAAACAAAGATAAACCAGCTTTGCTAAGATTTGATACCATGTGAAATTATATGACACAACATATCATTGAGCCTAGGAAAATCTCACAATGAAAGAATTAGCAAGGAAGCAGAATTGCAGTGAAATATAGCAAGAATTGAGTAGTAAAATAAAACATGCAAAGAAACTCATATGTGCATCAAAACTTGTGTAATATTCCATTAATCAGTATATTCAAAGAATATGTAACAAAATATAGAATTCGATTACCCAGGATAAATTCGAATCAATCTTAGTCTAGCATTGGAATTATCCCCATTACAATGCTATGAAGGTTCCAAACTCAATTAAATGTTAGTTCACTGAAGCCACTATTAGTTAAATGAACACGAAGGGTGCATCAATTATTTTCTCATGAAAATCATGCTATAGAGGCCACATTAGCTGACAATCAGTGGCAATCAGAGCTCAAATCCCCCACTACAGTCATGAACTCAGGTGGCCTGAACCAGATCACTGAGGTAGCTCCTAAAATGTAGGGAAATGAGTATGGATGGCCTCAATTCATGCATAAATGGCGCATCAAGTGGAAAATGAGTCCTGTATGACATATGCACACCACTAGGGGGTCAACAACATCATCCAATACTAGGAAAAATAAAAATTACAAAGGTGGACAAAGGTTGGATTATTAATTATCCTAACACACTTCTGTCTTGATTCTGCACTGAAGATATCTTACTATATTCATTTCGAATGTGATTTCCTTTGTGCAATAAATTTTCATCTGGATAGTTTACTACTCTTCGACAAAACGTAGCCTTATTTCCAGAAACATCACATGCATAACATCTCTTAGTTTGACAATATTTTGCAATATTACCAAAACGATTGCATCTTGTGCACTTCACCCTATTGATCCTTCTTCGGTTAATAATTCGAAAAGTGTTGTAGTTGAAGGAATCATCATCCCTGAAGAAATTAACATGATTAAGGAACTGTTCTCTGTCACGGACCTTCTTTGATTCCTTTTCATAACCAAGGCTTGTTTTGTCTTTTGGTGGTCTCTGATTGTCTAGAATTTTGTTCAAGATTGATGTGTTATCTTTGAACTTGTCTTTTACCTCATCATCAATACTATCCTTGTTTTCTTGATGTGTGAAAATCACTATGAGATCTTGGACTTCTTTCTTTCCCTTCATTTTAATCAAATTTTCTTTTACACGGAGTATCCCTTTGCCATTCTCCTCAAGCTGATTTGTTAGGATCCCGATTCTATGTACTAATTCTTCCAAAGAAGCTTTCAAAGAAGCTTTATCTTCCTCAATAACTTATACCTTGTCTTGTGCACAAATCAATTGAATCTCATAGTTGGTTACATTTTCACGAACTTTTGCATCAAGATATTCTTGAAATGTCTTGTCCTATTCTTCATACTTCGACAACTATTCCTACAAGAATTTATTCTTCGTTGTTGACTTATTTAAGTCATCCAGACCACTAATCAATTCACCTTCCCATTCAATGTCTGCAACATCTTCATCTTCTTCAGATTGACTATCAATATTGACCTTGGCAATTGGCTTTGGTGGTGTTTTGAATGATCCACTAAATAATTATTTGTCTAGTGATCCTAGTTTGCTCTATTCAAATAGAATATTCTACGAACTAATATTATTCTTTTCATCATTTCTTTCTTCTTCCACAAAGGCGATGAAAATTACTTCTTTCGGTTCTTCGTGCAGTCGCTTCCTTCATATGCATTGCTTCCTTACCTAGTGTACAGACTTTCCTTTGTTTTGGAATCCCCTTTTTATTTTCAGGTTTGAATTAAGATCGCATAGTTTTCTGATCATACAAACTAGATTCTTCGTCGTTATAACTGTCTCCACTTTGTTTGTAAGGGCACTTAAAGGAATAATGACCTACTCCTCCACATTTGAAATGTTTGAAGGGAAACTTGTTATTTTACTTACCTCGTCCTCTTTTCAGATTTTTGACAAATGATTCCTCATCATCCGACTCATCATAACAATATTTGTCATTACCATGCTTATTCTTTCTAGTGGCTTTAAAAGTAGATTCCTTTATTAGGGGAGTCTCTTTCTCAGTTCTCATCTTGTATGCAGTCAAAATCCCCTGAAGCTTGTCCTTTGTCGGGTCTTAAAGATTAGCTTGGTATTCTAACACAAACACCTTTGCATAAAACTTTGAGGGTAAAGTTCTCAATACTTTATGTACCATGGATTTTTCTTCCAAAGTAACCCAAATACTTTTGATAGAATTAAATATCTCATTTACTCTTAAGAAATAGGAGGTAATGTTCTCTTCATCTTTCATTCTCAGATATTCAAATAATCCATAGCTATACAACTTTGCTTTATTTAACCTTTCGTCACCTTCATAGACACCTATGAGCTTGTACCAAACCTCCCTATCTGAGGTGCAATGCATAACCTTCATGAATTCGTTAACTCTCAAACCAAATAATAGTGTATTTATAGCTTTTGCATTGCTTTCATAGATTCTCCTTTGGGTTGGATTCACTGGTATGCCTTCTGGGACATTGTAACCGTCAACTATAGATTTCCAAACATCTACTCCTAGTGATTGCAAGTATACTTCTATTCTAACCTTCGAGAAGGTATAATTGGTGTCATCAAACCTTGGTGCTCTATTACTAAAAATACCTTCTTGCTTGACGACATCTGCACAATGATCAATCTTCCAGATGTTAATACGTTACTGAAGACACCCGCTCTGATACAAATTGTTGGAATTGATTTAATACTGAGAGGGGGAGTGAATCAATATTAGTGTATTTATTAGCAATTTTTACCTTCTTTAATATATTAGTATTAAATTAATCTTGATATTTAGTTATGCATCCAATATAAACAAATTTATTCATCCATATATGCACCAAGACAAAGAACACAAAACACACAGGATTTTGTACATGGAAATCCAATTGGGAGAAAAAAACAAAATGATTTTTTGTAATGAAAATAATACATTCAAGGAAGCACCGAATTCTTGTATTTACCATAACCAACTAGAAGGAGGATCCGACACCCTAGTGTTATAGGAACTGACCCGAAGGAAGCTCCAACTCCATGTGTTCTCCAACACAAACAGGAAGGAGGCTACAACCTCCTACTCCCTTCCTCGTCCTGTCTCCTAGATATCTAATATAATATTTTGAATTACTGAACTTTCAACTCGCACACACTTCTGGTCTTCTTATATTAGTTCTTTTGTGCACTAACTTCATATGAAGACAGTTCATTGTCACTGTGCTGCATACATCACTTGACTTCCCATTCCTTCGATTCTACACTTTTGTTGATGTCTTACTTCATGTAATGTGTGTTACTGAGGCTGCAGTCTGTGCTAAGGTGTACATTGTCGATTTGTTGCTGCACAACTGCACTCACCAACTGATATTGTGCTTTCAATTGATCATTTGATGTTCTGAGATAATGCGCCAATAACATATGGAAATAACCACTTACTTTGATGTGTCTATTATGTTTAAGTGCAATAGTATTTTAGATAATCTACGACATACTGTGCACCAAGTGATTCATCCTTTTGTTTTACCGCACTTGTATCAGATCCTACTCATCATGACGCGCTTACTGGATCCTGTTGTTGCTATGTCATTTCACATCAGATGGACATCTCAACTCTTCAAACTTCATTTCAAATTTATTGCATCAACCAAACATCAGTGCATCATCTGATATACCTTGGTTCTATCTCTGCACTTCTATCATACAACATTTGTGACTGTTTTTGTGCTATCTACAATACTTTCAATCAGTACCCACACACGTGCGCATACTTCTTTGTTCCATGATTTCAGTATTTGTGCATTCGTCACAGATCTAAAACATAATTTTGTGCACCATCAGTATTTCATCCTGCTACATGTGTGCACTTGGCTCCTCACGAGATCATGTTGTTCTATCCTTGAGCCCTTGATTCCCTGAATATAAATCAATATCTTCCAGTTGAAGCTCTACGATATCTCCATCAAGCTTACTTCAAATCTCCTTCCTGTATCTCTATTTATACATGTCCTGCACGAATTGTATGTCCACAAGTTGCTTGTGGCATCCCTTCTTCCATACTTCACGGATTGTGCTTTTTCCACATGTCATGTTTTGTGCTATTGATGTTTCATCCTTTGTGGGTCTTGCGCACCCATGGTCCATGACTTAGTGGAACTTACACCTTTGTGGTGTACTCTTGTGCTCTTGATGTACCATTGCATTGAGGTATGTGCGCATTCTTACTCTTCGACTTGATGAGTCTTTGACCTTTGGTGTACCATCCCTTGTGGGTATTGCACCCCTGATGTATTAATGCTTTGCGGAATCTACACATAAACTAACTTCTACTTGGTGGGACTTTGACCTTGCAATATCATCATGTGTGGGACTTGCGCACCTATTGTATCATTTGCTTGTTGGATTTGCACATAAACAACTTCAACTGTTGCACCCTTATTGGAACTTATGCGCCCTTTACTGACTGAAAGAATATTCTGATTGGTATGGCTTGCACACTTTCAGGAAAGTCCAACCATAAGATGTTTCTTACTATTTTTGCACTCCCGATCTTGGACAAATCAATGCTTGCACATTCCAGAGTATTTTTGCGACATGCTTGCACACGTGTACCTTCGCTTGACCAACTCCTTCGATGCTTCATCACATGTACCTTTTTACAACCAATTCTTTGACCGATTCCTTGAGAGAGTATGACTTGGTGGAATTGATATCTACACAAGTACCACATGCATTAGGATACATTACTTATGTGCTTATTTGAACTAGGTCTTGATGATGTACCTTCCTTGTGTACTTCTTCAAACTGATCATGCATGATGTATCCTTGGACACACATCTTCAAAATGGATGCAACTACTAGATATACTTCTTCAAACTTGAATCCATATCCTTCACCATCTTGGATATACTTCTTCAAATTGGCTCCCATATACTTCTTTAATCTAGCATAGGAATGTTGTAACCACTTTGACATCAATTGACATCAATGACTCAAACTAAATCAATTGACATCCTCTTTGACATTAGTTGACATCAATGACAACCAAAGTTCAACACAACTTCAATCTTTTCACTAGTGTCGATAATTTCGTTGACATGCTTTTCAACACAACCTTCATTTTTTGCAAATTCAGTGTTGCATTATTCAAACATAGTTTTTTCATGATTTTTAAATTCTAAGTCTATAGCTACAGTGCAACCTTTTTCTTATTTCAAAGCTTCTTCTTTACTGCAAATTTATTCATTATCAATTATGCTCTCAATTTCTCCCTCAATCTTAATTGTGTCTTTAATTCCTACAATGTCTATAGGGTTGTTTTTTATTTTCTTTTCTAGGAGCAAAGTGGCTACATTCAACTTCTATTGTACCTACATATACACAAACATTAAATTCATTTAAAAATTTCAATGCCTCCATGGGCATGTCCTCCATATATGGTGGGTTCTCATCCTTTTCATGGATGTCCTCTTCATTGAAATGTTCAACATTTATTAATGTTTCTACTTATCTCGATTGCAATTTTTCATACCCATTTTCTATAAACTAAGATATTCTACCATCATTAACATTTCTCCATCCTCAAACTGTTTCAAACTTAACAAAATTTGAATGAGCTTCTTCTTAGCTTCAACTTTCACTTTGGTTTTGGATTACAATCCATGATTTCAAGAAATTCACCATGAAAATATGGAATATTTCCATTATATGTTTCTACTTCATTTTCTTTGATACCTCCTTTAACCCAAAGTGTCACTCTAGTTACCTTTTTTACGAAGTCCCTACTATCGCACAATTGATTACTGACAATCTTAATTCCTTTATTAGTAAGTATGTATTTCCTTTTCATCATATCCTTTATCAAACCTTGGTATCCTCCCTTGTTTTGAAATTTGATTCACATTTATTGACCTGCATCAACTTCCATCGATTCTATATTGTTTAGAAATCTTCTCAACCCTTCACAGTTTTTTGTTGCATCTCTATACACTCTTCCTATCATTGCAACTTTTAATTCCTTCTTGTAACCCATTTCCTTTTCTTACCTACAAATTCTTTGAAATTCTTCTGACCTCCAAGTCAACTTAAAATTTTCTTTCATTCTCTACCTCTTCAAGTCTTTCCTTTTCCTCTTTATCTAACTTCCATTCAATAACTCACTTTTCAACCAAGTGGATGGAAAAAATTCTTTCGACGAATTTAGACCTTCTTCTCTCTTCACTCAACCACGTTAAGGGTATACTTCACCAGTTGCATATGTACAAGTCAGTTCTACTCTTATAACTCAAACTTTTGTTTATATTTGTTTGAACAACTGACCTCAATTAGGAAAGTGATTGAAAACAAATAGACTTCCTACTTCTCTAGTGTAGGGAATGAACACAAAAATATAAACACACTCTTGTAGATATACAAACATGTTCTCCAAAATTTCAAGTTTCTTCTTCAAATCAACATTCACGCTCACAATCAAACAACTATAACCTTATAATACAAGTGGTGACTTGCACCCAACCACAAACAAACTTGAGATCCTCCCAATCCAAGGGACTTCTCCACGTTAAATCATGCAAGACTAACTTCTAACAACTATGAGTTCAGTAGGCTCCAAATCAAAATTGGATAAGCAAACAACAATACATACAGACCCCTTGTTTTTTAACCTTGACCAACAAACAACAACTAGTAATAAGCTACCAAGGTTACAACCCTTCATGAACAACAATTCAACAAATTCATCTAAAAATTAATGTAAACAATAGTAATAAAACCAATATTGAAATCAACTCACATTCAATACATTTGGACATTATAATCCAACAAATTCACAATAGCAACAACTATGCTTCACTATCTTAAACCCATACATACTCAGTCAAATATTTTTCTACAAACTAGGTTCTATAGGCCTTTATATCAAACTCATAATTTTTATTGAATGTACAATGCGACAATGAATTTACACCCTAAATTTTATGCATCTTCCCTTTTAGGATATACCAGAGTGAAGGGGTCTTTTTCCATTGTTAAAGGCCATGTCTAAGTTTGTTTATGTAAAAGTATAGTCTAGTGTAGCTCATGACCCATGGTCTGGTCATGGAAGGTCCTCTTGGTTTTCATTCCAAGGAGTCTTGTCTTATTGGATTTGCTAAATGCCCCTTGATGGGAGGAAATCCCCCATCATGTTGGGCCATTTTTTCCCTAGGTTAGTATTCCAATGCTTCTTGGTATGGGCCCATTACGACACATGGCTTAGGGGATCCTACCCACACTCACGTTTATGATATGTAGAAGGTGATTGCATGTGTAAAGGTTGTCATACTTGATTTAGCACACTTCATTTATGCCAACTTGTATGACCCCTCCTCTTGGTTCATAGGTGCACACTTCAACGTGATGTCATCCTCTTGAAGAAGCCTTACCTTGATAATGGGGGATGACGTTGAGGGATCTTCTACACTGTTGGGTTTAGTTGGACATGATGTTCTCCCTTGGATCATACTTAATTCGAATGAATCCAATTGCATCGTTATATCATTATTTTTAGCATTTTTTGGTTTAGTCCCCAGCTTGTGGAAAACCCTAACTTATTTAACTTTTTAATGAAGTAGGTTCTAAAGTTAGATAAATCTAGGAAGCTCTATATAAATAAAGGCTTATAGCATTCATTTGAAACAAGACAATGGTTCTAATTATTTACTTTTTTCTTCTCTTGGTATAATGGATCATTTGAGTGAGGCGCACCTCTCTTTTTCGTAAGTTTCTATTGTGATGAATGGTGGACAGGGAAAACTTTAAAGATCCACAATTTTCTTAAAGTGTAGAAAACTTGGCGAATCTTACCAATTCTTAAAATTTCCAACCATAAAATGTTGGGAAATATTGTTCTAAAAATATTCAAATTTGTAAAGGTTTTATATAATTTCTAGACAATTTTGGTGATTTTTAGACTAGTTTTTTTTATCCGACGGAATTTGGGTGAATCAATTTAGAAAAAAATGGGAATTGGTGAATTGTTTTTTGGAAAAACGTCAAAAATTATCCCATGGGATAAATTTCGCCCCTAATTTTTTCCCTGGCCCAATTCCTCCAATGGATCGGATGCTACACTTCATCTTTGGTTTCAAGATGTTCTATTTTCTATATGGATTCTATGGGTATAATAAACTCTTAGTCTCTCATGGGGATAATCTAAAAATTGATTTAGAATGGAATTTGGGACTTATCCTTATTGCAATATTCTCTTTGGACTAATAAATGTAGGTGCAAAATTCCAGATGGAAATGTATCTAGATTTTCAATAAATAAACTGGTTTAAGTTTAAGTAGATGATGTAACAATATTTTCAAGAAATAAACAAGATCACATTCATCATCTCGAAGAGATATTTGATCAATGAAATCGATATGGTATCTCATTGAATTCTAAGAAGAAGGTTTTTGTTGTGACTAAAGTTACATTTCTTAGGTTTATTCTTTCAAAATACTGAATCATGATTGAAACAAAAATAACCAATACTATATCTTAGCTCATGCTTCCTCATAACAAAAATGCCATGTAGTCTTTCCTTGGAATGATTAATTTTGTGAAGAGATGTTAGGATATTCCTATACTCCATCCTAGTCTTACTAGCATTTTCATCATTTGCATTTTCAGTCTTGCATGCATTTTTGCATGCATCCTAGTCATTAGTCCCAACACCTAGCGCCTAGTTAGCTAGCCCCGGGAGCTTCTCACTTATTAGTTTCAACCCTCCTAGTGCTTAGTGCACCCTGCATGCAGTTTCATGCATCTCATGCACCCTCTCTCACTTACCATTCAGTTGTACTTTAGTTATCTTTAGTTCTTTCCTTGATTTAAGGCTAGACTAACTCTCAACTGACTGTATCACTCCGATGGACCTCTAGTGAGACTAGACTTCCCATTTTGACTCCAATTAGCTCCTCATGGTCCCTCCACTGAGCCTCCTTCATTTAGTTAGTGGCAGTTACACTCAGTTACACCTACCACACTCAGTTAGACTCAGTTTGACTGATGGTTGACAGTTACTTGTGCATTGATGACTCCACTGATGATGATGAAGACTTTTAGTTGTGCTCCGATGACACTCCAGTGATATTTTGATCTATCCATGCAGGCTAATTTGAATTACACCCTTCGTATTCGAATCCCATGCATTGTATCATTACTATTTTACTATTTTGATTAATGAAACATGTGTAAATATTCTGCTCCTCTCTGAGTTCCATTGGATCTATGTTATGCTGCACTATTCTTCTTCTATTTTCCTAAATTCTTTCATTGTGAGGTTTACATCATCTCTTTGGATCCACTATGAGTATTTTCACATGGTATCAGAGCCATTTGAGAGTATATTCTACCTCCATTCTTGAGATTTTTTTGCAGGTATTTCGAAGTTCCAGTAGTTGCAATAGCAATAGTAGCAGTTTCACTTTTGCACTTGTTCTAATAGTCAAGATGAGCAATTCAAATGCTCCTTCCTCTCCCATAATCCTCACTCCCTTAAATTACTTTGATTGTAAGAGTGAGATGATATTATTCTTGTGTACTAGATAGCTATACATATTGGTAATGGGAAAAGAAAATGAACCACATTCAACTGCAGAGAAAACAAAGCATCTAAATAAAATGGATGAAGCCTTTGGTTACATATGCCTTCATATGTCTAGATATCTATTGTTTCATTTTGAAGGATTGAAGACTCCAAATGAGTTATGGACAAAATTGGAGAGTCTTTTTGGAAAACAAGATGGGACAAGAGGCCATGCTCTCAAAAATGAATTGGTTTCCCTACAACCTGGCAATTTTGAGACCATTCAAGAATTCTTCTCAAAATTTAAGAAATTGGTTTTGCAATGCAAGCATTGTGGCATCACTAAAACTGATGAACAATTGGTGCTTTCGATTCTGAGCAAACTAGGATCTCAATTCTCTGTCTTTGTATCTAACTTCCATTTTGGACAAATGTCAATTCCTAGATGGAAGATACCAACCTTAGAAGCCTTACTAAATCTCTCATTCAAGAAGAGGACAAATTGATTCAAATGGGTTCCATCAAGGCCTCCAAAGATCTAGCTCTTCTAGCTGGAGAAGCAAGTAGGATGAATGTGAAAGGGAGGCAAAAAGACAAGGATAAGAAGCCATCTAAATCCAAGCTGAATGATAAGTCAAGTCCATCAAAAGGATCCTCCAACTCCAAGAAGGACAAACATAAGAGATATGAATGTCCCTACTGCAAGAGAGGATACCATCCTGAGAAAGCTTGCATGCACAAGAAAATAGACAAACTAACCAAGCTTCTTGAATAGAACAAAATTGCTATTCCAAAAGATGCAAAGATGTATGATTCTAGAAGTGGATCTGATGGTCATGAGGATTGCCATGCATTGATGGATGGTTTTTCAAAATCAAAGGCCCTCCTCATAGAGTATGGAGCCTCCAACCACATGGTTTCCTCCGAAGAATCATTTTCCTCTTTAGATCTCAAATATGGGCCTACTATTCACATGGGAGACAACTCTCAGATCTCTGCCAAAGGATTGGGTGCAGTACATATGGGGCATGGAAAGTTCAAGAATGTTCTAATTGTTCCCTCTTTGACATCAAATTTGTTGTCTGTATATCATATGACTCACACCGGATCACCTAAGAAGGTGACTTTTGGTCTTGACACAGTTGAGATTACAAATATCTCTATTGGGAAGACTATAGTGAAAGGGTTTGCAAATCATGCCTCCAAGGCATATTAGTTCTCTCATTTTCTGCCCTTCTCTCTTCCTACTCCTTGGGAATCTGATGAAGATTCAAGTGACTCTTCTTCTAATGAAAATGAATATGAAGATCTTGATGTTGGGATCAAAGCTCAAGAACATTCAGATTCAGATCCAGAACCAACACATGTTCTCAATCCAGAGACAAGGCCAATATGGGCTCACATAGTCCTTGCACATACTAAGAACACAGTTGAGGATTCATTTGATTAGAGAACTACTAGACTTCAACATCATGCAAACCTTGCATTACGCCATCTACCTCTCCATGAGAGATGCATCATGATGGTGGGGTTCTCTCTTCCATCCCTTGGGAAGACTCATCATCATCCATTCGTTCCAGTTGGAGAAAGAATTCTTGAAAGACTTGCTTCGTCCAATACATCCTCTACATAGTGGGAGGCACATCAGAAGACTAGATCCAGATCTAGCACCTCCGTTTGCATCCTACAAAGGATTAGCTTGCCAAGTTTTTTGCAAAATTTTTCACTGATGAAAGCTTCCTTCCTTTCTGCTTAGTATGATGGCTCTTTGAGTTATTTACTATTCTTTTGAGGGGGGGTATTTTTTCCATGAGGTTTTCCCCATTTCCTCGGTTTATGGACAGTTCTTATTTTATCATTTATTTGATTGTATTGGGTGACCTTTGGTCCTAGTTACCAGGGCCTAGGATGGATTAAGGGGGGGTGTTAGGATATTCCTATACTTCATCCTAGTCCTACCAGTATTTTCATCATTTGCATTTTCAGTGTTGCATGCATGCATGCAATTGCATGCATCCTAGTCATCAGTCCCAACACCTAGCCCCTAGTTAGATAGCCCTGGGAGCTTCTCATTGGTCATTTTCATCCTTCCTAGTGCTTAGTGCGCCCTGCATGCAGTTCCATGCATCTCATGTGCCCTCTCTCACCTACCATTCAGTTGTACTTCAGTTATCTTTAGTTCTTTCCTTGATTTAAGGCTAGACTGACTTTGAACTTACTGTATCACTCCGATGGACCTCTAGTGAGACTAGACTTCCCATTCTGATTCCAGTTAGCTCCTCACGTGCCCTCCACTAATCCTCCTTCATTCAGTTAGTGCCAGTTACACTCAGTTAGACTCAGTTTGACTGATGGTTGACACTTACTTGTGCATTGATGACTCCACTGATGATGGCGAAGACTTCTAGCTATGCTCCAATGACACTCCAGTGATCTTTTGATCTCTCCATGGAGGCTAATTCGAATTACACCCTTGGTATTCGAATCTTGTGCATTGTATCATTACTGTTTTACTATTCTGATTAATGAAATATGTGTGAATATTTTGCTCCTATCTGAGTTCCATTGGATCTATGTTCTGCTGCACTAATCTTCTTCTATTTTCCTAAATTCTTTCATTGTGAGGTTTACATCATCTCTTTGGATCCACTGTGAGGATTTTCACAAGAGATTCATTCCTAGTTTTTCCGAAATGGTAAAACCTCTTCAAGATATGATTAAGAAGGATTCAATATTTAAATGGATTAAGAAAGAAAAATATTTGAATCCATTTCCATTATATAAGCAATGTTGAATTTAAACCAAATAGACAAGCAAGATCTCTGAAAGTAACACAATCACAAGATAAACACACTATATATCCTGGGAAACCCTCATGGGGTAGAAAACCCAGTAAAGCTTTCCTCAATAAGATGATCAACCAAAATACAAGATGTGCTCCTTCCTCCTAAGTCTCCTTAGCAGATCTCCTCAACTAGTGCGCACTCTTCCACAAGTGAGTGAGTGATCTAATGAGGAGTTCACCTCCTCTATTTATACTTGAATCTCAACTGACTCATAGACCTGTTGGGGCCGACCTCACCTGGAGAAGTCTAATAACCCCTAAAATATAACTACAGGGCCGACCCACACATGGTGGGTCTAATAACCCTAGTTAATACTAACCATCGGAGGAATAAACATCTCCGGATACATAATAGGGTTACCTCGGAGGGATGAAACATCTCCGGAATAATAAAGTACAAATATAATATTCTTTGAAGTTACAATATTTAACACTCCCCCTTAACGAGAAGGATATTATAACAGCATCTGCAGGAGCAAGGAGTCACTACACATGATACATCTATAAATCATTGGAAGCTTTCTTCAAATTGTCTTCATCAGTAACTCAAGCAGTTACTGGTACATCACAGTCAATCATTAACATCACGATCAGCAGCATCGTCATCACACGATCAGTAGCATCGTCATCATACGATCAGCAGCATCGTCATCACACGATCAGCAGCATCGTCATCACACGATCAGCAGCATCGTCATCACACGATCAGCAGCATCGTCATCACACGATCAGCAGCATCGTCATCACACGATCAGCAGTATCGTCATCGCACGATCATCAGCATCGTCATCACACGATCATCAGCATCGTCATCACACGATCATCAGCATCATCATCACACGATCAGTAGTATCGTCATCATACGATCAGCAGCATCGTCATCACACGATCAGCAGCATCGTCATCACACGATCAGCAGCATCATCATCACACGATCAGCAGCATCGTCATCACACGATCAGCAGCATCGTCATCACACGATCAACAACATCGTCATCACATGATCAGCAGCACACAATCAGCAGCATCATCATCATACAATCATATTTAAGACTATCCCTCCTGGATTTGCTGTCTAAGGATGATTAGTCCAACCACAATCATATTTAAGACTATCCCTCCTGGATTTGCTGTCTAAGGATGATTAGTCCAATCACAATCATATTTAAGACTATCCCTCCTGGATTTGCTGTCTAAGGATGATTAGTCCAATCACAATCATATTTAAGACTATCCCTCCTGGATTTGCTGTCTAAGGATGATTAGTCCAACAATTCATTTAGGACGATCCTTCCTTTCAGAATTACTGGATTTACTGTCCAAGGATGATTTAATCCCACAATTCGTTTAGGACGATCCTTCCTTTCGGAATTACTGGATTTACTGTCCAAGGATGATTTAATCCCATCACAATTCATTTAGGACGATCCTTCCTTTCGGAATTACTGGATTTACTGTCCAAGGATGATTTAATCCCTCCACAATTCATTTAGGACGATCCTTCCTTTCGGAATTACTGGATTTACTGTCCAAGGATGATTTAATCCCTCCACAATTCATTTAGGACGATCCTTCCTTTCGGAATTACTGGATTTACTGTCCAAGGATGATTTAATCCCACCACAATTCATTTAGGACGATCCTTCCTTTCGGAATTACTGGATTTACTGTCCAAGGATGATTTAATCCCACCACAATTCATTTAGGACGATCCTTCCTTTCGGAATTACTGGATTTACTGTCCAAGGATGATTTAATCCCACCAACTGTCCACTAAGGACTTCATTCTCGGAGACCTTACGTCTACGGTTCTCTTTAGGGCTGAAAGCCCAGGGATGATCCAATCCCCTCAACTGTCCACTAAGGACTTCGTTCTCGGAGACCTTACGTCTACGGTTCTCTTTAGGACTGAAAGCCCAGGGATGATCCAATCCTCTCAACTGTCCACTAAGGACTTCATTCTCGGAGACCTTACGTCTACGGTTCTCTTTAGGACTGAAAGCCCAGGGATGATCCAATCCCCTCAACTGTCCACTAAGGACTTCATTCTCGGAGACCTTACGTCTACGGTTCTCTTTAGGGCTGAAAGCCCAGGGATGATCCAATCCCCTCAACTGTCCACTAAGGACTTCATTCTCGGAGACCTTACGTCTACGGTTCTCTTTAGGACTGAAAGCCCAGGGATGATCCAATCCCCTCAACTGTATTCTTATCCATACAGGTACAATCATGTATCACATCAAACCATGTATACATCTCATCAAAACATGTACATATCAAAACATGTATACATCACTGATCACATCAAAACATGTGTACATCAAAACATGTATACATCACTAATCAAAACATGTACACATCACATCAAAACATGTGTACATCAAAACACGTATATATCACTAATCAAAATATGTACACATCACATCAAAACATGTGTACATCAAAACATGTATACATCACTAATCAAAACATGTACACATCACATCAAAACATGTGTACATCAAAACATGTATACATCACTAATCAAAACATGTACACATCACATCAAAACATGTGTACATCAAAACATGTATACATCACTAATCAAAACATGTACACATCACATCAAAACATGTGTACATCAAAACATGTATACATCACTAATCAAAACATGTACACATCACATCAAAACATGTGTACATCAAAACATGTATACATCACTAATCAAAACATGTATATATCAAAACATGCATACATCACTAATCAAAACATGTACACATCACATCAAAACATGTGTACATCAAAACATGTATACATCACTAATCAAAACATGTACACATCACATCAAAACATGTGTACATCAAAACATGTATACATCACTAATCAAAACATGATATGTAAGAGTTCTAAATCTAAATAAGTGTCGGTAGCTAACAAAACAGAAAGTAAATGAAAGTAATACTATGCTACTCCCCCTTTCGAGGAAGGTCCTTCTGAACTAAACCAAGCTTGTCTCGAAAGTACTCAAACTTCACTCGAGACAGAGGTTTAGTTAAGATATCAGCAACCTGCTCCTCGGTGCTTATGTACTCGAGCTTGATGGCTCCTCTCTGCACCATGTCTCGTATATAGAAGTAACGGATCTCAATGTGTTTTGACTTATCATGGAACACAGGATTTTCAGTCATCTTAATGCAGCTTTGATTATCACACATAATCACAGTGGGATCCATTTCTAAGTCAAAAATTCCAGATAAGAGTTTCCGAAGCCACACTGCTTCACAGCTGGCAGAGCAAGCAGCTATATATTCTGCTTCAGCGGTACTGAGGGCCACACTAGATTGCTTCTTGCTGAACCAGGAGACCATGGCAGATCCAAGACCATAACATCCACCTGAAGTACTTTTTCTGTCTGAGACACTACCTGCCCAATCAGAGTCTGAGAAACCATGCAACTTGAGTTCATTGTCTCCAAGATAGTAAAGGCCAAAGTCCACTGTTCCTTTTAGGTACCTCATGATATGCTTTGCAGCTATAAGGTGAACCTTTCTAGGTTCTACTTGAAACTGACTGAGAGTATTTACAGCAAAGCATATATCAGGCCTAGTATTTGTCAAGTACATCAAAGATCCAATGATTTGTCTATACAGGGTTATATCCACTTTTTCTGATGAATCATTAGCTAACAGTTTTAAGTTGGAGTCCATGGGAGTGGCCATAGCCTTACATTCCAACATATCAAATCTTTTGAGGATCTCCACAGTATACTTACCTTGATTTAGAAAGATTCCTTTTGGCTCTTGCCACACTTCTAGGCCTAAGAAGTAGTGCATTAGTCCGAGATCTTTCATCTCGAATTCTGAAGAAAGCTTCTTCTTGCTTTCAATGATTTGTTTCTCATTTCCTGTTAGAAATAGATCATCTACATATAATAGCAATATAACAGGTTCATCATTCATTACTTTAAGATAGAGGTTTGGGTCAGCTTTACTTTTGGTAAAGCCCATGCTTAAAAGGAAACTGTCAATTCTTCCATACCAAGCTCTGGGAGCTTGCTTCAAGCCATATAATGCCTTTTTCAGTTTGCATACATGGGTCCTTCCGTCTTTGACCTCAAAACCTTGAGGTTGTTCTATATATACTTCTTCTTCAATTACACCATTCAGAAAAGCTGTCTTAACATCCATTTGGTGTAGTTTCCATTTCATCATGGATGCAAGTGCCATGATAGTTCTAATTGAAGTATACCTAGCAACAGGTGCAAAAGTTTCTTCATAGTCAATTCCCTCCTTTTGAGAGAATCCTCTGGCTACAAATCTTGCCTTGTACTTTTCTATGCTACCATCTGCAGCATGCTTTATCTTAAAAATCCATTTGGAGGAAACCACACTTTTATCTTTTGGTTTGGGAACTATATCCCAAACATCATTCTTCATTATTGACTGATACTCTTCTGACATTGCTTCTACCCATTCTTTCTTTTGAGCTGCCTCTTCATATCTGGTAGGTAGTTGATCCACAAGATCACACATCAAAGCCATGTAATTGGTTATTAATTTTGGTTTCTTCCTTTCTCTAGTGGAACCTTCGGGAGCACCATATCTTTCAGCTCCTTGAATGATATCTCTAGCCCATGCTGGTCTTCTCTTCCTAGATAAATCTGCTACAGGAGGTTCTTGTGGTTCCAGCATGTCATGATCCTCTGGTGTAACTTCTTCAGGGACATGAACAGTCTCTGAGACTCTGGGAGAAGAATCTTCTTCATAAACTTCTTCAAGTTGACACTTCCTGGATTTCTTGAGGGCTGCTTCCTCATCAAAGGTTACATCTCTGCTTATTTCTATATGATGAAAACCTGGTATGTAGATTCTGAAGGCTTTGGAAGTTTCACAATAACCAACAAACATTCCCTTTTTTCCTGAGGGATCCAACTTGGTTCTCTTTTCTTTTGGAATGTGGATGTACACAGGACACCCAAATATTTTGAGATGACTTACCTCAGGCTTCTTACCTGTAAACACTTCTTCTGGAGTTTTGAATTCAAGAGTACTGTGAGATAATCTATTCTGCACATAAACTGTTGTCTTGGCTGCTTCAGCCCATAGATACATGGGAAGATCTTGGTCATGTATCAGTCTTCACAGCTTCCATGATGGTTCTATTTTTCCTTTCTGCAACCCCATTTTGTTGGGGATTGTAGGGAGTGGTTAGTTCTCTCTTGATTCCAGCTTCTCTACAAAAATCTTCAAAATCTTTTGAAGTATACTCTCCACCATTATCTGTTCTGAGAATCTTGATTTTCTTTTCTGTGAGATTCTCTATTAGAGCCTTGAACTCTTTGAACTTTCCAAAGACTTCATTCTTACCTTTTAGAAAGTAAATCCAAGTTTTCCTTGAATGATCATCAATGAAAGAAAGGTAGTATTCAAAACCACTTAAAGAGGTGGTGGGCATTGGACCACATACATCTGAGTGTATTAACTCCAAGATACTCTTAGTTTTTGTTTCACTCTTTGGAAAGGGGTTCTTGACATTCTTCCCTTTCTTACATCCTTTACAAGAGCCATTATGATCCACCTTCAAGTCTGGTAGTCCTATGACTACCTTGCTTACATAGGGTAAGGCTTTGTAGTTAATGTGAGCCAGTCTTCTATGCCATAGCTCACTGGGACTAGATGTTTCATGAATAAGGGCAGCTTCTGGATGGCCCTTGAGTTTATCCAAGCCTCCTTCTTCTTCACCAATGACAATTGCATCCTTAAAAGATTTGCCTTTGGACCACATTAACACTTGTCCATCAATGAATGCAACTCTATAGCCTTTCTTGTCCAAAGCTGATATTGAAAGTAAATTCTTCTTCAATCCTGGAACATACAAAACTTCTTTCATTTTCATGGGGGTTCCAGAATCAAGTTTGTAGTTTGCTTCTCCAACTCCCTTAATGGGATACTGATAGTTATCTCCAAGAGATACCTTTAGAGGAGAGGTCTTTTCTTCAAGACTTGATAAAGTCTTCTTTTGTCCTGTCATGTGCTTTGAGGCACCACTATCAATTACCCATGTATCTTCTCCTGGAGTTATAGATCCAGAGAGTGCGGAGAAAAGAACATACTCTTCTGCATCTTCTTCTTCATTTCTTCTATATCTTCTTTTGGGGAAAGTCCTTTCTTCATCTTCTTCTTCTTTTCTAGATCTTTTCTTGAGAGGCCTTTCTTCTTCAACTTCTTCTTCACTCTCATCTTCTGCAAGATGTGCATGATGTCTTCTGTGTTGAGTACCCTTGATCTTTTTGCTAGGACAATCTTTGGCAATGTGTCCTAATTTGTGACAAATGAAACATTGGTATGAGGAGTAGTCTCTTCCTTGGAAGGATCCTCTTTTCTTTTGAAATCTCTGTGGAGGATGAGACTCCTTTTGACTATCCTTCTTAAAGTAGGATCGATTCTTTCTTCTCTTGGTATGGGTGGCCAAGGCTTGGTCATCTTCCTTGAGCAATGCCTCTCTATTGGCAACCCTAGCTTCTTCTTGAACACAATCCTCCCATACTACATCAAACTTCATGCTTTCTTTTCTGGCACACATAGTTTGGATGAAGGATTCCCATGATCTAGTGAGACCATTTAGAGCTGTCATCACAAGTTCATCTTCATCAAGAGTATCACCAATGGCATCTAGTTTCTCTTTGATTGAAGAGACTCTTGAGAAGTAGTCTTGAATGGATTCTCCTTTGTGCATCTTGGTACTCTTCAACTGAGTCCTTAGATTCATCTTTCTGTTGATGTTCTTTCCTTCATACATTCTTCCTAGGGCATCATACATTTCCTTTGGAGTCTTCTTGGAAGACACTTGGGGAATCAAGTGGTCTTTAATTGAATCAGCTATGATTCTCTTTGCCCTAATCATATCTTTCCTGTGTTTTTCCTTGGCTTCATCTTCTTCTGGTTCTGCAACTTCCTCCTTGATATAATGAGCAAGATCATTCTCTTCAAGAATGAGGCCAATTCTGTATTTCCATGCCCGGAAATTCTCTAAGCCTTCTAGCTTGTCTTCAAGCTTAGTATTTGGAGCCATCTTCTCTTGGGGGAGTCCAAGAGACAGAGTAGACTTACTTGGAAAGTTACTTTTTACTTTTCCGGAAACTGAAACAGAATTTTATCGCACTTTTGGTAGAATTAGGGTTTGCAATTCCCGGAGTTCTACTTAACCAAAAAGTTCGATCTATAGCTTAAAAGAATGCTCTTGATAAGGGCTATCCAGCCATGCAATCAGAAATCAAAAATTCCAACTTTTTTCTGAAACCAAAATCTGACGTATCGCACTTTTGGTAGAATTAGGGTTTGCAATTCCCGGAGTTCTACCCAACCAAAAAGTTCGATCTAGGGCTCAAAAGAAAGGTATTGAGGAGGGCTATCCAGCCATGCAACCAAAAATCAAAAATACCAACTTTGGGCTGAAACCCTAACTTCACCAAAAGGAGAGAGAGAGAGAATCTTACCTTGTGAAAGATGTCCTATTCAGTCTAGCTCTGATACCATGTTGAATTTAAACCAAATAGACAAGCAAGATCTATGAAAGTAACACAATCACAAGATAAACACACTATATATCCTGGGAAACCCTCATGGGGTAGAAAACCCAGTAAAGCTTTCCTCAATAAGATGATCAACCAAAATACAAGATCTGCTCCTTCCTCCTAAGTCTCCTTAGCAGATCTCCTCAACTAGTGCGCACTCTTCCACAAGTGAGTGAGTGATCTAATGAGGAGTTCACCTCCTCTATTTATACTTGAATCTCAACTGACTAATAGACCTGTTGGGGCCGACCTCACCTGGAGAAGTCTAATAACCCCTAAAATATAACTACAGGGCCGACCCACACATGGTGGGTCTAATAACCCTAGTTAATACTAACCATCGGAGGAATAAACATCTCCGGATACATAATAGGGTTACCTCGGAGGGATGAAACATCTCCGGAATAATAAAGTACAAATATAATATTCTTTGAAGTTACAATATTTAACAAGCAATTGCACAATCCCCCACTTTAATAAGTCCCAATTTCAAAAATGAGTTTATTCTTTGTAATTTTTCTTCTGACAATCTTATGCCACAATGTTGAATAAAAAAATATGAGGGATCTGAATTTCCAATTTATTTTATGATAATTGGACTACAAGGGGTAGCATTAAATTATCCATAAGTAGAAAACAAAACCTTCACAATATTTAAGGCTATTAATCATTTATGTCCCTACCTGTTGATCAAGTCTCATACCAAGATCATAGTTCCCTACCATACAATCATAAACTTATTGGTGCAAAAGGACCTTGGAGAAAGATGTTAATTTTAGCCTAATTTCACAAGCAAGATCACTAAAATAAACACAATCACAAGGTAGACAAAGATTTACCCTCGGAAACCCTCATGGGGTAGAAAACCCAGCAAAGCTTTCCTCAATATAGATAATCAACCAATACAAAGATGTAGTCCAAGACTAGAGCTCCTTCTCCTCCTATCCGCTAATCACAAGTGAGTGAATGAATGAGATAAGTGAGGAACATACCTCCTCTACTTATACTTGCTTCCCGAATGACCTTTTACCCTAATGGGTCCGACCTCTTTTAAGATAGTCTAATAACCCCTAAATAACTAACTCAGGGCCAAACTCGCATGGGAGATCTAATAACCCTAGTTATCACAATCTCTCCGAGGAATGAACATCTCCGGATAAATAACAAAGTCCCATCGGAGGAATGAAACATATCCAAAATAATAAGATACAAATATAATATTCTTAGAAGTTACAATATTTCAACACTCCCCCTTAACGAGAAGGATATTATAACAACGTCTGCAGGAGCAAGGAGTCATCAAATACATGATACATGGTACATCTATAAATCATTGGAAGCTTTCTTCAGTAACTCAACCAGTTACTAGAACATCTTCAAAATCTTCAATATTGGAACATCAACATCTTCAGTACTAAGTCTTCATCTTCTACAGCACTCGAACAGCTACAGTAAAATCATCATCTAGATCCTATTGATCAACAACATCGTCATCACATGATCATCAACATCTTCATCACACGATCATCAGCATCGTCATCACACGATCATCATGATCAACATCATCATCATCTAGACCATCATGATAAACATCATCGTCATCTAGACAATCACGATCAACATCATCGTAATCTAGATCATCACGATCAACATCATCGTCATCTAGACCATCACGATCAACATCATCATCATCTCAACCATCATGATAAGCAGTATCATAGCAGCATACCTTGTAATACACATGATCTATTTAAGAAACCATAATATGTCTAGGGACGATGCAATCCACTCATCAACTTAGACAGAGTCTAAGGACCTCTTTTTCGAAGACATATGTCTACGGATCAATTATGGGACCGAAGTCTGGGGATGATACAATCCCCTCTCATCCATTAGGGACCACTTCTCGGAGACATATGTCTACGGATCAATTCAGGGACCGATGTCTGGGGATGATGCAATCCCCTCTCGTCCATTAGGGACCACTTCTTGGAGACATATGTCTATAGATCAATTCAGGGACCGAAGTATGGGGATGATGCAATCCCCTCACATGCACTAGGGACCACTTCTCAGAGACATATGTCTATGGATCAATTCAGGGACCAAAGTCCAGGGATGATACAATCCCCTCTCGTCCACTAAGGACCACTTCTCAGAGACATATGTCTACAGATCAATTCAGGGACCAAAGTCCAAGGATGATACAATCCCCTCTCGTCCACTAGGGACTACTTCTCGAAGACATCTGTCTACGAATCAATTGAGGGACCAAAATCCGAGGATGATGCAATCCCCTCTTGTCCACTAGGGACCACTTCTTGGAGACATATGTCAATGGATCAATTCAAGGACCAAAGTCTAGTGATGATACAATCCCCTCTCGTCCACTAGGGACCACTTCTCGAAGACATATGTCTACAGATGAATTCAGGGACCAAAGTCTAGGGATGATACAATCCCCATCACATACATTTTGAACTAGTGGTTCCAGGATGATGCAATCCCCATCACATACATTTTGAACTAAGCGTTCAGGGACCATGCAGTCCTATCACATCAACTGACCTCATCGTTAGAACAAGTAGCCTCATCATTGATACAAGTATCCATATCAATACAAGTATCCACATCATCGATACAGTATCCTCATCAATATAGTATCCACAGGTATCCTCATTACTGACCTTACCATCAATATAGGCAATCTCATCATCGATACAGGTATCCACATCGATATCAGTATCCAAAGATATCTTTATCGACCATATCACTCCCCCTCTTGAGGAGGGTCCTTTTGAACTACACCAAGATTGTCTTGGAAATACACAAACTTTACTCGAGATAGAGGTTTGGTCAACACATCAGCAACTTGTTTTTCATTGCTCACATACTTGATCTTGATAGCTCCTTTCTGCACCATATCTCGTATATAGATATATTGGATCTCTATGTGCTTTGACTTATCATGGAACACTGGATTCTCTGTCATCTTGATACAACTCTACTTGTCATACAGGATCACAGTGGGGTCCATCTCTAATTCAAACAATCCTGATAACAATTTCCGAAGCCATACTGCTTCACAACTAGCAAAGCAAGAAACTATATATTCCACTTTAGCTGTGCTGAGAGCCACACTAGACTGCTTCTTGCTAAACCATGAGATCATGGAAGATCCCAGACAATAACATCCACCCGATGTACTCTTCATGTCTGACACACTTCCTGCCCAATCAACATCTGTGTAGCCATACAATCTGAAGTCATGATCTCCATGATAGCACAGACCAAAATCTATCGTACCCTTTAGGTACCTCATCACATGCTTTGCCGCTATTAGGTGAACTCGTTTAGGTTCCACTAGATACTGACTTAAGGTGTTCACCACAAAACATATATCTATCCTAGTATTCATCAAATACATCAATGACCCAATAATCTATCGGTATAGAGTCATATCCACTAAATCTGAGGAGCCATCAGCTAATAGCTTCAAGTTGGAGTCCATAGGAGTGGCCATGATTTTACATTCCAACATATCAAATCTTTTCAAGATTTCCACAACATACTTTCCCTGGTTGACAAAGATTCCTTCTGGGCCTTGCCATACTTTCGTACCTAGGAAGTAATGCATCAATCCGAGATATTTCATCTCAAACTCTAAAGAAAGCTTCTTCTTGCATTCGACAATTAGTTTCTCATTTCCAGTCAGAAATAGATCATCCACATATAACAACAATATGACAAGTTCATCATCCATAACCTTGAGATAAAGATTGGGATCATCTTTACTTTTGGTAAAGCCCAAGCTTGTCAAGAAACTGTCAATTCTTCCATACCAAGCTCTAGGAGCTTGCTTCAACCCATACAAATCCTTTTTCAGTTTGCACACATGGGTTCTTCCATCTTCCACCTCAAACCCTTGAGTTTGTTCTATGTACACTTCCTCCTCAATCACACCATTTAGGAAAGCTATCTTTACATCCATCTGGTGTAAATCCCATTTCATCATGGATGCAAGTGCCATGATGGTTCTAATGTAAGTGTACCTTGCAACTGGTGCAAATGTCTCTTCATAGTCAATTCATTCTTTCTAAGAGAATCCTCTGGCCACAAATCTTGCCTTATATTTTTCAATGCTACCATCTGCAGCATGCTTTATTTTGTATATCCATTTGGAGGATACCACACTTTTATATTTTGGCTTGGGAACTATATCGCAAACATCATTCTTCATTATTGACTGGTATTCCTCTATCATTGCCTCTACCCACTCTTTCTTATGAATTGCCTCTTCATAACTAGTAGGTTCTTGATCTACAAGATCACACATCAAAGCCATATAGTTGGAGAAAGGCTTTGGTTTCTTGCTCACTCTAGTGGAGCCTTCAGGAGCTCCATACTTTTCTATTCCTAGTATAATGTCTCTTTCCCATGTTGGCTTTCTTTTCCTTGATATGTTTGGAAGGGGGGGTTCTTGTGATTCTATCATATCATGGTCTTCAGGTGTTACATTTTCAAGGATGGGTACAGTCTCTGCAATTCTGGGAGGTGCATCTTCTTCACATACTTCTTCATACTGGAACTTCCCAGATTTCTTGAGAACTGTCTCTTCATCAAATGTCACATCCCTACTAATCTCCATATGGTGGAATCCTGGGATGTATATTCTGAATTCTTTTGATGTTTCACAATATCCAACAAATATTCCCTTATTTCTAGAAGGGTCTAATTTAGTTCTCTTTTCTTTTGGTATGTGAATATATACAGGACACCCAAATATCTTGAGGTGGCTTACCTCAAGCTTCTTCCCTGTCAACACTTCTTCTGGGGTCTTGATATCAAGAGCACTATGAGATAGTCTATTCTGCACATAGACTGCTATCCTGGCTGCTTCAGCCCATAGATACATAGGCAGGTCTTGATCATGTATCATTGTCTTCACTGCTTCCATAATGGTTCTATTATTTCTTTCCACGACACCATTTTGTTGAGGATTGTAGGGAGTGGTTAACTCCCTCTCGATTCCAGCTTCCTTACAAAAGACTTCAAAATCCTTTGAAGTGTATTCTCCACCATTATCTGTCCTGATTATTTTGATCTTCTTTTCTGAAATTTTTAATATCAAGGCTTTGAACTCCTTGAACTTTCCAAATACTTCATTATTTCCTTTTAGAAATTATATCCAAGTCTTCCTGGAGTAGTCATCAAGAAATGTAAGGTAGTATTCATATCCACTCAAGGATGTGGAGGGAATTGGTCCACATACATTTGAATGAATCAATTCCAAAATACTTTTAGTCTTTGTTTCACTCTTTGGAAATGGTTTCTTGATATTCTTCCCTTTTGCACATCCTTTACATGTTCCATCATGATCAATCTTCAAATATCGTAGTCCTATGACAACTTTACTCACATGAGGTAGTGCTTTGTATTTGATATGAGCAAGCCTCCTATGCCATAGTTCACTAGGGCTAGTGGCTTCATGAACAAGAGCAGCTTATGGATGTCCCTTGATTTTGTACAGGTCTCCTTCATCTTCACCAATAACAATTGCATCCTCAATTAATTTTCCTTTGGACCACGTGAGTACTTTTCCATCTATGAATGCAACCCTATAGCCTTTCTAATCTAGAGCTGAGATAGAAAGTAAGTTCTTCTTCAATCCTGGGACATTCTCCTTCATATTCAATGGTGTTCCAGAATCAAGCTTATAGCTTGATTCACCAATTCCCTGGATTGGATATTGATAGTCATCTCCTAGAGATACCTTTTTTGGAGAGGTCTTCTCTTCAAGTTTTGTAAGAGTTTTCTTTTGACCTGTCATGTGCACCACTATCAATGAGCCATGTATTTTCTCCAGGTGTTATAGTCCTAAAGAGTGCAGAGAATAGAACATATTCTTTTGCATCTTCTTCTTTTATTCTAGCTCTTTTCTTCTAAGGCCTTTCTTCTTCTTCTTCTTAACTATGATTTTATGCTAGGTGTGCTTGATGTCTTTTATGGTGTAATCCCTTCTTATTTTCCTTTGAAGGAAAATTTCGAGCAATGTTTCCTATTTTATGACAATTGAAACATTGGAATGAGGAGCACTTTCTTCCTTGAGTTGTTCCTCTTTTCTTCTGGAATATTTGTGGAGGTTGAGACTCCTTGTGACTATCCTTCTTGAAGTAGGGTTTATTCCTTCTTCTCTTGGTGTGGGTGGCCAAGGCTTGGTCACCTTCTTTGAGCAAGGCTTCTCTATTGGAAACCCTAGCTTCTTCTTGGATGCAATCTTCCCATACCATATCAAAGTTCATGCTCTCTTTTCTAGCACACATGGTTTGGATAAATGACTCCCAAGGTCTAGTGAGACCATTTAGAGCAGTCATGAATAGTTCATCTTCATCAACGGTATCTCCAGTAGCATCTAGTTGTTCCTTGAACTGGGAAACCCTTGAGAACTAATCTTCAATGGATTCTCCTTGATTCATCTTAGTGCTCTTCAGTTGATCTCTTAGGTTCATCTTCCTATTGATGTTCTTTCCTTCATACATTCTGGAAAGAGAATCATACATTTTTTTGGGGGTCTTCTTTGATGCCACTTGGGGAATCAAGTGGTATTTTATAGAATAAACAATGATTCTCTTTTCCCTAATCAAGTCCTTCCTATACTTCTCTTTGGCTTCATCTTCTTCAGGTTCTGCAATCTCATCTTTGATATATTGGGCAAGATCATTCTCTTCAAGAATGAGACCAATCCTATATTTCCATGCCCAGAAATTCTCTATACCCTCTAGCTTGTCTTCAAGATTAGTGCTTGGAGCCATCTTATTCAGGGGGTCACAGAGATTGAAGTTTCTCAAAAGATAGAATAACACTTACCAGGAGATGTGCTTGATTGAGTTGAGAGATCTCGTGTGTTCTGCTTCTGGAAACTTCAACTTTTCACCTTCCGGATCGACAACAGAATTTATGGTTTTCTTGTCTTCTCTTTTCTGGTTTTCTAGTGCACAAGTTTGTATCTTTTCTGGTTCATTGGTGCATAGGTGAGCATCTTTTCTGGTTCACTGGTTGAGATGCACCTGCAACAATTAATTAACAAGAATATGCGAAATAGCAGAAATGACAGAACTCAGAATCACTTTTATATTGATCACAAGCCACTTCGAGGGGGCAAGCTCAATACAATTAACTTCACGGTGCCTTCATAGATCTCAACACACACTTATATACTAATTCTAGGCGCCAATACTATGGGTCAAAACCATTGGCCATTACAAACTATGAATCAACAATACTACGGGCGACTTACAAAGCATATGCGCCAACAACAATAACACAAACTATTGATCAACAAATACTATGGGACGACTTACAAAGCATATGTGTCCAACAACAACATACTAACAAAGTAAAGACATGGGTTCCTAACATCCCCTCCCCCTTAAAAAAAGATTTGTCCTCAAAGCTTTAGATGTGGAAATTGTTGTTGAATCTGAAGGAGTGGTTCCCATGTAGCATCCTCTGGTTGCATGTCGTGCCACTGAATTAAGACATCTGTGATAGAGCAAGAGCGAATCTGCCACGTGCATCAATTAAGGATGGCCTCTGGCTCCAAAAGGATGGATCCTTCATTATCCAGTTCGGGTAAAATTGTTTTTCCGCTAATGTTGGTGCCAAGAACTTTCTTCAGACAAGAGACATGAAAGACTGGATGAATGCGGGAAGAAGGAGGAAGTTCCAATTTATAAGCAACGGACCCAATCTTCTGAAGAATCTGATATGGCCCATAGAACTTTGGAGCGAGCTTATGACGCCCTTTGAGTTTCAAGGATGATTGTTTGTATGGATGGAGACAAAGAAAAACCATATCGCCGACTTGAAAAGTGTGCTCAGAATGGTGCTGATCAGCTTGTTGCTTCATGCGATTTCTTGCCATGTGAAGATTGTCCCGCAAAATGCGAAGAATCTAATCACAGTTTCGAAGGACCGTGTCAACTTCGTGAACTACTGAACTGGTGGGGGTGTGTGGAAGAAGAGTTGGAGGTGCCTGACCATAGACTGCTTCATATGGGGTCATTTTAGAGGCAGTGTGGTAAGAGGTATTGTACCACCATTCAGTGAGAGGGAGCCATTTTTCCCATTGATGTTGTTGTTCCGAGGTGAAGCAACGAAGATAAGTTTCCAAGCATTTATTGACAATTTCAGTCTGACCATCTATTTGTGGGTGATACCCTGAACTCATCTTCAGTTTGGTGCCAGTGTGGTGAAATAGTTCTGTCCAAAAATGACTGGTGAAAGTCACATCACGATCCGAGACAATGGAAGAAGGGATTCCATGAAGACGAAAGATCTGGTCCAGAAAAATTTGAGCGACGGAGGAGGCTGTATAGGGATGGCTGAGAGCACAAAAATGACTATAATTGGAGAGGCGATCAACCACAATGAGAATCACTGTCTTCCCGCCAGATTTAGGGAGCCCTTCAATGAAATCCATAGAAATATCTGTCCAAATCCATGTAGGTATGGGAAAGGGTTCAAGCAATCCTGGAAGGAGTGTTGTTTCACCCTTATTGCATTGGCAGGTATCACATTCGGCCACAATCTATTGAATTGTCCTTTTCATGCCCTACCAAAAGAAGTTACGCCGTGCTCGTTCATACGTTTTGAGGAACCCAAAGTGCCCTGCCGATGGAGAAGCATGGAGTTCATAGAAGACATCTTGTTGAAGATCTGTGCTCTGGGGAAGCACCAGACGACCCTTGTATCGTAGAGAAGCACCATCCCAAGAGTAATGTGGTATAGAAAAAGGGTTGTTGGTCAAGCGTTGGATGATTTGAGATAAGGAGGAGTCATTGACATAACCCTGTTGAACAGATTGCAACCAATTTGGAACAGGCATAGAAATAGCTGAAAGAGAACCTTGGGCATCAAATGTGCGAGAAAGAGCATCTACCACAATATTGTCTTTACCCTTCTTGTAAGTGATCTCATAGTCATAACCCATGAGTTTCCTAACCCATTTCTATTGTGCTGGGGAGGAGACATGCTGGTCCAAGAAATATTTCAGACTCTGGTGATCAGTCTTGATGCAGAAATGATTCCCTAATAGGTATGGGCACCACTTCTGTACTGCATGCAAAATAGCCATCATTTCCTTCTCATAGGTAGAGGCAGCTAAATTCTTACCTGAAAGGGCTTTTCTGGTGAACGCAATGGGGTGTTCATCTTCAAGGAGAATAGCACCAAGTCCATTGCCGCAAGCATCACTCTCAATAGTGAAGGGCTTGGAAAAATCAGGCATAGCTAGCACAGGTGTAGTACACATAGCTTGTTTTAGTTTGTCAAATGCACACTGAGCAGCAGGTGTCCATGTGAAGGCGTCCTTTCTCAATAGAGAAGTTAATGGAGCTGCAATCTTCCCATAATCCTTGACAAACTTGCGGTAGTAGCCAGTCAACCCCAAAAAACCACGAAGGCTCTTGAGTGTCTGAGGATGCGGTCAATTGTTCATGGCATCCATTTTGGCAGGATCCACGCGAACCCCTTGTGTTGAGATAATGTGCTCGAGATACTCAACTTCCTTCTGTCCAAAAACACATTTAGACTGCTTGGCATGGAGATGATGGTCAGAGAAAAGTTGCATGACAAGATCCAAATGCTGGAGATGTTCATCCCATGTTTTACTGTAGATGAGGATATCATCAAAGAATACCAGAATGAATTTCCGCAAGTAGGGTCGAAATATTTTATTCATTAAGGCCTGGAATGTGGAAGGAGCATTAGTGAGGCCAAAGGGCATGACCAAAAACTCATAATGGCCATCATGTGTGTGGAAAGCTGTTTTAGGGATATCATCCTCATGAACCCGAATTTGATGATACCCAGAACGAAGATCCAACTTGGAGAAAAAGTGAGCCCCATGAAGCTCATCAAGAAGCTCATCAACAACAGGAATTGGAAACTTATCCTTGATGGTGAGGTGATTAAGTGCTCAGAAGTCAATGCAGAGGCACCATGACCCATCTTTTTTGCGGACAAGAATAACTTGAGAAGAAAAGGAACTAGTGCTTGGGCGAATAATACCTTGCTTTAATAAGTCCCGAACGAGCATTTCAATCTCCGTTTCTTGGTGAAATGGGTAGCGATAGGGCCTGATGTTGGGAGGAACGCTACCAGGAAGGAGCTGAATACGATGGTCTTCTGGCCTGGAAGGTGGCAATCCCACTGGTTCAACAAAGACACCTATATATCGATCCAAAATTTGTTGTAGATCAAAAGGAGTAGTGGAGACCGCTGATGGTTGCATCTAGATGGAATGGATCTGAGCGATGACACCATGTGAATTCTTCTTGAGGAGTTTTTCCATGCGATGTGAACTGATGATGCTGAGAGAACCTGGTTGTAATCTTGTCAATGTGTGTTTTTGTCCATTGAGGGAAAACTGCATCCAAAGCTCAGCAAAATCCCATAAGACAGGGCCAAGTGTGCATAGCCATTGAGCGCCCAAAACCACATCACATCTGCCTAAGGGCAAGGCAAACATTTTAGAGCGCAAGTTATAATCTCCCATAGAGATACGCACATTTCGACACTTCCCTTTGCAAGGTAAGGTGCCCCCATTGGCAACCATGACCTCAAAGTTGGAACAAGGATGGATAAAACAATCAGCTTGTTTGGCGATCCGAGGGTCAATGAAATTATGAGTGCTACCAGAATCAATGAGTATTGTAAGAGGAAGCTTCTTGAAGTAACCCCTGACCCACATTGTTTGGGGGGTGGTGATTCCAGCTAAATCATGGAGAGATATCTCTGGTCGGTCATCCTGAGACAAAGGGTCAATAGGTGGTTCCTGAATGTCGACCGGAGCATCCAGTGTTTCTGGATCTTTGTCACCAATTTCAGAGGAAGGCGGAGACTCCACATCCAAGAGATAGAGATTTTGTTGAACACATCTATGTCCCCGAGTGAATTTCTCATCACAATTATAGCAAAGCCCCTTTTCTCTATGTGCTTGCATCTCTGTTTCAGACAAACGCTTGATAGGAGTCGATCTAGGAGCCTATGGTATAGGTGGTCACTGAGAACCCATATTTCGGAAGGGAACAAAAGAGGGCTTGGAGCGTTGTTGGGATGCAATCTTGTCTTCTGCCAACTTAGCCAACCCTAGTGCTTCCATCATTGTGTTGGGACAGAAAATTTTGACCTTAGAGCGGATGGCATCCTTTAGACCACTGATAAAACAACTCTAGTAAAAGTCATCAGACAATCCTTCGGTGTGGTTGGCTAGATTCTCAAATTTAGTTTGATACTCTCTCACAGTGCCAGTTTGGCAAAGTTTAGTGAGGGCTCCTGTGAAGTCATCAAAAGCACTAGGACCAAATCGTTGCAAAAGGAGCTGGAAAAAGTCTGGCCATTTGGGCTCTGGATGAGCCTTGATGTACCAACGGTACCATTGAAGAGCTTCCTGTTCCAAATGAAAGGATTCCAATGGAACTTTGTTGACATCAAAAGTATTATGTAGACTGAAATACTTTTCTGCATGATAGATCCATCCAGTTGGATCGGTACCATTGAAGCGAGGAAAATCAAGCTTCGGACCACGAAAATTGTTGGAAGAAGAGAACCCATTGTCTGCTGAAGACTCGGACTGTCGTTTGTTGTTCATAACTGAATGTTCAAGATGGAGACCGAGAAAATTTTCATCCAGATCCTAGAGTTTGGCTTGGATGGTTGCAAGTGCGTCCTCCATGGTTTTTGCTCCTGCACGGGTGATAACCATAACCAAGATTTTTTATTTATTTATTTATTTATTTATTTATTTTATTTTATTTTTATTTTTAGTTTTTAGTTTTTTTTCGGTTGACTGGGTAGAAAAACAAAAACAGAAACTACTTCAGTAAAGGAAAATCTGGACTTGGGAAAAAATTAGAAGGGTAATTGGGGTTTGACAAGGTTTTGGACACTGTTGGATAGACAGGGAAGCAAAAATGAGGATTTCAGAAGCGGGGTGAAAGAATGGGAAAATTTGGCAGAGGGGAACAAAGAAGCAGAATTCAGAAAGGAACTCTGTGGTAAAATTTGAAGGTGATTGGGTGAAATCTGAGGAAGTTATAGAAAACGCTAAAAATAGACAAATGTGGGATTTCGGGATTTGGGAAGGGGAATTGGGGATAGGGTTCTCAGGACTGAAATATGCAGAATGGGATGATAGGGGTTCCCTAAAAATATCGAGGAAAACAGAGTGAAAATAAGGGAGAAATGGAGAAAAAACTAAATAAGGGAGTGATTTTTTATTTTTTTTTTCCAGACTGGAGCGGCTACGGCTCACAAAGGGATCTGGAACAGCACCGAATGAATTGAAAACGGCCGAATCTGGAATAGCTTGCAAAATGGATCTGAAACGACGCAGCAGTGATCGACAATAGTTCAGCTGAAAGTAGATATGGACCCCAGGTATGTGCGGCTTCCTAACGATTCAGGGGTTTCACTCGGCCACCAATGCTGTCTGACGGATTGCATATTGGGGCAGTACCCCTCACTCCACGGCTCAGGTAAAACTGATAATTTCTTTTCCACAAACGACAGCTCTTGGTTTACCTCACGGGTGGGAACTAGTCAATCAGGTAGGGGTCTTTCCCTTTTCGCTGGCAGGTCCTCGCAATGGGCCAGCTACTTCGGGGTTCCTGTGGTACTCCTCACAATGAGTTTTAGGGCTTATGCCCAAGTACTTACCACAGTTAAGCGGATAGGGATTATTCCCAAATCCGAACCTGCAACAGATGCGATAAAAAAATTTGGCAGAAATTTCACCTAGCGAGCCCAAGAAAGTGCTCTGATACCAGATGAGATGCACCTGCAACAATTAATTAACAAGAATATGTGAAATAGCAGAAATGACAGAACTCAGAATCACTTTTATATTGATCACAGGCCACTTCGAGGGGGCAACCTCCTTTCAGCAAGCTCAATACAATTAACTTCACGGTGCCTTCATAGGTCTCAACACACACTTATATACTAATTCTAGGCGCCAATACTATGGGTCAAAACCATGGGCCGTTACAAACTATGAATCAAGAATACTACGGGCGACTTACAAAGCATATGTGCCAACAACAATAACACAAACTATTGATCAACAAATACTACGGGATGACTTACAAAGCATATGAATCCAACAACAACATACTAACAAAGTAAAGACATGGGTTCCTAACACTGGTGCACAGCTGCACAGCCTTTCTGGTTCTCTGGTTTTCTGGTTTTCTGCACTTTTGGTCAAACTAAGGTTTGACTTTCCTGGAGTTCTACCCAACCAAAAATCTCGATCCAAGGCTCAAAACTTTGATTTTGAGGAGGGTTATCCATCCATGCAATCAGAAACCAAAAATTCCAACTTTTGCAGAAACCCTAATTTTCACCGAAGGAGGAGAGAGAGGTATTTTCACCTTGTGAAAGATGTCCTATTTAGGTTAGCTCTGATACCATGTTACGTTTAGCCTAATTTCACAAGCAAGATCACTGAAAGAAACACAATCATAATATAGACAAATATTTACCCTTGGAAACCCACATGGGGTAGAAAACCCAACAAAGCTTTCCTCAATATAGATAATCAACCAATACAAAGATGTAGTCCAAGACTAGAGATCCTTATCCTCCTATGCAAACCTCTCTCTCTCCTATGTGCCAATCACATGTGAGTGAATGAATGAGATAAGTGAGGAACATACCTCCTCTACTTATACTTGTTTCTCGACTAACTTTTTACCCTAATGGGGCTGACCTCTACTAAGAGAGTCTAATAACCTCTAAATAACTAACTCAGGGCCAACCTCACATGGGAGATATAATAACCCTAGTCACAATCTCTCGGACGAATAAAAATCTTTGGATACATAACAAAGTCCCATCGTAGGAATGAAACATCTCTAGAATAATAAGATACAAATATAATATTCTTAGAAGTTACAATATTTCAACAAAATAAAATCTGACTGGATGACCACCCCATAAGAGTATGACTTGGAAATTAAGAAAGCCAATATTTTCAAAGGAAAAGGGATATGAAATCTAGCTATCAATTCCATTTATAACCATATTGAAATTCTAAGCAAACATCCAAAGAAATACAATAATCAAGTATATCAATAAGAACAAGATTTTAATGTGGAAAACCAAAACTGGGAAAAACAACCATAATGAATATATATTATTGTCCCTTGGCAAAAACTGGCCAAGTCGACCAAGTGAGCCTTCGCTACTCACCTCCAGATATTACTATTATTGTCTCTTGGCCAAAACCATGAGCTTTTCTATTAGATCACACCCATTCTATGTGGATCTGAAACCTTACACCCATGTAATTGCTAGATTGCAGTCATGATGCCCTTCTCAATCTATGCAGCTCTTCATATGTGTGCACTCTACCATAGACACACACCCTCTATCACGGATCCACACCTTTACTACCATAAATAAATTCCCAATGCTACAGATCGATATTTTTTCCCATGTAACCTGCATGATAGAAATGCATCTAGTCCACTCCCCAAAATGTTGGAAATTGCTATCTCTTCTTGTGCCAAATAGATCATGGACACCATGTGATTGGTAGATCCATGAATGTATATCAACAATGAGTAATGTATTCCTTTTGGGCGACTCATGTTTTCCCTAGGGTTTTATGCTAACAGACCTCACCATCCATACAATAATTGAAGCAAACAACCCAACTGCAATAGAACACAAGCACCCACACTACAGTCACACATGGAAAGTCTGATCCACCATCACTACACTACACAATCACATTTCAATATGGTATAATATTCATAGCTTTATCCTCTGCAACTTCAGGCTCTTTCTCATGGAGACAATATAGCCTCAAATTTGATGGATCCATCGGATCTTGAACATATCCAGTCACTTAAATAATAGATCTCAAGATCTAGACACATATCCATGATTTTATTTGCATATTGGCATGATATCAACCTCCAATCCACCATAGATATCAAATGTATCCAGACGTAGTCCACTAGTGTGTCTCTTCGTGGCCTTTCATCATAATTTGTAGTTTCTAGGCCACCTCTGTGAACAAGCTAGTCTCTTCTCTTGAAAATGGCACAACTCTACAAACTTACATCATTCTCAATGAACACAACCATGACTCTGATACCATATTGAAATTCCATAGCAATAAAATAATCAAGTATATCAATAAGATCAATATTTTAATGTGGAAAACCCAAATTGGGAAAAACCACCATAATAGATATCTATTATTGTCCCTTGGCCAAAACCGACCAAGTGAGCCTTCACCAGTCACCTCCAAGCCTTACTTACAATGGAATGTCTGAATCCTTTTAAAGGATTCATTACATGCAAATAATATGCACACAAAACCATGGGCCACCAAACCATGTGCTCAAAAAGCATTTTCTTTGACCTAAACTTGAGTTTAACTTAAGGGCTCTCTCACCAAATCTAGAGCAATAAAATAATCAAGTATATCAATAAGAACATGATTTTAATGTGGACAACCCAAACTAGGAAAAACCACCATAACAGATATCTATTATTGTCCCTTTTCCAAAACCGACCAAGACAGCCAAGTGAGCCTTCACCACTCACCTCCAGGCCTTAATTACAATGGAGTCTCTCAAGCTTTTAAAAGGCTTCATTACATGCAAATACTATGGACACAAAACTATGGGACGCCAAAACCATGTGTCCAAAAACCACTTTCTTTGACCTAAGCTTGCGATTAACTTAATGAATCTCTCAACAAGTCAAGGTTAACCCAACAAACCAAGGGCTTGAAGAGGGGTGGGAGAATGAGGCCATCATGAATGAAACAGAGATCTACAATATTCCCGATCTCACAGATTCTTGGTATCACGAATTGAAATATTACCTCACACATGGTAATGATCCAACTTATATGGGTCATGAAAAAAGAGAGCTCTGAGGTTGGATACAAAAAAATATTTTTAACTTTCTTCCCTTAACTAAGAGCTTAGCCGTTGTGTTGGTCGGGAATTTGTTGATGTGTAAACTTTTGTCCAGGATGGGAAGGTTAAACTATTCGTATCAAAAGTGGATGAACGGGTGGAATGAGAATGATTTTTTCTCCAATTATTTTGCATTTGAGGTGTCCCATAGGACAAGTTTTTTATGGAACATAATATGGGATGCTCCATATAGGTAACTAGGTTGTCTAAACTAAGAAGAAACTCTCCTAAATGGATATTAACCATATAAGTGAAAATATCATTATTGAGGGTTTTTTTATTGGTTAGAAGGCATCGATTGAGTGTTTCCTATTAATCCTACTTATGTGTGGGAAATTATTGAGATGGAAGTTTGTTGATATAATCTTAAAGCATTGGGAAAAATTGTATAAATAATTATAGTTTTTCAATAAACCAAGGCTATTTGTTGTGCTTAAAACTTGCTTCTTTGGAAACTATATTGGAAAGTCTTTTGAAATATTGGATAATATATTTTTAATGATTTAGTGTAATAATATTTTTTCATTTCAAGAGAACTTGTACAAACTTGTTTTATGCTTTACTCATAAATGTGATCCATGATGTGGGCGGTATTATTCTAATTAAATATTGTGAGGATTTGAACTCCATATTCAAATCTAGTTGGATGGAAAAAATGTGTAATGAAATTTGTTGTTAATGTGGTAAAAGAAATATAACTTTCATCTTTGGATAATATATCATAAGATAATATGCCATTTAGTGGCTACACCAACCAAGGTATAGTGAAAAATATCAATATGATAGTATCAACATTGATTTTATTTGAGGAGTATTACATGTGAAAGGCTTGAATGTAGTTGAACAAGTCTTCCACGATTCCTTCAAATTTAGGTATTCCCTATTCGAAGCAATTAATTACTTCACCGCCACAATGAATGAAAGGGAAACACCACCCTTATTTTTAGATTATTTTATTTTTGAAAATTCATCACCAAATCCATAATTTGAAGAGACATGAACCAACTCGTATTTTTTTTATTGTTCAAATGTTTAAAGAGGATTCCACCACCACACTAACTTAAACATCAAAATTTTAAGGATCATTGTCACATCCCCTCCCATCGATCCAATGCAAGAAAGGGAACAGGACACCAAAATCTGGGATTTTACAAAACTTAGCCCCATTCATTATTGACAATTCATATAAATAAAACCATGTGTGCAGATGCATACCCAATTAAACATGCACAACATAATTAAACTACCCACACACATTTCACATACATTCAACATATGAATAACAATCATGAATTAAAACATTGCATAAGTAAATACACATAAGAGAATACTTATCTTAGTTATGAAGTTGTCCCAAGCAACTAGCTATGCAGCTGCAACGTTCCAACCCAACCATAGGTCTCTTCCATCCTGTATTCTTTCAGCACTCAGAGACCACCCCCGAGCTGGGCATGATATAATCTACAAGGAAAAGGGGACTCTCAAACTCAGCACAGCCCAAAGCAATGGATACCCATATCAACCCCAACATTATCTTACATACAACAAACTCAAATATTGGGCATGGATACACATTTTCAATAATAGAATTTACAAAATAGGGTCCATGGTTTTTCCCCAAATCGTGGCACACCGAAAAACAAAATTGTGGGAAGAGGAAATCAACCCCAAGGAAGAAACCGATTTATCCCACAAGTATGCGAGCATTTAGATGACCAATATGGCCTCTGTGAAACCCCCAAATCTATTTATTATCTTCCCCATTGTTATCCAAAACAAAAATGCCCTTCCCAACTAGAAAAATGAAGGAAAACACAACAAAACCATGGAGGAAAATACCTAGGAAGCTCAGACTGTGTGAGGGAGAAAAGCTGATGGGTGAAAAATATCTTGGGGAGAAATTTCGTGGCTCTTTTCTTGCCCAAGAATTCAAACATGAATTTCCATGAAGGGTGGTTTTCCCATACCTGACTTTGGACAGCCATACCTCTCCATTCCCCAAGGCATTAACTAAATCAACCAACTCTTGCGAGAAATGAATGATTGGGCACAAAAGTCAGCATGGTTAGTTGAGGTTTCATGGGTTCTCTCATTGACACTTGGCTTGATTTGATTGGCTTAAGGGTTTGAATATTTCCCTCCCAAATCCTTGTAAAAATCATGCCCTCATCTCTTGTTGCATTGCATAGCTATTTGTGGGCATTTCTATTAAAATGCATATTTACAATTCCCATGGCTCACTAGCACATGGGTAGCATAATACCAAATACTTTCCTCTTCAAGGTTGAGAATTCACTAGCGGGGCCTTGGCACTGAGATACATGCCAAGAATCATACATAACATACATACAATCTTTACATTATAGACAAAATATACTAAGGGTCAAAATGGGGGTATTACAGTCATTCACTAGCTCTGTTGTAGCCTGTTAAAGTTCAAGGAGGAAAAGTATTTACTACTAAAGAAATAAATTTTGTTTTATCAACAATGAAGGGACAATTCAAATTAAATGATCAACTATGTTTTTGATGTATAAATATCCATCCATGTAATCTTGATTTTAAGACAGTGAGTTAGATGAATTATTAGTTTAAGCTAAAAACAAAGTTTTTACTCTATATTCATGATGCTCTGTTTTTACTTATGAGTTTGTAAACTCTTGTTTAATTTGAAGTGATTTTACAATAGCACGTGATAATTTTATGAGTTGTATGATTAACTGTGGGAGTGCTAAATGAATCGGATTGTTGAAACATAGTGTTAATCTAAGTTTATGAATGCAGGGCTTATCATAATAGTGTTAAAATTACTTTTTGTTACTCAATTCTTTTAGCTTGCAATTTGTTGTTACTCATGGAGATTTGTTATTATTGAGTTGTTACTTGTTCTATAAGTGAATTTTTAGTATTTTAGCGATTGGTAATTGTTGTTGTTACTAAAAGAAACACTCCACTGCCTTCCTCCAGTAGTACAAGAGCATGTTTAATCTCTTTCTCTCCTTTTTTGTTTACAGTGATTTGGAATTTGATTTGTGATGGCTACTAATAGCAGTGTAGTGCAGCCACAAATTCATGTGTTGATTGAGAGAAATTATGATACATGGTTTATTAAAATGACAATCATTTTGTAAGCTCAGGATCTTTGGGATTTTTTTACAATTGGCTAGCCATAGCCGACTGATCAAGCTGCAGAGTTGGCTTCGTTAAATGTTGAGTGTCCTATTGAAGGAAAACATGAAGAAGGATAAAAAAGATATTGGCCTTATTCAGCAAGGCTTAAGTGAATCCATATTTCAGAAGATATCAAGTGCTGAGTCTTCAAAGAAAGATTGGGACACTCTTGAAACATACTATCAAGGTCTGAACATGGTGAGGAATGTTAAGCTGCAGAACTTGAGAGTGGACTTTGAGAATCTGGAGATGAAGGATAATGAGATCGTTGATAATTTTATGACTAAAGTCATGAACATTGTGAATCATATGACACAGTATGGTGAATACCTTTCAGACTAGCGAGTGATTGAGAAATTGTTGAGATGTTTTCCAAAGAAGTTTGAAGTTGTGGTTGTTCCTAGAAAAGAGTTTAAAGATATTAGTCAAATGCACATTGAGGAGTTAATTGGTTCTTCGATTGATCATGATTCAATAATGAATATGTATGATGATATTCCATTAGAAAATGTTGTTAAATATCAGCTATGTGTAACTTACTAGAGGTAGAGGCAAAGGAAGGTCTAGTAGCAGAGGAAGAGGAGTTCGAATTGTTGATCACAGTGACAACAGAAATGATTCAGAATTTGAGGAGAAGTGTCACTAGAATACTCCTAGTGTAAGGGGAAGTAGCAGCAGAACATGGAAGCTAAGAAATCAAAGGTATGATAGATCTAAAGCTCAATGTATTTTTTTCAATAAATTTGGGCATTTTGTTAACAAGTGTTGGAAGAAGAAAGCAGATGCTAGTAAGTTGTCTACACAGATTACATAGGAGCCTGAAAATGAGGATAATCCTATGTTTTTGAATTGTAATGTCACCCAGGAAAGTTCAAATAGTGTATGGTTCTTCGACAACACATGAAACAACCACACAACTGGAAATAAAGAATTATTTTCAAGTCTAGATACAATTATTCAGTATATGGTAAAGCTAGGTAATGACAATGAGGTAAAAGTTAATGGTAAAGGTGTGATATGCCAAGAATGGTGAAAGAAGGTAAATTCATGATGTTTATTATGTTCCTTTTTTAATGTGTAACTTATTGAGTGTTGTATAACCATTAGAGAAAAAGTACAGAGTGTTTTTCAAGAACAAGGTATGTATTATTTATGACAAGTATCCAAGTAAGTAGTTGATTTCTACAGTAGAGATGACAAAGAATAGAATGTTCGTGCTTATTATGAGGAATTATTTGAATAACTCTTTGAATGATTATAAAACTAAGAGTCTGAATCAATCATGGTTGTGTCATTTGAGGTATGGCCATTTACATTTTGGCGGTCTATATTTTATATAGAAGAAGGATATGGTTAAAGGGTTTCCTAGTATTTAGCATCCAACAAGCTCGTGTGAGAGCTACACATTATCAAAGAATCATAGAGATAAATTCATCTCTAGAGTCACATACAGAGAAAAATCCCCATTGGAGTTGGTTGTTATACCTCAATATTACACACTAAACCCTAGTGTTGCATCCTTACACCAAGTGACCTAAACAACACTTCCCCTTAATGATCATCTGTACATCTAGGAGTGAAGTCTACTGCCTGAACACTAGAGACAACATCTTGCCTGCCACGTGTCACCCAAAATGACCCAATCTGCAGGAATTATCATGCTTTTCACATCTATTGGGGCGCGATAATTAGGGTTACCATGCTATGCACCTAACCTATGGCTTGATAATACCGCGTTATGCTTAGACTTGGGGGCATGATAATCATGTTTTAGCATTTTTGCCATGGATCTTGGGATCTTACCTTTCAAGAGATCTTCTTAGGATTACCAGCTTTGACTTGATCCAAACCCCTCTCTCTGTTTAGTAGACCTGATCCACTAAACACTCTTTAGATACATTTTACTCTCCTTTTGGTTAACCCTTCCAAACACTATAAAGGAGAGGCTTTCCATGGGCCAAAGGGAGGACTTTTGGGGCATCCAACCTATGATCATAAGCCTTTTGTAGAGATAGCTAGAGGAAGGACTTGGAGCTGGAGTTGGCTTGGACATCAAGCAACCTTTGTAAGAATATTCAAGTTGTAATAAAGTTAACTTGCCTTGTTTCCCAACTCATGTGTGTTGATTGCATTTCAATTTCATGACTTGTATCTATATGGATTTGGATTCTAACTTGTGACTCCGAAATATTGGAGAATTGCATATGCTTGTGTATCATTTGATCTCAATAGGTTTATCGCGAGGACTTCGGGATCAGAACAACAAGTGGGACAAAACATCAAGAGTGAAGGTGAGTTACTTTCTCTCATTCTCTTCAATACAAGAATTCTGAAATACTTGTTTAATCTAGGGAACAAGATCACATTTGTTTCATTTTTGTCTTTGTATAAAGTTAGTCTTTCTTGCTTTATCCTAAGAGGGCTTCTTCTTATCTGTAGGAAGAAGTATCTACAACAAAAACTGGCGACTCCGGTGGTTTGAACCCCTTTTGTTTGAGTTCTTTTACTTTCTTGCTGAATTTCCTCTTCTTTCAAACCAGTTGTGAAAGTTGGTCTTTTTTACCTCCATTCGCTCCCCTCCGCTTTGCATCAGACCTCTGTCGATGATCAATGAGTCCTCTGGGTTGGAAAACCCTTGAAAAATCAATAACTTTTCTCAAACTCCCGCCCTTTTCCTCTTTCTGAGAATTATCGTGCCCCTACCATTGCTTACAATGTGATAATTACCAGTTTATCGCTACATCTACTCTTGCCAGAACGCGATAATCTACCTTTACCGCGCCTGGGATGATTACTACCCCGTGATAATCTCTGCAAAAAAGGATTTTTTTCTCAATTTTCTTGGTTACCTTTAGTCAATTTTTTATTTCTTTGCTTTTGGTTGTTGCTCTGATTATCATCAGACCTTTGTAACCTGCTCAGCTGCAGTATAGTGCTTGCATTTCATTTTCTGAAGTTTTGTAGACACCTTGGACATCTTTGGGTTTGTGGTCATTATTATCACTATACCTACTTATTCATTACCTGTTGCCTCTTGTCTACATACCTTGTCACTTTTCATAAGCTGCAAGTCTATTTTGTTTTGATTTTATTGTTTTGTGCTTGGATTTCTTGAGTTAGTGGCACCATACCCATATTGATCACCTCCTCATTATTCTTGCATTGGCTTGGTCCTTTCATGATAGTCAAGTTTTGCTACTATTTGCCTTTCCTTGATTATATAGTTTTCAATACAACATTGTTCTTATAGCATAACTTTCCATTTTTGTTATCAAAATCAACATTGAAAGTTTTCTTTTAGAGCATTGTCTTACTTTTGGTGAAAAGATCAAATTTATAATTTTTGCATATTAGGAAGTGAATCACTTATCATTGTTTGTCACATAATTTTAATCATTTTTGAAGCGCTATTAGTTGTAGATCAGTTGCATTCTGAAAATAGTTTTCATTAGTTTGGCCTATTTAGAAAGAAAACAAAAAGTTTGTTTTTGGAGTGGTTTTTTCATTACTTTTGAAAAAGTTCATGCATTGTGACCGAAGAAACCCCCCTTTACTTTAGTTAGATTTCATCGAGCATAAAGGTTCATTTTGATTCATCTTCATTTGCATGTTTTGAGTCGTCACAATACCACAAGTTTCACTTCCTTTTACCCAATTGAGAAATACAACCCTTAAAATTTACACTCCCTAACTCAACACACTATAACCTCACTTGAGGAGAAAAATAATTTGTTAGTTAGGTAGGACACCGGGGATAGGCATCCAAATAATTTTCCCTTGTCATTTTCCTTTGAGACATACTTGTTGTCCTCTACGGTGTTAAAATCCTGTAGTATTTATTGACATGGTCATCGACCCGTTTGTGGAGAGCACCACCCGTCATTTTGGGGGTAAGCCGCGAGGATTGGATCTAGATGGAATTTGGGGAATACCGCACTCCACTTATCTCCTAGGGCATATCGATCCATTGTCTTCCTGTAATATCCCGATTTCGACCCTATTGCATTAAAATTGTAAATGATGTAAATATCTGCTGATGTATATGTAACTTCGGAATGTATTTCACATATATGTATATTGTATTCCTATAGAGATGGTATTATTCCTCTATAAGGAAGTGTTGTCATTTATATTGTAAGTGTCGTAACTTATACTTGATGGGTTATTAGACCACCTTATTTGGGGTCGGCCCTGTATAAGTCATGTGGGTCAAAGGGTTATTAGACAACCCTATTGGGGGTCGGCCGTGTGGGTCAAAGGGTTATTAGACCACCCTATTGGGGGTCGGCCCACTCAGCATTATGTTATGTGGTTAAGTTCGAGCCTACATGAGTTAGGTAAAAAGGCAAGTCAAGTCAAGTATAAATAGAGTGCGGGAGGCACGCTATTTGCTCACTCACTTCTCACACATGCACTCAAGGAGGAGTGGCGCACTTATGGAGGAGGAGGATCTGCTGCTAGGTTATGGCTATCTCTCTTGGTTGGTTGTATCATTGCTCTATCTATCTCTGAGGAAGTTATTGGGGTTTTTCACCTTTATGGTTTCCCCCAAGTAAATCTTTGTGTCTCTTGTGTGCTTGCATTATTGTCTCCATGATTGATATGCTGTAGATATGTTGTACATGTTGTTCTCTCAGTTAAGATCCTAGATCATATAGAAGTAAATTCAGAAAATCTAACATGGTATCATAGCTAGCCTGAAAGAAGGCATGATATGGCATGTATGACAATTGTTGCACTTACGATGCTAGGGCTTGATATAGAAAAAAACAGTCATCGTAGCACTTTCGCTATAAATCCGTTTTGGCAAAGTTTTCAGATCTAAAATTGTTACAGGCCGAAGCTAAGATCTCCAGGTATCTTGTGTCCAAAGGAAAACCTCTAATTCGTTGTACTTTGTGATTTATGATCTGTACAATATAGGGTTTCTGCCTCTTCCAGATCTGAGTCAAAATCAGGTGACCTTGGGAAAAAGGTCATATCTTGGGCTAGGAAGCTTCAAATGAAATTTCGTAAAAAGTGACAGGTAGTACACAGTCTTTACTATCTCAGAAAACGTTTTCAGAGGCCGAAGTTGAACCAGTGACACGTGGAACACCGTACAAGTTCGCTCTCTTGTATTATCCCATAAACAGGTCACATTGCGACATTTGGCATAAATATCTCTCAGAGAGTCCAATTGAGGTCAGAACTGTTAGAATGGAAAGGTAACAGGCCGAGCTATCTCAAGAAACGTTTTCAGAGGCCGAAGTTAAAATCGTGACACGTGGCACGCCGTACAAGTTCGCTCTCCTGTTTTATCCCAAAACAGGTCACGTTGCGACATTTGGCATAACTCTCTCTCAGAGAATCCAATTGAGGTCAGACCTATCAGGATGGAAAGATAACAGGTCAGGCTATCTCAAGAAACTTTTTCAGACCCTATGGATCAAAAATTTTGGAGTTACACCAGAAACAATCAGGTACATATTTCTATCAAAACAGAATTATTTTTTGGTACCTTCATTCATGGCTTCCGGAATTTAAGGCTTTGGAGAAAGTTGGAATTTTTGTAATCGGAGACCACGGCTGGATGCTACTCATCAAAATAGAAATTTAGAGACCAAGATCAGATATTTTGGTTGAGCAGAAGGCCGGGATTGATTAGACCCTAGTTCGGGACTTTGATCAGAAAAGTGGAAAATTAGGGCTTCTGTAAAAATGGGAATTTTTGAAATCTGTGACCACGGCTGGAAGCTCCTCAGAAAAATAAAAGATTAGAGATTTGGATCAAACATTTTGATTGGGAAGAAGAGTGGGATTCATCAAACCCCAGTTCAGGGTCACGTCCAGTGAATCCGGAAGTTTCAAAGGCAAATTTGAGGAGTGAAACTTTGCAGTTTTCAAATTCTGAATATACTAGTTTGATCAGCTCATCAAGGCGCATATTTCTATCCTTTCGGAAGTTTGAAATTCAAAGTTTGAATTTTGGGGTTTCTCTGACAAACCCATATCTAGCTCCAGGTCCATTTCTTGCAAATCAAGTGAATAGGGTTAATCCTAGAAGAAGATGGATTGGTTACCTGCATAAGTGAAGGAGTTCCTGTTTTAGAGGGAGATGAGGCTAAGGCCTTACATAAGAAGATTACAAGCGATCTCGACAGGTATGACTCATCGAGGTATGTTTCGATATTTGTCCATGATTAAGTTTATGGTATGTTTGTTTTCATGTTATTACGGTTAGTACAATTTTGATTTTAGATTTGTCGTATCACCTTAACAAAATTATGAATGCATGATAGAAGATATTCATTGGTTAGGGTGTTGACACTTATGATTGTACTAATGCATTATGGTGTTATATGAGGTTTATGTTGTCTACTAACATGAAAGGTACACCAAGAAAGACAAATCGCGTTCTGGTCCAAGAACATATGATCATGATAACATGAGGACAAAGATTCATCCATTGTCATGGATCTCATAGAAGATCCATTTACGAGGTATGTATAACTTGGTTTTGTAATAGTTAACCTATGAGATATACAGGTTACTAGCACAAGTCATTGAAGAAGAACAAGAAGACATCATGTGGGTATGTTAGACATAAATAGCTAGCATGCTAATCCAGGTATGTTTTTCCTATATCAAGATAGAATCCTACCTTGTGTTAGGATCTTATACTGTTGTTGATAATGGTTATTCCTGAAGAGTCATAGGTTTGAATAATCATGATTGTATGCATATTATGTTTCTTACCATAATTGATGATATGACTAACCAGAAGAATCATGATGGTATAGATTTGAATAATCACAGGTTTTATGCATTTTATATCTCTTATCTTGATTGATTATTCAACTAACCTGAAGAGTCATAGGTTTGAGTAATTACAGTTTTAGACATGTTATGTTTATTATGATTTGACTAACCATAAGAATCCTACATAAACCTTGAATGCTAATGCTTATTATTTATGTTTGAAATGATCATGACTATACATGCTTGAGATTATTGTGTTTTAATAGTAAACTAATGAATGTATGATTTTATATGAGATCACAAGGATAACACATTCATGATACTAATAAGCATGCATAGGGACCAAGGATGAATATGAGTTCAAGGACAGGTAATCCAGGAAGCAAAGATCAAGAGGGAGCACACTCCAGTTGTTCCTGCAAGAAAGCAAAGGAGCACACTTCAGTAGTTTATGCAAGGATGCAGATATTCAGAGGGAGTTGACCATCTCTCTACATCCCACAACAGAAAGGTGTATAAGAAGCTACTTCAGATTAGGACTCCAGCAGCTCCTGCAAGGAAGCAAAGACTCAGAGGGAGTCCACCCAACGAACAAACAAAGATAAGTATTTTAATTATCATTTCTTACATATTTGTTTGTTTAAATAAAATTGTTCAATGATGTATATGGTCATGGTCTTAGACTCAGGATATGTATTGTGCATATTAGAATAATTACATTAATGAACAGTATACTACTAATATGCATGGGTAAGTAGCCTATGGCACTGTACAACATTCCATTGCTACTTATCTAGAATGAAACCTCTTTGCTGACATGTTGGGAGTTGTGCACACTCTTAACAATGTTCTGGTAGAGATTGGAAGGCATCTAGAAGGTTATGGGATATGGATAAATGTTGTATTGAAGCATTGGCTAAGATAATTGCATGACTGTATGACATATTTATTTATGTGTAAGAATTTGTTCTGAATACTATGAGATGTTTTCTAATCATGCAATTTAGCTTGTTGTGTAGGAAAGATCATATGCCATCTCCTACAAAAGAATAACTACAACATTTGTTCAGCAACAAATTTATTTATTGAAGATATTGAAGTTCCCAGGATCCGGGATGAAGAAATGGAATGCCATGATCCGTTGATCATGAAGAATAATGTTTGGGATGTAGTCCCAAGATGTGAAGGGAAGTTTGTTATGATTTCCAAATGGAACTATCAGATCAAGCATGTTGCAGATGGAAGCATTGAGAAATATAAAAGTGATGAAATAGAAGATGCACCAGATGGATCTCAAGACAGCATGGTGTAGTCATATATGTGTGCAGAACTTGGTATGGTAGGATAGACAGCTTTCTATCCAGTTTGGGCGTTACCAAGAGTAAAGCAGATTCCAACCTTTTCTACAAGGTTGAAGAAGGCAATCCAGTGATACTACTTTTTGTATGCAGATAACCTGTTTGTTACAGGTAAAGATAGATTGATTGTCGACATGCAGCGGAAGCTTTCTTCCAAGTTCGAGATGAAGAACTTGGGGATGATGCACTATTTGTTTTTGGCATGGAGGTGTGGCAGAGTGCATATGGAATCTTCCTTGGATAAGGGAAGTATGTAGTAGAGATCCTGAAGAGGTTCGGGATGATGGACTGCAAGGATATGGCCACACCTATGGCATCGAATCTGAATCTTCTATGTGACGCTTCATCTGAGCCGGTTGATCGCCAGATGATTGGGTCCTTGATGTACATGACGAACACGAGACCAAACATTTGCTTTGCTGTGAACACATTGAGCCAGTTCCTGACAGATCCAAGAAGTGTTCACCTGGTTGCTGTAAAGCATGTTCTGAGGTACCTAAAGGGTACAGTGGATTATGGGCTCAGGTATGAGGTGAATAAAAAGTTTAACCTGCAGGGTTATGTTGATTCAGACTGGGCTGGTAGTGCTGCAGACAGGAAGAGCACATCTGGGTGTTGCTTCAGTATGGGATCAGGTGTGATCTCTTGGTTTAGCAGGAAGCAGTCCTGCGTAGCACTAAGTACAGCTAAGGCAGAGTATGTTGCAGCCTGTTCAGCTAGTTGTGAGGCAGTATGGCTACAGAAGCTACTGTCTGAGTTATTTGATCTCCCGTTGGAGGCTACTGGTATCTTCTGTGATAACCAGAGTTGTGTGAAGCTATCCGAGAACCCAGTGTTTCATGATAGGTCGAAACAAATAGAGATCAAATATCACTATATCAGGGATATGGTGCAGAGAGGAGCTATGAAGCTCCTGTATGTTGCGACGGACGAGCAGATTGCAGATGTGCTGACGAAGCCACTAGCCAGGGTGAAGTTCGAGTACTTCAGAGAGAGGCTTGGAGTGCTTCAGATCGAGGATACTTCGAGGAAGAAGTGATGGACACATTTGATGAAGCCATTCCAAGCATGTTGGAAGGAGGATCCTTCACATGGCTGTGGATGTAAGCGCTGGATGATGAGCATCAGGATGATGTTCTGGTTTCTGCTTGGATATGATCAGTTGGATCATTTTATGTATGTATGTACGCATCATGTGGATGCTGGATATGATCAGTTGGATCATTTTATGTATGTATGTATGCATCATGTTGGATGCTTGGACCATGTATCTGTATATGTATCAGGTGGATACATTGTATGATCAGGTGGATCATGTATGGTGATATGTATCATGTATTTGTATTTGTATCAGGTGGATACATTCATGATCAGGAGGATCATGTATGATGATATGTATCAGGTAGATACTTGGTATGCATCAGGTAGATGCATTGATGATCAGGAGCATCATGTATGATGATATGTATCATGTATTTGTATCAGGTGGATACATTGATGATCAGGAGGATCATGTATGATACTTGGTATGCATCAGGTAGATGGATTGATGATCAGGTGGATCATGCAGCAGGATGTTGCAAGTGGTGATCAGGATGATCATAGAGGACGAGCTTCAGGATGTTGCTCCAGATGACATGCAGCAGGATGTTGCAGTGATGATCAGGATGATCATAGATGACGAGCTTCAGGATGTTTCTCCAGATGACATGCAGCAGGACGTTGCTATGATGATGATCAGGATGATCATGGATACATCAGGATGATGTATGGTGAGTATCAGGTTGATACTCTATGGCCGTGGATCAGGTTGTGCAGATGAGCATGTAATTCGTTGCCCTGGGAGATTTGCAGATGGTCTTTCGAGGTTTTTCCTATGGCATGTAATTCGGTGCCCTGGGACATCTGGCAAATGCTCTTTCGAGGTTTTGCTCTGGGAGGACATGTAATTCGTTGCCCTGGGAGATCTGCAGATAGTCTTTCGAGGTTTTGCCTATGGCATATAATAGCGCCCTGGGATATCTCGCAGATGCTCTTGCGAGGTTTTGTCCTATGGCATGTAATTCGTTTCCCTGGGAGATCCGATAGGTTGGGCTGTGTGCCCGTAATCAGTCCTGGGATGCTCTTGCGAGGTTTTGCCATGACCACATGTAATTCGTTGCCCTGGGAGATCCTATAGGTAGAGCTGTGTGCTCGTAATAGCCTGGGATGCTCTTGCGAGGTTTTGTGGTAAGGTCACATGTAATTTGTTGCCCTGGGAGATCCTATAGGTAGAGCTGTGTGCTCGTAACAGCCTGGGATGCTCTTTCGAGGTTTTGTGACGCACGTAAAAGTCTTGAGGATTCCACAGTATGGCCAGTGATGACGAAGACCTGCAGGTGGTGGGCCTACATCCAGTATGAAAAAGGACTGGCTCTGTAGAACTTCCTTTGACGAGTAGATTCAGAGATTGATTGAGATAGCAGCAGCAGTGCCGATGATGATGACTCGATGACGATTATCCAGTGACGATGATCCAGAGAAGATGACTTGCGCTAGAGGAACTGTGCTGAGAAATACCTTCCTAGTTAAGAGGGAGTGTTGATGTATATGTAACTTCGGAATGTATTTCACATATATGTATATTGTATTCCTATAGAGATGGTATTATTCCTCTATAAGGAAGTGTCGTCATTTATATTGTAAGTGTCGTAACTTATACTTGATGGGTTATTAGACCACCTTATTTGGGGTCGGCCCTGTATAAGTCATGTGGGTCAAAGGGTTATTAGACCACCCTATTGGGGGTCGGCCATGTGGGTCAAAGGGTTATTAGACCACCCTATTGGGGGTCGGCCCACTCAGCATTATGTTATGTGGTTAAGTTCGAGCCTACATGAGTTAGGTAAAAAGGCAAGTCAAGTCAAGTATAAATAGAGTGCAGGAGGCACTCTATTTGCTCACTCACTTCTCACACATGCACTCAAGGAGGAGTGGCGCACTTATGGAGGAGGAGGATCTGCTGCTAGGTTATGGCTATCTCTCTTGGTTGGTTGTATCATTGCTCTATCTATCTCTGAGGAAGTTATTGGGGTTTTTCACCTTTATGGTTTTCCCCAAGTAAATATTTGTGTCTCTTGTGTGCTTGCATTATTGTCTCCATGATTGATATGCTGTAGATATGCTGTACATGTTGTTCTCTCAGTTAAGATCCTAGATCATATAGAAGTAAATTCAGAAAATCTAACAATATCGTTATTTAATTGTGGTGAGGAGCTCAAGGCCAAGGCCTCGCCATCGATTTAGAATTTTACGTATCGAAAATTAAAAATATATGCCTATGGTTCTTTTGTTGGACATGCACAATGTAAATTAAGACATCATGTAAATACAAATTTTAATGAAATACCCACAACTAGCTATGCAATGCAACAAAGAGATGGGGGCATGGTTTTTATAAGGAATGGGGAGGAAAATTATTCAAACCCTTGATCCAATAGTGTTAAGCCAAATTTCATGAGAAAACCCATAAACCACCAACTACCCATCTTGACTTATGCATCCAAACATTTAATTCTTCCAAGAGTTGGTTGAGGTAGTTAATGCCTTGGGAATGAAGAGGTATGGAAGCCAATTTCGTGTATGGGCAAGCCATCAACCTGGGAAATTGTATTTTGTCTTCTTGGGCAAGAAAACACGGCCCATGGACTTTGCTCTCTCACGCAGTCTGAGATAGCTGGGGCTTTCTCCCTCAATTTTTCCATCTTTTTCCTGCAATTTTCCATGGCTAGGAACTTGTTTTTGTATTGCACGGGGGATGGGGGGGAGGGAGTCACGATTTTGGGGTTTATGGAAGTTGTTTTTGTCGCTTGAATTCCCATAAACGTTTTCTGAATACGATTTTGCTCTCCCAGGGTTGTTTCCCCATCTTCCATTTCATTTTTGGGCTGCCCATGTTTTTCTGAAGCTAATGGAAACCCCATTTTGGGAATCCCATTGTAAAAATGCTTTTCTACATGTCCAGCACTTGTGATTTTGTTGTTATGTGCACCTTTGTTTTGGTTTGAACCTGTGAGAAATAAATTTGGAATGGAAGTGGACCAAAATTGGCAAGATAAACCTAGTGAGGAAGGTAACCTCTCAAGAAGATCAAAAGGGCTGGTTACTCTTCTATGCATACCTGGAAGAACACCAGAATGGGAGGTATGGCCCGAGGGACTGTGCAGTAGTGAAGGGAATACTTCCTTGTTCCAGGTGTGTAGGTATTGTGGGGACCAACCTAGATAGATCTTGTAGAGGGCATCCATACCTCTGTGGTTGAGCTCACTAGCTTAGCAATTCTTGCTTTCCATTTCCTTAGCAGCCTGGTAAACCCAACTGTGGATTGGATTGGCTGATTTTGGTGTATTTTGGCTATGTGTGAGTCTGTTGTTCCCTTTTTCCATGTAGAGATCGTGTCCAGCTCGGGGGTGGAAATTTTGTTGAGAGATTGATGAGCACAATTGGCCTATGGTTGGGTGGAACATTGCAGCTGCATAGCTAGTTGCTCGGGACTACTCTGTTTTAAGATAAGTACTCTCTTGTGTTAAATTCTGCAATGTATTTGTTTAATGACTATCATGAAAAAGTTGAATGTATGTTAGATATGTAGATGATTTTAATTTTGTTGTGTTTAATTACTATATGCATATGTATATGTCTTTTATTATCAATGAGTTTTACCAATGAGTTTTACTTAATGTATATGGGGATAGATGCCCAGTTTTAGTGCCATGCTCTCTCCCTGTCTCGGTCTGATGGGAGGGGACATGACAGTGTGGTATCAGAGCCAAAGGCTACAGCATTGAGCCTCTATGGGCCAAATCTGATGAAGTTACAAGGGAAGACCCCTTTTCTTATCACCACAGGTTGCAACATCGGGCCTAAACAGGCTAATATTGAATAGATTGCAGAGGTAGGGTCACCTCCTATTGAGCAGTGATTGCAGTGATCATCACAGAAAGAAAGAAGAAGGAAAATTTTTAAATTTTTCTAAGTGTTTTTGAAATTTTTCCTAAGGCTGTGGCGGCGAAATTAATGTTAAATTTTGCGACGCGGAAGTGAACTAAAAGTTAATTTCTGTGACGCGACGGTGAAATTAAGGGTAAATTTTGCGACATGCACGTGCGGCGAAATTAACGTTAAGATCCGCGAACACCGGCAGCAATTTTAAGGTTAAGATCTACGACACCACAGCGAAATTAATGTTAATTTCAGTGACGTGGCGGCGAAAATAACGTTAAGATCCGTGAACACCTGCGGAAATTTTAACGTTAAAATCTGTGATGCGCACGGAAAAAATAATGTTAAAATCCTCGACAATGGTGGCAAATTTTAGCTTAAATATCCACGACATGGGATGCGCTTTTTAAGCTAAATATTCACGACACTGGCGGCAATTTTTAGCCTAATATTCCATGACACGGGTGGGATTTTTACACTCAATCTTCGTGACATGGTCGGAGGGGAATTTAGTGAATCCACGAAACGGGGAAAATTACAGCACCTTTTCACTGAGATTTTCAGGTTCCAAAAATGGAAAATCACCATGAAAGTTATGCGCCAGATTGTGCGAAAACAAAAGAATTGCAAAAAAAAAAAAAAGGGGGCAAGCCCCCTTGACCCTCGTCATCCCCCTAAAAGCGTCGTGTATTGTGAGAAAGTCTATGATTATACAAAGTTGTCAATATAGGATTCCCCACATACATGCAAATAATTTATGGTATTATAATGCAGCTAACAGTTATGTTCATGAACACATTTTGCAGAATTATAGTCACATCGAAGCAACATTCCAAATAGTGTAGTTGGAAAGTTTTGGTCTTGGTTGGGCCAAGAATATCAACATAATGGATGATGCACAGGATCCCTATGAGCCTGAGACAGATGCCATGGGGGAAAACATACATATTGAGAATGCTGAAACATAATCCAATGGGAGAAGAAATCGAGAGACTCCTCCAGATATTGCAGCCACCATGAGGAGCCTAAGGGTGGAGTTACAAAGATTTAGAGAAGATAACGAAAGGATGATTAAAGCTTAGGAAGAACAAAATCAGTTAAATGTAGCCATGTTACAGATTTTGACAGATATCGAGAGGAAAATTAATCCTGGACATTAGTCAGAAAATCCAGAAGGGAGTCGGAGTAGTTCAAAGAGAAATTCCCACAAGAGGTCCAATATCTCAAGAAGAATTTCTAGAGACAGAACCTATACTCTAGAAATATCTTCTAGTGGATCATCTGACTCTCAAGGATCCATTGAGGGGTCAAACTCTTCATCTCGCAAGAATAAGAGAAAGAGGCATTACAAGAACAATTCACATGGGTAATTTAAGAAGGAAAAACCTCCTACATTTGATGGAGAGGTAAAGTTTGGTCAAGAATATGAAGCTTGGATTCTTGGGATGAGACAGTATTTCCAAGTCCAAGACTACTCTAGAAATATGAAGGCAAGGGTCACCATTTTTAACTTGAATGGAAGAGCATCTATATGGTGGGATCATATCAAGCAAGTGAGGAAGATCAATGAAAGAAATATTGTGTGGAAGCAGTTCTAGAAATACTTAAAGTGGAAGTACCTATCTGATAGGTACTATGATGATAAGATCAAAGAGTTCCATGAGTTGAGATTGGGACAATCGACCATGGAGGAATATGCAAACAAATTCTTGGAACTATTGAGGTATGTCAGGAATATTCGAGACGATAAGGTGAAAATTCAGCGTTTTCTAAGTGGGATACCTCAGTCATATAAAATAGGATTGAATTTGATGAACCTCAAACTCTGGAGGAGGCAATAAGGAAGGCCAAGTATTGCTATGATCAAAACAAAAGCAAACCTAATTTCCATAAGGCATGGAAGGACAAGAAGAATGAGAAGTTTGACCAAATAAAGAAAGGTTTCAAACCTCCTTATATCATAAATCAACAAAGGAAGCCATCATAGGTTTTGACTAAGCCAACTAGGATGGTGGGAGACAAGCCAAGAGACCCAAAGGATCCAAGAGAGCCACTTCAATGTTGGGGTTGTGGAGGAGACCACATGCTTAAGAACTATCCACATCGGAATGGGAATGCAAATCAAGTTCACAACATCTAGGGAGTTGAAACTATGGGTCAAGTGGCGAGGACCATCCCTAGAATCTATGCAGCACTAGACGACTGCCAGGCAGATCATCAATCAACTATAGTTGAATTTGAAGGTAAGATTGTTGAGCAATCTGTTTCTATTTTGATTGATCTTGGATCTACTCACAGTTATCTCACTCCTAAAATTGTTGAGATTTGTGCTTTTAAGAAATTAAAGCATAGTAAATTTTGGTTAGTTCAACTAGCCACTGGAACCAAGAGAAAAGTTAGTGAAATTGTAGAGAAATTTTCATTAGTGATGGATGGGCTATTCACTTATGCAGATCTTAATATTTTGCCACTTGGTTCCTATGATATTCTCATTGGGATGGATTGGTTAGAAGCACACAAGGTTAAACTCGACTGCTACAATAATACTTTTGAATGCATGGACGAAGAAGGAAACCCAAGGGTTGTAAAAGGCATTCCAAAGGTGATTTTTGTTAGATAGGTTTCAGCCATGCAGCCGAAGAAGTTATGTAGGAAAGGTTGTCAATTGTATGCATCCCATCTTTTGGAGGCAACGGAGAATGAAACTCTTAAGTTGGAGGACTATCATGTGTTGCAGGAATTCAGGGATTTTTTCCTGATGAGATTTTGGGACTTCCTCCAAAGAGAGACATTTATTTTACAATTGAACTTGTGCTAGGAGCCGCACCAGTGTCTAAGACACCCTACAGGATGAGTACACTGGAATTGCTAGAATTGAAAATGCAATTACAATAGTTGTTGGAAAAGAAATATATCAGGCCAAGTGTGTCCCCGTGGGGAGCACCTGTTCTATTTGTGAAAAAGAAAGATGGAACACTCAAGTTATGTATTGACTACAGGAAATTGAACAAGGTCACTGTGAAGAACAAATACCCATTGCCCCAAATTGATGACCTTTTTTATCAAATGCGAGGGGCAAAGGTATTTTCAAAGATCGACTTGAGGTCTGGTTACCATCAGGTAAGAATCAAAGAATAATATATTCATAAGAGAGCCTTTAGAACGAGGTATGGACACTATGAGTTTGTGGTGGTACCATTTGGTCTCACAAATGCACCAGCTACATTCATGTGTCTCATGAATAGTGTTTTTAGCAAGTATTTGGACAAGTTTGTTCTTGTATTTCTAGAGACGACATTCTTATCTATTCTAAGAATGAAGAAGAGCATGAAGAACATTTGAGAATGACATTGCAATTGCTAAGGCAGCATAAGTTGTATCCAAATTTAAGCAAATGTGACTTTTATAAAGATAAAATTCATTATTTGGGTCACTTTATCTCAAACGAGGGAATATTTGTGGACCCTGAGAGGATTGAAGCCATTATGAATTGGCCAACTCCAAGGAATGTGACAGATGTGAGATCTTTTATGGGCCTTACTAGGTACTACCGGAGGTTCATTGAAGGATTCTCCAAGGTCGCAAACCCGATCACTTCTTTGCAAAAGAAGGGGATAAAGTTTGAATGGTCACCAATATGTGAGGAAAGTTTCCAATGATTGAAGAATCTTCTTACGAGTGCACCAATTTTGAAAATTGTAGACCCAGAAAAAGACTTTGTGGTGTGTACCGATCCATGCAATCAAGGACTTGGAGGAGTTCTTATGCAAGAAAACCACATGGTATGCTATGAGTCGAGAAAGTTGAAGGAGCACGAGAAAAACTATGCTACTCATGATTTTGAACTTGCATCCATAGTACATGCTTTAAAGATGTGGAGGCATTACTTAATGGGCAGGAAATTTGAGCTAAGAACAGACCATTGTGGTCTGAAATGCTTATTTGATCAGCCAAATTTGAATGCTAGGCAAGCTAGATGGTTGGAATTTTTGTGTGAATTTGATTTTGAAATCAAACACATAAAAGGGAAGGAAAACAAGGTGGCTGATGCACTCAGCAGGAAAGTACATGAAATGCATGTGGCAGTGCTTAGTACTTGCCAACCAAATTTGAGGCAGCAGATTGTTAACCATATGGTTAAGGATGAAGTGCATGTGCAGATAAAGGAAAAATTGCAGCAGCAAGACCTTGAAAAGAAGTATGAAGGATACCATTTGGAAGAAGACAAACTTCTTACTTATAAGCATAGCGCCTATAGTCCAAATGTGGCAGATTTGAGAAGGATTGTTATGGATGAAATCCATAAAGCTCTATACTCTGGTCACCCAGAATATCAGAAAACAATTGCTACATGAAGAAAAAATTATTTCTGGTCGGGGATGAAGAAGGACATCACTGAATACATTTCTAGGTGCATGAAATGTCAGTAGGTGAAGGTTGAACACCAACACCCAGCAAGTTTATTGCATCCATTACCAATTCCAGAATGGAAGTGGTAAATAATTTCCATGGATTTTATTACAAGTTTTCAAATGATGGTGAGACAACATGATTCCATCATCGTGGTGGTGGACAAGTTAATAAAGGAAACACATTTTATACTCGTTAAGTCCACACATAAATCCGATGCCATTGCAAATATTTTCATGAAGGAAATTTTTAGATTAAATGGATTGCCTAAGGCAATAATTTCTGATAGGGATACCAAGTTCACTTCCAATTTTTGGAAGGGTCTCTTTGCAAATTCAGGTACACAGTTGAACTTTAGTACCGCATACCATCTTCAAACAGATGGGAAAACAGAAAGAGTAAATCAGGTGCTTGAAGACATGCTTCGCATGTATGTTATGGACAAACCATCCAAGTGGGAGGATTATCTACACTTGGTAGAGTTTGCATATAACAATGGGAAACAAGCATCATTGGGAATAAGTCCATATGAGGCTTTGTATGGTAGAAGGTCTAGGACACTAGTGACTTGGGATAATCTAGTGAGTAGAATTGTACTTGGGTTGGAATTGCTTGGGGAAATGGAACAAGAATTTGCAAAGATCAGGCATAATTTAAAAGCAGCCTAGGATAGATAGAAAAGCTATGCAGATAAGCTTAGATTGCATAGGGAATTCAATGTTCGGGATCATGTGTATCTCAGAGTGAGGCCAAGGAAGAGTTCCTTGAAGCTTGGGGTTTGTTCCAAGCTATCACCTAGTTATTGTGGGACATTTGAAGTGCTTGAAAGAATAGGGGCAGTTGCATATAGACTTGCATTGCCTGCTAGCACTAGAGCTCATAATTTTTTCATGTCTCTTTGCTTAAGAAATATGTACATGATCCCAACCATGTGATTAATTGGGAGGTGATCTAGGTGGAACCCGAGGGATAGTTTCAAACCGACCCATTGTGCGTCCTAGACAAGAAGGTAACATTGCTCCGAAACCAAGCCATCGGATAGGTAAAGGTGAAATGGAAGCACTACGATCCCGATGAGGCTACATGGGAGCTAGAGGAAGCCATGAGAGTGGTGTATCTATTTTTGTTCAATTTTGATGAGCACTGAGGACAGTGTTAATGTAAGGGGAAGGGGAATGTAATATCCTGATCTCGACCCTATTGCATTAAAATTATAAATAATGTAAATATCGTTATTTAATCATGGTGATGAGCTCAAGGGCAAGGCCCCGCCATCTATTTAGCGTTTTATGTATCGGAAATTAAAAATAGATGCCTATGGTTCTTGTGCTGGACATGCACAATGTAAATTAAGAGATCATGTAAATACGAATTTTAATGAAATACCCACAACTAGCTATGCAATGCAACAAAGAGATGGGGGCATGATTTTTATAGGGAATAGGGAGGGAAATTATTCAAACCCTTGAGCCAATAGTGTTAAGTCAAATTTCATGAGAAAACCCATAAACCACCAACTACCCATCTTGACTTATGCACCCAATCATTTAATTCCTCCAAGAGTTGGTTGAGGTAGTTAATGCCTTGCGAATGAAGAGGTATGGCAGCCAATTTCGTGTATGGGCAAGCCATCGACCTAGGAAATCGTATTTTGTTTTCTTGGGCAAGAAAATACCCACGAAATGGTTCCCAAAGCCATTTTTCACCCATGGAATTTTCTCTCTCACGTAGTTTGAGCTAGTTGGGGCTTTCTCCCTCATGTTTTCCATCTTTTTCTTACATTTTTCCATGGATGGGAACTCATTTTTGTATTACACAGGGGCTAGGGGGGAGGGAGTCACGATTTTGGGGTTTATGGAGGCTGTTTTTGTCCCTTGAATGCCCATAAACGTTTTCTGAATACGATTTTGCTCTCCCAGGGTTGTTTCCCCATTTTCCATTTCATATTTGGGCTGTCCACATTTTTCTGAAGCTAATGGAAACCCCATTTTGGGAATCCCACTATAAAAACACTTTTCTACATGTCCAACACTTGTGATTTTGCTATTATGTGCATCTTTGTTTTGGTTTGAACCTATGAGCAAGAAATTTGGAGTGGAAGTGGACCAAAATTGGCTTGATAAACCTAGTGAGGAAGGTAACCTCTCAAGAAGATCAAAAGGGCTAGTTACTCTTCGATGCATACCTGGAAGAACACTAGAATGGGAGGTATGGCCCGAGGGACTGTGTAGTAGTGAAGAAAATACTTCCTTGTTCTAGGTGTGTAGATATTGTGTGGACCAAGCTAGATAGATCTTGTAGAGGGCATCCATACCTCCGTGGTTGAGCTCACTAGCTTAGCAATTCTTCCTTTCCATTTCTTTAGCAGCCTGATAAACCCAACTGTGGATTGGCTTGGCTGATTTTGGTGTATTTTGGCGATGTGTGAGTCTGTTGTTCCCTTTTTCCTTGTAGAAATCATGCCCAGCTCGGGGGTGGAAATTGTGCTGAGAGATTGATGAGCATAATTGGCCTATGGTTGGGTGGAAAATTGCAGCGGCATAGATAGTTGCTTGGGACTACTCTGTTTTAAGATAAGTACTCTCTTGTGTTAAATTCTACAATGTATTTATTTAATGACTGTCATGAAAAATTTGAATGTATGTTAGATATGTCGATGATTTTAATTCCATTGTGTTTAATTACTATAAGTATATGTATATGTCCTTTATTATCAATGAGTTTTACTTAATGGATATGGGGCTAGATGCCTAGTTTTAGTGCCATGTTCTCTCCCTGTCTCGGTATGATGGCAGGGGACATGACACTTCCTTGTACTCTACCGTATAGGTGATACAAGGGTGATAAGGCAGAAGTGCCAGTATCCTTCTCCGATGTGCCATGAATGAGGTAGCTTAGTAAAGTTTCTTCTAGGTCTCTTTACCTGAGATCCCTTTCAGTAGAGGGATATCCTTCCACTATTGGTCTCTCATTTTGTATTTTTCAACTTGGATTTCATCACCTTGCAAAGGATACAACTTGTTGAGGTCTCTAGCTCTTAGTTAGGAGGTTTTGCTTGCTATTTCACCTTGTTAGAGGGTCATTTTTCTTTTTAGTGTTGCTTATTGGCATTCTGTCCACTTTTGTTTAAGGTTGCTTACTGTGACGCCGATCTCAGTATAGTTTTTTGGGCTTTCTTTTTTGGCCTGTAAGCCTTTCCTTTTTCTAGCTCCCCTTTTGTAGACTTGGCTGCTTTAGGGGTTTTGAGTTCTTTTCTACGAAAATGTCCTTGAAACTTGTATTCCCATCATTGTGTCTGATCCACGTAGATCACGGAGGATACAAGGATGAATCCCACCACCACCAAGGACTTCTTGTCCACCCGCATCATGTATTCCGACCCCTGTCGGCGTCGAGGTTAGCTGTGGGAATGTTCCACCACCTATCCGTATGACATATTCAGTTCCTTCTGAACCTGTAACTCATAGCATCGTCTCATAACCTCTTACAGTTCCTGAAACCAGTAATATACCTGAGATTTCGGCTGTCCCACAACCCACTGTCATTCCAAAAATTCCTCCCACAGTGGACAACACATTAGCTGCTGAAGTTAGTACTGCACAGGATGCTATGTCAGAGGTCATCACCCTCCCGGAGGCCAGCACTACCCTGCCAATAGACACTTTCTATGATGTTCCCGAAGGATCTGTTGGAACTATTGAAGGATCTGACGAAGACACATTAGAGTTTATTCAAGTCCCAGATGGATACGTTGAAATTTTCACTTAGGTTTTCACAGCTAGAGTATGTTGGAGACATGTGTGGAGTACCTATGAGTGGTAAAGTGTACTCTAAGTACATTGAAATTATCGAAGAAATTGAGCTACCTCCTACAATGTTTCAACCTAAGTTTGACATTTTTACATCACAGGTGGAACCTCTGCCTGACACCACTACACCATTAGGTGTTCATACTCATGCAACAGGTTCTTCTAGAAATATACCATTCACCGTGTCACTCCCAGATCTCCCCTCAGGACAAGAGATTATGGCGTCTATCCAATCTAGCATGGTTAGTATGGCTAAATATCCTTTAGTATCGGAACAATTCAAACGTAATACAGAGCAAATGCTCTCATCGGCTTCCCGATACCCCCATGCTACCCGTCCTCTTGGTTACCGAGATCCCCATATTCCATCTAGCAAAGAGTTTCATCACTCTTATGCTGATGGATCCAAACCCTTAGATTTTACTTTACTCGACCTCTTTTCAGACCCTGATCAAAAATCTCGCATTTTTAACCCCACCTCCACTTCACCGGATACAAATTCGGGCCCATCCCTCAATGATCCTCCTATTTTTCAAGACCCCATGGACGTGACTCCTGATACCCCTTGGTTAAATTCCCCACACTTGTTTCTGCACAATATGTTCGACGTCCCTTCAAGGAACACACCACTTATGAGGGATAACCCAGTGTTCTCACCATCCCCACTTGAAATGTATGGAAGACCCCCCCCACAAATTGGCACCTTTGGTGTTATGGTCCAATTGACACTACCCCACCTTACTAGTATCAGAAGAAATCCTACCCATACTGTTGGATCATCTACTATGACCAAAGGTACACTTTCAACCACCATTTACACTATTTCCAGAGGACAACCGTCTACTGGAACCATTGATCCCAATAACCAACCCCCTCCGGTCAGCCCATCAAACCCACCCGCAGGAGGACAACCATCTTTTGGGAACATTAGCTCAAATAACCAGCCTCCTCCAACCAGACCATCCAATCCCTCTGGTGGATGGAAATCCCTTAGTACCGTTCAAAGCGGGGCTACTCAACAAACACCTCCTTCTTTTCCATTGGCTCAACAATGCCCTTCATTTGGAGGATTACCATTCATTAACACCCCATTGGAACCATTCAACAACCCTCTCAATCAGTAGCATCTACTAAGATAGGCACATATAAATCACCTGGCAGTGGAAAACCTCATGCCAGTATCCCAACCGGACCCCATTTCCAACATCCCTCGTGAGGTATACTTCCTTCTTGGGGATACCAAATCCCACAGATTCGGGGATACTCTTTGTTCGGAAACTGGAATCAAGATTTTGGAAAACCTACTCAACCTTTCATTCCCCCCAACTTGAACTCCGACATTCCCTATCCTTCGGCCGCGAATAATCCATGGAACCCACCTCTTCAGCCTCCACCTCTTCATCAGGGTGGAACCAATATTCCATGGACACCATTTTTTCAGGCATCCCCTAACCCTGGTATGGGAAATCCTCCACCCAGTCAAGGTGTTGGAAACATTCCTGGGATGCAACAATCCCAAGGAACTATACCCCAACAAGGAATAGGAAACATTCCTGGGACACAACAACCCTAGGCTACTATACCCGTTATTCCTACTCAGCCGAACATTCAACAACTGACAACTATTGTGATTTTGAATCAGACAGTCAATCCCATTATTTCGAACAGACAACTGGTTAACCAGATGGTCTACTATCCTTAGAACTTCCAACAATATCTTGCGGGAAACATGTACGGGTACAATACCCAACATTATGTTGTACAGGGTCCTACGGGCATCCCTACACCATACAATTACTACTCATACCTACAACCCAATCGTCAACTTCCCTTATTTGCTACGCTATACTTACCCGATTTGTCAAGGATTATCAATGATCCCATATGGCATGAACCACATTGACCACCCATCCCAGCCAAACTACCATCAGACATTCCCAAGTTCGATGCCAAACCCGGGGAAGACCCCAAGAACCATGTAATGACCTTCCATCTTTGGTGTTCTTTGAACTCATTGATGGATGACACCATTCGATTACGGATCTTCTAGTGTATGCTCATCGCCATGGAAACAAAATGGTATATCGAGCTGCCACAACACTACTTTCACGATTTCAATACCCTGGCCATGCAGTTTCTGATACATTTCTAGCTCCCCATCCGGTCGGAGACTGGAACAGACCTGTTGACCTCATTACGTCAAACCACTTCTACACATGTCTCGGATCATATTCATGAGTGGCATCGACACCGTAGGTTAATTAAGGCACACATTCCAGACCAGTTACTCACTGATTGGTTCACGAAGTCATTTTTGCTTCCCATCGCCATGGATATTGCCATATGCGGACCTGTCACAAAGGAACAAGTGATTTCTCGTGCTCAGTATATGGATTTGGTATATACCCAATATGGAACTTTATACAAGCTTATTCCCCATGCCTCCCGCACCACTATTGATCCAACAAAGCCTACCACTGAACCCCCAATTGGCAGAATCGTCGGTTCAGTTAAGTCTCAGCCTGCACCCAAACTGAGTGGGAAACAAGCTATTACTTCCCCCTCTCCACCCCAGGCTTCTCCCGAAGCTTCCCCCTCTCCTACCCCTCCCTCCTAGGTGAATGCGATTCAATCCACGTCATAGCAATCCGGGGGAAAGAAGAAGAATAACCGTGGAAAATCCAAGAGAACCTCTAACCAACAGGAGAACCCCAATCTGCAACCAACCAACAATGATCCCAAACCACGTCAGAAAGCAATGTTCCCCTGCCTGATTTTCTAGGAAGATCACTACACATGAGACTGTCCTTACAAGGATGAAGTCAAAAAATTTGTTAAAGGATCCTCCCGCCCGGCAGTGTTAACCCATCTTTTCCCCCATCAGCAGCAACAGATGGTTACCCATGATCCCCCACAAGGGGGAAATCCGAGCAACCCACCCTGGGAAGAAACGTCTGCATACCATGAACTTTTAATGACGAGTAACGAAGAGATTCATATATCCACTCGAGCAAGGACATACGATACCCCTCCAAGTTCAAACAATCCAGAGACATCTAATGGCAAGTCTCCTTCTGAAGATCTTTCTAGCACCCCTCCCTCCAATGGTCATCTCCACATTGAGAGACCTGTCACAGACACAGTGCTATGCCCACCCAAATGCACCATATGAAAGGCGACATTTAATCCTAATGCGTGAGTAGACAAAAATTACAATATTGTTGAGTGTAAGTTTTAAACCTTAACAGTGAAGTACAAACTTATATTGATTCTTAAGCATTAACAGAAAATACACAATGGCACACACATAACACAGAGATTTTCACCTGGAAACCCTTAACCAGGAAAAGACCAAAAAAACTTAGAGCCGCACTGCTCCTTCTCATTATATGTTTATTCAACCATTTACAATACAATATATGGTATTCCGCAGCATATAAAACCCTAATTCATTTACCCGAAATTAGGTTACAACCCTAATCCCTTTTACCGGGATTAGATAGAGTACAATGGGTTGAAATCGCGAAAAAGAAAAAACAACCCAAACATTCCATGTGAAGAGATATAAAATTCCCAACATTCTCCCACTTGTTGTTCTCTTCACATACAGGAGAAATTTATGACTTTAACAATTCAGGGCAACAATGCCCATGTTCTCTTTACACCAAGAGAACTTCTGAGTACTCACAGACTTTGTCAAAGAGTCTGCAACATTTACCAAAGTGTCAACCTTCTCCAGCAACACTTTGTTTTGTTCAACCATGTCTCTGACGAAATGGTACTACACATCAATGTGCTTTGTCCTCGAGTGATAAGCAGGGTTCTTTGCCAGAAATATTGCACTTGAGCTATCACATCCAATCTTTACTGCATTCTAAACAAAACCAATACCTAAACACAATCTTTGTAACCATACAACTTCCTTACTTGCATGGGTAGCTACCATGTATTCAGCTTCTGTAGTTGAGAGTGCAACTATAGCTTGCCTTCTACTCATCCAACTGATTTCTCCTCTAAATAGATTAAAAACATAGCCACTTGTAGATCTTCTGTGATCAATATCTCCATCCCAGTCAGCATCAGCAAATCCTTGTATATATATCTCTCTGTTTAGACCGGGTCTTCCTTGGTAGCAGATTGCAAAATTTGTAGTGCCACGCAAATACCTGAAGACCCTCTTTACTGCAGTCCAATGTTCCTTTCCTGGTTTTGACATGTATCTACTCAAAACTCCCACTGCATGGGCTATATCTGGTCTAGTACAGACCATGGCATACATCAGACTACCAACTGCACTAGCATAGGGAACATGAGACATGTCCTCTACATCTTCTTGTGTCGTGGGACACTGTTCTGCATATAACCTTACACCTACAGGAATGGGCACCTTCACTGGTTTGCTTTCCTGCATATTAAATCTCTTCAATATCATTTCAACATATTTCCTCTGATTTAACGAGAGTTTCATTTTTTCACGATCTCTTTTTATTTCCATGCCCAAAATAAAATTTGAAGCACCAAGATCTTTCATGTCAAATTCAGATGACAGTTGATTTTTGACATCCTTGATGATTTCCTTGTTGGTTCCAATTAGCAACATATCATCAACAAACAATATTACATAAATAAAATGATCACCAGTTAGCTTAAAATAAACACAGTGATCAGCTTTGCTTCTTAAGAAACCAAGTCCCAGTATATAAGTATCAAATTTTTGATACCACATTCTTGGAGATTGTTTCAATCCATAGAGAGATTTTTTCAGCTTACAGACAAGCTCCTTTCTTCCTTTCACCACAAACCGTTTTGGTTGCTTCATATAGATCTCTTCATTAATATTTCCATGTAGGAAAGTCGTCTTTACATCCATCTGTTCTACTTCAAGGTCAAAAACAGTAGAAATAGATAGAAGAAATCTATTAGAAGTCAATTTTGCAACAGGTGAAAAAATCTCACCAAAATCGATGCCCTCAATTTGGGAATAACCTTTTGCTACTAGTCGAGCCTTGTACTTCTCCACTTTACCTGTTGCATTTAACTTCTTCTTGAATACCCATTTGCTTCCAACAGGCTTTCTTCCTTCTGGCAACTCAACCAGATCCCGTGCCTCATTTTTGTCCAAGGCATCCATTTCTTCTATCATGGCCTTCTTCCATAGTTTACTATCTTCTGAATCCATTGTCTCTTTAGTAGTTCTAGGATCATCATCAGTAATAGATAACACAAAATTAGAATGAAAATCAAGGGGACTGTACCTTTCAGCTTTCCTTCTTACTCGGTCAGATCTCCTCAATACCGGAGTCTATGGATTCGCCTCTTCATCTGATTTAGACGATTCTGCCTCCTCATCTGATTCAGACGAATTTGGTTCCTCAAAAGAATCACCTCTTTCATCCTTGATATCAAAGTGTAGCTTCTCTGAATCCTTTTCCTTTGGTACATCCTCAATCTTGGAAGTGCTTTCAACTTCTCTGAAGATCACATCTCGACTGTAAACTGTTTGCCTTTTTACTGGGTTCCATAGCTTGTAACCTTTCACTCCATCCTTGTAACCAATGAAGATACATTTTTTCGCTTTCTTATCCAACTTGCTCCTTTTCTCCTTTGGAACATGTACAAAAGCATCACACCCAAACACTCTGAGATGAGAGAGAGAGGGTTTCTTACCAGTCCAAGCCTCATGAGGTGTCTTGTCAACCAATGTTGATGTGGGTGTCCTATTCACTAAGTAACATGCAGTGTCAACCGCTTCTACCCAGAATTGTTGTGTTAGACCTGCACCACTAAGCATACTCCTTTCCTTTTCCATCAATGTCCTGTTCATCCTTTTTGCAACCCCATTCTGTTGAGGTGTGTATGGAGTAGTCTTTTGCCTTGCTATTCCACACATTTTACAGAACTCCTCAAATTCACTTTCACAGAATTCTCCACTGTTATCTGTTCTAAGTACTTTTATTTTCTTTTCAGTTTTATTCTCTACAAGAGACTTAAATTCTTTGAATATTTTAAAAACCTCAGATTTCTTATGCAGGAAATAAATCCAAGTTTTCCTTGAGAAATCATCTATAAATGAAACATAATACATAGATTTACCTAGTGATGGAACATGCACAGGTCCAAAAACATCACTATGTATTAACTCTAAGATTCCTTTAGCTCTTGCAACACCAGATGAGAATCTTACCCGATTTTGTTTACCATATAAGCAATGTTCACAAAAATCAAAATCTAATGTGAAATCAGACATGCCTTCAGCCATACTATTACCTTGTAATAGTCGAAGACCCTTCTCTCCAATATGTCCCAGCCTTCGATGCCATAGCGATGTTTTCTCACTAGAGACAGTAAGGACTCTGTCTCCTTCATTTTTACCCTCGGGAACATTAGTACTGTTACATCCATTTTTGAAGGTGCTTCCCAACAACTTGTATAGAGTTCCAATCCGAACTCCCCTCATCAGCACCAGTGATTCTCGAACCATCTTGCATGTGTTATTTTCAAATAAAGTTTTCACACCCGCATCATCCATTTTACTTACAGATATAAGGTTTCTAGCCAGCTTTGGAATGTGCAAAACCCCAGGAAGAGTTTTAACCCTTCCATCTTTGAGCAGTAGCTTGATCTTTCCTCGACCTATTATTTTCGCCACCGATTTGTCTCCCAAAAATACATCTCCTCCATCATAATTTACGTATTCAGAATACCACTCCCTGTGAGGAATCATATGATAAGACGCACCTGAGTCAATCAACCACGAATCATGCTCTACATGTGTACTTGAAGATGCCAGATACACATCTCCTCCTTCCTCTGTAGATTCTTTCCCATATTCGGATTGAGCATCATTAGATCCTCTACTTTTATCAGTATTTTTGGATTTACAATCCTTCTTGTAATGCCCAGTTTTACCGCACTTCCAGCATTTTCTTATAGAAGGTCCTGGAGATTTAGATCTACCACCTGAAGAATTATTTTTAGATCCGTCTCCAGGGTGACCTCTTACAAATAAGGAATCCTTGGTTGAACTATCCATGGATCTCCACCTCATTTCCTCTGATAGTAGGGATGCAACCACATCATCGAAGTTTAGCATGGTTGCATTACTCCCAATAGGTATAACCAGATTATCCAATGAATCTGGCAAAGAGCACAACAGACTAATACATTTTTCATCATTAGTAATCGTAATACCAACAGATGTCAACTAACTTACCAGAGTATTGAAGGCGTTTAGATGCTTTGACACAGAGTCTCTATTGATGTATATGTAACTTCGGAATGTATTTCACATATATGTATATTATATTCCTATAGAGATGGTATTATTCCTCTATAAGGAAGTGTCGTCATTTATATTGTAAGTGTCGTAACTTATACTTGATGCGTTATTAGACCACCTTATTTGGGGTCGGCCCTGTATAATTCATGTGGGTCAAAGGGTTATTAGACCACCCTATTGGGGGTCGGCCATGTCGTTCAAAGGGTTATTAGACCACCCTATTGGGGGTCGTCCCACTCAGCATTATGTTATGTGGTAAAGTTCGAGCCTACATGAGTTAGGTAAAAAGGCAAGTCAAGTCAAGTATAAATAGAGTGCGGGAGGCACTCTATTTGCTCACTCACTTCTCACACATGCACTCAAGGAGGAGTGGCGCACTTATGGAGGAGGAGGATCTGCTGCTAGGTTATGGATATCTCTCTTGGTTGGTTGTATCATTGCTCTATCTATCTCTGAGAAAGTTATTGGGGTTTTTCACCTTTATGGTTTTCCCCAAGTAAATCTTTGTGTCTCTTGTGTGCTTGCATTATTGTCTCCATGATTGATATGCTGTAGATATGTTGTACATGTTGTTCTCTCAGTTAAGATCCTAGATCAGATTGAAGTAAATTCAGAAAATTTAACATGGTATCAGAGCTAGCCTGAAAGAAGGCATGATATGGCATGTATGACACTTGTTGCACTTACGATGCTAGGGCTTGATATAGCAAAAACCAGTCATCGTAGCACTTTCGCTAAAAATCCGTTTTGGAAAAGGTTTCGGATCTGAAATTGTTACAGGCCGAACCTAAGATCTCCAGGTACCTTTTGTCCAAAGGACAACCTCTAATTCGTTGTAATTTGTGATTTATGATCTATACAATATAGGGTTTCTGCCTCTTCCAGATCTGAGTCAAAATCAGGTGACCTTGGGAAAAAGGTCATATCTTGGGATAGGAAGCTCCAAATGAAATTTCATAAAACGTGACAGATAGTACACAGTCTTTACTATCTCAGAAAACGTTTTCAGAGGCCGAAGTTGAACCAGTGACACGTGGCATGCCGTACAAGTTCGCTCTCTTGTATTATCCCATAAACAGGTCACGTTGCGACATTTGGCATAACTCTCTCTCAGAGAGTCCAATTGAGGTTATACCTGTCAGGATGGAAAGGCAACAGGCCAAGCAATCTCAAGAAACGTTTTCAGAGGCCGAAGTTAAAACAGTGACACGTGGCACGCCGTAAAAGTTCACTCTCATGTTTTATCTCAAAACAGGTCACATTGCGACATTTGGCATAACTCTCTCTCAGAGAATCCAATTGAGGTCAGACCTGTCAGGATGGAAAGATAACAGGTCAGGCTATCTTAGGAAACGTTTTCAGACCCTTTGGATCAAAAATTTCGGAGTTAAACCAGAAACAATCAGGTACATATTTCGGTCAAAACAGAATTTTTTTTTGGTACCTTGATTCATGGCTTCCGGAATTTAGGGCTTTGGAGAAAGTTGGAATTTTTGTAATCGGAGACCACGGATGGATGCTACTCATCAAAATATAAATTTAGAGACCAAGATCAGAATTTTTGGTTGGGCAGAAGGCCGGGCTTGATTAGACCCTAGTTCGGGACTTTGATCAGAAAAGTGGAAAATTAGGGCTTCTGTAAAAATGGGAATTTTCGAAATCTGTGACCACGGCTGGAAGCTCCTCAGAAAAATAGAATCTTAGAGATTTGGATCAAACATTTTGATTGGGAAGAAGAGTGGTCTTCATCAAACCCCAGTTCATGGTCACGTCCAGTGAATCCAGAAGTTTCAAAAGCAAAATTGAGGAGTGAAACTTTGCAGTTTTCAAATTCTGAATATACTAGTTTGATCAGCTCATCAAGGCGCATATTTCTATCCTTTCGGAAGTTTGAAATTCAAAGTTTGAATTTTTGGGGTTTCTCTGACAAACCCATATCCAGCTCTAGGTCCAGTTCTTGCAAATCAAGTGGATTGGGTTAATCCTAGAAGAAGATGGATTGGTCACCTGCATAAGTGAAGAAGTTCCTGTTTCAGAGATAGATGAGGCTAAGGCCTTACATAAGAAGATTTCAAGCGATCTCGACAGGTATGAATCATCGAGGTATGTTTTGAGATTTGTTCATGATTAAGTTTATGGTATGTTTGTCTTCATGTTATTACGGTTAGTACAATCTTGATTTTAGATTTGTCGTATCACCTTAACAAAATTATGAATGCATGATAGAAGATATTCATTGGTTAGGGTGTTGACACTTATGATTGTACTAATGCATTATGGTGTTGTATGAGGTTTATGTTGTCTACTAACATGAAAGGTACACCAATAAAGACAAATCATGTTCTGGTCCAAGAACATATGATCATGATGACATGAGGATAAAGACTCATCCATTGTCATGGATCTCACAGAAGATCCATTTACAAGGTATGTATAACTTGGTTTTAGAATGGATAACCTATGAGATATATAGGTTACTAGCACAAGTCATTGAAGAAGATCAAGAAGACATCATGTGAGTATGTTAGACATAACTAACTAGCATACTAATCCAGGTATGTTTTTCCTATAACAAGATAGAATCCTACCTTGTGTTAGGATCTTATACTGTTGTGTTGTTTGATAATGATTATTCATGAAGTCATAGGTTTGAATAAGTCATGGCTGTATGCATATTATATTTCTTACCATAATTGATGATATGACTAACCAGAAGAATCATGAAGGTATAGGTTTGAATAATCACAGGTTTTATGCATATTATATCTCTTATCTTGATTAATGATTCAACTAACCTGAAGAGTTATAGGTTTGAGTAATTACAGGTTTAGACATGTTATGTTTCTTATGATTTGACTAACCATAAGAATCCTACATAAACCTTGAATGCCAATGCTTATTATTTCTGTTTGAAATGATCATGACTATACATGCTTGAGATTATTGTGTTTTAATAGTATACTAATGAATGTATGATTTTATATGAGATCACAAGGATAACACATTCATGATACTAATAAGCATGCATAGGTACCAAGGATGAATATGAGTTCAAGAACAGGTAATCCAGGAAGCAAAGATCAAGAGGGAGTACACTCTAGTGGTTTATGCAAGGATGCAAATATTCAGAGGGAGTTGTCCATCTCTCTACATTCCACAACAGAAAGGTGTAGAAGAAGCTACTTCAGATTAGGACTCCAGCAGCTCCTGCAAGGAAGTGAAGACTCAGAGGGAGTCCACCCAACGAACAAACAAAGATAAGTATTTTAATTATCATTTCTTACATATTTGTTTGTTTAAATAAAATTGTTCAATGATGTATATGGTCATGGTCTTAGACTTAGGATATGTATTGTGCATATTAGAATAATTACATTAATGAACAGTATACTACTAATATGCATGGGTAAGTAGCCTATGGCACTGTACAACATTCCATTGCTACTTATCTAGAATGAAACCTCTTTGCTGACATGTTGGGAGTTGTACACACTCTTAACAATGTTCTGGTAGATATTGGAAGGAATCTAGAAAGTTACGGGATATGGATAAATGTTGTATTAAAGCATTGGCTAAGATAATTGCATTACTGTATGACATATTTATTTATGTGTAAGAATTTGTTCTGAAAACTATGAGATGTTTTCTAATCATGCAATTTAACTTGTTGTGTAGGAAATATCGTATGCCATCTCCTACAAAAGAAGAACTACAACATTTGTTCAGCAACAAATTTATTTATTGAAGATATTGAAGTTCCCAGGATCTGGGATGAAGAAATGGAATGCCATGATCCGTCGATCATGAAGAATGATGTTTGGGATGTAGTCCCAAGATGTGAAGGGAAGTTTGTTATGACTTCCAAATGGAACTATCAGATCAAGCATGTTGCAGATGGAAGCATTGAGAAATATAAAAGTGATGAAATAGAAGATGCACCAGATGGATCTCAAGACAGCATGGTGTAGTCATATATGTATGCAGAACTTGGTATGGTAGGATAGACAGCTTTCTATCCAGTTTGGGCGTTACCAAGAGTAAAGCAGATTCCAACCTTTTCTACATGGTTGAAGAAGGCAATCCAGTGATACTACTTTTTGTATGCAGATAACCTGTTTGTTACAGGTAAAGATAGATTGATTGCCGACACGCAGCGGAAGCTTTCTTCCAAGTTCGAGATGAAGAACTTGGGGATGATGCACTATTTTTTTTGGCATGGAGGTGTGGCAGAGTGCATATGGAATCTTCCTTGGACAAAGGAAGTATGTAGTAGAGATCCTGAAGAGGTTCGGGATAATGGACTGCAAGGATATGGCCACACCTATGGCATCGAATCTGAAGCTTCTATGTGATGCTTCATTTGAGCCGGTTGATGTCTCTTTGTATCGTCAGATGATTGGGTACTTGATGTACCTAACGAACACGAGACCAGACATTTGATTTGCTGTGAACACATTGAGCCAGTTCCTAACGGATCCGAGGAGTGTTCACCTGGTTGCTGTAAAGCATGTTCTGAGGCACCTGAAGGGTACAGTGGATTATGGGCTCAGGTATGAAGCGAATCAAAAGTTTAACCTACAGGGTTATGTTGATTCAGATTGGGTTGGAAGTACTGCAGATAGGAAGAGCACATCTGGGTGCTGCTTCAGTATGGGATCAGGTGTGATCTCTTGGTTTAGCAGGAAGTAGTCCTGCGTAGCACTGAGTACAGCTGAGGCAGAGTATGTTGCATCCTATTCAGCTAGTTGTGAGGCAGTATGGCTATGGAAGCTACTGTCTGAGTTATTTGATCTCCTGTTGGATGCTACTGGTATCTTCTGTGATAACTAGAGTTGTGTGAAGCTGTCCGAGAACCCAGTGTTTCATGACAGGTCGAAACACATAGAGATCAAATATCACTATATCAGGGATATGGTGCAAGGAGGAGCTGTGAATCTCCTGTATGTTGCGATGGACGAGCAGATTGCAGATGTGCTGATGAAGCCACTAGCCAGGGTGAAGTTTGAGTACTTCAGAGAGAGTCTTGGCGTGCTTCATATCGAGGATACTTCGAGGAAGAAGTGATGGACACATTTGCTGAAGCCATTCCAAGCATGTTGGAAGGGAAACTCTTCACATGGCTATGGATGTAAGCGCTAGATGATGAGCATCAGGATGATGTTCTGGTTTCTGCTTGGATATGATCAACTGGATCATGAGTATGTATTTTGTATATGCATCATGTTGGATGCTGGATATGATCGGATGGATCATGTGTATGTATTTTGTATGAACGCATCATGTTGGATGCTGATGGATACTTTGTGTGGATCATGTATCTTTGTATGATCAGGTAGATCATGGATGCTGATGGATACATTGTGTGTATCATGTATCTTTGTATGATCAGGTAGATCATGTATGTTGCTGGGTACATTGTGTGGATCATGTATCCTTGTATGATCAGGTAGATCATTTATGTTGATGGGTACATTGTGTGGATCATGTATCTTTGTATGATCAGGTAGATCATGTATGATTGATGGATACATTGTGTGGATCATGTATCTAGGTGTGCATCAGATGGATGCATTGTATGATCAAGATGATCGTGTATGAAGAGCTTCTCCAGATGACATGCAGCAGGATGTTGCAGTGATGATGATCAGGATGATCATGTGTACATCAGGATGATGTTTGATGAGTATCAGATGATACTTTGTGGCCGTGGATCAGGTTGTGCAGTTAAGCATTTAATTTGTGCCGTGGGAGATTTGCATATGGTCTTTCAAGGTTTTGCCTATGGCATGTAATTCGGTGCCTTGGGACATCTGGAAAATGCTCTTGCGAGGTTTTGCTTGGGAGGACATGTAATTTGTGCCCTGGGAGATCTGCAAATAGTCTTTCGAGGTTTTGCCTATGGCATGTAATTCGGTGCCCTGGGATATCTGGCAGATGCTCTTGCGAGGTTTTGTCCTATGGCATGTAATTTGCTCCTGGGAGATCTGGACAGGATGAAAAAGGCCTCAGATGCTTCAGCCAGGTTTTGCCATGACCACATGTAATTTGCTCCTGGGAGATCTGGACAGGATGAAAAAGGCCTCAGATGCTTCAGCCAGGTTTTGTGGTGAGATCACATGTAATGTGCTCCTGGGAGATCCGACAGGTAGAGCCGCGTGCTCGTAACAGCCTGGGATGCTTCAGCCAGGTTTTGTGATGGGTCACATGTAATGTGCTCCTGTGAGATCCTACAGGTAGAGCAGTGTGCTCGTAATAGCCTGGGATGCTACAGCCAGGTTTTGTGACGCACGTAATAAGTCCTGAGGATTCCACAGTATGGCCAGTGATGATGAAGACCTGCAGGTGGTGGGCCTACATCCAGTATGAAAAAGGACTGGCTCTGTAGAACTTCCTATGACGAGTAGATTCAGATATTGATTGAGATAGCAGCAGCAGTGACGATGATGATGACTCGATGATGATTATCTAGTGACGATGATCCAGAGAAGATGACTTGTGTTAGAAGAACTATGCTGAGAAATACCTTCCTAGTTAAGAGGGAGTGTTGATGTATATGTAACTTCGGAATGTATTTCACATATATGTATATTATATTCCTATAGAGATGGTATTATTCCTCTATAAGGAAGTGTCATCATTTATATTGTAAGTGTCGTAACTTATACTTGATGGGTTATTAGACCACCTTATTTGGGGTTGGCCCTGTATAAGTCATGTGGGTCAAAGGGTTATTAGACCACCCTATTGGGGGTCGGCCATGTGGGTCAAAGGGTTATTAGACCACCCTATTGGGGGTCGGCCCACTCAGCATTATGTTATGTGGTAAAGTTCGAGCCTACATGAGTTAGGTAAAAAGGCAAGTCAAGTCAAGTATAAATAGAGTGCGGGAGGCACTCTATTTGCTCACTCACTTCTCACACATGCACTCAAGGAGGAGTGGCGCACTTATGGAGGAGGAGGATCTGCTGCTAGGTTATGGATATCTCTCTTGGTTGGTTGTATCATTGCTCTATCTATCTCTAAGGAAGTTATTGGGGTTTTTCACCTTTATGGTTTTCCCCAAGTAAATCTTTGTGTCTCTTGTGTGCTTGCATTATTGTCTCCATGATTGATATGATGTAGATATGTTGTACATGTTGTTCTCTCAGTTAAGATCCTAGATTAGATTGAAGTAAATTCAGAAAATTTAACAGTCTCCATTAGTCATCCTCAGAAGGTACAATTTCTTTCGCAGAAATAACTTAATTACCAGGGACTTTGACTGATACAGATTTCCCAGTTTATCCCATAGCTTCTTTGCACTTTCTTCTCCAGATACGTTCACCAATACCAAATCTGCAAGGCAAAGATGAATGATGCTCCTTGATTTTCTTTCCAGCTTATCCCATTAGTCTTTTACCGCACTAGTGGGAATGGTACCTGGATCTACTACGATCCATTGTTCTCTATCTACTAGAAGATCTTCCATCTTGAGCTTCCATAGCTCAAAGCTCTGGCCATTAAATTTCTCAATCTCGAATCTAGAACTGCTCTCCATTCTTTAAAGAAAAATAAATCACCGCTGCAAAGCTCCCACTGAAACCAGGTTTATCACAAATCCAAGATCGAGCCAAACCCTTGGAAAGAAAGGCGTCCCTCTAAACCCAAAAATGCTCTGATACCAAATGTAAGTTTTAAACCTTAATAGTGAAGTACAAACTTATATTTATTCTTCAGCATTAACAGAAAACACACAATGGCACACACATAACACAGAGATTTTCACCTGGAAACCCTTAACCGGGAAAAAACCAGCAAAACTTAGAGCCGCACTGCTCCTTCTCATTATATGTTTATTCAACCATTTACAATACAATATATGGTATTCCACAGCATCTAAAACCCTAATTCGTTTACTCAAAATTAGGTTACAACCCTAATCCCTTTTACCGGGATTAGATAGAGTACAATGGGTCGAAATCACGAAAAAGAAAAAACAACCTAAAAACATTTTGCGCTCTGCGCGGACTCCGGGGGCCTAACGGCCCCCTCTGTGTCGTTTCAAAACCTAACGGTTTGAAACGAAGGGGGTGGGCCCTGTCGGGCTACCCCCCTCTATCCCCCCCCTTCGGACGCGCCCGACGCTTGTACATGCAGCCACCTTGTGAAGAGATATAACATTCCCAACATTGAGGACCTAGCTCAAGCACCATGTGCGATGTCCACTCTCGAGGTTCTCCAACACTGCCCCATGTTGCACATGACCCTACTTTCAGCACTGGGGGCAGTGGACCCAAATACTTCAAACACGATTACGTTTAACTTGGAATATTTTAAACCTAGGCTTTCTCACCAGTTAGCCTTCTAGGTCCAAACAAAGATCCATGGAAACAACCTTCATTGGACTACTTAGACGAAAGTGCTTCCACGTCGATCATGTCCTTGACTTGTTGGAGAGCCATAGGCTCACCTGAAGTTACACCTTCTCCCACTACTCTTAGAGCATTTGACGGACATGGTTTTCAGCTGTATGTACTCATTCCTGCGATTGGCATTGAACTAGGGGGAAAGACAGTATCTATACACATCGAAGTCGTATATGCACCATTGGATTATAATCTTCTACTCGACCGGAATTGGTTCTATTCCATGACTGCCGTTACATATTTCATCTTTCAACGAGTACAATTTCCTCACCAAGGGAAGATTGTCACTATAGATCAGTTAGACTTATGTACTCCATACATTCATTTGAACTCCTCCCACAATGTTCCATTACTAGGTTAGTCTTAGTACCATCTTGAAGATGTTGGCATTGGTCTTAGCAAGGATTCCTCCCTCATCGGAGTATTCCCAGAGCTTAGATCCCCTATACATGTCGTCAACAGGATATCATCAAGTATCACCCCATCCAATTGATCTGTTGATTCTTGGGTGATACCGAGTCCTACAGAGCTTGAAACCTATGGCAACTCCATGCCTTTAAACAGGAACCTCGCAACATATCAGGCGATCAATTCAGCCAGAGATTGGCTCGACCCTACTATGCATCATGCCATGGCACAACTCTCGTCTGAGGCTAGCCCATCGTCGTCACTCATCGATCCTCTCACACTGATTTTTCCTTTCGACGAATCGATTGTGGAGGTTATGTGTGTCGATGAACCACACTGGGAAGATTACCATCATCGGTCTTCTTTTCCTACTATCCAAGTGATCGAGCAAGACACCAAATCCAGTAGTTCACTTGAAATTGTTAAACCCAAGTTTCCCACTTCCTTCGATGATATTTTTTCAGAAGGAAACTTGGAAAACATCATGGAAACTACTCCTATTAACATTTTAGTGAAACCTAGTGTCGTGGAAAACATTCACATAGAAAAGACATGTACTCCCACTGAGGTGGAGTTCTATACTACCTTATTCAAAATATTCTGCAACGTTTTCACTTGGAGATATGAAGAAATGCCAGGAGTAGACCCTTCCATTGTAGTCCACGAGATCCAAAATTTTCCTGGTGCCCTACCAGTTCGGCAGAAACTCTGGCCCGTCCACCCCCACAAGGCAGTAGCTATCAAAGCAGAAATTGAAAAACTTCTGCATGATGGTTTTATTTATCCTGTCCCATTGATAGAATGGGTGTCTAATATCATTCCCGTGGCAAAGAAATAGGGTATGATTAGAGTCTGTGTCGATTACCGTGACTTGAACAAAGCTTGTCCAAAAGACAACTATCCAACTCCGTTCATTGACCAGATTATCGATAACTGTGCCGGGAGTGTCATCTTTTCCTTCATGGATGGCTTCTCCAACTATAATCAGATAGAGATACTCCCTGTCGAAAAGCATAAATCAACCTTCATTTTCCCATGGGGGACCTTTGCGTACCGAAAGCTACCCTTTGGCCTCAAAAATGTCGGGGCAACTTTCCAATGGGCAATGTCATATACATTTCACAACATTAAACATATTGTAGAACCATATCTTGATGACCTCCCCACCCATTCTCAGGCTTGGGATGATCACCTAGATCATTTAAGCACCATCTTTTCCAGGTGCCACCACTACAATATTCGTTTAAATCCACACAAGTGCATCTTTTGTGTCGAAGCCGAAAAACTATTGGGATTCATAATCTCCAAGGACGGTATACATTTAGACCCAGCGAAGGCATAAGCCATTATAGCTCTGCCTTCACCTATGGACATACTAGCACTTTAGAGTTTGCAGGGGCACGCAAACTTTCTATGTTGTTTCATGTGCAATTTTTCCGAGATCACAATGGGCTATATGAGGCTTCTGAAGAAGAACATCCCTTTCTTTTGGGACGACGAATACCAATGATATTTGATAATCTAAAAACAGCCCTCACTAAGGATCTCATAATTCAACCCCCTAATTACATATGGGATTACATTTTATATCTCCCAGCTTCCACTTCCACCATTGGCATGGTGTTAGTCCAGGAAGATGCCAACGGCATAGAACATGTAGTCTATTATCTTAGTAAGAGTATTCTCGACTCCGAAACACGTTATTCGCATGTTGAAAAGTTGGCTCTAGCCACAGTTTTTGTTGTCCAGAGGCTCCGCCACTACATTTTGCTCCACCAGACCGCTGTCATCACTGATTTCAATCCAATGTACTACATCCTCACGCACCAAGTGCCTGGGGGAAAATACTCTCGCTGGATTTTTATCCTTCAAGACTTTGACTTGGAATTTTCCAAAGCAAAATCCAAGAAATATTTGGTCTTCGCAGAGCTGATTTGTACTTTCCACCGTGTCACTGAGAAACCAGAGCCCATCGATTCTCTCGCTAATGAATCGTTGTTCCTCATTGGCACGGCTGATCCGAGGTATGTGGATATCATACTCTATCTCCAAACCCAACATTTTCGGCCTGAACTCAACCACGATGAACGTCAACGCATCCAACATCATGCCAAGTACTACCTCATCATTAACGATACCCTTTACCTTCGTGGTGTCGACACCGTTCTTCGACGTTGTTTAAATTTGGATGAGGCTGAACACATTCTTAAGACTGCCACTCTGGATCATGTGGTGGTCATCTCTCTAGGATGGCTAAAACTCAGAAGATTTTATGAGCAGGATATTTCTGACCCTCGATTTTCAAAGATTGCATTGAAACGGTCAAGAAATGTCCACCCTGTCAATTCTTCCATAGCAAGAAACGCTCACATCCCTCTCCACTTCACCTTGTTCTTGTCATTGTCCCCTTCGCCAAATGGGGCATCGATTTTACGCATTGTATTCCCACTTCAGTCGGGGGGCATAGCTATGTCATAGTAGCTGTTGATTATTTCACAAAATGGGCTGAAGTGATTCCTACTTTCACAGAAGACGGTAAAACAATAGAGCAATTCATATTCAACCACATCATAGCTAGGTTTGGAGTTCTGCAGTCTATTCTGACTGATCATGGTTCCCACTTTAGGAACCATATGATTGAAGAATTGAGTGCCAAGTTGGGTTTTCGTCATGAAACCTCAACCCCATACTACCCATAGGCCAACGGCCAAGTCAAAGCCATAAACAAAGTTTTGATGTGCATGATTCAGTGCATTGTGGGTACCCATAAGTCCAATTAGAACTTAGCTCTCTCTTCGGCACTATGGGCCACCAAACCTTAGTGAAAACCGCTACCGGGTTTAAACCATTCCAACTGATGTATGGCCTGGAAGCCATTTTTCTGATTGAATGTGAAATTTCGTCATTGAAGATAGCCATAGAGCTACTTCCCAATACCACTTCCGAAGAGGAACAGTTTCTGCATCTAACCAAGCTAGATGAAACCCGTTGCGACGTTGCTTTAACTAACAAAGCCCATAAAAAATGCGTCAAAGCACAGTGTGAAAAATCCGTTCAACCTCGGATTTTCAACAAAGGCGACCTCATACTCACATATGACCAGATGCATGACAAACTAGGAAAAGGAAAGCCAGAGTCTATGTGGTACGGTCCCTTCATTATAAAGCATGTATTGGAAAAAGGATCCTATGATCTCGTCGACTGTGACGGCACACCTTTGGCATGGCCCCGCAACGAGATGTACGTAAGAAGTTTCTATGCTTAGTTTTATCCTGCACGAGACATTTTGTAATAATGTACTTAGCTTTTTTTCAGTTATTTCTTTTTGTGTGTATGCCTGGATTTTATTTCATGCATCCTCATTTACCTCAACTTGTGCTTTTATGCACAAATGTCTGCCTACCACAGATTCATGGATGGTGCTAGCTGACACACCCGGAACCTTGCTTCTGCAGAATGGGTTATATATTCTCCTGCTGGCGAGTTGGTATCCTCAGGAGGCACTTTCTTGGGCCCTGCAACCAACAACATCGCAGAGTACCATGAAGTCATTGGACTCTTAACTGAAGTAGCTTCCCTTGGAATTGACTCCTTATCAGTCTTTGTAGACTCCCAACTTGTGGTGTCCCATTTGAATCGTGTATACACTATTCGTGATCATATATTACTTCGCTTATTTAGAAGCGTATGCCTCTTGGAATGATCTTTTGATTACATTTCATATCAACATATACCAAGAGAATTCAATTTTGTAGCTAACTCATTGGCTAACTACATTTTGGATTGGTATCTATCCCATACATAAAAAATACATCATAATTCAAATGCACAAGCCATTGTAAATGAATAAGTCATAGAAATAAGTCCACATGTATATAATCGCATATAAATGTCTTTTTTCTGAATACATATGATGTTTCTAAAAGACAAAATTTGGGATCCCATCCTATACAAAATTTGTCTCTCTAGCCTACATATCGTGTACATGCCGCAAAAAAGAAGATAATACTGTCTAAGGAGACCTATCGCGACCCTCGCGATCCTTGCGTTGTTCGTGCTAGCATACCACAGCTCTAGCTACCCTACGAAGGAGTTGGTCGATATTCCTAGGCACACCCACAGTGTGTCGCTGAAGATGGAACGAGACATCGTCTATCCTCATAGCAGGAACCCCAAAGGTCAAACCCACAAGATTCCTCTCTACATCGCGGATACCTCCTGCTTCTTCTTCATCTTCCTCTTCCTCCTCAGCAGCAGCCTGTTGCTGGACCCCACCTTGATGCAACGACGGGTAACCCGCTGGTCTCCTTGGTCCACGATCTACGACATGCACATGTACATACATTAGATCTTTTACACACTAACAAATCACTAAAAATGCTATACATTTAAAAAAGTTAAAAACACATTGGTGAAGGTCATATACCTGAGTTGTCCCAGTCCTCTTCATCGGGCAGTGCCAAGTCAATTTCCTCTCGAAAATCCACCCCTGCATAGGGGAAGTCCTCGATCATCACGATCTGCTCCTCGAGCCACTAGAAGAAATATTCACCGAAGGATAATACTTGTGGTCCCCCGAGCCATCCTGCATAGTCACTCCATCGACCCATCTGGGGCTCTATCATAAGGAGGATAGGAATGGACATCTATGGATGCAGTAATGGCACCCTCTCCAAAAATAAGGTGACTAAGATACTCCCATACCCAAATTGGCGAGTTTCTCCATTTCTGCACTTGGTTACTTGTTCCTTGAGGTTGGATAGAACCTCCTCACACCAGTGGAACAAAGTTGGTGCCATGCACTATACGGTGAGATTCATTTGCACTCGGGATTCCTGATGAGGACTCACACTACCCACCACTTGGGTTATGGTAAACAATACAGTTCTCAATGGGAGCTCTATCACATCCTTGATGGCCAATTTCCCACTTTTCTTTGAAGAACCTTGTCGGCAGTAACGAACAATTAATTCATTTGTACTTTCTTCTGAAGCCTTGTTCCCCGTCAGGTTCACCCGCACCCCTCTCTTAGAGAGGCCAGTGAGAAAGTAAATATCCTTGAGTTCAATCTCGAGAGTATGCTCTCCGATTCGGAAATCCTGCATGTCACTCTCCCACAATTGTATAATGTGAGTCAACAATTTTCCCTATTTTCGGATGCCCTTGGTCTTGAAGAATTTGAGCAACCCACATGCCCATAGTGCATTTAGTGTCATTTGATCACCCACATCCAACTAATCATCAAGTTCATGTTCCCTTTCCTTCCAATCAACCATTCTTCCTCAAATGAGATGTAAACTCCTATAAAAAGCCAATTAAAACATTCATGAGCAAGTTGGAAGACTGATCTCATCCCAAACATGAGGAAACACAAGGTTTTTTTCCCTTTTTCCGCGATTAACATGCCTGGGATTAGCCTGGCTACACGAAAATCAGTAATTACCGCGCTCCCATGTGGAGCTACAGAGCGGTAATTGTGCAATTACTACATTTGTCGACAGAGGGATGCCTCGATAATTTCAGGTGCGAAAAAAGGCACCCTAGGGCTTCTTCAAAAAATTGTCAAACTAATGAGAAATAAAAAAATAAGGACATGAATTGAAAGAGAAGCTTAAGATCTCTTACCTGGTGCAGACGGATGTCAGAATGGTGCCTTGGATCTCCAAATATGGTCACTTGATGTTTTTCCCTTCAATAGGTAAAATTTGTCTATGAGCAAAAATAGCCAAGTTAAAATGGTAACTTTCTATTTTTACCTCTTGCTTATATAAGTTGCATGACTATTTTTTGCTCATTATTTTATTTAAAATATCTTTTTAGGTCGAATTTTTCATTACTAATATCTTTTTCCAAGGTTTCATAAACCATTGTTGACACGATATCTATGCTTTGTTCACACTGGTGATATATCATTGTTTTGACCTTGATTTGAGCTGACTTTATCTTTTTCATGCTCTTGATTAAAACCTTAAAAAGATTCCAACCACCTTTTTACACCTGTCTTATGCTTGTTAAAATCAAGTAAATGGTTTCAAGCTTAGCTGGCTTTACTCGTGCTCGTAAAACGATGAGGAAAGTATCATTTCGGTATTATTTTATTCTTTTTTCGGACCAAAATGATTAAAAATTAGGAAAAAGACCATCGGAGTTCTTTTTAAGCTCTTTTCAAACTCCCTCGTTTCAAAAAGATCTCCAAGTGCACTTGTCTCTTTCACACTTGTAAAAGTATTTGAAAGGTTGTCTATTCGGTGATAGGTTACCCCTTTTCTGGCCCGTCTAGACTATTTATGAGAAAGGCATACCTCAGTCAAATTTTGACTAGGAGAGTTCTCTGAGGAATTGTTTTACACTTTTTTCAGAACCGAGGGACTAAATTTATGAAAAAGTACACTATGGAGCCTTTTTTAAGTTTTTCAGGCTCTCTAAATGTGAAAAACTACTGAGATTTCCTTCCTTGGACTCGTTAAAAGTCAACATCAAAGGACCCGCTTTGGGATGAACCCCTCCTTTCTCAAGTTCGTAAAACATGTGAGATCAGACTCATCTATGAGATGAGCTATACTGAGCATCTGTTATCTCTTCAAGCTTGTAAAACAACAAAGAGGTACTCATCCATCATGTCGTGGGAAAATGAGAAATAAGTCAAGTTTATCTTGTTGGCAGCTTGTTAGTCGTCACCTTTGAACATGGCATGCGTTTGTCCCTTGTGTACTTTTGGGTATATATCTTTTCCTGCTGAGTTATGGTCATCATCTCGAGTTGTCTCTTTGGACATGAGCCTACTCATCATGTGTTTATTCTTTGCTATCTATAATCCATGTTGTCGGGTCATGTTTCATGTCATTATATGTTCAAAGGGTTTGTGTTGCTCTAAGTCGACCACTATGTCCAATCTTCCATTATGTCAGTACATGTTTTCTTGTTCCATTGTTACATATTATCTCTCGTTCCGATTTCGTGTCGATGATGTGGGAATCATTATGGCCCACCTTCAACGAGTATATTCCTGTCGATGCCAAATCACTATCCAGGAATTAGGCTTAGGAGTCAACCACTAGTACCTTGGTGCCTGCATGCCTCAATGGCTAGTTTCCTCATGTTCGATAGTAGGTTTTTATCATTGACCTATGATCAAATAATCTCACAAGTGCTCGACATCAACTCATCTATTCGCATTTTGTTGAGATGTACTATAGATACCTTGGGGATTATCGTCATCATTGGTGATTTCCCTCGCATTTGTTTACGTTTCACATCATTGACCGATAATCGAATGGTTTCTTCCATGTTCGACTTCAACACCTTGTAATCGCATGGCTAGATTCGTATCATTCAAGATTGGGTAAAATACCCTGGACACCTTTTTGTATATTGATTACATCCAGGCTGCGATGGCGATTCTTTGATCAGGTTTCCACCTAGTCATTACGTGCAAGACCTCACTCTTGTATTGTCACACAAATCCACTTATGTACTGGTCGTGGCTGTGTCATTATTGTCTCATGGATCTACTATTGTTCACAGTAGCCATGATTTGTCTACAGTCTATATCATATCAATACTCATGGATCTGCAATGTATTGGTCGGCATCCATGCTTTGAGTCAATTATTTTTGAGCATGGGAATGCTCACCTCGGTGGTATATCTAACATTTTGTTTATGTTTCATCTCCTTGTGAGGGCTTCTTCTTATCTATAGGAAGAAATATCTACAACACTAGTACACATGGATTTGTGTGGACTGATTCAAACACCTTCTTTAACTGGTAATGTTTATTGTATAACTTTCATTGATGATTTTAGTTGAAAAAATTGGGCGTATTTGCTAAAATAGAATTCTCAAGATTTTGTTGTGTTTAAGATTTTTAAATCCACGGTTGAAAAGGAGAGTGGTAGATTTATTAAATTTTTGAGATCATACAGAGGCAGTGAGTATATGTCAAATTATTTTATGAATTTTGTCAATATTATGGTATCAAATGACAGTTTACTGCTCGCTACACTCCATAGCAAAATGGAGTGGCAGAAAGAAATAATCAAACCATTATGAACATGGGGCAAAGTATGTTAAAGGAGAAGCAACTTCTAGATGAATATTGGGGATATGTTGTTACTTGCTCAGTGTATATTTTGAATAGAATCCCAACTGAGAGTGTGAAATACTGAGTTCCTCATGAAACATGGAGTGGTAAGAGTAGAAACATATCTGATTTTGGGATTTTTGGGTGTGTGGCTTATGTATGCATTTACCTGGAGATATGACAACAAAGTTGGATAACATAAGTGAGAAGTGTAGCTTTTTTTGTTACAATGAATATTTTAAAGCATATAGACTCTATAATACCATCATCAAGAACTATGTTGTTAGGAGAGATGTTTTGTTTAAGGAAGAATAAGCTTGGGATGTAGGCATAGATAAATTGGTTGCAAAAGACAATGGTATTCCTCACGTAGAAGATGAAGGAGATGAAAAGGGAGTACAAGGTGGATAATTGACTTCACATACATATACACCAGTAGAAAGAACACCTATAAGAAAGGCATCAAAATTCAGAACTCCTAGAATATAAGATCATGGTGAACCATCAAGTGTTGGTGAACAACAAGCAACAGGATCAGAGGTCAGTATTCCTACGTTAGCTTCATTAAGAAACAAAGTTAGAGGTCAAAATGCTAGAAGTTTAAGAAAATTGTATGAGAAAAATGAATAAGTAAATCAAATTTCAAATTTTGCATTTATTGCATGTGATCCTGTAAATTTTGAGGGGGTTGTTAAAGAAGATGTTTGGATAAAAGTTATGAAAGAAGAGATTGATGCCATAGAAAGAAATAATACTTGAGATATTGTATATTTGCTTGATAATAAAAAAATTATTTGTGTTAAATGGATTTACAAGACAAAATTGAATGTTGTTGGTGAAGTTGAAAAATACAAAGCAACATTAGTAGCTCAGGGGTTTAGTAAAAAGCCTGGTGTTGATTATAATAATTCTTTTGCACCTGTAGCTAGACTTGATACATAGAGGATGATATTAGCTATTGCTACTCATAATAACTGGAGTGTAGATCAAATGGATGTTAAGTCTGCATTTTTTAATGGCTTTCTAGAAGAAGAGGTTTATGTAATACAACCTCATGGATATGACATTGATGGACAATAAGACAAGGTCTACAGGTTAAAGAAAGCACTGTATGAATTGAAATAAGAATCCATAGTATGGTACAATAGGATTAATGAATTCTTTTTTTTAACTACGAGGGTTAATGATATATTTTTTTTTGTAAAAGATGCAATTTATATTAGTTAAGTAGAAATATAGTAAGAGTTACAGTCATCGGTGGTCTTACCCAGAGGTGTCAACTGTATCTATACAAAGTGTTGTTGAGAATTAAAACATTACAATTCATGGCCATAGAGGCATACAGCATCCTGTGCATGTCTAAAAGTGGCAAAAAATAAACCAGATCTGGGTGGAAAAGAAGAAAGTTCAAAGCCATAGAGTCAAACAACTTCCTATGCAAAAACGATCATGGCCATAGAGGCATACAGAAGGAAAAAACCAGAGATAGAAAAGAAACCTCTTTATCTAGTTGTTGACGACATCTCCTCTAGGATAGGATAGCTATAGGAAACATTGTCCTTCTAGGAATTTGCAAGAAACAGAGCATCAATCCCTAGAGTTGCAGCAGCTATCCCAGTAGTCATCATGGATTTCGCTAGTTGTCAAGTGTCGTGAGTCGGTTGCTTGACTGGCAGAGGAGTGGTTTTCTCTGGGAGCGGTTTTTCTGGGCATGACAGGCACAAATCCATCCTGCTCATTCCGATTTCTCTTAGCTAGGATAGGGCCCAAGGTGCTGGGTATGAGGAAGGGGGCTTGTGGACTTTCCTTACTAGACAAAGGATCCCTGTTGCGTGTCCTGGCTGAAAAACTACCACCAAGGTGGTGCGTGTCCAGGCCTAGTGGAGTAGTCAGAGTGCCACGACCTTCACGGAGCATTTTCGCTCTGACTGTCGATGATGTGGCTCCCTAGGTTATAGTTATAGAGTGTAGAGCACGGGAGAAGGGCTGGGTGGGAGCATAAGACTCCCAGCAATGTGTGTTCTCCAGGGTACCTAGAGTGGATGACCAGTTGGGGAGAGAGGAGTGTAGGGATTGTGTGGCATGGCTTGCGAGGCCCACTTCGCCTACATGTCTTCCATTAGTTGCCCCATCATGTTTTTAACAAGCCAATAAAGGTCCCAAAACTGCTCTGGATTCCCCAAATCCATGGTGTCTGTGATGATTCTGGCTTCCCAATTATCCAACAATAAGCGAATTGGAATAGAGACCTCAGATCCAAATCCCTTTCTCATGGAACTATCCTCTGGTGTGTTATCAGTCTTCTTATTTTTTGTCTTGGCCCCCCTCATTCTGCCCATAGTGGCCGTCGCTAAGGAGAAATAGATGTAGGTGTGAGTATGCCAGGAGTTGACAGCAGGGAGATCAGACAGCTTGGCACCGAGAACATAAAGAACCTAGAGAGTCACTTTGAAATTTAGCTACACTATACTGGAAGACGGGAGTCCTGCGCCTAGAGCCATGATCCTGAGCTTTTCACACCTGAGTTCCACCATTGTGGTGTCCAAGGTGGCTAAGACGACGTTGAAGGCTGGGAAATTAAATGGTTGAGCTACTTGACATCGCATGGTTAATGTCAGCAATGGAACATGTAGTGATCCTGAGGCCAAGTGTCGGATGGATGTGATCCCGTCCTATCTGCCTTGAGCTTGCCCCCGCATCTAGTAAATGGTTAATGATATATTAAAAGGATGGTTGCAGCCTAATCCTAACACGACCATAGTATAGTATTGAAGAGAATCATAATTCTAAGCATAGTTGTTAATTGTCTTTCATCACCCACGAATATACTAGAAGAGTTCTAGTGTGTCAATATTTGATGAAAAAATGGAATATATTTAAGAGAGAGAGCCAAAATGAAACTAAATCATAAATATGTGCGACAAAAATCTCTATATCACGTTAGCAACATCTTTCGAGGCACTCTATCTCATGATGGCAATGCCATATTAACCGTCATGCCTCCACAAAACACTGCTTTGGGAACCTCTTCAGATGATTTCCAGAGAGATACAAATCTATATCGATTTCATAGGGAGATGTGAAAGCTATCGTCGGTCATCACTAAGGAGCAACTATAGTCAACCATGTCATGGAATGGGATGATAGGACATGGGGCCTTCATTTAAGATTAAAGACCCTTGGCCTAGCTTACAGCCCTTGTTAGCCAACTTGTCTGCCTCTTGATTAGATCCCTGTAGAATGTGATAAGTTTGATGCTTGGAGGAGCGATGAAATGTTCTACAGATTCTTCCTAAGATCATGTTAAGATTGGCATTTCCAAATTGATTATATGTATGTAGAATTTTGACCATGACTTGTGAATTGCCAAAAACTTGGACCCTAGTGTATGCCTCTTCCAGATCTAGCTGACATCCTTTAAGAAGAGCAAGCACTTCTACTTTATTGTTATTGCATTTGCCTAATTCTGAGCTAAATCTGCTTTCTAGAATTCCCCGAGGGGAGAAGATCACCCCTCCCGCTCATGCCTGTTAAATTTTCAGAATTTACTTCAATCTAATCTAGGATCTTAACTGAGAGAACAACATGTACAGCAAATCTACAGCATATCAAACATGGACACAATAATGCAAGCACACAAGAGACACAGAGTTTACTTGGGGAAAACCATAAAGGTGAAAAACCCCAATAACTTCCTCAGAGATAGATAGAGCAATGATACAACCAGAATAAAAGAGATAGTCTTCTCCTAGTAGCAGAGCCTCCTCCTCCACAAGTGCGCCACTCTCCCAAGTGTGAGTGAGAGAATAGAATGTGTAAAATGAGAGAGACACACTTTCTATTTATACACTAACTTGACTTGACCTTTACTCAACTAGGTCGGCCTCAACTTAACCACTTAACATAATGCTGACTAGGCCGACCCCCACTAGGGTGGTCTAATAACCCTTTGACCCACATGGCCGACCCCAAAAAGGTGGTCTAATAACCCATCAAGTATAAGTTACGACACTTACAATATAAATGACGACACTTCCGTATAGAGGAATAATAACATCTCTATAGGAATACAATATACATATATGTGAAATACATTCCAAAGTTACATATACATCAACATTGCCACCCCAGGGTTCCCTTTGGAAGCTCCATCAAAGAAAATTGTTGCTTGGTTTTGATTTTTCCACCAGCTCTAAAATTCCAGATCTGGGAGTCTGAATATCCAAGATGGTTTAAGTGTTGGGAATTTACTAATGTTTATCTTCTTAACAAGATTTAAAGGTCCAAGCCAATGTTGTTTTGCAGTAGTAAATGAGGGATCCAGATCTTTCTCCTTACTTCTAATCGTCTCCAAGAGAAGGGCCTTTGCTTTGGCTTCCACTTGAATTGGTGTCAGATGATGGTTATTGAAGATGATTCTATTTTGGGCTAACCGCATTTTCCAACATATAAATTTTGGAAGAGTCAACCAGATATTTTTCCATAAAGGCTTGCTAGAAAGAGTAGAGGGAAAACGATTCTTCCAGGACGAAAACAGAGGCACAGTACAGATCTGAGAGGGGGGGAGTATTCAAATCTTGTAGGGATATGGTCCAAACTAAGAGAGAAAAGGGGAGTACACAAAATGGTGGTCAATGGATTCTGACCTACTACAACAGAGAGGACATCGATGGGGTCCCAAGTACCCTCATTTAGCTATATTTTCTCCTGTTAGAATTTTCCTATGCATTAAAATCCAGATGAAAAAGTTAATTTTGGGAAGGCCAAAAGGATTCCAAACTAGATTTCAAAGAGGAGTGTGAATAGGTTCCTTACTAGCTTGTAATACTCTACAACCTTGAGTTGCTGAGTAAATTCCCGATTTACCCCATACCCACTTATCTTTAGAATGAATATGAAGGGGTGCCATTCCCGAAAGAGTCGTGAGAAGAAGATTCTTCTAGAAATAAAGGTGATCTAGAACTTCTGAAAGAGACCACGCTAACCAATTTCCATGCTCATCCCAATGAGAAAGGTCTGCTAGAGTAACCAATCCTCTTTGGATAAACCAAAGCTCGAGATCTACGAGGGAGTCAAAATTTTTGAGAGGAGGATTACCCATAATGTTGTCTGTCCAGAGTTGGGTTTTAGTTCCATTCCCAGGGATGCAATACATCTGTTGATGAAAAAACTCGATTCCTTCTCTGCATAGGTTCCAAATTGAAGTGCCTTTAGGGATTTTTTCGATATTCAAATTGCCTAATGAGGTCCCTTTTAAGTATTTTTTCCACAAAAAATTGCTTACTGGATGGGTGCGGTTGGAGAACAAAATCCAAAGGATTTTCATCCCAAGGCCAAGTTATCCAGACATGGATCTCTTACCTAAAGCCCTCCTTCAATCAGAGGTATTTTGACAGTATCCCAATTGACAAGATGGAATTTGTCTTGATTCCCTTTTCCTCCTCTCCAAACAAATTCGTTGATAAATCAAGAGACTTGTTCCATAATCAATTTGGGTGCCAAGATAATAGAGGATTGGTAAATAGAAAGAGAGCAAAGAGATAATTTGATCAAAACTAGTTTTCCTACATAATTGGGCCAGTGACTCCTCTAGGAGACATTTTTTTTCTTAATCTTGCTTAGCACATCTGACCAAAGAGTAGGTTTGACTTCTCCCAATGTTATAGGGAGTCCCAGATAATTAATTTTTTCCCAGGAAGTGAACCCTAAAAAACCCAAAAGATGAGCTATTCAAAGGATTGTTGGTTGGTTGACATTCCATCCATAAACCGCACTTTTTCTGTTGTTCACCATATCTCCTAAAACCTCAAAAGTAATTTTGAATTAGCTCTTTAAAATTGCTAGCAATATTTAGGGAGGCACCTCCCAGAAAGAGTGAATCATCCGCAAATAAGGCATGATTTAAAGAAGGGAAGCCTTTTGTCAAACGTATTCCTGGGATTTTCCCTCTTTCTCTATCTGCAACCAATTTCCTACTCAAGGAATAAACCATCAAGATGTATAGGAAAGTTGAGAGAGGGCACCCTTGGTGAATTCCTCACGTAGCTTGAAAGAAATTTGCAGGTCTTCCATTTACTAAAGGAGCAATCCAAGGCTTGTCAATACAAGCTTTGATCAGGCTTATACAATCTTTACTAAAACCAAAGGAGGATAGAAATTTGTTTAAATATGAGAGATTAACTCGATCAAAGGCATTCACCATGTCAAGATTTAAGAGCATACCTTTTTCTTTTCTGATCTTGCTAGAATGCAATGATACTTGTACTAAGATCACATTATCCAGAATTTTTGTTCATTTTATAAAGCCTCCTTGATTTGGAGAGATCGAATTTCCAAGCAAGGGTTTAATCCTATTAGCAAGAAGTTTGGAAAGGATTTTATAAGAGGCATTACAGAGCAAATAGGTCTGAACCTTGCAAAAGAACCAAGGTTTGTTTCTTTGGGAATCAGGGCAAGGAAGGTGGAGTTGGTGCAACCTCCAATATTGGCTTTCTAATGAAATCCTCTAATCATGCGAGTAAGACCAGTCTTGATTATTGACCAGCAAGCTCTATAAAAATGTATTGTGAATCCGTCCAGACAGGGGGCTTTGTCCGGATCCATTGATCAAATCACAATAATGATCTCTTTTTCAGAGAAAGGTTTCAAGAGACATTGATTGTCAATAGAATTGATCAAAGTGGGAATGTGTGAAAGGAAGTCAGCAGTTACCTCCTCGTCTAGTTGGTCGTCCTCTGTGTACAAGGCCTGGAAATGAGCTTATGTAGCCTCTTTGATTTTTTCAAACCCCATTATTGATTCTCCTGCAGTTGTGGTAATCTTAGAGATGTGATTGCGGGATTGTGTGGCTTTGGCTTGTTTGTGAAAGAAGGTGGTGTTATGATCACCTGCCTATAACCATAGACCACGAGACTTCAATCTCCAATATTCTTCCTCTTGGTAGAGTGCTCAAAAACATTGGATTGGGCTTGTTGCTCCTTTTCCAGATCGGAGGAAGTAATGTCTTTTTCTTCTAAGCCCATCTGAAAAGAAGTCAGTTCATGTACTGCTTCCTTTCTGGAAGGGGTTTTGGATTATTTTTTAATCTAGTCCTTTAAAACATGCTTTGTTATTTTAAGATTTTTTTCCCATACAAAACTCGGGGAACCAATGATGGGAGAAGCCCAAGCTTTGGAGACTGTTTCCCAATAGCCATCCCTCTCAATCGAGAGTGGACTGAACCTGAAAGGAATTAGTCCTAATTGTTACTCATCTTTTAAGTGCAAGAGAATTGACTTGTGGTCCGAGGTGAGTTTGGGCATAATATTTGAAAAGATTATTTTATTTTCTAGAAAAAGAGAACTCTGAATAAAAAATCGATCAAGACACGCTGCAATGTGATGAGATCCTATAGGGTTGTTAGACCAGGTATAACTTCCCTGCTTGGGTTCTATATCAACAAGATCCCAATGTTGAATCAAATCTTCTACCAAATGAAGCATGGGATTTCGTCCTCTGTTTCCCCCTTTTTTTTCTTTAGGGCCCATAACAAGGTTGAAATACCTTGGTAGAATAATATTCATTGGGGTATAAATCTCCAGAAAGTCTGCTAGAGTGTTCCAGCAATCTTGTTTCTCTAAGTAGTGGACATGAACATATAAATTGAAGAGAGCGAAGTTTACCTTTCTTTTAAAGTGATGAAGTTCATTGAATATCCAGTGTTGTGTTGCAAAAGATATTTTCAAGGAGAATTCCTCTTTAGACCACAATGTTGCAAGCCCATCGGAGGAACCTCTTTCGCTTACCACTTTTCCTCCATGCTTCTAACATTTAGTTCTTCTTAAAAGGAGAAGACTTTACTCTTCTATTTTGGTCTCTTGGAGCATGAGAATATCTGGTGAATCAATCTTGAGAAGGTCCTTAATTGCTTCAAATTTCGAAGGGTTCCCAAGTCCTCTGCAATTCTAAGAGACCAGAATCATTACTTACTTGTTGAATAAGGTGGTGGGCCTCCTTTATGGGCCCTATTTCTTGTACTTATGTCGTAGGCCATGTCCATAGTACTCTAGATTCCTTGCATATTTTTTTGTTCATCCTCCTCTTCTCTTGCTTCTTTATTATATTTCCTTCTTACTTTTTTCGTGGACCTCTCCAAAGGATCTTCCTTAGAGAAAGAATCTACTTCCGAAGGTTTCCTTTTTATCATATCAGCATATGAGGGTGGCAAGGACCCTCCTTTATGAGGGGACGATGGGGTCAAGATGATGGTTTGGGTTTGTATCTGTATTTCCCTTTCCTCCCTTGGTATTTCCCCTTCCTCCCTCTCCTGTTGGTTAGGTTGTTCTTTGCTTTCCTTATCCTTAGGATTCGAGTGTGCATCTTAGGTGCTTAGAAGTTCAAATTGATTTCATGAGTATTTTACCCTAGGAGGAGGTATGGCACTTACTTGGCCCTTCCCTACAGAGGGTTTCACAAGCCCTGTTGGGTTTCCTTTCCCTTTAGGGTTCGAAGTAGGTTTTGCGGTGGCGTGTTTCTAAACTTGCTTCCATTGTTCTCCTTTAGAATTTTTAGTAGCTTCCTCATATTTTTTTTTGTAGTGACGAGAAAAATTGCCATATTCATTGCAGTGTCTACATTGAAAAATAAGTTTCTCATAATCTAGCTCCTGAATATGGGACCATTTTGCGATGGTTAAGTTTATTGCTTCCCGTAAACCTATTTCTAGATCCACCTGTACATAGATACTAGCACAAGTGTATTGATCTCTTCTTTAAGCTCTATCAATATATCTTCCCTGAGTATTCTTGATAGCCTCTAATGATTTTGGGTTCCAATAGTGTAAAGGAAGGTGGGAGAGCCCAACCCAGACAGGTACTGCCAAAGGGACATCCTGGGTGGGATCAAAATCCTAGGTGCATTTGTTCAAGTATAGTCCTTGTGGCCCCATGAAATGAGGGTCATTTCGAAATATTAGGCCTAGGTCTACTGAGATTTCAAAGATGAAGACGAAATACCCCTTTCCTACCAGATAGTTGTGTATTTCTTTTGCAATTATAGGTTTCCAATTCCACTACACCCAAGTGTCTATGGATTTTGGGGAATTCCATAGACCCGTAAACTTCCCAATGAGGCCTCTCTCTGAGAGGTTCAGAGCAATTCTGCAGGGTCCCTTCGCCGTGAGTTCTACCGTGGGGATGCCCTCGAGGTTTTTAACGAACTTATGTTGAGTTGAATTTGCTGGTCACTTCCCTTGTGTTGTGACAAGATTATTGAAAGATGTGATTTCAGGTGGAGTTGGAGGAGGAGGAGGATCATATCCTACCCCTAGATCCATGGCACTTAAACCCTGGAAGTGACGATCAACTATGTGTGCAAAGTCCCACCAGCCGATCGCAAAAAAAAAAATTGACCTATCATCATGCCCAGACAGATCACAGAAATAGCCCTCTTTTGACTATCAATGTTGATGAGCACTTGAATAGTGAAGGATTCAATAGAAGTCCAAGTGATCCAACCTTTTATACAAAGGTAAACCAAGAAGGTAAACTATTGATTGTTTGCTTGTATGTTGATGATTTGATTTTCACTTGAGATCTTTCAATAGATGAATTTAAAACAACCATGAAAATACAGTTTGAGATGACTGATCTAGGAATGATGAAGTATTTTCTTGGTATTGAAGTAACCCAATCTGAAGATGGAATTTTTATCAGTCAATCTAAGTATGTAGATGATATATTGAAAAGATTCAGGATGATAAATTGTAAGCCAACTGTAACTCCAATTGCAACTAGCACAAAACTTAGTAAGAAGGGTGAAGGGTCAAAAGTTGATCCAATGTTGTATAAGAGACTAGTTGTAAGCCCATGTACTTGACTGCAACAAGGCTTGATATAGTGTTCACAGTAAGTTTAATTTTGATATTTATGGAGTCTCTGAAGAGCACACATTGGCAAGATGGAAAAAGGATCCTAAGATGCATTGCTAGAAAAACAAATTTGGGTATCTAGTATACATCAAATTCAGATTTTAAGTTGATTGGCTATACTGATAGCAATTTTGCAGGTTGTATAGATGATAGGAAGAACACATCGGGATATGCATTCAGTTTTGGATCAGGATCAGTAGCATTCACTTCAAAGAAGTAGCTTATAGTGACTTTATCCTCTACTAAGGAAGATTATATTGCAACAACAATAGTTGCATGTCAAACTATGTGGATGAGAAGAAATCTTTCTGAGTTGCAGCATGAACAAGAAGAACCAACTCATATTTTCTGCGACAATAAATCAACCATTGCACTATCAAGGAATCACGTCTTCCATAAAAGGAGTAAGCATATCGATACAAGGTATCATTTTATTCAAGAATTGATAAACAAAAATGAAATCACTGTTGATTTTTGCATAACAAAACATCCATTTGTAGACCTATTTACCAAACCATTGGGAAAATAACTGTTTGAATTTCATAGAGAAAAAATTGGATTTTGTAAGTTGTAACAATTTTTTTGTTTAACAACAATCTAGTATTACTGAGTTTTTTGGGGGGCTGAAGTAATTAAAGGGGATAATGTTGGAAGCGGTCAATTACTTCACCGCCCAAATGACTGAAAGGAAACACTGCCCTGATTTTTAGCTTATTTTATTTTTGAAAAGTCACCACCAAATCCAGATTTGAAGAGACATGAACCAAATCATATTTTTGACTGTTCAAATATTTAAAGAGGCTTACAATGCCACACCGACCTAAACATCAAAATTTGAAGGGTGATTCACCAGCTTTATTGCAGCGTTAAAGTTCAAGGAGGCTTTATTGCAGCGTTAAAGTTCAAGGAGGCAGAGTATTTATTGTTGAAGAATTATTATTTTTTTAATAGTAGCTAAGCGACAATTCAAATTAAATGATCGACTATGTTTTTGATGTATAAATATCCATCCATGTAATCTTGATTTTAAGATAGTTAGTTATATGAATTATTAGTTGAAGCTGAAAACACAGCTTTTACTCTGTATTATTGATGTTCTATTTTTACATATGAGTTTGTAAACTCTTGTTTAATTTGAAGTGATTTTGTAGTAATACATGATAATTTTCTGAGTTGTATGATTGATTGTGGGAGTGTTAAATCAATGTGATTGTTGAAACATAGTATTAATCTAAGTTTATGAACCCACTGGTTATCAAAAACAGTGTTGAAATTACTTGTTCTTACTCAATTCTTTGTTGTTACTCATGGAGACTTGTTATTATTGTGTTTTTACTTATCATGTAAGTGAAGTTTTGGTATTTTAGTGATTAGTAAATGTTGTTGTTACTAAGAGCAACACTCCCATGCCTTCTTTCATGCCAAGGGACCTTGGTTAGCATGTTGGTCTACGTTGTATAATGATTTTGGTTAGCATGTTAGTGTAGGTTGTATAATGATTTATGAGTCATTTGTAAACTTGGATACAATGTTGTTAAAATTTTGGATTTGTTCAAACCTCATAGTGTATAGAGACCTTGGGTGATGGGAAGATAGGAGTTGCAGAGAAATAAGGTTTGTTTCCTCTGGCTGCGATTGTCATTATCTAGGAAACCTGTCTTCCCAAAAATATCTCAGCACAGATTAGAGGTTTTCAATCCATCCTATATTATCATGATTTCAATGCAACTATGAAAGCTAAGTCGATTATATCAATCGAATAAATCTTTTAGTTACTTGCACATAGCACAAGAAAGCTCTTTATGGCAATACTCTAAGCCCCTTGATTCCATACTATGATCCCTAAACCTAAAAAAAAATCACGAAACTAGAGAGTCCAGCTCCATACAAGTTATCCATGATTCGTGTAATGATAAATCTCATATTTGAGGTACCAATACTCAAAACTCCAAGATGAATTGCTTGAATGGCAGCCAAAACCATCTAATGAAGGGGAATCCTCTCAACTACAGTTTATATACAATTCAATAAAAATAACATTGAAATCTGAGAGAATAGCAACCATAAATATGAAATCTGAAATGGTCTGAAACAGACGCTTTTATTAGCATTGATAGAAACGACTTGACAGAATCAAAAGTCAGCAATATAGCCTATCGGCGTTTTAAGACATTATATGGAAATAAACTCGAAAGAGTTCTTCAGGCATATCACTACAGGACGAGCGTAGCAAATTAAAAAGCTGGCCATACCATCTGAATATATAACACCTTCAATCATTCGTTCAAATTCTCAAATAACTAGTCATTTCTGGTCATTTCTCCCTACAGACGTTCAATGTACACAGACCAAACATCTCTGTCAACTTCTTGGTTTGGTTCTATAGAGTCTATCTACCATATGATCAAACCATAGAAAGAAATCTTTGCTCAGCCTGAACAAGCATAGACTGAAAAGAGTGCATCATATAGCAAAAATGTTGGGCGGAAGAGGCTGCTGTGATGTATTGATTGTGTCCACAAAGTGGGTTCTACTGTTGTCAAATCACAGCTCAGATTTCTGTTGCTCGAGATTGTATAGGAGACAAGCACCAACAGCGTGGTTGTCCACCACCTTCCAACCAGGAAACAGAGGACAAATCAACGTCAAAGAAGCATAAATTAAATATCCATCCAGCTATTATGTCAATTCACGCCCACCGCACAATAACCTCCTGATGGCCAAGTGTGGTCATCACTCTCTCCATGTGCTTCGTTTTCTGTACTATCTCTATTATTTGTCTTCGTAATATGCCTATTATAAGGATTAACTCGACGAAGAAAAAAGTCCAAGATTTACCTGATACTATAAAAATTAGATTATTCGAAGGTAATCAGTATCCTTAAAACCATAAAAATGGGCATTCAAACTTCAACATATTTTAGTTCCAAAATAGAGATTTGGGATAATAATTATACAGTTAGATGATTCAAAGGTAATCAATAGCCCTAAAACCATAAAAATAGCCATTCAAACTTTAACATATTTTAGTTAAAAATATAGATTTATGATAAATATTATATAATTAGATGATTCAAAGGTAATCAATATCCCTAAAACTATAAAAATGGGTATTCAAACTTTAACATATTTTAGTTCAGAAATAAAGTTTTGGGATAATCATTGTCCTAAGAATGTGTAATGAACTTATGGAAACAATTTTATTTAGGATACTCATTTTTGAAATAAACATTTTAGCTTCTAAATTTAAATTTAATTTAATATTAAGAAATTCAAAACTTTAATCATTTTCTTTCTACTAACGAGTCTTAATTTTTGCTTTCAATAAAATATTAATAATGAAGCAAAGTCCAGTCCTTTTATTTTGGGCATTCACAGTCCTTTTATTTTGGGCATTCACAATTTCTAGATTGTCCCCAACATTGAGTCCAACTATTATTAAACTCTACTCAATTGAGGTTGGTAAATTGACACACATCTGGTGCATATTCTTAAATTTTAATTTTAATATTGGATGGAGAGAATCTTTGTATTTTTACATTTGTGTTGCAATTCATTTTAACTCTAAATCTATTAAGTATTGGGATCAAAATGTAATCAAGGCACAAACTTGCGTGCTTAAAAAATCAAAGGTTAAAATTGATTAAATTAGACATAAATTTAGAAATAAAAACATTTCCATTTTTTAAAGAACAAGGTTAAATTTATTAAGCATTGATATGGGTCAAATCCTTTGATGTACAAACCTTAAACATTTTTTACAATGTAAAGACTTAAGGGTTGTAACTTAAGAATTTGATCTCTTTCAACATTTGACAAATCAAGGGCAAAGGTAGATTGAATATTATTAGAATTGTGAACAACTAGGTGGAAATTAGATTAACAACCATTTGCATATGTAGGATAAACCGGGAGTATCTACAATCTTTAGCAGTGATAGATTTGTGTACTCTTCATAGATTGTGAGTAAATTGGTGTGGTTTTGTAAAAGATTGTGAGTATGTTGTGCATCATCAATAAGATTGCAAATCAATGTCGCATCTAAAACAATAGATTTGAGTGCAAAATCCAAACATTGAATAGTGCAAAGTGTCCAAAATACATTAAGATATTTAGTTGACACAATCATGCCAACAACCTTGCAAGTAGGTACATTATCTATGATTATTTATACATGAGAATAAACACATGCATCTTCAATGAATTTGATAAACAACTGACCCATCTATTGTGCATCCTTGTATTTCCCAATAGAATCCACCACTTTCAAGAACACTGGTCTATTTAGGGAAGACACCATGAAATTGATGAGTGGATGCCATGCTTCATCCATCCATCCATTAGAAACAAGATTGACACTACATGAGGGCCATGATGATTTAATGGTCTCTAAGAGTTAATTCACCTCCTTTTCCTTTACCAATAATGTTGTTCTAAGCTTCTTTGAATGAGGAGGAACATAACCAATTGAAGCTCATTCAACTAGACCTTGACAAATCTCAAGAAACAATGATGCTCTTGCAACATTAAATGATTGAAGTTGAGATAGAAAAAGAACCCAATGGTCAAATCCATCTCTTCTTTCTTCTCTTATTGGAAAATCTTGTCCATTAGACTAGTTGGAATTGACCTATTTCTTATTGGTTGAATTTCAACCCTACTCTAGATGGTTTCCTCAAGAGTGGAAGAGGATCCTCATATTTTTGTTTCCTACTTGTTTTTTCGACCACCACCAAGAAAACTGCATCTTCTCTTTCCATCTCCCTTCGTTGGGTAAGAGTTGCTAATTTATATGCTCCGAACTCACAAGGAAGTCCCAACAAATGGCCCTTAACTTGGTAGTAGGTTCTCTTGAACTCATTCTTGTATAAATTACAAGCCTAAATTGCATTACCTGCCCTAACCATATTTTCCCTAGGCCCTTGTTTCCTTGTTATATACTTCCACAAAGGGTATATCCTCTCGTGGGCATGTTGTCTTGCAAAATTAGGGTTATTTGTAGCATTAACAGGTTGACTGGTAGTAGATGGAGCACTAGCATCATTAGTTATAGATAAACATGGAGTTAGAAGAGAATGGGAGGCACCAACAAGGACATTCTTTCCTTTCCTTTGGCCTCTACCGGCTTCTTTTGATAACTGCGCCGTGTTTTGTTAGTAATGAGTGTTAAAACCATTGATGTTGGAAAACTTGTAAATTTTGTAGCTAAATCCATTTTGAAATCATTTGAAATCCCTTCTAAAATTGCTATTACCCTTCACCTGCAAATGAAACCTATGCGAGAGTTCAATATATGCTTGCAAAAGTGAAAAATGAAAGTCAAAATCCAAGTGAAAAGGAGTCACGGGTCACTTTAACGGGGCCCACGTGCTCTAAAATCGCGACATGTATAGGGCACATGTCTGGCATGTGTCTTGTTTTAAGACATGTCCAAAACACATGTCGAACATGTGTCTGGCACATGGGAAATGGGAAATGGATAGGAGGGACCTGGGGGACATGTCATATTACTTACACACACATAACAATTGTCTCCTTTTGCTTATTTTGTTTTTACATCTTTATTATTATTAAAGTTGAGTTTCTTTTTTATTGTTGATTTTTACATTATGGATCTTTTTTTTTCATTTTAATTTATTAACACCATGTTACAGCATTCATTTCTTCCATATTGAGTCATAAAATGCACCCCTCTCTCTATATATAACCTCTTTATTTATTTATTTTTCATATTTATTATTAATATTATCAACTTTTTACTATTATTATTCTTTTAACTTGTGAACCTTAAATTTTCTTTCATTTTAATTTATAAACAGTATGTTACATCACACATTTTATCCATAAAATGCAATTCAATTATCTTTATCCAGACGCTTTTCGCAGAAACTCATATCTAATAAATAGATATTTTACATTTAAAAATAAATAATAATCCATTAATAATTATTATAATTATATTTACTATAAATCCATCTTAATTACAAACTTAATAAACAAATTCCAAATCGAAATCCTTAAAATGAACATAAAAGTTTGAACTTAAAATATTTTTAAAAACTTCATGCATTCATAAACTTATATGTTAATGGCAGGCATATGCATCAAAATCGTGCACACTAATTATTATTTATAAATAAAGGTGAAAATTGTCTCCATTTATTTTCAACTATCATTAACCCAACACTACAATGTCGACGATTAACATTTATATGCATGGGAAACCAAAATGCAAAAGACTCTTATTTGGGCACCGTTTGTTTGTTAGTGGTTTATGGGACAATGATAGACCTTATTTGGGCACCCTTGTGTTAGTGGTACTAAAATGAAACAAACCCCATTTGGCTACGTTTTGTTGGTGTATATTGGGACACGCCAAAATTTTCAGCTCATGCTTCAACCCTTAATTAAGTAACGTTATCCAGTACATATAATTCCCGTTATTCTGATATGTTTCAAATATTAAATATATATGTATCGTGATGTGATTCAAATATTAGATATCTATGTGGGGGAGTATGGACATACATATGTTAAATGTCAAACATACATCAACAATCAATTGAATTCCAACCATAATAATCATTAAAATTGATTTTTAAATGTTCATTATATGCTATTCATTAAACAATCACATCCCCTTAATGCATTGAATGGTTCATTTTATTCTTTCTTTGAAATAATCATCTAAAAATATTCATTTTAATTGTTCTTTGAAATAATCATCTTAAATGGATGTGTATGAATTAAGAAGTTATCATTGGATTGAAATAAGTTCAACATATACTAAGAATTATTCAATTGTCTATCATTAATATGAAATAATAAATGCCCTGATTGTCCTTGTGTTCAACCTTTATTTCCATATCCGTAGACGTGGATAGAAATTATCAAAGCATATCGAAATATTAATTTTTCCATATCCATAGACATGGATAGAGATTATGTTTCGAAGTGCTATATTCTTTGAAATATTAATTCTATGATTGTTGGGTCCATATGTTATTTTGTTTCCACAAACATAATTTAGAACAATGTTTTATTCGGCCTCGTTTGTAGTATGGTACCCTTCTCCCAATGGGTCAATAGTGCTAGACAAAAGACATCCTTCATAATATTTAAGAATTGAATGAGAAATAATAGAGAGAGATAATAATGAAATGAGAAATAATAAAGAGAGATAATAATGAAATGAGAAATAAGATATATACACACCATTTTTTTTACGTTTTATGTAATTCAAAACTTCCTTTCTCCTCACATGGATAACAAATTCTTTACATATCTTGATGAGTTTAGTCATTATGCATAGCAACTCTCTGTAAATGTTGATGAGATTTGTCGATTACTTCAAGAGTCCTTATTGCATTGATTATGGGGTTTCTATATTGGCAGCATTTAATGCAATTTTATGGGTTGTATAGTGCAAGATGACTTTATAAGGGATCGATGCATCAAGTGATGAGGGTTTAATACCCACATGGGTATCAAGTAGTCTTCCAAATAAAAATTTAAAATGGTGGTGTATCTAAGACACGTGCTTCATTTATTGGCCAATATCTTATCACACTAATTCATAAAGAGGGGGTCTAAGATTGTGAGCATCCAAGAAAATATATTTTCATTTTAGGTGAGGGAGGGAGAGGTATTTTTTAGGTGAAGTAGGTTTATAGGCATTGGGGTGTGGGGGGCAGGGCGAGGTTATAGGAATTGCATAGGTGTTATAAGTACTGGGAAATGCCTTGTTGAGTAAGATATAAATGCACAATCAACAATGGTGAAACTCTCTTTTCAAAGAAGAAAATGATATTGAGATTATACCTTCACCTCTTGTTGATGTCACTTGAACCTTCATATGGTGAATGAGATTGAGAACTAGAACCTCCATGTTTTATACATTTGTATTAGTGTTCATGTCTAATTTTGTCATCACTTTTGATCATTGAACACACTCTGTTGGCATTATTTTTACCATTTTTTATATGATAAGTCATATTTCTTGCCATTCAGACCACCATTTGAACTTGGATATGAATATATTTGAATATTTCATAAATATTAATTGATTATCATCTTGTTATGGTTTATTGACATTAAGTTAGCATTTCTCAACCTGCTTGGCACATAGATTTCATTCTGTAGGTTATGGTTTTCAAACGGACTCTCATCCGGACGCACATTCACGTTCAAGACGCCTAGTCGCATTCGGACCATCGTTCAGACCTCCATTCGCACTCTCGGATCTGTTGGTTAGCATATTTTGGGGCATTAAAGGAAAAAACCACGATGTCAGTTCTGTTGGTGACATGACCCTGATGGTTCATGAGCCCCTGATCGAGAAGATCAGCGTTTCCACTCGCCCAGCCTGCCAACGCACCAACTGCTCGTGTGAAGGGAACCAACATGCACAGAATGAGGAAGATGACCTATGCATTTTAATGGACCATTTTTACAGCAGTAAAATACCTTTTATTTTTAGAGAGGTCGACCACTGAAAGGGTTGACCTGCTCTCTCTTTGTAAACATTATATAAATACATCTCATGTTGAGAAACAGAGACATAGACAATAGAGATAGAATAGAAAAACGTTGTATAAGCTCTGCTTCATTTTAATAAAAAGACTTTGTTTTAGCTGTTGATGGTAATTTTCGTTTCCTGTTAATGACTGGTGATTGAGTAGCTTAGGAGATAAACCCATGTTGCTGAGAAGGGCCCCTCGACAATCAGAGGTTCCATTTGTGTATATTCAGCAATTTATTTTTATATTTGCAGCTAAGTCATTTTGTTTTTGTGTGTATCTATTATGTTTTCCTGTAAGTCATTTTGTTTTTGCAAGCAAGTAGTTCGTTTTCCTGCAGGTGACGTTTTTTTGTTTGTAACATATAATTTTCCTATGTTTTTATGCAATTTACATCTCCAGAATCCATTCGGTCGTCCATTCGCACCATCCTTTCAGACTTCCTTTTAGACCTTCTTTCAACCTTTCATTCGCATTTAGATAGAATTTTCTAGAATTTGTAGTCTAGAATTGCTAGTATTTCATTTTATGCAGAGATAGTTAGTTGGAGTTTAGGTTGATTTTTCAGTACTTTGACACATTCTCTAGCTAGTTTGAGATTCAAATGTATCTTTAACACTTTCAACACTTTATATTCAGTTTTGTATTCACATAGAGATTAATTATTTCAAGTTTTATTAATGATGGAATCTGTTTACATTCAGCATATGTTTTATAGTTCAATGAGAAATAGTTTTGGTTCAAGTAGAAGCAATATAAATATCTTTTTCTTATGATTTAGGTAGTTTATGAGTTACTTTCACTTACTTTCATGCCTAGGACCTAGATTAGCTTAAACGTGTTTAGAATATTATCATAGACTTTGTTAAATCTGTGTTTGTCTTGTTTCTGAATCAGTTCAGTATTTCATTTCCAATTTTCATTCAAGTTTCTAATTGGTCTTTCACTTTTTTTTACATGGTGTTTTGTTGTTTAGACTTGGTTTAATTTCATTGTTTCAAGTTCTTTCATTTCTGTTGGTAGAATAGACTAGGAACTAGTCTCAATCCAAGTTTAATAAGTTCATGTGTGTTTAATATAGATGCATTAGTTTTCAATATCTAAGAGTTCTCATAACTTAGTTTAATGTAGTTTCACTTTCCAAGTTATAGATCAGCTTTATTGCACTTTCATAGTTGTCTTAGATTATAGTTTGATTTGTAGTAGGGATAGCATAAAATACCTTGTTTTTCTGCTGTAGGTTTTAATTACAAGTTAGCATTGATTTCAGTCATTTAAGTTATTGTCTTGTACTTAGTTTCATTTGTTTTTCTTGTAGTTAATGTTTCATGAGCTAGTTTGAAGTAATGATAGATATCACTTGATGTTGATAGGCATGTGCATGAGTTAGATAAGCATTTCATGTTTTAATTCCAAGTAGTCATTAGAGATCAAATAACTTAGGATTTGTACTTTTGTTAAACAATATTTCATTTCAAGTGTCGTAGCTAGTATGTCATTTGCTTATGGATGAACAGTAGTTTACAATGTTCAAAGTTACTTGCAATTGGTCCATTCTTAACTTGCATCTTTTCCTAGAAGTTAAATTAGATTTAATTCATTTTTTTTTCTCTATAGCATTTGAAATTCATTTTGATAAAACTCCTCAAGAAGAGTGGAATTGGCAATCCCGGAGTCTCTCTGGCTCCCGTACATACCATAGATTTTGATACCGCGCGCCCTATCATTCTGCTGCAACTAGACAGTCCATGCCCTGGTACATGCTGGGCTCTTTCAATGCGACAAAAGTGATGAACAGCAACAGCCAACATATGTAAAGGCACCCTTTCCTGATTGGACCACCGCAACGTACTCCATTAATTGATTCAAGAGGTCCGGAGACAAATTCATTTGAACCCCTTCCGCACATTGCTCAACGCATGCAACAATGCCCGAGTTGCATTGGTTAGGTCGACCACCCCTAACCACCTTGCAAGACAGGATCTTGATACCCGTGAGCACCGCCTGATCATTGCAGCTACTGGTGCGATACCCACGCCCATCCGTTTCGACGCCATATTTATGTGCCAACTGCAATGCCCGCTTCTTGTCATTGGCCTTCCCCTGGATGAACTGCGCCAGATCAACTCCATTCTTAGGCAAGACGGTTATGGATGAAATAAAGTCAACAGTGACCAGGACTTCTCTATCTAGGCACAACGAACCACCATGAAAACATGCCAGGAGCTGCTTTACGCACACATTCATTTCCACCATTTGCCCAAAATGTGGCATATTAATAATCCCTAACAAGCCGGCCTGCTTCAATCCTCGTGCCCAGCCTTGTACAGTCAGTGTTGGGGAAAGGTGCGTCTGTGGCACATAAGGGGCAGATGCAATGTCGGGGTAGGCCACTATATCATGATCGTCGTAGCGCAGGCACGTCAATGTTGGTTCAATATCCATAGAGCACTCCATTTCAACTAGGAGCACTGGCATCTTCACATCATACTTTTGTTTTGGGTTTATCTTGCGTGGGGTTGCATCCGGCCGAACTGGAGGGATATACCCAAGGATGTCACTGGCGGAGAGTCCCACCCATGGGGCAGACTCACAAATGGGGCAACTAGACTGCCCCACCTGTTCCGGAGCTTCACCTGCCATCGCAGCGGAGGACCAAAGCACCCTCTTACTCTGCGGGGCCTCCGAGTGCTGACCTCCCCATCGCTTCTTAGCAATTACAGATTCTCCCATCGGCATAGTTGCAACCTCGGCCTTAAGGTTTACGGCTAGCACAGTTTGTTCTTGAACAATAGACGGGATGAAGGGGGAATCGAATTCACTACTGATCTCAACAGTCTACAGATCACATGGCATACCTCACTATACTCGAAAACAACACTCTACAATGTGCACATCAACACTCACGAACCAACAACAATACTCTACAACATGCCACAATCTTACAAAAACAACTGAATTCTCATTGCCTTCTTACCAGCTCCAATCCGTTTTTATAGTATCCAACCAAATCCACTGTAATTATCATAAAATCAGGCATTAACTCTACCAAAATCCTGTATTAATGACACAAATACGTCATTGATCCGGTCCATCAATCAGCTAGATCCTCCATTAATGCCCATCATTCGAACAACTCCGTTAATTAACTGTCTGAAATTTTGGCATTTATTACTGATTTGACCCGATCTCTATGCTGCCATGTGTCTCCAACTGTTCCCAACTTGCGGCAGAAGCCTCCCTGCTTCTGCATTTCATCCATGGTGGTGCGACATCCACCAATCATCATGGTTTTTTTTTTCGATGCGACTCAAGCATCGCGGTGTTTCAAGCCCCCATGATAAGGCTTCAACCTATGACCATTTACCAGCCTGGGGAGCATCACCCTGTCCAATTGCTGCAACTGAACCACTCCTTCGGAAGTAATACTACTGATGTGATAGGGACCAAGCCAATGCATCTGCAACTTCCTTGGATGTTTCATAAACTTGCTGCCGTACAATAGCACCAAGTCTCCCTACTGGAACTGTTTATTTTTTATGTGGCAATCATGCAATGCGTTCTGTCAAACCTTCTCGACCCCCTGGTGGAACCCAGCGATGAAATGATCTTCTCCCAGCTGCACCAATTGCAGCGTGTAGACCATTGCCAGACCCTCCCTCTCAGTGGTGGTGTAGTTGCGTTCGACAGACGACAACTTCCAACTAGAGAAAGAAATGGGGTGATCAATATCTCCTTCATCGGGTTGAGCCAATACTGCTCCCAATGCGATTGATGAGGCATCGACATGTACATGGAACTCCTTACTCCAATCCAGAAATACCAGTATTGGTGCCGAAGCCATCTTCGTCTTCAGTGTGTCGAAACTGTCTTGACATTCTGGAGTCCATTGAAATACCGCATCTTTCTTCAGTAATTTCTCCATAGGGGTGGTAATCGCTGCATATCCCTTGATGAACTTGCGATAATACCCCATATGCCCCAGAGTCACTCGTAACTTCTTAATAATGGTCGGTGGTTGCAAACTCAAAATGAGCACAATCTTAGCTGGATCGACCAACAACCCTTGCTTACACACGATATGACCAAACAATATTTCAAATGGTTCACAAAAGATACATTTCTTCAAGTTCAAAAATATCTGGTGTTGTCGGCAACACTCAAGCATTAACCGCAGATTGGCCAGATGATCGTGGATCAACCCATAAACTGTCCAATCATCCATGTATACTTGCAAAAACTTCTGAATAAAGTCTTCAAATGTAGCAACAACAACTCGAGAGAATATCGCAGGTGCATTCCTCAAACCAAACGACATTACAGTGTACTAAAAGCAACCCCATTCAGTAACGAAAGTTGTCGTGTGGCGATCTTCTTTGGCAATGTGAATCTGATGGTAGCAAGAAAACCCATCGGTGAATGAGTACATCTCCTAGCCACCCACCCCTTCAAGCAATTCGTCAGTAAACAAGTTTGAAAAAGGGTCATGCAAGCAGGCATCATTTAACTTCTGCAAGTCAACACAAATGCGCACCTCACTGGTTTTCTTGTCCTGCACCACCATAGGACTGATCCATTCGGACTCTTCCACTAGTTCAATAATACCAACATCCAACATGCAATCAAGTTCTTCCTTGACCTTTTCCTTATGTCACGGATTCAGCCGATAAGGTCGTTGTCGGATTGGCTTAGCATCTAGTTTTAAAGGAATCCTCATCTCCCCTAAATCACCTAGGATCCCCTTCATATCGGAAAACTTCGTAGGAAACAAGTCTTGAAACTCATGGAGTAAATCAATGACTTTACTCATCATCTCGTCATCCAAATAGTCCCCAACATTTGCAAACTTCGGAGTGGCCTCTGTGCCGATATTGAGCTTACGAAGCTTCAATGGTTGACTAAACGGATTACTTGGCACGGCAGGTGGTACCACATTGCGACTTCCTTCAGATATGGGAATGTTGACGTTCCTAGGATTATCCTCATCCTCTATCCCACTGGTGATGTTGAAGCACTCCATGAGAGATTGCATCTGACAGTATGTGTGCAGATCGACAGGGTAGGCCGCTGGAACAACCTGAAGTACCACATCGTGGATGAGCTGTAAGGCATTATTGACATCAGGGTTGGCATCCGCAAAAGTGAACGTATGAGTGAAACAGATCGTCAACTCCCCCCATGTTGTAATTTCTCTATGCAACTCGGCTATAGTGTACCATGAGAATGGCATCTCATCTAAGGTATGGATAAAAGCATGGACCCACTCCTCTCTGGGTCGCGCTACCCATAACCGTTGGAATTCCATCACATGATTACTGGGATTATTCCAGCCATCATACTTGCCATTGTATTAAACCTTAGTATCATTGAACCAAACCATCATCAACCTTCGACACTATGACCAACCATCAATGGATTTCTTATGTGTCACCCACCAGGGTGCTGGAGCAGCCTTCAGTGCTTCCTCCAATGCCAGCAATCGCTATGGTTCTGAGACTAGTTCTTCAGATTCCGTAAAAAAATTGGGTAAGCCAGGAAACCCCTCATAGAATGGCAGTGTGACTGTTTTTGTCATAGCACGACATAAATATTGCGTAATTAAGCCACATTTTCGGAGCAACACTTTGTGCAAGCGGTTCTGCCAATGTTCTAATGCATCATCAAAATCAGAAGACGCAGAGCTCTCGCTGCGCCATCCCAGCTCACCGTTGGTAGTAGGATGAATATAGTCTTCAGAAATATTGAATGCATGGTCCCATCCAGCAGGATCGTCATCTTTTATAGGCTCAATGTATCAGCGTCCTTCAGTCGGATCCAATGGGGCTATGACTCTAAAATCGTGATTCTCAAAGGTCATCATGCGCCTCTTGAAGTTGATTACAACTCCACTATCAGTAGCCCATCCAATCCCCAATAGCACAGGATAGGAGCTTCCTCCCTCAACCACTTCAATGACATCAAAGTCAACTTAAGTCTTCATGCCATCAATATCGACCGTTAGCCGCAGAACTCACCCAATGGGTGCTACTTTCGCATGGTTAGCCAACCGGAGCTACACATGAGACCAACTCAATGGGGGACTCCCCATTTTCTTCCACTCCTACTTGGTTAATATGTTAACATCTGAACCAAGACCGAGAATAACTGAATCAACATCATAGTCACCAATCTGGATATTCATTCTCATCTCCTTGCCAGTCTTCTGTCGATGTAAAGAGTTTACTGTTGACTCCTATCATCCTTTTGGAAATCGCTGCAACCATCCCTCAATCTCAACCCGGGCGGTCGGATCCTGGGCCAATAACAGACAGCTCTCAAGAAACCTTTGCAATGTTCCTGATGGTGTCGAAAAACCACCCTCCGATGTAGTATCAAAGACAGGTGGCATATCGCAAACAACAGCCTTACCGCGGTCTTTCTCCAAGGTGCAACGTGCTTGAAGGAATACCTCCCATTTAGCATCGATGTCAAATGGTACCATCTTCTGGCCTTCCAACCGAATCATTGGTCACAAGCTATCTTCCCCAGTCGTTTTTCCTCCATGAGTTACAACAGCCACCGAAGCATCTTGTGGTGGCAGTTCGGCAGAAATTGTTGCAATATTTGCACCCTGCATCTGAGTCTACTGTGGATTCCCCTGTGGATTGACATTTGGATTTGCATTCTGATTCATTCGCAGGGGCTGGTTCTATACTAGTTGTTGTACTTGGTTCTAGACTTGTTGCTGTACTTGGTTCTAGGCTGGTTGCTGTGGCTGGGTCTAATTCTGTATCTATGGAGCATTCCCAGCCTACCATTGTGCAATCAACTGTGGACAATTCTCAACTGTATGATCATTAACAAAACAGAACATACACTGATTATGTAATAGTGGACAGTCTCACTGATAATTCCCCCACACCGCACAGTGATAGCATTGAATAGGTCCACAACCACCACATCCTCGACAAAATCCTCCACCGCATCCACCCCGGTATCCTCCTTGGAATCCGCCCTGCTGTTGGTACTACGGTTGCATAGGATTCTGTTGCATGCCTTGCCCCTGCAGTGCATACTGCGGTTGCTAAACGTACTATGGTTATTGTGGAGCCACTTACATTGGAGCGTATTGCGACACAAACTACTGCGGTTGTTGCTGCGATACAAACTACATCTACGGTTGAGGTAGTGGCTAGGCTACCTGTGGTTGCAATTGTGGTTGTTGTACGACACGCTGATCATCCTTGACATAGAATGCATCACACATTCTTTCTTGTAGCAACCCATATGCATGGCAATCTTTGTCATTGTGACCCACCGACTTGCAAAATGTGCAATAAAGATTTCTCGGGGTTGTGACCATTTTCTGCATATAAGGGCAATTGTCATGACTGTGCCCATACACCTGGAAAATGTGACACCATGGCATGATATCGCCATTCAATTGGTTTGGCGCACCTGACACCAAATAATTGCGGAAATCTGGGCAATTGTCCTTCGTATGCCCATCTCCTCGGCATCGGGTACACCATACTTCATCACGTTGTTCCTTGTTCTTCTTTAAATCTTGCAACTGTATAGTCAAGTTAGCAAGTTGTATCTGTATCTGCGACATCCCGGCTGCATTATCCCCAATCGGTGATGCCTCCAATCGCATTGCAATCTCTAGAGCTTCACTGGGTGTCGAGATGTTTTGCTTTATCAGTGGTAGCCGAATGTGCGGGAACAATGTTGCAATAAACCACTCTTTATGTTGGACATCGCTCATATCAAAACTAGCTCGTGCCATTAGCGTCTCGAAACGCTGATCAAAGTCCCACACAGACTCATTGGGATACTGCTTAATTTCCTTAATCTTAGTAATGTACTGTGCTTCAGATTTAGGCTTCCAAAATTCTGCAATCAATCCCATGCGGATTTCATCCAATGAATTTGTCGGGGTACTGACAGGAACTTGTGTAAACTTCATAAACCAATCCAAGGCACAACCCCGAAGAGTTTTCGCCAGTTGCCCTTTCTTCTCATTATCATCAGTGACCTGTTTTATGGTCCATACAGCCTCACATAAAAACTAGTACTGTTCAGGGTAGTCAGTTCCATTACCATGGAACAGCGGTAACTTAGTATCATCGCCCACCATCCTGGGCTTCCTTCCTCTAGTTGTTGAACTAATAGCAAGTAACTTTTGTAGAGTTGATGAACTCGGGGGTGTCGAAGTGGTATTCCTTACTGTTTGTGAGATAGTGAGCGGAGGTGTGGGTACGTTGGTGTCGGGGTTTGGTGCTACTTCTATCGTGGGTGTAGCTTGGTCGTCCCTATCAGAACTGTGAGGTCGCGTCGTCCTGTGTTGTCTTCCTTCGCGGTTTTGCAGTTCGATTGTAGCAGGACCTTCTCCTGTCCTCTGCCTCTTCTCCTGTCGAAACTTCGCTCCTCCTCTTGTAAGACCACTTTCTTCCTTGGCTTTGCTCACAGTCTCCTCATGGTATGCACCCATCTACCCCTTACCATTCCATGTACCATTCCCCAACAGTCGTGGTACCCATGGCCACCGCCCACCAGGCTGTCTACTGATCAAGATGCATCTTCAATATACCCTTTTCGCAGATTAGCATCTTAATCGACAGTTGGAGCGATAGGAAAAACCTTCCCCTTGGTCCGCGGAAGAAATATATTTCATCTTCACTATAGGATTTATGCGTGTCAACCGCAAATTCAGTGATATATCCCTCCAAGATGCTATCGAGCCAAACTTCGACAGCCCGCGATGCCTTATTATCGACTTCCTGCAGCCCCTGAACCAATTCTGGGGTCCAAGCTGTCAGCTCACCACCTTGGAAATTCCTCTTCTGGAGGGTCATCTTTGACAACCATTTGTACAGGATGACTGGGAATTCATAGAAAAACCATTCGTGCGGACTGTCGTGAATATATTTTCCCACCCAATGATCTACTGTTAGTCGTGTGTTCTGGCTTTCTTCTTCAGCAAAATCCTGCAACTTCTGATCAAACCAACTCTGTATCTCCGGCTTCGTCAGGTGCCACAACATGTCCTCCTTTCACTCTTCACACAGTCCCGGAAACGGAACCAATTGTTGACCAACGCGACTCCAATCGACAGGGGTTCCACTTCACTATCGACACATGCCTCAGTCTCCCTAGGCACCGGCCTGGGCAAGTTTTATCCCACCCAGCAACACCTGCAGAGCAGATGAGGTCTCACACGAGGCGTCCAGGAAGAGCAAACGGAACCATGTTTCCGTCGAGGAAGGAGGAGGTTTGTGGCTATATGAACTAACTTTATTGCAACACTAAAAAGGGATCTCAAACATTTGACATGTATTCATAACATATTATTCGATCAGAGCATTCATTAGTACAGCAGTAGTAACAGTAAAGCAACATTGCATCAAGGAAACATAACATTATTCATGAAGTGCGACATTGCATTACAATAAACAAACAGAAAGAACCCAGGAACTGTGCTAGAACAATTTCATCATATCATATTATCACTACAAAACCTTAGATACAATATCTCCTCAAAGATCAGGTCTCACCAATATCTCACAGATGTGCAGAACAACCCAAACATGCGCTTCTCTTCACCTTGATTCCACTCTCTTCCAATACCTATGACACTTATCTATATATAGGCTTCCGCCATTACAATGCTTGTCCACTTACTAACAAATTCCTAACCAACATTTGGACAAGTGACCCAATATCTAACTAACTTGGTACAAAACTGACCAAAAACCCACATTCTGCGGTATAATTGACTCAACATTACATAATATGTGGTCCAAATGACCCAAAACCTGCAATACGCGGTACAATTGACCCAAAATACATAACTAATCTTCCGCTCATGCGTCATCTTCTCACCATTCGCGCCATCTTTTTCCTTGTCGTAGCATCGAAGATGCTGCGATAGCACTCTACCAAACCGCCTGCCAACAAACTAGGGTCAAAGGTGGATAATATGATAACACAAAACTATGCCTAAAGAGACACATAGTTTGAGAAAAGGGATCCTAGATGAATAGCATGGAGATTAAGAGTGAGATCCATTGCAATACATGGATGCTAGATTATGAATATGTTTCCTTCTAATGTGGGGTCTATTTCAAGCATGATCATGTGATACGTTGTTTCTTGAAGAAAAGTATTCTCATGCTAAAGGTGGAATAATAGTAACCCAATTGATGGAAGCATCCAATAAAATGATGACACCCAATAATGTGTCAAGGCCTAACCTACTTAGCAAGGCAATGGACTTGGGGAACCACTCTAACTTTTTAATCAAGCATGATTAGTGGATTATGCTTACTTATTTAGTTTGCATTTCAATGTTGGAGTGGAAATTATGAATTCGTTGTTGGAGTGGAAATTATGAATTCGTTGTTGGAATGTGAAATGTTGAATGTGCTTAACCCTTGTATCTTTGAATGCAATTGGCTTGGCATCAATTTGCACCATGAACTGGGATTGTTTTTCAAGTATGCCATCATTTTAAATTTGTGTATTATTATATAATTCTTGTGACTTATTGAATTTTTTTATTGAAGTGGTTAAAATTGATTGGTTTTGATTCCTAGATTTGAATTACCTTGAACAATGAAATACCCACCACCATCCATGTCATTATTAATCAATAATAGATTTCAATTGAGTTTGTGTGATCTATGTAAGTTTTCTTACAACCTCTTTTGTTAAAAGTAACAATGACAATATTTTCATCGTTATGGTCAAACTATCTCTTTCTCTGACCTTCCTCAAAAGGTGAAGGATTAAGAATGCTTTAACCTAAATGTTATTCAAGTTTTGAACAAGTTATTATTAATGGGTGTGAAAGAGTTTTTTCTCAAACAATTATGAGTAGAACCATTTCATTTTAATTATCCATGAGAATTTATACATAGCATATAAATCCATGAAGAAGATATCAAAGGTAATTTATGAGAAAAACTCTTTCACTTTATTTCATGTGACTCTAAGGTACCAAGCATCATAAGATTATTGTTCTCTTCCCACACAAAGGTTTATATTACTCTCATTCTAGAAACAATATGAAAATAAATTGTAAGCATGATTACTCTCATAATTAATGAGAAAAATTTAATTCCATTCATTTATGATCCATTGCCATGAGGTAGGTGGTTATAAGTTGGATATTTAGGATAGTTGTGAAAGGATTGGTTTCATCTAATCTAATCTAGTAGCCATGGGTTTATCAATTCCTAAAATCACTCAAGATTACACCATCACTTATATTTATGTGAATGGTCAATATCTTCACCCTTGAGTGAGTGATCATGATGGATGAGTGAGTATTGTAATAAATTCCATGAAAATAAATAGCTAGATTTCCCATTGCCATCACATCCATGAAGGTCAAGTGTTTCCTTATTCAATTTTGTATATGGGAGGGGTGAGAGTTTACAACTTTGTTCATGCTTAAGGGCACAACAATATGATATATATTGGCATTCTTACCAACCACAATTGTATTGGTTGGTTAATATTGTAACAATATATGGCATCTCCTCAATGAATGATCCATATGGTTAAACTACTAATCATTGGATGATCTATGACGGGACAACCTCTCCATCCTTGAGATTGTAATCCCAATAACACTAACATCCTTTTACACTAACATTATTTTCTTAGTTTGCAAGTGCCATCACTTCCAGATGAGCGACTAATTTGATTATTATCATTAATCCTATAGCAATGCAAATGTTAATCCTTTTGAAAGAACTAAGGGTAGTGAACTCAGATCCCATAAATAAATATGATGTTGAAATGAATAAAAATATATTACTGAAAATATGCACATCTAATAAACTTGACAAATTACCATAATTATAATTAAAATAGGATCATATGTATGAAGATATTTAAATTTTATTTAATATTGAAAATGTGCATCTAGACATCATGATTTTGTATTGATGTTTGTTATTTTTCAAAGTTTTTCAAGAAAATCGTAATGGTTTGCTCGCAATTCATTTCGATAGGTAATAAATTGCTCCATTTGATACATATACATTAGCCGAGTGATGCCAAATACAATTAAAAAGTGTGTATGAGTTACACAAAAATGGTTCTTTTTGGACAAATTGAGAATGAGAAGATAATACAAAAGGAATATTATAACAATACTTTTCTTCAGTCAAGTAATAAAATGAAGATAGAAAAGCTACTTTTCTTGAATTGGATATAAGGAGAATGGCTCAAAGCTAACCATAGATAGAAAAGCTACTTTTCTTAAATTGGATATAAGGAGAATGGCTCAAAGCTAACCATAAATTGACTAAAAGTGACAAATTTAATGAAGAATAAAGGCCTAGATTCAGATGCATGAACCTAAATGCGATCAGGTTGAAATGCTATCCAAAAGCATGTGATCCTGTTCGTCTCGAATCCCAAAGAATATAAATAAGTTAGTTGGAGGTTTAGTGTGAAGAAGAAGAGAAAAGTTGAGTATTAATATTCAATATTTAACTCAAAAATATCCTCATTATCCATTGGGGAACAAGTATGAAAATTATGTAAGTATATAAATCCAATTAGAATAATATCTAGAAGTCCACAATTTGAGAAAACGAAAGTCCTAAAGTCGTTGGTAATTTTCATAAACAGAAACATCACAGTGTTACACATGATTCCCTTTTTGGTATTGTAATCTATCTTCATTTCATAATACCCTTGAAAATTGTGGTTGGTTGTGGACTATTATCATCATTCATAGTTTTCTAGTTCTTGTAATGTCTATGTTTACTTCTCTCGGGTACTGATAAAAAATTGAAGTGAAGTGGGTATATCTCAATTTCTTAGAGTTTATGCGAGGATTATGTAAATTGTAGTCAATGGAATATTCCCCATACTAGTATTTCTCCCCTTGTTTCATCTCAATCAGTTATAAATGATCATATCATTAATTATATTAGATATTAGATTAATTTTATTTTCCATTTTTCATTCATATATGCATTTCATTTCATTCATAAACCTAGATTATGATAATCATGCCATAACTAAAGGGTTAAAGGGTTGAATGGGATGAATTTGTACTTGGATTATTGTGGGTATACAACTAAGTAACAAAGCACACCTCATTTGTACTTGGAAAAAAAGAAAAATACATTTAGATTTTGTAATACCTAATTTACATATTACAACCATTTTTAAAATGATTGTTAATGAATCCTTGGACAGGATGATTGATGAATCTAATGGAATTGTATGAAGATAGATTCATTAGAGGGTTCTATTAGACTATGGAGGAAAAAAAAAACATGGCATGAACATAATATCTAGAGTAACTTGATGGAACATAGATCATTTTTGTTACATCATATCTAGAGTAACGTGATGGAACATAGATCATTATTGTTACTTTATGATGGTAGGTTTCTAAACAAATCCATTCAAGTTGTCGATGAGGTTGCTCAATCCCATTCACGTATCATATATATTTGAGAAATGGGTGTTTTCAATTCAACCACATTTGATGGTAATCCCACAAAGGGGTTAGTCAACGGTAATAGGATGAAGCCATATTAAGACCCACTAGGGACCTAGTGAATAATCAAATCAATGGAAATATGTGTACTATAGTCTAGTAGAAACCGTTAGAGTAGATTGTAGTTAAAAAATTTTGGTGATGGTGATAGATTAATGAGTAGATCAGTTGGAAGTGCATCCATAGGAAGTTAGGAGTAGTTATTACATGATATTTGTGAGTGGTGCAATAAATATACAAAAGGTAAGGAGTGGATGGCTCATTTATGGGTGTCATAATAATGATGATGGTTGAATGACAATAGGAGGAAATAAACATCGAAAAGGAAAATGATGAGGTGAAGGAGAAATTTAACAAAACAAGTATTTATAGAGGCACATTGTGACAATATAGGTTGAAAAGGTGGTAATCAATATGACAATTGTGACAAATATATAAGTTTAAAACCAAGCAAAGATAAAGTTATTATGTTGAGGTTGTACATCAAGGATAGAGCTACTATGGTTGAAATGAATTGTCGAAATACAAAAGTTGTGGGTGTGCAAGAGGAGTATACGGAAACTTCACCTACGCTAAATGTTCACCCAAAGAAAAAGGACTACAAAGAATCAAATACATCAGTTGTAAAAATCCATGAAATGGAGAATATTGTGGAACTCCTATTAGGAAAGGTTACAATTATTAAGTTTTATGATTATAACTTGTAGGATGAAAATCAATTCTAGAGATTCAATTTTAAAAGTATGTAGAGCTTAAGACACTATTGAAAGAAGAAAAAAAAGGGTGAAGAAAAAGGTGTGAATGTCAAATTCATAAGAAAATAGTATAATTTGTCTACTCGATGTTCTCATATTTGGGTGAAGTGCATCAATTTATTGTTGTGTGGAATTTTTACTTAGCCGATTGCATGGAGGGTTTTTATAGTTGAATTGGGTTTACCCTATTGACCATGATATACTATGTGAGGTACTAGGACTTCCAAGAAAAGGAGAATATGCATCCAAGGTTAATATGGCCTAAAATATTACACTAAAATAAATTGATCAAAAATATGGATCACATAGAGCATTCCATGACATAATAATTTCAAAAGTGTAAGACCTAAAGGTAAAATTTGCTACTCAATTGTTGGAATGCAAGTTGATATGGAAATATTGGAAGGATGAGTGTCCATTCGGGGTGATCCATGTGATAGAAAAATGTGCTCAAGTTATTAAGATTACATGGGCATGGTATCTACAAAATGAGCTCTTACAGAATTGCATAGATGACTAGGGGCAGGGTGAGGAATTTCATTAGATTTGGTTTTACTGGATTCTAATACCTATGACAATGATAATGCATAATGATTATTATAGTTAAATGTATATAAAAATTCACAATGGCACAAAACATAGTCACATATAGCACATATAAATTACACTAGAAACCTCTCTACCAGGGAAAACTAGCAAACCAGTGAGATTTGTAAGCACTCATATACTAACAAGACTCTTAACCAATGTTTAAAACAAAGATATACAAGATTGTTACAGTTCAAGCATGAATTCACTACTCTTTTACAATTAACATTCAATTCCTCTCTTACTTCTATCGCACACATAGCCTTCTACCTTACATCATATTAATAGATGCAATGCATACACTAGCTCATGGTACCTGAGTTATTTAACTACTCATTAATGGAAATCCATAACTTCCTGACTAAATGTAAATAATCTGTTACAATCAACTTGATTGAATCAACCATATTCAATCACCTGTTGAGCCTCTTATTGTCCAAGTGTTTGTCGAATCCATACCCGCTTTGTGCTCAATACTTCCCTGTCAAGCAATCGCGATCAATGACCAGTCAAATATAGTAGTTGGTCCATTGACCATACTTATAATGTTTGTCCACTTCAATTCTAGTCAACTTGATACCATTCAAGTATCAACTTCAACCGTCAATTTACATGCAAAGAATATAACACACCCAACATTATTCCACTTGTTTTCTTCTTTGCATACACAAGATATTTCAAACCTTTAGTTCACTTAAGAAATTCTAACAATCCCATTAAATCCCTACACTAAGTAAAGTTTTTAGTTCTCATAGAATTGGTCAATGAGTCTACAATAGTCTTCACAATGTCTTCCTTTTCCAACAAAACTTTCTAGTTCTCCACCGTGTCTCTCACAAAGTGATACTACACATCAATATGCTTTGTATTCGAATGGTGTGCATGGTTCTTTGACAAGAAAATTGCACTTTGACTATCATAGTCCAACCTAACAACGTGTTTCTTAAACCCAACCTCTAAACATGGTCTCTACAACCAAACCTCCTCTTTTTGCATGAGTGGCTTCCACGCATTCATCCTTAGTAGCTGACAATGAAAGATGATTGCTTTCTACTCATCCCACTGACTACATCACCAAATAACTTGTAAACATATCCACTAGTTGACCATTTGTGGTCGAGATCTATAGCCTATTCGGAGTAGAAAAAATGATGTATAGATATTTTATTGTCAGTTTCATATTTTCCTGGTAGCATATTGCATAGTCTGTTGCGCCACACAAATATCGAAAAAGTCTCTTAATTGTAGTCCATTGCTTCTTTCTAGGTGTTAACATGTATGTTCTCAATACCCCCATTGCATGGGAAGTATCAGCTCAAGTATAGACCATTTCATACATCAGAATACCTACAACACTAGCATAAGGAACATGTGTCATGCACTCTATTTATTCCTAGGTCTTAGAAAATTGTTCAGCAGATAACTTAACTCCTATAGGAATAGAAACCTTGATTGGTGTGTAGTATTGCATGTTGAAACTTTTCAAAACTATCTCAACATATTTACTATGACTTAACCAGATCCTTATCTCTGCTCAATCTCTCCTTATTTCAATTCTAAGAGTGAAATGAGTTGCACTGAGATACTTCATGCCAAACTTGGAGGATAGTTGCAATTCACCTCCTTGATTATATCCATGAAAGTATCTACCAACAACATGACGTCGACATACAAAATTACATATATAAAGTGATCACTAACTTTATTACCATACACAGTGTGATCAAATTGAATTCTCACAAACCCCAACAATTGGATATACATATCAAACTTCTGGTACACCATCCTTGGTGATTGCTTTAAACCTAAGAGAGACTTCTTGAGCTTGCAAACAAGCTCCTCCTCTCCTTCCACTTTGAAACTGTCGAGATGCTTCATATAAACTTAATCTTCAATATCACCATTAAGAATTTTTGTATTTACATCCATCTATTCTATCTCAAGATCAAATTTTGCATCTAAGGACATTAGTACCCTAATAGAAGTTAACTTTGCAATAGGAGAAAAATATCACCAAAGTAAATTCCCTCAACTTGGGAATATCCCTTTGCTACCAATTGAGATTTGTACTTCTAGACCAGTCCTTCTCCATTCATTTTTTTGTTAAATATTGTTGGGCCAAGTAAATTTTTGAGTAGTTTTGGTGTGAACAAAGTTAAAATGAGGCGGTATGACGAAGTAGGGTTAACTCCGACATATCCATCGAGAATAAAGGAATATGGGTATTTTTTATATGTCAAGGGTGGGGTCAAGTAATTTAGTTAGGATTTTGTGTCCACATATAGTTATGAGTTGAGTAGTGGGAGCAAGGTAGGTTGTGCGTGCCCTATAAATATGTAATGGGTTCGGATTTTTGGAGTTGGTTCATTCTTTGCCAATCTTTGGGTTATCCTTTTTGGTCTGTATGACGAAGATACTATAAATTGTGAGAATAGGGTCACATGATCTGTAGGATGTGTGCGCATATACATTGTAAAGAGAAGGAAGAAATCTATTGTTGATGCAAACATGAAGTGCTTATTTTACTACGACTCATGAATAAGGAAGCGCTTCCATGGTTTTATCCCATTTGGGTTTCCACATTATATCTGGTGTTCAATGTGTGTGAATGTTGTTATGATGTGCTATGATATTTTGTTACATTTTTCATATTGATGAATAAATTTCCATTGATAAGGTAGTATGAATGATATGGATATTGCTTAGTTAATAAATAGATGTCATAGCTAGTTAAGTGATACGTATGGAATCTTTGTGATCTATTGGGGCCTTGCGTTTAGTCGAGATATGGAATGTTATGTTAGTAGGTTCTTGTCGCACCCTTTCAATACAATAAAAATGTGATTCCTACAGTTCCCATAGATACCTCAAGTGAGACTTCACCTACTTCATAGGTTATGTCGAAAGGGCCAATGTCTTGGGGTTTGTTTGGTGAATTAGTTGAGTGGACCTTGGTCGAAGTAGATCTGCACCAACAAAAGGTTATGTTCATGGGACATTGATCTATATCAAAGGGGGATATGGCATCCTACGAAGCATGAAATTCAGGATTGGCTCAATGGGAAGCTAAGAGATTTTTTTGAAAGCCAAAGGAGAGATCCATGCAATGATGCAAAAATGTGGTTAGGTAAGTATGTTTTCTCAGAAATCCATGAAGTGCTCTTTGGATATTTTCTTGTTATATTGACTGAATGGTTGGCAAGGTTAACCCTGCAAAAGAGGTTCTTTCAAGCTGGTGAGCCTACGGTTTGGAAACCTGATCTAGTATGGACCCTTAAAAGTGTTAATAATAAGATATATCGTGATGTCAATTACTGGTTAGATAGTATACATGAGGGTTATATTACGAATTTTGATGTAGAAACCATAAAATATTAGCTGAATGAGAGTTCTTTCGAGGACCATGAGGTAAGTAACTAAAATCCTTAAATCTACGGATTAAAATGCTTCTTTGTGAAAAAAGGGTGATGAGGATGGAATTTGACTTGTAATTTTTTTGTCCACAGTGGTTCGGGATGTCGATAGGGGATGGTATGGGAGTATGTTGTAAGAAGTGATCTAACATGAAAAGGGAAGGAGAAAGTGAAATGGATCAAGAATGTGGTCTACTGTGAAGTGGGAGAATATTTCAGGAAAGTAAGAGAAGGAGAATTGAGACAACAATAGAAGGTTGCAATGTGACTAAAGGAAGGGACTACAAACCAGTACCACAACTTGAAGAAGAATCTTATGATAAATAAGAGGACAAAGAAGAAGGATTCCATCCCACTTCTAAGGAAGATCCTATTGAACCAGCTCAGGCTAGAAACTGTGAAATATGTGTGACCTTGCGTGCATCTCCATGAATTGAGGTAAGAAACACTATTTCATCACAATTTATACAAGCAAGTAATAGTATTGGTAGTTAAAAACATACATCAACGAGTAATACTACTACAAGTGTTGGTCATGCAATACAAATTCAATCAATACCCATGAGAAAAAGAATGGTTAGGGATGATATGAAATTCCCAATTTTTCATGGGAATGGGTCAAAGGACCAAGAGAAACATTTATTTTTATGTGATGTTGTCTAGATTGTCAAGCAATTGCAAGATGACAATGTAAAAATAGCACAACTAATTACAAATTTTAGAGGTTGTTCTTTGGATTGGTTCATGAAATTTGAAAAGGTACCCACTGGACAACCACATAAGACCTTAGTAGATATTAGAGATACATTAAAGGATGAATTTGAAAATCCAAAATCCGAATCGTAGTGTATTACTGAACTCAAATAGATCAAGCAATTGACAAATGAATCTTTATAGGATTTTGACCAGAGGTTTACGACATTGATGGCTCGTGTAATCTTTCAGATGACTAATGTTAAACATAAAGAATGGTTTATAGTTTCCTTGTTACCACATATTTGAGTTCCACTGATGCAACAAAATATTGTGTCACGGACTGAGGCCTTTGAGCTGGCCATGAAACTAGAAGCATCGTCTGTTGGAGAAACTAGAGTGTGTATGGCTCAAATCTCGTCGCAGCTGGAAAATCTATCATTGCATATTCAAGATATCAAGAAAGGGAAGGATAAAAGAGAATAGGTTTGGTGTACTAGATGTAAAGCAGAGGGTCAGTCTAAGCATTAGGGGAGTTTTGAGGTATAAAATGGGCCTCCTAAGGGAAATAATAAAACAAGAGTTATAATAATAAAATAAGAGTTCTAAATTTTAGAGGGGAAAAATAAAAACTACTTTTTTTATCGTATTTTTGACATATCTCCTTGTCGATTTACCCAAATTTCAAGTTTGGGAACTCATTGTATGCGGAATTCAATTCCACATCCAACCCATGCCAACACTTCATACTTCTGAGGCACACATGGTATGAAAAAAATGAAAATTTCAATAAAAAAAAAGATTTTAATATTAAAATATGTTTTTTTATTGAGATTTTATTTTTCTCATGTCACGGGTGCCTCAAAAGTATGCAGTGTGGGTATGGGTTGGATGCAGAACTAAATTACGCATCCAATGAGTGCCCAAACTTGAAATTTGGGTAAACTGTTAAGGATATATGTCAAAAATATGATAAGAAAAAGTAGTTTTTTTCTTTTTCCCTCCATTTTGTTTTACAAATTGTACCCTTATGGTTGACATCATCATCTTGAATTCTATTGGTTCTTATAAAGTGAATTTTTAAAGTACATTTTTTGTTTTGAGGCCCATTTTTTACCTCAAAACTCCCCTAATGGGACCAATGCACAACATTCTAGGATTAATAGCCATTGGAGATCCTAGCCCGCTGAACCATGGAACTGGAGTTTGGTGTAGGATATGTCAAACTTGGGGATATCGACTAGAAGAATGTTACCTATTGTAGAATATTGTAAGTACCCCACAAAACTTGTTCTATAAATTCTACAGATCATTTGGCCATGATGAGAAGGCCTATTGAGCATATCAGTTGTGCATAGAATGAACAATAAATGCTTATAGAATTAAAGGTGAGGAAAAAGGTGAAGGAAGTAGTGCAAATGTAATCAATGGAGGGGTGGCTCCTGAGGACGAGGATGAGGATAACTTCGTCGAGGTAGAGGTCAAGTAATCTATTAAAAATATGGACAACAAGGAAATTTTGATAAGGATTGTCCAAATCCTTGTTCGACATGCACATACTATAGAGCATTAGATCACACTATTGAATAATATCCACAAATTATAGAAAAGTGGCAACCAAATGGTAATGAAAATAAAAACAGAATCAAAATGTCCAAAATATCTCAGCAGAACCAAGATAGGAGCATCAAACCGACGTTGTTACACAGGGGGGATGTGTTGCGATAGGAGATGATAGAGAAATATGCGTTGATCCACGTGCCCTAGAACTAGGAAAACCATGAAACGAATAGTATCATTTGATGTTCAGAAGGAAAAACAAGCATTTGTGGAAGCAAGGAAATAATTTACTAGGACACATAGGGGACCTTCGACATCTACACCACCCGTATTCGACAAAGTTCCTATATGTGATATGTCATGTTCCCATTTTTCCAGCACCAAGTAGCAACCAATGTCACATCAAAACCCCATGGATCCTAGTGAAAGTCAATTAATTATTAATAAGGGGGTGACATTACTTAGGAAATTAAACTATTAACTAGGAATAATTTAGCCTATAGTTGTTTTAATTAATTAAATTGAAGGAGATGCAATTATTATTTTTGTATTTAATTATTAATTACTAGTGATGATGAGTTGGATGATGACAAGGGTGAATAAGAAGATAAGGTTAGCCTTATGATTTGTCACACCAAAGAGGAAAGTGAAAGAAAAGCAAAGCAAAGCAAAAAGGAAACTGGAAGAAAGCATGCACAAAGAAATGTGTTAGAAAAAAGAAGGAAATTGACAAAAGCAGTGCATAAAGCAGGAAAGTGTACTAATCAAGAAAGTGAGGAGAAGCATAAACATCCAGAAAGCTAAGGAGGGCTCATTTTCCGAAAAGAACAAAATCTAGCCAGTTGTAAAAAGAGGCAAACATCCATAAAAGCTAGGAGGGCGCAGTTTCCAAAAGAGAACAAAATATAGTCAGTGGAAAAGAAGGAAAGTGCCAAATCAGTCAAGGAATGCGCATTAGATGAGGCCAAGGAGGTTAAATTTCTCAACAAGTCACCCAGTCTATAAAAGGAGGAGAGTGCACCACATTCACATATTTTGACAGTTTATGAATTTATGTGTGAGAAAGCTCAAGCTTCTCTAGGATTTGGTGATGCACCCTTAGCCACATGTGAGAGATGTTCCCCATAGTTCTTGTTACATTATTCTGCACATTATCCATTGCATCCATTGATGACCAATTTTCATATATGATCCAACTCTGTGATTACATCCTCTCTTTTTTCTATCTTCTGAAGCATTCTTCTCATTCAATGGAAACTATGTTGAAGGGATGAAATGGAGGTTCTGGTTTATAATTTTATATTCATTTATGAAATTTGACACCTATCCCATTGCATCCATATCATTGTTTCCAGTAATAAAATCTTTTTTTCTTGTTGAAAAATGTGTATGGATGACCAAAATACAACCATTTTTACCAGAGCCAAGGTTTCAGTGTTGAGGAGAACACCTATGGAAGTTTATGGATTTTTATTGATCCTTCCATGAGAATCCAACTGATATGTGTTCATATTTATTTCTGATTCAATTAAGAACTCTTTTACTCTTCTCTTCTCAGACCTCTTCTAGACTTAGTATTGTAAGAATGCCATGGTTAGAGACTCTTTGTAAAGTTTGAGATCAAATTATCTTCATTTGCTTCTTGGTATTCTAAAATATAATGTTATGGTGTTATTTTATATGTATCTAATCCATATTACTTATCATATAAGGAATTTGAGAGACTTAAAGGTTGATTGTGCTCACCTTTAACAAGATTATTTCTTTGTCCAATTTTACATGACCAGTTTTTAGGAAATTTCATTATACTCAGTTCTAGGAATCTATTTTCATTTCTTAAAGTTTTGTATGTTTTCATTTTCCTGTAGAATCCATCACAAGTCAAAAATCATATATTTGAGAGCCTTAGAGGTTTTTTGTGTCCGCATACATCAAGACTAGCTCTTTGGGCCTTCCTAATTGACTAGTTTTACAATATTCCTAATTAAAAATTATTTGTATTCTTAGTTTCAGTTATGTCAGTCATGTTAGGTTCATAATACATTTCTTAAGACCATCCAACCATCATACTGAGAATCCATAGCCCTCTCAGCCAGTTTGGGAAAGCATGAAGTAAAATTAGTTGAGCAATCCCATAGAGTGTTCTTCCTCCTTTTAATCCAAACTCAGTCAAATCCTCCCTAAACCTCAGAAAATATTTTCTAGAATTATATTAAGGGTTAACGAATAATATCCACACTCTGGTTTATCTTAAGTGTAAGTGACTGAGTTTAGTTTGCATATGTTGGTGTGCCCAGGAAGCTCTGTGGATACTTTAGTGATAGCTATTGTCGAAGCATAAATGGCCCCAGTACATGCGCATAGGACACTGAATATTTCCTTGAATTTGATATCATTGTTGTTTCACACTCTCCAATAAATTTTTCAAATCAGAAAGTGTCCATCTATCAAGATCTAGGTGGGCTAATCAGTGTCATAATCTAGTTTCTTCTTGTCTAGTTTTGAGAACTAGTTACTATTATGCACTTTTTCTGATTTTAAGTTTGAATTTTGAGATAATATAATCTGATATCAGATCGGGTATTTTAAAGTGGTATCATATCTCTTTCCTTGGCTAATCCTGTGGAAATTAACTCTCAGTGGAAGATATCTCAGATTTATTTTCAAGTTGCAATTGTGGAACTAGTTGTAGACATCGAAGATGAAGGCTTTGAGGAAGAAGAAATTATTTACAGTGATGGAGGTTTACCAAGAGATGAGGATGGTTATGAGAGGAACCTTCATAAATTAGATGATGAAAATGCACGATATATCATAAATATAAGAACATAGAAGGAATTTATTGATCGTAGACCACTTCGAGGGGGAAACCTCCTTTGAACAAGCTCAATACAAATAAATCTTGGATGTCTTCCTTGGCCTCAACATGTCCTTATATACTAAGTCTAATCTAAACAACTATTACTCCTCATGAATGTGGGATAATAAAATATACTCACGGGACAACTTACAAAGCATATGTGTCCAACAACAATATACTGACAATGTGGGATAATACAATATACTCACGGGATGACTTGCAAAGAATATGCATCCAAAAACAATATACTAACAAAGTAAAGGTAAGGGTTGACATAGTTTCCTAACATCCCCTCCCCCTTAGAAAAATATTTGTCCTCAAAGATTTAGATGTGGAAATTGGTGTTGAATCTGAAGGAGTGGTTCCCATGTAGCATCCTCTGGTTGCATTTTGTGCCACTGAATTAATACCTCCGTGATGGATCGAGAGAGAAGATGAAGAGTGTGCTTATTGAGGATGGCTTGCGGCTCCAAAATGATGGATCCCTCATTATCCAGTTCTGGTAAAATAGTTTGTGCTCTGATGTTGGTTCCAAAAACTTTCTTTAGACAAGAGACATGAAATACTAGATGAATGCGGGAAGGAGGAAGTTCCAATTTATAAGCAACGAACCCAATCTTCTGAGGGACCTTATATGGCCCATAGAAATTTGGATCCATCTTATGACACCCTTTGAGTTTTAGGGAGGATTTCTTGTAAGGATGTAAACGAAAAACCATAGCACCTACTTGAAAAGTGCGCTCAGAACGGTGTTGATCGACGTGATGTTTCATTCAATTTCTTGCCATGTAAAGATTGTCCTGCAAAATGCGAACAATATGATCTTGGTTTTGAAGAAGTATGTCAACTACCTAAACTAGTGAACTACTGGGGGTGTATGGAAGAAGCCGTGGCAGTGTCTGACCATAGACTATTTCATATGGATTCATTTTAGATGCAGTGTAGTAGGAGTTATTGTACCACCATTCAGCGAGAGGGAGCTACTTTTCCCAGTGATGCTATTGTTCGGAGGTGAAGCAACAAAGATAAGTTTCCAAACATTTGTTGATAAATTCAATATGACCATTTGTTTGTGGGTGATCTACCCTAAACTCATATTTATTTTGGTGCCAGTGTGGCGAAATAGTTCTATCCAAAAATGAGTGGTGAAAGTTGCATTGCAATCTGAGACAATAGAAGAAGGGATTCCATGAAGACGGAAGATCTGGTCCAGGGAAGTATGTGCGACTAAGGAGGCGGTATAGGGATGGATGAGGGCACAAAAATTAATATATTTTGAGAGGCGATCAACCAAAACCAAAATCATTGTCTTCCCTCTAGATTTAGGGATCCCTTTAGTGAAATGCATAGAAATATCTATTGAAATCCGTGTAGGGATGGACAAGGGTTCGAGCAATCCCGGAAGGAGTGTCATTTCACCCTTGTTGCACTAGTAGGTATCACATTCATCCATCATCTATTGAATTTTCCTTTTCATTCCATTCCAAAATAAGTTACACCGTGTCCGATCATACATTGTAAGGAACCTAGAGTGCCCTGCCTATGGAGAAGCATGGAGTTCATAGGAGACAACCTGTTGAATATCTGTGCTTTGGGTAGCACCAGATGATTCTTCTATCTCAGGGAAGTGACATCCAAATAGTAATGTTATACAGTAGAAGGGTTGTTGACCAACCATTGGATGATTTTGGATAATGAGGAGTCATTGACATATCCCTACTAAACAAATTGCAACTAATTTGGAACAGGCATATAAATTGTTGAAAGAGAAACTTGGTCATCAAATGTGCGAGAAAGAGCATCCGTCACAAGATTGTCCTTACCCTTCTTGTAAGTGATCTCATAATCATAACCCATGATTTTTCTAACTCATTTATGTTGTGTTGGGGAGGAAACCCATTGTTCTAGGAAATATTCCAGACTCTGATGATCATTCTTAATAAAGAAATGATTCCCTAATAGGTATGGCCGCCACTTATGTACTACATGCAAAATAGCCATCATTTCCTTCTCAATAGTGAAGGGCTTGGAAAAATCGGGCATAGCTATAACATGTGTAGTACCCATAACTTGTTTCAGTTTGTCTCGAACAAGCATCTCAATCTATGTCCTTTGGTGAAATGGGTAGTGATAGGGCCTGATGTTGGGAGGAACAATTCCATGAAGGAGTTGAATACAATGGTCTGCTGGTCTTGAAGGTGGAAATTCCACTGGTTCAATAAAGACACATGCATATCTATCCAAAATTTGTTGTAGATCCAAAGGAGTAGTGGAGACTACTGATGGGTGCATCTGAATGGAATGGAGCTGAGCGATGACACCATGTGAATTATTCTTAAGGTGATTTTCCATGCGATGTGAACTGATGATGTTGAGAGACCCTAGTTGTAAGCCCTTCAATGTGTGTTTTTTCCCATTGATTGAAAATTGCATCCAAAGTTCAGCAAAATCCCATAAGATGGGGCCAAGTGTGCGTAACCATTGAACGCCCAAAACCACATCACATCCACCTAAGGGAAAGGAAAACATGTTGGAGCATAGGTTATAATCTCCAATAGAGATACACACATTACGACACTTCCCATTTCAAGGTAAGTGCCCCCATTGGCAATCATGACTTCAAAGCTAGAGCAAGTATGGAAAAAACAATCATCCTTTTTGGCGATCTGAGGATCAATGAAGTTATGAGTGCTACTAGAATCAATGAGTATTGTAAGAGGGAGCTTCTTGAAGTAACCCTTGACCTGAATTGTTTGTGGGCTGGTGACTCCAGCTAAAGCATGGAGAGATATATCTAGGTGGTCATCCTAAGAAGGAGGGTCAAGAGGCGGCGCTTGAATGTCGACCTAATCATCTACTATATCCTAAGCTTTTTCACCAATTTCAATTGCATGCGGAGAATCCACATCTAAGAGATAGAGATTTTTCTAAACACATCTATGTCCCCGAGTGAATTTTTCATCACAATTATAACAAAGTCATTTTTCTCTACATGCTCGCATATCTGCTTCAGACAAATGCTTGAGAGGAGTTGATCCAGGAGCTAGCGTGATGGGAGGTCATTGGGAAACGATATTTATGAATGGAACAAAAGTATATTTGGAGCATTGTTGGGATGTGATCTTTTCCTCCGCCAACTTAGCCAACCTGATGAATTCCATCATTGTTTTGGGACAGAACATTTTAACCTCCGATCGGATTGCATCCTTTAGACCACTGACAAAAAAACTCTTGTAGAATTCATCAGGGAATCATTCTGTGTGATTGGCCAGTTTCTCAAATTATGTCTATTACTCTCTCACAGTGCTAATTTGGTGAAGTTTAGTGAGTGCGCCTGTGAAGTCATCAAAAGCACTAGGGCCAAATAGTTGCAAAATGAGTTGACAAAAATATGTCCATTTTGGCTCTACATGAGCCTTGATGTACCAACAAAACCATTGAAGGACGTCATGTTCCAAATGAAAGGATGCAAGTGGAACTTTGTTGACATCAAAAGTATTATGCAGAATTAAATATTGTTCTTCCCAGTATATCCATATAGTCAGATCATCACCATTGAAGCAAAGAAAATCAAGCTTCAGCCCATGAAAAGTGTTGGAAGAAGAGAGCCTAGTGTCTGCAGAATACTCTGGCTGTCGTCTATTGTTCATGGTTGAAGGATGAAAATGAAGGTCGAGAATTTTTTCATCCATATATTGGAGTTTGTCCTTGAGGGCTGCAATTTCTTCCTCCATGCTTTTTGCTCTTGTGTCGGTGACAACCATAACCAGGAGTTTTTTTTTTTGAAGAATGGGTAGAAAAACAAAAACAAAAACTTCTTTAGTAAAAGGAAATTTGGATTTGGGAAAACATTTGATGGTTGATTAGGGTTTGACTAGGTTTTGGACACATTTTAGTGGACAGGGAAGACGAAAATGGGAATTTCATAAGAGGGGTGAAAGAATGGGAAAATTTGTCAAAGAGGGACAAAGAAGCAGAAATAGGAAAGAACACCATGTCAAAATTTGAAGGCGATTGGGTGAAAATCGAAGAAGCTATGGAAAACCCTAAAAATAGACAAATGTAGGATTTATTTCTTCGGGAAGTGGAATTTGGGATAGGGTCCCGAGGAAGGAAATATGAAGAATGGAAGTGCAGGGGTTCCGTATAATTTTCAAGGGGAAAAAAGCTAAAGCAAAGAATATATAGCAAAAACTAACAACTACAACGACTCAGAATTGATCTGCAACGGCTTTGGATAGATGTAACCTTCTATTTCTCAGATGGAAATAGATATGGACCCCAGGTATGCTCGGCTTCCTAAAGTTTCACGATATTCACTCGGCTATCAACTATGTCTAACGACTTACGTATTGGGGCAGTACCCCTCACTCCACAGCTCATGTAAAACTTATAACCGCTTTTCCACAAACGAAAGCTCTTGGTTTACCTCATGGGTGGGAACTAGTCAATTAGGTAGGGTTCGTTTCCCTTTTCACTGGCAGGTCCTCTCAATGGGCCAGCTACTTCGGGTTTCCTGTGGTACTCCTCATGATGCATTTTAGGGATATGCCCGGGTACTTCCCACAATTAAGCAAATATGGATTATTCCCAGATCCAAACCTACAATTGAAAGGAACAATATAGATGCAAAGAAAAATAACTACTATAATCACAATGCCTGGAAACCACTACGAAAAAAATTTGGTAGAATTCTACCAAGCGAGACCAAGAAAGTGCTCTGATACAAGATGAGAGGAACCTTCAGCAATTACATGATGTAAATGCATGATATATCAAAAATAGCAGAACACAGAAGGAATTTATTGATCGCAGTCCACTTCAAGGGGGAAACCTCCTTTGAGCAAGATCAATATAAATAACTCGTGGATGCATTCCTTGGCCTCAACAAGTACTTATATACTAAGTCTAATCTAAACAACTATTACTCCCCATGAATGTCGGATAATACAATATACTCATAGAACGACTTACAAAGCATATACGTCCAACAACAATATCCTAACAATGTGGGATAATACAATATACTCACGGGACGACTTGCAAAGCATATGCATCCAACAACAATATACTAACAAAGTAAATAGAAGGGTTGACACGGGTTCCTAACAGGTTACATTTGTGACCAAATGTATTGTGAGGACCAATCATAAGGAATTACCTAGGCCAAAATGTATCATAAATAAGAAAAAGGTAAATATTCCAGGAATATTTAGTATTTTGGGAATAACTTTTCTCTCGTAACTTGGAATTGAGTGGACTATGCACTATTGGAAATATATTGAAATTATCTACAACTTTGATGTTTTGAGTTTTCTCTGATTCCTTACCGTTTGTGAGATGCAGGCATTTTAGTAAAAAAAACATCTTTCAAAAGATGTTTTTCTAAAAGCATCTTTTGAAAGATACTTTTTTTACTAAAATGTCTGCATCTCACAAACGGTAAGGAATCAGAGAAAATGAAAGACATAAAAAGTGGAGAAATTTCGATATCTTTCCAATGGTCCAAAGTTCTCCCAATTCCGAGTTATGAGTAAAAATCGGTTCCCAAAATACGAAAGATTCCCGAAATATTTAAAAGCATCTTTTGAAAGATGTTTTTTTTACTAAAATGCCCGCATCTCACAAATGGTAAGGAATAAGAGAAAACTCAAAATATCAAAGTTGTAGAGAATTTTAAGCAATTTACAATGGTCCAAAGTCCACCCAATTCTGAGTCATGAGAGAAAATTTATTCCCAATGTATGAAAGATTCCTGGAATATTTCTTAAATAGGATACATTTTAGTGTTGGGTAGAATGTTATGATGGGTTGACCCAATGATGGCTCATCCTAAGAAATATTTGGCAGAGATGATATATGCAATTGAAAACTTTCCGTGCCCCTACCAGGAGTACCTATCTTTGGGAGAAGATATTGGTAAAGAGATTTCTTTCAAATATTACTTTTATTGCAGATTTGGATTGGAGCTCAAGGATGAATATTTAGATTCAATAGAGATTAGCAAGCCACCCATAGAGGAACCGAGTTGTTATGCCTCTATGAGTAAAGAAGAAGAAGAACAAACCAAAGGTGAAGATTCAACAAATCCCTCTACATCTTCAAGCAATATGAGATTGTTTGGGCTTTCTTCAAGAATATATTCCAAAGGTTGTAAGAATGAAGAAGCCACCACCAGTTCTACTAAGGATCAACAAACTATGGATCAGAGAATAGCTACTAATGGGTGCGAATTAAGCATCTACTAATGGTTGCTCAAGTTTTGAAGAAGCATATACTAATGGATATTGTGATGAGGTACCTACTGATGGGTGCCTAAGTTTTGAGGAGACATCTTCTAATGGATGTCCATATCTTTATGTTGGTGATAGAGAGATACCACTTGATGAGGTTGTTGCAAGTACAATTTCCCCTAATAATGAAGAAGATGAAGTCCTTTTAGTCGAGGAAGAAGTCCTAGGATCGATACCACTATCACCACATAATCTTCAAGAGGTTGATCCATTGGTAGATGATGAAGAGGTTCATTCTCAACCTTCTCCTTTTGAAATGCCACTAAAGATGAATGAAATAAATATCAAGGAGGCCTTACACACTCTCTATGACACACATGTTTTAGTGTTACAATCTTTCTAGAGGGAAGCTTCATTGGAAGGTTCATCGTTTTTTGAAGCCATGGAGAAGATTCAGATAGCAATGTCTACAATCCAAGGTAATTTTTCACACATGCTTTATGATAGAGATTACTTGCATGATTTTGTTTATATGTGGCATGGATTATCCTCGAAGGATGATGAGGATATTTGCAAGCTCGACGATGAATTGATGACCACCCAAGATTCTTGGAGAAGCACTCAAAATGCCCTCTTGGAATCTAAGATGGATATAGAGAAACTTCACCAAGAGTTGCAGAGATCACACATTCCCTCCTACATTCCAGTCATCCCTTCACTTTGACTTGATGACATTCATATTTATATGCAGGAACCTCATGAGATGGTAGTTCATGAGGTGCATGGCGACATGCCTGTTATTAAGGAATTTTTAGATGCAGATGAAGATTTCCAAGCACATATAGTTCCCCGGAGAGAAACTGAGCTTCTTCCTGGAGTGAGTCGTTCCTCCATTCAGGAATTAGAAGAGATCATGTTTGATGTACCAGCCTTGGATGGAGTTGATGCATCCATTAGCTTGATGGATGAGGTTTGTAGAGATGATATTTTGGTCCATGATCCTACATCACACCCTTCTAATTCTTCCATTTCATTTTGAGATGAATTTTGGGTTAAGAATTTCTTTTTGATGGTGCTTGAAGAGGAGCGGAAGGCTCCCACATTCACTCCAGTTGATTTAATGATGGAACCAGTTCCTACCTAGCAGCTGCAGAGGCATATCATGCCTATATTTGATGCCACCTCACATAAAGGTGCATATGGTTCCCATTTGACTTCATTGAGTGGGACATATTATAATTACATGCATAGTTTGACTAGTGGTAGAGAGTTGAGCCATTGAGAGTCTTCACATGGGGAAGCAACTTGTTTTCCATTTGGACCATTGGATTGGAGTATCTCTTCTTTTCCTATTTGGGAGAAAATACACATGAGAGATATTCCCACTTGCATCTATGGATAATTCCTTGATACATTTTACACTTTCTGTAAGCATCATGGGCATCCATAGAATTTTGATGATGCCTACCATTTTGGTAATTGGACATGGGACATGTGATGATGAGTTGGATGATGACAAGGGAACATAAGGAGATAAGGCTAGCCTTATGATTTGTCACACCAAAGAGGAAAGTGAAATAAAAGTAGAGCAAAGCGAAAAGGAAACTGGAAGAAAGCATGCACAAAGCAAGGTACCAGGAAAAAGAAGGAAACTAACAAAAGAAGTACATAAAGAAAGCAAGTGCAAAAAGAAGGCAAGTGAGGAAAAGTAGAAACATCTTGAAATCTAAGGAGGGTGCAATTTCCAAAAAGAACAAAATATAGCCAATTGTAAAAAGAAGGAAACATCTAGAAAATCTAGGAGGGTGAAGTTTCCAAAAGAGAACAAAAGCTTGTAAGTGGAAAAGCAGGAAAGTGCCAACTCAATCAAGGAAGGCACATTGGAAAAGGCCAAGGAGTTTAAATTTATCAACAAGTCACCTAGTCTATAAAAGGAGGATGGCGCACCACATTCACATATTTTGATAGTTTATGAATTTGTGTGTGAGAAAGCTCAAGCTTCTCTAGGATTTGGTGATGCACCCTTAGCCACCTATGGGAGATGTGCCCCATAATTCTTGATCCATTATTATTCACATGTTCCATTGCATCCATCGATGACCAATTTGCATATCTTATCCATCTCTGTGATTACATCCTCTCTTCTTTCTATCTTCTGAAGCATTCTTCTCATTCAGTGGAAACAAGGTTGAAGGGATGAAATGGAGGTTCTGGTTTAGAATTTTATGAGAATTTATAGACTTTTATACCTATCCCACTGTGTTATGAGCATCGTTTCCAGTAGTAAAATCCTTTTTTCTTGTTGAAAAAGGTGTCAAGATGACCAACATATAACCATTTTAACCAGAGCCAAGGTTTCAGTGTTGAGGAGTGCACCTGTGTAAATTTATGGATTTTCGAGATGTGCAAGAGCCATGTATGTTGTATCATATGTTTTTTAGCCTTCCATGAGAACCCAACTTCTATTTTTTTCATGTTTATTGCATATCCAGTGAAGAACTCTTTTCTTCTTCTCTTATCAGAATCCTTCTACACTTAGTATTGTAAGAATTCCATGGTTAGAGACTCTTTGTAAAGTCTGAGATAAAATTATCTTCATTTTATGCTCATTATTCTCTAATATAATGTAATTCTATTATTGTATATGTATCTGAGACATATTAGTTATCATAAAAGGAATTTGAGAGCCTTAAAGGATGATTGTGCTTACCTTTAAGAAGACTAGTTCTTTGTGCAATTTTACATGACTAGTTTTTAGGAAATTGCATTATATTGAGTTCCATGAGTCTATTTTCCTTTATGAAATTTTATGTAGGTTTCATTTTACTGTATAATCCATCAAAAATAAAAAAAATCATAGATTCAAGAGCATTAGAGTCTGTTTGTGTCTGTATACATCAAGACTAGCTCTTTGGGCCTTCCTAATTGACTAGTTTTGCAGTATTCCGAATTAAAAAGTATTTGTGTGCTCATTTTTGGTTCTGTCAGTCATATTAGGTTCATAATAAATTTATGAATACAATACAACTATCATAATGATAATTTGTAGCACTCTCATCCTGTTTAAGAAATCCTAGAGTAAAACTAGCTGAGCAATCCCATGGAGCGCTCTTCCTCCTTTTTCTTCCAAACTCAGTAAAATATTCCCTAAAACTCATAAAATGTTTTCTAGAAGTATATTAATGGTTAATGAATTATATCCACACTCTTGTTTATCTCAAGTGTAAGTGATTGAGTTTACTTTCCATATGTTGGTTTACCAAGGCAACTTTGTTGAGACTTTAGTGATAGTTGTTGTCGAAGCATAAATGGACCTAGTACATTGTGCATAGGATTCTGAAGCTTTCCTTGAATCTGATATCCTTGTTTCTGCACACTCCCCAATACATTTTTCAGATTTGAAAGTGTCCATCTATCAAGCTCTGGCTGGGTTAATTAGTGACCTAGTCTAGTTTCTTATTGTCTAGTTTTGAGAACTAGTTACTGTTATGCACTTTTCTGATTTTATTTTGTAATTTTGAGATAATATAATCTGATATCAGATAAGGGATATTACATTATATGCAATCCTACTTCAACCAATCATCTCCAAAGCGAAGCCTAGGAATAGTAAGTGCACTGAAATTTTTCTAAAACGTTTTCTAGACCTAGTTGAAGATGAAACTACTTTAAGGGAGTTGTAGAGTTTAATTGATGAATCAAAAAAAGAAATTCCTCTAGAAAGGGCTCTAAATAATTTGAAAAAAAGGTAAGAATGGGAAGGGAACTGCGACTTAGTGCTCAAATTGGGGAGTTCGACATGGATTTTATTATTCTAGTCCCGTGGTCAGATGTGAATGATATTACTAAACAGGCATTGGAAGCTATGGAAAAGCCTAAGTTGGTATGGTCACCAGTCTAGTTAAGATTAGATAATCAATATAAATTAATACCATTTGGAAGAATGGTGGGTGTCTATGTCGAGATAGATGGACTATGAATCTATGCTGAGTTTGAAGCTATAGAAATAATAGATGATACCAACCCATACCCTACATTGCTTGGTAATGAATGGGCAATTAAAAATCAGACTATCATAAATTTGAAGAAAAGGCTTATGAAATTTGGAGGGGATATCAGAGTTGTTGCACCTTTTGATCCTTTGGAGGGTCTGATTTATGTTGAACCTGTCTGAGAAGAATATAATGTCGAATACTTAGAAAATATTTACATAGTCACTTTGAGAATGGATGATTATGTCAATCTAACAACAGATGGTACCTTGAGTTGCTAAAGTGTTAGTTTGTGTTCGTCAGACTCAGGGAAAGAACTGGAAAATTGGAAAAAAAAAAGATACATGAATTATCTATGAGGAAGTGTGCCCATGTTACAAAATTACTTTGCTGGGTTTGAAAAGAGGAATGTGATCTACCTACTTATGAAGAGTTTCCCAATTTAGATGTTTTTATTTCTGATTTTGAAATCAAGTTACCTGAGCAAAAAATAATATTATATCTAGATGTATCAATGAAATCCACTCAAGCAAGATAGTGGGCTAACCCATAAGGAAAATATATAGGGTTGGTCATAGTGCAAAAAACTGCTAGAAGTCAAATTTGGAGAAGGAATATATTATAGCAGAGAAAAGTATAATGGGATAACTAGTCCTATAGATCACTTAATGTCACTGGTACAAAAGAATGGGAACATGTACCAAAACAAGATTTGGTCCATATGTTTATCCATACCTTGGATACTATACCCGGAAGTTGATATAAAACTTTGGAACTAGGACAAGGAACAACAAAATGGGATGACATGGCCATGAATTTCAAGGGAACATTCAGTTATGAAGATGAGAACTCGTTAGTGGATGTACCTTTATAGATAATTAAGGCCAAAATTTATGAAGAAGTACCTATGCAGTTATCTAACTTGCCATAGTGGACTATGACACTTGAGCAAGTGATCGAGTGTTATAACATTAATAGAGATTCAAATGATCATCTAAGATATTCGAATATCCCAGAAACAAAAGGAATCCAATATTTGGAGGGTCCTGAAGTCACATCTGATAAAAAAATTCATTCATTGAAGACAAAGAAGGTAAATATTGGTTCAAGTGAAAATTCTAAATTGGATAACATTGGAGACTTTTAGGATGATGAGACTGTAGGTAAGATTATTGACCTACTACATGAATATCAATATTTATTTCCAACTAAGTTATCAAAAATGAAAGGCATTGTTGGTGTTCTAGGGGAGATGAAAATCCGAGTGAATCTTGATGTGAAACCTATTAAACAATGCCCTTATAGATTGAACCCAAATTATAAGGGAAAGGTAAGAGAGGAGCTTTACAGAATGCTAGACACGAGAATTATTGATCTTGTTGAAGAGTCTGAATGGATTATTCCAATGGTGGTCCAAGATAAACAGACTGGTGAAATATGTATTTGTGTAGATCTGAGGAAGTTGAATAATGCTTATCTGCATAACCCATTCCCGACACCTTTTACATATGAAGTATAGATAATGTGGGTGTCCAGGAGGCTTACTCATTCATGGATGTATTTTATGGATATCATAAAATCAAAATCACTAAGGAGGATCGACATAAGACCATGTTTGATATTGAATGGGGTTTCTATCAGTATACAGTGATTCCTTTTGATCTAAAGGATGCGCTAGCTATTTTTTCTTGGTTTGTGGTCGCAACATTTAAGGAGTTCATACATAAATTTATGGATGTATATTTCGACTACTTGATATTATATGGAATGTTGAAGATCCATATTTAGAACATTAGGCTGATGTTGGATCGTTGTATACAACAACATATATCACTAAATTTGATCAATTGTATTTTTTGTGCTCCATTTGGTATATTGTTTGGTCATGTTATTTGTAAACACGGTATGCTAATGGATCCTGCGAAGATTTCCATTATAGTATATTTGGTGACACCGACTTCATATTGAAAATTGAGAACAACTTTGTGCCATACATGATATTACAATAAATTTATTAAAGGGCATGCACAGATCGCAGCCCTGACGGAGAAGCTATTGAAGAAGGATAATATGTTTTAGTAGAATTAGGACTATCAACAAATCCTTGTCACATTGAAAGAAAAGATGGTAACAATGCCTATTTTTGTGTTTCCTGACTACTAAAAAGAGTTTCATGCCACATGTTGCATGATACGTCATCCATTGCATTGGTTGCATTTTTGGCTCAACCGGGTGAGGGATTCATTGATCATCCCATTGCATTTGCTAGTAGGAAGTTATCGACAGCAAAAATAAATTATACTACAAGAAAAAGAGAAGGATTAGTTATGGTTATGCAATGCAAAAGTTAAGGCATTATGTATTAGGGGGTCATTTTAGAATGTTTACAAATCACTTTGTTTTAAGATACTTGGCCAACACGCCAGTGTTTGGGGGGAGAATCTTGAGGTGGCTCCTATTATTCTAGGAGTATGATTTTGAGATTATATTTTAATCAAAAAGGCTAAATCCATGAACCAATAACCTATTGAGGTTAGAAATAGGGGAAGAACCGATTAATTTGAATGACAACCCCCCAGATGTGCAGTTATTTCTTGTAAGAATGGTGTATGAATATTTTGAATACATTGTAAATTTTTTGACCATAAGTATCGCACCCATAGGATCATCTGTTGTTTGACGGACAATCCACTCGAGCGGACGCGAGCCGGATATCCCAAGATCAATGTGAGTCTAGAACAAATAGTACAGACTACAAACTACTTTCCAAAATCTGATTAAGGATCAAGTAATTAGATGTCTTACCTTAATTTCGCAATCCTTTCTCCTGGATGTTTCTCCACGCCTCGCAGTCATCAGATCTCAGCTGCAAGACCTGTCAAGACACATAGAACAATGCAAAAAAGTAAAGAGCATCTTTACAATAAGATATCTAAGTAAACAGTTAAGCAGGTAAAATACACAATATCATCACACATAAACAATATTGGTGGAAAGCGTTTATATTACTGTAAATATAGACAAAGTACATAGGTAAGAATGACTACAACCAAAGCTTAACATAATAGCCCTTCTCCATCCAAGCCTATTGTCATATCCTCGCAAGGAAGTGTGAGTCTCTCAATTGATGAGTTAGAGATCTCTCCAAGATTGATTTCACCAGCATGTAGACACTATAGACTTCCTCCCTTTGGAGAGGGGTAGAGATTCACTTATATAGGACTAACTGGATAGGGTATGGATAGGGTAGGTTGAGATATGGTAGGAGAGAGATAGGAAATCCCCCCAAGAGGTTAGGAACCAAGTACCAGCTCCCCCAAGAGGTCAGGGATAAGGATCCAAGTCAATAGGCTTCGAGAATGAGCTCAAAGGACTTATTTTTGTCCATTAACTGACTTCGTCGCACCCTGTAATAGAGAAAGATGCGACATCGTAGGTTGCATGAGTGCAGCTTGCGACAACCTCTCAAAACCTAGAAAAAATACAATGGTATCCCTTCCAGTTAAATGACTTAGCCAATAAAACTTCAGGGATGTATACACTGAATCTTAGGATGGTAGGATTTTAGGTGTAATAGAATGCCCCCCAAAGCATGAAGCTGTTGAAATTTGGATAGGTGAAATTCTTTGAAAAAAAGAATGGAAATGGCTTGTCGGATGAAGGACACTGCTGCAATACAACTGAATCTGAGTACACTGTCTCATATGACATACAACATGGCTTCCGACCAATACATTGTAGATCCATGGTAGTAATGACCGACTAAACACAATCATGGCTACTAGACACAAGCGTAAATCCATGATGAGATGATAACACAGCCACGACCAATACAAATGTGGATCCGTATGGCATGTCTCAATAAAAAATCCATCACAACCTGGGTAAAACATGACTCCCTAGGGTCTTCAAGCTGAACCTGCAATGATACGAATCTATCCATGTGATTACAAATGTCTTGACGTCAAACATGGTAGAAGCCACTTGATTACTGGTCATTGATGTATACCATTAAAAAGTGGGAGGGAGATCACCATTAATGTCAATGATTCCAAAGGTATCACAGTACATATCATCAAGCGTGAATAAATGAGTTGAAGTCAAATGCGAGATGAAATATTTCAATCAAGAGTCAATGATGTAAACTCATGTTGAAAGCGAGGTAACCTGCAATTGAGGCATGCAGGACCAAGGTACTTGGTTGGTTTCTAGATTCGATCCTTGGATTACTTGTTGAAGTCGACAAGGATGAATCCGTCAAAGGAGGGCCATGATGAATCCCCCATCATCGACATGAAACACAACAAAGGATGTGTAGAGCAGATCGGATGGTACAGTAACATGCAAGACTGACTCAGAGTAGACCGACATGATGGAAGGTGTACTAACTGTAGATAATGAGTAGTGAGAGTATTCTTGAACATGAGCATGGCATGCCTTAACAGTATTGACTCAACGAGTTATGATACCAACTCCTAATGCAACTGATGATGGAAGCGTTCTTTGAATGACTCAAAGGAGTAACAAGACTTAGGAAATAGGTGAAACTCGAGGACAAATAGATGATCCAAGTGTAGTATGCAAATGCAGATGAGTGCCATGTTCAAGAAATGACTAGATTAAAGATTTGAGATTTCTGTGGTTTTTGGTGTTAGAATGCCGACCGTGGATATTCTGAAAACTTGTTCTTCTAAATGACTAGATACTGCCACTGATAAGGGGTGTAACATAAAAAGATTTTCTTTTTCCCCATCATGAATGATGAGTGCCTCATGTGTTTTTTACGAGCTTGATGAGGGTAGCCATATGCTCGGTATAGCTCATCTCATAAATGAGTCCAATCCCAAATATTTTCTAAACCTGAGATATGAGGGGTTCGTCCCATGACGGGCCCTTCAATGTGAAATTTTTGCGAGTCCATAGAAGTCCTTAGAAGGTAAAATCGATCGTCATTTCATGTTTAGAGAGTCTGAAAAGAACTAAAGAAGTCTCCAATGGTCCTTTTTCGTAAAGTTATCCTCATCACCCGAAAAAGGGTAAAACAAAGCAGGAGAGGACTCTTCCAGTCATGATTGGCTGGAGTATACCTTTTTCGTAAGTAGTGCACCCTGGTCCAAAAAAGGGATAAACTATCACCAGAAAGACGACCATTCAAATTCTTTAACAAGCGTGAACGCGACAAGTTCGCTTGGCAATATTTTTGTATTTCGAGAGCCTGAAAAGAGCTGAAAGATAGACTTTGGGGGGTTCTTTTTTCGTAGGAGTTTAACGAGCCTGGAAAAGTGTTAAATCATAACTCGGTAACGTATTCTCATAGTTTCAACACCATGAGAAAGAAAAAATAGTAAGCTCACCATCATAAAATAATTACAATCTAATGAATAGAAAATCACGACAAAAACACACAAGGGGTGTTCATACCTGAGATGACCGTTCCAATGCAAAAGTGGCATAAAAAGACACTTAATGACTCCTGTACACTCGAAAACTAGGTTAAATAGCCAACCAAACATTCAAATGCGATGAAATTGACCCAAACTATATAAAATGACCTAAAAGCATCAAATATTTAAAAGGGAATATTCCATTTTGTTTATAAATAAAAACAAAAACCAAATATAGTCACCATTGTTTCATTTGCCAAATTTGGGAGGAGCAGTGCCATTAGGAGCCAAAAATTCACTTGTCGATTCTAGGAGCTACGAGCAGCCATTTCACCCGCCGTTCGGAGCAGGTAACTCTAAACTTCATCCAACATAATTGTAGTGGTTTACATTTTTGAATTTGGTTCATTTTGGGGGGTTTTATCTTGGTTTGTGAAGGGTCATTGCGTCCTCAGGTCGTCGCAGTCTACCCTTTCAAGAACTGCGACAAGATTGAGTCGTCGCAAGGATCGCATGGATGGACTGCGATGACATCACACTGTTAGAAATAACGTGGTGTGACGATGGAAACGTCCAACCCCAAACACAAACCATGCCCAAAAAAAGAACTTTTGGTGGTTGAAGCAAGTGTTAAAAATGTTTAAACTCCCCTTTTGGCAGGTTACCAGCAGCCGGAATGGTTTTGGAGTGGCATGAATGGGAGCATGAGATAGATGATGTAGAGGCTGCAAATGATCCACAATGTGTGGAAGCACTGAGGAACTGTGGGCTCCTCAAGTTCTTTGAGATCCAGGGCATGAGGGCCCAAATCCCATTACTGACACACATGCTCCGATGTTGGGATGCGACCTAGCAATATTTTGTGATCGGTGAGCATGTGCTTACCATAGATGTCGAGGACATCTACTTCCTGACTGGATTGTCCCAGAGAGGGGACAATGTGCTTCTTACTGGATCATGTGGGAGGGATCGGACTGTGCGTGACATGATCCTACAACACTGTACTCCCAACACCCGTGCTTCTAGTGGGAAAATTCCCATAAAAGATGTGCGGGAACGTCCATTGCACGCCATACTTTTCACCATGATGAGGATGGCAGGGAGCCAATCTCCTCACTTAGCCACCAGGTCTTAGATGCTATATGCGGAGGACTGCATGTCTCCAAATATCTTCAAATGGTGCGAGGGACTCCTTGCAAACATGCGAGCTTTGCTGACCAAGTGTCGACGGGGAGAGCTCAAACAATTTGGCTATAGTTTGATAGTGATCTCATTCTTATTGGAACGGGTTTCCCTCTTGCCCGCTCAGGTACCACTGGATGATAGGGATCCTAGGGATCCACACATGGCTACATGTACAAAGGTGATGGCCCCACATGGTGGGGGTCCCATCATCTCATATGGTATTGATTTCTTTAGCTGGCTAGAGGGCCAGTTACTTATGGTAGAGGATTACCCATACAATGGTGCAGAATTCAGAGATGACCTGGACTTGCCGCTGCCTAAGGGAGCAGTATGGGGAGACACAGGTAAGAACAATAAACCCTTGTACTTTTTAAGTTTTGCGTATTTATAATTTTTTTTGTTATAGTGCTGATGAGTTAACAACATGTGTGTGCAGATGTGGGCCCCATACGACCAGTAGGAGTCTCTCTTCTTGCGAGGAGAAAGAGAGAAGAGAGGGAGCAGTCATGGGTGCAGCTGTACATGCTGCCATTGCAGAGATGGATGGAGTCTATGCCAACTTGAGTGGGTTGACGTTAGACATTCCTGAGCCGATGGTAGTTGAGGTGTTGTGGCCCATGGAAGTGTACACGGTTGGAGCGACTGTGTGCTTCAACGCGCTACTTCGCAAGGTTGCGAGAGCTGTTGACTGTTTCCACACTCAGCAGGCTAGAGTCGTTAGACGTAGGGTTGTACGGGCCAAGCGCTAGGCGTGATGTTGTTATCTTGTACTAAGAGCTTAGATGCCTCATATTTTTGTACTTACTGAAAGCTGCGAGGCTTCAGATTTTGTAGAGACTCACTGAAAGTTGTTGTGCTTCAGATTTTTGTACCAACACTACTTTATATATATATATATATAGACATTCCAGTGGTTTATAGATTATGTGTTTGAAAATGGATGAATGGTGTGGTCTTGTTATGTGTTTGCTTATATAAAATGATTTATTTACATGTTATGTCTACTTTTAATAGTTCATGAATATGCTTATGTGTGTGCAATGTACCAATCTAAGATGAAGTTGGCCATAGAATTAGCAATTGTGTTCATGTCTCATGGAATGTGCAGGTACTGAATGGACTCGAAGGACCTTTCCATGAGACGAACTCGTCGATAGAGACAAAGTAAGATAGGATCGCGGATGGCATAGACTCAGTTAAGATGAGAGACCACTAGTTGAGAATCCAGGTGGATGACAAAGTGGTCCATACCCAAACAAATGGTGTTAGTTAGGGTTCCAATGACTACTTGATATTCTGCAAAATTGTTGGTTGCGAAACCTAGACACATTCCCCCTGAGCTGATTAGCTCGCTGGTAGGTGAATAGAGTACCCAGGCTGTTGAAGCAAGGTTACGGGTATGCCAGCTGGAGCCGTCCACGAATCCATAGCACGTTGCCATCTGCACACGCAGACAGAACATGGTATAAGAAACGAAACAAGACCTAAACACGTAAAAAATCAAAGCGTCACACCACACAAAAAAACACACATTCCATGTACAGTATATACAAAAGTACTTATGCATGAAAGACTCAGGCATAGTACCTCTTTAGGTAGAGCCCATTGCGAGGCTCACCCAAAGATATCCCATCATAGTCTTCTAGCTCATAAGCTCCCTTCTCCAAGACATGTTTCACTATGTAAGGTCCATGCCACATGGACTCAAAGTTTCCTACCCCCAGCTTATCATGTTTTTGGTCATATGTGAGGACCAAATCTCCCCCACTGTAGGTGCAAGGTTCTACTGACTTGTCGTGCTACGCTTTGATGCATTTCTTATGAGCCTCATTGGTGAGAGTGGCATCTCGGTGAGTCTCATTGAGCTTATCTAGGTAGAGGAAGAATTCTTCCTCGGCATTAGTGTTTGGGAGAAGTTTGATGGCGAGCTTGAGGGACGCAATCTCGCACTCAATAGGAAGGACCGCCTCCAATCCATACACTAGTTGGAAAGCAGTAAATCCAGTGGCAGTTTTAATGGAGGTTCAATAAGCCCAAAGTGTGAAAAAGAGCATGTTGAGTCAATTGGCCTTGTGTGTACCCACCATACGTTAGACCATAGTTTTCAAGACCTTGTTAATGGCCTCGACCTGTCCGTTTGACTGTGGGTAGTGTGGTGTTGTGTTTTCATGGCGAAAACCCAATCTATCGCTCAACTCGTCAACCATATGGTTCATAAAGTGAGAACCATGGTTAGTAACTATCGCTTGAGGAAATCCGAACTGTGCTATTACATGATTAAACATGAAGAGTGTGGCGGTCTTGCCACCGTTCGTGTATGTATGCATTGCCTCAACCCACTTTGTAAAGTAGTCCACAGCTACAATGACGTAACTATTCCCCTCGGTCGAGGTAGGCTTACAATACATGAAATCGATGCCTCATTTAGTGAAGGGGCCAACGGCAATAACCGGGTGTAACGGGGTGGGATGGGTGCGCTTTTTCATATGGAAATGTTGGCATGGAGGACTTTGTTTATGGCCTCAATACAATCTTTGAAGATAGACGGCCAATAATATCCTGCGCGCAAAATCTTCTGGGCTGTAGACATCCTAGAGAGGTGTCCGCCACATGCCCCAGTGTGACAGTCATTCAAAATGCATTTAGCCTCATCATGACTCAGAAAACGTTGAAGGATATATCAATACCACGACGGTGCAAAGTATCACTAATAATCAGATAATACTTTGCATGGTGGTGTATGTGACGACGGTCGTCACAAGACAATTCGGGGCTGAAATGTTGGGTTTGAAGATACAATGTGATATCTCCATACCACGAATCAGACGCATTGATAAGAAATAATGACTCATCTGGAAAATAATCATTGGGCTCAGATTCTACATTAGTGGGCTCAGATTCTACAACAGTGCGAGGGAGGTCGCAGATGAGCTCAGCAAACACCAAATATTTTTTCTACTTGGCTTTTTCGAAAAGAAGATCGAATTCTCACAGTATCACGATCCAGCATGAATACTTGCCCCCAAGTACCTGACAAGTCAGAACGTGGTACATGGGGTTCGAATCAGTGATGATGGTGGTGGTGCGAGGGTGAAAACATGAAGTTGGGAAACAATTTTGGCTTGTTTTTGACAAAAAAAACTGGTAATTTTATGTTTTTCAACTTCGACCCCTTCAAACCCATATCTCCCTTAGTAATTTCAACTTGAAGTAATCAAAAAGGTTTTACAGAATTGAATTAGCTTTCTACTCATATTTTTTTTAATTTTGTTTATGGACATATCGTGGGACAAATTTGTTGTCAACCAACGGCATATACTTGCAAATTTTAGGTATGGATAATGAGTGACCTGTGTTGACGACGGTTTTTTGATAGATGGTTATTCATTTTAGGGAAAACAATTGTATGCTCAAAATCTACACACACTAAACTTGATCCTGGACTATATTTCGAGTTTTTTAAGACTTGGGAACTATTTTTTATTATTTATCGAAACAACATATGTTCAGAAAATGGTGCATTATCGACACATGTTTTTGTCTTCACATTTTATTTCAAATGTTACTCTTATCAAACAAGCTAAAACCAACCCATTGAAGAGGACACTTCAAGGAACATCCTTGTATTTTTTTTAATTTTTTTGGCTTTGTCATTGTGATGATATTTAGTTTTCATTGTGACTGATTTTTCAGTCACTTAATTTTTTAATGATAAAGTTTAGTAAAAAAATAGAAAAAAAAAGTAATCCTAAATGAAATTGGAAAAAACTTATATTACTAGAAAGTAGATTGAATGATGAATCTACTGGTATAAACTCCGACATGTAATTCTCATGTTTTGCAGTGGTCCGACCTTGTTAAAGTGACACATTTCTGAATTCTGCAGAAATGGTGTTGGAAATGTTGACCAGAAACTTTCGGGTGAGGAAATGTCTTCCAAACTCTCGGCCCAGAGTTTAGTTCAAACTCTGATCCGAGATTTTTTTTTAAAATACAGCATGAAGATTGGTTCAAACTCTCGGCCTAGAGTTTTTTTAAACTCTTGGCCCAGAGTTTGAACTCTAAAAACTCTCGGCCTAGAGTTTGACTTTGACTTTTTTCACGTGATCATCCGCTTGCGCTCCTTTTTTTTCACTCCGTTTGTCACCAAATTGTTTCCCAGGTTTGGGATTTCACTCACGAAGCAAAATGTAATGTCGGAACTTCTGCACGGCTATAACGGCTGCAAGAGCGAGCTTCTCAACATGTGAATAGCGAGTTTCAGCGTCAATGAGACGTTTGCTAGCATAGTATATCACATATTCTTGGGAGTTCTGGTCTTCCTATACCAAAACCATGGTGATAGTGGTGTCGGAAGCAGCGAGATATAAAATGTAATCTCGATAGTAATTTGGCGGTTGGATCACAAGGGCATGCGTGATGGCATGTTTTAAACTATAAAAAGATCATTGATCTCGGTCATCCCAGATGAACAGGACGTCCTTTTTCATAAATCTCATGTATCCTTGCATCTTTTGCACGAAATTACAAACGAAGCATCGTAAATAAGTTTCTCTTCCTTGCAGACTCTGAAGTTCTGTAATGTTGGTTGGAGGTGGAAGAGGAACGATGGCTTCCACCTTCGAGGGATCAATACGGATCCCATCTTTCAAGATGATAAACCCTAAGAGGTGTCCAGACTCTACACAAAAAATACTCTTGTGAGGATTCAGACGGATATTGTACCGCCCGCATCTCTGGAAAACGGCCATTAGATGATCTTAGTGTAACTCACGCTGCTTTGAGTGGGAAGGGAGGTCATCCAAGTAAGGTTCCACAAAGTCCTTCACATCATGGAATGCGTACGAAATGGCCCGCTAGAATGTGGCACCAGCGTTTTTAAGACCAAATAGAAGTTTACGATATGCAAACGTTCCCCAAGGACAGATGAATGTAGTCTTGTGTTGGTCACCGGGGTGGATCTCAATTTGGTTGTATTCGGAAAATCCATCCATGAATGAAAAAATGACACTTCCAGCACAATTGTCGATGATCTGGTCAATGAAGGGAGTCAGGTAGTTGTTTTTGGACAAGATTTGTTGAGATCTCGATAATCGACACAGACACGGATGGTCCCCTTCTTTTTATTCACAGGTATGATGTTTGAGACCCATTTTGTCAATGGGATAGGGTAAATGAAGCCGCCCTTCAAGAGTTTCTCAATGTCTTCCTTGATTTCCGCAGTCTTTGTCACATACCCTCGGACCCAATAAAAGGAAGGGAACATGCTTCCAATATCTGGGGATTTTCATAAAACTCATCCCGATTCATTAGATTCATACGAATTAAAACCAAGGTGTGCAGATGCAATTCAACAATTATGCACAGCGGAAATAAACTTCATCCACACACATAACATATGCATACAACATATCAAAAACAATCATCAATTTAAACATTTGCAGAAGTAAATACATAGACAAAAAAACACTTATCTTCATTGTGCAATGGTTCCAAGCAACTAGCTATGTTGCTGCAACATTCCACCCAACCATAGGTATCTTCCCAGCCGGTATTCTTTCAACACTCAAAGACCACCCCTGAGCTGGGCATAATTTCTACAAGGAAAGGGTATTTTCAAGCTCATACTCATCCAAATAAACATTTCATTTAAGCCAAGCCAGTCCACAGCTGGGTTTATCAGGCTAAATCTAAACCCTCTTCATCCTTCGATACTTGCACTCAAGCTCAAGTCAAAGCAATGGATACCCATCTCAACCTCAACATTCTATTACACACAACAAACTCATAAACTATGCATGGATGCACATTTACAGCCAAGGTATTTTACAAAATAGGCTCCATGGGTTTTCTCCAAATCGTGGCTCACCCAAAACGAACTGTGGGAAGGGAAATTCATCCCCAGGGAGTAAACCCGATTTGTCCCACAGGTTATGAGCATTTCAAATGGCCAAATTGGCCTCATTGAAACCCCAAAATGAGATCCCTCTTCTTCTAGCAGCTCTGCAACACAAAAATGCCCTCTTCCCACCTTGAAAACAAAGAAAAACTGGAAAAACGTGGCTAGAAAACAGCTAGGTAGCTCCAAAAATGTGAGAGAGACAAAACTGGTTCATGGGTAATGGTTTGGGGAGCAATTCATGGCTCTTTTCTTTCCCAAGGATCAAAACACATTTTTCCATGCAGGGTGGCTTTCCCATACTCGAATTTGGACAGCCATACCTCCCATTCTCCAAGGCATTAACTACCTCAACCAACTCTTGGGAGAAATGAATGATTGGGTACAAAAGTCAACATGGGTAGTTGAGGGTTTATGGGTTCTCTCATTGACACTTGGATTGACTTGATTGGCTCAAGGGTTTGAATTTTTCCCTCCCAATTCCTTGAAAAATCATGCCCCCATCTCTTGTTGCATTGCATAGCTAGTTGTGGGTATTTTATTAAAATGCATATTTACATGATATTCGAATTTTCATTGTGCCTGGCTAGCACGTAAATCATATGCATCAATAAATCAATGGTTGGGCCTTGGCCTTGAGCTCCTCACCATGATTTTATAACAATATTACATCATATACATTTTTAATGCAATAGGGTCAAGATGGGGATGTGACAGTATTCCGAGGGTGTACCGATCGCAACTTTTGGCGGACAGGTTTGATGTCGGGATAAGTTTTAATTTCGTGTAAAACAATGGAGGGGTCTGTCCCGGGCATCTCCTCATAGGTCCAAGCGAACACGTCTTGGAATCGCTTGAATAAGGCCGTGGCGGCAATGACTTCTTCAAGGGAACACTTCTGGCCTAACTGGATGTGTTCCACTACACCAGGAGTAACCGAAATGTCTATCAAAGTGGTAGGCTCAATGTTGGCAAAGTTGCCTTCGAGTCCGTTTGACATGTGAGTATCAAAGACTAAGAGCCAGAGTAGACATTCGGTGAAAATATGGTGTGAATGTTGTTCTCCACAGTATTCCACAAGGGAGGGAAAGACGAATGATGGTGGAGGTCTTCCCACGGCAGATCATCTGCGCTCATGATTTCCATAATTGACTCGTTAGAATGAAAAGTCCGTAATAGAGGATCAGATGATGTACGTTGTAGAGAACAGGAGGTGGAGGCCACAACTAAGTGGTCCTTTGGCACTGACTGTATAGCCTCATACATGATTTTAGCGAGTGACAGAGGCATAGTGTCTCCAATTAGGTGTGTGGTGGCTTCATCAGGTACAATCCATGAATCAGTGGAGTTGGGGATCGGTGAAATATGCGAGGAGATCATGTTCACCATGGCAACATGGTTTAGGGGATTCGAAGTAGGAAAGACACCCATAAGGGATGAATCCTTAAGGAGGCCAACCCCCACACTATCATACTTTTGCAAAGATTGTCCAATTGAAGGAACGTTATCACCCGAGTGATTAGTGGTGTCAGGTGTGCAGAAATCCAGTTAGTCAACTGTGACAAATTGGCCTTGGTGGGGGAATTGTACTATGCAGAAGATAGATGAGGCGACCGCAATCATGGCATAAAACCAATAACGACTAAGCAAAATGTTATAATCTAACAGGGTAGCGACTACTTTCACATTAAGGGTTGCGGTCTTTCCCCCTAGCTCGACTGGTAAAGCTTGTAACAGCCCATGAGGTTGAAAGCCACATCCATCGAAAGCTCTCAAAGTGGTAGGAGAACGGTTCAACTCGGGAGAACCAATGACTCTCCAACAGGCGATCGACATGACTGACGTAGAGGCTCCTTCATCCAAAATGGTATGATGGATTATCTTCCCAACAATGTTTGTAGCAACTTGAAATGCTAATTGATGGGACAACCTCGGTTTGAAGTATTCTAGCCGGAACATGATGGTATTCGATGAATCCGGGTCAACTGCACCGATGGAAGGGAGGAGAGTCTTGCGCTGATTCAGACAGTTTTGCAAGATCTCGAGTGTCGACATAGCACAAGGGGCTTGTGCTAGGTCCTCTACAATGTTGTAGTTTTGAGAATCCCAAGCATTAGGATTGAAAACCGATTTTGTAATCGTGCTCTTGGGTGGATGCAACACTGACTCAAATGAGGGCTTCTCAATGGTGAGAGAAGCAGCGGGTACGGTGACATCAGGCATCGAAGTGGAAGCTTTTTCAGTATTACTTCCAATGGGTTCCTTTTCCGGAACAGAGTCATATGAACGAGAACAAGTGTTCAAGTTGATAGTTTCTCTATGCATCATGAGAACATGTGCGGTGGTAGATGCTTCTCCTTGGGAAGAAGAAGTGAGAGTGATCGACTGCTCATTTTGATCAGGGAAGGGATCGTTGAGAATGGTGGGTGTGGGTTTTCCATTAAGAAGATTTTGAACTTTGTCTCTATGGGGGCACTCTTTAGAAAAGTGATCATAACCACATAGTAGAAAAGGATACTTGAACTTCCTTTTCTATTTGGTATCATTAGGGGTGTTCTTTTGTTCCTGCTGGGTGGAATATTTCTTAGGTTTCCCTTTTTTTTTTTTCTTACCACCAGACTTTTGAGGTGAAGTTGATGAAACCAAATTCACTTCTTCGGTGACAACAGGAGTGGATGATTTTGTAGTGTCGTTCCTAGCCTATGTTGGTTATGGGGAAGAACCATGTGGGTTCGACGAACCAACTATTTGAGAGGAAGGCTGGGTGTGAAGGGATCCAATGATGCCATCGGCTTGGGGTCCCTTGGGTGGTTTCGCGGGCTCATAAGTGTTGTGGGGCGCGTCAAGAAGAATATCAAACAACATGCCAGATTGAGCATATACTAAGTCTAGCAAATGGGCACCGGCAATGGCTTGTTCCTCAATGACACCGCCACCCATGGAAACATCACGTTCTATGGTAGGAATCAGAGACTTCGTAAACCAGTCTGGTAGGAGTTGATCTGGAATAGGAGCCTTAATGAGACGTCGTCTCCTCCGCAACTCATGTATATGATATGATATACGAGTAGCGGTATTTTAACAGAGTGAGGTTAAAAGCTCTATACCAGCTTCATACCGTATATGCAGCTGGAAATGAGTCAAAAAGTTCATAGCAAGAGAACCAAAATCACGAAAAGAATGAGGTGGTAGTTTAATATACCACTTGGCAGCCGAACCAGTGAGAGTCCATTGGAATAACCGAAGACAAATCGAGTCATCCATCAGTGAGTTGGATGAACACCATAAGTGGTATGTCATCACGTGGTTTTTAGGATCCTCACCCGGCTTGCATCAAATTTTGGGATATCTGACGGAATTTTCACCGAAATGGGTGGCCAATTAGTTCTGTGGTAAATGGGGTCGTTGGTCAAGCGAGACAAGTCAGGTAGGTCCAAAGTAGCCAAAAAGGGAAGCTATGGATTAGGCTGTGAGTACTGTGTTGATGTATTTGTAACTTCGGAATGTCTTTCATATATGTATATTGTATTCCTATAGAGATGTTATTATTCCTCTATACGGAAGTGTCGTTATTTATATTGTAAGTGTCATAACTTATACTTGATGGGTTATTAGACCACCTTGTTGGGGTCGGCCCTGTATAAGTCATGTGGGTTAAAGGGTTATTAGACCACCCCATTGGGGGTCGGCTCTGTCAGCATTATGTTATGTGGTTAAGTTAAGGCCGACCTAGTAAAGGTTATTAGGCAAGTCAAGTCAAGTATAAATAGAGTGTGGGAGGCACTCTATTTCATTCATTCTTCTCTCACACACTCATTAGAGAGTGGCACACTAGTGGAGGAGGAGAAGCTGCTACTAGGAGGACTATCTCTTGTACTTGGGTTGTATCATTGCTCTATCTATCTCTGAGGAAGTTGTGGGGTTTTTCACCTTCTTGGTTTTCCTTGGTGAAACTCTATGTCTCTTGTGTGCTTGCATTATTGTGTCCATGATTGATATGCTGTAGATATGTTGTAGATATGCTGTACATGTTATTCTCTCAGTTAAGATCCTAGATCAGATTGAAACTTCTGAAAAACTAACATACTGATAGTACGGATAAGGCATGTAAGGACCTGTGGGAACTTGTGTCGACTAACCATAAGGTTTTCCATGAGGAAATTGGCCATAGGGGTATGGGATTCCCGGACCAAATGTAGGTCCACTGCCATAGTAAAGTGGTCCATAACGATAATAAGGTGGCCCATTTCCATAAGGTGGGGGCTCGCCTCCGCCGCCGAGAGGGGGTGGGTCGCCTCCAAATGATGGGGTCCGCCACCACCACCAGGGTAGGATGGGTCGCCACTGCCTCCGCTAGAAGGAGGTGGTTGTCCGCTACCACCACCGGAATAGGACGGGCCTCCACCACCTCCACCGAGAGGAGGTGGTGGGCCACCGCTGCTGCCAGAAGGGTAAGAGCCTCCTCTGCCACCTCCACCATAGTAGGGTGGTGGTCCACCACCACCGCCACCAGGATGAGAAGGTCCTCCACCACCACCACTGGAAGGGGGTGGTGCTCCTCCGCCACCACTGGGATGAGATGATCGTCTCCCACCACTGCCACTAGGGAGGGGTGGTCCCCCACCACCTCCACCAAGAGGGGGTGGGCCATGATGAATCAAAATAGGTGGTCCTCCGCCAGAAGGTAGAGGTCTGCCTCCACCAGAGTTATGTGGGGGCCTGCCACCTCCAATGGGAGGTGGGGGTGGACCAAACGGGGGTGGAGGGACTTGAGGGACTGTAAATGGGGGTCCATGTTGTGAAACATTTTGTTGTCCCCATAGAGTGTAAGGATTACCGGGGTAGGGTACCCCATAGAGTTCATTTACGGGATTGAGTTGACCTGGCATAGGGTTAGGATGATCTGGATACGCTTGACTCGATGGAGGTTAAATTACGTTGGACGGTCCCCCAACATGGGATAGTCCCGAAGTGGAAGGTCCAGGAGGTAAGGAATTTCCAACGGAAGGCTCAATGGGAACTCCTGCTGCAGTATTATGGTTAAGAGATGGGGGGGGGAACCCCAACAACAACTTGCTGACCACTAAGTAAAGGTTGACCCAACACTGGTTGTTGATCATTTACTGTAGGATTACCCCTACCTATAAAGAAGGTAGGGGGTAAAGAGTATCCTCCCCTTGAATTTTGGGGTGGGGGAGGAGTAGGTGATGTAACCATGGTGATCATAGGTGTGTTGGACTGTTGTCTTTCAACATGATGGGTTGTAAGTGGTACCGAACTAGTCTCCTATCTAGGAGATGTGTGTGCAGGAATGAGTGGTTGACGAGTTTCAGCAGTGGTCACATGCTGCGTAGATGATTCCGGTGACTCAAAAGATAAAACACGACTTGGGATTGGTTGGTAAGAGTATAACGGAAGGTCTTCTACCCTTTGTGAAAGACTATGTCTTTGAATTTCATCACCCTTAACACGTAATCGTTCCAAACGATCATAAATGGGTGCGAAGATTTCTTCAGGGGTAGGCCAACTGGGTGGGGATGCAATGGAAAAATGGGCCACTGGGTGGCCTAGAGAAGATGTCCAATAAGTTGTTGATGGACCAACAGCTATTGTGGTGTCGTCCTGGGATTGATTTATCCATTCCAAAGACCCAGGCTCTCTCGCCGATATAGGAGGTAAGTCTTGTGAAGTGGGGAGTTGTGCTTCTTCACCTTACGGGGGGTGAGAAGCAGGTGAATCTGGAGGGGTATGAGGAAGCAAAAGTCCTCCAACATTCAAAGTGGGGTTTTCCACTTCATGTGACCCGACCCTTGCTTGTGGATAGATTCTTACCCTCGAAATTACCTCCTGGTTAAGGGGATATTCGGGTGGAAAATTCTGAATCCTGCAAGACCTTCTCCAAGGAAAGTTATCCAGAGTGACTGAAACAAAAATTTTGTCCTAAGGCAAGATAAACGAAAGAAAAGAAGACCAGACAAACCCTACACAAACTAAGGCCACAAGCAAACTTATGTTATAAGAGTGAATTCAACAGTCTGGAACCTCAGAGTATTTTCAACGCTTCGCAACTCGCGATATACCACAAGGTCCAACAGTAAAACGCGACAAGGAGGATTGGGATCGTACCCTTGCCTGAATACCCGATTACCTGGACGGTACGTGCGTAGTTTCTCCCCGAGTGTTGTTCTCAGTGTATTGCTCTGCCAAGACGGCCAAAAGGTTAACTCAGTTGGTTTCAGGAATCCTAAGGGTGTCTCCCGATATACACAAGGTACGTGGGAGCTCAAATCCATAGTGGTGTTGTCTAATGCACAATCGTTCGGTAAGAGACCTTCTTATATACTACCGAGTACGTGATACACCCTTTGATATATGCCAAGTACGTGTGGTACTTGGTGGGTACGTGAAGGATCTCGATATAATGATAAGTACATGGAAGACTACAATACCCCCGAGATACAGTGCTAGAAAATAATGACAGCTTCCACGCTTAACGACGCCAGAACACGTCTCTAACTTACACACAAGTTACTAAAATTTTTACCCTAGTTCTACCGTTAATTTTATCTGGATGGTTAGGTGAATGCATGAGGTGAGTACATAATCGTAAACATAATGCAGGCCCTAACTACATGCAAAAATACACTTTTCTTTCAATGAACTCTATGTATAGGAAGGGGATGTTTTATTTTTCTTTCCAACAATTTCACCAAAGCAATGCAATGCAAGACAATCCCAAATCTACCAAAAAATGACTATGAAGTATTCTTTTCTTTTTCGAGGGAAACATAAAAGACACAACACTACTAAACCAAATCAAAGCATTTTTTTTTCTTTTGCCTTTTCAAAATGAAAATGATGCTAAGTAATGAAAAGAGAGAGTTTCTAAGTAAAATATGCAAGCTTTTCACTTTCACTACGATGGTCTAAAAGCACAAAAACCAAAAGATACAATGCAGCTTTCCAAGCATGGAACTACTTTTGAAAAACTCAATATCTATTTGAATTTTTCAAGAAAACAAGCAACTCATAGTTCATGAAAAACACAAATAATGCAATTTTCTTTCAACTTTTCCAAAAGATCTACAAATGAGACATTCCAATGCATGTGCAATTCTTCAAACAGTCTTGAAAAATGATGGAAATAATGTACTTTTGATCTTTCAATGGATGTATCAAAGTAAAAATTTGACAACAACAATGCTTTTAAACATAAGTACTGAACTGAAAAGATTACTCACAACAATCTAATAACTTGGAAAATCTCAAGAAAAGATGAGCACTCAATGGGCTGAAAATACACACAAACACTCATAATCAATCAGTAACATGCAACACTAAAAGCAAGCAAAGCTCAAAGATGAATGCAAATGAGGTCTGGAAACCGATCTAATACAATGATTAGATCCGGGGAGGAGAGGAGGGAATGCAAGGGTGAGTGGATGCAGGGGGGGAGACAAAAGTGTCCACCACTACCAAATCTCAGACTTGTCCAAGATGGAACCCAAAATGACTCCAACTAAAACCAAACAACTCAGCACAGAAAGAAAAATGGGATCTCTGACTAGATCTTACAGTACAGAGGGATTCTGTACACAAACCAAAACTCAAATCAGAACTGGAGAGTGAATGCTTGTATGGAAAATTTGGTTGATCGGCGCACTCCGTGCTTGTACACAGTGCGACTTCGTAGTTCACCAATGCGGGGAGTGCGACGATGTCGCGGAATACCAATGGAATAGTTGCGACGACATGCTAACAGGCAAGGGACAGGGATAAAAGACAACACATTGTTTCTTTGGGTACACTGACCAGGCCAGGTGCGACAGGCGAGATCTAAGTTCAAAAATGAACCAATTCTCCAAATAATGAGCATAAAAAGGTTTGTAAATGAGAAGTACAAACTCAAAGGAAGGTAATCAGACTCTTCAAAGTGAAGATCTGATGGTGAAACCAACTAAAGAGGTTAAATGACAAAATGATATGGCTTGTAACAAGAAATCAACTAAAACTGACATTCAAATTGACAACTACAAAGAAATGTTCTATCCCCAGTATGCTCACCAGATTTGTTTGACAGACAATCCACTCGAGCGGATGCGAGCTAGATCTCCTTAACTCAATATGAGTCAAGAACAAATAGTACAAACTACAAACTACTTTCCTATATCTGATTAAGGATCAAGTAACTAGATGTCTTACCTTAATTTCACAATCCTTTCTCCTAGATGTTGCTCCATGCCTCATGGTCGTCAAATCTCAACTGCAAGACCTGTCAAGACACATAGAACAATGCAAATGAGTAAAGAGCATCTATATAATAAGAGATCTAAGTAAATAGTTAAGCAGGTAAACTACACAATATCATCACACATAAACAATATTGGTGGAAAGCGTTTATATTACTGTAAATATAGAGAAAGTACATAGGTAAGAATGACTACAACCGAAGCTTAATGTAATAGCCCTTCTCCATCTAAGCCAATTTCCAAATCCTCCCAAGTAAGTGTGGTCTCTCAATGGATGAGTTAGAGATCTCTCCAAGATTGATTTCACCAGCATGTAGACACTATAGACTTCCTCCCTTTGGAGAGGGGTAGAGATTCACTTATATAGGACTAAGTGGAAAGGGTATGGATAGGTTAGGTTGAGATATGGTAGGAGAGATATAGGGGATCCCCCCAAGAGGTTAGGAACTGAGTGCCAGCTCCCCCAAGAGGTTAGGGATAAGGATCCAAGTCATCAAGCTTCGAGAATGAGCTCGAAGGACCCTGCAATAGAGCAAGATGCGACATCATAAGTTGCATGAGTGCATCTTGCGACGACCTCTCAAAACCTAGCAAAAATACAATGGTATCCCTTACACGGGGGGTTCACTTAGTGAACATGTTACATAACACGATCGTTCGCATGATATTAAAGAATATCCCTAATTTCACTAAATATTGGAAAATGGGTCCTAAAATTGTATTATTGAACTCCCCTCCCAATATGCATTTCCAATTAAAAAAACCCCTAGTTTCACCAGATATTGTAGGTATCCATTTTTATCAACCCATTTTTAACACCCCCTTTATATCATATTATCAAGTTGTAACAAACATGAGCCCTAACACAACTTTGTATAAGCAAACAATATGCTAAATAAAATAATAGTATAATGCTAATAATGATCCCACTAGGATTGTAGGGGTGATTGATAATTTTGTAGCATTGGATAGTGGAAGACCCAACAAAATAGTATCGGGGAAGGCAAAATGCCTAAAAGGAAACCTAGTCAAGAGATCAACATTTCACACCACAACTTGCCAATCTGCCAATTTTTTATCATGTAAATACAAGTATAGCCATAGAGAGATCATGTTTTTTTATAAGCTTAATAAATTAAACTCCATAAAAATGCAAAATTGAAACCCTTTTGTGGATGGACTCCCCTACCTTCCTATCGAAACAAACATCATTGTTGTTTGAACCCAAATGAACATAGAAAAATTCCTCTTACTTTTCAATAACACCATATGATCATGTGCATAGCTTGGATTTGGGTCATTCACAAGATCCAATGAATTTCCTCCACTTCCTGTACATTTATTCTTGCAATCAAGGGAATTAAAAACATTTCGTTACCATTTCTTGTGTTATATCTAATTTTTTTTATCTTTATAGGAGAGGGGAAAATATCCATTGATAGGTTTCAAGCATGCAATAGTTATAAAGATACAAAGACGGTGAAATTTATATGATACCATTTCATGGTATCGATAACACATATGGTATGTAAATAAGGATTTAGATTTTCACCTATGTTCATGTTAGTTCCAATACAATATTAATACAGATTTCTTGCATATAACTATTGAAATTACAATTATGAATGTGCCAAATATAACCCAATCTACCAACTATTCCTAATTGGAAATGTGAAAATATTAAAAAAGAATACAAAAAGTTGAAAGAAACAATTAGTAAAGAGACATTGATCTAACTTTTCTTGGTTCCAATGAGCCAATAAAGATTGATGTCACTTTTCTTGGTGGTCATGGAGTAAGGTTTAGTTGAATCTCAATACCCACCTAAACCCCAACCTAAAAAATGAAGAGTTAGATCTTTTACTTGAATGCCTACAAAAAATACAATACAATTGTTCAAGTCCGGAACTCCCGATTAGCTACATCTCTTAACTTAAAGATGAAAAACAATATAAAATTAATTCAAACCAAGACTAAATAAGCTATTAAATGAATATTTCTCAAGGCCAATAATCCAAAGATACTTTCATCGATATTATCATTGGTACAATATTATCATATTGATGCAAAACTTAGGATCATAAGCAATATCAAATAAAAATGGAGGGTCCTTAAGTTTTAGGTGGGTATGAATTGAGCCCATGATTTGGAGGTATGAATCCATCCCACGATTTGGAGGTTGTTCATCAACACACCCAAATAAAATAACCCCCAATATTTATATTACTATGTCAAATTAAAAACCCCCTTGACCCCTTAATACATAGAAATATATTTTTGAGGTTTTTAAGAGTATTCAAACCCCCAATATGAATGGACGTGATATGATATTGTCTGATTAGTGAACCCCCCGTGATCCCTTATAGTTAAATGACTCAGCCAATGAAACTTCAGGGATGTATACACTGAATCTCGGGATGGTAGGATTTTAGGTGTAGCATTTGTCAATCAAAAGAAGCATCTGGTTTTTAAAGCAACATATTATCAATTGATATCAGGTCAGTTATGTTTTAGAATTAGTCTGTGAATGCGGACATAAGATGACCTCCCTAGTTTAACCGTTAAACTAGAACAAAACAAGCAATAATACATATACTTCCCTAACTTGATCCAATCACAAATTAAAAGATAAGATACATACCTTTGGTTGTGGTTTGTATCCAATAATTCATTGTTCTGGCAAGCTTGATCATCCACTTATGAGAAGTACCTACAAAACATGTGAGCCATGCAATGCAAGAAGAAAACTAGATGTAGGATTAGATTAAGTTATGTATATGACCAAGGAGATATACGATAAATGAATAACAAAATATTTATGGGAAATGAAATGCAGTAGTGTATTAATAGAAATAGTAAAGAGTACAACCACTTAAGCGTTGGTGTCATATCTCCTTTCCAATGGATTCCTTTTTGCTCCAAGATGTCACCTTAATGAAAGAAGGGTAAGGACCTAAAGTCTATTACTTCTGGTGTAATTTCTCCAACATAAATCTATTTTCCATTCCTCTCTCCTCTACCCATGGATAGAACTTGCTTTTATAGGACAATATTGATAGGGGAGAGATAATATATTCAAGTATAATGGATGAAATATGACCCCAAGAAGTGAGGAATTTGAATGATCTCCTAGAAAATAGGGAGAGGATCTTATCTAGATAACATTTGGTTCGAGATATTTATCGAAAACCTCTTTTTATTCATGTACAGAACTCGACATGACCTGGCAGTAAATCAGTATGCGTCGATATCAAGCGATGTGGTCTTCTCCACAAGCAAGGCTCGTCAATGACCCAAGTTGTAAACATAGCAACACGCATCGGTGGGATAATGATACATGTTTCTAAATAAGCAAAGTCCGACAAATTTGCTAAATTGGTTGATTCACAGGGAAAGAAAGATGGGATCTGTCTTTGAAAATGAGGACTTCAGGGATCAAGGAAATGGAAAGTTACTGGGTCAATGTGACATACGAAAATATCATGTAACAGGATGCCCCCCAAAGTATGAAGCTAGAGATAAAGGTGATAGCTGAAGTGATTTGATATGATAACAGGAGAAAAGAACCATTGATGGGAGAATTGTTGACAACAATCAAGGACTTTGTAATACAAGCTCTAACATCTGGAACCAAATATATTAACGACTCAAAACATGGTTGTAGACCAATACACCACATATCCATGTTGATACTAACTAACTAAACATAATCATGTCTACTAAGATACAAGTGTAGATCCATGATGAGATAATTACACAGCCACAACCAATACAGAAGTGGATCTATGTGATATGACTCAAAAAATATCCATTGCATCCTAGGTGTAATAATAGACATCAAAACAACCCAGGGTCTTCTACCCATTCCTGAAATGATACAAATCTAACCATGTGATTATAATGCGTTGAGGTCGAACACGTTAGAAACCACTTGACTATCGGTCAATGCTATGAACCGTTAACAAGTGCGAGGGAAATCAACAATGATGATGATGATTCCCAAGGTATCTTAGTACATCCCAACGAATGTGAATGAATGATTTGGATTCAAACATCTGTGGAATCATTCGATCAACGGTCAATGATGAAAACACACTATCGAAAGAGAGAAAACCTGCCATTAAGGTATGTAGGCTTCAAGGTACTAGGTGGTCTCTAAATCTATTCCTTGGATGATGTGTTTGCGTTGACAAGGATAGATTCATCGAAGGAGGGCCATGATGTATACCCCATCATCGAAGCGAAACTGATATAGGAAGATGATTTTGGATGGTATGTCAAAATGAGTATGGACCAACACAAGGTGCATGGAAAAGTGATGTCGAGAGACTACTTCAAGGATGACTGACATGACATATAGCTTGATGATTGCAAATTTCGACTCAAATGGAGGAATCCCATTGAACATTTTACGACATGACAAATGATCTACTAGCATTGAATAAATGAGATGGAAATCAAGACACAATGCAACATGAATGGATCATTATTCAGATGAACCAAATGAGTAAAGAGACTCATAGGCTTGACATGAATCAAAGAAAAGTTGATTGCCCAACTGTTTGGATGAAATACAAATAGGTTCCATGTTCAAGGGTGACGATAAGATACCATAAACGTGGATACAACTGCATTTCCCTTCCCTTATCCCCCATCATGATTGATGAGTACCTCTTTGTTTATTCGCGAGCTTGAGGACGATAACAGATGCTCAGTATAGCTCACCCTTTAGAAGAGTCCAATATCACATGTTTTACAAACCTGATAAAGGAGGTGTTCGGTCTCAAAAAGGGTCCTTCAATGTTTGATTTTATGAGTCCAAATAAGGGAAACTTGACGATGTTTCATATTTAGAGAGTCTGAAAAAACTAAAGAAGACTCCACAATGAAAATTTTCATAAATCTAGACTCGGACTTTCTAAAAAGTGTAAAGTAATACCTAGAATAACTCTCCTAGTGGTTGACTAGGGTATTCCTTTTTCGTAATTAATACTACTCATCCGGAAAAAGGGGTAAACTAAATCTGAATAGATTCCCTTTCAAATCCTTTTATGACGGTGAAAGCAAGCAAGTTCGCTTGACAATATTTTCGTATTTTAAGAGTCTAAAAAGATCTTAAAGACAACTCCAATCGAGTTCTTGAGCATGAAATATAGTTTGGACCATAACTTCATCATTATGTTTGACCTGTAATATCAACAAAAAATTGTTAAAATAAAACTATATCAAATAACCAATAAAGATTTTTCAAATTAAAAAATGATAAAAAAATCAATAAAAATTACAAGGTAAAATATTAAAATATTCATCCTCAATCCAATAAAAGGGAGTGAAAGTGACTTATTTTACCATTCCATCTTTTTTCTTTTTACCAAGAAGGGTAAAAACCTCTTTGTGGTAGCAATCTTGTGTTGAATATTTTGAGCACTTCAAGCTGTGGATTAGAGCCCTGTCAACTCCAGGTAACTTCCTTCACCTTCTCATTCCATTTTCTAGGTTAAAACGCTGCAAATTTTATGGTTTTTTAATGGATTGGGCACGCGTTGTCAATATATTGTTTGTGAAACCAGATATTCTAGGTTCGATCCCCAGTGGAGTCGCCAAATTTGTTTTAGGAATATTCTATGAATTCATACATAAGCTGACCTCCCTAATTTAACCATTAAGCTAGAACAAAACAAGCAATAATACATACACTTCCCTAACTTGATCCAAACACAAATTAAAAGATAAGAGACATACCTTTGACTGTGAGTTGTCTCCAATAATCCAATGTTCCAACAAGCTTTTTCATCCACTTATGAGAAGTACCTACAAAACATGTGATCCAAGCAATGCAAGAAGAAAACTATATCTAGGATTAGATTAAGTTATGTATACGACCAAGGAGATATATGATAAATGAATAACAAACCATTTATGGAAAATGAAATGCAGTACTGTATTAACATAAAATTTAAAGAGGACAACCACTTAACCCTTGGTGTCATATCTCCTTTCCAGTGGATTGATTTTTTCTTCAAGATGTCACCTTAATGAAAAAAGGGTAAGTACCTAAAGTCTACTACTTCTGGTGTAATTTCTCCATCATAACTCTATTCTCCATTCCTCCTCTCCTTTACCCATGGCCAAGAATTGCTTTTATAGGACAATATGGATAGGGGAGATATAACATATTTAGGGATAATGGATGAGATATGACCTAAAGAAGTGAGTAATTTGAGTGAGATACTAGCAAATAGGGAGGGTATCTCATCTAGATATGATTTGGTTCTAGAGATTTCTCGAAAACCTCTTTTCTTCCTGTTCAAACCTTGATGCAACCTAGAAGTAAAGCAGTATGAGTCGATAGAAAGCAATCGGATCTACTCCACAAGCAAGGCACGTTTACGAAGCAAGTTGTCAGCATAGAAACACTCATCGGTGGGATAATGGTGCATGTTGACAAATAAGCAAAGTGCATTGAAGTTGATAAATGGGCTGATTCACAGGGCAATAAAGATGGGATCTGTCTTTCAGAATGAGGACATCATAGATCAAGGAAATGGAAAGTTACTGGGTCAATGTGATGGACGAAAAATATCATGTAACAAGTTATACAAGTTGGGACCAGATGAAGTGTTAAGTCGTTGTGTTATGAAACATGAAAGACCCATGATTTTGGGCAAAGCTCATGAAGATGATGCAGGAGGCCACTACGCAAGAAAGGATATGGCTTAAAATATACTACGAATAAGGTTGTGGTGGCCTACACTCCATAAATATGATAAGGAATATTGTGAATCTAGTGATTTCTATCAAAGAACAGGGAAACCATCTAGGAGGGATGAAATGCCACTAGTACCACAGGTGATATTGCAAGATTTTGAGAAATGGGTTGTTGATATTTTGGGACTAGTCGACACACCTGCAAAATTATCATGACCACATTAGATTATTACTAAGACAAATTATTTGACTAGATGGGCTAAAGCTGAGCCGGTGAAAGACTATACTGCTACGAATTTCTTGTTTCAAATGTAGTTACTAGATTATATTGCCCACGAATTTTGTTGTGTGATCAAGGATCTCATTTTATTAATAATACTATTGAGTAAATTACCCAATAATTCCAAATTTATCATTGGAAGAATACTCCATACCATCCACAAGATAACGGGATTGTCAATTTTTCAACAAAATGTTGGAACATGCTTTGACAAAGGTCTATAACGTGAGCCATGACGATTGAGATCTAAGGATTCCTACAATATTGTGGGCATATAGAAAAACTTGCAAGAAGTTGAGGGGTCAAATAGCCTTCAGGTTGGTATATGGTCAAGAAGTTGTCATGCCAATGGATTATATTGTTCCAAGTTTGAGGGTTACTGCATTCACAAGTATGTCGTACATTGGTTCTGTTGAGGAGAGGTTTCTGTAGGTGCTTCAACTGGAAGAAGATAAATTCATAGTAACATTTCAATAGCAAGTCCAAGAAGATAGAGAGAAGGCATGGAATGATCACAACATTACGATATCTAGTACTCCTATGTGACAATAATTTCTTTAAACATCTTGGTAAGCTAAGAATGCATGGGTTAGGACCCTATGTGATTAACTATGTAATAGAAGGAGCCGTTGTATAATTGCATAAATTGAATGGAGATATCCTAACAGGTTTGGTAAATGGAATCCGACTGAAACCATATGTAATTAGTTAGATGATTGCATGCTCTAGGAATATGTATGTACATAATAAATCCAAATTGTCTTTCCAACAATCAAATTTTTAAGAATTTACGCAACAATATATAACATCGAATGTGATACAAACCATTTAACTGGGATATCACTAACTGTGAGTCAAGATAGATAGTTAGATGTGTAATACCTCTATTGACAACTTTTAACATGAAATCGATCATAGCAATATACTCTGAGATATTATTAGTGTCCAGACCGAGAGACACTCCACCAAACTTCATAAGTTGGTCCATTGGGTCATAAATCTCCCGAGCTATAGAAGCAACATTTTGTGTGTGACAAAAAGCTCTGTTAACATACCTCGAAATCATGTGCATAGGAAATGACATATGTCAAATGAGCACAAAGTGCAATCAACTAACAACTACCGATGTTAGACAAATCATAAAAGTAGAAAGAAATATAACACATTAATTACAAGAGAATTTCCCAAACGCTGAATCTAGGAAAAGTATCTCTTAATATAGAGTTCGTTTCTGGACTCTAGGATGTTTCCATCAAAATAATCTATCTTGTAGGCCCCCTTATTCAGGACTTTGCAATTATATTCGAACCAATCCACATAGAGGTGAAATTCTAAGACTCTCACTCATCATGTTTCTGATCATATACTAATACCAAATCTCCTTCACAGAATATTTGTAAAGAGACTGACTTGTCATATTGGACCTTTATGCATCTTTTGTTCACTTCAATGGACGTAAGAGCATCCCTCCTATGTTATTATAACTGCTCCAGTATAACAAACAATTTTCAAGCTCATTGGTATCTAGAAACAGTTATGCGACTAGTTTCAATGATGGAATTTCACACTCAATAGGAAATATAACCTCTACTTTATGAACAAGCTGGAAAGGACTAAATCCCATCGCAGTCTTGATGGAGGTTCGATAAGCCTAGAGAGAAGAATATAGCATGATGTGCCAATTGGAACTATCCTTATTCATTATCCTCTGCAACATGGTTTTCAAAGACTTGTTAATAGCTTCTACTTGTCCATTTGACTAAGGATAGTATGGTGAAGTAAAATCCTTGTGGAATCCAAGATTCTCGGATAACTCTGTCATCATTTTGTTTTGAAAATGAGAGCCATTATCTGTAAAAATATCCCTAGGGATGCCAAAGCGAGTAATAATATGATTAAACATGAAGTGCGCAACAGTTTCACCATCACAACAGAAATTAGGCATGGGCTCGACCCACGTGATGAAGTAGTCTATGGCCACAATAATGTATTTATGACCACTAGCCAATGTCGAATTGTATGTTTTGTAATCAATCCCCCACTTGGTGAAAGGGATGAAAACGATAATTGGGTAAATAGGAGAAGGATGGGAATGCATATTTTTCATAAATCCTTGACATGGATGACACTTCCTGATGACCTCAATACACTATTTGAAGATTGAAGTTTATAAGTATTCGACATGTAGAATATTTTTGGTTGTAGCAAGCCTGGATAAGTGACCACCACATGCTCCACTATGGAAATCATTCAAAACCTTCTCACCCTCCTCATGAAATAAACAACATCTAAGGAAAGCATATATATACCTCGATGATATAATGTATCACCAATAATGACATAGTTCCCTGACTGGTGACATATCTTGTGTATTTTCTCATGGGTGGACTGAGGTGGGACCCTCTGGGTTTGTATATAGATCAAAATATCACCGTACTTGGGGTCTTCTGAGCCGATGAGAAATATATGTTTGTCTATTAGGGATGAATATTCAATAGATCCATCATCCTCTCAAGGAAACTTCGACATCAATTCAACAAAGGCCAAATATTTCTTTAATTTTGCAGAAGAGAATCCTAAATCAAACACTTGAAGGATGAAAATCCACCTATTATAGTTTCCTTCAATTACTCATTGGGAAAATATATGCTAGAATGGATTGGATTATCTATGACAGTTGCTCACCTAACAATAATAAAATTTTGAATTCATTGTATTGCATTAACAACAACAAGAGAAAGTTTCTCAACATGTGAGTACCTTAACTTAGGACCTACAAGATTCTTTCTTAATTAGTAAATGACATGTTCCTGATAGGAATCATCTTCCTATACTAGGACCATATGTACAGTTGATTCGTACATTGTTATTTATGAAATAAAATATCTATTGAAATCCAAAGGACTCAATAGTGGGGTAGACACCAAGGCCTTTTTTAATGCATGTAATGACCTTTGAGCATAATAATCCCAAATGAATGGGACCCTTTTCCTTAGTAGGGACCCTTTTCCTTAGTAGGCACATGAAACCCTTACTGAGTTCAACATAGTTAGCGACGAATCTACTGAAGAAATTGGCCTTGCCTTGAAGGCTCTGCAGTTTATTCAAATTTTGTGGGAGAGGAAATTGTATTATTTCCTCTTCCTTGAACGGATATACCATTATACCATCTTTAGATACGATAAATCCTAGTAATCAACCCAATTCGACATAAAAGATACATTTATGAGGATTCAACTAAATACAATAATAATGACACCTATTGAAGAATGCCTATAAATGCTTGGGGTGTGTTACACCAAATATCTTCATCATGAGAAATGTATCCTTGACTTGTCCTAATTACTAAAGCACTAATGCTAAACTAACTGAAGGAAGGATTTGGCATGTTTTTTCCCAATGTTGTCACACTAACACATCTTGTATATTGATGGGTCCTTGACGATGCACTTTGTACATTGACAGAGTGCATCGCTGACACTGTTTTCCTTTAATCAACATGTGTCTTCGTGGAGGCTTATCCCAATAAATTAGTGAAGGTAGCAGTCGAACCCCTAACTTCTTGGGATGATCCCTTATTATTCTCCATCAAATACTGAACTCCTTCTATCCTCTTTGGCCTATATATAAAAGCTTCCTCTTCATGGTTAGGAGGAAAAGGAATTAGAGCACCTAAATGCTGGCGAAATTATGCTAGAGTTGAAATCCCTTCATCCATTAGAGGCAAGGTGGGATGTTTGAGCCAAAGATTAATTGGAAAAAATTGCAACGTCAAGGGAATGGTTGTAATATCTTCTTCTCTATATTCATTAATACAACAATATATTCTCTTTCCATAAAGGTTTATTGTGCATAGTATATCTTTAGAACTTGTTTCATTTACCACTTGTTTAGGTTAATCAATATTACATGTTACTTTCGCTTGTGTTTTCCTATTGTTTTCTCTATGTTGTATTGTAGCTAGGCATTGAATATCACGTCAAGCAAGGAGAGACTACTCCACTTACAAGGTGAGTAGCGTGCCCTATTCTTGTACTTTTATTAATCTATGAAAGTGTTTATATTTTTTTGTCCGTTCTTCTAGATCTAAACCATTTAGATGAGATAGCTTTGTCCTTTTCCGCATAGACAAAGTGTCTTGAAACAAAATTGGAGACCATACTAGGGATATTCCATGGTATTTGGATTGTTTAGGTTGTGATTTGTGTTTTCTTGTTTATCCTCCTAAATCCTTTCAATTTGCTTCTTTCTTTTGGATCTGTCCTCATGTGAGTTACTGGGTGATCCAGTCTCTGTTAGGGATCTTTAGCTCGGCCATTTACCTGTTTTTGGTTTGGTATTTTTATTTTTTCGAACTTGTATCTCGCCTGACGCACCTGGGTAGTGTCATACCTCCATCACTATAATTTTGGCACACCATTTCCTAAGGAATATCACGTCACTACACACTTTGTCTGTCTTTAGAAATTGTCACTAACACTCTCTCCATGTGTACAAACTGCGTCACTGAGGTTTTGACACTCTGTTGTATACTTGAAATCTGCGTCACCCTCCAAAGCTTGGCATCTAAGGTTAAGTTTCCCACAAAAATTGGATTCGTTGGTTTTTTGAGATCTGTGTTTCAATTGTCTCAGCCATAGTCTTTGTCAGCATTGGATTTCTTCTTTCCTTGATTTACTTTGATATTTAGAGCTTGATTTGACTTCTTAATGAGTCCTAGGTAGTCAAGCAGTTGCTTCATTGGTATTGCGTAATTCCAATCCCTAACATGTGCAACTATTCTTGTGATTGTTTGAGAACCCTTTGAGAAGCATATGTTGTTGTGGTTTTAGTGCAATTTGGTGTGAATCTTGGGTTGTCATACTTTTTGGGTGATTGATTTCTTAAGAACCACTTTTTGTTTAAATATTGTAGTAGTGAATAATCTATCATATTTTGACTCAAGACAAAGGAAGTCACATCATTCTTAGAATTGTTGAATGCATTATTATTGAAAACAAAACAAAAATCTCTCTTCATCTTGAGTCTGTTGCTTGAGGTTATTGAAAAGAGCATTTGTCCTTTCGATAGTTGTTTGAAAAAAAATGGTTCATATTCATCTCTACAAAAATATTAAGTGAGAATTAGGAATTTTCAAAGCTATTGGAACAAGTAGTGAATGGTCTCATACTTTTTGGATTTCTCTTTACCTCTTATGTTCCTTGGTTTAAAAATAAGAGATATTGCAATTAAAATAAGTTCATCTTTTCATTTTGGCTTGTATATCTAGCTTCTTGGAAAAGGAAAAAAGAAAAATATTTTTCTTTGGTGTTATTTTTGGTGTCATTGTATTTGATTGAAAGAGTATCGCTTGCGTATGTATTTTGGATTTGCTTGAGAAGAAAAGTGAAAGGATAGCATTATAATTTGGGGTAGATTTTGGTTATTTCAAAAAAGGAAGAAAGGTATCTCTCCTTTCCTTATATAGGTTTCATTGAAAAACAAAAGACTTGCATCTCATTTAGCTTATTCATGCATCCACTTAACCGTACAAGATAAAATAAAGTGCTAGTCTAAGTTAAAATATTTAGAAATGCATGTGATATGTTAGAGGTGTGTTCTGACATATTTAAACATAGCAACTATCATTATTTACCTGCATTGCATCCAAGGGGGCTTGCATTTATTCCACGTACTAGTCGGTATATCGAATGGCCTTTCACGTACCTACGGGTATATAGAAAGGTACTTCACGTATTCAATGGTATATAGGAAGGCTCCTGTCGAATTGTTTTGCATTAGAAATCACTACTATGAATTGGATCTCCCACATACCTTTCCTATATTAGGAGACCCCACTAGGATCCTTAAACCATTTGGGTCAACCATTGGTCGTCTTGGCATCGCAATACACCGAGAACAACACTAGGGGAGATAATACGCACACACTTCTAGGTAGTTGGGTAATACGACCAGGGGTATGGTCCTAATCCTCTCTGTTTAGTGCTCTAAAGTATTGGTCCGAGTATTACTATTGGACCCTGCAGTATATCATGAGTTGTCACGTCTTGACACTCCTTTGAGGTTCTGACTCTTCATTCCACCTATCATATAAGTTTGCTTATGGATTTATCTTGAGTAGGATTTGAAGTGTGTATTTCTTTATAAGAATCTTAGGAGGAGACTTTCATCGGTCGTCCTGGATGAAGAACCCTTAAGGAGATCCCGTAGGATACAAAAGTTGCCAGCTGAATATCCCCTCAGTGAGGAAGGAAACATAGGAGTAGATATGGACCAAGACACTACTACTGCTTCACGTGAAGAAGGGATTCCTACCACTGAATCAAGAGGGGAATTTTCTCCTCTTGTAAATCCTCCCATCACTAATCCTATGGGGCCATTGTTGGTGGAACACCCTCCTTTGCATGACACATATTTCCATCACTCGCTTGAATTCACCATGGTGTTGTCGATTGGACATTCACTCGACCTCCAGATGACCCAATAGCAACTGCTTTTGGTCCAGCCGGTTCATTTTGGTGGACCTCCTTATGACACTTTATTTTCGATTTTGGTTCACCACCGACTGTGGAAACACCACCCCCTCCACACCCTATGAGACTTGTCTCGAACATAGATTATTTCATACCACTACAAGAGACCGTGGCTCGCTTACAGACACTTGGAAAATGGATAAGGCGCCAGAGTTTCCCTCCCCAATCCACTTTGGAAGTAGTGAATTCCGAACACCATTCCCTTATGCATTCTTTTACTCTTCCTTCACTAGGAATGTATGTGCCTAATATGACCCCCTACGAACTAGGCCAACCATTTTACCTTCCAAGTGCACATCAAAATCAATTGGTCATTTCTAGACATCTTCTAAACACAAGAACTAGGGGGAAACCTTCAACCACTGTTAACTTCATGACTGGAACACAACCTCCAACACAAAGTCTGATCGGAGACCACCCTCTAGTCCATGGTCAGAATATGGCCACAGGGAAATCTATGGTTAGTGGTCAAAATATAATTACCGAAAAAACTTTAGTTGGTGGAAAAAATATAACTGGGGGGGAACCCATAGTCAGTGGACAAAATATAACTAGGGGGAAACCTCTAGTTAGTGGAAAAATTACAAGTGGAGGACAACCTTAATTTATGGATTATAGTATGATTGGAGGTCCACCTCTAACCATGGGACAACCTTCGTGGGCACATCATGCATGGGGACCATCAGTATGGGCTCAACCCACATGGGGATATACATACATGGGTAACAAAAATATGACAATGATTCAAACCCATCAAATTGCTCCAGGAAATATTTACCCCTAGAATACCTTACCCTGGAAACACAAACACCCCATGGGGTCAACAAACCTTTCCATTGGTTGGACCTCCAACCAGAGGCCCTCCCCCTTCCCCACCACCAGCCCCACCTCTACCTCCACCACTTGTCCCACCTCCCCCCCCACCATCCAGACAACCCCCTCATTCGGGAGGACCCGCTCATGGGGGGGGAGTACCTCCATCTGATCCACTTCCTGATGTTGGAGGACCCCCACCATAGCGCCAACCCTCTATGGGAGGACCTTACGATCTACGGTCCTACTGGTACTCAAATACCTTACCAATATTACTAGTATGCGTAGCCAAACTGACAGTTACCATTTCTGGATACTTTAGATATGCCACAAATGTCATGTTTGACCAATAATCCCATTCAACATGGCATGAATTGACTGCCCATTCCTATGAAATTGTCATCGGACATACCCAAGTTTGACGGAAAACCCAGTGAGGATCCCAAAAAGCACTTAATGGCATATCATTTGTGGTGTTCCTCGAACTCATTAATGGATGATTCTATCCGTTTGAGGCTATTTCAACAAACCCTCACTAGAATAGCCACCAAATGGTACATCGAATTACCATCCGACTCTTTCACTAAATTTCAATCCTTGGCTATGGATTTTCTTACACATTTCCAATTATCAATCCACTATGAAACCGACACGGATTTCTTAACTTATCTTCGATAATCTACCTCCACTCACATTTCTGATCATATTCACAAATTGATGAGATGATGTCGACTCATTAAGGCTCCCATTTTGTATTAATTGGGATGATTGGTTTACCAACTCATTGTTTCCTATCATAGCCAAAGACGTCTCTATGGGAGGGGTAGTTATAGAAAAACAACCTATTGCACGTTCCCAGTACTTATACTTAGTCTACAATCAATCTAAAACTTTATGCAACATAGTTCCTAATGCCCCTCGCTACACACATAACCCCAAAAAACCCACCAAGGGATCACATGCTAATGGCATTATTGGTTCCATTCATACCCAACCTACTACTCAATCGGTTGGATCACCAAGCCACATGGTTTCAACCCCAACCCCGTCACAAGATAGTAATAACACCAACCATTCACCCAGTCATGCTTCCACTGTGGAGGTGAATTAAATCCAATCTTCTTCATCTCATAAATCCAGTGGTAAGAAGAAAAACAAAGGTAAATCCAAGAAATATTCTAACTAGCAAGAACATAAGAGAAATCCAGACCCTGCTGACACCAAACCAAGATGGAAGGCTAAGTATCCATGCTTACTGTATAGTGACGACCACTTCATGAAAGAATGCCCACATCATGAAGAAGTCCAAAAATTCCTCAAAGGAAACCCGTAACCAAGAGTTTTAACATATCCCTTCCCCACAAAATAACAACAATTGGTCACGCAAAAACCCACTCATCCTCAAGGAGAATCATCCATGACTTCTCATGTTCTCATGATGCGTAGTGAAACCATTAAATTATCCACCAGGGCATGCACACATGATTATGTTCCCGATAAGGAATCTAATGGAGGTAATACTGAAAAATCCTCTTCATCTGCATGCACTATCACTCTGTCACAAAGTCCTTTGACCATAGAAAAACATATACCAGATGTATTTTTACGTCCACCCAAAGGCACAATCCGAAAAGCGATTTTCAACCCTAACGCCCGGGCCGCTCAAAACTACAACATTGTGGAAGATCTATCCCTGGAACCATGTTCTATGTTGACCCTTGAAGTCTTACAAAAATTCCCTAATCAGAGTAATACTTTGCTATCTACTATTGGAACAGTGGATCTAGAATAATCCAACACCATCATGTTTAGGTTGGACTACTTTAAGCCGAGGATTTCCCACCAATTGTAATTTCAAATCATTATCAATGTCACTAGGAAAAACATCCATCATACTATCTTAGATTAAGGATCCTGTTGACACAAACCCAGTCAACAGGGGTTCCCAACACTGTCGATGCCCAAACCACCGTGATCTCCCTGAGCACCATCACAAATAGGTTTTACCCTGTCCAGCAACGCCTGCAGAGCAGATGAAGTCTCATCTGAGATGTTCAAGGGAGAGTTGATGGAACCATGTTTCCGTCGAATGAACGATGATGTTGTGCATCAATTGACTAACTTATTGCAGCATTTCATAAATAGATCTAAGCATTCAACTCAAGCATTATTCATCATCGTGATAGCAGTCAATAGGAACAAACCCATTATTGCAATAGATAAAAGAGTAACGCATTAATTGCAACAAGGAAACATCGCATCATTCATATATTCATATCACAAAATGCATTACCACATATAAACAAGAAAGACACAGGGATTCTACTCAAAAAATCTATCACATCATACTATCTTCGGAAAAACCCAGATATAACAAGATATTCAGTCATCCGCTTTAGATCATTACATTCATGTTCTTCATCGAGATAATCTCTTCAAAGATAGATCAATGCCAAGATATGATATCCAATCCTTACAAACCTACATCTATTTATAGGCTTACGCCTTTACATTTGTGGTCCACTTAGGCAACCGCCTAACTACTTCTCAACAAACTTCTACAAAAACTAACCCAAAACCCAACATAATGCAGTCAAATGACCCAAAAACCTCTATAGTGCAATATAAATGACCCAAAATATACATGATGCGGTCCAAATGACCTAAAAATACAAAAATACTTGTTGCCTTGCACGCTACTTTCCTCTTTTCGTGGTACCTTTGGCCTTGCATAGCATCCACAATGCTACGATGTTGACTCGCCAAATTGCATGCCAACAGATCCTCTACTTCTATAGTGTCCTTGTCCTGCTGGACCATCGGCTCTCCTGAATTGAACCATTCCCCTACCACCCTGAAATCATTTGATGGACATGGATTCCAACCACATGGGCTTCTACCATATTTAGTTGTTGAATTGGGATGAAATATTGTTTCCATTAATGTGGAAGTAGTCGCAGCACCATTGGATTACAACTTATTGCTTGGTCGAAATTATTTTTATGCTATGACTGTGGTTGCCTCTTTCGCATTGTGCAATTCCCCCATCCAGGGAAAATTGTCACTATCGACCAACGATATTTTTTACAACAGACATCACAACTCATCCTATGGATAATATCCCTCTTTTAGGAAACTCTTCGCAAATATATGAGAGTGTGGGGGTAGGAATCCTTAAAGACTCATCACTTCATCCCCCATCACATATTTCCACGGTGAATATGATCTCTTCCATGACCCCATCTTCTTATGAATTAATAAATCATTGGATTGTTCCTGATCCTATTGATATCTATTCAATTGGTGCTCAGATGCCTCTCAGACCAAGTGAGGCTACTTATGATGCCATCCAATCAACGTCTAATTCACTTGATGACCATCACCTGGTGGCATCTAACCCATGCTCTATACCATCATGGTTTAACTCATCCTTGCCATCGATGGATCATATTCTTCAGAAATCCCCCTCTGATGAATCCATGATGGATATTATGAGCTTCGATGAGCTTCCATGGGAATACCATCATCATCGATCGTCATTCCTCCCTCCTTTAGACATGGCAGAGAATGTAATTCTAACCATTTTTTTACCGAATGTCACTTCTAACCCTCAATATCTTGTTCTTACCTAAGATATGGTAACCAAAGGGAATATGGAAAACATTACACCTACTATTACCATCGACATCTCAGTAAAACCCGACGTCGTGAAGCATATCCATATTGTCCAAACTTGTTCTTCTGAATAAATCAAGACTTATATGGCATTGTTTAAACAATTTTGTGACGTATTTTCATGGAGCTATGCAGAAATTCCTAGGATTGATCCTGTAAAAGTGGTCCATGAGATCAAAACTTATCCCAATGCAAAACCTATCCAACAAAAACTTCGTCCAGTACACCCTCAAAAGACCACGGCAATTAAGGCGGAAATTGAAAATTTGTTGAGAGATGGTTTCATTTATCATGTCCCCTTCACAGATTGGGTCTCTAATATCATTCCTGTCAACAAAAAAAAGGAACCATCAGAGCTTGTGTTGATTATAGGGATCTAAATAAGGCTTGTTCCAAGGACAATTACCCTTCCCCATTTATCGACTAAAGTATTGATAATTGTGTTGGTAGTGTCATCTTCTCATTCACGGATGTATTTTCTGGCTATATTCATATTTAGATCCACCCAACAGATCAACACAAGACTACATTCATCTTCCCATGGGGTACATTTGCATACTGCAAATTACGTTTTGGCCTAAAAAATGTTGGTTCCCCTTTCCAACAGGCCATGTCGTATGCCTTTCATGATATTAAGGATTTTGTGGATCCATATATCGATGATCTTCCATCTCATTCCAATTATATTGAATTTCACCTTGATCATATGACGGTCATTTTCCTTAGATGTCGACGTTATAACATCCTCCTAAATCCTCACAAATGCATATTTTGCGTGGAGTCCGGATGTCTCCTTGGCTTCATCATATCAAAATATGGGATCTGCATCGATCCCCTCAAGGTAGAGGCCATCTTATCCCTTCCCCCCACCCACGGATATCACTGAACTTAAAAGTTTGCAAGGGAAGGAAAACTACTTGTGTTGTTTCATGTGTAAATATGCAGAGAAAACACAGGGTTATATGCGATTGTTAAAAAAGGGTGTCTTATTTATCTGGGATGATTATTCCCAAAGGTCCTTTGACAATCTCAAGCATGGCATTACTCATGCACCCATGTTACAACCACCTGATTACACCAAGGATTATATCATTTATCTTGCTGCCTCTACCTTGACTATTGGTATGGTTTTAGTGCAGGAGGATAGCAACGCGCAAGAACATGTCATTTACTACCTTAGCAAGGGTCTTAACAACTCTAAAATGTGTTATTCACATGTCGTGAAGTTGGCTCCGGAAGCTATCATTGTTGTCCAGAAGTTTTATCATTACATTATGCTCCGTAATACTACTATAATTGCCGATTCCAACCCTATGTGCCACGTCTTAACTCGTTAAGTACTAGGGGGGGGATATTTGCTTTGGATCGTGATTCTTCAAGAATTCGATCTATAGTTTGAAAAGGAAAAAGAAAAAAATTCATTAGTGTTCGCGAAGATAATTTGCGATCTGCCCCATATTGATCAAGACTCTGAGCCCATTGAATCTCTTCCTGATGAGTCATTGGTCCTGATCAGTACTTTCGATCCATGTTACAGATATATCACCTTGTATCTCCAAACACAATGCTTCGGGCCTCACCTATCCCGCTATGAATGCCATCATATCTGCCATCATGCAAAATATTATATAATCATCAATGACACCCTATATCGTCGAGGCATTGATTCAATCTTACGATGATGTTTGACTCACAAGGAGGCCAAGCATGTCTTGAATGATTTCCACTCGGGGGCATGTGGCGGTCACCTCTCTGGGATGGTTACATCCTAGAATATTGTTAGGAACCCATGTCTTTACTTTGTTAGTATATTGTTGTTGGATGCATATGCTTTGTAAGTCGTCCCGTAGTATTTGTTGATGCATAGTTTATATTAGCCCATAGTATTGACCCATAGTATTGGATGCATATGCTTTGTAAGTCGTCCCATAGTATTATATGTCCCATGGTTTTGACTCATAGTATTGGCGCCTAGACTTAGCCCATGGTTTGTATTGAAACATAGTATTGACCCATGCTATTGGCGCCTATACTTAGTATATAAGTGTGTGTTGAGACCTATGAAGGCACCATGAAGTTAATTGTATTGAGCTTTCTCAAAGGAGGTTGCCCACTCGAAGTGGCCCATGATCAATATAAAAGTTATTCTGAGTTCTATTATTTATGATATCTCGTGTATTTGCATTAATTAATTATTGCAGGTTCATCACATTTGGTATCAGAGCACTTTCTTGGGCTCGTTGGGTGGAATTTCTGCCAAATTTTTTTTCGCATCTATTGCAGGTTTGGATTTGGGAATAATACCTATCCGCTTAACTGTGGGAAGTACTTGGGCATAAGCCTTAAAAATCATTGTGAGGAGTACCACAGGAACCCCAAAGTAGCTGGCCCATTGAGAGGACCTGCCAGCGAAAACGGCAACGACCCCTACCTGATTGACTAGTTCCCACTCGTGAGGTAAACCAAGAGTTGTCGTTTGTGGCAAAGCGGTTATCAATTTTACCTGAGCCATGGAGTGAGGGGTACTGCCCCAATATGCAAGCCATCAGACAGCATTGGTGGCCGAGTGAAACACTTGAACTGTTAGGAAGTCGTACATACCTGGGGTCCATATCTATTTTCAGTTGAATTGTTGCCCATCACTTCTGCTCTAGATCCAGCCGTTTCAAATCTATTCTGAAAGTCGTTCTAGATCTAGTCACCGTTGCAGATCCAGCCGTTTTCGATCCCTTCCACCTCATTGCAGATCCATCTGTTGCGGATCCCTTCTGTGCCGCTGTTGCCGATCCATTTCTGAAAAATATATATATATATATATATTCTATTTTTTCGGCCACATCTCCCTTGTTTCAACTCTGTTTTCCCTTAAACTTCATTGACATCCCTGCAATCCCATTCTGCATATTTCATTCTTGAAGAACCTATCCCAAATTCCACTTCCCAAGACCAAAAATCCCACATTTGTCTATTTTTAGGGTTTGCCATAACTTCTTCAATTTCCACCCGATTTCCTTCAAATTTTACCATAGAGTTCCCGCTTCTGAAATCCACATTTTTTGCTTCCCTGTCCCTCAAAAAGTGTCGAAAACCTAGTCAAACCCCAATTACCCCTTCGATTTTTTCCCAAATCCAAATTTACCCTTACTAAATAAGCGTGTGTTTGTGTTTTTCTATCCATTCCCCCCCACCCCACAAAAAAAAAATACTGGTTATGGTTGTCACTCGCAAAGGAGCAAACACCATGGAGGAAGCACTTGCAGCCATCCAAACCAAACTCAAATATCTAGATGAAAAATTTCTCAGCCTCCATCTTCAGCATTCAGCAATGAACAATAACTAATAGCCAGAATCTTTTGCAGCCACCGGGTTCTCTTCTTCCAGCAATTTTTGTGGGCCAAAGCTTGATTTTCCTCGCTTCAATGGTACTAATCCGACTAGATGGATATACCGAGAAGAACAATATTTCAGTCTGCATAATAATTTTGATGTTCAGAAAGTTCCACTTGCATCCTTTCATTTGGAACAGGAAGCCCTTCAATGGTACCGTTGGTACATCAAAGCTCATCCCGAGCCAAACTGGACAGATTTTTGCCAACTCCTTTTGCCATGATTTGGTCCTAGTGCTTTTGACGACTTCACAGGAGCACTCACTAAACTTCACCAAACTTGCACAGTGAGAGAGTATCAGACAGAATTTGAGAAACTAACCAATCACACAGAAGGATTGTCTGATGGATTCTACAGGAGTTGTTTTATCAGTGGTCTCAAGGATGAAATCCTCTTAGAGGTCAAAATGTTTTGTCCCAACACAATGATGGAAGTCCTAGGGTTGGCTAAGCTGGCCGAGGACAAGATCACAGCTCAAAAGCACTCCAAACCCACCTTTGTTCCCTTCATAAATATGGGTTCCCAATGACCTCCCATCATGCCTGCTCCTCAACCAACTCCTATCAAGCAATTGTCTGAAACAGAGATGCAGGCACGTCAAGAACAAGGGATTTGTTATAATTGTGATGAGAAATTCACTCAAGGACATAGATGTGTTCAACAAAAGCTCTATCTCTTGGATGTGGATTCTCCGCCTGCCTCAGAACTTGATGAAGAAGCTCCAAATACAGTAGATGATCAGGTCGACATTCAACACCCACCTGTTGACACCTCATCTCAGGATGACCCACCCGAGATCTCTCTCCATGCTGTAACCGGCGTCACCACCCCACAAACAATGCGAGTTAGGGGATACTTCAAGAAGCTCCCTCTTACCATACTCATTGATTTTGGTAGCACTCATAACTTCATTGATCCTTGGATTGCCAAACAGGCTGATTGTTTTGTCCATCCTTGCTCCAACTTTGAAGTCATGGTTGCCAATGGGGGCACCTTACCTTGCAAGGGGAAGTGTCACAATGTGTGTATCTCTATGGAAGATTATAACCTGCGCTCTCACATGTTTTCCTTGTCCTTAGGCAGATGTGATGTGGTTTTGGGCGTTCAATGGTTATGCACACTTGGCCCCATCTTATGGGATTTTGCTGAACTTTGGATGTAGTTTTCAGTCAATGGGGCACAACACAAATTTATGGGCTTACAAATTGGGTCTCTCTGCATCATCAGTTCACATCGCCTGGAAAAAATACTTAAGAAGAATTCACATGGTGTCATCGCTCAGCTCCATTCCATTCAGATGCACCCGTCAACAGTCTCCACTACTTCCTTGGATAGATATGCAGGTGTCTTTACTGAGCCAATGAGCTTGTTGCCTTCAAGAGACCTTTCCGGTAATAATTTAGCCGCATCTACCTCTCAGCAAGAAATGATGACTATTTTGCATACAATACAGAAGTGGCAACCATCCCTATTGGGGAATTATTTCTGCATCAAGACTGATCTCTAGAGTCTGGAAACTTTCCTGAAACAACGGGTCTCCTCTCCAACACACCTGAAATGGGTTATCCAACTCATGGGTTATGACTATGCGACCACTTACCAGAAGGGTAAGGACAATATGGTGGAAGATGCTCCTCCTCGCACATTTGATGACCCAGTTTCTCTTACAGCTATTTCTCTGCTTGTTCCAAATTGGTTGCAATCTGTTCAACGGGGCTATCTCTTCTATGAACTCCATGCTTCTTCATCAGTAGGGCACTCCGGGTTCCTCACAACGTATGACCAGGAACAATGTAACTTCTTTTCACAGGGACTCAAAAGGACAATTCAACGGATCGTGGTTGACTGTGATACTTTCTAGGTCAACAAGGGTGAAACGACCCTCCTTTCGGGACTACTCAAACCCTTGCCCATCCCTCCATAGATTTGGACAACTATTTTTATGGATTTCCTAGAAGTGCTCCAGTGGTATAGTACCACATCTCAAAGGACACCATATGAAGTAGTCTCTGGACAGGCACCACCAGTTCTTCTTCCATACACCTTCAGCAGCTCCCCAGTTCAGGAAATTGACTCAATTCTTTGAAACCGTGATCAGCTTCTTCTCATTTTGCAGGACAATTTTCACATGGCAAGAATTCGACTGAAACAACAAACCGATCAGCACCGTTATGAGAACACTTTTCCCATCACTGATATGGTTCTTCTTCGTCTACAGCCTTCCATGCAATCCTCCTTGAAACTCCAAAGGTGCCAGTGGCTCGGAGTGCAACCCGAGGATGCTACAGGGGACCCACTCCTTCAGATTCTGCATCAATTTCCACATCTAAAGCTTTGAGGACAAAGATTTTTCTAAGGGAGAGGGGATGTTAGGAACCCATGTCTTTACTTTGTTAGTACATTGTTGCTGGATGCATATGCTTTGTAAGTCGTCCCGTAGTATTTGTTGATGCATAGTTTATATTAGCCGATAGTATTGACCCATAGTATTGGACGCATATGCTTTGTAAGTCGTCCCATAGTATTATATGTCCCATGGTTTTGACTCATAGTATTGGCAACTAGACTTAGCCCATGGTTTGTATTGACACATAGTATTGACCCATGGTATTGGCACTTAGACTTAGTATATAAGTGTGTGTTGAGGCCTATGAAGGAACCATGAAGTTAATTGTATTGAGCTTGCTCAAAGGAGGTTGCCCCCTCGAAGTGGCCCGTGATCAATATAAAAGTGATTCTGAGTTCTATTATTTCTGATATCTCATGTATTTGCATTAATTAATTATTGCAGGTTCATCACAAATATTTTACTCGCTGGATACTACTGGAAATCTGTATTCAAAGATTGTATGGAAGCTGTTAAGAAGTGTCCTCACTGCCATTTTTTTCATTCCAAAAGGCGCACTCATTCTGCCCCTTTACATCCAGTTATTTTTGTCAGTCCCTTTGAAAAATGGGGCATAGATTTCATTCATATTAAGCCTATCTCGACTAGGGGCATGGATATGCGATTGTAGTTGTTGAATATTTCACTAAATGGGCCAAGGCTATGCCTACATATAATGAAGATGGAAAAACCGCCGCACTCTTCATGTTCAATCATGTTATTTCTAGGTTTGGGGTTCCATGAGCCATTGTCACAGACCATGGCTCACATTTACAAAACCAAATGGTAACTGAACTAAGTGCCAAATTGGGATTTCTCCATGAACACTCAACACACTACCATCCCCAAGCGAATGGTCAAGTAGAGGTCGTTAATAAGGTCTTGAAAACCATTATACAATGTTTGGCAGGGACCCATATATCAAATTGGAACTTAATTCTCTTTTCATCCCTTTGCGCATATAGAACCTCCATCAAGACTGCTACCGGGTTCATTCCTTTTCAATTGTTATATGGACTGGAGGCAGTATTTCTTATTGAGTGCGAGATTCCATCTTTGAAGCTAGTTGTTGAACTCCTACCAAACACTCCTGCTAAGGAAGACCGATTCTTTCTTATACTTAGCCACAATCTATGAGACTCGTCGCGATGTTGCTCTGGCCAATGAAGCGCACAATAAACACATCAAATCCTAGTATGATAAATCTGTAAAACCCCACAAATTTAGCAAGGGTGATTTGGTTTTGACATATGACCAAAAACATTATAAACTAGGGGCAGGTAAACTTGAGTCCATGTGGCATGGGCCATACATTATAAAGTGTGTTTTGGAAAAATGAGCTTATGATTTGGTTGATTACAAAGGAATACCCTTAGGGGACCCTGGAAATGGGTTCTTCCTAAAACAATACTATGCTTAGGTCATCCTACGTCAGTACTCTGTATATATTGTATATAACATGTCTTTTGATTTGGTGTGACACTTTCCTTTTGGTGTGTTAGGGTCTCATTCCAATTATAATTGCTTATATCATGTTCTCCCTAGATGTACATATGGAAACCTGTTATGGATTCATGGATGCCACTAGTCGGCACACCCGAAACCTCGCTTTGGCAGCCTTGATACTTTATTTCCCTATTGATGAATTGATAAGTTTAGGTGGATTTTTCTTAGGTTATGCAACTAATAATATTGTTGAATACCATGCAATGATTGGATTATTAACTAACACTTCCTCCCATGGATTGATCCATATTGTTGTTCACCTAGAATCCTAGCTTATAGTATTTCACTTGAACCAAATCTATGCCATATGTGACCCTACATTACTTCACTTGTTTTGGGGAGTATGTCTCTTGGAAATATATTTTGATTTTGTTCAATACCAACATATTCGGAGGTGTATGAACATGATTTCATATTCATTAGCGATATTTATATTAGATTGGCACATTCCACATTTTTAAGCATTTCATTAAAAATCTATAAGTAGCACAACATGTAAATTATCCATCAATACATAAGCTTGACATACATGAGACCCGCATTCATCATAAAGACACATTGTATAAATCACTAGGTAATGTTTTATATTAACCCTGGTAAAAGTTTTACAAAAAGCACTGATACAAGAAATCTGAAGCTCGTAGCTTTCAATATATCATCATGAAAAACTCTGAATCTCCTGACTTTCAAGTACATCACATCATATACATGTTATCACTAGTGGTGCTCATGGTAACATATGATGGCCCTTGCCACCCTGTGGAGTAGCTGACCAAAACGACCGGAAAACCCAGTTATCCTGCGCTGATAATTTTGTGGAAAGTCATCTATCGAGATATCAGGAATGTCTACGATCATTTGTTGGAGGTTTTCCTGGATCTCTTCAAGCTCCTCTACAACCTCTTGGTTAACTGATTCTATATCCCTGAGTACTCCTCACGTTTCAATAGGTGAAGATCCAGATGGTCTCGAAGGCCCAATATCTGTGTAGCAAGGTATAAAATATCAATACTGCAAAAAATGAAAAATCATGAAATGCATAAAAAATTAAAAAACAAAATATTTTTCGTCTCACCTAGTTAACCCCAGTGCTCTCCCATTGGAAGCACTAATTTTGGATCCCCTTAGAAATATGCTCCTTCATATGCATAGTATTCTACCATAAGTAGCTGACTATGTAACCATCTCAAGGAGGTATACCCATACGTGATCATAAGCCCACTACCACCATTTCGAACCATCACCTCAACCCATCTCAACATGCGTGGATCTCATGTTTAGAGGTCACTAAAATCTACCCATGGACAAAGAAGGGGGACCCTCTCTAGGAATAAGGAGACCATAATCGATCCATATCCAAACTGTTTGAGTTCCCCTCTTCTGCATTTTTTTAGTTTTTTCTTTCAGGTTTGCTAGGATCCCCTCACACTAGTTGAATACTGTAGTGCTATCCATGCACTCTATGGCATAAATCATGTGAACTCTTGTAGCTTGATGCGGATCCCTGCTACCCGTTACTCTCTCAATGGTGAATAGAACAATCCTTAAAGGACGATCTTGCACATTCTTAATGGAAATACTCCCACCTAACATCTGGGTCCCAGGAGTGCAAAACTGTGCAATCAAATCCTTAGTAGTTCTATCACCACCATTTTGATTAGTGAATTCTACATGTACATCAATTTAAAGAGCATTAAAAACATTTCATGGCAATAAAACTTAATTTTTTGCTTGAATTTTAAGTTTTTTGGGTCGCTCTTCCGTCGACTCACCTCGTCTTTAGAAACAGAGCGTCAACAATGCACTTCCTCCATTCAGGATGTGCATCACTGTTGAATGATGCAATTTTCGAAAGGGAGAAGTGCGTCACCCAGGGCACACACTTTATCCCTGTGAAGCGACCCTTAAAACCACCTAAATGTGCATAAAAATGAAATATTCAACCATGAAATTGAAGAGTAGAAGGTGTGTGATTACCTGGACTTGATGGAATGAATATTGGATGCCCAACACTCCCACAATCTACACAACAAGTTTGGTCTCAAAAGGGATTTTCACTCACTCCCAACTTGGTAAAAAAACAATGGTAAAAAAAATTCACTTTTTACCCTTTTTATCATTTGAAGTTGAATATTCCAATTTTTATTTTTATTATTCCAAGTGGTTTTTTACTAAGTTGATTATATTTTTATGTTTTAAAGCCACATAATGGTTCTAAAACTTGTTGCGAAGCTTTCAGGTTGATTTTAATAACATTTGGTTATGATGGAGATCATTTTCGACTTTTTCATGCTCCTTATCTAATATGAAAAAGCTTCCGAGTACTTTTTGATACCATTATCGTGCTCACTAAAATTAAGTATGAAATGTGGTGAGCTTGGCCTTTGTTCTTTCTTGTGCTCGTAAATACAAGAGAATAAGTTACCAATTATACTTTTATTTATTTTTTGGGCTCGTAAAACTGTTATGAAAAAGGAACCCCCTTGGATTTTCCTTTAAGCACTTTTCAGACTCCCAAAAAATTAAAAGATTTCCAAGCGAACTTGTCTCTTTCACGCTTGTAAAAGGATGTGAAAGGTCATCTATGCAGTGATAGTTTACCCATTTTTCGTGTCATGTAGACTAAATTTATGAAAAAATTCATTTTGGAGTTTCGTTTAGTTTTTCTAGACTCGTTAAATATGAAAAATCGTCAAGTTATCCTTCTCTGGACTCATAAAACCATACATTGAAGGGCCCTTTTAGGAACGAGCCTCTCCTTCCTCAGGTTCGTAAAACGTATGAGGTTGGAATCATCCCAAAGATGAGCTACAACGTGCATTTGTTACCCTCTTCCAACTCATTGCGCCGAGAGGCGCTCTATAGCCCATTATGGGGGAGATCTTGTAACGCATGTAACATGTAACGTTTGTTGAAAGTAATAAAATGTAAAAAGTAATACTATGAGGGAGATATTGTAATGGATGTAACATGTAACATTTTTGAAAGTAATAAAATGTAAAAAGCAATAGTATGAGGGAGATCTTGTAACGGATGTAACATGTAACGTTTGTCGAAAGTCATAAAATGTAAAAAGTAATAGTATGAGGGAGATCTTGTAATGGATGTAATAGGCAACGTTTTCGAAAGTAATAAAATGTAAAAAGTAATAGTATGAGGAAGATCTTGTAACGGATGTAACATGTAACGTTTTCGAAAGTAATAAAATGTAAAAAGTAATACTATGAGGGAGATCTTGTAACGCATGTAACATGTAACGTTTGGAGAAAGTAATAAAATATAATAATAAACTTAATATATATTATGTCGGCCATTAATAAAAGTAATAGTATGAGGGAGATCTTGTAACGGATGTAACATGTAGCGTTTTCGAAAGTAATAAAATGTAAAAAGTAATTCTATGAGGGATATCTTGTAACGCATGTAACATGTAACATTTTGTAATGTCCCCATTCAAATAAATGCATAGTAAGACAATCCCATCAATCCTACTAGTTTCCTAGGTTGGATGGGCACATTTGCGATGGTAATAAGGAAACTAATAAATGATATTTAGACATTAGAAGGGTTCAAGCATTTAATAAATATGATGAATAAATAAATTCAAGAGAAATTCTAGGTGGCAAGTGGTTTTGGAGACATATGGAGGTGGTGGGACCCACACTAGCTTGATTTTTCAATGACACATGGCAGCTCTCTCTTGCCAATTCAAATTCATGGGAAGGTGAACACTCTTGGGTGAGTTGGTAAGTCATAACACATGGCATTGAGCATATTAGGTCGAAATGGGAAGGAATAGTAACCTCCATGGGAGAGGAAGAGTCAAATTGGAGACTAGTGGACACATGGGCTAGATTCCCTAGTTTTATGACAACAATAATGAAGCATCTATGACATTTTATGACAAAATTCAGACCTGACTTCTTACACCTGACTATTATGACATGTAAGCCCCAAAAATAGGCTCAAGAAGGCGCTCATGGAGTTGGAGGAATCTAAAGAGACTCAAATTCGAATTTGGGAGAAGATGGAAGGTTGGAACTAAGAGACAAGTGGCAGATGAGGAATATTTTCTAAATGGAAAATTATTGAATCTATTGAGAGGATTTCGACCCCTTGAAGGCTAATGTTGGTTATAAAATGTAGAAATCAAGTATGAGAATGGATTTTGATGATTTGAGAAAAATTGCATTTGTGAAGAGAGAGCTAGTGGATGACTAGTTTCTTGCCTTAGCCAATTTCGAGGGTGAAAGATTCCCATCCAAGTTGGTGTTTGGAGAGTCCACTCAGGTCTTTCATGGTGATTTAATGGAGTTTGTATTTGCAGGTAGCAGCTACAGGAATTTTCATGGTTTGGTTTAGTGCAGCACTTTCTCTCCATCGTTTCCAGTTTTGAACGCATATTCGTGCTCCTTGAGGGAGGGCGTTTTTGGTGAGCACTTGTGCTTCTTGAGAGAGATTCTCATTACATATTTATGATTTTAATAGATTCATATCCTCTGTTATTCATATTCAAAAAGTCTCAGGTCGAAATACCCACTGGTTGTATGCAAAACTATTGATTAATGAGCAAACAATGTCCATTTCCCCAATGCATTGATGTATGACACTATAATGTTGATTATTTCGAATGGATGGATGATTATCTAATATATTTGTGATAAATATACTGCCATGGATGTCTTCTACAAGTTTCATGTACTGTACTTGAGCATTTGAAGCATTTTTACTCAGTTTAGTTGTATTGGGAGGTGAAATAGTGCCATTTCCCCAAGGGTCGAATTGGGGGGTTTTGCTGTTGAATGTGAGAGAGTTAGAACAGTATTAAAAATCAATTAATGGTGCATATGAGACCTTAATCACATACTTAACACATTATATACCTCTGTTCATAAATTTGTGGGAGTTTGGAGGCATTTGGAAGGCCATTTGTAGTGTTACCTGAGGGGGATTTGATGCACAAATTACTAGTCAAAATTACATATATTGATTAGAATACAAATCAAGTTTGCAGCAGTATTTGGAGGGCCATAAAATATCCCTGAACCTTATATTCAATTCTAAATACCATTCATACACTCCTACAGAATATTTGGGAGCATTTGGGTTGATTTGGAGGTCAAAACAGTAAAACTAGTCAAAGATCGAAATTGGGAAAAAAAGTGGAAAATTGGGCATTTTAATAAAATTTGAAAAAGGGATATTACAAGTGGTATCAGAGCATGGTCTTGGAACCTGATGGTATTAACAAGAATCCAAACAAATAAAACACCACCCTTTGAATCAGTAGTTGAAGAAGTTTTGGTTGAAGAAGAGATAGTAGCAGAAAAAGAGTTTTTTTCTAAAATAATGGGTAGAGAGGAGGAGGAAAAATTAAGACATAAGGAGGAATTTATTGAAGACTTAAAGCCATGTTTTGAAGGACTTACCATGGTTATGATAGATATGAATAAACAAATGATGAAAGGTTTCGAATTGTTGGGTAGCCAACTTTCAGGCAAAGGGATGATAGGAGATAATAATGGTTCACACTCAGGGGAAAAGATGAAAGGGAATGAGCATATTTTCTCAAGTACAGGACCTCATAATAGACTTGATGAATTTCAAAGCACACAAAGGCATACTGCACCTAAATTTATCACACCCAAAGAAGATCCCAATCTTGAATTGGATTACAAGAAACTAGCAAATGATTGGAATGATTTGAATGAAGAGTGTAAAAGAGGTGTACCACTCAGTGACTACATTGATGCTATGCAAAAGATTAAAATGAAGGGAGACAATAGGAGTCCATTCCATAACAAAGAATTGAATAGTGCTATTGGAAAAATGTCACTTCCTACTTTTGATGGTTCTTCTCAAAATTCTGCTAACACTTGGGTGCAAAAATTGGATGTATATTTTCAGCTGAATCCTATGTTGGAAGAGGATGCATTAAAAATGGCCATTTTGCATTTGGAAGGAGATGCCAATGAATGGTGGTTTCATGGGATGAAAACCTTGGGTCATAATCAAGTTAAAACATATGGAGAATTTGTTGACAGGGTACTAGAAAGATTTGAACAAAAAGATCCAGAATTGCCTTTAAAAGAACTAGCTCAATTGAAGCAAACTGGGTCCCCTACCGAATATATGTTGGACTTTCAAAAATTATCAGTCAAGGTGGCTGATGTATCTATGGGAAGATTAGTATTGCTGTTCACTGAAGGTTTGTATTAACCCTTAAGAGGTTTGGTCAAATCCCACAAGCCAACTACATTAAAAGATGCAATGAGCTTGACTAGGGATCTCCAAAATGTGCTTCCTAGAACGAGATTTCCTCCTAAGCCTAGCTATAAATTTGAAAAGAAACCTTGGCAAAGGGATGGATATGATAAGAAACCTTGGCAAAGAGAGTCATTTGAGAGGCATAAAAAAGAGGGACTAAACAGGGATGAACTTAGAAAAAAGAAACTATGCTTCACATGCTTCCAACCATGGACACCGGGGCACAAATGTACCAAAGGAAAGGCTCAATACATAGAAGTATTTTCTGATAATGAGGGGTATGATGGGAGCATGGATGAAGATGGACATATTTCAGATCAAGAAGAGGCATATGAGACAGCAGTAGAAGAGGAAAGACAAGAAGAAAATCAGCCTTCACCAGACAAAGCAAGAATGGCAGTGCTTTCAGCAGTACCTCGCTATCATACTATTTGATGGCTTCACAGTTGTCATTCCCGGTCACAACACAATGCAATGCAAAACATGGGTTCCAAAGCTGCAAGTCACCGTAGGTAGCTATACTTTTGTTGATAGTTTTTATGTGGTTGATGTTGCTGATACTAATGTGGTTTTGGGAGTGCAATGGTTGTATTCAATAGGAGAGCATACAGTAAATTATCAAATTCCCGAAATGAAATTCCAAGATTCAAAAGGAGTACAAAGAGTTGTGAGAGGGCAACACACTTATCCAAATCAAGTAGTGACTTGCAATAGCATGAGATCTATATTGAGGCATGGGGATATAGAATGGGCTGCTGAATGTCATATTACATCTCCCAAGCCAACTATAAATATTGTCAAACACCCAAAGGAGATAGAGAAACTTTTGCAAAAATATGAAAAGGTTTTTAGAGACCTTCCACATGGTAGGCCACCAGATAGGGGGGTTGAGCACAGTATTATTTTGGAGGAGGGTACTTCACCCATTCAGATACCACCTTATAGACATCCTAAAAGGTTTAGATATGAGATTGAAAAAGCTATCCAAGAACTCCTAGAGTTGGGGCTCATTAGGCCAAGCTCTAGCCCTTATGCTTCTTCAGTAGTGCTAGTGAAGAAAAAAGATGGAACATTGAGAATGTGCATAGATTTTAGAGCCTTGAACAAAAAGACTATCAAGAATAGGTATCCTATTCCTAGGATTTATGAGCTCATGGATGAGCTACATGGGGCCAAATACTTCTCAAAAATTGACCTTAGATCAGGGTATCACCAAATTCGAATGAAAGATGAAGATGTGCAAAAGACCGCTTTTCGATGTCATTTTGGCCACTTTGAATTTCTTGTCATGCCTTTTGGGTTAACTAATGCTCCAGCCACCTTTCAAGCATGTATGAATAGGATATTTTGCAAGCAACTAAGAAGGTTTGTTTTGGTTTTCTTTGATGATATTCTCATTTACAGTAAAACATGGGAAGAGCATTTGCAACAGTTAGAGATTGTGTTGAAAATCTTGCAAGAAGAGTCCTTATTTGCTAAATTATCAAAATGTGAGTTTGGGATGAAAGAACTACTATATCTTGGGCACATTATTGGGCAAGAAGGAGTGAAGGTACACATGGAAAAAATCAGGGCTATCTTGGAATGGCCATCACCAAAAAATATTACCAAATTGAGAGGCTTTATTGGCATATGCACCTACTACAGAAAATTTGTGAAAGGGTTCTCCAAGTTGACTTCTCCACTCACTGATTTGACTAAGAAGGATGCTTTCAAGTGGGATGAAGAGGTTGAAAAAGCATTCCAAAAAATGAAAGAGGTAATGAGTAGTTGTCCCATACTTGCACTTCCTGATTTAACTAAACCTTTTGTTGTGGAATGTGATGCTTCAGGTGGAGTAATAGGGGTTGTTTTAAAGCAAGGCCAACACCCCATAGCCTTTGAGAGCAGAAAGTTGCAGCCTCATGAAAAAATTTACTCCATCTATGATAAAGAAATGCTGGCCATTATGCATGCATTGGCCAAATTCAGACAATACTTGGTGGGCAACAAGTTTGTGGTGAAAACCGACCATAATAGTCTAAGACACTTTCTCACCCAAAAAGATCTAAATGAAAGGCAACAAAAGTGGGTAAGAAAGATTCAAGCTTATGATTTTGATATTGAATATGTCAAAGGAAAGAATAATATAGTAGCAGATGCTTTGTCAAGAAGGCCTTCCTTTTCTCTCATGGATATTGCCAAGGATTGGAAAAACATGCTACTAGTTGAATATGCCAAAGACAAATTTGCTTGTGATGTGTTGGATGGAATCAAAGGGGATGATAATTATAGGATTTTGAATGGGCTGATATATTATAAGGGAAGAATTTATTTAGTTCATAACTCCAAGCTCAAGTACCGAATTTTGCAAGAAGCACATGATTCCCCACTAGCGGGCCATCCGGGGATCTTCAAAACTTATAGACAGTTGAGGCAAAGATTTTTTTGGAAGGGGCTGAAGGAAGATGTTCAGAAGTATGTGAATGAATGTAAAGCATGTCAACAAAACAAATCAGAACTTACATGTCTAGCCGGCCTATTACAACCATTGCCCATTCCGAAGCAAAAATGGGACAGTATTTCCATGGATTTCATCACCGGATTGCCTAAATCCTTAGGTAAGGATTGCATCTATGTGGTAATTGATAGGTTGAAAAAATTTGCTCATTTATTTGCTGTTACGTCATCTTTTAGTGCTGCACAAGTGGCTGATATTTTTTTCAAAGAAATCTTCAGATTGCATGGGCTCCCCAAGAGCATTGTCAGTGATAGAGATAGTAGATTCATGGGTGCTTTTTGGCAAGAACTTTTTAGATTGGTAGGCACTCAATTGACTCAAAGTACCAGCTATCATCCACAAACTGATGGACAAATAGAGAGGGTAAACCAATGGTTGGAAGGATACCTAAGAAACTATGTGGGAGGGCAGCAAAAAGCATGGGCAAAATGGCTACACTTGGGTGAGTTTTGCTACAACACCACTTATCATATGTCAATAGGAATGTCTAATTTCAAAGCATTATATGGTTATGATGCAATTACATTTGCTGACATTATATTTGGTGATAGTAGAGCCCCAAAGGCTAAAGATTGGGTGGAAGAGAGCCAAGAAATTTTAAAGCTCTTGAAAGACAATTTGCAGGTTGCTCAAAATCAGCAAAAACAATATGCTGATAGACATAGAGAAGAGAGAACCTTTAAAGTCAATGATTTAGTATATTTAAGGTTGCATCCCTATAAACAAACATCTCAAAAAGAATAGAGCAGAAAAATTAAAACCAAGGTACTATGGGCCATACAAGGTAGTGCAGAAGGTTGGAGAAGTAGCAAATGAACTAGAACTTCCGGAAGGGAGTAAAATCCACAATGTATTTCATGTTTCTTGTCTTAAGAAAGCTCTTGGTCAGAAAATCATCACTTCAGAAATACTTCCTCCTTTGGATGATGAAGGTCATCTCACACTTGTTCCGAAAAATATTTTGAAGACACGGGAAAGAAGGTTGAGGAGTAGAATCATCAAAGAATATTTAGTGCAATGGAAAGACTTACCAAATGAAGATGCCACATGGGAAGAGGAGAAGATTTTGCAGCATCCAAATTTGAAATTGCTTGAGGACCAGCAATCTTTGGTGGAGAGGACTGTAATGTCCCCATTCAAATAAATGCATAGTAAGACAATCCCATCAATCCTACTAGTTTCCTAGGTTGGATGGGCACATGTGGGATGGTAATAAGTAAACTAATAAATGGTATTTAGAAATTATAAGGGTTCAAGCATTTAATAAATATGATGAATAAATAAATTCAAGAGAAATTCTAGGTGGCAAGTAGTTTTGGAGACATATGGAGGTGGTGGGACCCACACTAGCTTGATTTTTCAATGACACATGGCAACTCTCTCTTGCCAATTCGAATTCATGGGAAGGTGAACACTCTTGGGTGAGTTGGTAAGTCATAACACATTGCATTGAGCATATTAGGTCGAAATGGGAAGGAATAGTAACCTCCATGGGAGAGGAAGAGTCAAATTGGAGACTAGTGGACACATGGGCTAGATTCCCTAGTTTTATGACAACAATAATGAAGCATCTATGACATTTTATGAAAAAATTCAGACCTGACTTCTTACACCTTACCATTATGACATGTCAGCCCCAAAAATAGGCTCAAGAAGGCGCTCATGGAGTTGGAGGAATCTAAAGAGACTCAAATTCGAATTTGGGAGAAGATGGAAGGTTGGAACTAGGAGACAAGTGGCAAATGAGGAATATTTTCTAAATGGAAAATTATTGAATCTATTGAGAGGATTTCGACCCCTTGAAGGCTAATGTTGGTTATAAAATGTAGAAATCAAGTATGAGAATGGCTTTTGACGATTTGAGAAAAATTGCATTTGTGAAGAGAGAGCTAGTGGATGACTAGTTTCTTGCCTTAGCCAATTTCGAGGGTGAAAGATTCCCATCCAAGTTGGTGTTTGGAGAGGCCACTCAGGTATTTAATGGTGCTTTAATGGAGTTTGTATTTGTAGGTAGAATCTCTAGGAAGTTTCATGGTTTGGTTTAGTGCAGCACTTTCTCTCCACCGTTTCCAGTTTTGAAGGCATATTCGTGCTCCTTGAGGGAGGGCGTTTTTGGTGAGCACTTGTGCTTCTTGAGAGAGATTCTCATTACATATTTATGATTGTAATAGATTCATATCCTATTTTATTCATATTCAGAAAGTATCAGGTCTAAATACCCACTGGTTGTATGCAAAACTATTGATTAATGAGCAAACAATGTCCATTTCCCCAATGCATTGATGTATGACACTATAATGTTGATTATTTAGAATGGATGGATGATTCTATAATATATTTGTGATAAATATACTTCCATGGATGTCTTATTCAAGTTTCATGTATTGTACTTGAGCATTTGAAGCATTTTTACTCAGTTTAGTTGTATTGGGAGGTGAAATAGTGCCATTTCCCCAAGGGTCGAATTGGGGGTTTTTGCTGTTGAATGTGAGAGAGTTAGAACAGTATTAAAAATCAATTAATGGTGCATGTGAGACCTTAATCACATACTTAACACATTATATACCTCTGTTCATAAATTTGTGGGAGTTTGGAGGCATTTGGAAGGCCATTTGCAGTGTTACCCGAGGGGGATTTGATGCACAAATTACTAGTCAAAATTACATATATTGATCAGAATACAAATCAAGTTTGCAGCAGTATTTGGAGGGCCATAAAACATCCCTGAACCTTATATTCAATTCTAAATACCATTCATACACTCCTACAGAAGATTTGGGAGCATTTGGGTTGATTTGGAGGTCAAAACAGTAAAACTAATCAAAGATCGAAATTGGGAAAAAAAGTGGAAAATTGGGCATTTTAATAAAATTTGAAAAAGGGATATTACAAATTTGGTGAAAGTAATAAAATGTAATAATAAACTTAATATATATTATGTCGTCCATTAATAAAATAAAACCATGTGTATTTTCGTTTGAAAAACACCTTCGAAATTCTATGACTATATAATGGAAATCAAAACAACATAAAAAAAATTATTTTGGTCTGTAATCTGCAATCTGTGGCAAGTAATCTATAATATGCAATCTGTGACAGCCCCTTCGTCGAACTCCCTCCCAGCGTCCTCCTCCCTCACGTCCACCTCCACCACAGCTCCTCTGTCCTCCCCCCTCCAATCCACCTCCACTGCAGCCCCTCCGCCCTCCTCTCTCCCGTCGTCCTCCTCCCTCCCATCCACCTCCACCGTACCCTCCATCCTCGTCCCTCTCGTCATGCTCCTCCCTCCCATCCACCTCCACCGTAGCCCCTCCACTCTCCTCCCTCCCTCCCGTCCTCCTCCACCGCAGCCCCTCCATCCTCTGCTATATCAATTTAAATTACCTCTGCTATATTTTAACATGTACGTACTCTGCTATATCAGGGAAAAATATAATTTATATTTATATCAATTTAAATGTAATTTTATATTTAAATTTATACATTTAAATTTATAAATAAATCTATAATTTATATTTATATTTCGATTTAAATTAAAATATATTTATTACATATATAAAGGTGTTTACGTAATATGCTCATCATATTATTGCAATTTAAAATTGATCACATAACAAAATTACAAGTTTCATCAAAATATTTTAATCAAATAATAGTCCACCAAGTGCATTGTTATAATGTTTCATTACTAATTTTATTAATATTCAATTGTTATGAATGAAACCAAAAATTTAAGGGCAAAAGAACTTCTATTTCTTTCAACGTGTAGTTTTGTCTTTGAGTGAAAATAAAGTTGCAACATGTTTTCCTTCTTATTCATAAAAAAATAGAATTACAAGTGAAGACATATGAAATATTGCATAAGTTTTAATTATATAATCTTTATAAATAACAACATTATATGCCTTCAAGTTCATATTAACATTTTAACCATTCAAATTCAACAACTCTTAAGTTGTTATAATTTTTTTTATTTCAAACACTATTTATATTTACAATGAAAGTTAATTATTTTCTAATAATTATTTTATTATTTAAACTACATGAAATTATATTTAAATTAAAATTAAAATATATATTTATGTTTACATATAAGTATATAAGTTATTTACTATGTATAATAAGAACTACATGTGGTATAGTGGTAAGGGTGTTGGGATAATGGGCATGAGTTCCAAGGTTCAATCCTCCTAGATCACCTACTTTTTTTTTAAATATAGAATTTCGTAAATTTATTGAATTTCATTATCATGTAAAGTGAGTTTTATACTTGCATAGATTTGAGTGTATGGGGTCTTTTTATTGCATATTTTTCAGTGTAGATGTTATTATGTGGAAGCATTGATTTCAGCATATGGACGCATTGATTTTACTGTATAGATGCATAGATTTCAGTGTATGGGGTGTTTTTATTGCATATTTTTCAGTGTAGATGTTATTCTATAGATGCATTGATTTCAGTGTATGGACGCATAGATTTCAGTGTGTGGGGTTTTTTTATTGGATAATTTTTAGTGTAGCTGTTATACCATGGATGCATTGATTTTAGTGTAGATTTCCTGGATGCATAAATTTTAGTGTTGATTTCATCAATGCATAAATCTCAGTGTATATGTTAATGTTTGACTTTTTTGATATAGAGTCTAAACTAGATATGGAAGATCTGCATGTGGAAGATGCTATGAGACAAATTGTCAAAGAACCAAAAATAAAGAACGTCGAACATCGTAAAACATATCAAGGAAGAAAATAATACGAAATGACAACAAAAGAATGAGAATAATACTTGAAATGAAAAGCAGAAGAACACAAATAATTTCAAAAAAGGAAGTTGGACGAAATGACAGCAAAAGAATGAAGAAAACGAAATGCAAATCGACAAAAAGAATATCGAAAAAGAAAGTTAGACGAATTGACAGCAGAAGAATGAGAGGAACAAAGAAAATGAAACGTTGATCGACAAAGAGTGTACCGAGAGAGAAAGTTGAAGCAGTTGGAAGAACAAAGAAAACAAGTTGCAGAACAACAATAAATCAAAATGTACGAAATGACGACAGAAGAAGGAGAAGAACGAACAAAACAAAACACAGATCAACAAAAAGAAAATCGAAAAAAAAAGTTAGGCGAATTGACAGCAAAAGAATGAGAAGAACAAAGAAAACAAAATGTTGATCGACAAAGAGCATATCGAGAGAGAAAGTTGAAGCAATTGGAAGAACAAATAATCATTTTGCAGAACAACAAATAATAAAAATGTATGAAATGACGGCAGAAGAAGGAGAAGAACAAACAAAACAAAATGTAGATCAACAAAAAAGAATCAAAAAAAAATTCAACGAATTGTCTCTTTTTTCCAATTTAACAATTTACTCAATCCTTAATACTTATTACTTACATTATGATAATCCTCGTAAATGTATCTGCATTTTCAGCTTAACCTGTTCCTTACAATGTTGATCAAAATCCAGTTTTATGTCACTACCCACGACTTAAACTAGCCTAGATCCAAATCCTAGGCTCTATCAAGCGCCGAGAGGGATCAAATCTCCCGAGGTGCAAACTTCTTCTCAGGTATTGGACTCAAGGAGCTTTTCGAGGAGAGGTTTGCACCTCGAGAGATTTGATCCCTCTCAACGCTTGATAGAGCCTAGGATTTGGATCTAGGATGGTTACAAATCAAAGAGGCACTCATCAATCATAATGGGGAAATTAAAGGAAAGAGCATGTATTTACATCTGTGTTAGTGGCAGCGTATACTCTCCCTTGAACATGGCACTTGTTTTCATTTCATTCAAACAACTTGGGTAATCAGTTTTTCCTCAAGTCATACCACTTCCATGAGTTATTCCACTCCTTTGGGTCATCTGAAGAATGCATCGATCATTTGTTGTATTAGGTCTTGGTGTCCATCTCGTCATGTCAATCCTGCCAAGTCATTCCATTCCATGGTCAAGGGAAGTCTATTTTTGAGTCAACCTATACATTCATTGTACCTTCCTTTGTATCGGTCACCCCTGAGTCTATCTCAAAAGTTACTCTACAGTTTTATCTACTTCAAAAACATCTTTGATATTGTTTCATGTCGATGATGGGGGGACATCATGGCCCTCCTTCGACGGATTTATCCTTATCGACTTCAACACATCCTCCAAGGATTATACCTAGAAACTAATCGAATACCTTGGACCTGCATGCCTTAACTACATGATACCTTGCTTCCAGCAGTAGGTTCACATCATTTCCCTCTGATTGGAATATTCTGTTGAAATTTCGACCTCAGCTCATTAATTCCCATTCGGAGGAATGTACTAGAGTACCTTGGGATCCATTGACATTAATGATGATGTCCCTCTCACTTGTTAACTGTATACCTCAATGAATGGTAATCAATTTATTTCTACCATGTTTGACGTAAGGACATCTATACACATGGTTAGAATTGTACTTTTTCAGGTTCGAGATGATGACCCTAGGATAACTTTCTTATGTATCTTTCCCATGTTTCGATGGATATTTTTTGAGTAGGTTCCCACACAGACATCATGATGGAACCATTATTCTATCACATAGATCCACATTGTATTGGTCCATGGCTATGTTCATTTCGTCTCGTAGATCCACTGTGTATTCTCTCGTGGCTACGATTTATTCTTGTAATGCATGTATGGATCCACGCTTGTATTCTTATTGGCCATAGTTTTATTCATTTTTTTCATGGATTTGCAGTGTATTGGTCGGCAGCCATGCTATGAGTAATTTGAGACACATATGTTATAATTGGTGGTACTGTGGAAGTCCTTGTTTAGCATTTCAACCGCTAGTTTTTTCCTTAAACTTCCACACATCAAAGGACTTCACCTATCCTATTTCTTTAGGTTCATGCTTTGGGGGGAATTTGTTACACCAAAATATCATCATCATGAGAAATGTATCGCTGAATTGTCCTAATTCCTAAAGAACTATGATAAACTGACTGAAGGAAGCATTTGTACTATTTTTTCCCAATGTTGTCACACTGATGCCCCTTGTATATTGACAAGATGCATTGGGTACTTGATGACGCACTTCACACATTAACAGAGTGCGTCGTTGGAACTGTTTTCCTTTGATCAACATGCGTCACCCTTCAATGACAGGGGTTTCTAGTTGACAAAGTGCGTCATTGTCAGTTAGGAAGGAAAAAGAGAAGCTTCGAGAGCCTTCTAGAACAAGTGTCTTCATGGAGGCTTATTCCAATAAATCAATGAAGGTGGAAGTCGAACCCCTAACCTCTTGGGATGATCCCTTAGCCTTCTCCATCAAATCCTTAACTCCGTATATCCTATTTGGACTATATATAAAAGCTTCATGTTCATGGTTAGGAGGAAGAGGAATTAGATCATCTAAATGTTGGAGAAACTTTTCTAGAGTTGAAATCCCTTCATCCATTAGAGACAGGGTTGGATCTATGAGGAAAAGATTAATTGGAAGAAATTGCAACGTCAAGGAAATGGTTGTAATCTCTTCTCCTCTATATTCATTAATACAACAATATATTCTCTTTCCATAAAGGTTTATTGTGCATATTATATATTTAGAACTTATTTCCTTGGCCACTTGTTTAGGTTAATAAATATTAAATGTTGCTTTCACTTGTGTTTTTCTCTTGTTTTCTCTATGTTGTTTTGCAGCTAGGCATTGAAAATCACATAAATAAAGGATTACAAGGTGAGTAACGTTCCCTTTTCTTGTACTTTGATTAATCTAGGAAAGTGTTTATATTTTTTTGTGTATTTTTCTAAATCTAAACCATTTAGACTAGAGAGATTTTTTCTTGTCTAAATAGACGAAGTGTCTTGAAACAAAGTGTTCAACTCTCTTCCCTTATTTAGCATTTAGATCATCTAAGTAGGATTCTATGATATTCTTGATATCGTGAAAATCATAAGAAATATCTCTTTGGAAGGTAGATCTGATGTTCTTCAAACCAAATGACATCTTCCTATATGCAAATGTACCCCAAGGGAATATAAAAGAAGTTTTGTATTGATCTTCAGGAGGAATTTGGATTTGATAATACCCTAAAAAATCACCCATAACTAAGAAAAACGCATTTCCAACACATTCATCAATGATATGATTGATGAATGGGGTGGGGAATTTATCCTTGGGGAAAGCTAAATTGAGGTCTCGAAAATCAGCCAAACGTAGATGTTACCTTGTTTCTTGTCATTGGGTACTAGATTAGATACCCATTCGATTAAGGGGACATGATAGATGAAGTTTGCTCGGAGCAATTTTTCAACCTCTATTTTGACAAAAACAACCTTCCTTGGATTAGTTGATTTAATCATTTTCCGAATATGTTTAGCATCTGGATGTGTCTTAATGTCATGTTCAACAATGAATGGGTCAAATCCTAACATTTCTTTGTAATACTAGGTGAGTATGTCTCTATACTCTTTAAACAATGTTGTATATGTTTCAGTTTCCTCACCTGAACAATCAACATTGATAAATACATTTTCTACTATGCTTGGGAACCTAGATATGTCTATGGCGATGGTTTGAGAAATGTTCACCATATTTCCTTCTGTGTAAACTTTCAAAGGTGTGAGAGGGCTTCCATACCACTCCATAGGACCTGGTTCAATGGTTCCATCCATGTAAATCCTATGGTCATTTTCTGCTGGGAGGAATGATGCACATTAATGCATGTAATTCCAAGGCCTATCCCCTAAAGACACTACCTCGAGAATTGATTCATTAGATGGAAGAACAATGTCTAAGGGGTCATGATATGGCAAAGAACCAAGAGCCCAAAAGATCATAGAATATTGGTCATTTGTTTCCAAAACATAATGTAAACCAACATGGTCCGCTTCATTTGAAATGGTGGCTTGATAGGCTACCTCAGTCGTAGACAAGGCTTGATTTGTCCGACTACATCCAATTTCAAAAGCTGGAAACTTTCAAGGGTCATTACAATATGATGTTTTAAATTGGGATACCTTAGTCATGGAAGTCATTGTAATAGTTCAAATTGTGTGAATCAAGGATGCATTTGCATGAAAGTCGAGTGGGGGAAAGTTAAAAGTTCCCACAATGTAGGGTACATATCCACACTGAAATTATTGAAATCCTTCACATAATGGAAAACCACGGGGACATTGGAACCATTTTGATGGTTGGAGACATTGCTATAGAAATATAACTGATCAATGGTCACAATCTTCCCATTATGAGGAAACTTAATGATATGGAATATTGAAGATAGAAAAACCATCAAAGCTTAGTTCCAACTTATCCCTAATAACAAATTATAATCTAATGGAGTGTCAACCAGATCCACTTCCACATTAACTATTTTTCCCCCTAGCTCTATTCAAAGAGTTGGGATTATTCTGTGAGGTTTGAATAAGTGGTCATTGAAAGAATTTAACATGGTGACAGGAGCGACTACATAAGGTGACCCCATGGCCTTCCAGTGTGATAGTGACATCAAGCAAGTGGAGGAACCCTCATCAAAAACCGTATAGTGTATAGTGAACTTTTCAGAAATCACTTAGATCTAAAGCTACATGATGGGGTAAGCAAGGCTTCCAACTATAACAATCAAAAGCCATAACCTAACTATCTAATGGATTGAATGCACCTAAAACTGAGAGTAGGTTCCTGCATTGGGTTGGGAAACTCTCCATGACCTCAAGAGTGGACATTTCAGAAGATCTTGTTCGAGATCTTCCAATGTGCTATAGTTTTGGGTATCATGCACATTAGGGTTGTACATGTCCTTTTTCAAAACACCTTTCAGTATTCTAGGCATAGTGTCATCTATTGGATTCTCTATGTGCAATGGAGAGGCTACTTCAATTTTGGATGTTTCCTTACCATTAGGTCCAGAAGTAGATGTATCATAAAATTGGTTTATAGTCTAAAGACTAACATCTTGTTCACACATGAACGCTTGACTTTGACCAAAATTTCGCCCTTGAGAGGATGCACCCTGGTTACCCCCTTACAAGGATCCAAGGTTAGATTGGTCCATAGAAATCCTCTGTTACTACAGTTGAGGAAAATGATTAGTTAGGAAAGTAGGTTGGTTGGAACCTTCATGTTGGGCTAATAGTTTTTGAGCCATTTCCATCATGGGCCATTTGTAGGTTAGGTGATCTTATTTGTATAACAAGCAAGAAAATTTCATTATACCTTTGTCTTTAGTAGCCCCACCAACATTATTGTTTTAGTTGTTGTTATTATTATTTTCATTATTGTTTCCCTTATTCCCATTTTTCTTGTTCTTGTTCTTTTTTTGTCTGGGCTATTGGTTTCCCTTAGGACCTGTTGCATGAATTTCCAGAACATCCAAAGGAGGGTTGGGATTAGGGTTTTGCATGTTATTCAATGTAGTTTTAAATGAATTTTGACCTATAAGGTTCGTACCCTGGCTAGCTATTGTACTAACTATTGGACCAATCACACCATTGACATGTGGTCCAGGAACTAGTTTTGTCGGATCTACTTCTACTCTAGGATCATTGGGAAATATTTTATACAACATCCTAGATTGAGAATAAACTAAGTCCAATTGTTGGGATTTAATAATGTCCTGTTGTTTTTTATTAACCCCCACGAGGGCCACATCTTTCACAATGCAAGGTTTCATATAATTAATGAACCAATCGGTTATAAATTCATCAAGAATTTGAGCTTTAATGAGGCTTTGTATCCTCCGCCATTCATGAACATGGTCAGAGATATTAGTGGACTTGTCCTGACGAAACGAGGTTAACAATTCAGTACCATTTTTTTACCAAACTAGCAGCTAAAAATGATTAAAAAAGGTCATCACAATGGATTTGAAGGTTTGGAAAGAAGCATGTGGTAATTCAATGTACCGCATTGTTTCCATCCCAGTGAAATTCCTTTGGATTACCTATTGCTAAAACCAAATGCTAAAAAACAATTACTTTCATTATAAACATATGAATGCATTAAATTTAGTGCCATTGAAATAGGACCATTTTTTGGTATGTGTCCATATTTGCATAGGTTCTTTACCTCCATCTTTTAATACTACATTTATGTGCACATGATCCTTAATTTAGCATTTATTGATTTCATTATGTATGTTGAGTATATGGGTTTTCTGTTTATTTTTTTTAAGATGAAAAAATCTATCATAACTTAGTTTTCAAATTCAAAGTAATAATAATTATTATTGGTTTCTATCAGCAAATGTGAGTTGACTCATCGTCGTTATTCAAGGAAAAACATACTATATGAAATAAATCGTTGGTTTTTAGTAAGGGGGGGGAACTTCCACTCATGCCAAATGTAACATACCCCATTATGACACTAACTCACACCCAACTAATTCCACTAGTCATGGAGTCCATGGGATTCTAGCACATACTTGTGCTAAATAATTTAATAAAAACATTAAAGGAATTTAGAGATCTCCACTTGGAAAACAACCACATTCATTGAGAAAAAATGCTAAGACAAGAAAATTAAACTGATAAACAAATCATATAGACGCCTACCTTCAATCTGGTAACTATATTTCAAACTATTCATAAATTTATTATACAACCATCCATTTAGGTTTTTAGGATTTAAGAGTAAACTTAAGGTGGAAAAATATAATTTTAACTTCCACATATAGCCTTGATAACACTTTTGATCACATAATTCAATTGGAATTCTTGCAAGTAAAGGAAATACTAGATAAACCTTATCTTAGCAATACTTTACTGGATATATGAAGGTTCCATAAACAAACAATTCACAACACTTAGATAATATGCAATTAAATCCCCTTGCAGGGATTTCGCACTTAAAAACACGCATTCATAATGCATAAATCCATTTGGGAATTATTCGCCTATAGTGAATTATTATTAATATTCACAATGCCACCCATACATAAATATGTTTATGAATCCTTATAAATAACTCAATAACAAATAATTATTTATCAACAACCACTACAAAGCTCAAAAACACTCCAAGAACTTCATACAAAAATCTCAACTACAACCATTTCACCTTAGAAAACATAGGCAGTGCTGCTACAGGTCTCTAGCCTTTAGTAAATCATCAATAGACTATTCAAACACCAATACATTCATAGTAGAATGAAAAGATGACACACATAACAATTGAACCATAATAGGTTCTAGACATTTTAACACATAACTATCAAAATGTGATACATCCCAATTCTCATTTTATATATATTTAAGAAACTCATCACAAACATATAAATTTAAGATAAACATGTAGACTGCATATGCACATACCCATGCACAATTTATAACATAATTCCTTTGCAATTCCATTTGTTCATTAACTATATATTTAATATAACTCATTCTGATACAGAGCAGAGTACTAATATGAATGAATTCTATGTAACTATGATTCAAATCCCTCATGATTTATTTCCCTCATTAAATTAAACACATCATTAAATCATAGTTAGAAATTAAATGACTAATATAGAATTCATTATAAATAAACACCAGCTACATATTCAAAATATGAACAATTAAAAAACCATTAAAAAATTATTCATTCATTCCAATTTCATTCAAATTCATACAAATAATCAATAAGTTGATATTGAGCATCAATTACTTACCTATATAAATGATTACTTGAACAACGGGTTGTGCGTGAGGCACACTCCACCCAACCGTAGGCCACCCTACTCATAAATATCTCAACAAGGTGCCACCCCCAAGCTGAGACTATGAATCCACCAAGAGAAAACTCAATTTAGCAGGGAAAGAAGTACACAGGTTGCAAGGTATATTTCCATAACTTATATCATATATTTGGTACATGCCAAACCCACAATAGTTAAATAATGTAAATTATTCTCCTATCGGGAACTTGGCACCAACCAACTGTTGAACAAACAATGCATACCCTTCCTCATTTTCTATTCCAAATGCCTAACAAGAGTAACCCTTCACTATAGTAACTCAAGCCCCCCACTATTAATTAACGCCACAGAAACTTCACTAAGGGAAGAGTTTATTGGGTCACTGGTATAAACCAAATAGGGTATGATGTAACAGTCCATGCCCCCACAAATTAACAATTTTTCCATTTTCATAAAAAAATGAATGATAGTTTGTTTTCAAGGTTCGTGCCCAACTAGGTAAATGGCTCGTTGACAAAAATCATAAACAACAGATTTTCCTCCATGTCTATGCAAGTGAGAGAGTGTGAGCCCTAGTATGAGAGAGTTCAAATGTCTGAATTTGTGGAAGAGTGTGTTCATCTCTTTCTACATGCATGCTTTAGCTGCATTTCCAACCTCTTCCACGTGGTCTTTCCCAAGAGACTTGTGTCCATTCCCATGCACTAATTCCCCATAAGCACATAATTAAGGATTAAGCCTTAATACAAAGGGCAATAAAAATTAAAATATAATAAAGACACTTTTTCACTCAAGGTTAGGCTAGGGTCATGTTACAAGCTCCCTAGGTTATCTATAGCCCCCTTTATTTGTTACTTGTGGATTCACAGTCCCTAGTTCTTTTAGCGTTCATCTCAACCAAAACTAGTTATATTTTATATTATATTAATATTTCAAAGTACAATTTGTTCAACCTTTCAGGCATTTCATCATCCAGAGGAAAATCATTATATCAAGGGTTCAAAACTAGGGTGTGACGTTCCCCTTCCCCTTAGATTAACACCATCCTCGGTGTTCTAACACTCATGGAATCTATAAGACTTTTATACACAACCACAATTTTTAAAATCAATGTATGTACTACTCCTACATTTTATCTTCCAAGTGGTATTATTAGGGTTGTACCAGGTCCATTGGACCTTGGCCTTCTCCATCACTCTGCTTTTGATAACCTTGACCTTCCATCTCAACTTGTAAACTTGTTTCTTTAAGGATCATGTCTGACTAAGGCATTCTCTTGAGAACAATCCACCTTATCCTGGCCTTTTACAACCAATAATTATTCCTTCCATCACTTTTCTCCTTTTTATAGTTCTCCCCTACAGTCATGACCACTTGATTATTTTATTTGTACTCCTTCCAACTAAATACACAACAGCTAGAAAAGGCTTATAAGTATCATGATCACTAGGTAATTTGAAATTCAAATATAACCACATCAATACTTATGTACATTTATCTCAATATATTATCATGAAACTAAAAACAACCTCTTTTCCCCAACCTACTTCTTAACATTTGGTCAATTCCATGATTTCCTTCCTTTCTATCTATAAACAACACCAAGAATGTGTCCATTCTTTCTTAGGTGTAACTAATATTGGCATAAAGGTTGCAACTTAGGTTTCCTTCAAAGGAAGAGGCCTAGCAGTTACTTATGTAATATTTTTCTAAATATAACTATTCATATTAATTTCTTTAATATTAACTGAGATGAGGGTAAGAATACTTCGTTATTTTCCTCAAGCCCAAAGCATATCTCAATATATGCTTGAATCAAGTTGATACACGTGTTTAGGCTTAGAGATTATGTTCCCACACCGCTTACAAGTCATAGCTATAAAATGAAAAGACAACCATTATCACTAATTAATCACCATGTTCAAGGCTTCTTCCTTTCATATGTTTCATAGGTTTAAAAATTCTAATAAGCTCATTTCTTAGCTCTTTCATAACATTTTTCCTTAAGGGAAAAGATTGTATCCAAGAGCCAAATCATCCATGTATGCACTAAACATATTATTGCAACATTTGTTGGGGAAAAACATTCGATTGAGTTCAAATAATTCAATGAGGCTACTATAACTTTGTACATTAATATTTGTATAGACAAACCCATTCATAGAACTCAGCAATTGCAGTTACTTACCATTGAGTAACAACATTTCATTATTCCTGAAGATAATAGCATTTCCTTCCTAGGAATAACTTATACTCTACAATAGTATTATCAATACTTCCTGCCATGCTTTTGTCTGTGTTCATTAACATCCTAGGAACTCAACCATATTATTAATATCAAGTTAGCTTTCTCAACATATTCAAGCATCAACATAAACATTGTCACATGCATTTTTCAACATCACTAATATGCATTATTAGATCATACTCGAAATTTATGTAATTTACCCAACCCCCTATTAAGCACACTAACTCAAATCTACAACTTGGACAGATAGAGAATAGGATTGACACACTTGAAAGGATGCAAATAAGGTGGATGCAAGGAAAATACTTCGATAATGCACTTTCGGGAGTACGCCACAATCGAGTAGACTCCTTGGGCTAAACCAAAGGATTCAAGGCAAATTCCCTAAGACTTCTATGGAAAATCCGTTGCTTCTAGTGTAGTATGGAAGTAATATAACCATCACGGGACTGATCATATTATTATCAACCTATTTTAGACCTAATATACTGACTTCACTTAGGTCCGATTGACAAAAAGTAAACCAGGTGCAAAATTCTTCACTTGTACTAGTGAAAGAGGGGATTTCCAAAAAATTCCAAATGGGACCAAATGTTCCCAAATCTATGATTCAATGGTACATATGTGTTGATTAAATCATAAAATAAAAAAGATACCTTGAAAAAATAAAATAGGGAAGAAGATAACTTGTAGTTATTGAAAACTGGAAAACTAGTATAGTTTTGACCCCCAACGCGCAAGGCTAGTTGTAGGATCTTCCAAGTGACTCTGGAAGAGCTCAATTTCTACAATTAATGGTTGTAATGATTCAAATAAGATGTGAAATAAAAACAAGAAGAAAAATTAATGTATTATGAGGAGCCATTAAAGGATTTTACATTCAAACTGCTTGAAAACCCCAAAGGGGATGAGAATTTTACAAATGAGAAGAAGAGATGGATAGAAGGAGAGCAGGAATGGATTCTCCACGCCTATAAAATATTCATGAATAGAATTATAACCTTATGTATCTTATTGGGGTGCACCACAGTCATTGTATCTTCATAGAGTGTGCACTGCTTCAAGGGTTCACTTGACTAGCTGAGGTTCTTGTGTTGGAGCATTGCTTCACTATTCTCCTTCTTCATCAAATGAACTTGTCCAAGATGCAATGGATTGGAGATCATACATGCAATATTACTGATTTGGCTACAATAAACTCACTGAAGAAGACTAGATGCCCTCTTCCTCAATCACCAATATCTAGATCTCACAATCCTTCACTGGTTCAATGGTGCAATGGGGCACATCACCCAAGATAAGAGAGGCACAAATCTCTCAGGAATCAAATCACAAAGTGGACAAAATATGTGAAATGGAGTTGTAATCCTCCTTTTATAAAATTATCCTTCATAATTGAGCTTATCTTCTTAGAAATTCAGATGTTTCCCTAACAAGCTAGCTTTGATTTGGACCCACTTGTCATCATGGATGTGCCCTCACTGGCTAAATTTATCCCTTGAATCTTTTTTGAGGCCTTTTAGTTGATTTCTTCTTTTGCTAAACTAGGCCTTATCTTCAAAATTAGGAAACTTAGATGCTTTGTTGATTTTAATTATGCTTTTATTGTTTTTCCTTCTTTTGCTTGCTATACCGCTTTTCCTAATTTTACTTGCTTTCTGCTTTTGGGGCTACTTTCCTTCCATATTTTCTGAGGACAGCTTGTATGAGTTATCCTTATCCAATACGCCCTCCTTGAGCCACCTAAGCTCATGACAACTCATAAACAATTATTAAATAAATTAAATTTAAAAAATGGAGGCCCATCATAATTTATTCATTTCCTAAGTGACTACAGTTAAAATTGACCTCTTTATTCACTAATGCAAGTATTTCACTAGCATCCAAGGATTTTCTAATTGTCCTAGTGATGAACCATAAGGCCTCCAAAATGGGGACGCTACAATTTAAAATAACAACAATTTCAAGAGAAGGTAAAGAATTTTTCCCCTTCGGTTCTTTTGCATGACATGAACTTCTTTCTTATAACTTGTCCATCTCCATAGGAATTTTATTAGCTTCTACTTGCATTGGCCGCTACTACCATACATTCTTGCAACAAACATTATCATAAGAATTGACATTAGCCCTCAATGGGTTAAGGTATCTCTATATACATACGCATGTTGGAAACCAAAATCAACTCTTGGTAATCCAGCTCACCACAAGTCTTAGGAAATCATTTTCTTTTTCTCTTAGGAATTGATAAAGTGATAGATTTAACGTTGAACAATTAACTCTGGTGAAATATGTCAGTTATATAACTTCCAGGCCAAGGAACAATAAACTACAAACCCAAATTCTAGGCATTCATGATTCCAAATTCTACTTCATACTAATGTTTGTAGTGCCAGATACACCTACAAACTACTTCAACAAAAGTATGCTACAAATCCACATATCTATATCTATATGTATGATTTTAAATTATTAACCAGCCTAGATCCAAATTCTAGGCTGTATCAAGTGCCGAGAGGGACCAAATCTGTGGAGGTGCAAACCTCTCCTTGAATAGCTCCTTGAGTGCAATACCTGAGCCACCTAATCCTAAACTCTAAAGTCTCTAGTTTAAGTCTCATATTTACTTTATACTTTGTATTATTATTTTTTGTTTACTTTGTATTATTTTGTTACTCGAAAAACACTCTAAAGTCTCATATTTACTTTTTACTTTGTATTAAAAGTAAAAAGTAAAGTCTCTAGTTTAAGTCTCATATTTACTTTTTACTTTGTATTATTCTTTTTTGTTTATGGCTAACATAATATTTACCACCTAATCCTAAGCTCTAAAGTCTCTAGTTTAAGTCTCATATTTACCTTTTACTTTTTATTATTCCTTTTTGTTTATGGTCGGCATAATATTTATTACTTTTTACTTTGTATTATTCTTTTTTTGTTTACTTTGTATTATTTTGTTACTCGACAAACACTCAACTCACAAAATCTCCTCCATACTAGCTGTAGAGCACCTCTCGGCACAATTAAAAAAATTGTATTTTTATTTATATTAAATAAAAAAAATTATCCGTTCATAGTTTTAAACTTGACTTTTCCCTCTTTTTAATTTTTGTCCTCCCCTTAAAGCCAAGGTCAAAAAGATTGTGCTGGATTTCTTTCTCTTACCTCTTGGATAAATTAGTTGATTCAACCCAAAATAGATCTAAAATTGGGGATGGAATGGGGGGGGGGGGGGTAGAATCAAAGTAGAAATAGAAATTCAAAGGTTCTTTCCACATTCAATTTTGTAAGTACAACTGAAAACTCCTGATCAAGGATTTTTTTACTTTCAAATGTTTCATCGTGGGATCTCCGGCTATCAACTTCTATCCCTTTTTCCTCTTTCTTTTTCAGATCGAAAAGCAAAGTAGACCCAATATCCAGAGTAAGTTTATGGCCAAGAGCGGAGATGTAAGAGTAACAATTACTTTGGAGTGCACTAGTTGTACCCAAGATAGTGTTTATAAAAGATTCCTGGGGATTTCTAGATATATGACTCGTAAAAATCGACGCAATACACCTATTCGATTGGAATCAAATAAATTTTGTCCCTATTGTTACAAGCATACCATTCACGAAGAGATAAAAAAAAGAGATTAAACGTACTACTCCTACCCAGGGATAGGAATAGATCACACATATAAAAAGAAATGGTATTTAAACAAGATCTTTAATGGAACGAGACATAGTTTTAAAGAATAACTTGATTAGTTAAATGGTTTGTTGAACTGATCATGTCCAAGAATGCCATAAGATCTATTCCTACCGAATATTACAAGGTGGACACTTTCGCTTGATGGTATATATATTTAAAAAAAAAACTTAACTAACAAACCAAAACTTCATTTAGAAGTCTTACTATAAAGTTAAATATCGATACAGTGTGTTCGAATAATATTCTCGAATTATTTGAAAATAAGGATGAAATTGGTCTCCATCTATTTTCAACTTTCAACAACCCACCACTGTCTCTAGGATTACCGTTTATATGGACGGGAAAACAAAAATGCAAAAGAACCTATTTGACCACCGTTTGTGAGTGTTTTATGGAACATCAAAAGACCCTATTTGGCCACCTTTTGTTAGTGGTTTATGGGACACTGATTTGCATGTGAAAGATCAAAATGCAAAAGATCCCATTTTGTATGTGGATTATGGGACATGCCGAACATTTTGAATTAATATTTCAACCATTAATTAACGTTATCCAACAGGTACAAAACACATTATTGCGATGTGATCCAACAAATATAACTTATCCACCTAATCGGGACATAGATATCTCAATTTTTTCAAATGTTGAATGTCAAAAATCAATCAGCCATCAAAATAAACTATAATAGAATTTTCCTAAATCATTCAGCCATCAAAATAAACTATAATTAAGAGCCATCAAAATAAACTATAATAGAATTTTCTTAATGCGATGAATGATTCATTTTAATCTCTCTTTGAAATAATCATCTTAAAAGATTCATTTTAAAATGTCTTCGAAATAATCATCATAAATGGATTTATTGCTATGAATTAAGAAATTTACCCATAGATATATTTGTATGAATCAACAAATTATCAAATCACGTCCGAGCATATGCTAAGAATGATTCAAATGTCTATCATTAAAATGAAATAATAAAAACCTTATTGTCCGTATGTTCAGCTCGTCTTGGGTAGAAATTATGTAAAGTATTTCCAAGTGATATTTTCTATGATCGTTGGGTCCATGTGTTATTTTGTCTCCACAAACATAACTTTGAAAACTATTTTATTAGGTATGGTTGGTTGTTTGGGTCCCGCCTCCCACCTCCTCTCCATGGCTCACATCTTGCGTCAATGGTGGTAGACAAAAGCCATAACCTTAGTAATGATTAATTATGAAGTAGGAGAGTTTCATGGTTGCAAACAAGTGTACACGTTCTATGTAGATGTATATGCTCTTTCCCCTTTACCGTCATCACTTTTACTAGCTTGAGAGTAAGCACAATTAAATTTACCATGGTAATGCGTATTACCCACACAATCATAATGTAAAAATTATAATATATAGAGAGTTAAGTAGCATAATTTAATCTTTCACCATCAATAATTTAAGTTTCCCTGTAAGGTTGTTGAAGCATGCTCTTCCTTGACCTCTTCTCTTATAACAGAATTTTCTTTCTCTTAGCATTACTTACAACAACGCTTTAAACTTGTCTTGGCATTTTTTTAAATAAGCTTTAAACTTGTTGTTGGAACATAATTCCCATCTAGATCTTGGTTAATAATCTTTGCATAAGGTTCTGGTTTTTACTAAGTTGATGTGAGACTAAAAGTAATCCTTCTCGACGGATGGAAGGAGACCAGCGTTAGACGCTAAAGCGGTTAGGGTTCGGTCACCGTCGCGAGCCTACCTGGCTTCTCCCTCTACTCCAGGTTTCTTTTGTTACACTGAAACGTCCTGGGTTCGGCTGGTCGTCGCGTGCTTGTTCTCCTTGTGTCGAGTTCAAGCAAAATGATGGCCAGCTACGCCTTTGCAGTCCACGCTTCATGTTCGTCTCCAGCCAAGGATTCTATCACAGTCTCACTCTCCAATGGGGGAAAGGCAGTTTGCGACCAGCCTGCCTTGTTTGTTTAGGAAATACCTGTGCCATCCATTGTAGCGGTTGAAGAATCTTTGATTGAAGCAAGGAATTTCGCAGAGTCAACTTTGGTTTGTTGCTTCAATGGGTTCTGGCTTCGTTTGGTTGCTCTCCATAACTGGATCTCTGAGGTATGAAAACCCCTTGTTTCTGAGGAAATTTCTGTTTACCCCTTTCCTCGGGTTTTTTTGTTGTGGATTTCGATTCTCCTGTGGATAAATAGATCATTCTTGACTCTGGTCCATGGTTTTGGGGAAGTTTGGGGCTCTTTATGAAACCCTGGAGCCCTCTTTTTGACCCATCTATTGACAATATCTCATTTGCTCCAGTTTGGGTTTGGCTTCCAAATTTTCCCTTGCATCTCTAGAACTTGGACTCGCTTGAAGCTATTGGCAATGCGTTTGGCTCCTTCTATGATTGAAGTCCAAAAACAAAGGATTACATCAAAACTACCTATGCTCGCATCTATGTGAAAATGGATTTTAACATTGGCTTTCCTGGTGAGATCCATTTGACCAGCAAGGATTATGTGTGGGTGCAGAAGCTAGACTATGAAAATGTGATGTTCAGATGAAGATCTTGCTTTCCAATCGGACATGTTGTAAAATATTGCCCAAAATCCTCTCAGATCCCCAAATCCAAAAAGCTTCATCGCAAATCCACTTGGTGGGATGGAGCAAACTCCAAGCATTATACAGTAAGCAAAAATGAAGATCTATCCGAAGAGGCTCCATCACAAGCTAAGGAATCTTCTCAGGCTAAAACAGAGGACACTCTAGAAGAACAAAGGATCCCCACTAACGTCAAAGATACACCTGTAGCTCCACAAGATAGTGCTATCCAACTGATGGACCTGAAAAGTCTAGCCCCACAGGATGCACCCGAAAATGCAGTACCCATTCTCGAAGCATTTGTCGAACCACTAGATTGGATCAAAGTTAGAAAAAAGAAAAGAGGAGCTTCACCCTCTTTGAAGCCAAAAGATAGTTTAACTTCTCTAAGAAAAACAAGAAGCCACCAAACTTCATATCGTTAATCTCTGGATTGTATTGAGTTGTATGTAAGAAGTAGGAAAGCAACAATTTTGGTCTTGTTAGTAGTAAATATAGCCCAGTTCCTTCTTGGGCAGTATGTTAGAAGATTCAGTCCCCATAGAATAAGAAAGTATCAGGATAAGTTAAGATTGGTTGTACATGATCAAGGAGTCATGGACATAGTCCTCTATTGGGATCAGCCTGTCTTCATAACTATGTAATTTTTGCTTTTCTTTTTTATATATAAAAGCTCTTGACCGTTTTTGTTTAAAAAACAAAATCCTTGCATAAGGTTCCAAGTGTTTAATGTAAGTTGTTCCATGGTTTGGCTTCATAGTGCCTAGTCCAGTGGGTTTGTCCACATATTAGATTAGTGGTTTTCCATTATAGCCAATTTTGTCCACAAGTGTGCCCATTTCCTTATTCTGGGGAGTCAAAGGCACCTTATTTAATGCATTTAATGAGGTAGGCGCACCACTTCCCTGTTTTATGGGATAAGGTTGGACCAAGGGAACTAATGCACTCAAAATGGTCAAATTTCTCATTAATGGCCACTACCAAAGCCCTAAACCACCTAATTCACCCTCATAATGATTCCATCCACATTTATTGACTTGCATAACTTCCTCATGGTCCTCATAGGTTCATTGGTCCTCATTATGGCACAATACAGGAGTTACACTTGGCATAATGTCATAGATTGGGGAATTACTCGACTAAGCCTAGCATTAATGTGAGCTACTCAACTCACCACTAAGCCTCTTGATTTTGTCTCTTGAGAGCATCTATATATTGTAGACATGTTCTTGAACAATAATGTAATGGAAGATCAATCCATATGAGTGTTTTTCTCTTGTGTTCTACGTAATATTTTCTTCATATTTCTTCTATTTTCTTGTCAATGTTTGGTAAATTCTAAGTGAAGCTTGTTCTAGTAATCTAGATCCACCTGTGACAGATATAGAATTTGACACTTGTCTTGACATTTTTTCTCAATTATTTTAAGAGTCTTTATTTCAATTACTATGGGGTTTTACAGATTCATCTTTCAATACAAAGTTTATAAGTTTAGTGTAGGGTGCATATGCTTTTATAAGGGATTTTTAAATCAAGTGATGAGGGTTTCATCGCCATGTGGATATCAAATAGTATTTCGTGTAAATTGGTGGTGAGTCTAAGAAAAGAAGGTTGTCATCCTTTGTATCGAGTACCAAAATTTATCTTCTTTAACGAGGTTGTTCAAGGTAGTTCAATCTTTTTCATATAGATTATTTTATTTTTTGGAACAAGATCGAGTGATGTTAAGCATTTTCTTAATTTAGTTTCCATTAATTCTCCTCAGGATTAATAATGTCTCCCATATTATACTTTTACATTAATAAAGAAGCCTCACTTATGACTTTGAATCTTAATCTTATATGAATCAAGAAGAAAAGGGATTATCTTCTAATACATGAGATGAATTTAGACTCAATGGCTTATGGCCATTACTAAAATATATTCAAACATGGATTTCAACTCCCTTAATTTCATTATTGGTAAAAAAAAATTTACCCATTAATGTGCCAAGGGTTTCTTTATTTTTGACTTATTTTCTAATGTTGATCATGCATGGATTGTTTGCATTCCATGGGTGTAGTTAGGTTATTTTATGGAGTCATGGGTGCTTTGTTTCACTCCAAATTCAAAATCATTATCTATGGTTTTGTTATGGATATGAATTCTTAGTCTCCCTCTTGAATATTAAACTTATGAGTCACTTTTGTCCTGGAAGTTCCCCTCATAAATTGATTCAAGTAGGATTTGAGGATGACAATATGATAACCTCAAACAATGCTTAAAGCTACTTACACTTTGAAGAAAATGGATAATTGATAAAATAGTGTTGGAGAGTGAGAGTGAGATCCATTGTTGAACATGGATGTTAGATTATGAATATGTTTTCTTTTAGTGTACGATCTATTTCAAGTTGTTGGTTTATCCAGCAACACTGAGAGGGGGGGGGGGTGAAACAGTATTGCCTACTTTTCTTATTTTTAAACAATTAGCATTAAAACATACAAACAATGGATCAATCAAGTAAGGAGACATAATTTTATCGTGGAAACCTCAAAGAGAAAACCACAAAATCAAATTTATTAATAAGATGATTTCTACAAAATTGTTTTTCTGCTACAACAAAAAGGATGCACCAACATCCCAGTTTTATCTGCACCAACAGATAGGGATGCCACAACACCCCTGTTCTCCAGCCACTACTGGAAGGAGGCTCCAACCTCCTTAGCAGGCTTCAACCTACCCCTAGCACCACCTAGTCTCCCTTGATATTTTGACTTCTATGTCCTTTTTAATTCATCAACTCTGCCTCTAGAAATTATTCTTTTCCCGGTCTTTGTTTTGCTTGATGCTTTTCGATCTTCGTTATTGAGACACTCTTATTCGATTTCAAACATCTGTTTATATAAAATTTGTTTATATAACATCATGTATTTCATATTTTTTAGGTCACATCTCTTCATTATGAAGTTCGTGTCTTTTCAGATCGCATCCCTTCATTATAAACAATTAGATCTTGTTAATTAATTAATAAATTCGATCTCTTCAGGCTCATATAAGCCCTACAGGCATGTGAGCCTATGGGCATGAGCCTGCGGGCATGTGAGCCTATGGGCATGAGCCTGCGAGAATGTGAGCCTACGGGCATGAGCTCTATGGGCATGTGAGCATATGTTGCGGTCATTAGCATATGCTGCGGACATATGTTGCAGTCATGAGCATATGCTGCGGACATATGCTGCAATCATAAGCTACAATCATATGCTATAGACATATGCTGCAGACATAAGCTGCGGTCATGAGCATATGTTGTGGACATATGCTGCAGTCATAAGGTGCGGGCATATCCTGCAGGCATAAGCCCCTTGCGAGCATATGCTTATGTCTTTATGCAAGCATAAGCGAGTATGGGAATTGCCGGTATGGACATCCTCCTCTTCCTTACAGGCATTGTGAGTATGGACATCCTCCTCTTCCTTGCGAGCATAATCCCCTTGCGGGCATAAACCCTAGCACATCTTAAGCCCTTGCGGGCATAGTCCTTAAACACCTTGCAGGAATCTCCTTTGTGGGAATATCCTCCTATGCACGAATATCCGTCTTTGCTTGACATCAATTCCAACTTATTCAACATTCTCCCCTTTGGAAATTGATGACAACAAAAATAGTCTCTCCCTTTGACAACAATGACAAAGGGAAACCTGTTCTGTAGTTTCCCAGTCTTCCTTTTGACAGCTCCCCCTGTAAATATGTCTCCCCGTGTCCTCATGCTTTTTCTCCCTTTAATTCTCTATAAGGGGATTACTCCCAATTTTTGTCTAAGATGCTCAAATGCTTCTTTGGGTGGTGGCTTAGTGAAGATATTAGCTATATGTTCCTTTGTATCAACATATTCCAGTTTGACAACCTTTTGTGACACTTGATCTCTTAGAAAGTGATATTTTATTGGAATGTGCTTTGTCTTGGAGTGCATGATAGGGTTTTTTATATGTTTATGACACTGGTATTGTCACAGTTTATCACTATGGGATGCTCATACTTCACAAGTAAGTCTTCCAATGTCTACTTCATCCAAATGAATTGAGTGCAACATAATGTTGGAGCAATATATTCAGCTTGTGTTGTAGATAGTGCAATGGAGGGTCGTTTCTTGCTTAGCCATGATACCAAACAGTCTCCCAAGTAGATTACTGCTCCACTAGTACTCTTTCGGTCATCAACACTTCCTACCTAATCTGTATCAGTGAATGTCAAAAATCAATCAACCATCAAAATAAACTATAATAGAATTTTCCTCATGCGAAAAATGATTCATTTTAATCTCTCTTTGAAATAATCATCTTAAAAGATTCATTTTAAAATGTCTTCGAAATAATCATCATAAATGGATTTATGGCTATGATTTAAGAAATTTACCCGTAGATATATTTGTATGAATCAACAAATTATCAAATCACGTCCAAGCATGTGCTAAGAATGATTCAAATGTCTATCATTAAAATGAAATAATAAATACCCTTATTGTCCGTATGTTCAACTCGTCTTGGGTAGAAATTATGTAAAGTATTTCCAAGTGATATTTTCTATGATCGTTGGGTCCATATGTTATTTTGTCTCCAGTGACATAACTTTGAAAACTAATTTATTAGGTATGGTTGGTTGTTTGGGACCCGCCTCCCACCTCCTCTCCATGGCTCACATCTTGCCTCAATGGTGGTAGACAAAAGCCATAACCTTCATAATAATTAATTATGAAGTAGGAGAGTTTCTTGGTTGCAAACAAGTGTACACGTTCTATGTAGATGTATATGATCTTTCCCCTTTACCATCATCACTTTTACTACCTTGAGAGTAAGCACAATTAAATTTACCATCGAAATGCGTATCACTCACACAATCATAATGTCAAAATTATCATATATAGAGAGTTAAGTAACATAATCTAATCTTTCACCATTAATAATTTAAGTTTCCGTGCAAGGTTGTTGAAGCATGCTCTTCCTTGACCTGTTCTCTCGGAACAGAACTTTCTTTCTCTTAGCATTACTTATAACAACTCTTTAAATTTGTCTTGGCATTTTTTTAAATAAACTTTAAACTTGTCTTGACATTTTTTCTCAATTATTTTAAGAGTCTTTATTTCCGTTACTATGAGGTTTTATAGATTCATTTTTCAATACAAAGTTTATAAGTTTAGTGTGGGGTGTATATGATTTTATAACGATTTTAAGAGTCTTTATTTCAGTTACTATGAGGTTTTATAGATTCATTTTTCAATACAAAGTTTATAAGTTTAGTGTAGAGTGTATATAAGTTTATCAGTTTAGTGTAGGGTGCATATAATTTTATAAGGGATTTTTAAATTAAGTAATGAGGGTAAGTTTCATTTCCATATGGATATCAAAAAGTATTTTGTGTAAATTGGTGGTGAGTCTAAGAAAAAGAAGGTTGTCATCATTTGTATCGAGCATTAAACTTTATCTTTTTTAATGAGGTTGTTTAAGGCAATTCAATCTTTTTCATATAGATTATTTTATTTTTTGGAACAAGATCGAGTGATGTTAAGCATTTTCTTAATTTAGTTTCCATTAATTCTCCTCAGGATTAATATGGTCTCACATATTATACTTTGATAAAGAAGCCTCACTTATGACTTTGAATCTTAATCCTATATGAATCAAGAAGAAAAGGGATCATCTTCTAATACATGAGATGAATTTAGACTCAATGTCTTATGGCAGTTACTAAAATATATTCAAACATGGATTTCAACTCTCTTAATTTCATTCTTGGTAAAATTGTTTTTACCCATTAATGTGCCAAGGGTTTCTTTATTTTTGACTTCTTTTCTAACGTTGATCAAGCATGGGTTGTTTGCATTCCATGGGTGTAGTTAGGTTATTTTATGAAGTCATGGGTGCTTAGTTTCACTCCAAATTTAAAATCATTATCTATGGTTTTTTTATGGATATGAATTCTTAGTCTCCCTCTTGAATATTAAACTTATAAGTCACTTTTGTTGTCACAGACCTCTTCTACGCGATTTTTTTTTAAAATAAAGACTCCAATCAAATAATAATGCAGAAAACACCAGCTCTAGTTGTCACTACACCAGGCGTAGCTCTTTAGTAAAAAGTCAACATGCAAGGACAACTCATGTGTCAGCAATTACATATGCATTGCATCCTAAACACTTACGACCATATAAAGTGATATGCGATAATTCCATTAATACTATATTAACATCTATTAATATGTTATTACACAACTACAATCTTTGTATAGCATTAATTGAATACCATTTTAACTTAACATGGTTATATGTTCCCAACATATAACATATGTGTTGTATTAATTAATCCCTAGCATTACTTGCAAAATACTAGGCTAAGGTAATAATAGACTATTAGCATTCTTAAGGCACCTATGTCTATGCAATTATAATTCATTAAACAACTATGGAGAATATCATGTGATAGTTACAACATTAGGATTAACCAAATAACTATATACATACATTAATTCCATCAATAAGTTGAACACATATTAACCATGTTGTTATGAGCCCCCACATAACATTCCTCCACCATATTAATCCTATATTAGGATGGCTTGACTTTATAATTAATATATATATATATATAGAGAGAGAGAGAGAGATATAAACACACATATATATATATCCTATCTCTAAAGTTTGGACCATGGTTTAAATGCCAACATATTAAATAGCAAGAACATCTATATTACTAACATTGAAATTGACACTTAATTCTTTTACTAACTGATATATATATATATATACTTTACTATACATCCCATACAATGGACTAATGCTTAACATGCCTATGTGACAATGTGTTTCAACTCGTGCCACTATGCTATTAACCCGACCAAAATACAACAATACGTAATGTCATACAATGACATTACTGCTAACATAATCCACGAATTTAACCAAAGTGCAATGATTAAGGTTTATAAACAATATGACTACCATGCTAACGTGGACAACACACGTAAGTGTTGTGAATGAAATAGAGTGTTGGCATTGCTTGTTCAATGGGTGGCCTGGGTGGTGATGTGGCGAAGCCACGTAGGCTAGGCCAAACCTCTTCAAACATTTTGACCCCCAAGTGGATTTCCATTTGGCAGGTAAGCAAGCTCCCTGGATTAAGTGGAGGGTTCGACAACCACGTTATGGATTTGGTCTATGTGGACAGTGGTTGGTATACATTAAATGAAACTCCTGCCTCCAAACCAGCTTGGAACAACGTGCTACCAACTCCATGAGTTGTATTGTGTACTCTACGCAGGCTCCATTAATTATTTGGTTGATCTTCACCATTGATCTCAACATGGTTTGGTTTATTGGAAAACATGAAGCTTGCACCGCCGTTGATCCACACACTCTGGTCTTCGTGCCCAGCGACCCACGACATGTGCCATAACTCTTCGGCAATTGGGGTCGGTGGTGACCATTCCCTTCGCTATCTGGTGCCCACAACAATGTAAAGGATTGAGAATCGAGGGAGGTCAGTGTTGTTACGTTGAGGGTCTGTGTAGAGGGCTACTGCCCTACCCAACAAGCTTGTACACCATGAATCCAAAAGGAATGTCTTCGTTGTCAAGACAATAGTTGAACAACACCATGATACTTCCGACATTCACCATTGTATTCCATAGTAAGTTGAAAGCTCAGTTCATAACTTGTTTATTGCAATGTTTACCAATTTATAAAATCTCCAAGCTTGACTAACGTTTGTTGCTTTCTATCTATGTGCTCAGGTGAGTCTTGGTAACAAAACTCCTCTTCTTATAGGTAATGTGTTTCATAACAACCCTTAAAGTATGTTGTGATAAAAGATAGGTATTTGCAGTTTCACTTATTACTTGTTTAACCTCTTATCATTGTTTCACAGGTCAGTAGGAAGGTGGTGGAATTTAGGGCATGTGAGGTGGCTCCACAACCGATGCTGAGCGTGGGGAAAAGGTTCCCCAAACTGCCAGGTAACTCACCACTACTTGAAGCCTCGGGTGGTTTCACCTCATGTTTCAGGGCCGAGTTACTCAAATGTTTTGAGAAGTTTAAGGGTTGGGCTATTTGTTTCGCTGCTTTAAAAGAGTGGTGGCCTTTCGCCCCAAAATGCAGAAGCATTATTCTGTTGCTTAGAAAGATGGTCCTTGCAACCTGTGTGGTTTGGCCACACTAGGTGTCGTTAGTGGGGTACCATCACAACTTGGGTTGATCCTTGAAGGGATAATGTTTGGGAAGAAGAGCATTCACTCTGGACTGTAAATTTTAGTTTGTAAATAAAGAATGCATTGTAAAATGCAAACGTTTGAGCCATAGCTGGTTTTGATATTGCAATGGAAAGCCATGGGTGCTCTCGGCCTCTGTCTCTTTTTCTTTTACTAAAAAAAACAGAGTTGTTATCTTAATTGTATGGCATCCATCCTTTTAATTGTAGAATGTTTAACTCCAAGCAAATGGATAATACTGATATCGTTTTGTCTATAAGGTCTGTGCATTATTCACGGGGTTCGCCATACTTAACATAATGTATAATGCATTCAAATATGATATTGAATATTATGGTATCCCATAAAATTATAAATGTATAAGTGTCAGTCTGAAAGGTAGTTGCATCCCCTTAATTCGCAAAGTATAAAGGAATGTTACAATAATTAAATGCTTTATGACTACTGCTCCTCAGAGCGTATATAGGCATACGCAATGTTATATGGCATCGGTTGAGTCGATTCATATTTAACTTGACTGTGTGTGCTCCAGCACTTGATGGTTATAATATCGATCTAGTTTGTTAAACTGCTCCCCAAGCATAGTCGTACGCCTAAACATGTTAAGCTATATGCATAATATAGAATTGCCTTGAATAGTTATTTAGGCAGCATAATCTTTGTGTAAGTATGCTATGTATAGAAATTGTGGCAATCAATAAAATATTAATCATATAGAATGATGGTTTCGCATACAGTTTAATGAATAGCTAAACCGCAGGTTTAAACCCTTGTTCTTGTGAAGAGCATTTAACTCTGTAATTTAAATGATAATATGGCTTTCAATCCAGGGACCATGATTTGATTCTAAGTCAAATCTTGTGTCCTTCACTTAGCTCATATTGAGGGCATGAACTTTATATGATTCGCCATATTAAAATATACAGTATCTACCAGAATAAAAGGCATTCGAAACTTAGTATGCATCTCAGGAATTAATAGCAAGTGCAATCGAAGCTTTAGGAAACCCTAACTATAAATACTACTTCACTCTATAATATTTATATATATATTTTGTATTAAGGTGGGTTCCATACAATGGACCACGATTCCACTCTTACAGGGATATCATGACCTTACACAACCCATACTATGGGCGTTAATATGAATACAAGATGCATCTACCAACACAAGTCTTTCATATCCAGATTTGTAACATGAATGCATAAGTAGATTCAAAATGAGCATTTCATTAAGAACATCTAGGAAAATGTCATGTTCATGATTTGTCCCCAAACTGGGTTGATATATAAAAATAGAAGAGAGGGTTTATAAATAATTATGGCTTGACATGTAAACATTTAGGTTTACATGTCTGCCTAATTTACACAAGAAATGTATAACCCTAGTTCTGTCAGTAGTATAGAAATGAATGTGCTCTATATAAAATGCATACATATAACCATAGGATAGAATTTACACCATATCCACTCTAGGATGCATCTCTCAAGATTGAAAACCCTGATTTATACAATATTTTTGTCCACATAAATGCATCAGAATTATACCCATTCATACAAAAGACATAAACTATGAATACTTCAGCTATCTTACTCATAATTATACACCTGTAACATAACAAAAATATCTATAATTTTATGGCAGATCTATATACAGAAAGCAGTGTAAATCATACATATAAGTAGATATGACTATTAAATCATTCAACAATATTTCCAGGAATAAATATAAGCACATTCCATTATTGTCCACAAAATGATATATAGGTGCAGCAGATAAACTTATCTGAAAATATGATGACCATTGGAACCAAGCACAAACCTCCCAGCCTTTGACCAACAAGTACTCCTTGCTTTCAGGTCACCCTCGAGCTGAGTTCACAGTCCCCCAGGTCAGAGTGTATATTTTAAGTTACTCGTAACTTGTTTTCCCAAGTTATTTAGGATATTTCAGTGGAAACAGGCAACCCAACATCCAAATCAGTACTCTTGAGCTCTAGGATGATCCAGGTGAGATGCACCTGCAACAATTAATTACTAAGAATATGCGAAATAGAAGAAATAATAGAACAAAATCACTTTTATATTGATCACGGGCCACTTCGAGGGGGCAACCTCCTTTGAGCAAGCTCAATACAATTAACTTCACGGTGCCTTCAATGACCTCAACACACACTTATATACTAAGTCTATGCCCAATACCATGAGTCAAAACTATGGGACATATAATACTACGGGACGACTTACAAAGCATATGCGTCCAATACTATGGGTCAATACTATGGGCTAATATAAACTACGGATCAACAAATACTACGGGACGACTTACAAAGCATATGCGTCCAATAAAAATATACTAACATAGTAAAGAGAAGGGTTTACATAGGTTCCTAACATCCCCTCTGCCTTAGAAAAAGCTTTGTCCTCAAAGCTTTGGTTGGAGAAATTGCTGCAGAAGCTGAAGGAGTGGTTCCCCGGTAGCATCCTCGGGTTGCATTTCAGGCCACTGACGCCTTTGGAGTGTCAAGGAGGATTGCTTGGAAGGCTGTAGATGAAGAAGAACCCTGTGAGCTGCGTGGAAAATGCGCTCAGAACGGTGCTGATCGGCTCGTTGATTCAGGCGAATTATGGCCATGTGAAGATTGCCCTGCAGAATGAGAAGAATCTGACTGCGGTTTCGAAGAACCGAGTCAATTGCCTGAACTGGGGAGCTGCTAAGGGTGTATGGGAGAAGAACTGGCGGTGTTTGTCCATAGACCGCTTCATATGGTGTTCTGTGAGATGTGGTATTGTACCACCAGAGCGCTGCTAGGAAATCCATAGAAATAGTTGGCCAAAGTTGTTTAGGGATGGGCAAGGGTTTGAGCAATCCTGAAAGGAGTGTCGTTTCACCCTTGTTGACTTGGAAAGTATCATCGTCAGCCACTATGTGTTGAATTGTCATTTTTAGTCCCTGCCAAAAGAAGTTACATTGTTCTTGGTCATACCTGTTGCAGAACCCAGAGTGCCCTATTGATGAAGAAGCATGGAGTTCATAGAAGAGAGAGCCCTATTGAACATATTTCACCCAATTTGGAACAAGCAAAGAAAGAGTTGTAAGAGAAACTGGGTCATCAATTGTGCAAGAAGGAGCATCTTCCACCATATTGTCCTTACCCTTCTTGTAAGTGATCACATAGGGATAACCCATGAGGTGGATAACCCATTTCAGGTGTGTTGGGGAGGAGACCCATTGTTCCAGAAAATTTTCCAGACTCGGGAGATCAGTCTTGATGCAGAAATAATTCCCTAATAGGTATGGCTGTCACTTCTGTATTGCATGCAAAATAACCATCATTTCCTGCTGAGAGGTAGATGTGGCTAAATTCTTACCGAAAAGGTCTCGTGAAGGTAGCAAGTGCATTGGTTCAGCAAAGATACCTGCATATCTATCCAAGGAAGTAGTGGAGACTGTTGATGGGTGCATCTGAATGGAATTGAGCTGAGTGATGACACCATGTGAATTCTTCTTAAGGAGTTTTTCCAGGCGATGTGAACTGATGATGCAGAGAGACCTTGGTTGTAAGCCCATAAATTTGTGTTGTGCCCCATTGACTTTAAACTGCATCCAAAGTTCAGCAAAATCCCATAAGATGAGGCCAAGTGTGCGTAACCATTAAATGCCCAAAACCACATCACATCCGCCTAAGGGAAAGGAAAACATGTCAGAGCATAGGTTATAATCTTCCATAGAGATACGCACATTGTGACACTTCTCCTTGAAAGGTAAGGTGCCCCCATTGGCAACCATGACTTCAAAGCTGGAGCAAGGATGGACAAAACAATCAGCCTGTTTGGCAATCCGAGGTCAATGAAGTTATGAGTGCTACCAGAATCAATGAGTATGGTAAGAGGGAGCTTCTTGAAGTATCCCCTAACCCGCATTGTTTGTGGGGTGGTGACACCGGTTACAGCATGGAGAGAGATCTCAGGTGGGTCGTCCTGAAATGGGGTGTCAACAGGCGGGTGTTGAATGTCGATCTGATCATCCACTGTATCTGTAGCTGCTTCACCAAGTTCTAAGGCAGGCGGAGAATCCACATCCAATAGATAGAGCTTTTGTTGAACACATCTATGTCCCCGAGTGAATTTCTCATCACAATTATAGCAAAGCCCTTTTTCTCGGCGTGCCTGCATTTCTATTTCAGACAAATGCTTGATAGGAGTTGGTTGAGGAGAAGGCGTGATGGGAGGTCGTTGGGAACCCATATTTCTGAAGGGAACAAGGGTGGGTTTGGAGTGTTGTTGAGCTGCAATCTTGTCCTCAGCCAGCTTAGCCAACCCTAGGACTTCCATCATTGTGTTGGGACAAAACATTTTGACCTCTGAGCGAATTTCATCCTTGAGACCACTTATAAAACAACTCCTGTAGAATTCATCAGACAATCCTTCTGTGTGATTGGCCAATTTCTTAAATTCTGTCTAATACTCTCTCACTGTGCCAATTTGGTGAAGTTTAGTGAGTGCTCCTGTGAAATCATCAAAAGCACTAGGGCCAAATCGTGGCAAAATGAGTTGGCAAAAATCTGTCCAGTTTGGCTCGGGATGAGCTTTGATGTACCAACGGTACCATTGAAGGGCTTCCTGTTCCAAATGAAAGGATGCAAGTGGAACTTTCTGGACATCAAAAGTATTATGCAGATTGAAATATTGTTCTGCTCGGTATATCCATCCAATCGGATCAGTACCATTAAAGCGAGGAAAATCAAGCTTCGACCCACGAAAATTGTTGGAAGAAGAGAACCCGGTGGCTGCAAAAGATTCTGGCTGTCGGTTATTATTCATGACTGAATGCTGAAGATGGAGGCTGAAAAATTTTTCATCCAGATCTTGGAGTTTGGTTTGGATGGCTGCAAGTGCTTCCTCCATGGTGTTTGCTCCTGCATGGGTAACAACCATAACCAGGTTTTTTTTTTTTTTTTTTTTTGTGGAATGGGTAGAAAAACACAAATAGAAGCTGATTTAGTAAAGGGAAATTTGGATTGGGGAAACAATCTGATGGGTAATTGGGGTTTGACTAGATTTTGGACACTGTCGAAAGGATAAGAAAGCAAAAAGGGGGATTACAGAAGCAGGGTGATAGAATGAGAAAATTTGGCAGAGAGGGACAAAGAAGCAGAGTTCAGAAAGGAACTTTGTGGTAAAATTTGAAGGCGATTGGGTGAAATCTAAGGAAGTTATGGCAAACCCTAAAAATAGACAAATGTGGGCTTTCGGGCTTTGGGAAGGGGAATTGGGGATAGGGTCCTCAGGAATGAAATATGTAGAATGGGATGACAGGGGTTCCCCAAAAATTTCAAGGGAAACAGAGTAAAAATAAGGGAGATATGGAGAAAAAACTAAATTTTATACTCTTCTTTTTTTCTTTTTCTTCTTTTTTTTTTTTTTTTTTTTAGACTGGAGCAGCTACGGCTCGAAAGGGATCTAGAACAACGCCGAATGGATTGAAAACCGATGAATCTGGAACGACTTGCAAATGGATCTGAAACGGCGCAGCAGTGATCAACAATAGTTCAACTGAAAGTAGATATGGACCCCAGGTATGTGCGGCTTCCTAACAGTTCAGGGGTTTCACTCAGCCACCAATGCTGTCTGATGGCTTGCGTATTGGGGCAGTACCCCTCACTCCACGGCTCAGGTAAAACTGATAACCGCTTTGCCACAAACGACAGCTCTTGGTTTACCTCACGGGTGGGAACTAGTCAATCAGGTAGGGGTCGTTGCCCTTTTCACTGGTAGGTCCTCTCAATGGGCCAGCTACTTTGGGGTTCCTGTGGTACTCCTCACAATGAGTTTTAGGGCTTATGCCCAAGTACTTCCCATAGTTAAGCGGATAGGGATGATTCCCAAATCCAAACCTGCAACAGAAAAAATTTGGGCAGAAATTCCACCCAATGTTCAAAAATGGGATCTATATTGCTCAGAATCACTATTATAGCATGTTTCCGGAACTGGAACAACCACTCTGCTTCTACCCATGAAGGCAGAATAGAAATCTGGGCGCTTGGTCAAAAGATTTTCTCGCCGCAATTTCCGCGGCCGTCACCGAAATTCCGAAAAATTGTTGATTTTAAATCCGCGATATCTCCACTTTTAGAACTCCAAATGAGATGATTTTTTTTTTGAAACTGTGTATTTTTGAAAGAGGAATTCATATATGCAATCGGTTTCTTCTGATTTTGTGTAGAAAGTTTTAGAAATTGATCTGAAAGTCACCACCCAAAAAAAGAGAAACAAAAAATTTCCCACTTGTGCCAAGAAAAGTGCTCTGATACTAGATGAGATGCACCTGCAACAATTAATTACTAAGAATATGCAAAATAGCATAAATAATAGAATATAATCACTTTTATATTGATCATGGGCCACTTCGAGGGGGCAACCTCCTTTCAGCAAGCTCAATACAATTAACTTCACGGTGTCTTCAATGACCTCAACACACACTTATATACTAAGTCTATGCCCAATACCATGATTCAAAACCATGGGACATATAATACTACAGGACGACTTACAAAGCATATGCATCCAATACTATGGGTCAATACTATGGGCTAATATAAACTACGGATCAACAAATACTACGGGACGACTTACAAAGCATATGCGTCCAATAACAATATACTAACATAGTAAAGAGAAGGGTTTACATAGGTTCCTAACACCAGGGGATTTTAATCCTCAACCATTAAGAGAATCAATTTAACCACAACCTAATCAAAGTAAAATGCAGTGCTCCTACAAGCTTGGGGTAGTTCTCCTACCTGCACACAATTAAGTGGCCAAGCTAATACTCAGCTATATGATTCCTCTTAATCTGGACCAGTTTGGTTCTCCCAAATCTGTCCTCATTCACTTGGCTTTAGGACCAGTTTGGTTCTCCCAAACCTGTCCTCCCTCACCATTCTTTTTTGGTTTCAGGTTATTGTTCTTCCCAGGTTCCCAATTTCTCTTGTGTGTTAATGAGAATGAGAATGTGTAGAATGAAGTGTTTCAATGAGTTTCAATTTTTATTCTCTTAGGTGTGAAATTTCTCATTTTATGAATTCTTTTAATTCATTAGTGTCTCAAATCTTTTCTTTAGGGTTTTCCATTTTTCTCCAATAATAATTTCTTCTTCTTATTATTAATTGGAATTTTCCCTCCAACCCTTAGGGGACTGTGACTCCCATCTCATTAATGTGTTGGTCCACATGGTCATTAGAAATCAACTTTTCAGATTTCTAATATCAACTAAGTAAAATGAAATAATACTTAGCAAAAATATAATAGGGGTTCAAATTCCAAAATTGGGGTATTACATTTTCCCTCCCCTTAAGTTTTCACCGTCCTCGATGTTAAACAGTTTTTCAAAACAACAATTAGCATAATAAGCAAATTCAGTTTTTGTAAAGTACTTCTTCGAATAGGAAAGGGTATCTTGTTCGCATTTCCCTTTCCATTTCCCAGGTAGCCTCTTCAGGCTTATAGTGCTCCCATTGCACTTTTACTTGAACAATGGTTCAATACCGAAGTACCACCTCTTTCCAATCTAGTATGCATATAGGGTCTGTCTGGAAGTCAAATTCTGATTCCACCTGAATCACATGCCAATTCACAATATGCTTAGAATCATATACATATTTCTTCAGCAATGAAACATGAAACACATCATGTACTTTAAAATTTGTTGGTAAAGGTAATTGATAAGAAACAGATCCTACTATAGCCAATATTTGGAAAGGACCACAAAATCTTGGTGCAATTTTGGAAACCTTTCCCAAGCTCAAAGAACTTTTCTTTGCTTTCACTCTTAGGAATACATGATCCCCAACTTCAAATTCTATATGTTCTATATGCTGATCAACATAGCTTTTATGCCTGTCCTGGGCAATTTCTAAGTTTGTTTTAACTTTTTGCACACTGTTTTCTAGTTCAGCTAGCATTTCGGGACCCATCATAATTTGATTTACCAGATCATCCCAAGTCATAGGGGTTTTACACTTTCTGCCATACAACACTTCAAATGGACTCATTCCTACAGAAGTTTGGTAACCATTGTTGTAGGAAAATTCAGCAAAGTGTAGGTAGTTTTCCCATTGCTTTGGGTTATCCAAGGCATACAAGCGAAGCATGTCCTCAAGGATTTGGTTCACCCTTTCAGTCTGTCCATTGGTTTGCAGATGGTAGGATGTACTAAAACTCAGTTTAGTCCCCAAACCTGTAAACAAATCCTTCTAAAAGTGTGAGGTGAATTTTGTATCCCTGTCAGATATAATCACCTTGGGAATTCCATGGAGTCAAAAGACTTCTTTCATAAAAACCTCTGCAATGTGTATTGCCTTGAAAGTGGATTTGAAAAATATGAAGTGAGATGCCTTAGTCAACTTATCCACTACAACCATGATAACATCATGTTGCTTGTTATTTTTAGGCAACCCAGTGATAAAATCCATAGAAATGGTCTCCCATTTCCATTTTGGTACTAGTATAGGCTGTCGTGAACCAGCTGGATGTTGATGTTCTACTTTCACCCGTTGACAGTCAATACATTTTGCAATGTATTCAGCAATTTCTGATTTCAGTCTAGGCCAATAATGTTGTTTTTTAATAGTTGTTATCATTTTCTGATAACCTGGATGACCAAAATATGGTATTTTGTGAAATTCATCCAAAATTAGTAGCTTTAATTATGGCTTATCCGGTATGTACAATCTATTTTTAAATAGCAGCAACCCCTCTTTGGATATGCTGTAATCTGTTGCTTGTTGATCTGAATTTTCTGCAAGACACTTTTGTCTTAAATTCAGATATTTTTTGTCTTTTTCAGCTGCTATCCAGATCTGTGATAGTAAATCAATTTAAAAACTGTTAACTGGCGCCATAGTTAGTATGTGCATGCGTCTACTAAGTGCGTCAACAATTTTATTTTATTTTCCTTTGATATGTTGAATTTCAAAGTCAAATTCGCTTAAGAAAACCAACCACCTTGCTTGCCTTCCATTCATATTTGGTTGTTCTAAAATATATTTCAACCCAATGTGATCAGTTTTCAGAACAAACCTTTTCCCAAGAAGGTAATGTCACCACATTCTTAAAGCATGAAGGTAATGTTTACTTCATGGGTTTTCAACTTTCTAGATTCATAAACAATTGCTAAACTGTCTTGCATTAGCACGCCTCCCAAACCATCCTTGCATGCATCCGTGCATACAACAAAATCACCATATGGATCGACCACTTTTAGAATAGGAGAGGAAGTGAGCAACTGTTTCAGCTTTGCGAAACTTGCTTCACACTTGGTTGTCCAAAGAAATTTGACTTCCTTTCTCTGTAGAGAGGTAATGGGATGGGCCACTTTGGAAAATCCTTCAATAAATTTTCGATAGTACTTGGCTAATCCCATAAAAGAGCAGACATCGCTTACATTTTGTGGAGTAGGCCAGCTCATTATGGCCTTGATTTTGTCAGGATCCACCTCAATACCTTGGGAGGATATAATGTGACCCAAGTATTGTATTTGGTCTTTGAAAAAGTCACACTTGGATAACTTTGCATAAAGCTGGTTTTCTCTAAGAACTTGCAGCACCAACCTTAAGTGTTCCTCATGCTCACTTTCATTCTTCGAATAGATGAGTATGTCATCAATAAATACTACAACAAATTTATCCAGGTATTTGCTGAAAACATTATTCATTAAGCACATAAATGTGGTTGGTGCATTCGACAAACTGAATGGCATCACCACAAATTCATAATGTCCATAGAGAGTATGGAAAGCTGTCTTATGCACATCTTCTTCTTTAATTTTGATTTGATGATAACCCAACCTTAGATCAATTTTTGAATAGATAGTACCACCCCAAACTTGATTGAACAGATCGTCTATCCTTGGCAAGGGATATCGATTCTTGATGGTTACTTTGTTTAGCTGTCTATAATCTATGCACAGCCGGAAAGTGTCATATTTCTTCTGCACAAATATCACTGGTGATCCCCACAGGGATACACTAGGATGGATATAACCTTTTTCCAATAGATCCTGCAATTGTTCTTTCAGCTCTGTCAATTCAGGAGTGCTCATCCGATAAGGTGCCTTAGAATTTGGTACTGTTCCCGGGGACAATTCTATTGTAAAATCCAGTTCTCGTATTGGAGGTAACTCCATAATCTCCTCAGGGAACACATCTGTAAATTCAGCCAAAACAAGATGTTTGGAAAAATCTAAAATTTTAGTTTTCTGATTTTTTATCATGTGGACAGCATAAAGTTTGCACCCTTTCCATGCATTTCTTTTCAATTGAAGAGCATAAATTTATCTTAATTTCACTACTCTTACTATCCCTTGAATCTTTTCAGGCTGTCCCACATCATTAGTAAATGTAACATATTTTTGATATCAATCTATAACAACCCTATGTTTTTCCAGCCAATCCATATCAATAAGCAAATCATACGATCCTAAAGGCAAAACATTTAAATCTATGCTAGTGTAGGAGTCATTCAACTTCAAAGGACACAGATTCACTACCTCAGAAACTTTCCTTTTTGTCCCCATTTCCATTTGAACCATCCAAGGCTACATGTATTTGCTTTTGCTAAGTTTGCATGACTCACATAGTTTTGGGTCTACATAACTTTTACATACACCATAATCAATCAAGATAGACACAGGTGTCCCAGAAAGCATACCTTCAACCTCGATTATAGAGGTTTGATGTTCTGCTTAATGATTGTTCAATGCAGCATATATTTTTGGGTTCCTGGCCATATCTTGAACCATAGAAGCCTCTTGCAGATTATGCATTGGTTTGGATATATCCTTCTTATGAGGACAATCGTACCACCAATGAATTCCTCCGCACCCCCAACATTTGAGTGGTGGCTTAGATGGTGTATGTTCTGGTTTTCTGGTGCCCTCAGTGTTCATCTTCTTGTTTGGTGGAAAGGTGTTATAGTGTGTCTTGTTGCCTTCAAATATGTTGCTAAAAGGTGCCCGCGTAACTTGGTTTATGAATTGGTTGGGCTTGTGTCCTTTCTTCCTGTTATCAGATTTGGTTTTATTCTTTACGTTCCACCTTTTTGACACTTCAGCTTTGTTCTACCCCTATTCATAACACAACCTCTCTTTTTAGAAAGCATCTTCCAAGGTCTTGGGATTGTCAAACTCTATCTGATCCTTGAACCCAAACGGAAAACAGTTCAGAAAACGTTGAATTTTAATCTTCTCATCTTGAATCTAAGGAACATACTTGAGCAAGTCAAGAAATTTACTAATTATTTCCTCCATGGTTTGTTGTACCAGCTTAAGGTCGTAAAAGTATTTTACCTTTTGGTCATAGTACCTTTATGATAGGTATTTCTGTTTGAAGAATGTTGCAAAATTTTTCCACTTTACCTTCCTCTTGTTGATAGAGCGGGTCAGCTTGAGGTCATCCCACCAAGGCGAAGCTTTACCCTACATGTTGAAAACAACAATCCTATCCTTTATGATGCTGGAATATTCAAACATGCATAAATATTTTTCCATGTCCCTCAGCTACAGTTCAGCCTCTTCCCTGGTTTTAACTTCTCCATTAAAAGTAGGAGGCTTGATTTTTCTCAATTCTGAGTGTAGATGATTTACTTTTCTAGTTTTCCTTTTCTTCTTAGGAACGTACTCTTCAGAATATTCACCAAGTGACTCTTCATCACTGACATCCATATTGTAGCTTGCAAAAATTCTTGGAGGTGTAGTCTTAAATTTTGAATTTCTTTTTGATTTTTTTGCATGTTGCTCATCCGGTGCTAGGAGGTGACTGTTTTATTTTTCCATAAACTTTTGCAGCAGAATAGCATTTATTTCTTGATGTTCTTCAAAGCTTTTAATGTTGTCTTCTTTAATGTTGATCAGTTCATCCTTCATACTTTTTACTATTTCCATCATCTCGCTGGATGTTGTTGCTCCTTGTGGAGAGTTCTGATTTCTCTCTTTCCTACTGGCCATTTCTCCTCGCTGACTAGATGTTTCTACAACCAGCCTTACTTCCTATTCCACAGAATTCATTTCTGCCATTTACCATTTCAGCCACTGTGTTGTCTAAGTGTTGTCAATAGCTGTTTGTTAGACGTCAACACAACAATGTAATTATATAAAAAAAAATTACAAAGTAGTACGCTACAGGAATTTTAGTTATTTATCTCTAAATGAAACACAACATTCGCGCAAATGAGCATAAGGTCCTAGTGTAGTGACCATGCTCTGATACCAATTTGTCACGTCTCTTCTATGAGATTTTTTTTTTTGAAATAAAGAATCCAATCAATTAATAATGTGGAAAACACCAGCTCTAGCTGTCGCTATAGCAGGCGTAACTCTTCAGTAAAAAGTGAAGATGCAAGGACAACTCATGTGTCAGAAATTTGGCATATGCACTACATCCTAAACACTTATGACCATATAAAGTGATAGGCGATAATTCCATTAATATTGTATTAACATCTATTAATATGTTATTACACAACTACAATCTTTGTATAGCGTTAATTGAATACCATTTTAACTTAACATGGTTATATGTTCCAAACATATAACCTATGTGTTGTATTAATTAAGACCTAGCATTACTTGTAAAATACTAGGCTAAGGTAATAATAGACTATAAGCATTCTTCAGGCACCTATGTCTATGCAATTATAATCCATTAAACAACTATGGAGAATATCATGTGATAGTTGCAGCATTAGGATTAACCAAATAACTATATACATACATTAATTCCATCAATAATTTGAACACATATTAACCATGTTGTTATGAGTCTCCACGTAACATTTCTCCACCATATTAATCCTATATTAGGATAACTTGAATTTATAATTAATATAAATACATATATATATAAACACACACACACACACACATATATACTATCTTTAAAGTTTGGACCATGGCTTAAATGCCAACATATTAAATAGCAAGAAAATCTATATTACTAACATTGAAATTAACACTTAATTCTTTTAAAAACTAATAATATATATATATATATATATATATTATATGTCCCATACATTGGACTAAGGCTTAACATACCTATGTGACAATGCGTTTCAACTCGAGCCACTATGCTATTAACTTGACCAAAATAAAATGATACGTAATGTCATACAATGACATTACTGCTAACATAATCCATGAATTTAACCAAAGTGCAACGATTAAGGTTTATAAAAAATACGACTACCATGATAATGTGGAAAACACACATAAGAGCCGTGAATGAAATAGATTGTTGACACTGCTTTTTCAAAGGGTGGCCTGTGTGGTGATGTGGCAAAGCCACGCAGGCTAGACCAAACCTATTCAAACGTTTTGACCCCTAGTTGGCTTTCCATTTGGCAGGTAAGCAGGTTTCCCATATTAAGTGGAGGGCTCGACAACAACGTTATGGCTGTGGTCTATGTGGACAGTGGTTGGTATACATTAAATGAAACTCCCACATCCAAACCATCTCGGAATGATGTGCGACCAACTCTGACCAACTCCGTGATTTGTAATGTGTACTCTACGTAGACTCCATTAATTCTCTGGTTGATCTTCACCGTTTATCTCAGCATGGTTGGGTTTATCTCCAAACGTGAAGCTTACACTGCCATTGATCCACACACTCTGGTCTTCGCGCCCAGTGATCCATGGCATGTGCCATAACTCTTCGGCAACCAGGGTTAGTTGTGACCATTACCTTCCTTTTCCGGTGCCCACAACAATGTAACGACTTGAGAATAGAGGGTGGTTAGTGTTGTTACATTGAGGTTCTGTGCAGAGTGTTGCTTCCTTGCGCAGCAAGCTTGTACACCATGAATCTAGAAGGAATGGCTTCGTTGTCAGGACGATACCTGAACAACACCACGATACTGTCGGTGTTCACCACTATATTCCATGGTAAGTCGAAAGCTCAGTTTGTAACTTGTTTATTGCAATGTTTACACATTTATAAACTCTTTGAGCTTGACTAACGTTTGTTGCTTGCTATCTATGTGCTCAGGTGAGGCATGGCAACAAAAATCCTCTTCTTATAGGTAATGTGTTTTGTAACAACCCTTAAAGTATGTTGTAGTAAAAGATAGGTAGTTACAGTTTCACTTATTACTTGTTTAACCTCTTGTCGTTGTTTCGCAGGTCAGTAGGAAGGTGGTGGAAGTTAGGGCTTGCGGAGTGGCTCCACAACCGACATTGAGCATGGGGAAAAGGTGCCCCAAACTGCCAGGTAACTCGCCACTACTTGAATCCTCCGGTGGTTTCACCTCGTGATTCAGGGATGAGTTACTCAAACCTTTTGAACGGTTTAAGGTTTGGTTTGTTTGTTTCATTGCTTTAAAAGAGTGGTGGCCTCTGGCCCCAAAACGCAGAAGCGTTATGCTTGCTGCTTAGAAAGATGGTCCTTGCCACCTGTGTGGTTTGGCCACACTGGGCATCGTCGATGGGGTACCATCATGACTTGGGTTGACCCTTGAAGGGATAATGTTTGGGAAGAAGAGCGTTCACTCTAGACTGTAAATTTCAGTTTGTAAATAAAGGACGCATTGTAATATTCAAAAGTTTGAGCCATAGCTGATTTTGATACTGTAATGGAAAGCCAAGGGTGCTCTCCGCCTCTGTCTCTTTTTCTTTAGATAAAAAAAATAGAGATTTTATGTGAATCGTATGGCGTCCATCCTTTTAATTGTAGAATGTTTAACTCCAAGAAAATGGATAATAATGATATCGTTTTGTCTATAATGTTTGTGCATTATTTGCGGGGTTCGCCATACTTAACATAATGTATAATGCATTCAAATTTGATATTGAATATTATGCTTTCCCATAAACTTAAAAATGTATAAGCGTCAGTCTGAAAGGTAGCTGCATCCCATTAATTCACAAAGTATATAGGAATGTTAAAATAATTAAATGTTTTTTGATTACTCCTCAGAGTGTATATAGGAATACACGATGTTATATGGCATCAGTTGAGTCCATTTGTATTTAAATTGACTATGTGCGCTCCAGCACTTGATATTTACAATATCGATCTCGATTGTTAAACTACTCCCTGAGCATAGTCGTAGGCTTAAGCATGTTCAGCTAGATGCATAACATAGAATCGCCTTGAATAGTTATTTATGTAGCATAATATTTGCATAAGTATGCTCTATATACAAATCGTGGCAAATAATAAAATATTAATCATAGAGAATGATGGTTTCACATACAGTTTAATTAATAGCTAAACCGCAGGTTTAAACCCTTGTTCTTGAGAAGAGCATTTAACTCTTTAATTTAAATGATAGTATGGCTTTCAATCCAGGGACCATGATTTGATTCTAAGTCTAATCTCATGTCCTTCACTTAGCTCATATTGAGGGCATGAACTTTATATGATTCACCATATTACAGTATACAGTATCTACCAGAATAAAAGGCATTCGAAACTTAGTATGCACTTGAGGAATTAATAGTAAGTGTAATCGAAGCTTTAGGAAACCCTAACTATAAATACTACTTCACTCTGTAATATTTATATGTATATTTTCTATTAAGGTGGGTTCCATACAATGGACCACAATTCCACTCTTGCAGGGATATCAAGACTTTACACAGCCCATACTAAGGGCGTTAATATGAATACAAGACGCATCTGCCAACACAAGTCTTTCATATCCAGATTTGTAACATGAATGCATAAGTAGATTCAAAATGAGCATTTCATTAAGAACATATAGGAAAATGTCTTGTTCATATTTGTCCCCAAACTGGGTTGATATATAAAAATAGAAGAGAGGGTTTATAAATAATTATGGCTTCACATGTAAACCTTTAGGTTTACATGTCTGTCTGATTTACACAAGAAATGTATAACCCTAGTTCTGTCAGTAGTATAGAAATGACTATGCTCTGTATAAAATGCATACATATAACCATAGGATAGCATTTAGACCATATCCACTCTAGGATGCATCTCTCAGGCTTGCAAACCCTGATTTAGACAATATTTGTTTCCACATAAATGCATCAGAGTTATACCCATTCATACAACAGACATAAACTATGAATACTTCAGGTATCTTATCATATTTGTACACCTGAAACATAACACATAGATCTATAATTTTATGGCAGATCTATTTACAGAAAGCAGTGTAAATCGTACATATAAGCATATATTACTATTAAAACATTCAATAGTATTTCCAGGAATAAATATAAACACATTCTATTACTGTCCATAAAATGATATATAGGAAACCCAACATCCAACTCAGTACTCCCGAGCTCCAGGATACTCTAGGGGATTTTAAGCCTTAGCCATTAAGCGAATCAATTTAACCTAACGTAATCAGAGTAAAATGCAGTGCTCTTGCAAGATTGGGGTAGTTCTCCTACCTGGACAAAATTAAGTGGCCAATCCAATACTCATATGTATGATTCCTCTTAATCTAGACCAGTTTGGTTCTCCCAAATCTGTCCTCATTCACTTGGCTTCAGGACCAGTTTGGCTCTCCCAAATATGTCCTCCCTCACTAGTCTTAATTGGTCTTAGGTTATTGTTCTTCCCAGGTTCCCAATTTATCTTGTGTGTTAATGATCACGAGAATGTGTAGAATGAAGTGTTTCAATGAGTTTCACTATTTATTCTCTTAGGTGTGAAATTTCTCATTTTATGAATTCTTTTAATTCATTAGTCTCTCAAATCTTTTCTTTCGGGTTTGCCATTTTTCTCCAATAATAATTTCTTCTTATTATTATTAATTTCAAATTTTCCTCCAACCCTTAGGGGATTGTGACTCCCATCTCATTAATGTGATGGTCAACATGGTCATTAGAAATCAACTTTTCAGATTTCTAATATCAACTAAGTGAAATGAAATAATACTAAGCAGAAATATAATAGGGGTTCAAAGTCCAAAATTGAGGTATTAAATTTTTCTTGGAAGTTCCCTTCATAAATTGATTCAAGTAGAATTTGAGGTTGACAATATGATAACCTCAAACAATGCTTAAAGCTAGTTACACTTTGAAGAAAATGGATCCTTGATCAAATAGTGTTGGAGAGTGAGAGTGAGATCTGTTTTTTGACATGGATGTTAGATTATGAATATGTTTTCTTCTAGTGTACGGTCTATTTCAAGCATGGACTTGTTGTAGTTTCTTGCTTGAAGTAAAGGATTCTCGGGCTAGAGGTGGAAGAATAGTAACCCAATTGGTGGAAACAACCAGTGATGAACCAATGATGACACCCAAGAATATGTTGAGGCCTCAACTACCCCCAAGACATTGGATATGGAGAACCCCCTAAATTTTTAATTAAGCCTCAGTAATGGAATTTGCCTATTTATTTGACTTGTCTATCAATGGGTGAATCCATGAAGATGGGTAACACTTTTTGGCCAAAAGTGATAGTGAATTTGATTTTTTACTCATTTATAAAATCAAAGCTTTCAAAACTCATATATGCCTTGTGAATTTCAACATGAAACAAAAAAAACAATTGTAGGGAATTATGTTGTATTTCCACCTATATTTTTTTAAATAATAATATTATTTAATATGCTAAAAGTGCATTTAATGATATGTTTGTTCTTGTAAATTTTAGGAAAATTTAACAAGCGACTTATGTGCATGTAAAATAAATTAGTGATAAATGCATAACTTTTGAAAAAAAAAATATGAACATAATATACACAAAATGCACCGAGGAACACATTTTTTTTAATTTATTTTGGAAAATTATATTTTTAATTAGTTTTCAAAACTGACCAGTGAAAATTTTAATCACATTTTATACACATGTGTGTGCATGCAATTTTTTTTTTACTAGTTACAAAAATCGTAATATGTTACATAGAATTTTCGTTAGTAGTACAAAATCCTGTGACCTTGTGTTGCCATAATCCTTGAAGAAACTTTCTTGTTGAATTATATTTGACTAGCTTACCTTGCAACTTAACTTCTTTTGACACTTCGATGCACTTTTCTCTACTAGAAACGTGCATTGAAACCCCATCAACGCAATGTGTCCCAATTGTCAACCCGCATAGATGACGCAACTTTCCTTCGGAGCAACTCATTTAGATGATGCAACTTGATTTTGGAGCAACTCACGTCGATCCATTTCTGGTGTAGGTTGCTCCACTACAAACTGAATTTTCGAGAAGCTTCTAGAGTGAAATATCGATTGAGAACCTTTCCCTCCTATTGTTATGGATCTGGATCGACTTCCACCATTGTGGGGGATCATATCTCATCCACTCCCAACACTTTTCTCAACCTCCTCTTATCCACATTGTCCTATAAGTTGATGCCTTGGTCCATAGGTGAGGGGGAGACTAGAAGTAGGTAAATGTTGGATAAATCTCATTAGAATTGGAGACTCTTGAGTTGTTTTGTATTCAAGGTGAAAGTGACTTGTTGGAGTAAGAAGAACCCATTGTGAAGAAGCTACAACACCAAGGACTAAATGGTTGTACTTTTTTTTCTGCCATTTTTAATGCAATTGTATTTTCCTTCCTATACATCTGATATTCATGATCATGTATTGTAATATTCCTTGGTCACTTGCATAGGTCAATTATGCCATTTCAATTTCATTTGTCATTTCCTTGTCTTGATCTGTAGCAGGTTCTCTTGTACACAAATCTAGATCGTGGCTGCCCCTGGATCATAAGGACAACTGTTGTATTAGAGGTAAGTTCCCTCTATACTCATCCATTGTTACTATTTCATTGACCTAGGAGAAGGATTATACAACTTGTTTCTTTTGTTGTAGATATGAACCATTTAGACTAGGGACTTCGATCTTTGTCTGCATTGATTGAAAACTCCTATAACAAAATTGGCGACTCCGTTTGGGATCACTCATTAGATCTCCTTTGATTTTCCTTGAAACGTATTTGAATTTTGTCACCTACCTTGTTTTACTTGATTGAAATTTTGCATTTATGAGTCACTAGGTGATCCAACACGAATCTGACACTTGCAATCCATCTAAATCCTTTGAGGTTGATTACCTTTTCGGTCTTTTTCTTTTGAAAATATTCCCTTTGTTGGAATCGACGCGCCCTATTCTCACATACAGTGCATCGAGCATGCCATTGGTTAATGTATTGAACCATGTCGATCTAGTTTGGCATGATGTTTTCCACAGTAGACCACGACTCTATGAAAAAAGTTTGCAATAGGGTTGAATTTTCCTCTTAAAGTTGGGTCAAGTGTTCTCCTAATATATATATCTTATTGCACGAAATTGCAAGTAGTCAATGCTCCCCGATGTATCGTGACAAGGGACTAATCGCCTCTCGTGGATGCTTGAAATCTGGCGGTGGCGAGTTTACCAATCACCTGCGGGTTTTGGTGTAACGACAGCCGTACTACCAACAATTCATATCAGAGCTAGAGGTCACGAGTTCAATACACACTCGACTTTCAGTGAGGGGGAGACCGTTGCATGAATTTTCAAGTAGTTAGCACTCCCCGATGTATCATGACAAGGGAATAATCGCCACTTGTGGATCCTCGAAATCTGGCGGTGTTGAGTTTACCAATCACCTACAGGTTTTGGTGTAACGAAAGCCGTACTACCAACATATCTTTCCTATCTCAGCCATATTTTCTCTAATATTTTTCATTTACCCCTATTCCTTGCATTTTCTCGAGGTTTGAAGCCTAGCTTGAGTTTTCTTTTTGGGTCCTTAGTAGTCAAGTGGTTTCCTTGCTTGTCTTGGGTCATATTGATCCCTTGGAGGGAATCTTGTCTTGTGGCTCTTAGAAGCCTTTTATTTGCTCTGATTCATATTTTAAACTCTTTCAAAGTGTGTTAGTGTGAAAACCTTTGTTGGTATGAGTTTGGTTTGAGTCATTTTGAAAGCTTGAAATTGGACAATTTGGGTGATTGTTCCTTCTTCTTTTGAAATTCTATTGTTAATTAAAATTTCAAAATTGTTAGATCTCTTGCATTTCGAATTAGGATAAAGTGAACAAGCATCGTTCCTAAAGGTTTTTGAATACATTATTGAAAGACGTTAAATTCTTGTTAAAAGTCTTTTGAATTTTCCTTCAATTCCTTTGCTTCTTCATTCGAAAAGTGAGATATTTGCAATTGAAGAAGTTCATTATTTTTCCATTTTAGTTTGTAATTTCAAATCTCTTTTGGAAAAAAAAAAAGACTTTGCTTTGGTGTTATTTTTGGTTACGTTGGATTGATTGAAAGACTGTTACTTGCTTTTGTCTTTTGGTTTTTCTTAAGAAGAAAAGTGAAAGAATAGTGTTGCATTCCATGAAATATTTCATTTGTCTCAACAAAAGAAGAAATATCTTTCTCCCTCCTGTACATAGTTTTCATTAAAAGAAAATATTGCATCTCATTTAGTTTTTCGTGCATAATATTGGGATGTGTGCACACTTCATGAGTCAAATTAACCATCTGAGATAAAATAAAGCACTAGATTAAGTTAAAATATTTAGAAACTCGAGTTATAGGTTAGGGATGTGTTTCAACATATTTAAGCGTAGCAATTTTCATTCTTTTCCTGCACTGCATCTCAAGGCCTTGTAGTTATTCCACATACTAGTCGGTATTATTAGTTTTTGAACATTAATTCAATAGATCTAGGGTCTTAACTGAAATAACAACATGTACAACATATCAAGCATAAGAGACAAGAGACAAGAGACACAAAACATTTCACCAGGGAAAACCCCCGCAACTTCTTCAGAGATATAATAAGCATCAATACAAGGATCACCAGGATCAAATCCAAGAGATAGATATCTTCAGTAGCATGCTCCTCCTCCACTTGTGTGCACCCTTCTCTTCTCTCACTAATGTGAAGTGAGTGAATGAGACAATGACTAAAATCAGATAGACACATTCTCTATTTATACACTAACTTTCACTTGAAATTTACTCAACTAGGTCAGCTTCAACTTAACCACTTAACATAATTCAATAGATCTAGGGTCTTAACTGAAATAACAACATGTACAACATATCAAGCATAAGAGACAAGAGACAAGAGACACAAAACATTTCACCAGGGAAAACCCCCGCAACTTCTTCAGAGATATAATAAGCATCAATACAAGGATCACCAGGATCAAATCCAAGAGATAGATATCTTCAGTAGCATGCTCCTCCTCCACTTGTGTGCACCCTTCTCTTCTCTCACTAATGTGAAGTGAGTGAATGAGACAATGACTAAAATCAGATAGACACATTCTCTATTTATACACTAACTTTCACTTGAAATTTACTCAACTAGGTCAGCTTCAACTTAACCACTTAACATAATGCTGACTGGGCCAACCCATACTAAGGTGGTCTAATAGACGTTTGACCCACATGACTCATACAGGGCCGACCCCATCAAGGTGGTCTAATAACCCATCAAGTATAAGTTATGACACTTACAGTATAACTTGCAACACATGCAAGTACACATGACGACACTTCCAATAGGAGGAATAATACATCTCTGTGGGATATACAATAAAGTACAAATGTAATACATGGAAGAATATCTTCCAAAGTTACAAATACATAAACACTCCCTCTTAACTAGGAAGGTATCCTTTTGTCGCAGGTCATCAATACATATTGGCACAAGTCTTCAATTTTGGAGCTGGATCAACATCACTGGATCACAAAGAATCATCATCACTACTGCTATACTCGACATCTTGATCACTGGGATATCTCTGAAATTTGCTCATCATAGGAAGTTTTAGACAGCCAACCCTTTTTCATGCTAAATGTAGGCCCACCACGTATAGGTCTTCATCATCACTGGCCATACTGTGGATCTCAGAACTTATTACGTGTGTCAAAAAAACCTAGCTCAGACTATAGGATCTTTTACATGTTGACTATCACAAAACCTTAAAAGAGTGCCTTGCATCCTGCAAGAACTCTAAAGAGCATCCCATGACTGATTACAAGCTTACTAATCAACCTATTGGATCTCGAGGACTGATTATATGTGACCCCACACACCACAAAACCTTTAAAGAGCGTCTTGCATCATATAAGTACTCTAAAGAGCATCCCAAGACTGATTACAAGCTTATTGCTCAACCTCTCGGATCTGTAGGGCTGATTACATGTGGTTAGGAAAAACCTTTAAAGAGCATCTTGCATCCTGGAAGTAGTCTAAAGAGCATCCCAGGACTGATTATGAGCTTACTGCTCAACCTCTCAGATCTCTAGGGATGATTAAATGCCTCTAGTAGCAAAACCTCGAAAGAGAATCCTAGGACTTATTTACGAGCTTACTGCTCAACCTGTCTGGATCTCTATATCCTAGGCTATTACGAGCACACCGCTCTACCTATCTGGATCTTGAGGATCTTTTCTATGCTACCTACACAACCTGTCCACGACCACGAAGTATCAACTTGATACTCATCATACATCATCCTGATTTACATGATCATCCTGATCATCATCACTGCATCGTCCTGATGCATATCATCTGGAGCAACATCTTGAAGCTCGTCATCCATGATCATCCTAATGCATATCATCTGGAGCAACATCCTGAAGCTCATCATCCATGATCATCCCGATCATACAATGCATCCACCTGATGCATATCATCATACATGATCCACCTGATCCTACAATGTATCCACTTGACACATATCATCATGATCCACTTGATCATACAATGTATCCACCTGATACATATCATCATACATGATCCACCTGATCATACAATGTATCCACCTGATACATATCATCATACATGATCTACCTAATCATACAAAACATCCAACAATTGCATATACATATACATGATCCAACTGATCATACAAAGCATCCAACTAATGCATATACATATACATGATCCAATTGATCATACAAAGCATCCAACTGATGCATATACAAAGCAGTAACCAGGGCATCATTCTGATGCTCATCATACAACGCTTACATCCACAGCCATGGGAAGGATCCTCCTCTCACCATGCTTGGAATGGATCCTACAAATGTGTCCCATCACTTCTTCCTCGAAGTATCTTCAATCTAAAGAACACCAAGCCTCTCTCTGAAGTACTCACTCTTCACTCTGGCTAGTGGTTTTGTCAACACATCAGCAACCTACTCATCCACCGCAACATATAGGAGATTCACTGCTCCTCTCTGCACCATATCCCTTGATATAGTGATATTTGATCTCGATGTGCTTTGACCTGTCATGGAACACCGGGTTCTTAGACAACTTCACACAACTCTGGTTGTCACAGAAGATACAAGTAGCATACAACAAAAGATCAAATAACTAAGACAGTAGCTTCCTAAGCCATACTGCCTCACAACTGGCCGAACAAGCTACAACATACTCTGCTTCGATTGTACTCAGTTCCACACATGACTGCTTCCTGCTAAACCAAGAGATCATATTGGATCCCATACTTAAGCAGCACCCCGAAGTGCTCTTCCGATCAATGGCACTTCCTACCCAATCCGAATCAAAATAACCCTTTAGGTTAAACTTCTGATTCGCATCATACTTGAGGCCATAGTCAACTGTACCCTTTAGATACCTCAGAATATGCTTTGCAACTATCAGGTGAACATGTCTTGGATCTGTCAGATACTTGCTCAAGGTGTTCACCGTAAAACATATATCTGGTCTTGTATTCGTCAGGTACATCAAGGACCCAATGATCTGACGATACATCGTGGCATCAACCAGCTCAAATGAAGAATCACACATAAGCTTCAAGTTCTATGCCATAGGTGCGGCCATGGCCTTATAGTCCATCATCCTGAACCTCTTCAGGATCTCTACTGCATACTTCCTATGTCCAAGGAAGACTCCATCTGTGCTCTGCCACACCTCCATGCCTAGAAAGTAGTGTATCATACCAAGTCCTAGGAGCATGCTTCAAGCCATATGAGGCTTTTTGCATATATATGACTCCCTGTCATGTGTCTCAAAACCGAGTGGATGCTCCACATACACTTCCTCTTCGACTACACCATTCAAGAAAGTTGTCTTGACATCCATCTGGCGTATCTTCCATTTCATCACTTGCTTTGTATTTATCTATGTTACCATTTGCAGCATGCTTGATCTTATAGATCCACTCAGAAGTCACCACAGACTTTCCTTATGGTCTTGGGACCACATTCCAAACATCATTTTTCATTATCAACTGGTATTCCTCGATCATGGCATTCTTCCATTACTACATCTCGAATCCTGGGGACTACAGATTCTTCAATATCTTCAATAAATAGCTTTCTTGAACTTCGTTGCTGGAACAAATGTTGTTGTCATTCTTTTGTAGGTGATTGTACACGATCTTTCCTACAAATGAAATTCAGTTGCATGATTAGAAACTTCTCATAGTTTTCATAACAAAATCTTACGCATAAAAACATATGTCATACAGTCATGCAATTATGCAATTATCTTAGCCAATGCTTCAATACAACATTTATCCATATCCCGTATTCACACGGTAACTTTCTAGATGCCTTCCATGTCTACCAGAACATTGTTAAGAGTGTGCACAACTCCCAACATGTCAGCAAAGAGGTTTCATTCTAGATAAGTAGCAATGGAATGTTGTACCGTACCATAGGCCACTTACCCATTTCTTGCATATTAGTAGTATCTTGTTCATTAATGCAAATATCCTAATATGCATAATACACATCCTAACTTTAGGAACATAAGTATGTACATAACTGAACAACTTCATTTAAGTAATCATATATACAGGAAATGACAATTCAAATACTTATCTTTGTTTAGTTGTTGGGTGGACTCCCTCTTGATCTTTGCTTCCTTGTAGGAACTATTGGAGTGTGCTCCCTCTTGATCTTTGCTTCTTGGGTTACTTGTCCTTGAACTTATACTCATCTTGGACCACTTATGAATGCTTAAGTGTGCACTAGTGTCGTCCTCAAGATCTCATACATAATCATACATTCATTACTATAATCTCAATACTAGCAAAACATTATGATTCTAAATAATATTAAATATGTATGGTCATGATCATTTCATACATAGGTAATAAGCGTTAGTATTCAAAGTTTCAGGGAAGACTTCTTTTACTCATGCATATTCGTATTTGACCATAGGACTCTTCTGGTTAGTCATATCATCAATCAAAGTAAGAAACATGATATGCATAAACCCTTGATTACTTAAACTTCTAACTTCAAGGATAATCATTATCATTCATACAAAAGTATAAGATACTAACACAAGGTAGGATTGTAACTTGATATAGGAAAAACATATATGATTACCATGTTTTCTAGTTATATCTAACATGCCCAAACAATGTATTCTTGTTCTCTTCAATGAGTTGTGCTGCATAAATCATAAGTTAACCATTTTAGAACCAAATTATACAGACCTCGTAAGTAGAGCTTCTATAATAGCTATGGATGAGTCTTGTCTTCATGTCATCATGATCATATGTTCTTGATCTAGAACTTGATCTGTCTTTGTTGATGTACCTTTCATGTTAGCGGAAAACATCAACCTCATACAACATCATGGTGCATTATTACAATCATAAGTGTCATAACCCTAATCAATGAATGTATACAAGCATTCATACTTTTACTAAGGTGATAAGACAAGTCTAAGATTAATCAAGATTGTACTAATAATATGAAGACAAACATATCATCAGCTTAATCATGAATAGATTTCACAAACATACCTGTATCTCTTCAAGTCATACTTGTCAAGATTTCTTGTAGCCTTCTCATGTAAAGCCTTAGCCTCATCTCCCTCTCGAACTGGATCTTCTTCACTTATGTAGGTGTCCAATTCATTCTCTTCTAGGAATAACCCAATCAACTTTGATTTGCTGAAAATGGATCTGGAGCTGGATTAGGGTTTGTCAAAGAAACCCTAAAAAATTCAAACTTTGAATTTCAAACTTTTGATAAGATAGAAAGATGTATCTTGCTGAGCTGATCAAGCTAGTATACTCAGAATTTGAAAACTGCAAAATTTGACCCCTCAAAATTGCCTTTGAAACTTTTGGATTCACTAGACAATACCCCGAACTAGGGTTTGATAAAGCCCACCCTTCTGCCCAACCAAAAATTTCAATCCAAATTTCCAAACTTCAATTTTTCTGAGGAGCTTCCAGCCGTGGTCACAGATTTAAAAAATTCCAACTTTTGTAGAAGCCTTAATTTTCCATCTTTCCGATCAAAATCCCGAACTAGGGTTTGATCAAGCTTGGTCTTCTGACCAACCAAAAAATTTGATCTTGGTCTCTAAATTTCGATTTTGATGAAGATAATTCAGCCATGGACTCCTATTCCAAAAATTCGACCTTTCTCCAAAGCCCTAAATTCCCGCAGCAGTCACAAGCCAATAATGAAGGTGCTCAAAATAAAATTCTGTTTTGACAGAAATATGTACCTGATTGTTTCTGATGTATCTTTGAAATTACAAATCCATAGGGTATGAAAATTCTTCCTTTGGTATCCTGACCTGTCATGTTTCCAACCCCATAGGTCTGACGTCAATTGATTTCTTTGAGAGAGAGTTATGACAAGTGTTGCAACGTGACCTGTTTATGGGATAAAACATGAGAGAAAACTTGTACGGCATGCCACATGTCATTGGTTCAACTTCGGCCTTTGAAAAACTTACCTGAGAAACTAAAATCTATGCTCTACTTGTCACATTTTACAAAATTTCATTTGGAGCTTCCTAGCCCAAGTTGTGACCCTTTTTTCCTAGGTCACCTGTTTATGACTGAGATCTAAAAGAGGCAGAAACCCTAACTTGTACTGATCATAAATCATAAAGTACAACGAATTAGAGGTTTTCCTTTGGAATAAGGTACAGGGGGATGTTATATACGACCTGTAAATGTTTCAGAACCTGAAACTTTGCCAAAATGGATGTATAGCGAAAGTGCCACGATGACTGGTTTTTGCTATATCAAGCCCTAGCTTCCAATTTGTCGTAAGTGCAACAAGTCTCATAAATGCCATAGCATGCCTTCCTGATAGCTCTAATACCATGTTATTTTTTGAACATTAATTCAATAGATCTAGGATCTTAACTGAAATAGCAACATGTACAACATATCAAGCACAAGAGACACAAAACATTTCACTGGGGAAAACCAAGAAGGTGAAAAACCCCGCAACTTCCTTAGAGATAGAATAAGCATCAATACAAGGATAACCATGATCAGATCCAAGAGATAGATATCTTCAGCAACATGCTCCTCCTCCACTTGTGCACACCCTTCTCTTCTCTCACTAATGCGAAGTGAGTGAATGAGACAATGTCAAAAATGAGAGAGGCACACTCTCTATTTATACACTAACTTTCACTTGAACTTTACTCAACTAGGTCGACTTCAACGTAACCACTTAACATAATGCTGACTGGGCCAACCCCTACTAAGTTTGTCTAATAAACCATCAAGTATAACTTACGACACTTACAATATAACTTGCGATACATGCAAGTACACATGACGACACTTCCAATCAGAGGAATAATACATCTATGTGGGATATACAAGAAAGTAATAAAGTACAAATGTAATACATGGAAGAATATCTTCCAAAGTTACAAATACATCAACAGGTATATTGAATGACCTTTCATGTACTTAACGGTATATAGAAAGGTTCTTCACATATTCGACGGTATATAGGAAGGCTCTTGTCGAACAGTTGTGCATTAGAAAACACTACTACGGATTGGATCTCCTACATACCTTGCATATATCAGGAGAGCTCATTAGGATCCTGAAGCCATCTGAATCAACCTTTGGTTTTCTTGACATCTCAATACACCGAGAACAACACTCAGGGAGCTAGTACGCACGTACTTATACATAGTTAGGTAATACGGTCAGGGGCACAGTCCTAATCCTCCCTGGTTAGTATGAAAGATTGGGTTGAGTATTACGTTGGAACCTACCATATATCGCGAGTTGCAATGACTTGACACTCCTATGAGGATCCAACTTTTCTTCCCACGTGTTACACAAGTTTTCTTGCAGCCTTTAGCTTGAGTAGGACTTGAAGTGTGTCTTTTGCTTAGAATAATTTTAGGGAGATATTTTCATTATACATTATAGCTGAACAATATTTAAGGAGGTCTGGCAAAATACAAAATTTTCCACCCGAATATCCCTCCGCTGAGGAGGAAAAGACATGGGAAAATATGGACCAACCTACTACATCTGGTCCATGGGAAGAATGAATTCTAGTTACTGAATCAGGATGGAATTATTATCCTCCTGTAAATCGACCTATCACCGCTCCCATGGGACCATTGGTGCTAAAACAACCTTGTTTGCATGATACATCTTTTCACCATTCACTTGAAGGACACCCTGGAGTCGTCAGTTGGATATTTACTCGAACACAAGATGACCCAATAGCAACTGATTGTTTTCCAACTAATTCATTTTTGGGAACCTCCTTAGGGAAAATTATTTTCAACTTTGGTTCACCATCGACCGTGGAGACAACTCCACCTCCGTGTCCTACCGGATTTGTCTCAAACGAGGTATTTTTTCGACCACTCCAATATATTATATCCCGCTTATGGATGCTTGAAGAAAAATTAAGATGTCAGAGTTTTCCTTTACAGTCCACTTCGGAAGTAGTAAATCCCGAATACAATTCTACCATTTATTATTTTACTCTTTTTTTGCTAGGAATGTTAGTGCCTAACATGGCCTCCTACGAACCAGGCCAACCATCTTTCCTTCCTGTATCGTATCAAAATCAATTGTTTGGTTGTAGGCGTCCTTTGAACTTGATGACTGGGGGGAAACCCTTAGCCAATGTTAAATTTATAATTGGAACACAATCTCCAAGGAAAAGTGAAATTGGAAGCCAACCTCTAGTTAGTGGTTAAAATACAACTATGGGACAACCTATGGTTAGTGTTCAAAATATGACTATGGGGAAAACTTCGGTCGGTGGTCAAAACCTAACTGGGGGGGAATCTCTAGTTAATGGTCTAAATTTAACTTGGGGGAAACCTCAAGTTAGTGGAAAAAATGTAACTAGGGGGAAACCCCTAGTTAGCGGACATAATGTAACTAGAGGGAAACCTTCATTTACTACTTACAACATAACTGGAGGTCTGCCTCCATCCATGGGAAAACCTTCATGGGGACATCATACATGGGGGCCACCTACACGGGGTCAGCCTGCATGGGGTTACACATATCCAGGTAATCAAAATATGGCAATGATTCAAGTATATCAAACCTCTCCCGGAAACCTTTATTCTGGAGTACCTTACCCTAGAAACAAAAACACCCCATGGGGATAATAGAACTTTCCTCCGGGCGGACCTCCAGCCTAAGTACCACCCCCACACCCAACATTCCCACCCCCACCACCTATCCCACCTCCACCCGCACCATCCATAAAACCCTCCCATTCTGGAGGACCCCCTCATTCAGGAGGAAACCCACCATCAGTCCAACCTACTAACATGGGAATACCTCCACGATATGGAAAAACCCCTATGGGAGGACCACCACCATATATGGGTACACCCTATAATCAATTAATTTATTTTCCTACTGGTACTCAAATTCCATATAAATATTACTAGTATCCGCAGCCAAACCGACAGTTACCATTTCTAGATACATTAGATCTGTTGGACTTGTCATGTTTGGCGAATGAACCTATTCAACATGGCATAAATTGGAAACTCATTCCTATGAAGATTCCATCAGACATACAAAATTTGATGGAAAATCTAGTGAGGATCCTAAAAAACTAGTAATGACATATCATTTGTGGTGTTCCTCAAACCCTCTAATGGATGATTCTATACGTTTGAGGTTGTTCCAGAGAACCCTCACTAGCACAACTGCCAAATGGTATACTGAATTTCCACCACATTCTTTCGTGGACTTTCGATCCTCAGCTATGGCTTTTCCTACCCATTTTCATCTACTAATCCGCTATGAAACTGGTACATACCTTTTAACATTTCATAGGCAATATACCTCCACTCATATTTCCAATCATATTCATGAATGAAGGAGAATATGTCGGCTAATTAAGGCTCCTATTCTGGATCAATTATTGTTCGATTGGTTCACCAAATCACTATTACCTATCATAGTCTGTGAAGAACCTACAACAATAATTAATGAGAATACACGAGATAGCAGAAATAACAAAACCTAGAATCACTTTTATATTGATCGTAGGCCACTTCGAGGGGGAAACCTCCTTTGAGAAAGCTCAATACAAATAAATTCATGGTACCTTCATTGGTCTCAACAAAAACTTATATACCAAGTCTAGGTGCCAATACCATGGGTCAATACCATGTGTCAATACAAACCATGGGCCAATAAAAACTATGGATCAACAATTACTACGGGACAAATTACAAAGCATATGCGTCCAACAACAATAAGACAAACTATGGATCAAAAAATACTACGGGACGACTTTCAAAGCATATGCGTCCAACAACAATATACTAACACAGTAAATAGAAGGGTTGACATGGGTTCCTAACATCCCCTCTCCCTTAGAAAAATCTTTGTCCTCAAAGATATAGATGTGGAAATTGATGCAGAATCTGAAGGAGTGGTTCCACTCTAGCATCCTCGAGTTGCAGGGACGGTTTCTTTGAAAGCTGTAGACGAAGAAGAACCATATCAGCTACGTGAAAAGTGCACTCAGAATGGTGCTAATCAGCTTGTTGTTTCAGTCGAATTCTTGCCATGTGAAGATTGTCCTGTAGAATGAGAAGAATCTGATCGCGGTGTCGAAGAACCAAGTCAATTGCTTGAACTGGGGAGCTCCTGAGGGTGTATGGAAGAAGAATTGGTGGTGCATGTCCATAGATTGCTTAATATGGTGTCCTTTTAGATGTGGTATTGTACCATTGGAGCGCTTCTAGGAAATCCATAGAAATAGTTGTCCAAATCTCTGTAGGGATGGGCAAGGGTTCAAGCAGTCCTGAAAGGAGTGTCGTTTCACCCTTGTTGACCTGGAAAGTATCACAGTCAGCCACCATCTGCTGAATTGTCATGTTCAATCCCTGCCAAAATAAGTTACATTGTTCCCAGTCATACATTTTTAGGAACATAGAGCGCCCTGCTGATGAAGAAGCATGGAGTTCATAGAAGAGATAGTCCTGTTGAACAGATTGCAACCAATTTGGAACAAGCAGAGAAATAGATGTAAGAGAAACTTGGTCATGAAATGTGTGAGAAGGAGAATCTGCCACCATATTTTCCTTACCCTTCTTGTAAGTGATCACATAGGCATAACCCATGAGTTGGATAACCCATTTCAGGTGTGCTAGGGAGGAGACCCATTGTTCCAAGAAATTTGCTAGACTCTGGAGATTAGTCTTGATGCAGAAATAATTCCCTAATATATATGGCTACCACTTCTGTACTGCATGCAAAATAGCCATCATTTCCTGCTGATATGTAGATGCAGCTAAATTCTTACTGGAAAGGTATCTTGAAGGCGACAAGCCCACTGGTTCAGCAAGGACACCTACATATCTATCCAAGGAAATAGGGGAGACCATTGATGGGTGCATCTTAATGGAATGGAGTTGAGAGATGACACCATGTGAATTCTTCTTAAGGATCTTCTCCAGGCGATGTGAACTGATGATGCAGAGAGACCTTTTTTGTAAGCCCTTAAATTTGTGTTGTTTCCCATTGACTAAAAATTGCATCCAAAGTTCAGCAAAATCCCATAAGATGGGTCCAAGTGTGCATAACCATTGAATGTCCAAAACCACATCACATCTACCTAGGGACAAGGAAAACATGTCATAGCATAGGTTATAATCTTCCAGAGAGATACAGACATTGTGACACTTCCCCTTGCAAGAAGGTGCCCCCATTGGCAACCATGACTTCAAAGTTGGAGCAAGGATGGACAAAACAATCAGCATGTTTGGCGATCCGAGGGTCAATAAAGTTATGAGTGCTACCAGAATCAATGAGTATTGTAAGAGGAAGCTTCTTGAAGTAACCCTTGACCCACATTGTTTGGGGGGTGGTGATGCAGGATAAAGCATGGAGAGATATCTCTGGTTGTTCATCCTGAGATGGGGGGTCAATAGGCGGCTCCTGAATGTCGACCTGATCATCCATTGTATCTGGAGCTTCTTCACCAATTTTAAAGACAGACGAAGAATCCATATCCAAGAGATAGAGATTTTGTTGAACACATCTATGTCCTGAAGTAAATTTATCATCACAATTATAACAAAGCCCTTTTTCTCTATGTGCCTGCATCTCTGTTTCAGACAAATGCTTGATAGGAGTTGGTCGAGGAGCTGGCGGGATGGGAGGTCATTGAGAACCCATATTTCCGAAGGGAACAAGAGTGGGTTTGGAGTGTTGTTGGGCTACAATCTTGTCTTCTACCAACTTAGCCAACCCTAGGACTTCCATCATTGTGTTGGGACAGAACATTTTAACCTCTGACCGGATTTCATCCTTAAGACCACTGATAAAACAACTCCTGTAGAATTCATTAGACAATCCTTCTGTGTGATTGGCTAGTTTCTCAAATTCTATCTGATACTCTCTCACAGTGCCACTTTGACGAAGTTTAGTGAGTGCTCCAGTGAAGTCATCAAAAGCGCTAGGACCAAATCGTTGCAAAAGGAGTTGGCAAAAATCTGTCCATTTTGGCTCGTCATGAGCCTTGATGTACCAACGATACCATTAAAGGGCTTCCTGTTCCAAATGAAAGGATGCAAGTGGAACTTTTTGGACATAAAAGGTATTATGCAGACTGAAATACTGTTCTGCACTATAGATCCATTCAGTCAAATTAGTACCATTGAAGCAAGGAAATTCATGCTTCGGACCATGGAAATTGCTGGAAGAAGAGAGCCCATTGGATGCAGAAGATTCTTGTTGTCAGTTATTGTTCATGGCTGGATGCTAAAGATGGAGGCTAAGAAATTTTTCATCCAGATCTTGGAGTTTGGTTTGGATGGATGTAAGTGCTTCCTCCATGGTTTTTGGTCCTGCATGGGTGACAACCATAACCATGATTTTTTTTTTTTTTTTTTTTTGGGGGTGGGAATGGATAGAAAAACACAAACAAAATATTATTTAGTAAAGGGAAATTTGGATTTGGGAAAAACTCAGATGGGTAATTGGGGTTTGATGAGGTTTTGGACACTTTCTGATGGACAGGGAAACAAAAAATGGGGATTTTAGAAGAAAGGTGAAAGAATGAGAAAATTGGTCAAAGAGGGACAAAGAAGCAGAAATAGGGAATGAACATGGTGGCAAAATTTGGACGCGAGTGGGTGAAAATTGAAGAAGTTATGGCAAACCCGAAAAAGAGTCAAATGTGAGATTTCTGGCTTTGGGAAGTAGAATTTGGGATAAGGTCCTCAGGAATGAAATATGCAGAATGGGATTGCAGGGGTGTCTGGGAAGTTTCAAGGGAAACAGAGTTAAAACAAGGGAGACATGACGCGGAGGTGATCGGCAACAAATGGATCTGAAACCACTTTTAGAATAGATCTGAAATGGCTAGATCTGGAACGACTTTCAGAATGGATCTGAAACGACTTTCAGAATGGATCTGAAACGACTGGAACTGAAACGGCGCGGAAGTGATCGGCAACAGTTCAGCTAAAAATAGATATGGACCCCAGGTATGTGCGGATTCCTAACAGTTCAGGGGTTTCACTCAGCCACCAATGCTGTCTGACGACTTATGTAGTAGGGAAGTACCCCTCACTCCACGGCTTAGGTAAAACTGATAACCACTTTGCCACAAACGATAGCTCTTGGTTTACCTCATGGGTGGGAACTAGTCAATCAGGTATGGGTCGTTTCCCTTTTTGCTCCCAGGTCCTCTCAATGGGACATCTACTTTGGGGTTCCTGTGGTACTCCTCACAATGAGTTTTAGGGATTATTCCCTGTTAAATTTTCTGAATTTACTTCAATCTGATCTAGGATATTAACTGAGAGAACAACATGTACAACATATCTACAGCATATCAATCATGGAGACAATAATGCAAGCTTGGGGAAAACCATAAATGTGAAAAACCCCAATAACTTCCTCAGAGATAGATAGAGCAATGATACAACCATGAGAGATAGACATAACCTAGCAGCAGATCCTCCTCCTCCATAAGTGCGCCACTCCTCCTTGAGTGCATGTGTGAGAAGTGAGTGAACAAATAGAGTGCCTCCCGCACTCTATTTATACTTGACTTGACTTGCCTTTTTACCTAACTCATGTAGGCTCGAACTTAACCACATAACATAATGCTGAGTTGGCCGACCCCCAATAGGGTGGTCTAATAACCCTTTGACCCACATGGCCAACCCCCAATAGGGTTGTCTAATAACCCTTTGACCCACATGACTTATACAGGGCCGACCCCAAACAAGGTGGTCTAATAACCCATCAAGTATAAGTTACGACACTTACAATATAAATGACGACACTTCCTTATAGAGGAATAATACCATCTCTATAGGAATACAATATACATATATGTGAAATACATTCTGAAGTTACATATACATCAACACTCCCTCTTAACTAGGAAAGTATTTCTCAGCACAGTTCTTCTAGCACAAGTCATCTTCTCTGGATCATCGTCAATGGATAATCATCATCGAGTCATCATCATCGTCACTGCTGTTGCTATCTCAATCAATCTCTGAATCTACTCGTCATAGGAAGTTCTACAGAGCCAGTCCTTTTTCATACTGGATGTAGGCCCACCACCTACAGGTCTTCGTCATCACTGGCCATACTGTGGAATCCTCAGGACTTATTACGTGCATCACAAAACCTCGAAAGAGCATCCCAGGATGTTACGGGTACACAACTCCGACCTGTAGGATCTCCCAGGGTGCTATTACATGTGACCCCACCACAAAACCTCGAAAGAGCATCTCAGGATGTTACGGGTACACAACTCCGACCTGAAATCTCCCAGGGCACAAATTACATGTGGTCCACCACAAAACCTAGCAAGAGCATCTCAGGATGTTACGGGTACACAACTCCGACCTGAAATCTCCCAGGGCACAAATTACATGTGGTCATGGAAAAACCTCGAAAGAGCATCTCAGGATGTTACGGGTACACAACTCTGACCTGAAATCTCCCAGGGCCCAAATTACATGCAATAGGATAAAACCTCGGAAGAGCATCTCAGGATGTTACGGGTACACAACTCCGACCTGAAATCTCCCAGGGCACAAATTACATGTCCTCCCAGAGCAATGTCTCAAAAGAGCATTCCAGGATGTTACGGGTACACAACTCCGACCTATAGGATCTGCGAGACATGCTCATCTGCACAACCTGATCCACGGCCACAGAGTATCAACCTGATACTCACCATACATCATCCTGATGTACTCATGATCGTCCTGATCATCATCACTGCAACGTCCTGCTGCATGTCATCTAGAGCAACATCCTGAAGCTCATCATCCATGATCATCCTGATCATCACTGCAACATCCTGCTGCATGATCCACCTGATCATCAATGCATCCACCTGATGCATACCAAGTATCTACCTGATACATATCATCATACATGATCCTCCTGAGCATACAATGTATCCACCTGATACATGATACATATCACCATACATGATCCACCTGATCATACAATCTATCCACCTGATACATATACAGATACATGGTCCAAGCATCCAACATGATGCATATACAAAATACATACACATGATCCAACTGATCATATCCAGCATCCAACATGATGCATACATACATAAATGATCCAACTGATCATATCTAGCATCCAAAATGATGCATACATACATAAATGATCCAACTGATCATATCCAGCATCCAACATGATGCGTACATACATAAATGATCCAACTGATCATATCCAAGCAGAAACCAGAACATCATCCTGATGCCCATTATCCAGCGCTTACATCCACAGCCATGTGAAGGATCCTCCTTCCAACATGCTTGGAATGGCTTCAGCAAATGTGTCCATCACTTCTTCCTTGAAGTGTCCTCGATCCGAAGAACGCCAAGCCTCTCTCTGAAGTACTCGAACTTCACTCTGGCTAGTGGCTTCATCGGCACATCTGTAATCTGCTCGTCCGTCGCAACATACAGAAGCTTCACAGCTCCTCTCTGCACCATATCCCTGATATAGTGATATTTGATCTCTATGTGTTTCGACCTGTCATGAAACACTGGTTTCTCGGACAGCTTCACACAACTCTGGTTATCACAGAAGATACCAGTAGCCTCCAATGGGAGATCAAATAACTCAGACAGTAGCTTCCGTAGCCATACTGCCTCACAACTAGCTGAACAGGCTGCAACATACTCTGCCTCAGCTGTACTTAGTGCTACACAGGACTGCTTCCTGCTAAACCAAGAGATCACACCTGATCCCATACTGAAGCAACACCCAGATGTGCTCTTCCTATCTGCAGCACTGCGAGCCCAATCTGAATCAACATAACCCTGCAGGTTAAACTTTTGATTCGCCTCATACCTGAGCCCATAATCCACTGTACCCTTCAGGTACCTCAGAACATGCTTTACAGAAACCAAGTGAACACTCCTTGGATCCGTCAGGAACTGGGTCAATGTGTTTATAGCAAAGCAAATGTCTGGTCTCGTGTTCGTCAGGTACATCAAGGACCCAATCATCTGACAATACATAGAGACATCAATCGGCTCAGATGAAGCATCACATAGAAGCTTCATATTTGATTCCATAGGTGTGGCCATGGCCTTGCAATCCATCATCCCGAACCTCTTTGGGATCTCTACTGCATACTTCCCTTGTCCAAGGAAGATTCTATCTACACTCTACCACACCTCCATGCCAAAAACAAATAGTGCATCATCCCCAAGTTCTTCATCTCGAACTCGGTAGTAAGCTTCCGCTGCGTGTCGACAATCAATCTATCTTCACCATACCAAGTTCTGCACATATATGATTTCCTATCATGTGTCTCAGAACCAAGTGGCTGCTCTACATACACTTCTTCTTCAACTACACCATTCAAGGAAGCTGTCTTGAATCCATCTGGTGTATCTTCTATTTCATCACTTTTATATTTCTCAATGCTGCCATCTGCAACATGCTTGATCTGATAGTTCCAATTGGAAGTCATAGCAAACATCATTCTTCATGATCAACGGATCATGGCATTTCATTTCTTCATCCCAAATCCTGGGAACTTCAATATCTTCAATAGATATCTTTGTTGCTAGAACAAAATGTTGTAGTTCTTCTTTTGTAGGAGATGGCATATGATCTTTCCTACACAACAAGTTAAATTGCATGATTAGAAAACATCTCATAGTTTTCAGAACAAATTCTTACACATAAAGAAATATGCCATACAGTCATGCAATTATCTTAGCCAATTCTTCAATACAACATTTATCCATATTCTGTAACTTTCTATATGCCTTCCAATCTCTACTAGAACATTGTTAAGAGTGTGCACAACTCCCAACATGTCAGCAAAGAGGTTTCATTCTAGATAAGTAGCAATGGAATGTTGTACAGTGCCATAGGCCACTTACCCATGCATATAAAGAGTATACTGTTCATCAATGCAATTATTCTAATATGCATAATACACAACCTAATTCTAGGAACATCAGTATATACATTATTGAACAGTATTATTTAAGAAATGACAATTCAAATACTTATCTTTGTTTGTTCGTTGGGTGGAATCCCTCTGAGTCTTCGCTTCCTTGCAGGAGTTGCTGGAGTCCTAATCTGAAGTAGCTTCTTCTACACCTTTCTGTTGTGGGATGTAGAGAGATGGTCAACTCCCTCTGAATATCTGCATCCTTTCATAAACCACTGGAGTGTACTCCCTCTTGATCTTTGCTTCCTGGATTACTTGTTCTTGAATCTCATATTCATCCTTGGTCCCTATGCATGCTTATTAGTATCATAAATGTGTTATCCTTGTGATCTCATATAAAATCATACATTCATTAGTATACTATTAAAACACAATAATCTCAAGCATGTATAGTCATGATCATTTCAAACAGAAATAATAAGCATTAGCATTCAAGGATTCTTATGGTTAGTCAAATCATAAGAACCATAACATGTCTAAACCTGTAATTACTCAAACCTATGACTCTTCAGGTTAGTTGAATCATCAATCAAGATAAGAGATATAAAATGCATAAAACCTGTGATTATTCAAACCTATACCATCATGATTCTTGTCTTTAGTCATATAATCAATTATGGTAAGAAACATAATATGCATACAATCATGATTATTCAAACCTATGACTTCATGAATAATCATTATCAACAACAATATAAGATCCTAACACAAGGTAGGATTCTATCTTGATATAGGAAAAACATACCTGGATTAGCATGCTAGCTATTTATGTCTAACATACTCACATGATGTCTTCTTGTTCTTCTTCAATGACTTGTGCTAGTAACCTGTATATCTCATAGGTTAACTATTACAAAACCAAGTTATACATACCTCGTAAATGGATCTTCTATGAGATCCATGACAATGGATGAATCTTTGTCCTCATGTTATCATGATCATATGTTCTTGGACCAGAACATGATTTGTCTTTCTTGGTGTACCTTTCATGTTAGTAGACAACATAAACCTCATACAACACCATAATGCATTAGTACAATCATAAGTGTCAACACCCTAACCAATGAATATCTTCTATCATGCATTCATAATTTTGTTAAGGTGATACGACAAATCTAAAATAAAAATTGTACTAACCATAATAACATGAAGACAAACATACCATAAACTTAATCATGGAAAAATATCGAAACATACCTCGATGAGTCATACCTGTCGAGATCACTTGTAATCTTCTTATGTAAGGCCTTAGCCTCATCTCCCTCTGAAACAGGAACTTCTTCACTCATGCAGATGATCAATCCATCTTCTTCTAGGATTAACCCAATCCACTTTAATTGCAAGAAATGGACCTGGAGCTGGATATGGGTTTGTCAGAGAAACCCCAAAAATTCAAACTTCCGAAAGGATAGAAATATGCGCCTTGATGAGCTGATCAAACTGGTATATTCAGAATTTGAAAACTGCAAAGTTTCACTTCTCAATTTTTCCTTTGAAACTTCCGGATTCACTGGACGTGACCCTGAACTGGGGTTTGATGAAGCCCACTCTTTTTCCCCATCAAAAGGTTTGATCCAAAGCTCTAAGCTTCTATTTTTCTGAGGAGCTTCTAGCCGTGGTCACAGATTGCAAAAATTCCCATTTTTACAGAAGCCCTAGTATTCCACTTTTCTGATCAAAGTCCCAAACTAGGGTTTGATCAAGCCCGGCCTTTTTCCCAACCAAAAATTCTGATCTTGGTCTCTAAATTTCTATTTTGATGAGTAGAATTCAACGATGGTCTCCGATTACAAAAATTCCAACTTTCTTCAAAGCCCTAAATTCCGGAAGCCATGAATGAAGGTACTCAAATATAATTCTGTTTTGACAGAAATATGTACCTGATTGTTTCTGGTGTAACTCCAAAATTTTCAATCCACAGGGTCTGAAAAAATTTTCTGAGATATCCTGACCTGTTATCTTTCCATCCTGACAGGTCTGACCTCAATTGGATTCTCTGAGAGAGAGTTATGTCAAATGTCGTAACGTGACCTGTTTTGAGATAAAACAGAAGAGAGAAATTGTACGGCATGCCACGTGCCACTGTTTGAACTTCGGCCTCTGAAAACGTTTTCTGAGATACCTCGGCCTGTTATCTTTCCATCCTGATAGGTCTGACCTCAATTGGACTTTCTGAGAGATAGTTATGCCAATTGTCGCAACGTGACCTGTTTATGGGATAATACAGGAGAGTGAACTTGTACGACGTGCCACGTGTCATTGGTTCAACTTCGGCCTCTGAAAAAGTTTGCTGAGATAGTATAGTCTGTGTACTACCTGAAAATTTTGACGAAATTTCATTTGGAGCTACCTAGCCCAAGTTATGACCTTTTTCCCAAGGTCACCTGATTTTGACTCAGATCTGGAAGAGGCAGAAACCCTATATTGTACAGATCATAAATCACAAAGTACAACGAATTAGAGGTTGTCCTTTGGACACAAGGTACTTGGAGATTTAATATTCGTCCTGTAACAATTTCAGATCCGAAAACTTCTCCAAAACAGATTTATAGCGAATGTTCTATGATGACTGGTTTTTGCTATATCAAGCCCTAGCATCGTAAGTGCAACAAGTGTCATACATGCCATATCATGCCTTCTTTCAGGCTAGCTCTGATACCATGTTAAATTTTCTGAATTTAATTCAATCTGATCTAGGATCTTAACTGAGAGAACAACATGTACAGCATATCAATAAGGGAGACAATAATGCAAGCACACAAGAGACACAAAGATTTACTTGGGGAAAACCATAAAGGTGAAAAACCCCAATAACTTCCTCAGAGATAGATAGAGCAATGATACAACCATGAGAGATAGACATAACCTAGAAGCAGATCCTCCTCCTCCATAAGTGTGCCACTCCTCCTTGAGTGCATGTGTGAGAAGTGAGTGAACAAATAGAGTGCCTCCCGCACTCTATTTATACTTGACTTGACTTGCCTTTTTACCTAACTCATGTAGGCTCGAACTTAACCACATAACATAATGCTGAGTTGGAAAACCCCCAATAGGGTGGTCTAATAACCCTTTGACCCACATGGCCAACCCCCAATAGGGTGGTCTAATAACCCTTTCACCAACATGACTTATACAAGGCCGACCCCAAACAAGGTGGTCTAATAACCCATCAAGTATAAGTTACGACACTTACAATATAAATGATGACACTTCCTTATAGAGGAATAATACCATCTCTATAGGAATACAATATACATATATGTGAAATACATTCCGAAGTTACATATACATCAACACTCCCTCTTAACTAGGAAAGTATTTCTCAGCACAGTTCTTCTAGCACAAGTCATCTTCTCTGGATCATCGTGACTGGATAATCATCATCGAGTCATCATCATCATCACTGCTGTTGCTATCTCAATCAATCTCTGAATCTACTCGTCATAGGAAGTTATACAGAGCCAGTCCTTTTTCATACTGGATGTAGGCCCACCACCTGCAGGTCTTCGTCATCACTGGCCATACTGTGGAATCCTCAGGACTTATTACGTGCATCACAAAACCTCGAAAGAGCATCCCAGGATGTTACGGGTACACAACTCCGACCTGTAGGATCTCCCAGGGTGCTATTACATGTGACCCCACCACAAAACCTCGAAAGAGCATCTCAGGATGTTACGGGTTCACAACTCTGACCTGAAATCTCCCAGGGCACAAATTACATGTGGTCCACCACAAAACCTAGCAAGAGCATCTCAGGATGTTACGGGTACACAACTCCGACCTGAAATATCCCAGGGCACAAATTACATGTGGTCATGGTAAAACCTCGAAAGAGCATCTCAGGATGTTACGGGTACACAACTCCGACCTGAAATCTCCCAGGGCCCAAATTACATGCCATAGGACAAAACCTCGGAAGAGCATCTCAGGATGTTACGGGTACACAACTCCGACCTGAAATCTCCCAGGGCACAAATTACATGTCCTCCCAAAGCAATGTCTCAAAAGAGCATTCCAGGCTATTACGGGTACACAACTCCGACCTATAGGATATCCCAGACATGCTCATCTGCAAAACCTGATCCACGGCCACATAGTATCAACCTGATACTCACCATACATCATCCTGATGTACTCATGATCGTGCTGATCATCATCACTGCAACGTCCTGCTGCATGTCATCTGGAGCAACATCCTGAAGCTCATCATCCATGATCATCCTGATCATCACTGCAACATCCTGCTGCATGATCCACCTGATCATCAATGCATCCACCTAATGCATACCAAGTATCTACCTGATACATATCGTCATACATGATCCTCCTAATCATACAATGTATCCACCTGATACATTATACATATCACCATACATGATCCACCTGATCATACAATGTATCCACCTGATACATATACAGATACATGGTCCAAGCATCCAACATGATGCATATACAAAATACATACACATGATCCAACTGATCATATCCAGCATCCAACATGATGCATACATACATAAATGATCCAACTGATCATATCCAGCATCCAACATGATGCATACATACATAAATGATCCAACTGATCATATCCAGCATCCAACATGATGCGTACATACATAAATGATCCAACTGATCATATCCAAGCAGAAACCAGAACATCATCCTGATGCCCATTATCCAGCGCTTACATCCACAGCCATGTGAAGGATCCTCCTTCCAACATTCTTGGAATGGCTTCAGCAAATGTGTCCATCACTTCTTCCTCGAAGTGTCCTCGATCTGAAGAACGCCAAGCCTCTCTCTGAAGTACTCGAACTTCACTCTGGCTAGTGGCTTCGTCAGCACATCTGCAATCTGCTCGTCCGTCGCAACATACAGAAGCTTCACAACTCCTCTCTGCACCATATCCATGATATAGTGATATTTGATCTCTATCTGTTTCGACCTGTCATGAAACACTGGGTTCTCGGACAGCTTCACACAACTCTGGTTATCACAAAAGATACCAGTAGCCTCCAACAGGAGATCAAATAACTCAGACAGTAGCTTCCGTAGCCATACTGCCTCACAACTAGCTGAACAGGCTGCAACATACTCTGCCTCAGCTGCACTCAGTGCTACACAGGACTGCTTCTTGCTAAACCAAGAGATCACACCTGATCCCATACTGAAGCAACACCCAGATGTGCTCTTCCTATCTGCAGCACTGCCAGCCCAATCTGAATCAACATAACCCTGCAGGTTAAACTTTTGATTCGCCTCATACCTGAGCCCATAATCCACGGTACCCTTCAGGTAACTCAGAACATGCTTTACAGCAACCAGGTGAACATTCCTCGGATCCGTCAGGAACTGGCTCAATGTGTTCACAGCAAAGCAAATGTCTGGTCTCGTGTTTGTCAGGTACATCAAGGACCCAATCATCTGACAATACATAGAGACATCAATTGGCTCAGATGAAGCATCACATAGAAGCTTCAGATTTGATGCCATAGGTGTTGCCATGGCCTTGCAATCCATCATCCCGAACCTCTTTGGGATCTCTACTGCATACTTCCCTTGTCGAAGGAAGATTCTATCTGCACTCTGCCACACCTCCATGCCAAAAACAAATAGTGCATCATCCCCAAGTTCTTCATCTCGAACTCGATAGTAAGCTTCCGCTGCGTGTCGGCAATCAATCTATCTTCACCATACCAAGTTCTGCACATATATGATTTCCTATCATGTGTCTCAGAACCAAGTGGCTTCTCTACATACACTTCTTCTTCAACTACACCATTCAAGGAAGCTGTCTTGAATCCATCTGGTGTATCTTCTATTTCATCACTTTTATATTTCTCAATGCTGCCATCTGCAACATGCTTGATCTGATAGTTCCAACTGGAATTCATAGCAAACATCATTCTTCATGATCAACGGATCATGGCATTTCATTTCTTCATCCCAGATCCTGGGAACTTCAATATCTTCAATATCTTCAATAGATATCTTTGATGCTGGAACAAAATGTTGTAGTTCTTCTTTTGTAGGAGATGGCATATGATCTTTCCTACACAACAAGTTAAATTGCATGATTAGAAAACATCTCATAGTTTTCAGAACAAATTCTTACACATAAAGAAATATGCCATACAGTCATGCAATTATCTTAGCCAATTCTTCAATACAACATTTATCCATATTCCGTAACTTTCTAGATGCCTTCCAATCTCTACCAGAACATTGTTAAGAGTGTGCACAACTCCCAACATGTCATCAAAGAGGTTTCATTCTAGACAAGTAGCAATGGAATGTTGTACAGTTCCATAGGCCACTTACCCATGCATATTAGGAGTATATTGTTCATCAATGCAATTATTCTAATATGCATAATACACAACCTAATTCTAGGAACATCAGTATATACATTATTGAACAATATTATTTAAGAAATGACAATTCAAATACTTATCTTTGTTTGTTCGTTGGGTGGAATCCCTTTGAGTCTTCGCTTCCTTGCAGTAGCTGCTGGAGTCCTAATCTGAAGTAGCTTCTTCTACACCTTTCTGTTGTGGGATGTAGAGAGATGGTCAACTCCCTCTGAATATCTGCATCCTTGCATAAACCACTGGAGTGTACTCCCTCTTGATCTTTGCTTCCTGGATTACCTGTTCTTGAATCTCATATTCATCCTTGGTCCCTATGCATGCTTATTAGTATCATGAATGTGTTATCCTTGTGATCTCATATAAAATCATACATTCATTAGTATACTATTAAAACACAATAATCTCAATCATGTATAGTCATGATCATTTCAAACAGAAATAATAAGCATTAGCATTCAAGGATTCTTATGGTTAGTCAAATCATAAGAACCATAACATGTCTAAACCTGTAATTACTCAAACCTATGACTCTTCAGGTTAGTTGAATCATCAATCAAGATAAGAGATATAAAATGCATAAAACCTGTGATTATTCAAACCTATACCATCATGATTCTTGTGGTTAGTCATATAATCAATTATGGTAAGAAACATAATATGCATACAATCATGATTATTCAAACCTATGACTTCATGAATAATCATTATCAACAACAGTATAAGATCCTAACACAAGGTAGGATTCTATCTTGATATAGGAAAAACATACCTGGATTAGCATGCTAGCTATTTATGTCTAACATACTCACATGATGTCTTCTTGTTCTTCTTCAATGACTTGTGCTAGTAACCTGTATATCTCATAGGTTAACTATTACAAAACCAAGTTATACATACCTCGTAAATGGATCTTCTACGAGATCCATGACAATGGATGAATCTTTGTCCTCATGTTATCATGATCATATGTTCTTGGACCAGAACATGATTTGTCTTTCTTGGTGTACCTTTCATGTTAGTAGACAACATAAACCTCATGCAACACCATAATGCATTAGTACAATCATAAGTGTCAACACCCTAACCAATGAATATCTTCTATCATGCATTCATAATTTTGTTAAGGTGATACGACAAATCTAAAATCAAAATTGTACTAACCGTAATAACATGAAGACAAACATACCATAAACTTAACCATGGAAAAATATCGAAACATACCTCGATGAGTCATACCTGTCGAGATCGCTTGTAATCTTCTTATGTAAGGCCTTAGCCTCATCTCCCTCTGAAACAGGAACTTCTTCACTCATGCAGATGATCAATCCATCTTCTTCTAGGATTAACCCAATCCACTTGATTTGCAAGAACTGGAGCTGGAGCTGGATATGGGTTTGTCAGAGAAACCCCAAAAATTCAAACTTCCGAAAGGATTTAAATATGCACCTTGATGAGCTGATCAAACTGGTATATGCAGAATTTGAAAACTGCAAAGTTTCACTCCTCAATTTTGCCTTTGAAACTTCCGGATTCACTGGACGTGACCCTGAACTGGGGTTTGATGAATCCCACTCTTTTTCCCCATCAAAAGGTTTGATCCAAAGCTCTAAGCTTCTATTTTTCTGAGGAGCTTCCAGCCGTGGTCACAGATTGCAAAAATTCCCATTTTTATAGAAGCCCTAGTTTTCAACTTTTCTGATCAAAGTCCCGAACTAGGGTTTGATCAAGCACGGCCTTTTTCCCAACCAAAAATTCTGATCTTGGTATCTAAATTTCTATTTTGATGAGTAGCATTCAGCGGTGGTCTCCAATTACAAAAATTCCAACTTTCTTCAAAGCCCTAAATTCCGGAAGCAATGAATGAAGGTACTAAAAAATAATTCTGTTTTGAAAGAAATATGTACCTGATTTCTTCTGGTGTAACTCCAAACTTTTCAATCCACAGGGTCTGAAAACGTTTTCTGAGATAGCCTGACCAGTTATCTTTCCATCCTGACAGGTCTGACCTCAATTGGATTCTCTGAGAGAGAGTTATGTCAAATGTCGTAACGTGACCTGTTTTGGGATAAAACAGAAGAACGAACTTGTACGGCATGCCATGTGCCACTGTTTGAACTTCGGCCTCTGAAAACGTTTCTTGAGATACCTCGGCCTGTTATCTTTCCATCCTGATAGGTCTGACCTCAGTTGGACTTTCTGAGAGAGAGTTATGCCAAGTGTCGCAACGTGACCATTTTATGGGATAATACAGGAGAGTGAACTTGTACGGCGTTCCACATGTCACTGGTTCAACTTAGGCCTCTGAAAACGTTTCTTGAGATAGTACAGTCTGTGTACCACCTGTCACTTTTTACAAAATTTCATTTGGAGCTTCCTAGCCCAAGTTAAGACCTTTATCCCAAGGTCACCTGATTTTGACTCAGATCTAGAAGAGGCAGAAACCCTATATTGTACAGATCATAAATCACAAAGTACAATGAATTAGAGATTTTCCTTTGGATACAAGGTACCTGGAGATTTAGTCTTCGTCCTGTAACAATTTCAGATCCGAAAACTTCGCCAAAACGGATTTATAGTGAAAGTGCTACGATGACTGGTTTTTGCTATATCAAGCCCTAGCATCGTAAGTGCAACAAGTGTCATACATGCCATATCATGCCTTCTTTCAGGCTAGCTTTGATACCATGTTAACTTTTCTGAATTTAATTCAATCTGATCTAGGATATTAACTGAGAGAACAACATGTACAGCATATCTACAGCATATCAATCATGGAGACAATAATGCAAGCACACAAGAGACACAAAGATTTACTCGGGGAAAACCATAAAGGTGAAAAACCCCAATAACATCCTCAGAGATAGATAGAGCAATGATACAACCATGAGAGATAGACATAACCTAGCAGCAGATCCTCCTCCTCCATAAGTGTGCCACTCCTCCTTGAGTGCATGTGTGAGAAGTGAGTGAACAAATAGAGTGCCTCCCGCACTCTGTTTATACTTGACTTGACTTGCCTTTTTACCTAACTCATGTAGGCTCGAACTTAACCACATAACATAATGATGAGTTGGCCGACCCCCAATAGGGTGGTCTAATAACCCTTTGACCCACAAGGCCAACCCCCAATAGGGTGGTCTAATAACCCTTTGACCCACATGACTTATACAGGGCCGACCCCAAACAAAGTGGTCTAATAACCCATCAAGTATAAGTTACGACACTTACAATATAAATGACGACACTTCCTTATAGAGGAATAATACCATCTCTATAGGAATACAATATACATATATGTGAAATACATTCCGAAGTTACATATACATCAACACTCCCTCTTAACTAGGAAAGTATTTCTCAGCACAGTTCTTCTAGCACAAGTCATCTTTTCTGGATCATCGTCACTGGATAATCATCATCGAGTCATCATCATCGTCACTGTTGTTGCTATCTCAATCAATCTCTGAATCTACTCGTCATAGGAAGTTCTACAGAGCCAGTCTTTTTTCATACTGGATGTAGGCTTACCACCTGCAGGTCTTTGTCATCACTGGCCATACTATGGAATCCTCAGGACTTATTATGTGCATCACAAAACCTCGAAAGAGCATCCCAGGATGTTACGGGTACACAACTCCGACCTGTAGGATCTCCCAGGGCGCTATTACATGTGACCCCACCACAAAACCTCGAAAGAGCATCTCAGGATGTTACGGGTACACAACTCCGACCTGAAATCTCCCAGGGCACAAATTACATGTGGTCCACCACAAAACCTAGCAAGAGCATCTCAGGATGTTACGGGTACACAACTCCGACCTGAAATCTCCCAGGGCACAAATTACATGTGGTCATGGCAAAACCTCGAAAGAGCATCTCAGGATAGTCATGATCATTTCAAACAGAAATAATAAGCATTAGCATTCAAGGATTCTTATGGTTAGTCAAATCATAAGAACCATAACATGTCTAAACCTGTAATTACTCAAACCTATGACTCTTCAGGTTAGTTGAATCATCAATCAAGATAAGAGATATAAAATGCATAAAACCTGTGATTATTCAAACCTATACCATCATGATTCTTGTGGTTAGTCATATAATCAATTATGGTAAGAAACATAATATGCATACAATCATGATTATTCAAACCTATGACTTCATGAATAATCATTATCAACAACAGTATAAGATCCTAACACAAGGTAGGATTCTATCTTGATATAGGAAAAACATACCTGGATTAGCATGCTATCTATTTATGTCTAACATACTCACATGATGTCTTCTTGTTCTTCTTCAATGACTTGTGCTAGTAACCTGTATATCTCATAGGTTAACTATTACAAAACCAAGTTATACATACCTCGTAAATGGATCTTCTATGAGATCCATGACAATGGATGAATCTTTGTCCTCATGTTATCATGATCATATGTTCTTGGACCAGAACATGATTTGTCTTTCTTGGTGTACCTTTCATGTTAGTAGACAACATAAACCTCATACAACACCATAATGCATTAGTACAATCATAAGTGTCAACACCCTAACCAATGAATATCTTCTATCATGCATTCATAATTTTGTTAAGGTGATACGACAAATCTAAAATCAAAATTGTACTAACCGTAATAACATGAAGACAAACATACCATAAACTTAATCATGGACAAATATCGAAACATACCTCGATGAGTCATACCTGTCGAGATCGCTTGTAATCTTCTTATGTAAGGCCTTAGCCTCATCTCCCTCTGAAACAGGAACTTCTTCACTCATGCAGATGATCAATCCATCTTCTTCTAGGATTAACGCAATCCACTTGATTTGCAAGAACTGGAGCTGGAGCTGGATATGGGTTTGTCAGAGAAACCCCAAAAATTCAAACTTCCGAAAGGATAGAAATATGCGCGTTGATGAGCTGATCAAACTGGTATATTCAGAATTTGAAAACTGCAAAGTTTCACTCCTCAATTTTGCCTTTGAAACTTCCGGATTCACTGGACGTGACCCTGAACTGGGGTTTGATGAAGCCCACTCTTTTTCCCCATCAAAAGGTTTGATCCAAATCTCTAAGCTTCTATTTTTCTGAGGAGCTTCCAGCCGTGGTCACAGATTGCAAAAATTCCCATTTTTACAGAAGCCCTAGTTTTCCACTTTTCTGATCAAAGTCCCGAACTAGGGTTTGATCAAGCCCGGCCTTTTGCCCAACCAGAAATTCTGATCTTGGTCTCTAAATTTCTATTTTGATAAGTAGCATTCAACGATGGTCTCCGATTACAAAAATTTCAACTTTTTAAAGCCCTAAATTCCGGAAGCCATGAATGAAGGTACTCAAAAATAATTCTGTTTTGACAGAAATATGTACCTGATTGTTTCTGGTGTAACTCCAAACTTTTCAATCCATAGGGTCTGAAAACGTTTTCTGAGATAGCCTGACCTGTTATCTTTCCATCTTGACAGGTCTGACCTCAATTGGATTCTCTGAGAGACAGTTATGTCAAATGTCGTAACGTGACCTGTTTTGGGATAAAACAGAAGAGCGAACTTGTACGGCATGCCACGTGCCACTGTTTGAACTTTGGCCTCTGAAAACATTTTTTGAGATACCTCGGCCTGTTATCTTTCCATCCTGATAGGTATGACCTCAATTGGACTTTATGAGAGAGAGTTATGCCAAGTGTCGCAACGTGACCTGTTTATGGGATAATACAGGAGAGTGAACTTGTACGGCGTGCCACGTGTCTCTGGTTCAATGTCGGCATATAAAAATGTTTCTTGAGATAGTACAGTCTGTGTACTACCTGTAACTTTTTACGAAATTTCATTTGGAGCTTCCTATCCCAAGTTATGAGTTTTTCCCAAGGTCACCTGATTTTGACTCAGATCTGGAAGAGGCAGAAACCCTATATTGTACAGATCATAAATCACAAAGTACAACGAATTAGAGGTTGTCCTTTGGACACAAGGTACTTGGAGATTTAATATTCGTCCTGTAACAATTTTCGATCCGAAACCTTCGCCAAAACGGATTTATATGCTATATCAAGCCCTAGCATCGTAAGTGCAACAAGTGTCATACATGCCATATCATGCCTTCTTTCAGGCTAGCTCTGATACCATGTTAAATTTTCTGAATTTACTTCAATCTAATCTAGGATCTTAACTGAGAGAACAACATGTACAGCATATCTACAGCATATCAATCATGGAGACAATAATGCAAGCACACAAGAGACACAAAGATTTACTTGGGGAAAACCATAAAGGTGAAAAACCCCAATAAATTCCTCAAAGATAGATAGAGAAATGATACAACCATGAGAGATAGACATAACCTAGCAGCAGATCCTCCTCCTCCATAAGTGCGCCACTCCTCCTTGAGTGCATGTGTGAGAAGTGAGTGAACAAATAGAGTGCCTCCCGCACTCTATTTATACTTGACTTGACTTGCCTTTTTACCTAACTCATGTAGGCTCGAACTTAACCAGATAACATAATGCTGAGTGGGCCAACCCCCAATAGGGTGGTCTAATAACCCTTTGACCCACATGGCCAAACCCCAATAGGGTGGTCTAATAACCCTTTGACCCACATGACTTATACAGGGCCGACCCCAAACAAGGTGGTATAATAACCCATCAAGTATAAGTTACGACACTTACAATATAAATGACGACACTTCCGTATAGAGGAATAATACCATCTCTATAGAAATAAAATATACATATATGTGAAATACATTCCAAAGTTACATATACATCAACATTCCCAAGTACTTTCCACAGTTAAGCAGATAGGGATTATTCATAGATCTGAAGCTGCAACAAATGCAAAAACAATTTGGCAGAAATTTCACCTAGCGAGCCCAAGAAAGTGCTTTGATACTAGATGTGAAGAACCTGCAACAATAATTAATTGGAATACATGAGATAACAGAAATAACAAAACTCATAATCACTTTTATATTGATCGCAGGTCACTTCGATGGGGAAACCTCCTTTGAGCAATCTCAATACAAATAACTTCACGGTACCTTAATTGGTCTTAACATAAACCTATATACTAAGTCTAGGTTCGAATACCATGGGTCAATACCATGTGTCAATACAAACCATGGGCCAATACAAACTATGGATCAACAATTACTACGGGACAACTTACAAAGCATATGCGTCCAACAACAATAAGACAAACTATGGATCAACAAATACTACGGGACGACTTACAAAGCATATGCGTCCAGCAACAATATACTAACATAGTAAATAGAAGGGTTGACATGGGTTCCTAACATAGTCAAATATGTCTCTATGGGAGGGAAGGTTATGGAGGAACAAGCCATTGTACATGCCCACTATTTAGAATTAGTCTTTGATCAATTTGGCACTCTATATGACATAATTACCACCAGCCCTTTCCCGAACAATGAACCAACGAAACGAACTATGGGATCATATGCCGATGGCATAATTCATTCTGTTAAAACCCATCCTGCCACCTAATAGATTGGATCGCAAATACACACAACTTCAAATCCAACATAGACACGGGATGGTAATAACACCAACCATTCACCCAATTTTTCTCCCACTGCGGAGGAGAATTCATTCCAATATGCTTCATCTCAAAAATACGGTGATAAAAAGGAAAATAAAGGTAAATCCAAAAAATCGTCTAACCAGTAAGAACAAAAATCCAATCAAGACACCACTGATGCCATATATGTGTTTATTGTGCAATGAGGACCACTTCATGAAGGAATTCCATCACGAAGACGTCCAAAATCTCTTAAAAGGAAATCCTCAACTTGCAGTTTTAATCGACCCCTTCCCAACACAACGATAGCAGATGGTTACGTTCAACAAAAAACTCCCTTGCAAGGAGAAACATCCATGACCGTTCATGTTATCATGATGCATAGTGAAACATTTAATTTATCTACCAGGGCATGTATGTACAATTATGTTCTAGAAAAAGAATCTAATGAAGGTAATGTTGAAAAAAAATCCATGTCCATGTCCACTACCTCTCATATACAAGGTCCTATGACAATATAGAAACCCATATCAGATGTAGTGTTGCGTCCACCTAAAAGCACAATTCGAAAGGAAATTTTCAATCCCAACTCTTGGGCTGCTCAAAACTACAACATTGTTGAATATTTGGCCCAGCAACCATGTGTTATATCAACCCTCGAAGTCTTACAAAATTGTCCTAATATGCATAAGACTTATATATGTTATTGGAGCAGTGGATCCAGAATCATCTAGCATCATTATGTTCAAACTGGAATACTTTAAGCTAAGGATTTCCCATAAGCTAGAATTTCAAATCATCACCAACATTGCAGGGGAAAATATCCATAGTACCGTTCTAGACGAAGGAGCCTCCACTTCCATTATGTCTTTGTCCTATTGGATATCCATTAGCTCTCCTGAATGGAACTGTTCTCCTACCACTTTGAAAGTGTTTGATAGAGGCATATTTCAACCACACGATATTTTACAATCCTTAGTCGTTGAATTGGGAGGTAAGACTGTTTCCATTAACATGGAAGTAGTCAGTGTGCCCTTGGACTACATTTTATTTCTTGGTCAAAACTGGTTTTATGCCATGACTGCAGTTGCATCCTTAGTCTTCTACATTGTCTAGTTTCCCCATCAAGGGAAAATTGTCACCATTGACGAACTATATTTTTGTACACCTGACACCACAACTCATTCTACAGATAATGTCCCTCTTCTAGGGAAGTCTTCGCAAATATATGAGAGTGTGCGGGTAGGAATCCTTAAAGACTCATCCTTTATGGGAGTCTTTCCAACGCATAATGTTGACACAGATATGTCGATGGGGGTTCACTTCGCACTAGTGTAAACAAAACTCAACACAATCTCCCATAGACATCAGCTCGAAAAGGGTTTATCATTTCCAGCAATACCCTCGAAGTGAATGAAGTCTCACCCGATATATATAAGGGGGGATCCTTCTATTAATAATCATTACATCCTTACATCCTTACAAAAACAAAGGGACTCACCAAAACAAATAATTAATATTTTAAATATGAAAATAATCATTACATCCTTACATCCTTACAAAAACAAAGGGACTCACCAAAACAAATAATTAATATTTTAAATATGAAAATAATCATTACATACTTATAATTTAATTAATTAAACAACTATAGGATATTTTATTCCTAAATAATAATTTCCTAGGCTAAATTTACCCCCCCTTTCATTAATTAATTCCTTGGTATTCACTAGGATCCATGGGGGGTTGGTGGATTATTTGATGCCCTGGGTACTGGAAAATTGGGGACATGACATTCCTCCCCTCCCAAACTTTCTTGTCCTAAAGTAAGAAACCAAATCCAACTATAACCAAAAGTCCACCATGTTTTTTTTGCACCACTCTAATTATAATCATTCTACCAATGACTAATTCCCTTTCAACAAAATTTTCAACCCAACTAAAACAACTGAGAAGAATGTCTGGATCCCACTGCTTGTGTTTCATGTATCCTAGTGGCATGGTTACCTGTGGAAAATTGTCATTCCAAGGAATTCCAGGGTCCCATTGTATCAGCTGCATCCTTCCAAACATCAATATCAACATGAAGAATATATCATCATGGAGGATGTCTAGATCACTCCACCATACTAGAATTTTATCAATTCCAATTCAAAGTTGGACCACAATGAGTCCCTCCACCAAAGTATGGAATTCCTCATGTTCCATGTGCAAACTAGCACACACACTCATACCTATGCTAGCAAATTGACATAGGTGTAAATCACATGTCTTCAAAGCATCATCTAGTAACCATAGATGCACATGCAAGATTTCAAAATAAATGTATGATGTGTCATTCAACTCTCCCCTAATTTTGGTAGAAAAATCACCCTTGGGGTTTCTTAGCTCCAGTATGTATCCATCCACCCAATCAATGGATGAAAAAAAACTCTGAATGAATGCAATATTATGCATGATGGAGACATTAGATAGATGTGTCTATTGTTCATTAAGCTGGAAAGGAAATGGTGCACTTTCCAGGCCACATGGCTTGACCTTGAAGTCATCAATGGAATATGTGGGAGCCTCCTTCTCCTCATGTGGCACCCATAGGAAAAATACTTTTATCCAAACTTCATCCCTATGTGTGTTGGATTCCATATGTATTTGGGGTGAAGTAGATTGAGCCAAATCCTGAAATCAATTATCCATCAATCTTGTGGTTGGTTCAACTGGGATGAATTCATGTGCCTTCTCCAAAAATCTACAACTTTCTCCATGAGGAAACCTATAATCGTTCTGGAAATGGAGAGGTGCTTGGCCTTAATCTTGCTTAAATCTAAGCTCTCCTAGATCATGCAAATCATATTTTACTTCGTGTTCGCAATGTACAGAAGTACCAAGAATGAAAACATTGTTGTTCCAATGACAAGACTGAGGGTCCCATATCCAATCACCGAAAAGGTATGCATAATCAACATTCCATGGATACCCATGTTGCTCACCGAAGGTGTAAAATTGATCAAAGGACTCTCCATTGGTGTAAATAGGAACATTACTCATGTGTATTTTCTCCCAAGTGGGAAAATAAGAGTCACTCCAACCCAATGGTCCAAATGGAAATCAAGATGCTTCCCCATGTGAAAATTTCCAATGGCTCAAATCTTTGCCATTGGTCAAAGTATGACTACAACCATCTTTTGTCCCACATAATGAAGTCAAATGGGAGCCATTTGCATATTTATGTGATGTGGCATCAAACATAGGCATGATATGCCTCTGCAACTACTGGGTAGAGAATGATGATGCCCTTAAATCAACTGAAGTGAATGTGGGAGCCTTCTGCTCCTTTCCAGGAAGCATCAAAAAGAAATTCTTGATCCAATATTCATCCTCAAATGTCATGGAATAAATAGAAGGGTCTAATGTGGGATCATGGACCAAAACATATTCTCTGCAAATTTCATCCACCCAAATAATGGATGCATCAACTCCATCACAGGCTGGTCCTTCACACATGAGCTCTTCTGATTCCTTAGTGGAGCAATGACTTACTCCATGTAGAAGCTCATTTTCACTCTGGGAAACTGTATGTGCTTGGAAGTTTTCCTCTACATCTAAAATTTCCTCAAGCACATGCATTTCATCATGCACCTCATGAACCACCATATCATGAGTTTCTTCCATATAAATCTCAATACAACCAACCATAAAAGAATGGCTGACTGGTATAACTGATCTTTGCAACTTTTGACGAAGTTTCTCTATCTGGATGGATTCGAAGAGGGCACCTTGAGTGATTCTCAAAGAATATTGGGTGGCCATCAAGTCATCATTGAGCTTGCTGATATCTTAATCATCCTTCAACTATGCTCCCTGCAACATATACACAATATCATGGAAATATTTTTTGTCACAAAGAATATCTTAAAAATTACCTTGGATTGTAGACATTGCTCTTTGAATCTTCTCCATGGCTTCAGGGAAAGGTGAATCTTCCAATGAAGCAGCTCTCCAACAAGATTGTGACACTGAAACATGTGTGTCATGGAGAGTGTGTAATTCCTCCTTGATACTTCTTTCATTCATATTGAGTGGCATTTCAAAAGGGGAAGGTGGAGAATAAACATCCTCATCATCTATCCATGGATGAACCTCTTGAAGCTCAAGTGGTGATATTGAGATTGATCTTGTGAGTTCTTCCTTGACTGCAAGGATCTAATCTTCTTTAGTATTAGGGAAAGTTGTATTTGAAGCAAACTCATCAAGAGGTATCTCTATGTCACCCACATATAGATATGGACATCCATCAATAGATGTCTCCTAAAAAATTAGGCACCCATCAGTATGTACCTCTTCACAGCATCCATTAATAGATGATTCTTCATAATTTGATAAACTATTAGTAGATGCCTCTTCTTTGCACCCATTCATAGCTACTCTTTGATCCATACTTTTCTGATCCTTAGAAGAACTGGTGATGGCTTCTTCATGATTACCTCCTTTGGAAGATCTGCTTGAAGTAAACCCAAACAATCTCCTGATGCTAGAAGATGCAGTTGGCTGATTTTTTCTTCCTTCATCTTTACTCACAGAGGTGCAACAACTTGTTTCCTCTATGGGTAGTTTTCTACTCTCTATTGAATCCAAATATTTATCCTTGATATCAAATCCAAATCTGCAATAAAATTAATCTTTGAAATAAATGGCCTTACCAATTTATTCTCCTAAAGCTAGATACTCCTGGTAGTGGTAGGGCAGATTTTTATCTGCAGATATCCTCTTTGCTAACCCCTTCTTAGGATTAGAAATCGGTGGTTCATCCCATTTATATATGTGCATATGGTCATAAATGTAACCATCCTCATCTCTTGGTAATCCTCCATCAATGTAAATTATCTCTTCTTCCTCATACAACTCAAAACTTCCATCTTCCATGTTTGTCATTGCTTCCACAATTGCAACTTGAAAACACTTCTAAGATAGATTCCACTGAGAATTAATTTCCATAGGCTAAGCCAAGGAAAGTGATATGATACCACTGTAATATCCCTTACCTATGATCATCTGATATTATCTCAAAAATTAAAACCTACAGTACAACGTTTTCACCGGCGAAGAATAGTTAACAGAACTAGTGGAAAAAGGGCTAGTTTAGGGCACAAGAAGATTACTCCTGGGTTATGAATTTGGGATATTTAGGTTCTTAAAAAATGTATGGTTGAATTTGCATCAGAAAAAATACCAGAAACAGTTCCAAAATCTGAGTCCTATGCACAAATTACTGGGGCCATTTACATTTAATCAACAATGATGACTGATGTCTACTTTGATGCTTCCTGGGCACACTAGCATATGCAAACTAAAATTAGTGCTTACACATGAATGTAAAAAAATGGAATATATTATACATTAAACTCTTTATTAGGTTTTGTACAAGTTATGCTTAGAATTCGGTAGGTTCTGGTTGAGTTTGGGAGAAAATGGAGGAAAAATGTTATGTAGGACTGCTCAACTAGTAATTTTTCAAAATATTCCAAATGGACTGATATTATATCGGATTTGAAATATGAATGTGGTATGGTATTAATCAATGTAACAGGGACCCAAAAAAAATGACATAATCGAATTTTGGCATACAAATACTTATTAATTGATCAAACTGTAAAACTAGTCAATTTCGGGTGCCCAATGAGCTAGTCTTGATTACTGAGGACTCAAACAGCTAGAGAGGGTAACGAAAATATGAATTTTGTATGGGGATGGATTATACATGGAATTAAAAAATAACATAAACCTTCAGAAATATAATTAGTTACTTTGAGATCTGTATGATGAATAAACTAGAAAACTAGTCAATAAAAAGTGTACATTGAGCTAGTCTTTGAAAGATAGGACTCAAACTACCAAAGGATGCTCTTTAATTTATATTCTGTTATTTAATGGGGCTTTGATATGTTATGTACAACAACATCGAATAATATTGATTTCATTCATATTAAACATTAAATGGCATAGCCTTAGACATCATAGATAATCTATGTACTTGAATTATTACAATAATATAAGAAGGAGATTACAGAAAGGAATGAGAAGAGAAGGTGTGGTCATTGTATCAGATATGTAGGATGGATTGGAGATGATGGATGATCCTGAGGTGTGCACTGTCCTTCTGTGTCTTCTTTCAATCTCTCCAACTTACTACTTTTTCTCTATGAAACTCTACAGAACCACCTCAAGAAATATGGATCTTTGCATCAACTTCTGAAGGTTGGATATTCATATCAAATAGTTGGATAATATCTTCAATGTGGTATCAATGTATGCAATAGATCATGTACAAAAGAGTGGAACTGGAACTATGGGGCACATCTCCCATAAGTTGGCTAATGCACATCTCCTTGCGTTGGTAAGCTAAGGTGCCCACACACAAATTAAATAATGATCAAAAGTTGTGAAAAGGAGTTTCTTGGCTTCTTTTATAAACTTCATGATGACCTGATAACAAAGTTGATGTGCTTGGTGACCTATTAGAGCCCTTCCAAATTCGCCCTCCTTGAGTGGATAAGATTTCATGCTTTTCCTCTCTTACAACTTTTCATCCTTTCAGAAAATGTGTCCCCCTTGACTTGAGATGTTTCTTACTTTATAAAATAGTTGCATGCTTTATAATCTGTGCCCTCCCTTGGATTTTATGGATGTTTCCACTTTTCTACTTTTTGCAACTTCTTACACCCTCCCTGATTTTCATCTTTTGCTATTTTCTTTTCTCCAGTTCCATTTTAGTAACCTTATCCTCATGAGGGCCCCCTCTTGGCCCACTTGCTCAAAATTTAGGAATAATTATTTATGAAAATAATTAAAATTAATAAAATTATTGTTTCTATTTTCCTCACATGCTTGCTTTTGTTAGTTTCTTTCCTTTTAGCTTGGCATCTTGCTTTGTTCTACTTTTCTCCACTTTCTTCTTTGGTGTGTGTTAACAATCAAATTAACACCCCTATTCATGTGACAGAAGAAGCAAATTTTTACTATGCGCCCGCAACATGAAGACAAAACACAAGCACATTTAGAGACAAATCCTCTCTGATCTAATCACTTCTCCCATAAGTGGAAGGATTAGGTGAAGAAAGTAAGAACCTAAGGAGACCAATTTCAGTAATTGAACCACTCAAAAAAGGTCCAAAACTAAGCTACATTAATCAAAACATGAAGAGAAATACATTAAAGTGCATTAATTGTGCTTAAAATATGCTAAGTTGTGCAAAAAGCTAAAAACTATGGAAAAGTGGGTTTTTGAGTGAAAATGATCTAAAAAGACTAATCCCACATTGTGAGGCAAAGCTTGAAGGCCCATTTACTGAGCTTGATTACGCCACCAAAGTTCATGGATTATTACGCCTGCCTCGTACCCACATACCCTTTGCTTGGGATGAGCAAGCAGAAGCGGCATTCGAAGCCCTCAAGAAAGCTCTCACACAAGCCCCCTTGATCTCCCCTATGGATTTATCTTAGGACTTCATCCTTTATGTCTCGGCATCCGAACATGCCGTGTCCAGAGTCTTGGTTCAAGAAGATGCCTCTCACCAAGAGCATGTCATTTATTACATCAGCCAGACCTTGTCTGGCCCACCCCTACGTTACCCATACGAGGAAAGATTAGCCCTAGCTGTAGTCTTTTCCATCCAAAAATTGTGACACTACATTCTGCTCATTCATACCACAGTTGTTGTCGACTCCAACCCTATGGTCTACCTCCTAAATCGACGGCTCCTACAAGGTCGTGTTGCTAAATGGGTCATTATCCTCCAGTAATATGACCTCACTTTTCGAACCCCTAAGAGCACTAAAGCCCTCACGCTTGCCCAGCTCATCGCTGATCTCCCCTCCCTTCTACCGTCCCCACAAATCTCCGATGAGTTACCCGACAATCACTTATTTATCATCTCGTCTGATGACCCATGGTACGGTGATATTTTGCTATACCTTCGCACACAAAATTTCAGACCCCACATCAATCATGACGGACGCCATCATATCCGACACCACACCCCCCGATACCTCTTGTTAGGGGATGTACTTTATCGACGCGGCGTTGATACCATCTTACGACGCTGCCTATCCCATAGCGAGGCAAAACAAGTCCTTAATGATTGCCATAGCGGTGCCTGCAGAGGCCATTTCTTCGGCATGGCCACCACCCAAAAGATCATTCACGCAGGTTACTTTTGGCTGTCATTATTTACTGATTGCATCACCATAGTCAAACACTGTCAAAACTGCCAACTTTTTTCCCCAAAAGAAAGAACCCCACCCGCCCCCCTTCATCCAGTCGTCACTGCCAGACCATTCTGCAAATGGGCCATCGACTTCATCGATTGCAATCCCACATCAGCCGACGGTCACAAACACATTATTGTGGCCGTCGATTATTTCACCAAGTGGGCGGAGGCCATGCCAACTTACAATTGCAAAGACAACATCGTAGCATGGTTTTTTCTCAACCATGTTATTGCTCGTTTTGGAGTGCTAAAGCAACTCGTCTCAGACCACGGCTCTCACTTCGAAGACGCCGTCTGGAGAGAACTGTCAGCCTTACTGAAATTTGAACACCATTTCTCCTCCGCCTACTATGCCCAAGGAAATGGCCAATTCGAAGCAATCAACAAAATTTTGAAAACCATCCTGCAGCGTACTGTAGACAAAAAAAAATCAAATTGGCATCACATGCTCTTCCCGGCACTCTGGTACTACCGCACGTCAACCAAAACCGCCACCGGTTTTACCCCTTTCCACTTAGTTCACGGTGTCGAATCCGTCCTTCCCATTGAGTGCCAGATTCCAACCCTACATATGGCCGTTGAACTCCTACCGGACACTGCCCCAATTGAGCAACGCTTACTACTCTTGGAGCAGGCCAATGAAGATCGGTGCTCAGCCCTTCAAACCATGGAAGCAGCCAAGAACCAATCCAAATTGAATTATGATAAACATGTCCACCCAAGAACATTTACTGCAGGGGACCTTGTCCTCGCCTATGATCAGGCTCATGACAAAACCAAGAAAGGAAAGTTTGTGTCCATGTGGCAAGGCCCATATATTATACACACTTGCCTCGGACAGGGGGCATACATTCTGACCGACTCAGAAGGAAACCCCCTACGCAATGCACGCAACGGGTTGTACCTCAAGCGATTTTACCCATAGTAAATCTGATGGACACCACCGTCCATTATTGTACAGTATTATTTTGTCTTTCACAAAAAATTCAAAAAAAAAAAAAAAAAACCTAAAATATTTGTTTTCTCTGCATGACCACAGATGGATCCTTTTCCACTCTGCCACGTCGGTTTCGCTAATGGTGCAAGCCATTGGTCCCCCAATCTGGCCTCAGCAGCTTGGGTAATATACTCCCCTTCACATGAGTTGATCCACATCGATGGAGTGTGTTTAGGTGCTGCCACCAACAACCAAGATGAATACGATGCCGTGACCGGTCTCTTGGCCACAGCTCTCCAAATGAGAATACGTCACCTCAACGTTTTCTTGGACTCACAACTCCTTGTTTCCCAGCTCAACAATGATTACCAGGTACGCGATCCCTGTCTTTTCAGAAAATTTTTGTGCACTAAACAAATGGTTCGACAGTTTGAATCCATTTCATTTACACATGTCCCAAGAAACCTCAATAGTGTAGCAAACCATATGGCCAACAACATTCTGGACCGGCACACCAATCAAATCATATCATAAACAAATAATGCATCCATGTGCATAACATGTGCCTCCACAGGCATATATATAAACATGACAATGTTGCATCCACGTGCAAAACATGTGCCTCCACGGGCATACAGAAAATCAAACATGCCTCCATGGGAGAACAAAAAACAATGAATGCGTCTATGAGCATACACGACTATATACCAACATCATATATATATACATCATCATAATATAGTCAAAACATGTCACAGGTTCCCTCAGCACCCAATATACAAAAATACATCAGTTGTACAAAAAATGGCTACCCCATATGCTCATCAGCATTTGGGGGCAGATACAACATCATCTAATCATCACAGTCCCTAGGCTCCTCTGGCACCTCCTCCACTGGCCCCGCCGGATCATGCCGAGCCCGGACTCTCCTCTCCAATGGCCCCGCTGGAGCATCTCGTAAATGAATCCTCCCCTCCACCGGACCTGCCTGATCCTACCGAGCCCCCTCTCTCCACTCAGCCGCCAACAACACAGCTCTCAGCAGGATCGAGTGCAACTCACGAGGCGCATCGAAACATCACTCGATGATGTCCCGATCCAGATCCCTCCACCCATCCTCTGGGAACCCTACTAGAATCATATCAAGTGTCTCTCGAACACTTTCCACAACATCATCTCGAGGGCCAGCCCCTCGACCGCGAGCCAAAAATCCCTGACCATGCGGCGGCGGTACCACTACAGGAGGTGGAAAAACCACCATTTCCCACCCCCTACGAGCCACATAGTCGGCCAGTGGTACAGGACCAACATCTGCACAATCACGCAAGTAACCATCGTATAAATATCTACTTATAATCATAACAAACACATCTAGAAAATGATATAGTAGAGAACAAAACACAAAACATACCATCTAAACCCCAGGCCTATCCCTGGGTTCGAGGCATCTCTGGATCTCCTCGATAATCCATACCAGCATATGGATAGTCCTCAATCAGTAGGGGGATCTACTCCCACTGCTCGTACATCTCCTGCGAAAAGAACCCGCGGATACCACCACCACCATGGGGCATCATCTGCCCCCACCGAACCATGCGTGGCTCGCTCACCAGACCGTCTCAAACTGGTACCCGTGGCCGCAAAGTCAGTATGCGCTCAAAGAAAAAACAACACAAAAAGGAGGCATAGCAGAACTCTCCCCCCTCCCGACTGACCTTGTCCATATCTCTCCGGACACCACCCAAAAACATCTGACCCCATGCATAGTAGGTCCCCCGCAGCACAGAATCCACCATCATCGTTTGTCCCCCCGACAAATGATGTGGCACTGCGGCACCCAGCACCCGCAAAACACAAGCCCCGACAGCGCGCATGTCCCACTCCCGCAATGATCTCAAACTCAGAGCGTTGTTCTGCACAATCGCCCTAGCAACACAGAAGGTCTCCAGGAGATCCTCCATGTCCACACCTACCGGGATCCTCGGTAGGAGATCTCCCACCTCCCCTAAGCGAGGTAACCCGGTAAGAAAATATACATCAGTAAGGGTGATCTCCAACCTCTCACCCCCAATAATAAAGGCACTCTCTATAGGAACCCACCAACTCACCAATTTGTTCAGTAGAGGTCCTACTGAACGCATTGGTGGAATCTGAGCAAACTTTAGTAGTCCCCTCACCGCTAGAGCCTGCCGGACCCCCTGATCAATCCGAATCCAAACCATCAAATCCTCCTCCATCTCTCGCTCTCGCCATGACACCAATGGCCTCCTCAACATCCTGCCAAAAAAAAAAGAAACTTTTAGCACCAAAAAAAAATTCAAAAAATACCATAGCGACTTTTCCATCAAAAGCCGCGATGATCATCGCGGCTTCCAAAAAATAACTCGCGATGACCATCGCGGGAATTGGCCAGACAGTCGCGATGAACATCGCGAATATCTCCCCCATACTCGCGATGAACATCGCTACTCTCAGCTTGACAGTCACAATGAACATTGCGACTGTCGGCCTCAAACCCGCGATGTTAATCGCGGGAAAGGACACGAAACCCACGATATTCCACGTTGGAAGGCCAACATGGAATTTCAAGGCCTTCGGGGGCCCGCCGCTAACCAAAAAAGACATAAATGAAAAGGCTAAGGCAAATAGGGTTACCTGAAACTCGCGGAATCAAAAACCAATGGTCAAATCTCCCGGAAATCAAGAAAGAGCTCTGACTGCTCTGCCAAACTCACACGTAACAATGACACGTCATATGGGCCCCATGCCCTATTTATAGAAATTCCACCATTTTTCAAACAACCATTCCGGTGTCATACGATGTCTGTTCCTCAAACCGTTGGTACCGTTGGAATTAGCACAACGATAACTTCATGATAGTTCCTTCCTTTCCTGTTTTCACCAGGTCCATTTTTTGACAAATTTTTCATGCCCTCGTTGCCTCGGTTTGCGTGCCACATCGACTGTCTTCCATTTTTGACAAGTCTTATATCGTCGAATTTAGTTTTTCGCGCTCGTGAGGATGCTTGAGATCATTTCTCGCTCTCACCTCCAGATTTTTTGGGCATTTTTCCCATGGCCCCTTGTCGCCTCGGTTTGCGCACCACATCGGTCGTCGTCCATTTTTGACAAGTCTTATATCGACGGATTCAGTTTTTCGTGCTCGTGATGATGCTTGAGATCATTTCTCACTCTCACGCCTAGATTTTTTGGGCATTTTTCCCATGCTCCCTCGTCGCCTCGGTTTGCATGCCACATCGGCCGTCGTCCATTTTTGATAGGTCTTATATCACCGGATTTTGTTTTTCACGCTTGTGATGATGCTTGAGGTCATTTCTCAATCTCACCCCATAATGTTTTGGGCACTTTTTCAAAATGCCACTCATCACCTCGGTTTGCATGCCACATTGGCTGTTGCCCCTTTTTGACAATCTTTATGTCACCGGATCCAGTATTCCGCACTCATGATGGTGCTTGAGACCTTTTCTCACTCTCACCAATCCCTTTTTGTTTGGTATAATTTTACCCCTTTTTCGGGCCGAGCAATCCCTTTTACGAAAAAGGAAGTTAGGGAGTTTCTGTTAAGCTCTTTTCTGACTCCTAAAACAATGAAAAGATCACCGAGCAACCTTGCTTGCTTTCATGCTCGCTAAACGTATCTGAAAGGGCGTCTACCTGGTATAAGTTTACCCCTTTTTCGGACCTTGTAGACTAATTACGAAAAAGGAATACTCTAGTCACATCGACTGGGAGAGTTCTCCATTTGCATCATTTTATGCTTTTTCGGGCCTTGGAGACTAACTTACGAAAAAGAACACCAATGGAGTCCACTTAACGCTTTCAGACTCTCTAAACATGAAAGCGACCATGAGCAATCACCATCCTAGGCTCGTAAAAACCCACAGGACGGTACTCACAACCACTGCAGAGTCTTCTTATCGTTTTCAGACTCCCTAAAAATGAAAGCATTCATGAGCACGAACAGTCTTGGGCTCACAAAATCCACGGGACGGTACCATTTCAGAGCACACTTTTATCCCTTCTTGGAGCTCATTAAAACTACGAAGAAGGACCTAATGGTGCTTCTTGGTGACACAATATATCACGTCTACTCATATGCAAGCTTCCCCATTTTGGTCGCCTTTGTTCAGAGTATTCTGCAGTATGTCACCCTGAGAATCCCTCGACAACACCCATCAGCTCGTCCCCTGAGTAAATACATACCCTTCAGTCCTTAAAAGCTATGATCCCCGCACCTACAAGTCAGTTCCCTACACTGCCATGTCAACCATGTCATCATGCTCTGAACAAGGAAGTTTGATTCTACCCACAATATGACCCCAGTTACTTCCCATCCCCACAAGTATGTCAGTCCTACCATCAGTACTACCACACTTCAGTTCTACACCTTGCGCTCCTATCAAGGAAACATCATTGCCTTGTTAGTTGTTGGTATGAATCGAATGCCATAAGTTGTGAATCATTGAGGTCAATAGCACCAATGGCAGAGAGCAAAGTCTTGCATTGTGAAGGACATTTTTTTAAGACTTCTAAAGTAGACATGGTTGTGGGAGACTGGGCTAAGTCATCTAAAATGCTGTAATTTGACGCAACGCAAGCATTGGGGTTATTGTTGATGCGATGAAGTGGGAAGCGAGGTGCTTTAGAGGCGCCATTGAGTGGAACCAAAGGTATACATAACGTCTAATCAGTGGGATGAGCATTAGTGTTTTTGTCAGCGGGAGGGTCTTCAGGGGTGGAGCCATATTGGTTCCGATGAGTTTGGAGGTTGACATCAACGGATGACATCAATAACAAGTGGTGGGTACTTGAATCGAACATGGGTTGATCAGGAGCGGCATAAGTGATCTGTTGTTGTGGTGGCGTGTTGCCTTGAGGGGGAGCCAACGGCTGACTGTTCACTATGCCTTGGGTTTGTAGGGGGTTTTGTAGCACCAAAGGTTGCTGTTGAGGGGGTGGGGGGTTCAATGGCACCTGAGGAGTCGCTTTCCCTTGACGATGGGCATCATTAGTCCAGAGTTGTCGAGCTCACTCCAAATGTGGGAAAGCATGCGTGTAGTGGCCATAGACCCCGCAAATAGAACAAGGATGGTTTGTTCTGAGGTTTTTATTTTTAGGATGCTTGGGATGACGATCCGGATTCTGGTTGGGAGGAGCAGCATTGTTATTATGTGGAGGATTGGGAGGTGGTTGACCTTGCTGATGTTGTTGGTTGTTGCTGCGGTTACGTCCTCTTCCACGGTTTTGTTGTCCACCCTGGTTGCGCTGGTTGTTTTGATGTTGGGGCTGATTGTGTTGTGTGTACACTTGCCCTTGAGTAGTGGGACGATTTTGGGGTGCCACAAGTGCGGGAGCAGGTTGCGGTGGATAATAAACTGGTGGGGCTGGAGGTGGTCCAGTTGCCTGCTAGGGTTGTTGGTAACCCTGAGCTATTGGAGGTGTTGGGTTAGTTGTTGTAGCTTGCTGTGGGTAATACATCGGTTGTGGAAAGAACTGAGTTGGGTTCTGGGTAGCCGGTTGGTTATAGTATGTGGGTGGTACATATGCCGATGGAGCTTTCCCATAGCAATGTTGTGGACAAGAGGGTCCATGAGTGTGGTGAGTCTGATTCATTGGAGCGTAGGAAGTTGTCGCTCCAGAATTAGATGTAGCCCTAAAGAGGTCTGGGGCATTTATGGTGTTCACCATGCTAAAAGGTTTAAGTTGTGGTGTGACTTGGCCAATAATACCATCAACGACATGTGATGCCCCCGGCGCGTCACCACGTGAAGAATCGCCTCGTGGGGCATCTAGTATGATGGTGTAGAGATAGCTTGATTGAGCATAAATTAGGTCGAATTGCTGAGCTTTTAGGATAACTTCTTCCTCTGACTGGGGTCATTTGGAAGTGACGTCTTTTTCTATGAGGGGTAGTAGTGATTTAAGGAACCAGTCCAAAAATATACGGTCATCCAGTTTAATCTTACAGAGGCTACATCGCTTGCGCCAGTCATGGATGTGGTCCGTGATGTGGGTAGCTGTGTTTTGTCTGCAAGACAACAGTATTTAAATGCCTGCATCGTAATGTACAGGTAGCTGAAAAAATTGAAGGAAAGTAGAGGCGAGAGACATAAAATTCTGGTGGGTCCCATGTGGTTGTTCGATGTACCACTTGGCTGCAGAGCCAATGAACGTTCATTGCAATACTCTTAGACGAATGGATTCATCTACTATGGAGTTAAATGAACACCATAGGTGGAAAGACATTATGTGGTTTTGAGGGTCCTCCCCCGGTTTTCCTTCAAACTTGGGTATGTCCGAGGGGAGCTTCGTAGGCATGGGTGGCCATGTAGGGTTGTGCCTGATAGGATCATTGGTTATCCTGGATAAGTCTGGTAAGTTCAGACTAGCCATGTAAAGTAAACTAGCAGATGGGTGTGGCGTAGTGACTGGGACATAACTATTCATGGTGGCATTATGTAGTGCTCTAGTATCCCCTAAGGGTATGCTAGGTATTGAAGGTATGTGTCCTCCAACTGCTGTGGTTTGGTATGGTCCATCGTTTCCAAGTGCAACATGGGTTACACCGGGGTTAGGAATAGTGCGAGGAATTCCTAGGATTTGGGTTGTGGTAATGACAGGTGGTGTAATTCCTATGTTTGCATACCCATAATAGGAGGTAGTCCTATGTTGGGCATACCTAAAGGTGGAGTGTCCCCCATATTAGGCATGCCTAGAGGGGTTGTTTTTACCATGGATGGCACGGTAGTAGAAGAGTTTGTGGATGTATCTCCAATAGTACTAGTAAAAAGTGGGTCGTATTGTGTTCCAACCATGAGGTTGGTTGGTAATAATTCAGTAGGGTTTTCGGATTCAGCCTCAGAATCAGATGTGATGTGAGGCGTGTCAGAATCGGATGACTGTATGTTTGGCCGATGACGTGTCAAGTCAAGGGATAAGGCTCGACTTTGGTGACGTGGAGAGCCAAGTAGACTAAATTGGGGGAATTCACTCTGAAGACAACGAGATCATTTGAAATTCTCAATGGTGAGAAATAAAATTTTCAGTGTAAGGTGGTGATGTAAAAAACTCAAAACCCTAATGCAACAATGAGTGCAAAAAAGGGGAGTGAAAATAAAGGCTCTCATGCCAAAAATCAACCTCAAAAAGGACTTATTATAGCAGCTATGCTATAATAAGTGGAGGGATGCAACAAAATTGGTCAGAATACCAACAGTCAAACAATTTCTAGAAAAAAGAGGTGCTACTAGACCAAAGGTGGGTAATGTATCATGCAAACACCTAACTAGAACTATTGTGAGTCAACAAACGATATCCTCTGCAAGGTGATGAAATCCAAGTCAGACAATATAGAGTGTTGAATCAACGGTTAGATATCCCCCTACTGGGAGTGATACAGGGTAGACAATCCTAAAGAGTGGCAACTAGGATACCCTATTCATGACACGTTCAAAAAAGGTGAATCTGCTATTTGGTCCTTTTACCGCAGTATCCCCATACAGGGATTCCCCGAGAACTGCGAAAGGTAGCCTTCGGTTACTGAATGGATTGCGGTATTCCACTCAGGCCTCCGAAACCATTCTGGTGACTTCAACCCTCCTAGGGAAGAGGCCCTCTGATAAACTGGTTGTGACCATGCCAAAAAATACTGGGTGATTTTGGTTCCCTAATGGACAACAACTATGTCTCAAATGTAATAACTGAGGGGTGTTATTGGAACACATATCCCCTCAATTCTACCTAACTACAAAATTCTTTTAAGTGCTCCCCAAGTGGGGTTAAAAGTTGGTTGAGTTTAAGGTAAATTTTAAGGCTCAGTTTAAATTATGTGGTAGAGTGGGTGCAAGTGTGGTATTTAAACTGAAATTGATTTGCCTCGCTTGGGCGATTTTACAAATAAAAGAAAAGACGCTTCCAGTTTTTGCAAAAAATAAAGGCGTTTTTGAAATGTAAATGCTTGAAAAAACTATTCAAAAATAATGGATCTTTGAAATAATTTAAAGGGAAGAAAATAACATAAATACCTCAAGAAATAAATGGATCTCTTTAAAAATTGCTTGGGAAAAGTATCAAGCAAATAAACAGTAAAACCTTGATTTAGCTAAAATGCTAAAAAATCTCTCTTTCAATTTCTGAAAATTTTGTAAAAAGACTTTTTAAAGGAGCATTCTAAATAGTGAAAGATGTTTTATGGCTGTAAAAATGCAGGAAATTTAATACTGTAAAATATGCTAAATGGGCAGAAAATATAGCAAAAAATATTTTTCAAAAAATTTGTCGAACTGAAAAAATTTGCATCATGGGTTTTTGGAAAACAGCCGTGATGGGCCGCGCGGGTTTCGGCCGCGAATCCACGATGGGCAGCGCGGGTTTCAGCCGCGATGTGCAGCGTGAGATTTCATCACACAGTCGCGATGTGCAACGAGGAAAATGGCCGCGAAGCTGCGATGTGCAGCGCGGGAATTGGTCGCGAAGCCGCGCGGAAAAAAGCCTCAAAGTTGAGATGAGCCGCACGACTGTCAGGCAAAAAACCGCGAGGCAAAAGCCGAAAACGGACGTCGAAAAACGAACCCGAAAATGGAAATTTCGGGCTGTTAATGGCAATAGAATGGACCAAGATCTAGAACAACAATGGATCTGCTGTCTAGGATGGAAGATCTATGAATTAAACTAACAAAAACTAACAAAAACTAAGATCTAAAGCAAAAAACTGAGATCTAAGTATTCGAAGCCAGCGGAGTCGCCAAAAACTGCTGGCTTGGTTTTTCAACCAAGCTTAGTGCAATGGGCACCTATCAACAAGTGATAGCATTTTCAATAGAAATAAATAACAAACTACTTTAAACTATATTAATCATGGATCTATGTGAAATAGATAAGCAAACAATGGAAATATTATCGAAAGCAAAACAATTGACAATATGTAAAAAATGATTTTGTATTAAGAATAGGGGCAAGCAAGTGCTTGCAATGGTGATACCTCCAAGTGGTGAATATTGTTGAGTAGCTCCAAGGGTGAGCAGCTCCAAGCTCCAAAGGTCTCTTCTCCAAGATAGCTACAATGGTCAAAAGCTCATGGGAGATTTTGACAGCATGAGGATAGGATGATGGATGGATAGAAAGTGAGGAGCCCCTACCACCTTTTTATAGTTTTTGGTGGTGGGGAATACCATTATGGTTTTGAGGAAACCAATGGTATTGACCAACATGGTTTAGGTACCTTTTCCCTCCTTTTTCCTTTTTTGAATATTTTGAATATTTTTATTCCCTTTTTAATATTTTGGGGAATTCTGGACCCTTTTTGAGGGTTTTTTATGCTTTTTGAGGAAAAATATTCATTTTGAGTGGAAAAAGGGGTGTATTAAGGTCTTTTGGTGACCTTTTGGTGGCTTTAGAGTCTCAAATGGTGTAAAAGTGGACAAATGGGTCATGTCAATAAGGAAATGAGCTAGTGAGCACTTTTTAGGTGTTAACAGTCTATCTGTCTATTATACTTTTCGAAGGGGAAAGAAACCTTTTCGGCGAATCGGATCTACATCTTAGTTCTGCATTGATCCCAAGTGGTCAATGTTTTCTTATGTGCATTCCACCATCTGGCAGGTGTATCGCGCAATGCTATATCTAAACCTGGTAGTCTATGCTCATCTAGTATAACTGCAGTAAATTCCCTTATGAAACTGTAAACATTAGTAGAACCATCATATGTGGTGTTAACACCCAAAAAGTGCTCTAGATTCCTTGCATATTTTGTTGTTCAGCCTCCTCTTCTCTTGCTTCTTTATTATATTTCCTTCTTACTTTTTTCGTGGACCTCTCCAAAGGATCTTCCTTAGAGGAAGAACCTACTTCTGAAGGTTTCCTTTTTATCATATCAACATATGAGGGTGGCGAGGACCCTCCTTTATGAGGGGACGATGGGGTCAAGATGATGGTTTGGGTTTGTATCTGTATTTCCCTTTCCTTCCTTGGTATTTCCCCTTCCTCCCTCTCTTGTTGTTCGAGTTGTTCTTTGCTTTCCTTATCCTTAGGATTAGAGTGTACGTCCTAGGTGCTTAGAAGTTCAAATTGATTTCAGAGGATTATGCCCTAGGAGGAGGTATGGCACTTGCTTGGTGTTGATGTATATGTAACTTCGGAATGTATTTCACATATATGTATATTGTATTCCTATAGAGATGGTATTATTCCTCTATAAGGAAGTGTCGTCATTTATATTGTAAATGTCGTAACTTATTCTTGATGGGTTATTAGACCACCTTGTTGGGGTCGGCCCTGTATAAGTCATATGGGTCAAAGGGTTATTAGATCACCCTATTGGGGGTCGGCCCACTCAGCATTATGTTATGTGGTTAAGTTCGAGCCTACATGAGTTAGGTAAAAAGGAAAGTCAAGTCAAGTATAAATAGAGTGCGGGAGGCACTCTATTTGCTCACTCACTTCTCACTCATGAACTCAAGGAGGAGTGGCGCACTTATGGAGGAGGAGGATCTGCTGCTAGGTTATGTCTATCTCTCTTGGTTGTATCATTTCTCTATCTATCTCTGAGGAAGTTATTGGGGTTTTTCACCTTTATGGTTTTCCCCAAGTAAATCTTTGTGTCTCTTGTGTGCTTGCATTATTGTCTCCATGATTGATATGCTGTAGATATGCTGTACATGTTGTTCTCTCAGTTAAGATCCTAGATCAGATTGAAGTAAATTCTGAAAATTTAACATGGTATCAGAGCTAGCCTGAAAGAAGGCATGATATGGCATGTATGACACTTGTTGCACTTACGATGCTAGGGCTTGATATAGCAAAAACCAGTCATCGTAGCACTTTCGCTATAAATCCGGTTTGGCAAAGTTTTCAGATCTGAAATTGTTACAGGAAGAATCTAAGATCTCCATGTACCTTGTGTCCAAAGGAAAACCTCTAATTCGTTGTACTTGGTGATTTATGATCTGTGCAATATAGGGTTTCTGCCTCTTCCAGATCTGAGTCAAAATCAGGTGACCTTAGGAAAAAGGTCATAACTTGGGCTAGGAAGCTCCAAATGAATTTTCGTAAAACGTTACAGGTATTACACAAACTGTACTATCTCAGCAAACGTTTTCAGAGGCCGAAGTTGAACCAGTGACACGTGGAACGCCGTACAAGTTCGCTCTCCTGTATTATCCCATAAACAGGTCACGTTGCGACACTTGGCATAACTCTCTCTCAGAGAATCCAATTGAGGTCAGACCTGTCAGGATGGAAATATAATAGGCCGAGATATCTCAGGAAAGGTTTTCAGAGGCTGAAGTTGAAACAGTGACACGTGGCATGCCGTACAAGTTCGATCTCCTGTATTATCCCAAAACATGTCACGTTGCGACATTTGGCATAACTCTCTCTCAGAAAATCCAATTGAGGTCAGACTTGTCAGGATGAAAGCTAATAGGTCAGGCTATCTCAGGAAATGTTTTCAAACCTGGTGGATCAAAAATTTTGGAGTTACACCAGAAAGAATCAGGTACATATTTCTGTCAAAACATAATTATTTTTTGGTACCTTCATTCATGGCTTCCGGAATTTAGGGCTTTGGAGAAAGTTGGAATTTTTGTAATCGGATACCACGAATGAATGATACTCATCAAAATAAAAATTTAGAGACCAAGATCATAATTTTTGGTTGGGCAGAAGGCCGGGCTTGATCGGACCCTAGTTCGGGACTTTGATCAGGAAAGTGGAAAATTAGGGCTTCTGTAAAAATGGGAATTTTTGAAATATGTGACCATGGCTGGAATCTCCTCAAAAAAATAGAAGCTTAGAGCTTTGGATCAAACCTTTTGATTGGGTGGAAAAGTGGGCTTCATCAAACCCCAGTTCAGGGTCACGTCCAGTGAATCCGGAAGTTTCAAAGGAAAATTTGAGGAGTAAAACTTTGTAGTTTTCAAATTCTGAATATACCAGTTTGATCAGCTCATCAAGGCGCATATTTCTATCCTTTCGGAAGTTTGAAATTCAAAGTTTGAATTTTTGGGGTTTCTCTGACAAACCCATATCCAGCTCGAGGTCCGGTTCTTGCAAATCAAGTGGATTAGGGTTAATCCTAGAAGAGGATGGATTGGTCACCTACATAAGTAAAGAAGTTCCTGTTTCAGAGGGAGATGAGGCCAAGGCCTTACATAAGAAGATTACAAGCGATCTCGACAGGTATGACTCATCGAGGTATGTTTCGATATTTGTCCATGATTAAGTTTATGGTATGTTTGTCTTCATGTTATTACGGTTAGTACAATTTTAATTTTATATTTGTCGTATCACCTTAACAAAATTATGAATGCATGATAGAAGATATTCATTGGTTAGGGTGTTGACACTATGACTGTACTAATGCATTATGGTGTTGTATGAGGTTTATGTTTTCTACTAACATGAAAGGTACACCAAGAAAGACAAATCATGTTCTGGTCCAAGAACATATGATCATGATAGCATGAGGACAAAGATTCATCCATTGTCATGGATCTCATAGAAGATCCATCTACGAGGTATGTATAACTTGGTTTTGTAATAGTTAACCTATGAGTTATACAGGTTACTAGCACAAGCCATTGAAGAAGAACGAGAAGACATCATGTGAGTATGTTAGACATAAATAGCTAGCATGCTAATCCAGGTATGTTTTTCCTATATCAAGCTAGAATCCTACCTTGTGTTAGGATCTTATACTGTTGTTGATAATGATTATTCATGAAGTCATAGGTTTGAATAATCATGGTTGTATGCATATTATGTTTCTTACCATAATTGATGATATGACTAATCAGAAGAATCATGAAGGTATAGGTTTGAATAATCACAGGTTTTATGCATATTATATCTCGTATCTTGATTGATGATTCAACTAACCTGAAGAGTCATAGGTTTGAGTAATTACAGGTTTAGACATGTTATGTTTCTTATGATTTGACTAACCTTAAGAATCCTACATAAACCTTGAATGCTAATGCTTATTATTTTATGTTTGAAATGATCATGACTATACATGCTTGAGATTATTGTGTTTTAATAGTATACTAATGAATGTATGATTTTATATTAGACCCAGAGGATAACACAATGATGATACTAACAAGCATGCATAGGGATCGAGAATGTATGTAAGTTCAAGGACAAGTAATCCAGGAAGCAAAGATCAAGAGGGAGCACACTCCAGTTGTTCCTGCAAGAAAGCAAAGGAGCACACTTCAGTAGTTTCTACAAGGATGCATATATTTAGAGGGAGTTGACCATCTCTCTACATTCCACAACAGAAAGGTGTAGAAGAAGCTACTTCATATTAGGACTCCAACAGCTCCTGCAAGGAAGCAAAGACTCAGAGGGAGTCCACCCAACGAACAAACAAAGATAAGTATTTTAATTTCTTGCATATTTGTCTGTTTAAATAAAAGTATTCAATGATGTATATGCTCATGTTCCTAGACTTATGATATGTATTGTGCATATTAGAATAGTTGCATTGATGAACAAAATACTACTAATATACATGGGTAAGTGGCCTATGGCACTGTACAACATTCCATTGCTACTTATCTAGAATGAAACCTCTTTGCTGACATGTTGGGAGTTGTGCACACTCTTAACAATGTTCTGGTAGAGATTGGAAGGCATCTAGAAAGTTACGGGATATGGATAAATGTTGTATTGAAGCATTGGCAAAGATAATTGCATGACTATATGGCATATTTATTTATGTGTAAGAATTTGTTCTGAAAATTATGAGATGTTTCTAATCATGCAATTTATCTTGTTTTGTAGGAAAGATCGTATATCTTCACCTACAAAAAGGACTACAACATTTGTTCCAGCAAAAAAGATATCTATTGAAGATATTTAAGTTCCCAGGATCTGGGATAAAGAAATGGAATGCCATGATCCGTCGATCATGAAGAATGATGTTTGGGATGTAGTACCAAGACATGAAGGGAAGTTTGTTATGACTTCCAAATGGAACTATCAGATCAAGCATGTTGCAGATGGCGGCATTGAGAAATATAAAAATGATGAATTAGAAGATACACCAGATGGAATTCAAGACAGCATGGTGCAGTCATATATGTGTGCAGAACTTGGAATGGTAGGATAGACATCTTTCTATCCAGTTTGGTCTTTACCAAGAGTTAAGCGGGTTCCAACCTTTTCTACAAGGTTGAGGAAGGCAATCCAGTGATACTACTTTTGTATGAGGATAACCTGTTTGTTACAGGTGAAGATAGATTGATTACCGACTCGCAGCGGAAGATTGCTGCCAAGTTCGAGATGAAGAACTTGGGGTTGATGCACTATTTGTTTTTGGCATGGAGGTGTGGCAGAGTGATGGAATCTTCCTTGGACAAGGGAAGTATGCAGTAGAGATCCTGAAGAGGTTTGGGATGATGGACTACAAGGCCATGGCCACACCTATGGCATCGAATCTGAAGCTTCTTGGTGATGCTTCATCTAAGTTGGTTGATGTCTCTATGTATCGTCAGATGATTGGGTCCTTGATGTACCTGACGAACACAAGACCGGATATTTGCTTTGCTGTGAACACATTGAGCCAGTTCCTGACGGATCCGAGGAGTGTTTACCTGATTGTTGTAAAGCATGTTCTGAGGTACCTAAAGGGTACAGTGGATTATGGGCTCAAGTATGAGACAAATCAAAAGTTTAACCTGCAGGGTTATGTTGATTCAGATTGGGCTGGCAGTGTTGCAGATAGGAAGAGCACATCTGGGTGTTGCTTCAGTATGGGATCAGGTGTGATCTCTTGGTTTAGTAGGAAGCAGTCCTGCGTAGCACTGAGTACAGCTGAGGCAGAGTATGTTGCAGCCTGTTCAGCTAGTTCTGAGGCAGTATGGCTACGGAAGCTACTGTCTGAGTTATTTGATCTCCCGTTGGAGGCTACTGGTATCTTCTGTGATAACCAGAGTTGTGTGAAGCTATCCGAGAACCCAGTGTTTCATGACAGGTCAAAACACATAGAGATCAAATATCACTATATCAAGGATATGGTGCAGAGAGGAGATGTGAAGCTTCTGTATGTTGCGACGGACGAGCAGATTGCAGATGTGCTGACGAAGCCACTAGCCAGAGTGAAGTTCGAGTACTTCAGAGAGAGGCTTGGCGTTCTTCAGATTGAGGACACTTCGAGGAAGAAGTGATGGACACATTTGCTGAAGCCATTCCAAGCATGTTGGAAGGAGGATACTTCACATGGTTGTGGAAGTAAGCGCTGGATGATGAGCATCAGGATGATGTTCTGGTTTCTGCTTGGATATGATTAGTTGGATCATTTTATGTATGTATGTACGCATCATGTTGGATGCTGGATATGATCAGTTGGATCATTTTTATGTATGTATCTACTCATCATGTGGATGCTGGATATGATCAGTTGGATCATTTTATGTATGTATGTATGCATCATGTTGGATGCTTGGACCATGTATCTGTATATGTATCAGGTGGATACATTGTATGATCATGGGGATCATGTATGGTGATATGTATCATGTATTTGTATCAGGTGGATAAACTATATGATCAGGTGGATCATGTATGATGATATGTATCAGGTAGATACTTGGTATGCATCAGGTAGATGCATTGTATGATCAGGTGGATCATGTATGGTGATATGTATCATGTATTTGTATTTGTATCAGGTGGATACATTGTATGATCAGGAGGATCATGTATGATGATATGTATCAGGTAGATACTTGGTATGCATCAGGCAGATGCATTGATGATCAGGATGATCATGGATGACGATCTTCAGGATGTTGCTCCAGATGACATGCAGCAGGATGTTGCAGTGATGATCAGGATGATCATGGATGACGAGCTTCAGGATGTTGCTCTAGATGACATGCAGCAGGACGTTGCAGTGATGATGATCAGGATGATCATGTGTACATCAGATTGATGTATGGTGAGTATCAGGTTGATACTCTATGGCCGTGGATCAGGTTGTGCAGATGAGCATGTAATCCGGTGCCCTGGGAGATTTGCAGATGGTCTTTCGAGGTTTTGCCTATGGCATGTAATTCGGTGCCCTGGGACATCTGGCAAATGCTCTTTCGAGGTTTTGCTCTGGAAGGACATGTAATTCGGTGCCCTGGGAGATCTGCAGATAGTCTTTCGAGGTTTTTCCTATGGCATGTAATTCGGTTCCCTGGGATATCTGGCAGATGCTCTTTCGAGGTTTTGTCCTATGGCATGTAATTCGGTTCCCTGGGAGATCCGATAGGTTGGGCTGTGTGCCCGTAATCAGTCCTGGGATGCTCTTGCGAGGTTTTTCCATGACCACATGTAATTCGTTGCCCTGGGAGATCCTATAGGTAGAGCTGTGTGCTTTTAACAGCCTGGGATGCTCTTGCGAGGTTTTGTGGTGAGGTCACATGTAATTCGGTGCCCTGGGAGATCCTATAGGTAGAGCTGTGTGCTCGTAACAGCCTGGGATTCTCTTTCGAGGTTTTGTGACGCACGTAATAAGTCCTGAGGATTCCACAGTATGTCCAGTGATGATGAAGACCTGCAGGTGGTGGGCCTACATCCAGTATGAAAAAGGACTGGCTCTGTAGAACTTCCTATGACGAGTAGATTCAGAGATTGATTGAGATAGCAGCAGAAGTGATGATGATGATGACTCGATGACGATTATCCAGTGACGATGATCCAGGGAAGATGACTTGTGCTAGAAGAATTGTGCTGAGAAATACCTTCCTAGTTAACAGGGAGTGTTGATGTATATGTAACTTCGGAATGTATTTCACATATATGTATATTGTATTCCTATAGAGATGGTATTATTCCTCTATAAGGAAGTGTCGTCATTTATATTGTAAATGTCGTAACTTATTCTTGATGGGTTATTAGACCACCTTGTTGGGGTCGACCCTGTATAAGTCATATGGGTCAAAGGGTTATTAGACCACCCTATTGGGGGTCGGCCATGTGGGTCAAAGGGTTATTAGACCACCCTATTGGGGGTCAGCCCACTCAGCATTATGTTATGTGGTTAAGTTCGAGCCTACATGAGTTAGGTAAAAAGGAAAGTCAAGTCAAGTATAAATAGAGTGCGGGAGGCACTCTATTTGCTCACTCACTTCTCACTCATGCACTCAAGGAGGAGTGGCGCACTTACGGAGGAGGAGGATTTGATGCTAGGTTATGTCTATCTCTCTTGGTTGTATCATTGCTCTATCTATCTCTGAGGAAGTTATTGGGGTTTTTCACCTTTATGGTTTTCCCTAAGTAAATCTTTGTGTCTCTTGTGTGCTTACATTATTGTCTCCATGATTGATATGCTGTAGATATGCTGTACATGTTGTTCTCTTAGTTAAGATCCTAGATCAGATTGAAGTAAATTCTGAAAATTTAACACTTGGCCCTTCCCTACAGAGGGTTTCACAAGCCCTGTTGGGTTTCCTTTCCCTTTGGGGTTCGAAATAGGTTTTGCAGTGGCCTATTTCTGAACTTGCTTCCACTGTTATCCTTTAGAATTTTTAGTAGCTTCCTCATATTTTTTTTTGTAGTGACGGGAAAAATGGCCATATTCATTGCAGTGTCTACATTGAAAAATAAGTTTCTCATAGTCTAGCTCTTGAATATGGGACCATTTTGCGATGTTTAAGTTTATTGCTTCCCGTAAAACTATTTCGAGATTCACCTCTACATAGATCCTGGAGCAAGTGTATTGATCTGTTCTTTAAGCTCTATCAATATATCTTCCTTGAGTATTCTCAATGGCCTCTAATGATTCCGGGTTCCAACAGTGTAAAGGAAGGTGGGAGAGCCCGACCTAGACAGGTACTACCAAAAGGACGTCCTGGGTGGGATCAAAATCCTAGGTCCATTTTTTAAAGTATAGTCCTTGTGGCCCCATGAAATGAGGTTCGTTTTGACATATTAGGCCTAGGTCTACTGAGATTTCAAAGACGAAGACGAAATACCCCTTTCCTACCAGATAGCTGTGTATTTCTTCTGCAATTATAGGTTTCCAGTTCCACTGCAACCAAGTGTCTATGGATTTTGGGGAATTCTATAGAACTGTAAAATTCCCAATGAGGGTTCTCTTCGAGAGGTTCAAAGCAATTTTCCAGGTTCTCTCCGCCAGGAGTTCTACCATGGGGATGCCCTCGAGTTTTTTAACGAACTTATGTTGAGTTGAACTTGTTGGTCACTTCCCTTGCGCTGCGACAAGATTATTGAAAGATGTGATTTCAGGTGGAATCGAAGGAGGAGAAGGATCATATCCTACCCCTAGATCCATGGCACTTAAACCCTAGAATCGACGATCAACTACGCGTGCAGAGTCCCACATGGTGATCACAAAAAAAAAAAATTGACCTATCATCATGCCCAGACCGATCATAGAAATTAGATAGCCCTATTTTGACTATCAATGTTGATGAGTACTTGAATAGTGAAGGATTCAATAGAAGTCCAAGTGATCCAACCTTTTATACAAAGGTAAACCAAGAAGGTAAACTATTGATTGTTTGCTTGTATGTTGATGATTTGATTTTCACTTGAGATCTTTCAGTAGATGAATTTAAAACAACCATGAAAATACAGTTTGAGATGACTGATCTAGGAATGATGAAGTATTTTATTGGTATTGATGTAACCCAATCTGAAGATGGCATTTTTATCAGTCAATCTAAGTATGTAGATGATATATTGAAAAGATTCAGGATCATAAATTGTAAGCCAACTGTAACTCCAATTGCAACTAGCACAAAAATCAGTAAGAAGGATGAAGGGTCAAAAGTTGATCCAATGTTGTATAAGAGACTAGTTGTAAGCCCATGTATTTGACTGCAACAAGGCTTGATATAGTGTTTGCAGTAAGTTTAATTTTGATATTTATGGAGTCTCTAAAGAGCACACATTGGCAAGATGGAAAAAGGATCCTAAGATGCATTGCTAGAAAAACAAATTTGGGTATCTAGTATACATCAAATTCAGATTTTAAGTTGATTGGCTATACTGATAGCAATTTTGTAGGTTGTATAGATGATAGGAAGAACACATCGGGATATGCATTCAATTTTGGATCAGGACCAGTAGCATTTGCTTCAAAGAAGCAGCTTATAGTGACTTTATCCTCTACTAAGGAAGATTATATTGCAACAACAATAGTTGCATGTCAAACTATGTGGACGAGAAGAAATCTTTATGAGTTGCATCATGAACAAGAAGAACCAACTCATATTTTCTACGACAATAAATCAACCATTGCACTATCAAGGAATCACGTCTTCCATAAAAGGAGTAAGCATATCGATACAAGGTATCATTTTATTCGAGAATTTGATAAACAAGAATGAAATCAGTGTTGATTTTTACATAACAAAATATCCGTTTATAGACCTATTTACCAAACCATTGAAAAAATAACTGTTTGAATTTCATAGAGAAAAAATTGGAGTTTGTAAGTTGTAACAATTTTTTGGTTTAACAACAATCTAGTATTACTGATTTTTTTTGGGGGGTGAAGTAATTAAAGGGGATAATGTTGGAAGCGGTCAATTAATTCACTGCCCAAATGACTGAAAGGAAACACGGCCCTGATTTCTAGCTTATTTTATTTTTGAAAAGTCAACACCAAATCCAGAATTTGAAGAGACATGAACCAAATCATATTTTTGACTGTTCAAATGTTTAAAGAGGCTTACAATGCCACACCGACCTAAACATCAAAATTTGAAGGGTGATTCACCAGCTTTATTGCAGCGTGTTAAAGTTCAAGGAGGCAGAGTATTTATTGTTGAAGAATTGTTATTTTTTTAATAGCAGCTAAGCGACAATTCAAATTAAATGATCAACTATGTTTTTGATGTATAAATATCCATCCATGTAATCTTGATTTTAAGATAGTTAGTTATATGAATTATTAGTTGAAGTTGAAAACAAAGCTTTTACTCTGTATTGTTGATGTTCTATTTTTACATATGAGTTTGTAAACTCTTGTTTAATTTGAAGTGATTTTGTAGTAGCACATGATAATTTTTTGAGTTGTATGATTGATTGTGGGAGTGTTAAATCAATGTGATTGTTGAAATATAGTATTAGTCTAAGTTTATGAACCCGGGGGTTGTCAAAACAGTATTGAAATTACTTGTTGTTACTCAATTCTTTGTTGTTACTCATGCAGACTTGTTATTATTGTGTTTTTACTTATCATGTAAGTGAAGTTTTGGTATTTTAGTGATTAGTAAATGTTGTTGTTACTAAGAGCAACACTCCCATGCCTTCTTTCATGCCAAGGCACCTTGGTCAGCATGTTGGTCTAGGTTGTATAATGATTTTGGTTAGCATGTTAGTGTAGGTTGTGTAATGATTTATGAGTCATTTGTAAACTTGGATACAATGTTGTTAAAATTTTGGATTTGTTCAAACCTCATAATGTATAGAGACCTTGGGTGATGGGAAGATAGGAGTTACAGAGAAATAAGGTTTGTTTCCTCTGGCTGCGATTGTCATTATCTTGGAAACCTGTCTTCCCAAAAATATCTCAGCACAGATTAGAGGTTTTCAATCCATCCTATATTATCATGATTTCAGTGCAACTATGAAAGGTAAGTCGATTATATCAATCGAATAAATCTTTTCGGTACTTGCACTTAGCACAAGAAAGCTCTCTATGACAATACTCTAAGCCCCTTGATTCCATACTATGATCCCTAAACCTAAAAAAAAATCAAGAAACTAGAGAGTCCAGCGCCATACAAGTTATCCATGATTCGTGTAATGATAAATCTCATATTTGATGTACCAATACTCAAAACTCCAAGATGAATTGCTTGAATGGCAGCCAAAACCATCTAATGAAGGGGAATCCTCTCAACTACAGTTTATATACAATTCAATAAAAATAACATTGAAATCTGAGAGAATAGCAACCATAAATATGAAATCTGAAATTGTCTGAAACAGAAGCTCTGATTAGCATTGATAGAAACGACTTGACAGAATCAAAAGTCAGCAATATAGCCTATCGGCGTTTTAAGACATTATATGGAAATAAACTCGAAAGAGTTCTTCAGGCATATCACTACAGGACGAGCGTAGCAAATTAAAAAGCTGGCCATACCATCAGAATATATAACACCTTCAATCATTCAATCTAATTCTCAAATAACTAGTCATTTCTGGTCATGTCTGCCTACAGACGTTCAATGTACACAGACCAAACATCTCTGTCAACTTCTTGGTTTGGTTCTATAGAGTCTATCTACCATATGACCAAACCATAGAAAGAAATCTTTGCTCAGCCTGAACAAGCATAGACTGAAAAGAGTGCATCATATAGCAAAAATGTTGGGCGGAAGAGGCTGCTGTGATGTATTGATTGTGTCCACAAAGTGGGTTCTACTGTTGTCAAATCACAGCTCAGATTTCTGTTGCTCGAGATTGTATAGGAGACAAACACCAACAGCGTGGTTGTCCACCACCTTCCAACCAAGAAACAGAGGACAAATCAACGTCAAAGAAGCATAAATTAAATATCCATCCAGCTATTATCTCAATTCAAGCCCACCGCACAATAACCTCCTGATGGCCAAGTGTGGTCATCACTCTCCCCATGTGCTTCGTTTTCTGTACTATCTCTATTCTTTGTCTTCGTAATATGCCTATTATAAGGATTAACTCGACGAAGAAAAAAGTCCAAGATTTACTTGATACTATAAAAATTAGATTATTCAAAGGTAATCACTATCCTTAAAACCATAAAAATGGGCATTCAAACTTCAACATATTTTAGTTCCAAAATAGAAATTTGGGATAATAATTATATAGTTAGATGATTCAAAGGTAATCAATATCCCTAAAACCATAAAAATGGCCATTCAAACTTTAACATATTTTAGTTAAAAATATAGATTTATGATAAATATTATATAATTAGATGATTCAAAGGTAATCAATATCCCTAAAACTATAAAAATGGTATTCAAATTTTTAACATATTTTAATTAAAAATAGAGTTTTGGGATAATCATTATCTTAAGAATGTGTAATGAACTTATTGAAACAATTTCATTTAGGATACTCATTTTTGAAATAAACATTTTAGTTCCTAAATTTACATTTAATTTAATATTAAGAAATTCAAAACTTTAATCATTTTCTTTCTACTAACGAGTCTTAATTTTTGCTTTCAATAAAACATTAATAATGAAACAAAGTCCAGTCCTTTTATTTTGGGCACAGTCCTTTTATTTTGGGCATTCACAATTTCTAGATTGTCCCCAACATTGAGTCCAACTATTATTAAACTCTAGTCAATTGAGGTTGGTAAATTGACACACATCTGGTGCATATTCTTAAATTTTAATTTTAATATTGGATGGAGAGAATCTTTGTATTTTTACATTTGTGTTGAAATTCATTTTAACTCTAAATCTATTAAGTATTGGGATCAAAATGTAATCAAGGCACAAACTTGTGTGCTTAAAAAATCAAAGGTTAAAATTGATTAAATTAGACATAAATTTAGAAATAAAAACATTTCCATTTTTTAAAGAACAAGGTTAGATTTATTAAGCATTGATATGGATCAAATCCTTTGATGTACAAACCTTAAACATTTTTTACAATGTAAAGACTTAAGGGTTGTAACTTAAGAATTTGATCTCTTTCAACATTTGACAAATCAAGGGCAAAGATAGATTGAATATTATTAGAATTGTGAACAACTAGGTGGAAATTAGATTAACAACCATTTGCATATGTAGGTCCATTTTTTAAAGAACAAGGTTAGATTTATTAAGCATTGATATGGATCAAATCCTTTGATGTACAAACCTTAAACATTTTTTACAATGTAAAGACTTAAGGGTTGTAACTTAAGAATTTGATCTCTTTCAACATTTGACAAATCAAGGGCAAAGGTAGATTGAATATTATTAGAATTGTGAACAACTAGGTGGAAATTAGATTAACAACCATTTGCATATGTAGGATAAACCGAGAGTATCTACAATCTTTATCAGTGATAGATTTGTGTACTCTTCATAGATTGTGAGTAAATTGGTGTGGTTTTGTAAAAGATTGTGAATATGTTGTGCATCATCAATAAGATTGCAAATCAATGTCGCATCTAAAACAATAGATTTGAGTGCAAAATCCAAACATTGAATAGTGCAAAGTGTCCAAAATACATTAAGATATTTAGTTGACACAATCATGCCAACAACCTTGCAAGTAGGTACATTATCTATGCTTATTTATACATGAGAATAAACACATGCATCTTCAATGAATTTGATAAACAACTGACCCAACTATTGTGCATCCTTGTATTTCCCAATAGAATCCACCACTTTCAAGAACACTGGTCTATTTAGGGAAGACACCATGAAATTGATGAGTGGATACCATGCTTCATCCATCCATCCATTGGAAACAAGATTGACACTACATGAGGGCCATGATGATTTAATGGTCTCTAAGAGTTAATTCACCTCCTTTTCCTTGACCAATAATGTTGTTCTAAGCTTATTTGAATGACGAGGCACATAACCAATTGAAGCTCATTCAACTAGACCTTGACAAATCTCAAGAAACAATGATGCTCTTGCAACGTTAAATTATTGAAGTTGAGATAGAAAAAGAACCCAATGGTCAAATCCATCTCTTCTTTCTTCTCTGATTGGAAAATCTTGTCCATTAGACTAGTTGGAATTGACCTATTTCTTATTGGTTGAATTTCAACCCTACTCTAGATGGTTTCCTCAAGAGTGGAAGAGGATCCTCATATTTTTGTTTCCTACTTTATATGCTCCGAACTCACAAGGAAGGCCCAACAAATGGCCCTTAACTTGGTAGTAGGTGCTCTTGAACTCATTCTTGTATAAATTACAAGCCTAAATTGCAATCCCTCCCCTAACCATATTTTCCCTAGGCCCTTGTTTCCTTGTTATATACTTCCACAAAGGGTATTTCCTCTCGTGGGCATGTTGTCTTGCAAAATTAGGGTTATTTGTAGCATTAACAGGTTGACTGGTAGTAGATGGAGCACTAGCATCATTAGTTATAGATAACCATGGAGTTAGAAAAGAATGGGAGGCACCAACAAGGACATTCTTTCCTTTCCTTTGGCCTCTACCGGCTTCTTTTGATAATTGAGTCGTGTTTTGTTAGTAATGAGTGTTAAAACCATTAATGTTGGAAAACTTGTAAATTTTGTAGCTAAATCCATTTTGAAATCATTTGAAATCCATTCTAAAATTGCTATTACCCTTCACCTGCAAATGAAACCTATGCGAGAGTTCAATATATGCTTGCAAAAGTGAAAAATGAAAGTCAAAATCCAGGTGAAAAGGAGTCATGGGTCACTTTAACGGGGCCCACGTGCTCTAAAATCGCGACATGTATAGGGCACATGTCTGGCATGTGTCTTGTTTTAAGACATGTCCAAAACACATCTCGAACACGTGTCTGGCACATGGGAAATGGGAAATGGATAGGAGGAACCTGGGGGACATGTCATATTACTTACACACACATAACAATTGTCTCCTTTTGCTTATTTTGTTTTTACATCTTTAATATTATTAAAGTTGAGTTTCTTTTTTATTATTGATTTTTACATTATGGATTTTTTTTTTCATTTTAATTTATTAACACCATGTTACATCATTCATTTCTTCCATATTGAGTCATAAAATGCACCCCTCTCTCTCTATATAACCTCTTTATTTATTTATTTTTCATATTTATTATTAATATTATCAACTTTTTACTATTATTATTTTTTTAACTTGTGAACCTTAAATTTTATTTCATTTTAATTTATAAACAGTGTGTTACATCACACATGTTATCCATAAAATGCAATTCAATTATTTTTATCCAAACGCTTTTCGCATAAACTCATATCTAATAAATATATATTTTACATTTAAAAATAAATAATAATCCATTAATAATTATTATAATTATATTTACTATAAATCCATCTTAATTACAAACTTAAGAAACAAATTCCAAATCGAAATCCTTAAAATGAACATAAAAGTTTGAACTTAAAATATTTTTAAAAACTTTATGCATTCATAAACTTATATGTTAATGGCAGGCATATGCATCAAAATCGTGCACACTAATTATTATTTATAAATAAAGGTGAAAATTGTCTCCATTTATTTTCAACTATCATTAACCCAACACTACAATGTTGACTATTAACATTTATATGCATGGGAAACCAAAATGCAAAAGACTCTTATTTGGGCACCATTTGTTTGTTAGTGGTTTATGGGACAATGATAGACCTTATTTGGGCACCCTTGTGTTAGCGGTACTAAAATGCAACAAACCCCATTTGGCTACCTTTTGTTGGTGGATTATGGGACACGCCAAAATTTTGAGCTCATGCTTCAACCCTTAATTAAGTAATGTTATCCAATACATATAATTCCCATAATTCTGATATGTTTCAAATATTAAATATATATGTATTGTGATGTGATTCAAATATTAGATATCTATGTGAGAGGGAGTATGGACATAAATATGTTAAATGTCAAACATACATCAACAATCAATTGAATGCCAACCATAATAATCATTAAAATTGATTTTTAAATATTCATTATATGCTATTCATTAAACAATCCCCTTAATGCATTGAATGGTTCATTTTAATCTTTCTTTGAAATAATCATTTAAAAACATCCATTTTAATTGTTCTTTGAAATAATCATCTTAAATTGGTGTGTATGAATTAAGAAGTTATCATTGGATTTATTTGTATGAAATAAGTTCAACATATACTAAGAATTATTCAATTGTCTATCATTAATATGAAATAATAAATGCCCTGATTGTCCTTGTGTTCAACCTTTATTTCCATATCCGTAGACATGGATAGAAATTATCAAAAGCATTTCGAAATATTAATTTTTTCATATCCATAGACATGGATAGAGATTATGTTTCGAAGTGCTATATTCTTTGAAATATTAATTCTATGATTGCTGGGTCCATATGTTATTTTGTTTCCACAAACATAATTTAGAACAATGTTTTATTCGGCCTCGTTTGTAGTATGGGACCCTCCTCCCAATGGGTCAATAGTGCTAGACAAAAGACATCCTTCATAATATTTAAGAATTAAATGAGAAAAAATAGAGAGAGATAATAATGAAATGAGAAATAATAGAGAGAGATAATAATGAAATGAGAAATAAGATATATACACACCATTTTTTTTAACGTTTTATCTAATTCAAAACTTCATAATATTTAAGAATTAAATGAGAAAAAATAGAGAGAGATAATAATGAAATGAGAAATAATAGAGAGAGATAATAATGAAATGAGAAATAAGATATATACACACCATTTTTTTTTTACGTTTTATCTAATTCAAAACTTCCTTTCTCCTTACATGGATAACAAATTCTTTACATATCTTGATGAGTTTAGTCATTATGCATAGCAACTCTCTGTAAATGTTGATGAGATTTGTCGATTACTTCAAGAGTGCTTATTGCATTGATTATGGGGCTTCTATATTGGCAGCATTTAATGCAATTTTATGGGTTGTATAGTGCAAGATGACTTTATAAGGGATCGATGCATCAAGTGATGGGGGTTTAATACCCACATGGGTATTAAGTAGTCTTCCAAATAAAAATTTAAAATGGTGGTGTATCTAAGACACGTGTTTCATTTATTGGCAAATATCTTATCACATTAATTCATAAAGAGGGGGTCTAAGATTGTGAGCATCCAAGGAAATATATTGTTTCATTTTAGGTGAGGGAGGGAGAGGTATTTTTTAGGTGAAGTAGGTTTATAGGCATTGGGGCGTGGGGGGTAGGGCGAGGTTATAGGAATTGAATAGGTGTTATAAGTACTGGGCAATACCTTGTTGAGTAAGATATAAATGCACAATCAACAATGGTGAAACTCTCTTTTCAAAGAAGAAAATGATAGTGAGATTATACCTTCACCTCTTGTTGATGTCACTTGAACCTTCATATGGTGAATGAGATTGAGAACTAGAACCTCCATGTTGCATACATTTGTATTAGTGTTGATGTCCAATTTTGTCATCACTTTTGATCATTGAACACACTTTGTTGGCATTACTTTTTACCATTTTTGATATGATAAGTCATATTTCTTGCCATTCAGACCACCATTTGAACTCGGGTACGAATATATTTGAATATTTCATAAATCTTAATTGATTATCATCTTTTTATGGTTTATTGACATTAATTTAGCATTTCTCGACCTGCTTGGCACATAGATTTCATTCTGCAGGTTATGGTTTTCAAACGGACTCTCATCCGGACGCACATTCACGTTCAAGATGCCTAGTCGCATTCGGACCATCGTTCAGACCTCCGTTCGCACCCTCGGATCCGTTGGTTAGCATATTCCGGGGCATTAAAGGCAAAAACCATGACGTGGGTTTTGTTGGTGATGTGGCCCTGATGGTTCATGAGCCCTTGTTCGAGAAGATCAGCGTTTCCACTCGCCCAGCCTGCCAATGCACCAACTGCTCACGTGAAGGGAACCAACATCCACAGAATGAGGAAGATGGCCTATGTGTTTTAATGGACCGTTTTTGCAGCAGTAAAAGACCTTCTATTTTTAGAGAGGTTGACCACTGAAAGGGTCGACCTGCTCTCTCTTTGTAAACATTATATAAATATGTCTCAGGTTGAGAAACAGAGACATAGACAATTGAGATAGAAGAGAAAAACATTCTATAAGCTCTACTTCATTTTAATAAAAAGACTTTGTTTCAGCTGTTGATGGTCATTTTCATTTCTTGTTAATGACTGGTGACTGAGTAGCTAAGGAGATAAACCCCTGTTGCTGATAAGGGCCCCTCAACAATCAGAGGTTCCATTTGCGTATATTCAACAATTTCTTTTTATATTTGCAGCTAAGTCATTTCGTTTTTGTGTGTATCTATTATGTTTTCCTCTAGGTCATTTTGTTTTTGCAAGCAAGTAGTTCGTTTTCCTGTAGGTGACATTTTTTGTTTATAACATATAATTTTCCTATGTTTTTATGCAATTTACATCACCAGAATCCATTTAGCCGTCCATTCGCACCATCTTTTCAGACTGCCTTTCAGACCTTCTTTCAGCCTTTCATTTTCATTTAGATAGAAGTTTCTAGAATTTGCAGTTTAGAATTGCTAGTATTTCATTTTATGCAGAGATAGTTGGAGTTTAGGTTGATTTTTCAGTACTTTGACACATTCTGTAGCTAGTTTGAGATTCAAGTGTATCTTTAACACTTTCAACACTTTATATTCAGTTTTGTATTCACATAGAGATTAATTATTTCAAGTTTTATTAATGATGGAATCCATTTACATTCAGCATATGCTTTATGGTTCAAATGAGAAATAGTTTTGGTTCAAGTAGAAGCAGTATAAATGTCTTTTTCTTATGATTTAGGTAGTTTATGAGTTACTTTCACTTACTTTCATGCCTAGGACTTAGATTTGCTTAAACGTGTTTACAATATTATCATAGACTTTGTTAAATCTCTGTTTGTTTTATTTATGAATCAGTTCAGTATTTCATTTCCAATTTTCATTCAAGTTTCTAATTGGTCTTTCACTTTTTTTTACATGGTGTTTTGTTGTTTAGACTTGGTTTAATTTCATTGTTTCAAGTTCTTTCATTTCTGTTGGTAGAATAGACTAGGAACTAGTCTCAATCCAATTTTAATAAGTTCATGTGTGTTTAATATAAATGCATTAGTTTTCAATATCTAAGAGTTCTCATAACTTAGTTTAATGTAGGTTCACTTTCCAAGTTATAGATTAGCTTTATTGCACTTTCATAGTTGTCTTAGATTATAGTTTGATTTGTAGTAGGGATAGCATAAAAATACCTTGTTTTTCTGATGTAGGTTTTAATTACAAGTTAGCATTGATTTCAGTCATTTAATTTATTGTCTTGTACTTAGTTTCATTTTTTTTTCTTGTAGTTAATGTTTCATGAACTAGTTTGAAGTAATGATAGATATCACTTGATGTTGATAGGCATGTGCATGAGTTAGATAAGCATTTCATGTTTTAATTACAAGTAGTCATTAGAGATCAAATAACTTAGGATTTGTACTTTTGTTAAACAGTATTTCATTTCAAGTGTCGTAGCTAGTATGTCATTTGCTTATGGATGAATAGTAGTTTACAATGTTCAAAGTTACTTGCAATTGGTCCATTCTTAACTTGCATCTTTTCCTAGAAGTTAAATTAGATTTAATTCCTTTTGTTTTCTCTATAGCATTTGAAATTCATTTTGACATAACTCTTCAAGGAGAGTGGAATTGGAAATCCCGGAGTCTCTCTGGCTACCGTACATACCATAGATTTTGATACCGCGCCCCCTATCATTCTGCTGCAACTGAACAGTCCATGCCATGGTACATGCCGGGCTATTTCCATGCGACGAAAGCGATTAATAGCAACAACCAACTATATGTAAAGGCACCCTTTCCTGATTGGACCGCCGTAGCGTCCTCCATTAATTGATTCAAGAGGTACAGGGACAAATTCATTTCGACCCCTTCCGCACATTGCTCAATGCATGCAACAATTCCTGAGTTGCATTGGTTAGGTCGACCACCCCTAACCACCTTGCAGGAAAAGATCTTAATACCAGTGAGCACTGCCTGATCATTGCAGCTAGTGGTGCGATACCCACGCCCATCCGTTTCAAGGCCATATTTATGTGCCAACTACAGCGCCCGCTTCTTGTCATTGGCCTTCCCCTGGATGGACTGTGCCAGATCAACTCCATTCTTAGGAAAGACGGTTATGGATGAAATTAAGTCGACGATGATGGGGACTTCTCTATCAAGGCACAGCGACCCACCTTGAAAACATGCCAGGAGCTGCTTTACGCACGCATTCATTTCCTCCATCCGCACGAAATTTGGCATATTAATAAGCCCTAACAAGCTGTCCTGCTTCAATCCTCGTGCCCAGCCTTGTACAGTCAGTGTTCGGGAAAGGTCCGTCTTCGACACATAAGGGGAAGATGTAATGTCAGGGTAGGCCACCATATCATGATCATCGTAGCGCAGGCACGTCAATTCCAGTTCAATATCCATAGAGCACTCCATTCCAACCGGGAGCACTAGCATCTTCACACCATACTTCTGTTTTGGGTTTATCTTGTGTGGGGTGGCATACGGCCGAACTGGAGGGATATACCCAAGGATGTCACTGGCGGAGAGTCTCGCCCATGGGGCAGACTCACAAATGGGGTGACTGGACTGCCTCACCTGTTCTCGAGCTTCACCTATTATCGCAACGGAGGATCGAAGCACCCTCTTACTCTACGGGGACTTTGAGTGCTGACCTCCCCATCGCTTCATAGCAATTACGGATTCTCCCACCGGCATAGTTGCTACCTCGGCCTTAAGGTTTACGGCTAGCGCAGTTTGTTCTTGAACAATAAATGGGATGAAGGGGGAATCAACTTCACTACTGATATCAACAGTCTCCAGATCAGCTGGCATACCTCACTATACTCGAAAACAACACTCTACAATACGCACAGCAACACTCACGAACCAACAACAATACTCTACAGCATGCCACAATCTTACAAAAACAACTGAATTCTCAGTTCCTTCCGACCAGCTCCAATCCGTTTTTATAGTATCCAACCAAATACACTGTCATCACAAAATCAGGAATTAAGTCTACCAAAATCCTATATTAATGACACAAATCCATCGTCGATTAGGTCCATCGATCGGCTGGATCCGCCATTAATTCCCATCATTCGAACAGCTCCGTTAATTCACTGTCTGAAATTTTGGCATTTATTACTGATTTGACCTGGTATCTACGCTTCCATGTGTCTCCAACCATTCCCAACTTGCGGCAGAAGCCTCCCTGTTTCCGCATTTCATCCATGGTGGTGCGACATCCACCAATCATCATTGTTTTTTTTTCAATGCTACTCAAGCATTGCGGTGTTCCAAGCCCCCATGATAGGGATTCAACCTATGACCATTTACCATCCTGGGCAGCATCGCCCCGTCCAATTGATGCAACTGAACCACTCCTCCGGAAGTATTACTACTGATGCGATAGGGACCAAGCCAATGCATCTGCAACTTCCTTGGATGTTTCATAAACTTGTTGTCGTACAATAGCACCAAGTCGCCCTGCTGGAACTGTTTATTTTTGATGTGGCGATCATGCCATGCCTTCTCTTGATCCTTCTTGACCCCCTAGTGGAACCCAACAATGAAATGATCTTCTTCCAACTGCGCCAATTGCGCCAGCTACACCAATTGCAGCGCGTAGACCATTGCCATACCCTCCCGCTCAGTGGTAGTGTAGTTGCGTTTGGCATACGACAACTTCTGACTAACGAAAGCAATGGGGTGATCAAGATCTCCTTCACCAGGCTGAGCCAATACTACTCCCAATGCGATTGATGAGACATCGAAATGTACATGGAACTCCTTACTCCAATCCAGAAATACCAGTATTGGTGCCAAATCCATCTTCGTCTTCAGTGTGTCGAAACTGTCTTGACATTCCGAAGTCCATTGAAATAGCGCATCTTTCTTCAGTAATTTCTCCATAGGGGTGGTAATCACTGCATATCCCTTGATGAACTTGTGATAATACCCCATATGCCCTAGAGTCTCTCATAACTGCTTAACAGTGGTCGGTGGTTGCAAACTCAAAATGAGCGCAATCTCAACCGAATCGATCAACGACCCTTGCTTACACACGATATGACCCAACAATATCCCAAATGGTGCACAAAAGATACATTTCTTCAATTTTAGTGATATCTGGTGTTGTCGGCAGCACTTAAGCATTAACCGCAGATTGGCTAGATGATCGCGGATCAACCCATAAACTGTCCAATCATCCATGTATACTTGCAAAAAATTATGAATAAAGTCTTTCAATGTAGCAACAACAACTCAAGATAATATCGCAGGTGCATTCTTCAAACCAAATGGCATTACAGTGTACTAAAAGCAGCCCCATTCAGTAACGAAAGTTGTCTTGTGGCAATCTTCTTTGGCAATGTGAATATGATGGTAGCCAGAGAACCCATTGGTGAATGAGTACATCTCCTAGCCACCCACCCCTTCAAGTAACTCTTCAGTAAACGGGGTCGAAAAAGGGTCATGCAAGCAGGCATCATTTAGCTTCCACAAGTCAACACAAATGTGCACCTCACTTGTTTTCTTGTCCTACACCACCATAGGACTGATCCATTCGGACTCTTCCACTAGTTGAATAATACCAACATCCAACATGCGATCAAGTTCTACCTTGAGATTTTCCTTATGTCGCAGATTCAGCCGATAAGGTCACTGTCGGACTGGCTTAGCATCTAGTTTTAAAGGAATCCTCATCTCCCCTAAATCACCCAGGATCCCCTTCATATCGGAAATATTTGTAGGAAACGAGTCTTAAAAATCATGGATTAAATCAGTGACCTTACTCATCATCTCGTCATCCCAATAGTCCCCAACATTTGCAAACTTGGGAGTGGCCTCTGTGCCGATATTGAGCTTACGAAGCTTCAATGGTTGACTGAACAAATTACTTGGCACGGCAGGTGGTACCACATTGCGACTTCTTTCAGATACGGGAATGTTGACATTCCTAGGATTGTCCTCATCCTCTAGCCCATCGATGATGTTGAAGCACTCCATGAGAGACTGCATCTGACAGTATGTGTGTGGATCGACAGGGTAGGCCGCTGGAACAACCTGAAGTACCACATTGCAGATGAGTTGTAAGGTGTTATTGACATCAGGGTTGGCATCCGCAAAAGTGAACGTATGAGTGAAGCAGACCGTCAACTCCCCCCATGTTGTAATTTCTCTGCGCAACTCGAATGCAGTGTACCATGAGTGCGGCATCTCATCTAAGGTATGGATAAAAGCATGGACCCACTCCTCTCTGGTTCACGCTACCCATAACCGTTGGAATTCCATCACATGATTACTGGGATTATTCTAGCCATCATACTTGCTAGTGTGATAAACCTTAGTATCATTGAACCGAACCATCATCAACCTTCAACACTATGACCAACCATCAATGGATTTCTTGTGTGTCGCCCACTAGCATGCTGGAGCATCCTTCAGTGCTTCCTCCAATGCCACCAATCGCTGTGGTTCTGAGACTCATTCTTCAAATTCCATCAAAAATTTGGGTAAGCCAGGAAACCCCTCATAGAATGGCAGTGTGACTGTTTTTGTCACAACACGACATAAAGATTGTGTAATTAAGCCACATTTTCGGAGTGACACTTTGTGCAAGCGGTTCTGCCAATGTTCTAATGCATCATCAAAATCGGAAGACGCAGAGTTCTCGCTGCGCCATCCCAGCTCACCATTGGCAGTAGGATGAATACAATATTCAGAAATATTGAATGCATGGTCCCATCCAGCGGGATCGTCATCTTTTATAGGCTCAATGTATCGACGTCCTTCAGCCAGATCCAACGGGGCTATGACTCTAAAATCACGATTCTCAAAGGTCATCATGTGCCTCTTGAAGTTGATTACAGCTCCACTATCGTTAGCCCATCCAATCCCCAATAGCACAGGATAGGAGCTTCCTTCCTCAACCACTTCAATGACATCAAATTCAGCATAAGTCTTCATGCCCTCAATATCGACTGTTAGCCGCAGAACTCGCCCAATGGGTGTTACTTTCTCATGGTTAGCCAACCGGAGCTACACAGTGTCAAGCACTCTATTTGCAGATAATTAAATATCAAACACACAGAGTATATGAAATTTATTGTCAACCTGAGAAAGTCTTTTTATTTCAAAGGATAAGTGCACAATATATGCTTAAACACAAAACCATTAGAAGTGAATACTTTTACCTTCTATCGTCCATGTTCATCCCAAGAATCTATGCAATCCCAATTGCCTTCTAACTGCTATACTACAATTCTTTTCTATTATGCATCAAGAAGAAATGGTATCAGATCTAATCAACGATTGCAAGAAGGAAATCTCATTCGCATTCTAAAATAATCACTTGTCTAATCTAATCAAGCTGGGAATCATAAAGCATGACCTGAACATTACTCTAGAACTTTAATGAAAGAGATTGAAGCAACTGTTCTAAGAAACTGAATTGCAAAATATAAATCAAGCAACACATAACAGGAAAGCTAAATTTATAAGAACTTCTGGGATCACGTCTCAACTATAGGATGAACACGGTAGTGTGAACAGAAATTGAAATGTGTAAAATAAACCTGACTCAGTTGACTGATATTCTATACCATTCACCAATCTTACAGAATTATAATCTTTTACTGAAAAATCCACACAACAAGTATTGCTGCTGTGCACAAAAGAAAGAACAAAACATCACACAACAAGAAAGATGAAATCCTAATTTAACTCAGCAATCTTTGTGGAAGACGGGCCCAGTCTTCACACAGAGACGCTGGTTGAACAACACTCTCCTTAACTCAGAAGTAACTCCTTATATTAACAGAAGAATGAGTACACAGTTTTGGCTTGGCTGCTAAATACAAGATAAATTGATTGTTTGCTTTCCAACCCCTCGGTCGAGGCAATTCCCCATATATATACATACAATTTGCAACATCTAAACCTATAATTGGGCAGCCATGAAGATCTCTGATCTTGAGGCGCCCTAAATAATCTAGCTGTTACAATGCGTGGCAGAACTGAAATATCCAAATATAAGAGAGTTATCAATTGCCCCAAGAGTGGCGGTCCTTCCAGCTCACAGCTGGACTCGAGCAGTGACATACTTAAGATAGCCATTTCTGTTACAGCTGACCCGTCACGACTGTGCCTTGATTGACGATACGAGCCCCAAGGAACCTTCTACAAGCAATGAACGTCCCTTCCTTCGTGACTTGTTCAGCTCCGATCTTCTTGCAGTCTATTTGTCTCACTACCTTCATAAATCGCATCATGTTAGCACAAATTAAGAGATGCACAGCTTTAATCATCACAATCATAAGTATTAATACAATAAAACAATAATCGGCCATACCTTGGTAATTTGGGGAATAAGATAAGGACAATAAGTCGAATTGCCAAGGTAATTGGTGTAAGACAAGGGGAGGGAAGATGATAAATGATGGTCAAAAATGGCCAATTCTGGGCTCAACATCTCCCCCCAACTACCCTGTTGCATGTCCTCATGCAACAACCTGCATCTGAATCTTGAACTGAGCTCTGTCCAGGAGAGAGGAAGGAATGTAGGTAAATCAGGCATCTCATTTTTTCTTTTTGAAAGGCTTCTGTGAGCAACCTGGCATCTTCCAACTTCACTGTTTCCCTTCCACTGCTACTTGCTGATATCTGGGAATGCACTTGGTGTGGTGGGAATCTTTCTGCAGTTCTCTTATGCTATGCCTGGGGGAGTTGAAAAGAAATCCTCAATCTGAATCCAACTCAATGACATCTCTAGGAGGTGGAAGCACTGGTTCTTGTGGGACAGTGTCTTCCTGCGCATCTAATGTTAATAGGAGAGTTGCTGGTTCTTGTGTAACAGCAACATCCTTTAACCCTTCTTCACCAGCTACCTTTATTGCTTTTGGAGACACTGGTTCTTGTGTAACAGTGTCTTCTTTGTCCTTCTGCTGCTGAGACTGGATATCCTTTTCAATTTGCAGCTCCTCCTCCAAGATTTCAGTGTCACCTGAGCATGGTGTCTGTACCTGTTCATCATCACTCCATTGTGTATCAGGAATGATATCCACTCCCAGGTTATCTCCCAACTGCAATTCAGGAGTTCTTGCTGCAGTTTCCAGGGATGTTGGTTCTTGTGTAACAACATCCTGGCTTACCTCTTCATCCTTCTTTTGCTGCAGCTCTTCTTCTATGAGTTCTGTATCATGGGAGCTCTCTGGGGTTACAACCCAGAGTTCATCATTAAATGCCAGAGTATCCTCTGTCCCAGCTTCTTCTCCTGTCTGCTTGGCCGGTTGAACAGTTATATTCAGGGTTGTTGGTTCTTGTGTTACAGCATCCTGTTCCAACTTATCACTATCCTGCCTTTCCGTCTCTTCTTCTAAAATTATTGTGTCCTGGGAACGTTCTGTGGTTACAGCACCAAATTCTTCACTAACCTCCAGAGTATCCTTCGGCTCCGTGATATCTGTATCGTGGGAACATTCTGGGGTCTCGCTATATTCTTTTATAAGCTCCAAGGCATCCTTCATTTCCCGTTCTTCTCCCATCTGTTCTATAATCTCTATGTCGTGGGAGCATTTGGGGGCTACCACACATTCCTTATAAATCTCCAGGGCGTCCTCCACTCCCAGTTCTTCTCCCATCTGTTCTATAACTTTTGCATCATGGGAAGTGGCAGCTGCAGCAAGGATGTTTAAAGGTGCTGGTTCTTGTGTAACAGCACCTTCTTTCTCCACTGCTTTCCCTTCTGTGGCTACAGGCTGTTGTGCTGAATAGGTGCTAAGTAAAATTTTATGGCCTGCTTCCTCAAAGATATCCCCACAGGTGGGGCAGAGTATTCGCTCATCCTTTTCTCCAGCTCCAGCAGAAGCTGATTCCTCCACTTGGTCTGCAGCCTTTATTAATGTGTACATTTTTCTTCCACCCTACTTTCTGCAGGTTTCCTTCCACGCTTCCAGCTCCCTTCTAAGTGCTTGGAGGTCCTCTTTCAGCATTGCATTCTCATACAAGAGTCCCTCAATTCCAGGTTCTTCCTCCACTGGCCTTTGTGGAGCATCCCTCGGTTTTGGTGTAAGGATTGGGGGTTCAACCTGTGTTTCTAAGGTTGCCCATTTTTTTCTAGCTGCCTCTGCTGCTGTGATTGATTGAGTTCGTTTCCTTCTAATTGGTGCCACTAAATCGAACTCATTGGTGGTCCTCTTCCTTTTCGGTGGCGTTTTCTTTTGTGACTTTTCTTTTCGTGGTGTTTCTTCTTGTGGAGCTGGAATATAGGGGGGCAATACTGAGGTTAAAGGAATATTTCCCTGCCCCTCATGCTGTTCTTCTTCAATCACAGCTCCTCCTCCTACCCACTCCGGTGAAGAATCGATTGTGACCAGCTCAATATCTTCTTCCATTGCTCTGGCTCCGTCATCTTCAGGTTCCATTGTCGCAGCATTTGATGCTGCTCCAATTTCACCGTCTGCTGCCGGAGCTGCCCTGTTATCTAGGTTTTCCATGAGGGTTTCATCTACATTGTCTCTTGATGGCTATGTTTGTGCTTCCCCTCGCTCTCCTTCAACTGCAGTGTCGTCCCCCACTGGTTCTGCTTGTGCTGGGGATTCATACACCTCGAACGGCTCTGCCTGTGCCTCGGGTTGTTCTTTCTCTGTGGTTTTACCCACCCCTGATGGTCCTGCCTGTGCCCCCAGTTGTTCTTCTTCTGTTTCATCCCTCCCCCCAACTTCACTGGAGGAACTCCGGTCCTCCTGTTGTGGCGGAACCGGTAATTGCTGCAATGGGATGACCCGCAAGGGAACAGGTTGCTGTGGTCGGGTTATAAATTGTTCCCATGTTATATTATGTTGGGCAAGGGTTCTTACAATAATTAACTTAATGAGGCCATGGTGGGTGAGAGAGGACAATGGATGCTTTGCAGACTGAACAAATGTGGCCATATGACACAAGTCGTGCAACAAATAAAATGGAATATTCAACAAAATGCCATGGCGGAGATGAGAAAGCAAAGGAAGTTCAGAGTTGTACACAGTTTGGTATCTACCTTCGCAGGTGATGTATTTCTTGAGGAAGACAACAACCTGGTCCCATGGCTGCGGCAGTGACTTCAGAGCAATCCCTCTCCTGGATGCTTCAACTTGCTCCCCTGGAAGTAAAAATTCTTCTCGTGCAACCGTTGCAGGGACTCGACGGTTGAACCAAGGTTTTCCCACCATCGAGATAGCTGTAACCTCATATATAATCACCTCAGAAACATCTATACACAGCCCCCACACCGTGGAGTTTGTTTTAGTAAGATTCAAGGCAAATTGCAGGGCTGCGTCCCGATCGAATCCGTCCAATCGCTCAAAGAACTCGACCCAGCCAACAGCTTGAAAAATAGCCAGAACTGGCAGATTCCGTCTGAGTTCCCGGGTATTGAAAGGTTCATGGCGAACTGGAATGCCCATGGTCCTGGCTGCAAGATGAAACTGCTATTCGACAGAGTACAGGATCCCAGAATGGAAGTTGCAGCACCGAGAATGCACGAATCGTTGAGCGGAGACGTTGAGCGAATGAGCTAATTCGGAAAGTTAAGCACAGAGAAGAGTTTAAAATTTTCATGCCGAATTGGGGAAGGTGGTGGTTATTAGTATTACGTCGTACGAGGGAAAGGTTTAATCAGGTATAAATGGTGGTACGAGTGAAGGTACGGCCAATCTCGTTTAAATGATATCAATACTTAATCACGTGATAAATGAAAGCCATACCTCATAAAACTGTGCGTCGGAAGGCTGCGGAAACTGGTGGAGCATGCAGTTGGTGACGTCACGGAGCCGAACGCGTGCACAGTCAGACGTGTGATCATGATGACTCGGATAAGGCACTAATTTCCTTCGCCGATGAAACACAAGACGTCGCATCTTCGCGGTTAAAATGATGAGTTCGCTGGCAGGACTGGGATGAATCAGCATCATGATTAGCAGGTTGCAACACTTCTTCTGTTAACACGGGAGTTACCACTGCAATTTTCCAAAGAAATGATAACACGACCGATGAAAAAGCTTGTTGCAGCTGGCGGGAAAGAAGTTGCAGTCACCGGAAAAGAATTCATGGCGGCCAGAAAAAAATTTACGATATCAGGGAAAATTACGGCTGTCACGGAAAAGTTTTACGGCGGCGGGAAAAAGACTTACAGCTGGCGAGAAAAGATTTTACGACTATGGAAAATATGTTGCAGCTGCTGAAAAGAAATAGCAGCTACCGGGAAATGATGTGGTAGTGACTTGGTCAATGAGGTGGCAGCCGTTGAGAAATAAGGTGGCAGCCGCCGGAAAATGATGTGGCGGCTGTGGGAAAAAGATGTTGCAGCTTTCAATGTTGCAGCCGCCGGAGTTACAGCCGCCGAAATTGCAGCTGTCGGAGTTGCAGCTGTCGGAAAAGATTTGACGGCTGACGGAAGAAGGACATTACGGCTACCGGGAAGTGAAATGGCCGTGGCTGGTAAATGGAGTGGCAGCTGCGGAAAATGAGATGGCAACCGTGGGAAATGAGGTGGCAATAGCTGATGAATGAGGTGGCAATAGCTGGTGAATGAGGTGGCAACAACTGGTGAATGAGGTGGCAACAGCTGGTGAATGAGGTGGCAACCGCGGAAACTGGAGTTGCAGCCGCCGATGTTGCAGCCGCTAATGTTGCAGCCACCGATGTTGCAGCCGCCGATGTTGCAGCTGCCGAAATTGCAGCTGTCGGGAAAGATGGACGGCTGACGGAAAAAAAGGGCATTATGGCTACCGGAAAAAGGAGAATATGGTTGCCGGAAAAGAATATACAGCTGCCGGAAAATATGTCGCAGCTGTCGAAATTTTTTTTTTTTTTTACAAGCAAGGACGGCACAGGGATATTTTCCTTAACGGGCCCAAACTGGTCGTTCTCCTGGTGCTTCCCTGAAAATTTTTGAAAGACGACAGCAAACAAAAAGATCAAATGCAACAAAAAAAAGACAACTATACGCTAGAGCAATAAATTATTTATGTACAGCAAATACAATTTTCAGTTTAAGGTTTGGCAAAGGTAGAGAAAAGTTCCTGCTCTGGTGCCATTTGATAGTCTGGATCAGCGGCAATCTGTGAAATGAATGCATCCTTCGAAATGGGCTTCCGGTACAGTCGCAGTCTGTGGCCATTAGCAAGTAATGGTATACGGTTTTCATCAATGGTAACCAAGCGAACAGTGCCGTTGTCAAATACCCTGTCAACCAAATATGGACCCAGCCATCTTGTGCGTAATTTCCCTTTAAAATCCTTCTTGAATCTGGAGTCGTATAATAGTGCCCAGTCTCCTTCACGGAAGATTTTCTTTTTGATGAGTTAGTCATGCCAATTAGATCTCTGTTGCTGAATCAGCACCGTCTGATCTACCGCAGCTAATCGTTTCTCATCCAATTCATTTAATTGATTCAATCTTATTTTCTGGGCTTCTGTTACATCCAGGTTCATTTCAATGGCTATTTTCAGGGTCTTGATCTCAAATTCAATTGGAAAGATGGCACTCTTTCCATACCCCAGATCATAGGGAGAAAATCCCGTAGTGTTACGCCAAGTCGTGCGATATGCCCACAGTGCTTCTGGAAGCCTGTCAGCCCAATCCCTTCGATGGCTTTTAACTGTTTTAGTAAGGATTGCTTCGATAACTTTATTAGTGCTTTCCACCTGACCATTGGCCTGGGGATGATAAGGTGAAGCTATCTTGTGCTGCACATGATACTTCCGGAGCAAGGATTCAAATTGGTGTGAAATAAATTGTGGTCCCCCATCGGTAACTACTTCCTTTGGTACCCCAAAACGGGTAAAAACTTCACTGTACAGGAAATCAATCACCACCTGGTCATTTTCCTTAGCCAAAGCTACAGCTTCTACCCACTTAGTCATGTAATCTGTACACACCAAGATGTAAACCTTCTGTTTGGAAGGAGGGTTGATAGGACCAACAAAGTCCAATGCCCATCTATCAAACGGTTCTAGTACCACTTGGGGCTGTAAAGGCATCTGATCTGTCTTATTAGGTTGGCCCATCCTTTGGCAGCTGTCACAGGACTGAACATATCTTTTAGCATCTCTGAACAGTGTCGGCCAATAATAGCCCATCCGCAACGCCTTATGCCCTGTTCTTTTGTCTGCAAAGTGTCCTCCGCAAGGTTCATCATGACAGGCCTTTAGTATATGAAAGATCTCATCTTCCCTTACACATCTTCTAATCTCAAGATCAGGTCCTGTGTAAAAGAGATGGCCTTTGAGCCAACAATACCTGGCACTTTGCTGAATAATTTTTCTTTTCTCTCGTTTAGACATATGTGGCGGAAGCTTCCCTGCAACCAAATAATTAGCAACGTCTGCATACCAGGGTGAATGAGTTGAGAGTGCGAATAAATGTTCATCCGGGAAAGCATCCTCAACAGGTGAACTGTCATCACTGTTAGTAAATCGTGATAAAAAATCAGCAACAACATTTTCTTTTCCAGGTTTATCTATAATAGTAATATCAAACTCCTGTAATAATAAAATCCACCTGGTTACTCTGGAATTAGTGACAGGTTTATTCATTAAATACTTAATGGCAGAGTGGTCAGTATGCACAAATGTAGGATACCCAGTAATGTAATGCCGAAACTTATTAATAGAATAAACAATAGCAAGGAATTCTTTTTCAGTAACAGTATAGTTTAGTTCAGCAGGGGCCAAGTTTTTACTAACATAATAAATAGCATAAGGTACTTGACCATCCTGCTGTCCTAGTACTGCTCCAATCGCAGTATCAGAAGCATCTGAAGAAATGTGGAAAGGTATGGTCCAATTAGGTCCCCTTAAAATAGGGGTTGTGGAAAGTTTCTCTTTAAGCTTATCAAATGCTGTCTGGCATGCTGCACTCCACACAAACTGTGCGTCCTTCATTAACAATGAAAACAAAGGAGAAGCAAGTTTGGAGAAGTTTTCTATGAATCTCCTGTAATACCCAGCATGTCCCAGAAAAATTCGCACCTCTTTCTGAGTTGAAGGAGTTGGTATATTTTTTATCACCTTAATTTTTGAAGGATCCACTTGAATACCATCAGTAGAGATGAAATGTCCTAATACCACCCCCTCACTCATCATCATGTGGCATTTTTCAGTGCTTAGTGAGAGGCGAGCCTGTTCACAGCGAATTAAAACTTTCTTTAAATTTTCCAGTGCTTCCTCGAAATCCCTGCCATAAGGAGTAAAATCATCCATAAAAACTTCCATGCTATCATTAACCAATTCAGAAAATATGCAAATCACAGCTCTTTGGAACATTGCAGGTGCATTGCACAATCCAAAGGGAAGCACCCTGTAGGCGAACGTTCCCCAAGGGCAAGTGAAGGTGGTCTTATCCTGATCCTCTGGAGCAATCTGAATTTGATTGCACCCACTGAACCCATCCAGGAAGGAGAAGAACTTCTTCCCAGATAGGGTATCAAGTACCTGGTCAATAAAGGGCAGAGGAAAATGATCCTTTTGTGTAGCTCTGTTCAGCTCCCTATAATCGACACAGACTCTCCATTTACCATTTTTCTTGGGTACAATTACAAGTGGGGAAACCCACTCACTATCTGAGATAGGATAGATAAATCCTGCTTCCAAGAGTTTCTGGATTTCTTCCTTCACTATATCCCTCAGATTGGGGTTCATGCGTCGTTGGGGTTGACAAACAGGCCGGGAGTCGTTTTTAATATAAATATGATGAGTGCACAGACTGGAAGGAATACCCTTCATGTCTGTATACTCCCAAGCGAATGCCCCCTTACGTTCCTTCAAGAGATTTGTTAGGCGCATCTGTTCTTCTGAGGAGAGACCAGGGTTGATGTTCAAAGTTTTTCCAGGCTCTACCTCAATAGGAATGCTTCTTGAGTTTTTCAAGACTGGGATTATGTTTGTGTCATTGACTAGTGCTTCCTCCGTAAGCTGTTCTTGTTCTTCTTTACCGAGGGTACTGTTCAGGAGTTGATAAACTTCCTTGTCTACTGAAGCAGGTTCGCTAATGAAATTATTAATGGCATCGTCTTCTGTTTTGTTTTTGAAGGTTAGTGCCTTCTCTATTGTTAGTAATGGCTGAACATCTTCCTCCTCTTCCTGTTCTATCCAAAGGGAAGTTTCAGCTTCTAGACTCGGCCGTGCTGGAGGGTACAGGGTGATGTTTTTGGTTTCCATACCATCAGATATAGTCATAGATCCTGATCGACAGCTGATGCAAGCATCAGCTGTAGCCAACCAGGGCCTCCCCAAGATCAATGGGTGTCCCCCCAGCTGTGATTTCGGTTGTAATACCAGAAAGTCGGCAGGGTATTCCCATGAGTCTACTGAAATAACAAGGTCGTCCAAAATCCCTTCGGGTCTGATGGTGGATCTGTCTGCCAATTCTAAGATAGTAGGGGTCGGTCTAATATTGGTGAATCCGAGCTTCTTTACAGTCTCCATTCTTATAACATTGATCGCAGCTCCTAAATCTACTAGTACGTTGGGTATCTGCATTTGTCCTATGTGTACAGTGACAGTAGGATTGCCGGGATCCTCATACTTGGTTATAGGGGTTTTTCCAGTCATTAAAGCGGATAAATTCCCTATAACATGAACAGTAGGGGGATCTCTGGGTTTCCTTCCCGGTCTTTTAGTGCACAGGTCCCGAACAGTTCTAGCGTAAATAGGTACATCTTGAAGAGCTTGTAAAAGGGGAATCTTAACATAAAGGTTCTTCAATTCTCCTAAGAGATTGAACTGAGGTTGCCCCCCTCTTTGTGGCAGCATCAATCTCTCAGGGTATGGTGGTTGCCTTACCAGCTGGGTAGGTTGCGTGTTATCCACTTTATCGTTTAATGTTTCAGCCGTCCCATCTGAGGGATGCTCAGCTCCTTCAGTGATAGGAACCGGATCAAATGGATGCTGGGAACTCTCTTCTTTGTCATACACAGATGGTGGAATATTTTTTGAAGTTACACGTTCTACTATCTTTCCAGACCGTAAGCGAATATCATTACAAGGTACAGGGGAGAGAGAGTAGGCCGGCATATTGAGAGCTTCCAATTGCTGGACTGTTTTATTATTTGGATTAGGGTTAGGTTGGGCAGGCAGCTGAGGTCGTATTGGTATGTTAGGCACAGGATTATTTTGCAGCTGCAGCTGCGACTGCTGAGGTGGGTATTGAGGATATTGATGAAATTGAGGATATGGAGGATACGATAACTGTTGAGGTGGAGGTGGTTGAGGAAACTGGTTCCCAGGATGGAAGTTCCTCCATCCAGGAGACCACGAAGTAGGTTGATGAGGTGGCTGTGTCCAAGGACTCCATGAATTATAACCTTGCATCGCAGGTTGAGGGGAATTCCATTGAGCATAATTCGAAGGGAATTGTGTATTCACATTTTGCATATTAGTATTCCAATTATTCAAATTATTCAAAAATGGAAATGAATCGGGAGACATACCTTGATTCCGGGGCTGCCAGGGTTTCTTCTGTGCAATGAAGTAGGCTGAATCCACCTCTGGAGCTGATGCCTGCAGAATAGCCTTCACTTGGGGCAATGTGGGGCATTCTTTCATATCATGGTTCAGCTCGCACAGCTGACACACTTGTACTTTTTCAAGAGGGCATTCTTTCAGTGGATGAGTCTTTCTACACCGGGGACAAAACACACCTAGTGTGAGATCCTCCACTGCCTGTCTTTGCTTGGCCTTCAAGACATCAATCTCTGAAGAGATAGAGCTCATCATTTCTGTTTTAAAATTTTCAAGAAGATTGCCTATCTCTGCCCGTGTAGCTCCCCCATTGGATGACTTTTGAGTTCTGTCGAAGACATCACGTTCCAGCTTATCTCATTTATTCTGCTTGTTATGCCTAGAAGATCCCCTGGAGTATCTCTTACATAATTCCACAATTGTCTCAAAGGGTTCTTTAGAGATATCTCCCTTTCCTAATAAATTTAGCATGTCTAAACAATCGTCCCTGATCCCTCGAAGCAGGATTATCTTAAGCACATCTAGTCCCATGTTCGTCTGCCCAGCTCTCTGCACATTGTACAGCAACCTCTCTACAAAATCCTCCAAGCTTTCATCCTCCTTCTGTACCATCTTGAATAACTCCTCCCTTTTGTCCCTGGTGTTGCAATATTCTTGATATTTTTCCAGGAACACTTGCTTCATCTTATTCCAATTAGCAACAGTCCCTCCCCCAAGGCTCATGAACCATCGTAATGCATTGTCCTTCAGGGTGGCAGGAAAAAGCTTTAACTTTTGAGCATCTGTGACATAATCATAGCTGCGACAGAGGATATCGAATTCAAAAAGGAATTCATCCGGATCCTCTGCCGCCCTGCCATGGAAGCGGGGTAACACCGACGGTGAGATGTTTTTCATAGGAGCTGTCCCCTCGAGCTGCTGTATTGGGAATTGCAATGTAGCCATAGTTTCTGGCGGGGAATCGACTTCATGATGGTATTGTACCACTGCTTCTTCCTCTCCGTTCTCAGTTCTGTTATTCATCTTTTCTTCTGTATCTTCTCCTTCGTTTGTTTCTTTATTCCTTACCTCAGTCGTAACAGCTGCGTATTCTTCAATTGTAACAGCTGCGTATTCTTCAATTGTAACAGCTGAATCAGCCGTTCCTTCTTTAGCAGGAGTATATGCAGGAATCATAGCTGCTCCTGTATCTTCTACTGTAGATCCTGATGCTGGCGCTCCAGGATCAGCAGGGCCTCTTTTGATAGGAGTCTCCTGTTGACGAGATCTGACAGCTGAATCAGTTTTGTCAACAAGGTCGTCGATAAATGTTCTTCTGCCCAACGGTGGACCTCGACCACGACCCGAACCACCTGTACTGTTAGTAATTTGTGGGGTTTTGGGGGTCGGGAGGTGATCGCGTTTTACCCCCCTCGTATTCATGCGAAGCAGATCATTTCAAAAACAACCAAAAAGACTGACTAAAAGCAATTATCAGATACGACTAATGACTAGTGTTTAATTTTCATCCTTCCCCGGCAACGGCACCAAAATGTCAAGCACTCTATTTGCAGATAATTAAATATCAAACACACAGAGTATATGAAATTTATTGTCAACCCGAGAAAGTCTTTTTATTTCAAAGGATAAGTGCACAATATATGCTTAAACACAAAACCATTAGAAGTGAATACTTTTACCTTCTATCGTCCATGTTCATCCCAAGAATCTATGCAATCCCAATTGCCTTCTAACTGCTATACTACAATTCTTTTCTATTATGCATCAAGAAGAAATGGTATCAGATCTAATCAACGATTGCAAGAAGGAAATCTCATTCGCATTCTAAAATAATCACTTGTCTAATCTAATCAAGCTGGGAATCATAAAGCATGACCTGAACATTACTCTAGAACTTTAATGAAAGAGATTGAAGCAACTCTTCTAAGAAATTGAATTGCAAAATATAAATCAAGCAACACATAACAGGAAAGCTAAATTTATAAGAACTTCTGGGATCACGCCTCAACTATAGGATGAACACGGTAGTGTGAACAGAAATTGAAATGTGTAAAATAAACCTGACTCAGTCGACTGATATTCTATACCATTCACCAATCTTACAGAATTATAATCTTTTACTGAAAAATCCACACAACAAGTATTGCTGCTGCGCACAAAAGAAAGAACAAAACATCACACAACAAGAAAGATGAAATCCTAATTTAACTCAGCAATCTCTGTGGAAGACGGGCCCAGTCTTCACACAGAGACGCTGGTTGAACAACACTCTCCTTAACTCAGAAGTAACTCCTTATATTAACAGAAGAATGAGTACACAGTTTTGGCTTGGCTGCTAAATACAAGATAAATTGATTGTTTGCTGTCCAACCCCTCGGTCGAGGCAATTCCCCATATATATACATACAATTTGCAACGTCTAAACCTATAATTGGGCAGCCATGAAGATCTCTGATCTTCAGGCGCCCTAAATAATCTAGCTGTTACAATGCGTGGCAGAACTGAAATATCCAAATATAAGAGAGTTATCAATTGCCCCAAGAGTGGCGGTCCTTCCAGCTCACAGCTGGACTCGAGCAGTGACATACTTAAGATAGCCATTTCTGTTACAGCTGACCCATCACGACTGTGCCTTGATTGACGATACGAGCCCCAAGGAACCTTCTACAAGCAATGAACGTCCCTTCCTTCGTGACTTGTTCAGCTCCGATCTTCCTGCAGTCTATTTGTCTCACTACCTTCATAAATCGCATCATGTTAGCACAAATTAAGAGATGCACAGCTTTAATCATCACAATCATAAGTATTAATACAATAAAACAATAATCGGCCATACCTTGGTAATTTGGGGAATAAGATAAGGACAATAAGTCGAATTGCCAAGGTAATTGGTGTAAGACAAGGGGAGGGAAGATGATAAATGATGGTAAAAAAGGGCCAATTCTGGGCTCAACACACAGGAGACCAGCTCAATGGGGGACTACCCATTTTCTGCCACGCCTGCTTGGTTAAGATGTTAACATCTGAACCAAGATCAAGAATAACTGAATCGACATCATAATCACCAATCTGGATGTTCATTCTCATCTCCTTGCTAGTCTTCTGTCACTGTAAAGAGTTTACTGGTAACTCCTATCGTCCTTTCGGAAATCACTGCAACCATCCCTCAATCTCAACTAGGGAAACCGTATCCCGGGCCAGTAACAGACAGCTCTTAAGAAACCTTTGCAATGTTCGTGATGGTGTCGACGAACAACCCTCCGATGTAGTGTCAAAGATAGGTGGCATATCGCAAACAATAGCCTTACCATGGTCTTTCTCCAAGGTTCAACGCACCTGAAGGAATGCCTCCCATTCAGCATCGATGTCAAATGGTACCATCTTCTGGCCTTCCAACCGAATCATCAGTCGCAAGCTATCTTCCCCAATCGTTTTTCCTCCACGAGTTACAACAGCCACCGAAACATCTTGTGGTCGCAGTTCTGCAGAAATTGTTGTAATATTTGCACCCTACATCTGAGTCTACTGTGGATTCCCCTATGGGTTCACATTTGGATTTGCATTCTGATTCAGTCGCGGTGGCTAGTTCTGTACTAGTTGTTGTACTTGGTTTTGCACTAGTTGTTGTACTTGGTTCTGGGCTGGTTGCTGTGGCTGGGTCTGATTTTGTATCTACGGAGCATTCGCATCCTGCCATCGTGCAATCAACTGTGGACAATTCTCAACTGTATGATCATTAACAAAACAGAACATACACTGATTATGTAATAGTGGACAGTCTCACTGATAATTCCCCCACACCACACAGTGATAGCATTGAACAGGTCCACAACCACCTCATCCTCGACCAAATCCTCCACCGCATCTGCCTCGGTATTCTCCTCGAAATCCGCCTTACTGTTGGTACTACGATTGCATAGGATTCTGTTGCATGCCTTGCCCCTGCGGTGCATACTGCGGTTGCCTAACGTACTATGGCTATGGTGGAGCCACTTGCATTGGAGCATATTGCGGCACAAACTGCTGCGGTTGTTGCTGCAGTACAAACTGCATCTACGGTTGAGGTAGTGGCTAGGCTACTTGTGGTTGTTGTATGGGACGTTGATCATCCTTGACGTAGAATGCATCACACATTCTTTCTTGTAGCAACCCATATGCACGACAATCTTTGTCATCGTGACCCACCGACTTGCAAAATGTGCAATAAAGATTTCTTGGGGTTGTGACCATTTTCTGCATATAAGGGAAATTGTCATGACTGTTCCCATACACCTGGAAAATGTGATACCACTGCATGCTGCCGCCATTCAACGGGTTTGGCGCACCTGACACCAAATAATTGCGAAAATCTGGGCAATTGTCCTTCGTATGCCCTTCTCCTCGGCATCGGGTACACCATACTTCATCGCGCTGTTCCTTGTTCTTCTTCAAATCTTGCAACTGTATAGTCAAGTTAGCAAGCTGTATCTGTATTTGCGACATCCCGACTGCATTATCCCCAATCGGTGACGCCTCTAATCACATTGCAATCTCTAGAGCTTCGTTGGGCATCGAGATGTTTTGCTTTATCAGTGGCAGCCGAATGTGCGGGAACAATGCCGCAATAAACCTCTCTTTATGTTGGACAACGCTCATATCAAAACTAACTCGTGCCATTAGTGTCTTGAAACACTGATCAAAGTCCCACACAGACTCATTGGGATACTGCTTAATTTCCTTAATCTCTATAATGTACTATGCTTCAGATTTAGGCTTCCAAAATTCCGCGATCAGTCCCATGCGGATTTCATCCAGTGAATTTGCTGGGGGTACCGACAGAAATGTGTGTAAACTTCATAAACCAATCCAAGGCGCGACCCCGAAGAGTTGTCACCAGTTGCCTTTCTTCTCATTATCATTAGTGACTTGTTTTACAGTCCATACAGCCTCACATAAAAACTAGTACTGTTCAGGGTGGTCGGTTCCATTACCATGGAACAACAGTAACTTAGTATCATCACCTACCATCCTGGGCTTCCTTCCTCTAGTTGCTGAACTACTAGCAAGTAACTTTTGTAGAGTTGATGAACTCAGGGGTGTCGAAGTGGTATTCCTTACTGTTTGTGAGATAATGAGCAGAGGTGTGGGTACGTTGGTTCCGGGGTTTGGTGCTGCTTCTATCCTGGGTGTATCCTGGTCGTCCCTGTTAGGACTATGAGGTCGCTTCGTCTTGTGTGGTATTCCTTCATGGTTTTTCAGTTCAATCGTAGCAGGACCTTCTCATGTCCTTTGCCTCTTCTCCTATCGGAACCTCGCTCCTCCTCTTGTAAGACCACTTTCTTCCTCGGCTTTGCTCACAGTATCCTCATGGTCTGCACCCATCTACCCCTTACCATTCCATGTACCATTCCCCAACAGTTGCGGTACCCATGGCCTCCGCCCACCAGGCTGTCTACTGATCAAGATGAATCTTCAATATACCCTTTTCGCAGATTAGCATCTTAATCGATAGTTGGAGCGACAGCAGAAACCTTCCCCTTGGTCCGTAGAAGAAATATCTTTCATCTTCACTATAGGATTTATGCATGTCAACCGCAAATTCAGTGATATATCCCTCCAAGATGCTATCGAGACAAAATTCCATAGCACGCGATGCCTTATTATTGACTTCCTACAGCTCCTAAACCAATTCCGGGGTCCAAGCCGTCAGCTCACCACTCTGGAAATTCCTCTCCTGGAGAGTCAGTTTTGACAACCATTCGTACAGGATGACTGGGAATTCATAGAAAAACCATTCGTGCGGACCGTCGTGAATATATTTTCCCACCCAGTGATCTACTGTCAGTTGCATGTTCCAGCTTTCTTCTTCAACAAACTCCTGCAACTTCTGATCAAACCAGCTTTGTATCTTCGACTTCGTCAGGTGCCACAACATGTCCTCCTTTCACTCTTCACACGGTCTCGGAAACAGAACCAATTGTTGACCAACGTGACTCCAATCGACAGGGGTTCCACTTGACTGTCAACACATGCCGCAGTCTCCCTAGGCATCGGCCCGGGCAGGTCTTATCCCACCCGGCAACACCTGCAGAGCATATGGGGTCTCACCCGAGGTGTCTAGGAAAAGCAGACGGAACCATGTTTTCGTTGAGTAAGGAGGAGGGTTGCGGCTATATGAACTAACTCTATTGCAACACTAAAAAGGGATCTCAAACATTTGACATGTATTCATAACACATTATTTGATCACAGCATTCATTAGTACAACAGTAGTAACAGTAAAGCAACATTGCATCAAGGAAACATAACATTATTCATGAAGTGTGACATTGCATTACAATAAACAAACAGAAAGAACCCAAAAATCGCACTAGAACAATTTCATCATATCATATTATCACTGCAAAACCTTAGATACAATATCTCCTCAAAGATCAGGTCTCACCCATATCTCACAGATGTGCAGAACAACCCAAACATGCGCTTCTCTTCATCTTGATTCCACTCTCCTCCAATACCTACGACTCTTATCTATATATAGGTTTCTGCCATTACAATGCTTGTCCACTTACTAACAAATTCCTAACCAACATTTGGACAAGTGACCCAATATCTAACTAACTTGGTACAAAACTGACCAAAAACCTGAATTTTGCAGTATAACTGACTCAACATTACATAATATGTGGTCCAAATGACCCAAAACCCGCATTCCGTGGTACAATTGACCCAAAATACATAACTAATCTTCCACTCATGTGCCATCTTCTCGCCATTCGCGCCATCTTTTTCCTTGTCACTGCATTTGCACTCTACCAAACCGCCTGCCAACAAACTAGGGTCAAAGGTGGATAATATGATAACACAAAACTATGCCTAAAGAGACACATAGTTTGAGAAAAGGGATCCTAGATGAATAGCATGGAGATTAAGAGTGAGATCCATTGCAATACATGGATGCTAGATTATGAATACATCTCCTTCTAATGTGGTGTCTATTTCAAGCATGATCATGTGATACGTTGTTTCTTGAAGAAAAGTATTCTCATGCTAAAGGAGGAATAATAGTAACCCAATTGATGGAAGCATCCAATAAATGATGACACCCAATAATGTGTCAAGGCCTCGGCTACTTAGCAAGGCAATGGACTTGGGGAACCACTCTAACTTTTTAATCAAGCATGATTAGTGGATTATGCTTACTTATTTAGTTTGCATTTCAATGTTGGAGTGGCAATTATGAATTCATTGCTGGAATGTGAAATGTTGAATGTGCTTAACCCTTGTATCTTTGAATGCAATTGGCTTGGCATCAATTTGCACCATGAACTTGGATTGTTTTTCAAGTATGCCATCATTTTAAATTTGTGTATTATTATATAATTCTTGTTACTTATTGAATTTTTTTATTGAAGTGGTTAAAATTGATTGGTTTTGATTCCTAGATTTTAATTACCTTGAACAATGAAATACTCACCACCATCCATGTCATTATTAATCAATAATATTTTTCAATTGAATTTGTGTGATCTATGTAAGTTTTCCTACAACCTCTTTTGTTAAAAGTAACAATGACAATATTTTCATCGTTATGGTCAAACTATCTCTTTCTCTGACCTTCCTCAAAAGGTGAAGGATTAAGAATGCTTTAACCTAAATGTTATTCAAGTTTTGAACTAGTTATTATTAATGGGTGTGAAAGAGTTTTTTCTCAAACAATTATGAGTAGAACCATTTCATTTTAATTATCCATGAGAATTTATACGCATCATATAAATCCATGAAGAAGATATCAAAGGTAATTTATGAGAAAATCTCTTTCACTTTATTTCATGTGACTCTAAGGTACCAAGCATCATAAGATTATTGTTCTCTTCCCACACAAAGGTTTATATTACTTTTATTCTAGAAACAATATGAAAATAAATTGTAAGCATGATTACTCTCATAATTAATGAGAAAAATTTAATTCCATTCATTTATGATCCATCGTCCATGAGGTAGGTGGTTATAAGTTGGATATTTAGGATAGTTGTGAAAGGCTTGGTTTCATCTAATCTAATCTAGTAGCCATGGGTTTATCAATTCCTAATGAGAAAAATTTAATTCCATTCATTTATGATCCATAGGCCATGAGGTAGGTGGTTATAAGTTGGATATTTAGGATAGTTGTGAAAGGCTTAGTTGCATCTAATCTAATCTAGTAGCCATGGGTTTATCAATTCCTAAAATCACTCAAGATTACACCATCACTTATATTTATGTGAATGGTCAATATCTTCACCCTTGAGTGAGTGATCATGATGGATGAGTGAGTATTGTAATAAATTCCATGAAAATAAATAGCTAGATTTCCCATTGCCATCACATCCACGAAGGTCAAGTGTTTCCTTATTCAATTTTGTATATGGGAGGGGTGAGAGTTTACAACTTTGTTCATGCTTAAGGGCACAACAATATGATATATATTGGCATTCTTACCAGCCACAATTATATTGGTTGGTTAATATTGTAACAATATATGACATCTCCTCAATGAATGATCCATATGGTTAAACTACTAATCATTGGACGATCTATGACGGGACAACCTCTCCATCCTTGAGATTGTAATCCCAATAGCACTAACATCATTTTCTTAGTTTGCAAGTGCCATCACTTCCCGATGAGCGACTAATTTGATTATTATCATTAATCCTATAACAATGCAAATGTTAATCCTTTTGAAAGAACTAAGGGTAGTGAACTCAGATCCCATAAATAAATATGATGTTGAAATGAATAAAAATATATCACTGAAAATATGCACATCTAATAAACTTGACAAATTACCATAATTATAATTAAAATAAGATCATATATATGAAGATATTTAAATTTTATTTAATATTGAAAATGTGCATCTAGACATCATGATTTTGAATTGATGTTTGTTATTTTTCAAAGTTTTTCAAGAAAATCGCAATGGTTTGCTCGCAATTCATTTCGATAGGTAATAAATTGTTCCATTTGATACATATACATTAGCCGAGTGATGCCAAATACAATTAAAAAGTGTGTATGAGTTACATAAAAAATGGTTCTTTTTGGACAAATTGAGAATGAGGAAGATAATACAAAAGGAATATTATAACAATACTTTTCTTCAGTCAAGTAATAAAATGAAGATAGAAAAGTTACTTTTCTTGAATTGGATATAAGGAGAATGGCTCAAAGCAAACCATAGATAGAAAAGCTACTTTTCTTAAATTGGATATAAGGAGAATGGCTCAAAGCTAACCATAAATGGACTAAAAGTGACAAATTTGATGAAGAATAAAGGCCTAGATTCAAATGCATGAACCTAAATGCGATCAAGTTGAAATGCTATCCAAAAGCATGTGATCTTGTTCGTCTCGAATCCCAAAGAATATAAATAAGTTAGTTGGAGGTTTAGTGTGAAGAAGAAGAGAAAAGCTGAGTATTAATATTCAATATTTAACTCAAAAATATCCTCATTATTCATTGGGGAACAAGTATGAAAATTATGTAAGTATATAAATCCAATTAGAATAATATCTAGAAGTCCACAATTTGAGAAAACGAAAGTCCTAAAGTCGTTGGTAATTTTCATAAACAGAAACATCACAGTGTTACACATGATATCCTTTTTGGTATTGTAATCTATCTTCATTTCATAATACCCTTGAAAATTGTGGTTGGTTGTGGACTATTATCATCATTCATAATTTTCTTGAATCTTGTAAGAAAGGATGTTCAAATATGTAGAATATTCTAGTTCTTGTAATGTCTATGTTTACTTCTCTGGGGTACTGATAAAAAATTGAAGTGAAGTGGGTATATCTCAATGAATTTCCAACTATCCTCAATTTCTTAGAGTTTCTTCAGGGATTATGTAAATTGTAGTCAATGGAATATTCCCCATACTACTTGTATTTCTCCCCTTGTTTCATCTCAATCAGTTATAAATGATCATATCATTAATTATATTAGACATTAGATTAATTTTATTTTCCATTTTTCATTCATATATGCATTTCATTTCATTCATAAACCTAGATTATGATACTCATGCCATAACTAAAGGGTTAAAGGGTTGAATGGGATGAATTTGTACTTGGATTATTGTGGATATACATGACTACAACTAAGTAACAAAGCACACCTCATTTCACCCAGTCTATGGAAAAAAAGAAAAATACATTTAGATTTTGTAATACCTAATTTACATATTACAACCATTTTTAAAATGATTGTTAATGAATCCTTGGACAGGATGATTGATGAATCTAATGGAATTGTATGAAGATAGATTCATTAGAGGGTTCTATTAGACTATGGAGAAAAAAAAAACATGGCATGAACATAATATCTAGAATAACATGATGGAACATAGATCATTTTTGTTACATCATATCTAGAGTAACGTGATGGAACATAGATCATTATTGTTACTTTATGATGGTAGGTTTCTAAACAAATCCATTCAAGTTGTCGATGAGGTTGCTCAATCCCATTCACGTATCATATACATTTGAGAAATGGGTGTTTTCAATTCAACCACATTTGATGGTAATCCCACAAAGGGGTTAGTCAACGGTAATAGGATGAAGCCATATTAAGACCCACTAGGGGCCTAGTGAATAATCAAATCAATGGAAATATTTGTACTATAGTCTGGTAGAAACCGTTAGAGTAGATTGTAGTTAAATTTTTTTTGGTGATGGTGATAGATTAATGAATAGATCAGTTGGAAGTGCATCCATAGGGAGTTAGGAGTAGTTATTACATGATATTTGTGAGTGATGCAATAAATATACAAAAGGTAAGGAGTGGATTGTTCATTGATGGGTGTCATAATAATGATGATGGTTGAATGACAATAGAAGGAAATAAACATCGAAAAGGAAAATGATGAGGTGAAGGAGAAATTTAACAAAACAAGTATTTATAGAGGCACATTGTGACAATATAGGTTGAAAAGGTGGGAATCAATATGACAATTGTGACAAATCTATAAATTGAAAACCAAGCAAAGATAAAGTTATTATGTTAAAGCTATTATGTTGAGGTTGTACATCAAGGATAGAGCTACTTGAATGGTTGAAATGAATTGTCGAAATATAAAAGTTGTGGGTGTGCAAGAGGAGTATATGGATACTTCACCTAAACTAAATGTTCACCCAAAGAAAAAGGACTACAAAGAATCAAATACATCAGTTGTAAAAATCCATGAAATGGAGAATATTGTGGAACTCCTATTAGGAAAGGTTACAATTATTAAGTTTTATGATTATAACTTGTAGGATGAAAATCAATTCTAGAGATTCAATTTTAAAAGTATGTAGAGCTTAAGACACTATTGAAAGAAGAAAAAAAAGGGTGAAGAAAAATGTGCGAATGTCAAATTCATAAGAAAATAGTATAATTTGTCTACTCGATGTTCTCATATTTGGGTGAAGTGCATCAATTTATTGTTGTGTGGAATTTTTACTTCATCGATTGCATGGAGGGTTTTTTATAGTTGAATTGGGTTTACCCTATTGACCATGATATACTATGTGAGGTCTTAGGACTTCCAAGAAAAGGAGAATATGCATCCAAGGTTAATATGGCCTAAAATATTACACTAAAATAAATTGATCAAAAATATGGATCACATAGAGCATTCCATGACATAATAATTTCAAAAGTGTAAGACCTAAAGGTAAAATTTGCTACTCAATTGTTGAAATGCAAGTTGATATGGATATATTGGAAGGATGAGTGTCCATTGGGGGTGATCCATGTGATAGAAAAATGTGCTCAAGTTATTAAGATTACATGGGCATGGTATCTACAAAATGAGCTCTTACAGAATTGCATAGATGCCTAGGAGCAGGGTGAGGAATTTCATTAGATTTGGTTTTATTGGGTTCTAATACCTATGAAAATGATAATGCATAATGATTATTATAGTTAAATGTATATAAAAATTCACAATGGCACAAAACATAGTCACATATAGTACATATAAATTACACTAGAAACCTCTCTACCAGGGAAAACTAGCAAACCAGTGAGATTTGTAAGCACTCATATATTAACAAGACTCTTAACCAATGTTTAAAACACAGATATACAAGATTGTTATAGTTCAAGCATGAATTCACTACTCTTTTACAATTAACATTCAATTCCTCTCTTACTTCTATCACACACACAACCTTCTACCTTACATCATATTTATAGATGCAATGCATACACTAGCTCGTCGTACACGAGTTATTTAACTACTCATTAATGGAAATCCATAACTTCCTGACTGAATGTAATTAATCTGTTACAATCAAATTGATTGAATCAACCATATTCAATCACCCATCGAGCCTCTTATTGTCCAAGTGTTTGTCGAATCCATACCTGCTCTGTGCTCAATACTTCCCTGTCAAGCAGTCGCGATCAATGACCAGTCGAATATAGTAGTTGGTCCATTGATCATACTTATAATGTTTGTCCACTCCAATTCTAGTCAACTTGATACCATTCGAGTATCAACTTCAACCGTCAATTTACATGCAAAGAATATAACACACCCAACATTATTCCACTTGTTGTCTTCTTTGCATACACAAGATATTTCAAACCTTTAGTTCACTTAAGAAATTCTAACAATCCCATTAAATACATACACTAAGTAAAGTTTTTAGTTCTCATAGAATTGGTCAATGAGTCTACAATAGTCTTCACAATGTCTTCCTTTTCCAACAAAACTTTCTAGTTCTCCACCATGTCTCTCACAAAGTGATACTACACATCAATATGCTTTGTCTTCGAATGGTGTGCATGGTTCTTTGACAAGAAAATTGCACTTTGACTATCATAGTCCAACCTAACAACGTGTTTCTTAAACCCAACCTCTAAACATGGTATCTACAACCAAACCTCCTCTTTTTGCATGAGTTCCTTCCACGCATTCATCCTTAGTAGCTGACAATGAAAGATGATTGCTTTCTACTCATCCAACTGACTACATCGCCAAATAACTTGAAAACATATCCACTAGTCGACCATTTGTGGTCGAGATCTATAGCCTAATCGGAGTTGAAAAAATGATGTATAGATATTTTATTGTTAGTTTCATATTTTCCTGGTAGCATATTGCATAGTCTGTTGCGCCACACAAATATCTAAAAAGTCTCTTAATTGCAGTCCATTGCTTCTTTCTAGGTGTTAACATGTATGTTCTCAATACCCCCATTACATGGGAAGTATCAGGTCAAGTATAGACCATTTCATACATCAGAATATCTACAACACTATCATAAGGAACATGTGTCATGAACTCTATTTATTCCTATGTCTTAGAAAATTGTTCAGCATATAACTTAACTCCTATAGGAATAGAAACCTTGATTGGTTTGCAATATTGCATGTTGAAACTTTTCAAAACTATCTCAACATATTTACTATGACTTAACCAGATCCTTATCTATGCTCAATCTCTCCTTATTTCAATTCTAAGAGTGAAATGAGTTGCACTGAGATACTTCATGCCAAACTTGGAGGATAGTTGCAATTCACCTCCTTGATTATATCCATGAAAGTATCTACCAACAACATGACGTCGAAATACAAAATTACATATATAAAGTGATCACTAACTTTATTACCATACACAGTGTGATCAAATTGAAATCTCACAAACCCCAACAATTGGATATACATATCAAACTTCTGGTACACCATCCTTGGTGATTGCTTTAAACCTAAGAGAAACTTCTTGAGCTTTCAAACAAGCTCCTCCTCTCCTTCCACTTTGAAACTGTCGGGATGCTTCATATAAACTTATTCTTCAATATCACCATTAATAATTTTTGTATTTACATCCATCTATTCTATCTCAAGATCAAATTTTGCATCTAAGGACATTAGTACCCTAATAGAAGTTAACTTTGCAATAGGAGAAAAATATCACCAAAGTAAACTCCCTCAACTTGGGAATATCCCTTCACTACCAATTGAGATTTGTACTTCTAGACCAGTCCTTCTCCATTCATTTTTTTCTTAAATATTGTTGGGACAAGTAAATTTTTGAGTAGTTTTGGTGTGAACAAAGTTAAAATGAGGCGGTATGACGAAGTAGGGTTAACTCTGATGCAACCACCGAGAATAAAGGAAGATGGGTATTTTTTATATGTCAAGGGTGGGGTCAAGTAAGTTAGTTAGGATTTTGTGTCCACATATAGTTATGAGTTGAGTAGTGGGAGCAAGGTAGGTTGTGCATGCCCTATAAATATGTAATGGGTTCGGATTTTTTGATTTGGTTCGTTCTTTGTCAATCTTTGGGTTATCATTTTTTGTCTGTATGACGAAGATACTATAAATTGTGAGAATAGGGTCACATGATCCGCAGGATGTGTGCGCATATCCATTGTAAAGAGAAGGAAGAAATCTATTGTTGATGCAAACATGAAGTGCTTATTTTACTATGACTGATGAATAAGGAAGCACTTCCATGGTTTTATCCCATTTGGGTTTCCACATTATATCTGGTGTTCAATGTGTGTGAATGTTGTTATGATGTGCTATGATATTTTGTTACATTTTGCATATTGATGAATAAATTTCCATTGATAAGGTAGTATGAACGATATGGATACTGCTTAGTTAATAAATATATGTCATAGCTAGTTAAGTGATATGTATGGAATATTTGTGATCTATTAGGGCCTTGCGTTTAGTTGAGATATGGAATGTTATGTTAGTAGGTTCTTGTCGCACCCTTTCAATACAATAAAAATGTGATTCCTACAGTTCCCATAGATACCTCAAGTGAGACTTCACCTACTTCATAGGTTATCTCGAAAGGGCCGATGTCTTGGGGTTTGTTTGGTGAATTAGTTGAGTGGACCTTGGTCGAAGTAGATCTGCACCAACAAAAGGTTATGTTCATGGGACATTGATCTATATCAAAGGGGGATGTGGCATCCTACGAAGCATGAAATTCAGGATTGGCTCAATGGGAAGCTAAGAGATTTTTTTGAAAGCCAAAGGAGAGATCCATGCAATGATGCAAAAATGTGGTTAGGTAAGTATGTTTTCTCAAAAATCCATGAAGTGTTCTTTGGATATTTTCTTGTTATATTGATTGAATGGTTGGCAAGGTTAACCCTACAAAAGAGGTGCTTTCAAGCTGGTGAGCCTACGGTTTGGAAACCTGATCTAGTGTGGACCCTTAAAAGTGTTAATAATAAGATATATCGTGATGTCAATTACTGGTTAGATAGTATACATGAGGGTTATATTACGAATTTTGATGTAGAAACCATAAAATATTAGCTGAATGAGAGTTCTTTCGAGGACCGTGAGGTAAGTAACTAAAATCTTTAAATCTGCGGATTAAAATGCTTCTTTGTGAAAAAAGGGTGATGAGGATGGAATCTGACTTGTAATCTATTTGTACGCAGTGGTTCGGGATGTCGATAGGGGATGGTATGGGAGTATGTTGTAAGAAGTGATCTGACATGAAAAGGGAAGGAGAAAGTGAAATGGATCAAGAATGTGTTCTACTGTGAAGTGGGAGAATATTTCCAGCAAGAAAGAGAAGGAGAATTGAGAAAAAACAAGAAGGTTGCAGTGTGACTAAAGGAAGGGACTACAAACCAGTACCACAACTTGAAGAAGAATATTATGAAAAAGAAGAGGACAAAGAAGAAGGATTCCATCCCACTTCTAAGGAAGATCCTATTGAACCAGCTCAGGCTAGACACCCTGAAATATGTGTGACCTTGCGTGCATCTCCATGAATTGAGGTAAGAAACACTATTTCATCACAATTTATACAAGCAAGTAATAGTATTGGTAGTTAAAAACATACATCAACCAGTAATACTACTACAAGTGTTGGTCCTGCAATACAAATTCAATCAATACCCATGAGAAAAAGAATGGTTAGGGATGATATGAAATTCCCAATTTTTCATGGGAATGGGTCAAAGGACCAAGAGAAACATTGATTTTTATGTGATGTTGTCTAGATTGTCAAGCAATTGCAAGATGACAATGTAAAAATAGCGCAACTAATTACAAATTTTAGAGGTCGTTCTTTGGATTGGTTCATGAAATTTGAAAAGGTACCGACTGGACAGCCACATAAGACCTTAGCAGATATTAGAGATGCATTAAAGGATGAATTTGAAAATCCAAAATCCGAATCGTAGTGTATTACTGAACTCAAATAGATCAAGCAATTGACAAATGAATCTTTCTAGGATTTTGACCAGAGGTTTAAGACATTGATGGCTCATGTAATCTTTCAGATGACTAATGTTAAACATAAAGAATGGTTTATAGATGCCTTGTTACCACATATTTGAGTTCCACTAATGCAACAAAATATTGTGTCACGGACTGAGGCCCTTGAACTGGCCATGAAACTAGAAGCATCATCTGTTGGAGAAACTGGAGTGTGTATGGCTCAAATCCAGTCCCAGCTAGAAAATCTATCATTGCATATTCAAGATATCAAGAAAGGGAAGGATAAAAGAGAAGAGGTTTGGAGTACTAGATGTAAAAAAGAGGGTCAGTTTAAGCATTAGGGGATTTTTGAGGTCTAAAATGGGCCTCCTAAGGGAAATAATAAAACAAGAGTTATAATAATAAAATAAGAGTTCTAAATTTTAGAGGGGAAAATAAAAACTACTTTTTTATCGTATTTTTGACATATTTCCTTATTGATTTACCCAAATTTCAAGTTTGGGCACTCGTTGTATGTGGAATTCAATTCCACATCCAACCCATACCAACACTGCATACTTCTGAGGCACCCATGGTATGAAAAAAATGAAAATTTCAATAGAAAAAAATGATTTTAATATTAAAATACGTTTTATTATTGAGATTTTATTTTTCTCATGTCACAGGTGCCTCAAAAGTATGCAGTGTGGGTATGGGTTGGATGCAGAACTAAATTACGCATCCAATGAGTGCCCAAACTTGAAATTTGGGTAAACTGTTAAGGATATATGTCAAAAATATGATAAGAAAAAGTAGTTTTTTTTCTTTTTCCGTACATTTTGTTTTACAAATTGTACCCTTATGGTTGACATCATCATCTTGAATCCTATTGGTTCTTATAAAGTGAATTTTTAAGGTACATTTTTTGTTTTGAGGCCCATTTTTAACTTCAAAACTCCCCTAATGGGACCAATGCACAACATTCTAGGATTATATAGTCATTGGAGCTCCTAGCCCGTTGAACCATGGAACTGGAGTTTGATGTAGGATATGTCAAACTTGGGGATATCGACTAGAAGAATGTTACCTGTTGTAGAATATTGTAAGTACACCACAAAACTTTTTCTATAAATTCTACAGATCATTTGGCCATGATGAGAAGGCCTATCGAGCATATCAGTTACGCATAGAATGAACAATAAATGCTTATAGAATTAAAGGTGAGGAAACAGGTGAAGGAAGTAGTGCGAATGTAATCAATGGAGGGGTGGCTCCTGAGGACGAGGATGAGGATAAATTCATCAAGGTAGAGGTCAAGTAATCTATTAAAAATATGGCCAACAAGGAAATTTTGATAAGGATTGTCCAAATCCTTGTTCGACATGCACATACTATAGAGCATTAGATCACACTATTGAATAATATCCACAAATTATAGAAAAGTGGCAAGCAAATGGTAATGAAAATAAAAAACAGAATCAAAATGTCCAAAATATCTCAGCAGAACCAAGATAGGAGCATCAAACCGACGTTGTTATACGGGGGGGGTGTGTTGCGATAGGAGATGATAGAGAAATATGTGTTGATCCACATGCCCTAGAATTAGGAAAACCATGAAACGAATAGTATCATTTGATGTTCAGAAGGAAAAACAAGCATTTGTGGAAGCAAGGAAATAATTTACTAGGACACATAGGGGACCTTCGACATCTACACCACCAGTATTCGACAAAGCTCCTATATGTGATATGTCATGTTCCCATTTTTCCAGCACCAAGTAGCAACCAATGTCACATCAAAACCCCATGGATCCTAGTGAAAGTCAATTAATTGTTAATAAGGGGGTGACATTACTTAAGAAATTAAATTATTAACTAGGAATAATTTAGCCTATAGTTGTTTTAATTAATTAAATTGAAGGAGATGTAATTATTCTTTTTGTACTTAATTATTAATTACTAGTGATGATGATTTGGATGATGACAAGGGTGAATAAGGAGATAAGGTTAGCCTTATGATTTGACACACCAAAGAGGAAAGTGAAAGAAAAGCATAGCAAAGCAAAAAGGAAACTGGAGGAAAGCATGCACAAAGTAATGTGTTAGAAAAAATGAAGGAAACTGACAAAAGCAGTGCATAAAGCAGAAACGTGTACTAATCAGGAAAGTGAGGAGAAGCATAAACATCCATAAAGCTAAGGAGGGTGCATTTTCCAAAAAGAACAAAATCTAGCCAGTTGTAAAAAGAGGGAAACATCCAGAAAAGCTAGGAGGGCGCAGTTTCCAAAAGAGAACAACATATAGTCAGTGGAAAAGAAGGAAAGTTCCAAATAAGTCAAGTAATGTGCATTAGATGAGGCCAAGGAGGTAAAATTTCTCAACTTCTCAACAAGTCAACCAGTCTATAAAAGTAGGAGAGTACACCACATTCACATATTTTGACAGTTTATGAATTTGTGTGTGAGAAAGCTCAAGCTTCTATAGGATTTGGTGATGCACCCTTAGCCACATGTGAGAGATGTTCCCCATAGTTCTTGTTCCATTATTCTTCACATTATCCATTGCATCCATTGATGACCAATTTTCATATTTGATCCAACTCTGTGATTACATCCTCTCTTCTTTCTATCTTCTGAAGCATTCTTCTCATTCAATGGAAACTGTGTTGAAGGGATGAAATGGAGGTTCTGGTTTATAATTTTATATTCATTTATGAAATTTGAGACCTATCCCATTGCATCAATATCATTGTTTCCAGTAATAAAATATTTGTTTCTTGTTGAAAAAGGTGTATGGATGACCAAAATACAACCATTTTTACCAGAGCCAAGGTTTCAGTGTTGAGGAGCACACCTATGGAAGTTTATGGATTTTTATTGATCCTTCCATGAGAATCCAACTGTTATGTGTTCATATTTATTTCTGATCCAATTAAGAACTCTTTTATTCTTCTCCTCTCAGACCTCTTCTACACTTAGTATTGTAAGAATGCCATGGTTAGAGACTCTTTGTAAAGTTTGAGATGAAATTATCTTCATTTGTTGCTTGGTATTCTAAAATATAATTTTATGTTGTTATTTTATATGTATCTAATCCATATTACTTATCAGATAAGGAATTTGAGAGACTTAAAGGTTGATTGTGCTCACCTTTAACAAGATTATTTCTTTGTCCAATTTTACGTGACCAATTTTTAGGAAATTTCATTATACTCAGTTCTGGGAATCTATTTTCCTTTCTTAAAGGTTTGTATGTTTTCATTTTCCTGTAGAATCCATCTCAAGTCAAAAATCATATATTTGAGAGCCTTAGAGGTTTTTTGTGTCCGTATACATCAAGACTAGCTCTTTGGGCGTTCCTAGTTGACTAGTTTTACAATATTCCTAATTAAAAATTCTTTGTATGCTCAGTTTCAGTTATGTCAGTCATGTTAGGTTCATAATACATTTATTAAGACCATCCAACCATCATACTGAGAATCCATAGCCCTCTCAACCAGTTTGGGAATGCATGAAGTAAAATAAGTTGAGCAATCCCATAGAGCGCTCTTCCTCCTTTTAATCCAAACTCAGTCAAATCCTCCCTAAACCTCAGAAAATATTTTCTAGAATTATATTAAGGGTTAATGAATAATATCCACACTCTGGTTTATCTTAAGTGTAAGTGACTGAGTTTAGTTTGCATATGTTGGTGTTCCCAGGAAGCTCTGTGGATACTTTAGTGATAGTTGTTGTCGAAGCATAAATGGCCCCAATACATGCGCATAGGACACTGAATATTTACTTGAATTTGATACCATTGTTGTTGCACACTCTCCAATACATTTTTCAAATCAGAAAGTGTCCATTTATCAAGATCTAGGTGGGTTAATCAGTGTCATAATCTAGTTTCTTCTTGTCTAGTTTTGAGAACTAGTTACTGTTATGCACTTTTTCTTATTTTAAGTTTGAATTTTGAGATAATATAATCTGATATCATATCAGGTATTTTAAATTGGTATCATATCTCTTTCCTTGGCTCATCTTGTGGAAAGTAACTCTCAGTGGAAGATATCTCAGATTTATTTTCAAGTTGCAATTTTGGAACTAGTTGTAGACATGGAAGATGAAGGCTTTGGGGAAGAAGAAATTATTTACAGTGATGGAGTTTTACCAAGAGATGAGGATGGTTATGAGAGGAACCTTCATAAATTAGATGATGAAAATGCACGATATATCATAAATATAAGAACATAGAAGGAATTTATTGATCGTAGACCACTTCGAGGGGGAAACCCCCTTTGAGCAAGCTCAATACAAATAAATCTTGGATGTCTTCCTTGGCCTTAACATGTACTTATATACTAAGTCTAATCTAAACAACTATTACTCCTCATGAATGTGGGATAATAAAATATACTCACGGGACAACTTACAAAGCATATGTGTCCAACAACAATATACTGACAATGTGGGATAATACAATATACTCACAGGATGACTTGCAAAGAATATGCATCCAAAAACAATATACTAACAAAGTAAAGCTAAGCGTTGACATAGTTTCCTAACATACCCTCCCCCTTAGAAAAATATTTGTCCTCAAAGATTTAGATGTGGAAATTGGTGTTGAATCGAAAGGAGTGGTTCCCATGTAGCATCCTCTGGTTGCATTTCGTGCCACTGAATTAATACCTACATGATGGATCGAGAGAGAAGATGAAGAGTGTGCTTATTGAGGATGGCCTGCAGCTCCAAAATGATGGATCCTTCATTATCCAGTTCTGGTAAAATAGTTTGTGATCTGATGTTGCTTCCAAGAACGTTCTTTAGACAAGAGACATGAAATACTAGATGAATGTGGGAAGGAGGAAGTTCCAATTTATAAGCAACAAACCCAATCTTCTGAGGAACCTTATATGGCCCATAGAAATTTGGATCCACCTTATGACACCCTTTGATTTTTAGGGAGGATTTCTTGTAAGGATGTAGACGAAAAACCATAGCACCTACTTGAAAAGCGCACTCAAAACGGTGTTGATCGACTTGATGTCTCATTCGATTTCTTGCCATGTAAAGATTGTCCTGCAAAATGTGAATAATATGATCTTGGTTTCGAAGAACTATGTGAAATACCTAAACTAGTGAACTACTGGGGGTGTATGGAAGAAGTCGTGGCAGTGTCAGACCATAGACTATTTCATATGGATTCATTTTAGATGCAGTGTGGTAGGAGTTATTGTACCACCATTCAGTGAGAGGGAGCTACTTTTCCTAGTGATGCTATTGTTCAGAGGTGAAGCAACAAAGATAAGTTTCCAAACATTTGTTGATAAATTCAATATGACCATCTGTTTGTGGGTGATCTACCCTAAACTCATATTTAGTTTGGTGCCAGTGTGGCGAAATAGTTCTATCCAAAAATGACTAGTGAAAGTTGCATTGCAATATGAGACAATAGAAGAAGGGATTCCATGAAGACGGAAGATCTAGTCCAGGAAAGTATGTGCGAATAAGGAGGCGGTATAGGGATGGATGAGGGCACAAAAATTACTATATTTTGAGAGGCGATCAACCAAAACCAAAATCATTGTCTTCCCTCTAGATTTAGGGATCCCTTTAGTGAAATGCATAGAAATATCTGTCAAAATCCATGTAGGGATGGACAAGGGTTCGAGCAATCCCAGAAAAAGTTTCGTTTGACCCTTGTTGCACTAGTAGGTATCACATTCAACCATCATCTGTTGAATTTCCCTTTTTCAAACCCTTCCAAAATAAGTTACACTGTGTCCGATCATACGTTGTGAGGAACCCAGAGTGCCCTACCGATGGAGAAGCATGGAGTTCGTAGGAGACAACCTGTTGAATATCTGTGCTTTGGGGAAGCACCAGACGATTCTTCTATCTCAGGGAAGCAACATCCAAAGAGTAATGTTATACAGCAGAAGGGTTGTTGGCCAACTGTTGGATGATTTTGGATAATGAGGAGTCATTGACATAGCCCTACTGAACAGATTGCAACTAATTCAGAATAGGCATATAAATTGTTGAAAGAGAAACTTGGTCATCAAATGTGCGAGAAAGAGCATCCGTCACAAGATTGTCCTTACCCTTCTTGTAAGTGATCTCATAGTCATAAACCATGATTTTTCTAACCCATTTATGTTGTGTTGGGGAGGAAACCCGTTGTTCTAGGAAATATTCCAGACTCTGATGATCATTCTTAATGAAGAAATGATTCCCTAATAGGTATGGCCGCCACTTATGTACTACATGCAAAATAGCCATCATTTCTTTCTCAATAGTGAAGGAATTGGAAAAATTGGGCATAGCTAGAACATGTGTAGTACCCATAACTTGTTTCAGTTTGTCCCGAACGAGCATCTAAATTTTTTTCTTTTGGTGAAATGGGTAGTGATAGGGCCTGATGCTGGGAGGAACAATTCCAGGAAGGAGCTGAATACAATGGTTTGCTGGTCTTGAAGGTGGAAATCCCACTGGTTCAATAAAGACACATGCATATCTATCCAAAATTTGTTGTAGATCTAAATGAGTAGTGGAGACTGCCAATGGGTGCATCTGAATGGAATGGAGCTGAGCAATGACACCATGTGAATTATTCTTAAGGAAATTTTCCATGCGATGTGAAATGATGATGCTGAGAGACCCTGGTTGTTAGCCCTTCAATGTGTGTTTTTTCCCATTGATTGAAAATTGCATCCAAAGTTCAGCAGAATCCCATAAGATGGGGCCAAGTGTGCGTAACCATTGAACGCCCAAAACCACATCACATCCACCTAAGGGCACTTAAGGGCAAGGGAAACATGTTGGAGTGTAGGTTATAATATCCAATAGAGATACACACATTACGACACTTCCCATTTCAAGTTAAGTGCCCCCATTGGCAATCATGACTTCAAAGCTGGAGCAAGTATGGAAAAAACAATCATCCTTTTTGGCGATCTGAGGGTCAATGAAGTTATGAGTGCTACCAGAATCAATGAGTATTGTAAGAGGGAGCTTCTTGAAGTAACCCTTGAACTGAATTGTTTGTGGGATGGTGACTCTAGCTAAAGCATGGAGAGATATATCTAGGTGGTCGTCCTGAGAAGGAGGGTCAAGAGGCGGCGCTTGAATGTCGACCTAATCATCTACTGTATCCTAAGCTTCTTCACCAATTTCAATTGCATGCAGAGAATCCACATCTAAGAGATAGAGATTTTTCTAAACACATCTATGTCCCTGAGTGAATTTCTCATCACAATTATAACAAAGCCATTTTTCTCTACATGTTCGCATCTCTGCTTCAGACAAATGCTTGAGAGGAGTTGATCCAGGAGCTAGCATGATGGGAGGTCATTGGGAAACGATATTTATGAATGGAACAAAAGTATATTTGGAGTGTTGTTGGGCTGTGATATTTTCCTTCGCCAACTTAGCCAACCTGATGAATTCCATCATTGTGTTGGGACATAACATTTTAACCTCCGATCAGATTGCATCCTTTAGACCACTGACAAAACAACTACTGTAGAATTCATCAGGAAATCATTCTGTGTGATTGGCCAGTTTCTCAAATTCTGTCTGATACTCTCTCACAATGCCAATTTGGCGAAGTTTAGTGAGTGCACCTGTGAAGTCATCAAAAGCACTAGGGCCAAATAGTTGCAAAATGAGTTGACAAAAATATGTCCATTTTGGCTCTGCATGAGCCTTGATGTACCAAAAGAACCATTGAAGGATGTCATGTTCCAAATGAAAGGATGCAAGTGGAACTTTGTTGACATCAAAAGTATTATGCAGAATTAAATATTGTTCTTTCCTGTATATCCATATAGTCAGATAATCACCATTGAAGCAAAGAAAATCAAGCTTCATCCCATCAAAAGTGTTGGAAGAAGAGAGCCTAGTGTCTGCAGAAGACTCTGGCTGTCGTCTATTGTTCATGGCTGAAGGCTGAAGATGGAGGCCGAGAATTTTTTCATCCATAGCTTGGAGTTTGTCCTTGAGGACTGCAATTTCTTCCTCCATGTTTTTTTCTCTTGCGCTGGTGACAACCATAACTAGGAGTTTTTTTTTGGAAGAATGGGTATCAAAACAAAAACAAAAACTTCTTTAGTAAAAGGAAATTTGGATTTGGGAAAACATTTGATGGGTGATTAGGGGTTGACTAGGTTTTGGACAATTTTTAATGGATAGGGAAGAAAAAAATGGGAATTTCATAAGAGGGGTGAAAGAATGGGAAAATTTGTCAAAGAGGGACAAAGAAGTAGAAATAGGAAATAACACTGTAGTGCTCTGGTTTTTACAACAGAGCACTAAGTAAAATTTCTAAGTTTAATTTTCTATGTATTAAACTTTATTCAGGTGTATGGGAGTAAATTTCTAAAAATTTCTATGCTTCTAAATGAAATTTAGTATACTGTCTTGTCTTTATCAACCATACATTCGTATTTTAAAATAAACTAACATATCAATATTTTCTTTTCAACAATTTGATCCAGCATAAGAATATGTTTCACAGTAGTAAATCAGTAAATAGCAAGTTATATGCATGTTTAAAGTACGTTTTAGCATAATAATCAAATAACGTAATTAACAAGGAAATTACCTGATGCTGATGCTAGTAGACCGTAGGTTGTAGCAGGTTATGTTTTTATTCTCTTAGTCAACCAAGACGATGTGTCCACCCTATCGACCAGCTATTATCTTGCTAATCCTTGGAAATCAAAGGATTTCCAAGCCCCCGAGCTCACAATCTGATAATCCCGAGAGCAGCGTTTACTTAGGTTCTCAAAACCTTTCTCTATTCTCAAACTCTTTTTTTGTTCTCCAACCTTTCTCCCCACTTCAAGCTATATTCCCCCCTTACCTTCAACTTTCTCCCCCTCTATATACATTTCCTTCCTCGAGAAGACCTTGGGCTTACTCCACCGCCCCAAACTCCCCCTCTCGAGCCCCTTAAACATTTACTCCTTTCACCAGTTCATTCATACACGTTTCATTATAAAAATGTATTTTTCACACTCAATGTACCGAATAATTAATTACACTCATGGTAAATTTATTTGATTTTGATTGACGGTAGTAAGTATTTATTATGGTGGGAATCATTACCCAAAGGTTATCCATTCGGGACAAGGTTTATTAATTACAAGTCTATTCACCACCCTTGGTATTTAATGTTATTAGTGAAATTAATAAAATATTATATAAATAGTTGACCTTTTCAACTTGGACAACGTGTGTCCTAATGGTTTACCTCATCCGTCAAGATAACTTACCTTGAAATTTAATTTCTAAGATTCGTATTGAATAAATAAATAGTTTTAACCATTTTCCATCACATCACATCCATTCAAGAATTGTTATCCTATTATGTTTAACTTAGTAATGGAAATAATCACACTCTAATCATTTATTAATCAATATTTACATTTTTACCTATATTGCAATTGTTATGACATGGGTAGTAATATTATTAAAATAACCTTAATTAAGTAATAATATTAATTAAAACACCACAAAGTAATAATAAATGGTGAATTTAATAAAAATGTCTTTTAAATCATTTGTTTATCACATGAGTACCATAACATCTACATAGTATCGCCGTTCTTCTAAACAAAGCACCCTTAAGGGCTTAAACAATCTTACTAATTAATTAGACAGTACCATTACCTTATTTACAACAATCCTCGGATGACAATGTGAACTGATGACACTTGTCTCAATTGTTTATCACGATGTTTACCAACAAGTAATACATAGCTTAATTGATTTGTTTTACACATCTTAAATAAATTTATATTCATTATCTGAGTTCGATCAATGCATGATTAACATAATTACTTATGACGACTTATACATTTATTCAATATGTTAAGTGTTTGTACATCGATACTAGTGTACATGTTCAAGGTGTGCATGCGTGGCCAGCGTATGCACAGATCATAAATGTACTATAGACAAACCCCATCCCGGCTATGCATACCTGCTAACTAATAGTAGTATTTACCCCCATGTAGAAGAACAAGCATAATATACTTAGTACAAGTACTTTAACATCCTCAGTTATTTAACAGTTAATTCTTTACGATTTCACATCATTATCTTTATCTTTACATTAGTTTAATCAATCATGTACAAGGAAGGGTACCTACTACCACTAACTCAGAATCAAGGAATACTCAACCCTCAATGATACTAACTAACACATCCCTCCCATCATAACCTACGTCCTGCATCCTCCCTATCCTTCCTCTGCTAGTACAAAAGTGGATGTCGAACTCACCGACCTAACCACATAGAACTTGAGAGCGATAGCGTCAGTTGAACAACGGACCTATCCTCCCCTAGCAGGAATCCGACCATCGTCATCACAACAACATGGGGACTGTGTCTCAGCACGGCCCTCCCATGAACTCGGGTCTCATGGAAACATAGGGTGGGAAACACATCCATCCCTCTCAACATACTGGGCCTACGCCCTTATCAACTCATACTTTGCTGCTATCGGGATTATCAGTTTGTGTTATTGTATCATCGTTTTTGGCTGCTAAGGTTTACTGTACGAACATGTTTTTTTTTCCAATATATCAGATCAAGTAACTGGATATCCCATAGCCCTTGTGTCCTGTAGGTTAGTATTTCACAAAATACAAATTTATAGAAAGCATTTCCCATTGATTGCCAATCGATCCATGTTATCAAAAATCATTTTATTTCATGTAACCTTTTTAGTTCATCATAGATGCGTATGACATATAACACTTCAATAATTCATATAAGAAGATGGTATCCACATACCGAATCATATATTTCACATCTTATTAATGAAAACATATAATCATATACTGTAATCGTAAAATAAAGAAATCATATGATAATCATGACATCGTAACCGCATAACATAGTAACATCATAATCATGGTGAAATCATTAAACAAAGTAACATCATATAATGAGGTCCATCATATCGGAATATAGTTTACTCAGTCGAGCTGAGTTCAACATAATATATAAGAAAATAAAGTATGGTGTGTCTAACCGATAAATATGCCTAATCAAAATATGGGCATTACATACACCCACCCTTCGGGAAACTTCATCCCGAAGTCATGGTCAAAATAGTGAGGGAAAATCTCGACGCATGGTCTTTGCACCCTCCCAGGTAGCAGAACCTGGGCTATACTTGTCCCATTGGACCTTAACTTGGTCCACATGGCGACTGTGGAACTGTCGAACCCTACGATCAAGTATACATAATGGTTCGACCCTGAAGGTTCCCTTGTCCAAGACCTGCAATTCCGTCCAATGAATTTTGTGAGTCTCGTCAGCTATGTAATGTCGTAATACAGAAACATGAAAGACATTATGAGTTTTATGCAAGTGGGGTGGCAGCGCAAGACGATAATCAACTGGTCCGATTTTCTCAAGAATCTCAAATGGACCTATAAAGCGAGGTGACAACTTGGTACCCTTCCCAAACCGAATGGTACTTTTATTTGGTCTGATGCGAATAAATACACGATCCCCTACTCCATAACTTCTATCTGATCTGTGTGCATCAGCGTAACTCTTTTTCCTATCTTTCACTTCCTTCAACCGCTGCCTAATCTGTAACACTTGTTCCTCCATTTCCTGAATCAATTCAGGCCCAATTAAAACTCGATCCTCTAACCTGTCCCAACTGAGTGGTGTCCTGCATGGCCTCCCATACAATGCTTGATATGGCGGCATACCAATGGAGCTGTGATGACTATTGTTGTATGAAAACTCCACTAAAGGAAGATATTTCTCCCACTGTGTCTGTTGATCCATAACATACATCCTAAGGATGTCCTCCTTCACTTGATTCACCCTCTCTGTTTGTCCATCTATCTCGGGGTGATAAGCTGAGCTTAAGTTCAACTGTGTCCCTAATGTTGACTGCATGCTTGTCCAAAATCTAGAGGTGAACTTAGGGTCTCTGTCAGAGATTATCTTTTTAGGAACTCCATGAAGACATACAATCTCATTTATGAATACCCTTGCCACATCTATCACATCATAGGTGTCTCTGACTGGAATGAAGTGAGCGCTTTTGGTCAGTTTTTTGACTACCACCAAAATAACATTATGTCTCATAGATGTGAGTGGTAATCCTACAATGAAGTCCATGGAAATGACTTCCCATTTAGTCATAGGAATATCATGCGGTTGTAGGAGACCGGCTGGGTGACGATGATCTGCCTTAACTTGTTGACACTCAAGGCACTTCGAAACAAAATCCACTACATCCATCTTCACACCTGGCCAGAAGAAGAGTTTCTTCATGTCAGTATACATCTTCTTCACCCCTGGGTGCGCACAATAATGTGATCTATGGGCCTCTCTAAGGATTGTTTCCCTGATATCACCTTCCTTAGGAACATACATCCTTCCTCGATACTGCAACAATCCATCTTCCTCAAGATGGTACCCATCATACTTCAATTCCTATTTCTTTCCATTCTGAATAGTTGAGGTTACTTTTAGATACCAACTATCGCCCAATAGTTGTCCTAGTACCCTTTCCCTCAAGTCAACCTTCAAGGGAATTAAGGAGAAAAGTCTTGGCCTTCAACTTAGAGCGTCTGCCACCACATTCTCCTTTCCTTTGATGTAAGAGATACCAAAGTCATACTCACTCATGAACTCACTCCATCGCATTTTCCTGGAATTCAAATCCCTTTGGGTAAAGATGTACTACAAGCTTTGATGGTCTTTTTTAAGGGTGAAGCTTCTACTAACTAGGTAGTGCCTCCATAATTTTAGTGCCAACATTACTGCTGCCAATTCTAGATCATGCGTGGCATACTGCTCCTCATGAGGTTTCAACTTTCGAGATACATAAGTTATTACCCCCACCTTCCTGCATCAACACCGCTCCTAGTCCTTGCTTCGAGGCATCAGTGCATACCATGAAATCTTTATCCATGTCTGGTATACGCAAGATCGGTGCACTTGTCAACAATCTCTTTAACTCTGTAAAAGCGGCATCGCATTCACCGGTCCATTCATACTAGATTCCCTTGCGTTGCAAGGTGGTAATAGGTTTTGCAATTTTAGAAAATCCTTCCACAAACCTCCGGTAATAGCTTGCTAATCCCATGAAGCTGTGCACCTCATGAGCATTCTTTGGAATTGTCCAATCCTCAATGGCCTTTCCCTTTCCGGGTCTACAGAGATCCCTTCACTTGAGATGATGTGCCCCAAGTAGTGAATCTCTTTTTGGAAGAAGGAACACTTTGATAATTTACCATAAAGTTTATGTTCCCTTAAGCATGTTAATACCAACCGCAAGTGTTCCTCATGCTCCTTCTCATTCTTAGAATAGATAAGAATATCATCTAAGAAGACCTGAACAAAGCGGTCCAAGTATTTTTGGAAGACACCATTCATGAGGCTCATGAATACAGCTGGAGCATTGGTCAAACCAAATGGTACCACTACAAACTCGTAATTCCCAAATCGAGTTCGAAAGGCAATCTTAGGAATGTCACCTTCCTTGATCCTCAACTGGTGATACCCTGATCGTAAATCAATCTTTGAGAAGACTGACGCACCTTTCATTTGATCAAAGAGGTCATCAATTATTGGTATGGGATACATGTTCTTCATTGTGGCTTTGTTCAAATATCTGTAATCTATGCACAGTCGCAGAGATCCATCCTTCTTCTTAACAAAGATCACTGGTGCTCCCCACGGCGAGATACTAGGTCTTATTAGTCCCAAATCTAGCATCTCTTTTAACTAGATCTGTAACTCACGGAGCTTTGGAGTTGTCATTCTATAAGGGTTTTTTGAGATAGGCTCTGCACCAAGTTTTAGTTCGATTGTGAAATCGAGCTCTCTTTCTGGAGGTAGTCCTGGAAATTCTTTTGGAAAGACATCCTTGAACTCGGAAAGTACTAGGTAAGAATTCAAGGAAGGTCCTTTACTATCGCTCACGGCCTCCACTATGAACAACTGGAATCCTTGTCTTAGGAACCACTTAGCTTTCACCATAGAGATGAAACAGAGGGATACCTTCCTCTTCAAGCCTTGGATTTGAATTGCCCTTCCCTTGTCATCGAGGCACAACACCTTCTTCGCATAGCAATCTAAGAAATCTCTATGGCCTTCTAACTATTCCATGCCAATAATGAGGTCATAAGTCCCCAAATTGGTGACATAAGCATCCAACTTAGTGGTGCATACTCCTAAGTCAACCTCACAACTCCTCACTTTAAGACCTACTGTTTGCTTAGCTCCTGACGCCATTTCAACTAGTTTGAAATCATCGTGCTCGTAGGTTTCCAACCCACATTTATCTAATGCAAATGGTGAAATAAAACTATCAGTTGCTCCCGAATCAAACAAAATTTTAAGTTTGACATTGTTTACTTTACGAGTGGATTCTACTATGGTAGATTGATGTTCTGCTTGGTGGTTATCAACCTCTACATGAATCCGATGACTGTTACCCGAACTATCCATGGGTGCTTTTCCTTGCCTATGCCTGCTGCTTGACTGACCCTTGGGACAGTCTCGCTGGAAATGAGGACCTCCACATCCCCAACAAGAGAGATTGGGAGGGGCTTACATGTTGCTCCGAGGAATCCTCTGAGATGAGTTCCTTCCCCTGGGTCCTCTAAAACCTGTTGATCCCCTATAGGAACTTCCTTGTGTACGTACCTGGCTTTAGTGGGTTGCGGACGATGCCTGCGAGATTGAGTTAACTGAAGTATTACCCCTCGGTGTGAACCTGTTACCGTAAGGAGGAGGTCTATATTGTCCTCCCCTGAAGTAAGGACGTGACGCCTTCCCTGAAACATACTGATTGGTTCCCGTCAACTTACAACCCCCTTTTCCATCTAACATATCAGCTGCATAACGAGCATACTCAACTGCCATGGCAACTGAAGTTGGCTTCCACATCCGCACAGCAGCCCTAATCTTGTAGTTAAGTCCATACACAAATCGCTCTACCTGACAATCATCTGCATCTAGGTAAGGAACATATTTTACTAGTTCCATAAACCGAGATTCATACTCCTCCACCGTCTTATCTCCCTGTACTAAGGCATGGAGTGCACCTGCCTGTTCTTCCTTGTAATAATTTGGCAAATACTTCTTGTGGAACCTCTCCTCGAACAGTTCCCAAGAAGTCGTAAGAGGAGTAAGGTGTAACTACTTCTCGAGATCTGACCACCAATTCAAAGCATCACCTTTAAGCTGAAAGACGACCATCCTAGCCTTAGAACTAGATGTGTACTCATTCAATGCGAAGCATCTCTTCATGCCTTCCAGCCATGCTTCGGCATGCTTACCGAGTCGTCCTCCTGAAAACTCTGGAACCTTTATATTTTGCAACTCCCTCGATATGTCCTGAAGCGGTTCTTGTCCTGGGCCATGTGCCCTTTCAGAGTTCTCTCGACTCACTTGAGTGGTTTCCACCTCGACGGCCCTTTTCGACTGCCTGTTCATTGTGTTCATAATAACCTCCAATGACCTCATTATGATTTTCATTTTAGGCGTAGAGGTTGATTGTGGCGGTGTTGGCGGCGATGACGGTGACGGAGGTGGCGGTGACGGTGGTCGACCTTAACCCCGACCTCGACCTCTGCGTGTTGTTACCATGATTGGTCCTGAATTATGGAGTAAAACATCACATCGTTTAGTTTCTAAAGAGTGTGTTAGTTGATCTTCAAATAGATGCATTTCAGAAAATAAGCTATAGCTCACTACGTTTTGATGAGGCCATCCGACACTAAATCTACTAAAGACTCCTACGTAAATTCCATGGGTTCAAATTAAACTCTACGACCATTGATATTGGTCAATTAAATATTTTTAACATCAACCTCGATTTACAAATTTCAAATGGACATTTGGAATAACATTCTATTTCGCATCAACCCTAACATTTATTTAATTCTAAACGTTTAGGGCTTAATCTTTATTAATCTCATAATTATTAACCTTATTAATTTTAAAATCTATGATGAACTCTTTAATTAAAGTTTATGAGTAACTTTGTATATATATATTTTTTTAAATATTAAATTTTAATTCTTAACAAAACCTAGGTTATAACACTATATGAATGTATATGAAATTTAATTAAATTTAAATAAAATAACACTAACACTGTATAATTATATACGAAATTTGCCAAAACCTAGGTTATAACACTAAAACTAAATTTAAATAAAATAAATAAAAATAAATAAGGAAAATTCACTCGACCACTTATCCCTTTTTACTCGACCCTCGGCTATGCAAAGGTACGGCCACGCGGCTCCTCTTGTCAGTCCACTGCCATGCAAGAGTGGGAAAACCCTAAATAGGGTCAATCCCCAAGGTGCAGCCATTTTCACCCTCTCTCTTGGAGTTTTAGCTCTGCAACTCTATGCAAGCTTTTCTTAGGGTTTCAGATAGGAAGGAGCTTTTGATACAGCTTCTATGGTAGAAGCACTGGCACAAACCTGAGGAGGCTGTTACAGGTGTTTCTCATTTCCTAATCTGCCCAGTATTTATGCTAGCTGGGTGTTCGAGCTATGGATCCGCAACTCTCCTTGTGGAATCTTCTGGATGGTTGTGTGTTGGGCCTGAGTCTTGTGGCGTAAGATTGACTCGCCAAACTTGTGAGTTTCACATCTTTGCAGGCCAAGTGCCTTTACAACTCAATTTTTGTTTGGTTTTTCTTCATTTTTACTAGTCAGTTTAGCTAGTTTCTAGTTTCCCCTCTGCAAGAATGTGGACATGGCTTTATTGAATATCAATGGAAAATGTTTCTGTAAATCTCTGAATGAGAATTTTTCTTGGAATTTCTCTGAAGGTTTTGTCCGTTTCATGGATTATATTCGAAGAGGATATCGAATTCTTTCCATTCATTAAAGAAATCTACGTATGAATTACATGGTTTTTGGCATTTTTGTTTACAACATATTCATTTTATCCCTTTTGCATTTAGTCCTTATAGCAATGGTTTACAGCTTAGTGGTATTATTTTCTTTTGAGAGGGCGTACCCCAGAGAGCCTAGCTCAAGAGCGCCCCTTTGTTAGATTTCTAGCTCCGGCTACGGAATGCTATAGTGGTATCATATTGATCAACCCAATATGGAAATGCAAAATATATTTATTTTATTATTATTATTTTTGTTTTGAACCCCTGTAGAGTTGATAGTCCTGCTTTCATAATAATACTAGTGACAAAATGTGCTTTAATAATAATAAAATGACAGAATGTGCAAAATAAAATTTCATTGACGGGTACAATGCCACAAAATAATGTTCAAATTCTTAATTCTGTAAACTATGTATAAATTTAATGACAGAATCCTGGTAGGTTTCTGACCTGTATGGCCTGGGTGCACTTGCCTAGACGCGTTGTGCACCTAGCTTGACTCGTGAGCTCTATTCGTATGTATTTTATTTTCTTGATGCTTGGACGCTAGGGTGAATCCAAAGATTTAGAGATGGGCGTTTGACTTGGCAATGCAACAAACCAATGAACTAGTTTTTATATGGTGTGGCTGGCAATACCTGTCACGGTTCATACCTAGTATACTTTAAGAATTCAGTTTTTGAAGCTGCGCTAGGGTTTCATACCTCTGCGCAAGGAGAGGTATGATGCTGTAGTGTTGAGGTGGGTGCTTGTAGTGTTGAGGCTATGTGGAGCCCGTTGGCTAGGCTGTTGGGCATTTGACGAGCCCTCTGTGCTGGGCGTGTTACCTTTTTCTATACTTTGCACCGAATTGTTTTTATTTTATTATTTATTTGCCATGGCGCTTGGAGTGTGGAGGCTATGCGGAGCCCATCTTGGACTTGGCAACTGGTTGTGTGAGTGACTCTCGGTGTTGAGCGCTTGGGCTGGACCTATTATAACAAAGGAAGGCACTGCGCTTCTGCTTGGCGTTTGGGTTGTAATGGCGGGCGTGGTGACCCCCCTTCGACTTGGCATTCAGTTGCTTGCAAAGCTCTCGGTGCTGAGCAATAGGGATTGGCCCAATAAACCCTTTTATTACAATGCTCCTGGGCCTGGGTGTAGATAGATAGCAGGGGTTGCCACGCGCAAAACATACCTACGCTGTCAAGTATATCATCCTCCTGTGGAGAAAGATTGGGACCTACAGCCTCGACCTATTGTTTCCATACCGACTCCACGATTGTTTATGGGCAGTGTTGCAGATATGCCATTGATTGATTACAACCATTAATCGTAGCTACATCTTGCATTCTCAAGCTTTTCCTATGGGTCTGTGTGCTTTGTGCCATATAAAGGGTTACTTCAACTGATTCTGGCAGCATACCTAATTGGGGAGGAACGATGTTAGATCCTATAGGTATGGACCCTAGTATTCGTGGGTTCCTTCTAGACAAACCGATGTCCCATGCCATCGAGATGTTGATGCTGTTATATTGTTGTACCAGCTTGTATTCTTAATCCCCTTATCCTGGACTTCTCTGAGGAATAATATAGGGATTATCAACCTGGTAACCGACTCCCTAGATGCTTTTGTAGGAAAGAAAATGCTCTCCTTCTCACACAAACAATGCACATATGCTAGGCTAATGTAGGTCGAGGATTCTATTTGTGTGGAAGTTGTTTTTATTCAACAGAAATCATTCGATATATTTTTTTTTTGGAACCAAATTGAAATGCTTGAAACGTTGTCCTTGATGGATTTTCAAGTAAAATCCATTCATTAGTGCAGTAAGAATCAAATTTTTGAAGTAAATTTTCACCGACTAGTGTGAGAAAGCCTTTATACTTTTATCGGGAGTTTGATTATTCTTTGACATTAATGGTGATGAGATCTTAGAAACCAAGTTTCGAAGTAGTGTCTAGGAAGGGCAGGTTGAGTGAACATCAAGTTTCTGAAATGAAAAAAAAAAAAAATTCTTTATCGGCATGCATAACTGATGATGAAAACCACGTGTTGAGTCCTAATTATAGTCTGAACTCTGCTACAATGGCTGCCATAAAATTGCTGAATTGATTAGCTCATGCACTCATGGAACACCGTTGTCAATCAGTTGAGAACAGTTTTGGGAATTTAAAGCTTTCAGGTGTATATAACTGAATATTTGTTGAAGAGGAGAGGAGATTGTATGGTCGTAGAAGCCATTCCAATACGCCACGAGATAAAATATTAGCATAAAATCCTATATATATATATATATATATTTTAAAAATATATCAACAATTTTTAAATTATAGATTTTCTATCTTAAATTTCTTGCTACCTAAATATTTAGGCTCCTTGATTTTCATTTGCACAATTTTTACAGAAATTTATCACTTCTAATTTGCTTGGTTTATTAATTTTAACACAAGCTGTACTATGATAATAATAAAAAATACTGCTCACTCGTGCTTTTTTTTTTATTTCTAAATATATTTCAAATATGTATCTATTTTGAAATACAAACACATATGTATAAACATGCAGTTTTCTAACATATCCAGATTTTCTAATGGTGTTCCAATTTGTGTTCGTGCAGGTAAAAGAGGCTAAAGTTTGGTGTTGTTCATACCTCAATTCTATCCAGGTTTATGTCCTAAGTTCTTGTAGGATTTAACATCTTGAATCTTCACGGTGGTTTAGGCCTGTGCAGGCCCCAAAGGTCTAAAGTGTCTGATCCTTAAGCTCTGATACCATCTGTAGCGCTCTGGTTTTTACAACAGAGCACTAAGTAAAATTTTTGAGTTTAATTTTCTATGTATTAAACTTTATTCAGGTGTATGAGAGTAAATTTCTAAAAATTTCTATGCTTCTAAATGAAATTTAGTATACTGTCTTGTCTTTATCAACAATACATTCGTATTTTAAAATAAACTAACATATCAATATTTTCTTTTCAACAATTTGTTCCAGCATAAGAATATGTTTCACAGTAGTAAATCAGTAAATAGCAAGTTATATGCATGTTTAAAGTACGTTTTAGCATAATAATCAAATAACGTAATTAACAAGGAAATTACCTGATGCTGATGCTAGTAGACCGTAGGTTGTAGCAGGTTATGTTTTTATTCTCTTAGTCAGCCAAGACGATGTGTCCACCCTACCGACCAGCTATTATCTTGTTGTCCCTTGGAAATCAAAGGATTTCCAAGCCCCTGAGCTCACAATCTGATAATCCCGAGAGCAGCGTTTACTTAGGTTCTCAAAACCTTTCTCTGTTCTCAAACTCTCTTTTTTGTTCTCCAACCTTTCTCCCCACTTCAAGCTATATTCCCCCCTTACCTTCAACTTTCTCCCCCTCTATATACATTTCCTTCCTCGAGAAGACCTTGGGCTTACTCCACCACCCCAAACTCCCCCTCTCGAGCCCCTCAAACATTTACTCCTTTCACCAGTTCATCCATACACGTTTCATTATAAAAATGTATTTTTCACACTCAATGTACCAAATAATTAATTACCCTCATGGTAAATTTATTTGATTTTGATTGACGGTCGTAAGTATTTATTACGGTGGGAATCATTACCCAAAGGTTATCCATTCAGGACAAGGTTTATTAATTACAAGTCTATTCACCACCCTTGGTATTTAATGTTATTAGTGAAATTAATAAAATATTATATAAATAGTTGACCTTTTCAACTTGGACAAGGTGTGCCCTAATGGCTTACCTCATCCATCAAGATAACTTACCTTGAAATTTAATTTCTAAGATTCGTATTGAATAAATAAATAGTTTTAACCATTTTCCATCACATCACATCCATTCAAGAATTGTTATCCTATTATGTTTAACTTAGTAATGAACATAATCACACTCTAATCATTTATTAATAAATATTTACATTTTTACCTATATTGCAATTGTTATGACATGGGTAGTAATATTATTAAAATAACCTTAATTAAATAATAATATTAATTAAAAGACCACAAAGTAATAATAAATGGTGAATTTAATAAAAATGTCTTTTAAATCATTTGTTTATCACATGAATACCCTAACATCTACATAGTATCGTCGTTCTTCTAAACAAAGCACCCTTAAGGGCTTAAACAATCTTACTAATTAATTAGACAGTACCATTACCTTATTTACAACAATTCTCGGATGACAATGTGAACTGACGACACTTGTCTCAATTGTTTATCATGATGTTTACCAACAAGTAATACATAGCTTAATTGATTTGTTTTACACATCTTAAATAACTTTATATTCATTATCTTAGTTCGATCAATGCATGATTAACATAATTACTTATGACGACTTATACATTTATTCAATATGTTAAGTGTTTGTACATCGATACTAGTGTACATGTGCAAGGTGTGCATGCGTGGCCAGCGTATGCACAGATCATAAATGTACTATAGACAAACCCCATCCCGCCTATGCAGACCTGCTAACTAATAGTAGTATTTACCCCCATGTAGAAGAACAAGCATAATATACATAGTACAAGTACTTTAACATCCTCAGTTATTTAATAGTTAATTCTTTACGATTTCACATCATTATCTTTATCTTTACATTAGTTTAATCAATCATGTACAAGGAAGGGTACCTACTACCACTAACTCGGAATCAAGGAATACTCAACTCTCAACGATACTAACTAACACATCCTCCCATCATAACCTACATCCTGAATCCTCCCTATCCTTCCTCTGCTAGTACAAAAGTGGATGTCGGACTCACCGACCTGACCACATAGAACTTGAGAGAAATAGCGTCAGCTGAACAACGGACCTATCCTCCCCTTGCAGGCATCTGACCATCGTCATCACAACAACATGGGGAGCGTGTCTCAACATGACCCTCCCATGACCTCGGGTCTCATGCAAACATAGGGTGGGAAACACATCCATCCCTCTCAACATACTAGGCCTACGTCCTTATCAACTCATACTTTGCTGCTATCGAGATTATCAGTTTGTGTTATCGTATCATCGTTTTTGGCTGCTAAGGTTTACTGTACAAACATGTTTTTTTTTCCAATATATCAGATCAAGTAACTGGCTATCCCATAGCCCTTATGTCCTGTAGGTTAGTATTTCACAAAATACAAATTTATAGAAAGCATTTCCCATTGATTTCCAATTGATCCATATTATCAAAAATCATTTTATTTCATGTAACCTTTTTAGTTCATCATAGATGCGCATGACATATAACACTTCAATAATTTATATAAGAAGATGGTATCCACGTACCGAATCATATATTTCACATCTTATTAATGAAAACATATAATCATATACTGTAATCGTAAAATAAAGAAATCATATGATAATCATGACATTGTAACCGCATAACATAGTAACATCATAATCATGGTGAAATCATTAAACACAGTAACATCATATAATGAGGTCCATCATATCCGAATATAGTTTACTCAGTCGAGCTGAGTTCAACAGAATATATAAGAAAATAAAGTATGGTGTGTCTAACCGATAAATATGCCTAATCAAAATATGGGCGTTACAAACACCATGTCAAAATTTGAAGGCGATTGGGTGAAAATCGAAGTAATTATGGAAAACCCTAAAAACAGACAAATGTAGGATTTATTTCTTCGGGAAGTGGAATTTGGGATAGGGTCCTGAGGAAGGAAATATGAAGAATGGAAGTGCAGGGGTTCCGTATAATTTTCAAGGGAAACAAAGCTAAAGCAAATAATATATAGCAAAAACTAACAGCTACAACGGCTTTGGATAGATGTAATCTTCTATTTCTCAGATGGCAATAGATATGGACCCCAGGTATGCTCGGCTTTCTAAAGGTTTACGAGATTCACTCGGCTATCAACGATGTCTAACGACTTACGTATTGGGGTAGTAAGCCTCACTCCACGGCTCATGTAAAATTGACAACCGCTTTTCCACAAACGACAACTCTTGGTTTACCTCATGGGTGGGAACTAGTCAATCAGGTAGAACTCGTTTCCCTTTTCGCTGGTAGGTCCTCTCAATGGGCCAGCTACTTCGGGTTTCCTATGGTACTCCTCACAATGCATTTTAGGGCTATTCCCGAGTACTTCCTACAATTAAGCAAATATGGATTATTCCCAGATCGGAACCTACAATTGAAAGGAACAATACAGATGCAAAGAAAAATAAATACTAAAATAATCACAACGCCTGCAAGCCACTACGAAAAAAAATTGGCAGAATTCTACCAAGCGAGACCAAGAAATTGCTCTGATACAAGATGATAGGAACCTTTAGCAATTAAATGATGTAAATGCATGATCTATCAGAAATAGAAGAATACAGAAGGAATTTATTGATCGCAGTCCACTTCGAGGGGGAAACCTTCTTTGAGCAAGATCAATATAAATAACTCGTGGATGCCTTCCTTGGCCTCAACACGTACTTATATACTAAGTCTAATCTAAAATACTATTACTCCCCATGAATGTGGGATAATACAATATACTCATAGAACGACTTGCAAAGCATATGCGTCCAACAACAATATACTAACAATGTGGGATAATACAATATACTCACGGGACGACTTGCAAAGCATATGCATCCAACAACAATATACTAACAAAGTAAAGAGAAGGGTTGACATAGGTTCCTAACAGGTTACATTTGTGACTAGATGTATTGTGAGGACCAATCATAAGGAATTACCCAGGCCAAAATGTATCATAAATAAGAAAAAGGTAAATATTCCAGGAATATTTCGTATTTTGGGAATAACTTTTCGCTCATAACTTGGAATTGTGTGGACTATGGACTGTTGGAAATATATTGAAATTATCTACAACATTGATGGTTTGAGTTTTCTCTGATTCCTTAAAGTTTGTGATATGCGGGCATTTTAGTAAAAAAAACATCTTTCAAAAGATGTTTTTCTAAAAGCATCTTTTGAAAGAGCCTTTTTTTACTAAAATGTCTGCATCTCACAAACGGTAAGGAATTAGAGAAAATGAAAAACATAAAAGGTGTAGATAATTTCAATATCTTTCCAATGGTCCAAAGTTCTCCCAATTCCGAGTTATGAGTAAAAATCGGTTCCCAAAATACGAAAGATTCCTGAAATATTTAAAAGCATCTTTTGAAAGATGGTTTTTTTACTAAAATGCCCGCATCTCACAAACGGCAAGGAATGAGAGAAAACTCAAAATATCAAAGTTGTAGAGAATTTTAAGCGATTTACAATGGTCCAAAGTCCGCTCAATTCTGAGTCATGAGAGAAAATTTATTCCCAATGTATGAAAGATTCCAAGAATATTTCTTAAATAGGATACATTTTAGTGTTGGGTAGAATGTTATGATGGGTTGACCCAATGATGGCTCATCCTAAGAAATATTTGGCAGAGATGATATATGCAATTGAAAACTTTCTGTGCCCCTACCTGGATACCTATCTTTGGGAGAAGATATTGGTAAAGTGATTTCTTTCAAATATTACTTTTATTGCAGATTTGGATTAGAGCTTAAGGATGAATATTTAGATTCAATAGAGATCAGCAAGCCACCCATAGAGGAGCCGAGTTGTTATGCCTCTATGAGTAAAGAAGAAGAAGAAGAAACCAAAGGTGAAGATTCAACAAATCCCTCTGCATCTTCAAGCAATATGAGATTGTTTGGGTTTTCTTCAAGAAGATATTACAAAGGTTGTAAGAATGAAGAAGCCACCACCAGTTCTACTAAGGATCAACAAACTATGGATCAGAGAATAGCTACTAATGGGTGTGAATTAAGCATCTACTAATGGTTGCTCAAGTTTTGAAGAAGCATATACTAATGGATATTGTGATGAGGTACCTACTGATGGATGCCTAAGTTTTGAGGAGACATATTCTAATGGATGTCCATATCTTTATGTTGGTGACAGAGAGATACCACTTGATGAGGTTGTTGCAAGTACAATTTCCCCTAATACGAAAGAAGATGAAGTCCTTGTAGTCGAGGAAGAAGTCCTAGGATCGATCTCACTATCACCACATAATCTTCAAGAGGTTGATCCATTGGTAGATGATGAAGAGGTTCATTCTCAACCTTCTCCTTTTGAAATGCCACTAAAGATGAATGAAATAAATATCATGGAGGCCTTACACACTCTCTATGACACACATGTTTTAGTGTCACAATCTTGCTGGAGGGAATCTTCATTGGAAGGTTCATCTATCCTTGAAGCCATGGAGAAGATTCATATAGCAATGTCTACAATCCAAGGTAAATTTTCACACATGCTTTATGATAGAGATTACTTGCATGATTTTGTTCATATGTCGCATGGATTATCCTTGAAGGATGATGAGGATATTTGCAAGCTCAATGATGAATTGATGACCACCCAAGATTCTTGGAGAAGCACTCAAAATGCCCTCTTGGAATCTAAGATGGATATAGAGAAACTTCACCAAAAGCTGCAGAGATCACACATTCCCTCCTACATTCCAGTCATCCCTTCACTTTTAGTTGATGACATTCATATTTATATGCAGGAACCTCATGAGATGGTGGTTCATGAGGTGCATGGCAACATGCCTGTTATTGAGGAATTTTTAGATGCAGATGAAGAGTTCCAAGCACATACAGTTCCCCGGAGAGAAACTAAGCTTCTTCCTGGAGTGAGTCGTTCCTCCATTGAGGAATTAGAAGAGATCATGTTTGATGTACCAGCCTTGGATGGAGTTGATGCATCCATTAGCTTGATGGATGAGTTTTGTAGAGATGATATTTTTGGTCCATGATCCTACATCATACCCTTCTAATTCTTCCATTTCATTTCGAGATGAATTTTGGGTTAAGAATTTCTTTTTGATGGTGCTTGAAGAGGAACGGAAGGCTCCCACATTCACTCCAGTTGATTTAATGATGGCACCAGTTCCTACCTAGCAGTTGTAGAGGCATATCATGCCTATATTTGATGCCACCTCACATAAAGGTGCATATGGTTCCCATTTGACTTCATTGAGTGGGACATATTATAATTGCATGCATACTTTGACCAGTGGTAGAGAGTTGAGCCATTGAGAGTCTTCACATGGGGAAGCACCTTGTTTTCCATTTGGACCATTGGATTGGAGTATCTCTTCTTTTCCTATTTGGGAGAAAATACACATGAGAGATATTCCCACTTGCATCTATGGATAATTCCTTGATACATTTTACACTTTATGTAAGCATCATGGGCATCCATAGAATTTTGATGATGCCTACCATTTTGGTGATTGGACATGGGACATGTGATGATGAGTTGGATGATGAAAAGGGCGCATAAGGAGATAAGGTTAGCCTTATGATTTGTCACACCAAAGAGGAAAGTGAAATAAAAGTAGAGCAAAGCAAAAAGGAAACTGGAAGAAAGCATGCACAAAGCAAGGTACTAGAAAAAAGAAGGAAACTAACAAAAGAAGTACATAAAGAAAGAAAGTGCAAAAAGCAGGCAAGTGAGGAAAAGTAGAAACATATAGAAATCTAAGGAGGGTGCAATTTTCAAAAAGAATAAAATATAGCCAGTTGTAAAAAGAAGGAAACATCTAGAAAATCTAGGAGGGTGAAGTTTCCAAAAGAGAACAAAAGATTGTAAGTGGAAAAGCAGGAAAGTGCCAACTGTTTGAATATCCACATCATCTTTTTCAAGATCTTGCATGCAATTAGGGTTTGCATGCAAATTCTAGGGTTTGCATGCATCCCAGTCACCAGGTTGATGCCTCCAGCACCTTAGCCACCTTATTCTAGCACCCGGGAGCTTCTTACATTAGTTCATTAGCCCTCCTAGTTAGGAAGGCGCCCACTTCTCACCTACTTCCAGAGAAGGGTGCACTTCTTCACCTACCACTGCAGTTCCACTTCAGTTACACTTAGTTAGCTCTGATTCTCCCTGATTTGAGGCTAGTTTCACTCCTGACTGACTGTTTCACTCCATTGGACCTCCAGATTGACTAGATGACTTGTTATGACTTCAGTTAGCCTCCCATGCACCCTCCACTGATCCCACTTCCCTATATCAGTGCTACACACTTCAGTTACACATGTTACACTCAGTTAGACTCAGATTGACACCCGGATGACTAGTTCTTGTGCATTGACGACCACCACCGATTGATGATGACGAATCCTAGTTGGAGTCAAGCTACTTCATTCAATGAATTGAGTGACCTCCTTAGGCAATTTGAATTGCTCTGTCATTGTTATTGTATTGTATTGTAATTATTCACCCTCATTGGGATATTGAGCACTGATGCATGTTTTGCACAGTTTTACACCATATTTTATATGTTCATCTGTTGTGATTGATTTACTTGTTCAATAGATCTGCAGTGACTAATTTTACATGGTATCAGAGCCATTGCAGGGACAAGATCTCTTTTCTAGAGGTGTTTCTACAAGAATATTTGAGTGAATTTGCTCAAAAATTACAAAATTTTTGGCATGAAAGATCTCAAGGGCATTCGCTCCTGTGCATGCAAAGCTTGAAAATACTTCCAATACCACTCCAGAATCTTGAGTTTCCACATAAATCTTGGATCTGATACATTGGACCCATTCAACATTGCTTGATCTCCAATCCCAGGTGTGATGCAACTCTAAAAGGGTGGATTGTTCGACCTCATTGTTCTTGGTTTTATTGTGATTTGCAGGTTATTGTCTCCATCAATTGCATTCACTACCTTGCCCTTGCAAGCCTTTCTACATCAGTGTGCACTCGCTCCTAGCAATGGAATACTCTTATTCAAAGCCTATCCTCACCCCATTCAATTATTTTGATTGGAAAGATGATATGGAGAGCATATTACGTTCAAAAGGTTACTACCGAGTCACTCTTGGTCTTGAATTGGAGCCAAACACCTTGTCAGATAGAACCAAACACTATAACAAGCTTGATGAAGCTTATTGTCTTCTTTGTCTCTCCATCTCCAAAGATCTTCACTTCCATCTCAGCGGACTAAAGACTCCAAAAGCTATATGGGAGCAACTTGAAACACTATTTGGAAAGCAGGATGAGCTTAGGGCTTTTCAATTAGAGAATGAATTGATTGCCCTTAGTCCTAAGAATTTCGAGACCATTAATGAATTATTCACAAGATTCAAGAACTTGAACATGCAGTTGAAGAACAGTGGAGTTATCAAAGAGTATAAGCAATTGATCCTCTCCATTCTCAGCAATCTTGGTAAATATTATTCAGTATTTGTCTCTACTTTCAATTCCGGTCGGCTAACTACCCCGAATTGGAAGATGCCTACCTTGAATTCTTTCATTGAGTCCGTCACAAAAGAGCATGATAAGTTGATTCAAATGGGGTCCATAAGCTACAAAGATTCAACCCTATATGTTCAAGGACCCAAGATCTTGAATGGTAAAGGAAAGCAAAATAAGGAGAAGCCCAAATTCGAACCTCACAAGTAAAGAGAGAAAGGCAAACAAACGGATGCACCATCCAGTTCGAAGTTCAAGCAAAAGGGAAAAGAAGGTAACCAAAAATATAAATGTACTTATTGCAACCATGGATTTCATCCCAAAAGTTCATGTATGAAGAATACTATAGATCAAATGGCCCTCCTTTTGGAAAAGAACAACATAACTCTTCCTGACGGTGCAAGGAAGAAGGATAGGAATGATGATCATGAGAGAGGACAAGCACTCATGGAAACTGTTTCAAATCCCACTACTCTCTTGATAGATTCGGGTGCATTGAATCATATGGCTGCAAATATTGATTATTTTTCTTCATTCGATCCAAACAGCTCCATCCCCATCCATTTGGGAGATGACTCAAAAATTTCTTCAAAGGGCAAAGGTACGATTCATGTAGATCATGGAAGCTTTCAAAATGTTCTCTATGTGCCTTCCTTGGCTTCAAATATTCTTTCTGTGTATCAAATGACACACACTGATGAACTGAAGCAAGTTACATTCATCCCTAATACAGTTGAAATTTCTGAGATAAAAAGTGGAAGACTTGTTGCAGTTGGAAAGGTGAACCACACTGCAAAATGCTATGAGTTTTCACACTTTATTCTGCTTGCAAAGCCCACTGCTCTTCGCACACATGGTAATGAGGTTAGTAGGATTTGGCATGAAATATTTGGACATCTTAATTATAAGTATTTGTTGCTGTTATCAAACAATTCCATGGTAGATGGTCTTCCACAACTCCAATCCTTGAATGGAATATGCACTGGTTGCATTATTGGGAAGCACCTCGAGCACAGATTCGACCACGAAAAAGCTAGCAGAGCTTCTACATTTTTCTGGTTGATACATTCTGATATCAGTGGTCCTCTACCCCATGCGTCATTAAATGGTTCAAGGTATGTTTTGACAGTTATTGATGATTTTTCTCGCTTTACATGGGTATTCTTTCTCAAAAACAAGTCAGAAGTGCTTGGAAAATTCAAGGATTTTAAGGCTTTTGTTGAGACTGCCACTGAGAGCAAGATCAAAGCTCTTAGATATGATAATGGTGGAGAATATATCAAGGCCAAGTTGCTGCAACTTTGTGCCCAAAGCAGAATTCAGATCCAACATACAGTTCCCTACACACCCTAGCAGAACGGTGTAGCGGAAAGGAAAAATCGGTCGCTGAAAGAGATGGCTACATGCATCATTGAATCAAAAGGTTTGGCTGCAATAATTTGGGCTGAAGAAATCAATTTTGTTGCATACATAAAGAGACGTGTTCCACATTCATCTGTGAAAGGTATGACGCCTTTCGAAGCATTCTTTGGTCACAAACCGGATGTGTCAAATTTGAGAGTTTTTGGCTCTACTGCATGGGCTAGAATTCCTCCCAAGAAGAGATGAGCTTTGGATCCACAAAGTATTGAGTGCATATTGATAGGATATGGGGAAGAATCAAAAGCATATAAAATCATGGATATCATATCTAAAAAGATATTCATAGACCGCAGTGTGCAATTTGAAGAACCGCTTCAAGAATTGCAACTAGTCGAGGAAGAAACTGTCGTTTCACCGCCTTCACCAGAAGAAGATCCGTGCAGCGATAATGAAGGTATGAGTTCTGATATTTCTGATATTTTAGAAGCACATGATGATCATGACATATCAGGTTCAGAATACGACCATTATGATCCTCCTTAGTTACCAAAGTGGGCCCAAAACACTCTTCAATCTGCTTGTTTGAACCTTGGAAATCCTGCTGATCCGAGACGAACAAGAGCAAACTTTCAAAGAGAAGGTATGGCTCTTTCTATTTCTGATCCATTACTTCCTTATTTGATGACTGGTTAAGATCCCACATCATACTATTCTTCCCACCGAGATCCGAGATGGCAAAGTGCCATGGATGAAGAGTACAGTTCTCTTCAAAAGAACAATACATGGGAGCTAGTTTCTCTTCCACCTGGAAGAAAATTAGTGAAGTGTAAATGGGTCTACCGCACGAAAGTTGCTGCCGATGGATCTATCAGAAAATACAAAGAAAGGTTGGTAGCAAAAGGTTTCTCCCAAGTCCAAGCAGTGGACTACACTGAGACCTTTGCACCGGTTGCAAAGATGGATTCCATCCGCCTCGTTTTGGCTATTTCTGCATCCAAGCACTGGGAAGTGCACCACATGGATGCGAAGAGTGCATTTCTACATGGAGACTTTGCTGAAGAGATATATATGCAGTAGCCAGAGGGTTACACATCAGATCCATCATTAGTTTGCAGATTGAAGAAATCTTTGTATGGGTTAAAACAGGCCCCAAGAGCTTGGTACGCAAAGATGGACTCCTTCCTTCTTTCTTAGAATTTCCAAAGATGCAAATCTGATCCGAATGTGTATCTTCAACGAGTTAAAGGTAATTTTTTGGTTATTGTACTTTATGTTGATGATCTTCTCATTACTGGTAGCACTCGTACTTCAATAAACAAGCTAAAAACTACCTTAAATCTAGCTTTTGACATGAGCGATTTCGGCTTGCTAAGTCACTTTTTGGGCTTGGAGATAGCTCAAAATTTTGATGGGATCACTATATCTCAGAAAAAATATGTTTCCGACCTATTATTGAAGTTTAATATGGCTGAATGTAAGGCATCCCCATTCCCATTCCTCTCAGGAATCAGTCTTGAGGAGGGAGATTCTACACCGCTTGCAGATTGCAGTATGTATCGACAGTTGATTGGTTCACTACTTTATTTGACACACTCAAGGCCTGATATTTCATATGCCATGAGTGCCGTGTCAAGGTATATGCAGCAGCCCCATGAGCTTCATTGGCAAGCAGCCAAGTGTATCTTGCAGTATGTGCAAGGTACGAAACATTTTGGCATACATTATGATGCAGATTCTGAGCTTGATTTCTTTGGTTTTACTGATTCATATTGGGTAGGTGATAGCATTGATCGAAACTCCACTTTCGGTTATGTTTTCATGATTGGTCATGGTTCTATTTTTTGGTCCAGTAAAAAGCAGGCAGCCATTGCACTTTCTTCAGCAGAGGCAGAGTATCGAGGGGCAGTCAATGCCTGCATTCAAGCAGTTTGGTTGCAGGGTATTCTTTCCGAGTTTGGTTTTGGTGGCACTACTTTGACTGTCCTATTTTGTGACAATCAAAGTTCTATCAAGATCTCCACGGATCTAGTTCAGTGGCAGAGGACCAAACACATTGAGATTCATATGCATTACATTCGACAGTTGGTGCATGATCGCACCATCATTCTGCAATATTTCCCTACTGATGAGCAAATTGCATACATATTCACCAAGAGCTTCACTGAGAAGAATTTCTTCACTATTGGGGGTGAGTTCCATCATGGTGGAGACAGATTGATCCATTATTATGCTTTAGCTTGAGGGCGGGCTTTCTTCCCACAGGGTTTTCCCTCTTTCCTCACTTAGTTTATTTTTAGCATTTTTTGGATTATTGTATTGGGGTGACCTTTGGTCTTAGTTACCAGTGCCCCACATTATTTTTTGCACATCATAGTCTAGCTTGAGGGGGGGTGTTCGGATATCCACATCATCATTTTCAGGATCTTGCGTGCCATTAGGGTTTGCATGCAAATTCTAGGGTTTGCGTGCATCCCAGTCACCAGGTTGATGCCTCCAGCACCTTAGCCACCTTATTTTAGCACCCAGGATCTTCATACATTATTTCATTAGCCCTCCTAGTCAGGAAGGCACCCACTTCTCACCTACTACCAGAGAAGGGCGCACTTCTTCACCTACCACTGTAGTTCCACTTCAGTTACACTCAATTAGCTCTGATTCTCCCTGATTTGAGGCTAGTTTAACTCCTGACTGACTGTTTCACTCCGTTGGACCTCCAAATTGACCAGATGACTTGTTCTGACTTTATTTAGCCTCCCATGCACCCTCCACTGAGCCCACTTCCCTATATCATTGCTACACACTTCAGTTACACATGTTACACTCAGTTAGACTCAGATTGACACCTGGATGACTGGTTCTTGTCCATTGGTGACCACCACTGATTGATGATGAGGACTCCTAGTTGGAGTCAAGCTACTCCATTCAGTGATTCGAATGACCTCCTTAGGAAATTCAAATTTCTCTGTCATTTTTACTATATTGCATTGTAACTATTCACCCTCATTGGGATATTGAGCACTGATGCATGTTTTGCACAGTTTTACACCATATTTTCTATGTTCATCTCTTGTGATTGATTTACTTGTTCAATAGATCTGCTGTGACTAATTTTACACCAAATCAGTCAAGGAAGGCACATTGGAAAAGGCCAAGGAGGTTAAATTTATCAACAAGTCACCCAGTCTATAAAAGGAGGACGACGCACCACATTCACATATTTTGACAGTTTATGAATTTGTGTGTGAGAAAGCTCAAGCTTCTCTAGGATTTGGTGATGCACCCTTAGCCACTTGTGGGAGATGTGCCCCATAATTCTTGATCCATTATTATTCACATGTTCCATTGCATCCATTGATGACCAATTTGCATATCTTATCCATCTCTGTGATTACATCCTCTCTTCTTTCTATCTTTTGAAGCATTCTTCTCATTCAGTGGAAACAATGTTGAAGGGATGAAATGGAGGTTCTAGTTTAGATTTTTATGATAATTTATGGACTTTTATACCTAATCCCACTGTGTTCTGAGCATCGTTTCCAGTAATAAAATCCTTTTTTCTTGTTGAAAAAGGTGTCAAGATGACCAAGATACAACCATTTTAACCAGAGCCAAGGTTTTAGTGTTGAGGAGTACACCTATGCAAATTTATGGATTTTCGAGATGTGCAAGAGCCATGTGAGTTGTATCAGATTTTTTTAGCCTTCCATGAGAACCCAACTTCTATTTTTTTCATGTTTATTGCATATCCAGTGAAGAACTATTTTCTTCTTCTCTTATCAGAATCCTTCTACACTTAGTATTGTAAGAATTCCATGGTTAGATATTCTTTGTAAAGTCTAAGATAAAATTATATTCATTTTATGAGACATATTAGTTATAATAAAAGGAATTTGAGAGCCTTAAAGGATGATTGTGCTTACCTTTAAGAAGACTAGTTCTTTGTGCAATTTTACTTGACTAGTTTTCAGGAAATTGCATTATATTGAGTTCCATGAGTCTATTGTCCTTTATGAATCTTTATGTAGGTTTCATTTTACTGTATAATCCATCAAAAGTAAAAAATCATAGATTCAAGAGCGTTAGAGTCTATTTGTGTCTGTATACATCAAGACTAGCTCTTTGGGCCTTCCTAATTGACTACTTTTGTAGTATTCTGAATTAAAAGGTCTCTATGTGCTCATTTTCGGTTCTGTCAGTCATATTAGGTTCATAAAAAATTTATGAATACAATACAACCATCATACTGAGAATTTGTAGCACTCTCATCCTGTTTGGGAAATCCTAGAGTAAAACTAGCTGAGCAATCCCATGGAGCGCTCTTCCTCCTTTTTCTTCCAAACTTAGTAAAATATTCCCTAAAACTCATAAAATATTTTCTAGAAGTATATTAATGGTTAATGAATTATATCCACACTCTTTTTTATCTCAAGTGTAAGTGATTGAGTTTACTTTCCATATGTTGGTTTACCAAGGCAACTTTGTTGAGACTTTAGTGAAAGTTGTTGTCAAAGCATAAATGGACCTAGTACATTGTGCATAGGATTCTGAAGCTTGCCTTGAATCTGATACCCTTGTTGCTGCACACTCCCCAATACATTTTTCAGATCTAAAAGTGTCCATCTATCAAGCTCTGGCTGGGTTAATTAGTGACCTAGTCTAGTTTCTTATTGTCTAGTTTTGAGAACTAGTTACTGTTATGCACTTTTCTGATTTTAATTTTGAAGTTTGAGATAATATAATATGATATCAGATAAGGGATATTACATTATATGCAATCATACTTCAACCAATCATCTACAAAGCGAAGCCCAGGAATAGTAAGTGCACTGAAATTTTTCTAAAAAGTTTTCTAGACCTAGTTGAAGATGAAACTACTTTAAGGGAGTTGTAGAGTTTAATTGATGAATCAAAAAAAGAAATTCCTCAGGAAAGGGCTCTAAATAATTTGAAAAAAAGGTAAGAATGGGAAGGTAACTATGACTTAGTGCTCAAATTGGGGATTTCGACATGGATTTTATTATTCTAGTTATGTGGTCAGATGTGAATGATATTACTAAATAGGCATTGGAAGCTATGGAAAAACCTAAGTTGGTATGGTCACCAGTATAGTTAAGATTAGATAATGGTGTCAGGTGTGCAGAAATCCAGTTAGTCTACTGTGATAATTCGGCCTTGATGGGGGAACTGTACTATGCGGAAGACAGATGAGGCGACCAAAGTCATGGCATAAAACCAATAACGACTAAGCAAAATGTTATAATCTAACGGGGCAGCAACTACTTCCACGTTAAGGGTTGCGATCTTTCCCCCTGGCTCGACTGGTAAAGCTTGTAACAGCCCATGAGATTGAAATCCACGTCCATCGAAGGCTCTCAAAGTGGTAGGAGAACGGTTCAACTTGGGAGAACCAATGACTCTCCAACAGGCGATCGACATGATTGACGTAGAGGCTCCTTCATCCAAAATGGTACGATGGATTATCTTCCCAGCAATGTTTGTAGCAACTTGAAATGCTAACTGATGGGAGAGCCTCGGTTTGAAGTATTCTAGCTGGAACATGATGGTATTCGATGAATCCGGGTCAACTGCACCGATGGCAGCGAGGAGATTCTTGCGCTGATTCAGACAGTTTTGCAAGATCTCGAGCATCGACATAGCACAAGGGGCTTGTGATAGGTCCTCTACAATGTTGTAGTTTTGAGCAACCCAAGCATTAGGATTGCAAAACAATTTTCTAATCGTGCTCTTGGGTGGATGCAACGCTGACTCAAATGAGGGCTTCTCAATGGTGAGAGAAGTAGCTGGTACGGTGACATCGAGCATCGAAGTGGAAGCTTTTTCAGTATTAGTTCCAACGGGTTCCTTTTCCAGAAAAGAGTCATATGAACAAGAACAGGTGTTCAAGTTGATAGTTTTGCTACGCATCATGAGAACATGTGCAGTGGTAGATGCTTCTCCTTGGGAAGAAGAAGTGTGAGCGATCGACTGCTCATTTTGAGCAGGAAAGGGATCATTGAGAACGGCGGGTGTGGGTTTTCCCTTAAGAAGATTTTGAACTTCATCTCTATGGGGGCACTCTTTAGAAAAGTGATCATCACCACATAGTAGGCAAGGATACTTGAACTTCCTTTTCTGTTTGGTATCATTAGGGGTGCTCTTTTGTTCCTGCTGGGTGGAATATTTCTTAGGTTTCCCTTTGTTTTTTTTCTTACCACCAGACTTTTGAGGTGAAGCTGATGAAACAAAATTCACTTCTTTGGTGACAACAGGAGTGGATGATTTGGTAGTGTCGTGCCCAGCCTACGTTGGTGATGGGGAAGAACCCTGTGGGTTCGATGAACCAAGTGTTTGAGAGGAAGGATGGGTGTGAAGGGATATAATGATGCCATTGGCTTGGGGTCCCTTGGGTGGTTTTGCGGGCTCGTAAGTGTTGTGGGGTGCGTCAGGAAGAATATCAAACAACATGCCAGATTGAGCATATACTAAGTCTAGCAAATGGGCACCGGCAATGGCTTGTTCCTCAGTGACACCGCCACCCATGGAAACATCTCGTGCTATGGTAGGAATGAGAGACTTCGTAAACCAATCTGCTAGGAGTTGATCTGGAATAGGAGCCTTAATGAGACATCATCTCCTCTGCCACTCATGTATATGATCTGATATATGAGTAGCGGTATTTTAATGGAGTGAGGTTAAAAGCTCTGTACCAGTTTCATACCGTATATGCAGCTGGAAATGAGTCAAAACGTTCATAGCAAGAGAACCAAAATTAGGAAAAGAATGAGGTGTTAGTTTAATATACCACTTGGCAGCCGAACCAGTGAGAGTCCGTTGGAATAACCGAAGATGGATCGAGTCGTCCATCAGTGAGTTGGATGAACACCATAAGTGGTATGTCATCACATGGGTTTTAGGATCCTCACCCGGCTTGCCATCAAATTTCGGGATATCTGACGAAATTTTCACCGAAATGGGTGGCCAATTAGTTCCATGGTAAATGGGGTCATTGGTCAAGTGAGACAAGTCAGGTAGGTCCAAAGTAGCCAAAAAGGGAAGCTATGGATTAGGTTGTGAGTACTGTGTTTATGTATTTGTAACTTTGGAATGTATTTCATATATGTATATTGTACTCCTATAGAGATGTTATTATTCCTCTATACGGAAGTGTCGTAACTTATACTTGATGGGTTATTAGACCACCTTGTTGGGGTTGGCCCTGTATAAGTCATGTGGGTTAAAGGGTTATTAGACCACACTATTGGGGGTCGGCCTTGCCAACATTATGTTATGTGGTTAAGTTAAGGCCGACCTAGTAAAGGTTATTGGGCAAGTCAAGTCAAGTATAAATAGAGTGCGGGAGGCACTCTATTTCATTCATTCTTCTCTCACACACTCATTGGAGAGTGGTGCACTAGTGGAGGAGGAGAAGCTGCTGCTAGGAGGATTATCTCTTGTACTTGGGTTGTATCATTGTTCTATCTATCTCTGAGGAATTTGTGGGGTTTTTCACCTTCTTGGTTTTCCCTGGTGAATCTCTATGTCTCTTGTGTGCTTGAATTATTGTGTCCATGATTGATATGTTGTAGATATGTTGTACATGTTATTCTCTCAGTTAAGATCCTAGATCAGATTGAAATTTCTGAAAAGCTAACATACTGATAGTACGGATAAGGCATGTAAAGACCTGTGGGACCTTGTGTCGACTGACCATAAGGTTTTCCATGAGGAAATTGGCCATAGGGGTATGGGCTTCCCGGACCAAATGTAGGTCGACCACCATAGTAAAGTGGTCCATAACCATAATAAGGTGGCCCATTGCCATAAGGTGGGGGCCCGCCTCCGCCGTCGGGAGGGGTTGGGTCGCCTCTAAATGATGGGGGTCCGCCACCACTGCCAAGGTAGGATGGGCCGCCACCGCCTCCGCCAGGAGGAGGTGGTTGTCCGCTACCACCAACAGAATAGGATGGGCCTCCACCTCCTCCACTGAGAGGGGGTGGTGGGCCATCGCCACTTCCAGAAGGGTAATATCCTCCTCCACCACCTCCACCATAGTAGGGTGGTGGTCCACCACCACCGTCATCGAGATGAGAAATTCCTCCACCACCACCACTGGAAGGGGGTGGTGCTCCTCCGCCACCACTGGGATGAGATGGTCCTCTCCCACAACTGCCGCTAGGGAGGAGTGGTCCCCCACCACCTCCACTAGGAGGGGGTGGGCCATGATGACCGAAAATAGGTGATCCTCCACCAGAAGGTAGAGGTACGCCTCCACTAGAGTTATGTGGGGTCCTGCCGCCTCCAATGGTAGGTGGGGGAGGACCAAACAGGGGTGGAGGGACTTGAGGGACTGTAAGTGGGGGTCCATGTTGTAAAACAATTTGTTGTCCCCATAGAGTGTAAGGATTACCTGGGTACGGTACCCCGTAGAGTTCATTTATGGGATTGAGTTGACCCAGCACAGGGTTAGGATGATCTGGATATGCTTGACTCGATGGAGGTTGAATTACATTGAACGGTCCCCCAACATGGGATAGTCCCGAAGTGGAAGGTCCAGGAGGTAAGGAATTTCCAATGGAAGGTCCGATGGGAACTCCTGCTGCAGTATTATGGTTAAGAGATGGGGGGTTTCCCCCCAACAACAACTTGTTGAACACTAAGTAAATGTTGACCCAACACTGGTTGTTGATCATTCATTGTAGGATTAACCCTACCTATAAAGAAGGTAGGGGGTAAAGAGTATCTTCCCCTTGAATTTTGGGGTGGGGTAGGAGCAAGAGATGTAACCGCGGTGATCATAGGTGTGTTGGACTATTGTCCTTCAATAGGATGTGTTGTAAGCAGTACTGAACTAGTCTCCTATCTAGGAGATGTGTGTGCAGGAATGGGTGGTTGACGAGTTTCAGCAGTGGTCGCGTGTTGCGTAGATGATTCTGGTGACTCAAAAGATAGAACACGACTTGGGATTGGTTGGTAAGATTATAACGGAAGGTCTTCTACCCTTTGTGAAAGACTATGTCTTCGAATTTCATCACCCCTAACACGTAATCGTTCCAAACGATCATAAATGGGTGCGGAGATTTCTTCATGGGTAGGCCAACTGGGTGGGGATGCAATGGCAAAATGGGCCACTGGGTGGCCTAAAGAAGATGACCAATAAGTTGTTGATGGACCAACAGCTGTTGTGGTGTCGTCTTGGGGTTGATTTATCCATTCCAAAGATCCAGGCTCTCTTGCCAAAACAGGAGGTAAGTCTTGTGAAGTGGTGAGTTGTGCTTCTTCACCTTACGCGGGGTGAGAAGTAGGTGAATCTGAAGGAGTATGGGGAAACAAAAGTCCTCCAACATTCAAAGTGGGGTTTTCCACTTCATGTGACCCAACCCTTACTTGTGGATCCATTCTTACCCTCGAAATTACCTCTTGGTTAAGGGGATATTCAAGTGGAAAATTTTGAATCCTGCGAGACCTTCTCCAAGGAAAGTCAGCCAGAGTGACTGAAACAAAATTTTTCTCCTAAGGCAAGATAAACGAAAGAAAAGAAGACCAGACAAACCCTACACAAACTAAGGCCACAAGCAAACTTATGTTATAAGAGTGGATTCAACAGTATGGAACCTCACACGATTTTCAAGGCTTCGCAACTCGCGATATACCACAGGGTCCAACAGTAAAATGCGACAAGGAGGATTGGGATCGTACCCTTTCCTGAATACCCAATTACATGGATGGTACGTGCGTAGTTTCTCCCTGAGTGTTGTTCTCGGTGTATTGCTCTGCCAAGATGGCCAAAAGGTTAACTCAGTTGGTTTCGGGAATCCTAAGGGTGTCTCCCGATATACTCAAGGTACGTGGGAGCTCAAATCCATAATGGTGTTGTATAATGCACAACCATTAGGCAAGAGACCTTCTGATATACTACCGAGTACGTGATACACCCTTTGATATACGCTAAGTACGTGTGGTACTTGGTGGGTACGTGAAGGAGCTCGATATAATGATAAGTAGGTGGAAGACTACAATACCCCCTGGATACAGTGCTGGCAAATAATGACAGCTTCCACGCTTAACAACGTCAGAACACGTCTCTAACTTACACACAAGTTACTAAAAATTTTACCCTAGTTCTACCGTAATTTTATCTGGATGGTTAGGTGAATGCATGAGGTGAGTACATAATTGTAAACATAATGCAGGCCCTAACTACATGCAAAAATACACTTTTCTTTCAATGAACTCTATGTATAGGAAGGGGAATTTTTATTTTTCTTTCCAACAATTTCACCAAAGCAATGCAATGCAAGACAATCCCAAATCTACCAAAAAATGACTATGAAGTATTCTTTTCTTTTTCGAGGGAAACATAAAAGACACAACACTACTAAACCAAATCAAAGCATGTTTTTCTTTTTCTTTTTCCTTTTCAAAACGAAAATGATGCTAAGTAATGAAAAGAAAGAGTTTCTAAGTAAAGTATGCAAGCTTTTCACTTTCACTACGATGGCCTAAAAGCACAAACACCAAAAGATACAATGCAGCTTTCCAAGCATGGAACTACTTTTGAAAAACTCGATATCTATTTGAATTTTTCAAGAAAACAAGCAACTCATAGTTCATGAAAAACACAAATAATGCAATTTTCTTTCAACTTTTCCAAAAGATCTACAAATGAGACATTCCAATGCATGTGCAATTCTTCAAATGGTCTTGAAAAATGATGGAACTAAAGTACTTTTGATCTTTCAATGGATGTATCAAAGTAACAATTTGACAACAACAATGCTTTTAAACATAAGTACTGAACTGAAAAGATTACTTACAGCACTCTAATAACTTGGAAAATCTCAAGAAAAGATGAGCACTCAATGGACTGAAAATACACACAAACACTCAAAATCAATCAGTAACATGCAACACTAAAATCAAGCAAATCTCAAAGATGAATGCAAATGAGGTATGGAAACCGATCTAATACAATGATCAGACCCGGGGAGGAGAGGAGGGAATGCAAGGGTTAGTGGATGCAGGTGGGGGAGACAAAAGTGTCCACCACTACCAAATCTCAGACTTGTCCAAGATGGAACCCAAAACGACTCCAACTAAAACCAAACAACTCAGCACACAAAGAAAAATGGGATCTCTGACTAGATCTTATAGTACAGAGGGAGTTTGTACACAAACCAAAACTCAAAAATTAGAACTGGAGAGTGAATGCTTGTATGGAAAATTTGGTTGATTGGCACACTCTGTGCTTGTAGACAGTGCGACTTCGCAGTTCGCCAATGTGGGGAGTGCAACGATGTCGCAGAATACCAATGGAAGAGTTGCGACGACATGCTAACAGGCAAGGAACAGGGATAAAAGACAACACAGTGTCGCTTTGGGTACACTAACCAGGTGCGACAGGCGAGATCTAAGTTAAAAAATGAACCAATTCTCCTGATAATGAGCATAAAAAGTTATGTAAATGAGAAGTACAAACTCAAAGGAAGGTCATCAGACTCTTCAAAGTGAAGATCTGATGGTGAAACCAACTAAAGAGGTTAAATGAAAAAATGATATGGCTTGTAACAAGAAATCAACTGAAACTGACATTCAAATTGACAACTACAAAGCAATGTTATTTCCCCCGTATGCTCACCAAATTTGTTTGACAGACAATCCACTTGAGCAAACGCGAGCTAGATCTCCTTAACTCAATATGAGTCAAGAACAAATAGTACAAACTACAAACTACTTTCCTATATCTGATTAAGGATCAAGTAACTAGATGTCTTACCTTACTTTCGCAATCCTTTCTCCTGGATGTTGCTCCATTCTTCACGGTCGTTAGATCTCAACTGCAAGACCTGTCAAGACACATAGAACAATGCAAATGAGTAAAGATCATCTATACAAGAAGAGATCTAAGTAAACAGTTAAGCAGGTAAACTACACAATATCATCACACATAAACCATATTGGTGGAAAGCGTTTATATTACTGTAAATATAGAAAAAGTACATAGGTAAGAATGACTACAACTGAAGCTTAATGTAATAGCCCTTCTCCATCTAACCCAATTTCCATATCCTCCCAAGGAAGTGTGTTCTCTCAATGGATGAGTTAGAGATCTCTCCAAGATTGATTTCACCAGCATGTAGACACTATAGACTTCCTCCCTTTGGAGAGGGGTAGAGCTTCACTTATATAGGACTAAGTGGAAAGGGTATGGATAGGTTAGGTTGAGATATGGTAGGATAGAGATAGGGGATCCCCCCAAGAGGTTAGGAACCGAGTGCTAGCTCCCCCAAGAGGTTAGGGATAAGGATCCAAGTCATCAGGCTTCGAGAATGAGCTCCAAGGACCTTATTTTGTCCATTAACTGACTTCGTCACACCTTTCAATAGAGAAAGATGTGACATCACAGGTTGCATGAGTTCAGCTTGCGACGACCTCTCAAAACCTAGCAAAAATGCAATGGTATCCCTTATAGGTAAATGACTTAGCCAATGAAACTTCAGGGATGTATACACTGAATCTCGAGATGGTAGGATTTTAGGTGTAGCATTTGTCAATCAAAAGAAGCATCTGGTTTTTAAAGCAACATATTATCAATTGATATCAGGTTAGTTATGTTTTAGAATTAGTCCGGGAATGCGGACATAAGATGACCTCCCTATTTTAACCGTTAAACTAGAGCAAAACAAGCAATAATACATATAATTCCCTAACTTGATCTAATCACAAATTAAAATATAAGATACATACCTTTGGCTGTGATTTGTATCCAATAATTCATTGTTCTAGCAAGCTTGATCATCCACTTATGAGAAGTACCTACAAAACATGTGAGCCATGCAATGCAAGAAGAAAACTAGATCTAGGATTAGATTAAGTTATGTATATGACCAAGGAGATATATGATAAATGAATAACAACATATTTATGGGAAATGAAATGCAGTAGTGTATTAATAGAAATACTAAAGAGTACAACCACTTAAGCCTTGGTGTCATATCTCATTTCCAATGGATTCCTTTTTGCTACAAGATGTCACCTTAATGAAAGAAGGGTAAGGACCTAAAGTCTATTACTTCTGGTGTAATTCCTCCAACATAAATCTATTCTCCATTCCTCTCTCCTCTACCCATGGCCAGAACTTGCTTTTATAGGACAATATTGATAGGGGAGAGAAAATATATTCAAGTATAATGGATAAAATATGACCCCAAGAAGTGAGGAATTTGAATGATATCCTAGAAAATAGGGAGAGGATCTCATCTAGATAACATTTGGTTCTAGACATTTATCGAAAAACTCTTTTTATTCATGTACAGACCTCGACATGACCTGGCAGTAAATCAGATATCAAGCGATGTGGTCTTCTCCACAAGCAAGGCTCGTCAATGACCCAAGTTGTAAACATAGCAACACGAATCGGTGGGATAATGATGCATGTTGCTAAATAAGAAAAGTGCGACGAATTTGCTAAATGGGTTGATTCACAGGGAAAGAAAGATGGGATTTGTCTTTGAAAATGAGTACTTAAGAGATCAAGAAAATGGAAAGTTACTGGGTCAATGTGACAGATGAAAATATCATGTAACAGGATGCCCCCCAAAGTATGAAGCTAGAGATAAAGGTGATAGCTGAAGTGATTTGATATGATAACAGGAGAAAAGAACCATTGATCGGAGAACTGTTGACAACAATCAAGGACTTTGTAATACAAGCTCTAACATCTGGAACCAAATATCTTAACGACTCAAAACATGGCTGGAGACCAATACACCACATATCCATGTTGATACTGACTAACTAAACATAATCATGTCTACTAAGATATAAGTTTAGATCCATGATGAGATAATTACATAACCACAACCAATACAAAAGTGGATCTATGTGATATGACTCAAAAAATATCCATTGCAACCTGGGTGTAATAATAGACATCATAACAACCCAGGGTCTTCTACCCATTCCCGAAATGATACGAATCTAACCATGTGATTATAATGCGTTGAGGTCGAGCACGTTAGAAACCACTTGACTACCGGTCAATGCTATGAACCGTTAACAAGTGCGAGGGAAATCAACAATGATGATAATGATTCCCAAGGTATCTTAGTACATCCCAACGAATGTGAATGAATGATTTGGATTCAAACATCTGTGGAATCATTCGATCAACAATCAATGATGAAAACACACTATCGAAAGAGAGAAAACTTGCCATTGAGGTATGTAGGCTTCAAGGTACTAGGTGGTCTCTAAATATAGTCCTTGGATGATGTGTTGGCGTTGAAAAAGATATATTCGTCGAAGGAGGGCCATGATGTATACACCATCATTGAAACGAAACTGATATAGGAAGATGATTTTGGATGGTATGTCAAAATGAGTATGGACCAACACAAGGTGCGTGGAAAAGTGATGTTGAGAGACTACTTCACGGATGACCTACATGACATATAGCTTGATGATTGCAAATTTCAACTCAAATGGAGGACTCCCCTTGAACATTTTACGGCACGACAAATGATCTAGTAGCATGGAATCGATGAGATGGAAATCAAGACACAATGAAACATGAATGGATCATTATTCAGATGAACCAAATGAGTAAAGAGACTCATAGGCTTGACATGAATCAAAGAAAAGTTGATTTCCCAACTGTTTGGATGAAATACAAATAGGTTCCATGTTCAAGGGTGATGATAAGCTATGATAAACACGGATATAGCTGCATTTCCCTTACCTTACCCCCCATCATGATTGATGAGTACCTCTTTGTTTATTAGCTAGCTTGAGGACGATAACAGATGCTCGGTATAGCTCACCCTTTAGAAGAGTCCAATATCACATGTTCTACGAACCTGAGAAAGGAGGGGTTCGGTCCCGAAAAGGGTCCTTCAATGTTTGATTATACGAGTCCAAATAAGGGAAACTTGAAGATGTTTCATATTTAGAGAGTCTGAAAAAACTAAAGAAGACTCCACAATGAAAATTTTCATAAATCTAGACTCGGACTTTCTAAAAAGTGTAAAGTAATACCTAGAATAACTCTCCTAGTGGTTGACTAGGGTATTCCTTTTTCGTAATTAATACTACTCATATGGAAAAAGGGGTAAACTAAATCTGAATAGATTCCCTTTCAAATCCTTTTACGAGGGTGAAAGCAAGCAAATTCGCTTGACAATATTTTCGTATTTTTAGAGTCTAAAAATATCTTAAAGACAACTCCAATCGAGTTCTTGAGCATGAAATATAGTTTGGACCATAACTTCATTATTATGTTTGACCTGTAATCTCAACAAAAATTTGTTAAAATAAAACTATATCAAATAACCAATAAAGATTTTTCAAATTAAAAAATGATAAAAAATCAATAAAAATTACAAGGTAAAATATTAAAATATTCATCCTCAATCCAATAAAAGGGAGTGAAAGTGACTTATTTTACCATTCCATCTTTTTTCTTTTTACCAAGAAGGGTAAAAACCTCTTTGTGGTAGCAATATTGTGTTGAATATTTTGAGCACTTCAAGCTATGGATTAGAGCCCTGTCAACTCCAGGTAACTTCCTTCACCTTCTCATTCCATTTTCTAGGTTAAAACGCTGCAAATTTTATGGTTTTTTGATGGATTAGGCACGCATTTTTATTATCTTGTTTGTGAAACCAGATATTCTAGGTTCGATCCCCAGTGGAGTCGCCAAATTTGTTTTAGGATTATTCTGTGAATGCATACATAAGATGACCTCCCTAATTTAACCATTAAGCTAGAACAAAACAAGCAATAATACATACACTTCCCTAACTTGATCCAATCACAAATTAAAAGATAAGAGACATACCTTTAACTGTGAGTTGTCTCCAATAATCCAATGTTCTAACAAGGTTTTTCATCCACTTATGAGAAGTACCTACAAAACATGTGATCCAAGCAATGCAAGAAGAAAACTATATCTAGGATTAGATTAAGTTATGTATATGACCAAGGAGATATACGATAAATGAATAACAAACCATTTATGGGAAATGAAATGCAGTACTGTATTAACATAAATAGTAAAGAGTACAACCAATTAACCCTTGGTGTCATATCTCCTTTCCAATGGATTAATTTTTTCTCCAAGATGTCACCTTAATGAAAGAAGGGTAAGTACCTAAAGTCTACTACTTATGGTGTAATTTCTGCAGCATAACTCTATTCTCCATTCCTCCTCTCCTTTACCCATGGCCAAGAATTTCTTTTATAGGACAATATGGATAGGGGAGATATAACATATTTAGGGATAATGGATGAGATATGACCCAAAGAAGTGAGTAATTTGAGTGAGATACTAGCAAATAGGGAGGGTATCTCATCTAGATACGAGTTGGTTCTAGAGATTTCTCGGAAACCTCTTTTCTACCTATTCAAACCTCGATGCAACCTAGAAGTAAAGCACTATGAGTCGATAGAAATCAATTGGGTCTACTCCAAAAGAAAGGCACGTCTACGAAGCAAGTTGTCAGCATAAAAACACGCGTCGGTGGGATAATGGTGCATGTTGATGAATAAGCAAAGTGCGTTGAAGTTGCTAATTGGGATGATTCACAGGGCAATAAAGATGGGATCTGTCTCTCAGAATGAGGACTTCATAGATCAAGGAAATGGAAATTTACTAGGTCAATGTGATAGACGAAAAATATCATGTAACAAATTATACAAGCTGGGACCAGATGAAGTGTTAATTCATTGTGTTATGAAACATGAGAGACCCATGATTTTGGACAAAGCTCATGAAGGTGATGCAGGAGGCCACTACGCAAGAAAGGATATGGCTTAAAACATACTGTGAATAGGGTTGTGGTAGCCTACACTCCATAAATATGATAAGGAATATTGTGAATCTAGTGATTTCTATCAAAGAACAGGGAAACCATCCAGGAGGGATGAAATGCCACTAGTACCACAGGTGATCTTGCAAGATTTTGAGAAACGGGTTGTTGATATTTTCGGACCAGTCGACACACCTGCAAAAATATGATGACCACATTAGATTATTACTAAGACAAATTATTTGACTAGATGGGCTAAAGCTGAGCTGGTGAAAGACTATACTACTACGAATTTCTTGTTTCAAATGTAGTTACTGGATTATATTACCCACGAATTTTGTTGTGTGATCAAGGATCTCATTTTATTAATAATACTATTGATTAGATTACCTAATAATTCCAAATTTATCATTGGAATAATACTCCATACCATCCACAAGATAATGGGATTGTCAATTTTTCAACAAAATGTTGGAACATGCTTTGACAAAGGTCTATAACGTGATCCATGATGATTGAGATCTAAGGATTCCTACAATATTGTGGGCATATAGAAAAACTTGCAAGAAGTTGAGGGGTCAAATAGCCTTCAGGTTGGTATATGGTCAAGAAGCTGTCATGCCAATGGATTATATTGTTCCAAGTTTGAGGGTTACTGCATTCACAAGCATGTCGTACATTGGTGCTGTTGAGGAGAGGTTTCCTTAGGTGCTTCAATTGGAAGAAGATAAATTCATAGTAACATTTCAATAGCAAGTCCAAAAAGATAGAGAGAACGCATGGAATGATCACAACATTACAATATCTAGTACTCCTATGTGACAATAATTTCTTTAAACATCTTGGTAAGCTAAGAATGCATGGGTTAGGACCCTATGTGATTAACTATGTAATAGAAGGAATTGTTGTATAATTGCATAAATTGAATGGAGATATCCTAACAGGTTTGGTAAATGGAATCCGACTGAAACCATATGTAATTAGTTAGATGATTGCATGCTCTAGGAATATGTATGTACATAATAAATCCAAATCGTCTTTCCAACAATCAAATTATTAATAATTTACGCAACAATATATAACATCGAATGTGATGCAAACCATTTAACCGGGATATCACTAACTGTGAGTCAAGATAGACAGTTAGATGTGTAATACCTCTATTGACGGCTTTTAACATGAAATCGATCATCAAAATATACTATGAGATATTATTAGTGTCCAGGCCGAGAGACACTCCACCAAAATTCATAAGTTGGCCCATTGGGTCATAAATCTCCGGAGCTATAGAAGTAACATTCTGTGTGTGACAAAAAGCTTTGTTAACATACCTCGAAATCATGTGCATAGGAAATGACATATGTCAAATGAGCACAAAGTGCAATCAACTAACAACTACCGATGTAAGACAAATCATAAAAGTAGAAAGAAATATAACACATTAATTACAAAAGAATTTCCCAAACGTTGAATCTAGGAAAAGTATATCTTAATATAGAGTTCATTTCTGGACTCTAGGATGTTTCCATCAAAATAATCTATCTCGTAGGCTTCCTTATTGAGGACTTTGCAATTATATTCAAACCAATCCACATAGAGGTGAAATTCTAAGACTCTCGCTCATCGTGTTTCTGATCATATACTAATACCAAATCTCCTTCACAAAATATTTGTAAGCAGACTAACTTGTCATATTGGACCTTGATGCCTCTTTTGTTCACTTCAATGGATGTAAGAGAGTCCCTCTTATGTTATTCTAACTGCTCCAGTATAACAAACAATTTTCAAGCTCATTGGTATCTGGAAACAGTTATGCGACTAGTTTCAATGATGGAATTTCACACTCAATACACTATTTGAAGATTGAAGTTTAGAAGTATTCGACACGTAGAATATTTTTGGTTGTAGCAAGCCTGGATAAGTGACCACCACATGCTCCACTATGGAAATCATTCAAAACATTCTCACCCTCCTCATGAAATAAACAACATCTAAGGAAAGCATATATATACCTCGATGATATAATGTATCACCAATAATGACATAGTTCCTTGACCGGTGACATATCTTGTGTATTTTCTCATGGGTGGACTGAGGTGGGACCCTCTGGGTTTGTATATAGATCAAAATATCATCGTACTTGGGGTCTTCTGAGCCGATGAGAAACATATGTTTGTCTATTAGGGACGAATATTCAATAGATCCATCATCCTCTCAAGGAAACTTCGACATCAATTCAACGAAGGCCAAATATTTCTTTAATTTTGCAGAAGAGAATCCTAAATCGAACTCTTGAAGGATGAAAATCCACCTATTATAGTTTCCTTCAATTACTCATTGGGAAAATATATGCTAGAATGGATTGGATTATCTATGACAGTTGCTCACCTAAGAATAATAAAATTTTGAATTCATTGTATTGCATTAACAACAACAAGAGAAATTTTCTCAACATGTGAGTACCTTAACTTAGGACCTACAAGATTCTTGCTTAATTAGTAAATGACATGTTCCTGATAGGAATCATCTTCCTATACTAGGACCATACGTACAGTTGATTCGTACATTGTTATTTATGAAATAAAATATCTATTGAAATCCAGAGGACTCAATAGTGGGGTAGACACCAAGGCCTTTTTTAATGCATGAAATGACCTTTGAGCATAATAATCCCAAATGAATGGGACCCTTTTCCTTAGTAAGCACATGAAACCCTTACTGAGTTCAACATAGTTAGCGGCGAATCTATTGAAGAAATTGGCCTTGCCTTGAAGGCTCTGTAGTTTATTCAAATTTTGTGGGAGAGGAAATTGTATTATTTCCATTACCTTGAACGGATATACCATTATACCATCTTTAGATATGATAAATCCTAGTAATCAACCCAATTCGACATAGAAGATACATTTATGAGGATTCAACTAAATAAAATAATAATGACACCTATTGAATAATGCCTATAAATGCTTGGGGTGTGTTACACCAAATATCTTCATCATGAGAAATGTATCCTTGACTTGTCCTAATTACTAAAGCACTAATGCTAAACTAACTAAAGGAAGGATTTGGCATGTTTTTCCCAATGTTGTCACACTAACGCACCTTGTATATTGATGGGTCCTTGACGATGCACTTTGTACATTGACAGAGTGCATCACTGACATTGTTTTCCTTTAATCAACATGTGTCACTTTCATTGACGTAGGTTTCAAGTTTACAAAGTGTGTCAGTATAAGATTGGAAGGAAAAAGAGAAGCTTCGGGATCCTTCTAGAGCAAGTGTCTTTGTGGAGGCTTATCCCAATAAATTAGTGAAGGTGGCAGTCGAACCTCTAACTTCTTGGGATGATCCCTTATTCTTCTCCATCAAATACTTAACTCCTTCTATCCTCTTTGGCCTATATATACAAGCTTCCTCTTCATGGTTAGGAGGAAAAGGAATTAGAGCACCTAAATGCTGGCAAAATTATGCTAGAGTTGAAATCCCTTCATCCATTAGAGGCAAGGTGGGATCTTTGAGGCAAACATTAATTGGAAGAAATTGCAACGTCAAGGGAATGGTTGTAATATCTTCTTCTCTATATTCATTAATACAACAATATATTCTCTTTCCATAAAGGTTTATTGCGCATAGTATATCTTTAGAACTTGTTTCATTGACCACTTGTTTAGGTTAATCAATATTACATGTTGCTTTCGCTTGTGTTTTACTATTGTTTTCTCTATGTTGTTTTGTAGCTAGGCATTGAATATCACATCAAGCAAGGAGAGACTACTCCAATTACAAGGTGAGTAGCGTGCCCTATTCTTGTACTTTTATTAATCTATGAAAGTGTTTATATTTTTTTGTCCATTGTTCTAGATCTAAACCATTTAGATGAGATAGATTTTTCCTTTTCTGCATAGATGAAGTGTCTTGAAACAAAATTGGCAACCATACTAGGAAGATTCCATAGTATTTGGATTGTTTAGGTTGTGAATTGTGTTTTCTTGTTTATCCTCCTAAAGCATTTCAATTTGCTTCTTTCTTTTGGATCTATCCTCACGTGATTTACTGGGTGATCCAGTTTCTGTTAGGGATCTTTAGCTCGGCCATTTACCTATTTTTGGTTTGGTATTTTTATTTTTTCAAACTTGTATCTCGCCTGACGCACTTGGGTAGTGTCATACCTGCATCACTATAATTTTGGCGCGCCTTTTCCTAAGGCATATCATGTCACTACACGCTTTGTCTATCTTTAGAAAGTGTCACTAACACTCTCTCCATGTGTACAAATTGCATCACTGAGGTTTTGACACTCTGTTGTATACCTGAAATCTACGTCACCCTCCAAAGCTTGGCATCTAGGGTTAAGTTTCCCACAAAAATTGGATTCGTTGGTTTTCTGAGATCTGTGTTTCAATTGTCTCAGCCATAGTCTTTCTTAGCATTGGATTGCTTCTTTCCTTGATTTACTTTGATATTTAGAGCTCGATTTGACTTCTTAGTGAGTCCTAGGTAGTCAAGTAGTTGCTATGTTGGTATTGCGTAATTCCAATCCCTAACAAGTGCAACTATTCTTGTGACTATTTGAGAACCCTTTGAGAAGCATATGTTGTTGTGGTTTTAGTGCAATTTGGTGTGAATCTTGGGTTGTCATACTTTTTGGGTGATTGATTTCTTAAGAACCTCTTTTTGTTTAAATATTGCAGTAGTGAATAATCTATCATATTTTGACTCAAGACAAAGGAAGTCACATCATTCTTAGAATTGTTGAATGCATTATTATTGAAAACAAAACAAAAATCTCTCTTCATCTTGAGTCTATTGCTTGAGGTTATTGAAAAGAGCATTTGTCCTTTCGATAGTTGTTTGAAAAACAATGGTTCATATTCATCTCTACAAAAATAGTAAGTGAGAATTAGGAATTTTCAAAGCTATTGGAACAATTAGTGAATGGTCTCATACTTTTTGGATTTCTCTTTACCTCTTATGTTCCTTGTTTTAAGAATAAGAGATATTGCAATTAAAATAAGTTCATCTTTTCATTTTGGCTTGTATATCTAGCTTCTTGGAAAAGGAAAAAAGAAAAATATTTTTCTTTGGTGTTATTTTCGGTGTCATTGTGTTTGATTGAAAGAGTATCTCTTGCGTATGTATTTTGGATTTGCTTGAGAAGAAAAGTGAAAGGATAGCGTTATAATTTGGGGTAGATTTTGGTTATTTCAAAAAAGGAAGAAAGGTATCTCTCCTTTCCTTAGATAGGTTTCATTGAAAAAAAAAAGACTTGCATCTCATTTAGCTTATTCATGCATATTGGTTTGAGTCTACACTTCATGCATACACTTAACTGTACAAGATAAAATAAAGCGCTAGTCTAAGTTAAAATATTTAGAAATGCATGTGATAGGTTAGAGATGTGTTCTGACATATTTAAACGTAGCAACTGTCATTATTTACCTGCATTGCATCCAAGGGGGCTTGCATTTATTCCACGTACTAGTCGGTATATCAAATGGCCTTTCACGTACCTATGAGTATATAGAAAGGTACTTCACGTATTCAATGGTATATAGGAAGGCTCCTGTCGAATTGTTGTGCATTAGAAATCACTAGTACGAATTGGACATCCCATGTACTTTCCTATATTAGGAGACCCCACTAGGATCCTAAAACCATTTGGGTCAACCATTGGTCGTCTTGGCATCGCAATACACTGAGAACAGCACTAGGGGAGATAATACGCACACACTTCCAGGTACTTGGGTAATACCGCCAGGGGTAGGGTCCTAATCCTATATGTTTAGTGCTCTAAAATATTGGTCTGAGTATTACTATTGGACCCTGCAGTATATCATGAGTTGTGACGTCTTGACACTCCTTTGAGGTTTTGACTCTTCATTCCACCTATCATATAAGTTTGCTTGTGGCTTTATCTTGAGTAGGATTTGAAGTGTGTATTTCTTTATAAGAATCTTAGGAGGAGACTTTCATCGGTCATCCTAGATGAAGAACCTTTAAGGAGATCCCGTAGGATACAAAAGTTTCCAGCTGAATATCCCCTCTGTGAGGAAGGAAACATAGGAGTAGATATGGACCAACACACTACTACTGGTTCACGTGAAGAAGGGATTCCTACCACTGAATCAAGAGGGGACTTTTCTCCTCTTGTAAATCCTCCAATCACTAATCCTATGGGGCCATTGTTGGTGGAACACCCCCCTTTGCATGACACATATTTCCATCACTCGCTTGAATTCACCATGGTGTTATCGATTGGACATTCACTCGACCTCCAGATGACCCAATAGCAACTGCTTTTGGTCCAACCGCTTCATTTTGGTGGACCTCCTTATGACACTTTATTTTCGATTTTGGTTCAACACCGATTGTGGAAACAGCACCCCCTCCACACCCTATGAGACTTGTCTCGAACATAGATTATTTCAGACCACTTCAAGAGACCGTGGCTCGCTTACAGACACTTGGAAAATGGATAAGGCGCCATATTTTCCCTCCCCAATCCACTTCGGAAGTAGTGAATTCCGAACACCATTCCCCTATGCATTCTTTTACTCTTCCTTCACTAGGAATGTATGTGCCTAATATGACCCCCTAGGAACTAGGCCAACCATTTTAACCACCAAGTGCACATCAAAATCAATTGGTCATTTCTAGACATCTTCTAAACACAAGAACTAGGGGGAAACCTTCAACCACTGTTAACTTCATGACTGGAACACAACCTCCAACACAAAGTCTGATCGGAGACCACCCTCTAGTCCATGGTCAGAATATGGCCATAGGGAAATCTATGGTTAGTGGTCTGTTGATGCCTCGGGTATCGTAGCATCAATCAGAAAGGGGTTCTCCCCGAGAGACGGTCCCAATTAGACTATCTCCCGTTTGATGTAGGGAACCCGTCCGGTTAGCGGTTCCGGCAACCGTGGTTTTGGACTTTAAATCCGACCTTACCGGTTATGGCCCGATCCACCTTTCTTTTGGGTTTTTTGTGTCTTTTGTATGAGATGCAAGTGCCTAAATTATACTTAATCTAAATGCAATTAAAACAGATTTAAGCCTAAAACTGGAACAAATCTATCTATCCTTGCAGGGAAAATGCTAAGGGAAGAGCAATCTGCTGTAAAAAGTATTGTAAACCGAGAATAGATAGCTATTATTTCTTACAACCAAAGCTACAGCAAGATACAGATCTTGAGAAGATAGCTTCTCATTCAACATGGAACGCGTCTATTGCTCATAAACAGAAGAAAACAAATAAAGAAACAGATCTGAAAAGAAGCTTTAAGGACGCATCTATTGGTCATAACAGAAGAAAGCAAAATTATTTAATCTATGTAACAAAATAAAGAAACAGATCTAAACGTAACAAAACTGGAATTAAATTCAAAGATCCCTGCAAGGAGCAATTTAAAGTCATGAACAATGAGCCACATGAATTACCCTGAAGAAAGAACAGTTAGCCATTCGATCTAGACAAAGAAATCTATAGCAATACATTTCATTGTTCACAAAAATAGAGAGAACGCATGCACAGAGGAGGGCAGAATCATTAACGCAAAGAAATAATTCAGATGTCAAGAATGATCTCACATTGCAGAATTGCAGTCATTAGAATAGTCCAATATAGAGCAATCCCACATCCCAGGCAAAACGTCCATCTCCCGTGGCTTCTATTAGAAAATTCAATTTACAGACCCGATACAAGATAGCTCATATCGTTTTCCCAAAATTTTCATTCCCTGCCAAAAAGCCCCTTTCTTAATCTTTCCTAGATGCTATTTATAGCTACAACATTGCCCTTTGGGCTGACACCTGGCACGTTCCACCTGTCATTTACAGGGATTTCTACTATAATCGATCACCAAAAATGGCCACTTCATTTACAAAAATATTTTGACAAAAATTAGGGACAGCTGTCCCATGGCTTACGCCTTACATATTTAAAATATACATAACAGAAAATTTGCTAACATCAAAGCTTTCCCTACTGGGCACGTGTCTGGCTGAAGAGAGTGGTTCAGCTGAATTCAGTTTGCTTCATTCCTGTGCGTGAGCTTCCGATGGCAAAGGGTCGCCTAAATTGATTGTCACTGGTGCTGCCTGGGAAGAGGTCCTCGAATCCCCTGCTGATGCTGCTCCTAATTGGGAAGGGGGAATTGGACTGGCCAGACTTTCTTCCATTGCTGGGGAAGAGGCTGCTGGGAGAGAGGCTGCCGGATCTACTGATGTTCCCGCTGCTGCTGCAGCTTTCCTGTCCTCCTCTGCTATGTAGCTGTGCCACACACCTGTGTCCCTTATGATTATGTTTGCTGCAGCAGGAAACGGGATTTTTTGAGAAGTCACATTCTTCCCGAGCTCTGTTTTAATGTTTTGTACCTTTGCTTCAGCAACTTGATATGCTTCCTTCAGCAGGTGGTTGTGAAGTGTTGATGAACCGATGTAATGTTGGAGATCATCCGTGGCCAGGACATCAATACTTTTCACATACCCCATCTGGACGCCTAGCTCTTCTTTCAGTTGAGACAACCGCTGCTCCTTTTCTGGGAAGTTTTCTAGGGTCTGAGGGAAACTCAATGTGCAGTTGTCATGGACTCCTTTGAGCTTTTGGTATAGGTTGTTGATTCTATCTGTTGTCCTCTGCACACTGGCCATCAGCTTATTGGCACAGTTCCGGCCAAACTCCAACAAGGCTATATCTTCATTAAAATCTTCCACGGCCTTAAAAGGAAGATGCAGGGGGAAACCTCCTTTCCCTTCTCTCCATGCCATCTGACTTATGACATTTTCCTTGACACGAGTATTCTTAGCTTTGAGCCTGTGGGCTTCCATATTAACCTCCTTTAGCCTAACCATCATGGCCTTGACTTTGCATACCTCATGAGTGATTAGTTCTTGGGATCCATACACTTGCTGCAGGATATTGCATGACAGCTCGTGGAAGGGAGATAGGTCTATGGTTCTGCTCTCTGCTTGCTCTAAACGCTCAGCTAACGTTTGCTTGTCTGCTTTCAGCAGAGACACCTTTTCTTCTGCTCCATTCTTCTCTGCTTCCACAATCATCATTTGAAGTGTTAGCTGGTCCTTTTCCTCTTCCAGCTGGCTGTACTTGTTTGACAGCTCCCTATGCTCAGCGTACAAGCAATTATATTTGTTTACTGCCAGGTCTCTTTGGGCTTGCTCACTAGCCACATTTTGTTGCAGAGTGCGTGCTCTCTTCTTTGTCAATATATTTTCTTTAACTAAAACCCCTACATTGGCAAATGACGCCTGTGCTGTTGCTATAACTGCGGATTCCATGGCGATGGGATCTACATCTGTGTTCTGCATGACAGCGACCTCTCGGTGAGTAACGATGTCATCATGGAAGGGGCTTTTTATCCTCTCTTCTGATTGGAGGACCATTGCTTTTCTTTTCTTATCATAGACAAACTCATTCCATTTGGACACCGTACGCTTCCCAGATGGAGTGTACGGGACAATTGGTCGGTTTATGATGTCTATGTCTTCTTCCATAGGTGGGGTCCGGACTTCCTGAGCGGGGTCTACTCCCTCCTTTTGGGTACCAGAGCCACCTGCTTGAGAGGTGTCTATCTCCATGTCTTGGACACCGGACCCACCTGCTTGGGCATCTTCCCTTGTCTTCAATTCTTCTTCCGCCTTCTTTTCTGCTTCAGCTTGCTCAGCTTCTTTCTGCTTTTGGGCTTCTTCAGCTTCTTTCTGCTTTTGGGCTTCTTCAGCTTCCTGCTGTAACCTTGCCTCTTCTCTTAATCTGAGCTCTTCCTGAGCTCGGGCATCCTCAGCTTCTTTCTCCTTTTGCTGGAAGGTCTTCTGGGCCTTGCTTGAGCTAGAGCCTACTCCAGTACTTTGGCGACAGATCCGTAGCTCAGTCATGTTGCTGATGCCTCTGAATGCTTCCTCCTCGGCATCAGGGTAGTGGGAGTATTCGAAGTAAGCATAGTTCCCCTTGCAATGCTCGGCCACTTTACCCTTTCTGTCGTTCCTGTGAAAGATGACCTCACCGAAGTGGAAGGCCTTCAACTCTTGAATAAACTCATTGGCCGAGGCAACCCCTGAAAACTTGTAAGCGCCGATGCAGAAAGGTAGAGGGGGAAAGGAAGCCTTGTGTTGCTTGTGGAGGAATGCTCCAACCCCATCCAAGAAGAGTTGTCTTACTGCTTCCTTGAGCACCACATAGTCTGTGGCATACTGTGGCAATATGTATGGGGGCTTAGTCCCCCCAAACATTCTCAGGTAGGTACCTTGTTCTGAAAAGTAAAAGTCCCCATACTCCTCCAGGACTTCCAAAGCATTTTATGACAGACAATTTGGTTCTTCCTTGAACATTTTCTCGTATAGGGGCATGATGAACCCCTCACAGATGAGTTTGTAGCTGGGCTTGTAATTCTGAACCCACAACAGCTTCTTTCTGGTTTTGGGCTTCTTCAGCTTCCTGCTGTAACCTTGCCTCTTCTCTTAATCTGAGCTCTTCCTGAGCTCGGGCATCCTCAGCTTCTTTCTCCTTTTGCTGGAAGGTCTTCTGGGCCTTGCTTGAGCTAGAGCCTACTCCAGTACTTTGGCGACAGATCCGTAGCTCAGTCATGGTGCTGATGCCTCTGAATGCTTCCTCCTCGGCATCAGGGTAGTGGGAGTATTCGAAGTAAGCATAGTTCCCCTTGCAATGCTCGGCCACTTTACCCTTTCTGTCGTTCCTGTGAAAGATGACCTCACCGAAGTGGAAGGCCTTCAACTCTTGAATAAACTCATTGGCCGAGGAAACCCCTGAAAACTTGTAAGCGCCGATGCAGAAAGGTAGAGGGGGAAAGGAAGCCTTGTGTTGCTTGTGGAGGAATGCTCCAACCCCATCCAAGAAGAGTTGTCTTACTGCTTCCTTGAGCACCACATAGTCTGTGGCATACTGTGGCAATATGTATGGGGGCTTAGTCCCCCCAAACATTCTCAGGTAGGTACCTTGTTCTGAAAAGTAAAAGTCCCCATACTCCTCCAGGACTTCCAAAGCATTTTCTGACAGACAATTTGGTTCTTCCTTGAACATTTTTTCGTATAGGGGCATGATGAACCCCTCACAGATGAGTTTGTAGCTGGGCTTGTAATTCTGAGCCCACAACATCTTGAATGCGATGTAAACCGGGGCGGTGGCCCTATCCCACATACATCCCAATTTGGGGAACTCTATCTTGGCCAGAATACAATCTATCAGATATGAAGACATGAAGAATTCAGCCTTCTTCAAGGCTATCCCTGGCTTAGCAGCACTTATCATTTAGGCCAGACTATCTGACAGGATAGTGGCCCAGTCAAACACTGTTCCCTGAAATGCCACATAATGAATGATAGGGACCCACTGAATCTTGTATACTGTGCCATCGGGCATGCCGAAAATTCTGCACAGCATCAGGGCAATCAATCTATAAGGAGCTCTTAGATTCTGTACGTCATACTCCTTACTTCCTTTCTTCCTCAAATGTTTCCCTGCCACCAGTAGCTTCTTGGCCATCTCGATATTGTTCATCTGGCTTAACCATTCATCAGTCAGAGCTTGCTGGACACGGGGAAACCTGTAGGCTGCCGCAAGATATGCGGGTTGAAATGAGGCGATAGCCACGTTCCCGCTATCATTTATCACTCTTCCTTCAGCATCGGCATGTTGGAGTATCCATCCGATTACTTCAGCACAGGGGAAAAGCTCAGGGCGGGTAGCGGCTCTAGTTATGCCTGAGGCTCTGATATTTTGATAGATTGGTGCTTCCTCCAGCAACATATCTGGGATTTCTTGGTCCCTGATCATTCTATAGATGTCATCCCATCTGATTTCTGGAGGGACACCAGTGGTGCACCTAGTGTCCTGGAGCGAGGTTTCAATCTTGAGAGGGGCAGGCTTCTTTTCTGTCATTTTAGCTTTTTTCTTACCGGTTTTCGGCATCTTGATTTATCCCTGATAACACCCATATACAAGTCATCATGCATTTGAGTAACATACTGCGAGGTTTCAATCAGAGAGCATCATCGTTTAAAGATATTAATGAAACAAATGCAGTGAAGCTGTATATTTAGGAAGCAAAACATTATTTCAATATGAGACATAAATTGAAACACTTGAATTCTCTAAAAGGACGAGTTTGGAATGCTCCTGAGGGGTAGGCTATGCTGTGGATATATTTTGTTCTTGGACCGATAGGCGATTTGCGGAAGCGATCGGCTTGCGGTTCTGTCCTGGGAAAAGATGATTTTCGTCTTAGCAGGGACATGATTAAAAAAGATAATAACCCTCCCACTTTTTAAAGGGGCAAGTTTGGGATGCTCCCGTGGAGACAAGCACGTCGCGGAAGCAACGTGCTTTCGGTTTAGTTCTGGGGAAAGGGTAGGACCGCTTTCATCACTGCTGTGGTTTGGAAGGCCCGTGGCGGGTGAGCTCGGGTGGGCAGACCTTTTGCCGGAAGGGGAACCCCTTTCGTACTTATGATTAGGCGAGGGCATTCGAACGTCAATGTGATTTACGGCACTTGCCGAGGTGTTCCATGGGGAGTAGTTCGAGCGAGGGCGCGGGTGCCGGGGAATACTGACGCAAAAGGTTCGAGCGGCCATGGTTTCGGGCCCTGGATGGCGTAGCTTAAGTATTCACGGGTTTTGAACAGGGGCCGTGGCGCCGGAGACAAGGTTTTTCCCCGGGTAGAGGGCGCGTTGGGACTGAGGCTTACGGAAGGGTCCGGGGTTTTATGTCCTGAGTTTTCGGCCGGGGACACAAAACGTCTGTGGGCTTCAGCGGTTTTAAAAGTAGTCAAGGCATGCGGCCCGGGGAGGAAAATGGAAGACAACTAACCGTCCTAACTGGCTGTCTTCACCCAAAAAAACGTTTTATCCCATTTTTATGAGCAGAACTCAATTTGAATTGTATTCGACGGGAAAAATCGCCTATGACGGGCGTTTTGTCCGCCAAAACTCCACCAATGACCGTCATTTTTTGAACAAAAAAAACAAAAAAAAAAAAAAACAATCCTAAAAGCCCTATGATATGTGAGGCTAAGATCCTACCTGGCACCGACGGAAGATGCTAACTGAGGTGGCCGCAACGTGGTTGCACAAGACGAGCTGGAACGGTCGCGCGGCGTTCAATAGCTTTGTTTATACAATAAAACGGCAATGGGTTGGCTCGTACCCCGTTGATTATTTATACGGGCTAGGCACGTGTGAGCATTCAATTTGGTAGGTGGCGCGATTAAAACAATTTTTAAATTCACCGCGCGTAGCGGTCATGTCAAACGATCTCGGTTTTCGTGCGACCGTCATTCGCGAGACCATATTGTGAATCGTATCCGCCGTTGCGGAAGGGTTCAACGAAAGTCCCCGCCGTTTCGGGGCACATCGCGAAAGGAAACTCGAAGCCTTCCGCAAAAGACCCCGCGTTGCGGACGAGAAATGCCAAGGCTTCCGCCCTTTCGGGAGCTAGTTGCGAAGGCTTCCGCCGTTTCGGAAGGAACATTCGGAGGGCTTCCGTAGTTTCGGGAGCAATAGGCTGAAGGCTTCCGCGATGGTTCTCCGAAAAAATTCTAAGTTCTTTCATAGCTTCGGAAGGAAATCGTGAATTCTTCCGCGGGACTTATGCGGATGGCTTCCGCAGTTTCGGGAGGGTTTCATCAAAAGCTCCCGACGTTTCGGGGCTCATTGCGGGAAGGAAACTCGAAGCCTTCCGCGAAAGACCACCGCGTAGCGGACGGGTAACGCCAAGGCTTCTGCCCTTTCGGAACGATGTAGCGAATGCTTCCGGTTTTTTTGGAAGGCTTTCGCGAACCAAAAATTTCAAAGTCTCGTTGATTTTCGGGAAGGTTTGGCGAAGGCTCCCACTAGTTTCGGAAGGCTTTTGTGAATGGCTTCCGCCGTTTCGGAAGGAAGACTTGAAGGCTCCCGCATGTTTTTTCGAAGCTTTTTCTAAGTCTCTTCGGGCGCTTTAGACGAATAGCTCCCGCCGTTTCGGGAGCAAAACTTATACTCTTCCGCACATTTACCCGGGGTCGTTTCGGAGTCCTTTGCCGAGCAGTTTAAGCGATTGGCTTCCGCTGTTTCGGGAGGGTAGCCCGAAGGCTTCCGCGGTTTCGGGAGCAAAGGCTGAAGGCTTCCGCTAGGGCTTCTTGAAAAACAATTCTAAGTCCTTTTCATAGTTTCGGAAGGAAATCGCGAATTCCTCCGCGGGACTTATGCGGATGGCTTCCGCTGTTTCGGGAGGATAGAGTTGAATCGCTCCGCCGTTTCGGCGGGGTTTCACCAATGGTTTTCGCAACTTATGGCCATAATCTGAGTCTCTTTTCGGGGAGAGAAAACACGGCGGCTTCCGCCGTTTCGGGCGGTTTTGCTGAATTCCCCGCCGTTTCGGGAGAGCAACTCGAACCTTTCCACGGTTGCGGACGGCTTGAGCGAAAGCTTCCGCCATTTCGGAAGGAATTGCCCAACAGCTTCCGCGGCTTTCCATTCGAAAAGATTCTAAGTCTTTCGGGCGTCTTTCCCAAGTTCTCCCGCCGTTTCGGGAAGAAAACCCAAAGGTTTCCGCATTGTTTCAACCAAAAATTCCAAATCCTTTTCGGGAGAGTGAGGCGAATGAGTCCCGCTATTTCGGGAACAAATTTTCAATGGCCTCCGCAGGTTTTGACAAAGAAAACCCAAGTCCTTCTTTTGGAAAGGTTGGACGTTTGACTTCCGCCGTTTCGGGACGATGTCCGAATTATTCCAAAACGTTTGGGGAAAAATCTAAGTTATCTTTTGGCTCATTGGGGAAAACATGGAAGGATTGACGGCAAGCTGTTCAGCAGAGAAGTAAAACTTTATGTGGAAAACAGAGCTGACGGCTGGGATGACTTCTCAAGCAAACTTTCTGCAAAAACAAAAAGGAGGGGCCCCAATATGCACAAAATTTTGGGGAGGGGTGTTGCCGCAACAACAATGGCGAGTCGCTGGCGAACACAGATCTCTGAAAAATTCCTCTTCACGGTCCGGAACCTCATTAAAACATCCACCTCGGGTGCACTACTCAACTGAGCATTTTATACTCATGCGGGGGGAAAGAGGCACTTTTCCCGCTAGCCATTGGGGATAGGGGAGCTTTGACCGAGACACATTCACCACTCTCAGAGGGCCAGCATATGAGATTCATTTTAGGAGGGTCATCTCTCAAATGGTCACTATTGCCGGACTCCACAGGATTAGCAACACTTTCTCATGGACATTATTGTTCTTGTTCCTCATTCCCATGCTGCTGGCACCCTTTGGGATGCTTGTACTTTGGACAGCTTAGCTGTTTGAGCCTTCCAGGGATATTTTCTTTTGGACATGATCTTTGGTTTGGGCTCCTCAATCCATAATGTCCTTTTGTTTGAGTTAGAGATTTTATTGATTTGATCAAACTTCACGGACGGAGAGGAGCCCATTTTGAGCTGGGCCTTTTGGACAGCCTTCTTGATTTTACATGTCTTTTTTCTTTTGTCTCAGCCATGCTTTAATTGAGGCGAGAATCCCTGGAAAACAGACTCTTGAATGTAGGCCATTTTGGCTTTTAAATCTGCAGCATGGAGTCATCTCAATACCCTATGTCCTCGAGAGGTGCCACTTTCCATGGGTCCAACTTAGGTAACCTTCTTGAGATGTCTTTAAAGTGTGAGAGTGGGTGAAGCCCATCGATAGTAGTGAAGATGGCCATAGGTCTCTGCTATTAAACAGGATTAGTGTGACTAGCAGGGTAGGCTTACCCCCCTTTTGAACATTTCAGCGAGAGCACAGCAGACCGGGTTTAGTGAGCAGGGTTCCAGACTCATGGGTTGTAAGTTTTCTTCGAGAGAGCTATCTCCAACGGGAAACTGAATAACAAGGGGGCCTTCAGAAAACAAAATTTGTCGAAAAGATCAAATAACAAAGAAAGAAACAATACGGCCGAAAAAATAAAACAGCTAAAAGCGAAAGCGAAAAGACAACTTTATTTATGTACAGGAAGTCTCGAGGAGACTATGCGAAGTATTGTTTCAGAGCGAGGCCATTGAGAGGAAGGGCTACTTCCTCTCCCTCGAGATTTGTCAATTTGTAAGTGGATGAGCCTAATTTTGCAGAAATTTGGTATGGGCCCACCCATAGATGTTGAAATTTCGTATGCATTCCTTTGCCTTCATGATTATGGTCCCATTTCAGGACTAAATCCCCGACTTCAAAATCCCTCTTGCCGGATTTCCTCTTATCGAACCATCTCTTAACTATATCCTGGTGTTGATGGAATCGATCTTTAGCTTTGTGTCGGGTTTCTTCCAGTTGAAGCAGGGTGTTGATCCTGGATTGTAAAGCTCGGCTACCAGAACCCTGAGAGGCTTGGGACAATTGCAAGGATGGAAGCAAGATGTTTGGGGGAAGTATGGCTTCCTTTCCATAGACAAGAGTGAAAGGGGAGACACCTAAAGCATTCTTCAGGGTTACCCTATCTGCCCATAAGGCGTTTGGGAGAGCCACATGCCAACTTCTCTGGTTTTCTATCACAGTTTTCTTAAGGATTCGAATCAGATTCTTGTTTGAGGATTCGGCCAATCCGTTTCCCTGAGGGTAGTAATTGGTTGAATAATGCAACTTAATTCCCCATTCATAAACAAATTCATTTATCTTGCAAGATGAAAAATAAGTAGCATTATCAAAAACAAGGGAAATTGGAACCCCAAACCTGGTTATGATGTTTTCTTTCAAGAAGCTGATGACTGCGTCTTCATTGATCTTGCGTAATGGGGTGGCCTCCGTCCACCTAGTGAAGTAGTCGGTAGCAGTTAGGATGTATCGATGTTGCAATGAAGAATTTGGATTTATTTCTCCGATAACATCTATGCCCCATTGCTCAAAAGGCTCAGAGATGATGACTAGGTGCAGTGGGCTTGCAGCCTTAGGTAACTTCCCAGTGCTTCTTTGACATACATCACAGTTTCGTGCGTATGTGTGGGCATCTCGGAACAAAGTGGGCCAATAATAACCAGCTTTTAGTATCTTGTGCACTGTCGTCTCTCCTGAATAATGACCACCTGCGGGGCCATCATGCAATTCTTTGACAACTTTGTTTGCATCTTCCCTCTCCAAACATATAAGAAGGACTCCATCATAATTCTTCCTGAAAATAATCCCATCAATGATCTGATAGGGTGCTGATCTCAAGCGGAGTGCCCTTCTTTGCTTAGAGTTCCAATGTTCGGGCAGATATCCTTGCTGCAGATAGTGCACCAGATCCCTATACCATGACTGGGGAGTTGTAAAGATATGACATACCTCAACCGAATTTAACTCAGCTTCATTTTTCCAATGTTGCTCTTCATCAGTTGAGTTTCTAGCCAGTAACTTGCACAAACCTTGTCCTTTGATGATTGTAGCCGGTTTAAATTCCAAATCATACACCTGCAGAGCTGTGACCCAGTTCCCTCTCCTCTCTCCCAATTCCTTTTGAACGAAAAGGGATCTAACAGCTGGATGGGGAACTATGACTTTAGTTCTGTTCTTCAAAATGTATGGCCTAAACTGCTTGACTGCTTTGAAGACCGCATAGGCATGCTTGTCAACCACGGGGTAATTCAGCTCAGCCCCTTGCAGACCAGTGCTCATAAACGAGATTGGGTATTCATCCCCGAACTCCACCTTCTGTGTGAGTACAGCTGTGAGAGAGTCATCCGAGGCAAAGGTATACAAGATGAAATCCTTATCAAAATCTGGGCTTCTTAAGGAAGGAGCCTTAGCTACCGCTGCCTTGATATCTCTAAATGCGTCCTTCTCCAAATCCGTCCACTTGAATTGTATGCTTTGTTTAACCATTTGTTGCAATGGCTTAACGATTTGTGCAAAATCCGGAACAAATCTGCGGACAAAATTGATGGTGCCCATAAAAGACTGCATAGATTTTTTGTTGTGAGGCATCGGAATCTTATCAATAGCTTGGAATCTTTCTTGGTCGATTGACACTCCCCCTTTGGAGATGATATGACCCAAGAGCTTACCTTCAGGTACAACAAACACGCTCTTCTTGGGATTTAAGGAAATACCATACTTCCGGCAACGGTCAAAGATGTGCCTCAGATGAACAACATGATCTTCCCTCTTCTTTGAAAAGACTGTCACATCATCTAAGTAAACAACAACACATTGCCCACCCAATCCTCGGAAGGCAATATCCATTGCCCTTTGGAATGTAGCTCCAGCATTTATCAGACCAAATGGCATTCTCCTGTAAGCGAAAGTTCCCCACTTAGTCCTGAAAGTGGTCTTGAGACGATCTTCTTCGGCTACTAACACTTGATTATAGCCAGAGAAACCATCGAGGAGAGAAAACAATTCAGATCCTTACACCATTTGTAGGATTTGCTCCATTGAAGGCACGGGGTAGTTGTCTTTATCTGAGGCTTTGTTTAAATTTCTGAAATCTACACATAGCCTTATCTCTCCTGATTTCTTCCTTACGGGAACCAAGTTTGCAACCCATTCAGAATGCCAAACTTTGAAGATTATCTTAGCGTCCAGGAGCTTCTTTAATTCCTTTTGGATCAGCGGTTCAAGAGTGGGATGCATCTTTCTTAACTGCTGCTGAAATGGCTTGACACCCACTTTCATTGGTATAACATGCTGAATGATGCGGACGTCATGTTTTCAGATCTTCATAGGTCCATGCAAAAACATCCTTGTACTGTTTAAACAACTTAATGAACCTATCTCTTTCTCCTGGTGAACAACATTTGCCAAGGTTGACAAATTTTGGTTCTGCCTCGGTACCCAAATTAACCAACTCATGTTGCATTGATGAGCTGTTAGTTTTGGTATTAGCTAGTCTTTTGAACTTATTTTGAAGATCGAAAAGCATTTCGAGGGATCTGACCCCCTTTGGCATGAAATTTCCTTTCTCGTCATCTTTCTTCATCAAATCAGCATCGTGTTCTTCCTCATCTATTGCAGCTCCTTGGAAACTGTCTTCGTTTGTCAGGAAGCTAATAATTTGTTCATCATCATCGAAGACTCTGAAATTTGTGATGTTATCGGGAATGGAAGGCCTGAAAATCAATTCAATTGAGCATTTATTATTTGACGGCACCAATCTAGAAGCGGATGTTGCTAACAAATCAGCAGCAGAATTTTGCAATCTAGGAATTGATTTTATATTGAAAGCGTCAAAATGCATGATTAAATCCCATACCTCAGCCTGATAACCTTTCAAGTGAGGTGAGAGACAGTGAATGGTGTCCCTTACCTATCTGACAACTATCTCGGAGTCACCAAAAACCTTCAAGTACTTAACATTTAATCCAATGGCCTTCTTTAAACCATGTACCAAAGCTTCATATTCAGCGGTATTATTAGTACAATCGAATTCTAGTCTACAAGACAAAAAATACTTGTTTCTTTTCGGATCCATTAGAACACAACCGGCTCCGGATCCTTCCAGAGTTTTAGAGCCATCAAAGTATAATGTCCAAAAGATATCTTTAGATTCTGCTGGGTTAGTTTCTTTATGGTCTATGTTAGCAACTAAATTAACTATGTTACAATCAACATCATCAGTCCGAGAGAAATGAAGGAGATCGGACTGTTTATCTGATTCATGGCAAAAGGTTTCAGATTGATAGTTACCCGGATCCATTTCTAAGAAGTAATTTCCCAGAACCGAGGAAGAGAAAGTTACAGCCTCATTCTTTTCTTCTAGCTGGGTTACGTTTTGTTTCATATGAGGTTCCCTAAGAACTTTAATCTGATTCTTCCTGTTCTGATAAGGCAACCAAAGATGAGACCAATCGGTAGCAAAGTAACCACTCAACTTGGTAGACCAATCCCTACTCAAAATCAGCCCGTAAGCTTCAGGAATGTCGACCACCATTATGTCAATGAATTGACAAACTCTAGGGTCGGCAGACAGTCTAATTAGAACATCTTTCATCTCCCCTATAACCTTGACAGCAGTCCTATCTAATTGGATGATTTGAGCTGGAGATGGTACGGGCTGCCCATTAATTTTCCTACAAATTGACAGTGGCATAACGTTTGAAGAAGCTCCAGAGTCTACCAAACAGTTATGAACATTGTGATTAAAAATTTCGAATGTCAACAGAAATGGCAATGTTTGGGATTTGGATTTCCCACCGATGCTAGCCTCGTTAATTTCAGGATTGTCTTGAGAATCTGTTAATGTAGTGCTGGGCTCTGGTTGTAAAACATGCAGTAGTTTGTCTCGTTGATGAGGCAAGCTACACATGTCAAATATTGATACGTTCGCTTTAACTTTCTTGATATCTTCGATAATATCATACCCTATATCGGATTCATTCCCAATTCGACTTGGCTGATCTGTTTTGCTCATTGTGACTTTAGGTGGCTGATTTGTGTTGTCAGCGCTCGGCTGTTTGGCAGCTGTTTGGTTTACTTTGGGCTGTGGTGGGATGATTGGTATATGCCTCCTAGGTGGATCTTTTGAGATTTTGGGCTTGTGAGGAGCTATGCTTGGCACGGGATCGGCCATAGGGCCTTTGCTACGAGTAGCAACATTTACGGTGGAGGGAGAACTACCTATGTGATCCTCTTCTATTAATTCAGTCATAGGTACCCAATCCCACAGCACCATAGTAGTGTCCGGGGTTGGTTCATCTAACTCAGGGCTTGATTCTTGTGGAGGATCATCCTGATCAGGGATCTGAGAATATAACATTTGGTTCATGATCAAGCTCATGGAATTTATCCATTGTGGGCAGCTCTTCTCCGAGTGTGGTTCTTGGTGAAAGGTGCAGAAATTCTCCATCCCAATTTCATTCAAGTTTAAAATAGGGGCAGTGTTCATTGGTGGATGAGACTGTTCCCCATCTTCCCTTCTTTTGTAGAAAGGCTTGAAAGGTTTCCTAGATGTGCTAGCAGCCTTGTCTTTCTCGAGATCTACGATTTTGTTAGATAATTTCTGCATCATTTTAACTACATTTTCCATGTCTGTAGATGGCTCTTCTTTGCCTCTCGTGAGGAGAAAAGGTTTCTTGCTAGCTGCTGGTTTTGGTTCCATATCTAAGGCATGCTTAGCAATGCTATCAGCCTCTTCCTCTACCTTTCTAGCTTCCTCAAAATTCTCTATCAGGGTAGTTTTCTTGGATCGTTTTACAAACATTGCGATTGGACCTTCAAGAGCTGTTGTGTAGTATTCAATCAGAGACTCTTCTGCGGGTTTATTAGCTTCACTAAAGTTATTTAACAGCGTTGTGAATCTTTGATTAAAGTCTTGAACCTTTTCCTTCTTCTCCATTCTCATGGATAAGAGTTCCTTCATAAGTGTGGCCACAGTTTTTTGGTTCCCGTATTTCTTAAGGAAACACTTTTCGAAATCATCCCAACTAGAGATTGAGCTGGGCTGGAGGCTAAAGTACCAAGATGATACCTTAGGCTCGAATGTGTATGGAAACAACCTGCAGACTACGTCTTCATGTTGTACATTCAAAAGGTTCAGGGCTAAGTAAAAACTCTTGAGGTGATCCTCCGCCGAAATGGCTTTCCCTGGATCGTACTTAGGCAAGACCTTTTCTGGGTTTTTAGGGAGATTATGGAATGGTCCAGCTAGGTTCAGCACCCCCCTTGCTCTCCAAGCAGGTACAGCCATGTTTGGGTTTGGATGTGGAGACCTCGGAGAAGAATTGTAGGGTGAATCCTGTGGGGTACTTTTGGGAGTGGTAATTTCTTCAAGATTTTCTTGGTCTGTCTTGTTAAGAGTGTCAGAGATTTCTTCCAAAGTCAGATTTACCAGTTCTTCAAAACTTTGAACGAGAATTGAATCCCGGGTGTACTGTGGCTCCTTTCTAGGTGTAATTTTCTTAGGGAGGAATTTGACAGCGTTTAAACCACCTAGCTGTCTAACGTAGGACCTAGTATGTCTTCTCAAATCCTCTATTTCTGTAAAAGGGACAGCGTATAAAGCTTCTTGAGGCTCAGGGTCAGAAATGAGGCATTCTTGGTCCGTTAATCCAAGATCTGGGCTGTTTGAAATGTTTTCTTTAAGCGGGATTTCAGTGTTATCTATGACCGCGGAAGATTTTCCTCTATCAGCCATGCACTTCAGGCCCTCCTTCTAGCGCCAAAAACTGTTGATGCCTCGGGTATCGTAGCATCAATCAGAAAGGGGTTCTCCCCGAGAGACGGTCCCAATTAGACTATCTCCCGTTTGATGTAGGGAACCCGTCCGGTTAGCGGTTCCGGCAACCGTGGTTTTGGACTTTAAATCCGACCTTACCGGTTATGGCCCGATCCACCTTTCTTTTGGGTTTTTTGTGTCTTTTGTATGAGATGCAAGTGCCTAAATTATACTTAATCTAAATGCAATTAAAACAGATTTAAGCCTAAAACTGGAACAAATCTATCTATCCCTGCAGGGAAAATGCTAAGGGAAGAGCAATCTGCTGTAACAAGTATTGTAAACCGAGAATAGATAGCTATTATTTCTTACAACCAAAGCTACAGCAAGATACAGATCTTGAGAAGATAGCTTCTCATTCAACATGGAACGCGTCTATTGCTCATAAACAGAAGAAAACAAATAAAGAAACAGATCTGAAAAGAAGCTTTAAGGACGCATCTATTGGTCATAACAGAAGAAAGCAAAATTATTTAATCTATGTAACAAAATAAAGAAACAGATCTAAACGTAACAAAACTGGAATTAAATTCAAAGATCCCTGCAAGGAGCAATTTAAAGTCATGAACAATGAGCCACATGAATTACCCTGAAGAAAGAACAGTTAGCCATTCGATCTAGACAAAGAAATCTATAGCAATACATTTCATTGTTCACAAAAATAGAGAGAACGCATGCACAGAGGAGGGCAGAATCATTAACGCAAAGAAATAATTCAGATGTCAAGAATGATCTCACATTGCAGAATTGCAGTCATTAGAATAGTCCAATATAGAGCAATCCCACATCCCAGGCAAAACGTCCATCTCCCGTGGCTTCTATTAGAAAATTCAATTTACAAACCCGATACAAGATAGCTCATATCGTTTTCCCAAAATTTTCATTCCCTGCCAAAAAGCCCCTTTCTTAATCTTTCCTAGATGCTATTTATAGCTACAACCTTGCCCTTTGGGCTGACACCTGGCACGTTCCACCTGTCATTTACAGAGATTTCTACTATAATCGATCACCAAAAATGGCCACTTCCTTTACAAAAATATTTTGACAAAAATTAGGGACAGCTGTCCCATGGCTTACGCCTTACATATTTAAAATATACATAACAGAAAATTTGCTAACATCAAAGCTTTCCCTGTTGGGCACGTGTCTGGATGAAGAGAGTGGTTCAGCTGAATTCAGTTTGCTTCATTCCTGTGCGTGAGCTTCCGATGGCAAAGGGTCTCCCAAATTGATTGTCACTGGTGCTACCTGGGAAGAGGTCCTCGAATCCCCTGCGGATGCTGCTCCTAATTGGGAAGGGGGAATTGGACTGGCCAGACTTTCTGCCATTGCTGGGGAAGAGGCTGCTGGGAGAGAGGCTGCCGGATCTACTGATGTTCCCGCTGCTGCTGCAGCTTTCCTGTCCTCCTCTGCTATGTAGCTGTGCCACAAACCTATGTCCCTTATGATTATGTTTGCCGCAGCAGGAAACAAGATTTTCTTAGACGTCATATTCTTCCCGAGCTCTGTTTTAATGCTTTGTACCTTTGCTTCAGCAACTTGATATGCTTCCTTCAGCAGGTGGTTGTGAAGTGTTGATGAACCGATGTAATGTTGGAGATTATCCGTGGCTAGGACATCAATACTTTTCACATACCCCATCTGGACGCCTAGCTCTTCTTTCAGTTGAGACAACCGTTGCTCCTTTTCCGGGAAGTCTTCTAGGGTCTGAGGGAAACTCAATGTGCAGTTGTCATGGACTCCTTTGAGCTTTTGGTATAGGTTGTTGATTCTATCTGTTGTCCTCTGCACACTGGCCATCAGCTTATTGGCACAGTTCCGGCTAAACTCCAACAAGGCTATATATTCATTAAAATCTTCCACGGCCTTAAAAGGAAGATGCGGGGGGAAACCTCCTTTCCCTTCTCTCCATGCCATCTGACTTATGACATTTGCCTTGACACGCGTATTCTTAGCTTTGAGCCTGTGGGATTCCATATTAACCTCCTTTAGCCTAACCATCATGGCCTTGAGTTTGCATACCTCATGAGTGATTAGTTCTTGGGATCCATACACTTGCTGCAGGATATTGCATGACAGCTCGTGGAAGGGAGATAGGTCTATGGTTCTGCTCTCTGCTTGCTCTAAACGCTCAGCTAACGTTTGCTTGTCTGCTTTCAGCAGAGACACCTTTTCTTCTGCTCCATTCTTCTCTGCTTCCACAATCATCATTTGAAGTGTTAGCTGGTCCTTTTCCTCTTCCAGCTGGCTGTACTTGTTTGACAGCTCCCTATGCTCAGCGTACAAGCAATTATATTTGTTTACTACCAGGTCTCTTTGGGCTTGCTCACTAGCCACATTTTGTTGCAGAGTGCGTGCTCTCTTCTTTGTCAATATATTTTCTTTAACTATAACCCCTACATTGGCAAATGACACCTGTGCTGTTGCTATAACTGCGGATGCCATGGCGATGGGATCTGCATCTGTGTTCTGCATGACAGCGACCTCTCGGTGAGTAACGATGTCATCATGGAAGGGGCTTTTTATCCTCTCTTCTGATTGGAGGACCATTGCTTTTCTTTTCTTATCATAGACAAACTCATTCCTTTTGGACACCGTACGCTTCCCAGATGGAGTGTACGGGACAATTGGTCGGTTTATGATGTCTATGTCTTCTTCCATAGGTGGGGTCCGGACTTCCTGAGCGAGGTCTACTCCCTCCTTTTGGGTACCAGAGCCACCTGCTTGAGAGGTGTCTATCTCCATGTCTTTGACACCGGACCCACCTGCTTGGGCATCTTCCCTTGTCTTCAATTCTTCTTCCGCCTTCTTTTCTGCTTCAGCTTGCTCAGCTTCTTTCTGCTTTTGGGCTTCTTCAGCTTCTTTCTGCTTTTGGGCTTCTTCAGCTTCCTGCTGTAACCTTGCCTCTTCTCTTAATCTGAGCTCTTCCTGAGCTCGGGCATCCTCAGCTTCTTTCTCCTTTTCCTGGAAGGTCTTCTGGGCCTTGCTTGAGCTAGAGCCTACTACAGTACTTTGGCGACAGATCCGTAGCTCAGTCATGTTTCTGATGCCTCTGAATGCTTCCTCCTCGGCATCAGGGTAGTGGGAGTATTCGAAGTAAGCATAGTTCCCCTTGCAATGCTCGGCCACTTTACCCTTTCTGTCGTTCCTGTGAAAGATGACCTCACCGAAGTGGAAGGCCTTAAACTCTTGAATAAACTCATTGGCCGAGGCAACCCCTGAAAACTTGTAAGCGTCGATGCAGAAAGGTAGAGGGGGAAAGGAAGCCTTGTGTTGCTTGTGGAGGAATGCTCCAACCCCATACAAGAAGAGTTGTCTTACTGCTTCCTTGAGCACCACATAGTCTGTGGCATACTGTGGCAATATGTATGGGGGCTTAGTCCCCCCAAACATTCTCAGGTAGGTACCTTGTTCTGAAAAGTAAAAGTCCCCATACTCCTCCAGGACTTCCAAAGCATTTTCTGACAGACAATTTGGTTCTTCCTTGAACATTTTCTCGTATAGGGGCATGATGAACCCCTCACAGATGAGTTTGTAGCTGGGCTTGTAATTCTGAGCCCACAACAGCTTCTTTCTGCTTTTGGGCTTCTTCAGCTTCCTGCTGTAACCTTGCCTCTTCTCTTAATCTGAGCTCTTCCTGAGCTCGGGCATCCTCAGCTTCTTTCTCCTTTTGCTGGAAGGTCTTCAAGGCCTTGCTTGAGCTAGAGCCTACTCCAGTACTTTGGCGACAGATCCGTAGCTCAGTCATGTTGCTGATGCCTCTGAATGCTTCCTCCTCGGCATCAGGGTAGTGGGAGTATTCGAAGTAAGCATAGTTCCCCTTGCAATGCTCGGCCACTTTACCCTTTCTGTCGTTCCTGTGAAAGATGACCTCACCGAAGTGGAAGGCCTTCAACTCTTGAATAAACTCATTGGCCGAGGCAACCCCTGAAAACTTGTAAGCGCCGATGCAGAAAGGTAGAGGGGGAAAGGAATCCTTGTGTTGCTTGTGGAGGAATGCTCCAACCCCATCCAAGAAGAGTTGTCTTACTGCTTCCTTGAGCACCACATAGTCTGTGGCATACTGTGGCAATATGTATGGGGGCTTAGTCCCCCCAAACATTCTCAGGTAGGTACCTTGTTCTGAAAAGTAAAAGTCCCCATACTCCTCCAGGACTTCCAAAGCATTTTCTGATAGACAATTTGGTTCTTCCTTGAACATTTTCTCGTATAGGGGCATGATGAACCCCTCACAGATGAGTTTGTAGCTGGGCTTGTAATTCTGAGCCCACAACATCTTGAATGCGATGTAAACCGGGGCGGTGGCCCTATCCCACGTACATCCCAATTTGGGGAACTCTATCTTGGCCAGAATACAATCTATCAGATATGAAGACATGAAGAATTCAGCCTTCTTCAACGCTAGCCCTGGCTTAGCAACACTTATCATTTAGGCCAGACTATCTGACATGATAGTGGCCCAGTCAAACACTGTTCCCTGAAATGCCACATAATGAATGATAGGGAGCCACTGAATCTTGTATACTGTGCCATCGGGCATGCCGAAGATTCTGCACAGCATCAGGGCAATCAATCTATAAGGAGCTCTTAGATTCTGTACGTCATACTCCTTACTCCCTTTCTTCCTCAAATGTTTCCCTGCCACCAGTAGCTTCTTGGCCATCTCGATATTGTTCATCTGGCTTAACCATTCATCAGTCAGAGCTTGCTGGACACGGGGAAACCTGCAGGCTGCCGCAAGATATGCAGGTTGAAATGAGGCGATAGCCACGTTCCCGCTATCATTTATCACTCTTCCTTCAGCATCGGCATGTTGGAGTATCCATCCGATTACTTCTGCACAGTGGAACAGCTCAGGGCGGGTAGCGGCTCTAGTTATGCCTGAGGCTCTGATATTTTGATAGATTGGTGCTTCCTCCAGCAACATATCTGGGATTTCTTGGTCCCTGATCATTCTATAGATGTCATCCCATCTGATTTCTGGAGGGACACCAGTGGTGCACCTAGTGTCCTGGAGCGAGGTTTCAATCTTGAGAGGGGAAGGCTTCTTTTCTGTCATTTTAGCTTTTTTCTTACCAGTTTTCGGCATCTTGATTTATCCCTGATAACACCCATATACAAGTCATCATGCACTTGAGTAACATACTGCGAGGTTTCAATCAGAGAGCATCATCGTTTTAAGATATTAATGAAACAAATGTAGTGAAGCTGTATATTTAGGAAGCAAAACGTTATTTCAATATGAGACATAAATTGAAACACTTGAATTCTCTAAAAGGACGAGTTTGGAATGCTCCTGAGGGGTAGGCTATGCTGTTGATATATTTTGTTCTTGGACCGATAGGCGATTTGCAGAAGCGATCGGCTTCTGGTTCTGTCCTGGGAAAAGATGATTTTCGTCTTAGCAGGGACATGATTAAAAAAGATAATAACCCTCCCACTTTTTAAAGGGGCAAGTTTGGGATGCTCCCATGGAGACAAGCGCGTTGCGGAAGCAACGTATTTTCGGGTTAGTTCTGGGGAAAGGGTAGGACCGCTTTCGTCACTGCTGTGGTTTGGAAGGCCCGTGGCGGGTGAGCTCGGGTGGGCAGACCTTTTGCCGGAAGGGGAACCCCTTTCGTACTTATGATTAGGCGAGGGCATTCGAATGTCAATGTCATTTACGGCACTTGCCGAGGTGTTCCATGGGGAGTAGTTCGAGCGAGGGCGCGGGTGCCGGGGAATACTGACGCAAAAGGTTCGAGCGGCCATGGTTTCGGGCCCTGGCTGGCGTAGCTTAAGTATTCACGGGTTTTGAACAGGGGCCGTGGCGCCGGAGACAATTTTTTGCCCCGGGTAGAGGGCGCGTTGGGACTGAGGCTTACGGAAGGGTCCGGGGTTTTACGTCCTGAGTTTTCGGCCGGGGACACAAAACATCTGTGGGCTTCAGCAGTTTTAAAAGTAGTCAAGGCATGCGGCCCGGGGAGGAAAATGGAAGACAACTAACCGTCCTAACTGGCTGTCTTCACCCAAAAAAACGTTTTATCCCATTTTTATGAGCAGAACTCAATTTGAATTGTATTCGACGGGAAAAATCGCCTATGACGGGCGTTTTGTCCGCCAAAACTCCACCAATGACCGTCATTTTTTGAACAAAAAAAAAAAAAACAATCCTAAAAGCCCTATGATATGTGAGGCTAAGATTTTACCTAGCACCGACGGAAGATGCTAACTTAGGTGGCCGCAACGTGGTTGCACAAGACGAGCTGGAACGGTCGCGCGGCGTTCAATAGCTTTGTTTATACAATAAAACGGCAATGGGTTGGCTCGTACCCCGTTGATTATTTATACGGGCCAGGCACGTGTGAGCATTCAATTTGGTAGGTGGCGCGATTAAAACAAGTTTTAAATTCGCCGCGCGTAGCGGTCATGTCAAACGATCTCGGTTTTCGCGCGACCGTCATTCGCGAGACCATATTGCGAATCGTATCCACCGTTGCGGAAGGGTTCAACGAAAGTTCCCGCCGTTTCGGGGCACATCGCGAAAGGAAACTCGAAGCCTTCCGCAAAAGACCCCGCATTGCGGACGGGAAATGCCAAGGCTTCCGCCCTTTCGGGAGCTAGTTGCGAAGGCTTCCGCCGTTTCGGAAGGAACATCCGGAGGGCTTCCGCAGTTTCGGGAGCAACAGGCTGAAGGCTTCCGCGATGGTTCTCCGAAAAAATTCTAAGTTCTTTCATAGCTTCGGAAGGAAATCGTGAATTCTTCCACGGGACTTATGCGGATTGCTTCCGCAGTTTCGGGAGGGTTTCATCAAAAGCTCCCGCCGTTTCGGGGCTCATTGCGGGAAGGAAACTCGAAGCCTTCTGCGAAAGACCGTCGCGTAGCGGACGGGTAATGCCAAGGCTTCCGCCCTTTCGGAACGATGTAGAGAATGCTTCCGGTGTTTTTTGGAAGGCTTTTGCGAAAGTTTTCGCGAACCAAAAATTTCAAAGTCTCGTTGATTTTCGGGAAGGTTTGGCGAAGGCTCCCGCTAGTTTCGGAAGGCTTTTGTGAATGGCTTCCGCCGTTTCGGAAGGAAGACTTGAAGGCTCCCGCATGTTTTTTCGAAGTTTTTTCTAAGTCTCTTCGGGCGCTTTAGACGAATAGCTCCCGCCGTTTCGGGAGCAAAACTTATACTCTTCCGCACATTTACCCGGGGTCGTTTCGGAGTCCTTTGCCGAGCGGTTTAAGCGATTGGCTTCCGCCGTTTCGGGAGGGTAGCCCAAAGGCTTCCGCAGTTTCGGGAGCAAAGGCTGAAGGCTTCCGCTATGGCTTCTTGAAAAACAATTCTAAGTCCTTTTCATAGTTTCGGAAGGAAATCGCGAATTCCTCCGCGGGACTTATGCGGATGGCTTCCGCTGTTTCGGGAGGATAGAGTTGAATCGCTCCGCCGTTTCGGCGGGGTTTCACCAATGGTTTTCGCAACTTATGGCCATAATCTGAGTCTCTTTTCGGGGAGAGAAAACACGGCGGCTTCCGCCGTTTCGGGCGGTTTTGCTGAATTCCCCGCCGTTTCGGGAGAGCAACTCGAACCTTTCCACGGTTGCGGACGACTTGAGCGAAAGCTTCCGCCGTTTCGGAAGGAATTTCCCAACAGCTTCCGCGGCTTTCCATTCGAAAAGATTCTAAGTCTTTCGGGCGTCTTTCCCAAGTTCTCCCGCCGTTTCGGGAAGAAAACCCAAAGGTTTCCGCATTGTTTCAACCAAAAATTCCAAATCCTTTTCGGGAGAGTGAGGCGAATGAGTCCCGCTATTTCAGGAACAAATTTTCAATGGCCTCCGCAGGTTTTGACAAACAAAACCCAAGTCCTTCTTTCGGAAAGGTTGGACGTTTGACTTCCGCCGTTTCGGGACGATGTCCGAATTATTCCAAAACGTTTGGGGAAAAATCTAAGTTATCTTTTGGCTCATTGGGGAAAACATGGAAGGATTGACGGCAAGCTGTTCAGCAGAGAAGTAAAACTTTATGTGGAAAACAGAGCTGACGGCTGGGATGGCTTCTCAAGCAAACTTTCTGCAAAAACAAAAAGGAGGGGCCCCAATATGCACAAAATTTTGGGGAGGGGTGTTGCCGCAACAACATGGTCAAAATATATTTACCAAAAAAACTTTAGTTGGTGGAAAAAATCTAACTGGGGGGGAACCCATAGTCAGTGGACAAAATATAACTAGGGGGAAACCTCTAGTTAGTGGAAAAAATACAAGTGGAGGACAACCTTCATTTATGGATTATAGTATGATTAGAGGTCCATCTCTAACCATGGGACAACCTTCGTGGGCACATCATGCATGGGGACCATCAGTATAGGATCAACCCACATGGGGATATACATACCTGGGTAATAAAAATACGACAATGAGTCAAACCCATCAAATTGCTCCAGGAAATATTTACCCCTAGAATACCTTACCCTAGAAACACAAACACCCCATGGGGTCAACAAACCTTTCTATTAGTTGGACCTGCAACCAGAGGCCCTCCCCCTTCCCCACCACCAGTCCCACCTCCACCTCCACCACCTGTCCCACATCCCCCCCCACCATCCGGACAACCCCCTCATTTGGGAGGACCCTCTCATGAGGGGGGAGTACCTCCATCTGATCCACTTACTGACGCTGGAGGACCCCCACCATATCGCCAACCCTATATGGGAGGACCTTACGATCTACGGTCCTACTGGTACTCAAATACCTTACCAATATTACCAGTATGCATAGCCAAACTGACAGTTACCATTTCTGGATACTTTAGATCTGCCACAGCTATCATGTTTGACCAACAATCCCATTCAACATGGCATGAATTGACCACCCATTCCTATGAAATTGTCATCGGACATACCCAAGTTTGATGGAAAACCCAGTGAGGATCCCAAAAAGCACGTAATGGCATATCATTTGTGGTGTTCCTCGAACTCATTAATGGACAATTCTATCCATTTGAGGCTATTTTAATGAACCCTCACTGGAACAGCCGCCAAATGGTACATCGAATTACCATCACACTCTTTCACTAAATTTCAATCCTTGGCTATGGATTTTCTTACACATTTCCAATTATCAATCTACTATGAAACCGACATGGATCTCTTAACTTATCTTCGATAATCTACCTCCACTCATATTTTTGATCATATTCACAAATTGAGGAGATGATGTCGACTCATTAAGGCTCCCATTTTGTATCAATTGGAATGATTGGTTTACCAACTCATTGTTTCCTATCATAGCCAAAGACGTCTCTATGGGAGGGGTAGTTATAGAAGAACAACCTATTGCATGTTCCCAGTACTTATACTTAGTCTACAATCAATCTAAAACTTTATGCGACATAATTCCTAATGCCCCTCGCTACACACATAACCCCAAAAAACCCACCAATGGATCACATGCTAATGGCATTATTGGTTCCATTCATACCCAACCTACTACTCAATCGGTTGGATCACCAAGGCACATGGTTTCAACCCCAACCCCATCACGGGATGGTAATAACACCAACCATTCACACAGTCATGCTTTCATTGTGGAGGTGAATTCAATCCAATCTTCTTCATCTCATAAATCTAGTGGTAAGAAGAAAAACAAAGGTAAATCCAAGAAATATTCTAACTAGCAAGAATATAAGAGAAATCCAGACCCTGCTGACACCAAACCAAGATGGAAGGCTAAGTATCCATGCTTACTGTATAGTGACGACCATTTCACGAAAGAATTCCCACATCGTGAAGAAGTCCAAAACTTCCTCAAAGGAAACCCTTAACTAGGAGTTTTAACATATCCCTTCCCCACACAATAACAACAATTGGTTGTGCAAAAACCCACTCCTCCTCAAGGAGAATCATCCACGACTTCTCATGTTCTCATGATGCGTAGTGAAACCATTAAATTATCCACCAGGGCATGTACATATGATTATGTTCCCGGTAAGGAATATAATGGGGGTAATACTGAAAAATCCTCCGCATCTGCATCCACTATCACTCTGTCACAAAGTCCTTTGACCATAGAAAAACCTATACCAGATGTATTTTTGTGTCCACCCAAAAGCACAATCCGAAAAGTGATTTTCAACCCTAACGCCCGGGCTGCTCAAAACTACAACATTGTGGAAGATCTATCCCAGGAACCATGTTCTATGTTGACCCTTGAAGTCTTACAAAAATTCCCTAATTAGCGTAATACTTTGCTATCTACTATTGGAGTAGTGGATCTAGAATCATCCAACACCATCATGTTTAGGTTGGACTACTTTAAGCCGAGGATTTGCCACCAATTGTAATTTCAAATCATTATCAATGTCACTAGGAAAAACATCCATCATACTATCTTAGACGAAGGATCCTATTGACACAAACCCAGTCAACAGGGGTTCCCAACACTGTCGACGCCCAAACCATCGCAATCTCCCTGAGCACCAACACAGATAGGTTTTACCCCGTCTAGCAACACCTGCAGAGTAGATGAGGTCTCACCCGAGATGTTCAAGGGAGAGTTGATGGAACCATGTTTCCGCCGAATGAAGGAGGATGTTGTGCATCAATTAACTAACTTATTGCAGCATTTCAGAAATAGATCTAAGCATTCAACTCAAGCATTAATCATCATCATGATAGCATTCAATAGGAGCAAACCCATTATTGCAATAGATAAAATAGTAACGCATTAATTGCAGCAAGGAAAGATCACATCATTCATATATTCATATCACAAAATGCATTACCACATATAAACAAGAAAGACACAGGGATTCTACTCAAAAACTCTATCACATCATATTATCTACACAAAAACCCAGATATAACAAGATATTCAGTCTTCCGCTTCAGATCATTGCATTCATGTTCTTCACCGAGATAATCTCTTCAAAGATAGATCAATGCCAAGATATGATATCCAATCCTTACAAGCCTACATCTATTTATAGGATTACGCCTTTACATTTGTGGTCCACTTAGGAAACTGCCTAACTACTTTTCAACAAACTTCTACAAAAACTAACCCAAAACCCGACATAATGCGGTCAAATGACACAAAAAACCCTATAGTGCAATCTAAATGACCCAAAATATACATGATGCAGTCCAAATGACCCAAAAATCCAAAAATACTTATCTCCTTGCTCACTACTTTCCTCCTTTCGTGGTACCTTTGGCCTTGCACAACATCCACAATGCTACAATGCTGACTCGCCAAACCGCCTGCCAACAGATCCTCTACTTCTGTAATGTCCTTGTCCTGCTGGACCATCGGCTCTCCTGAATTGAACCATTCCCCTACCACCCTGAAATCATTTGATGGACATGGATTCCAACCACATGGGCTTCTACCATATTTAGTTGTTGAATTGGGATGCAAGATTGTTTCCATTAATGTGGAAGTAGTCACAGCACCATTGGATTACAACTTATTGCTTGGTCGAAATTATTTTTATGCTATGACTGCGGTTGCCTCTTTCGCATTGTGCAATTCCCCCATCCAAGGAAAATTGTCACTATTGACCAACGATATTTTTGTACACCAGACATCACAACTCATCCTATGGATAATATCCCTCTTTTAGGAAACTCTTCGCAAATATATGAGAGTGTGGGGGTAGGAATCCTTAAAGACTCATCACTTGATCCCCCATCACATATTTCCATGGTGAATATGATCTCTTCCATGACCTCGTCTTCTTCTGAATTAATAAATCATTGGATTGTTCCTGATCCTATTGATATCTATTCGATTGGTGCTCAGATGCCTCTCAGACCAACTGAGGCTACTTATGATGCCATCCAATCAGCATCTAATTCACTTGATGACCATCACCTGGTGGCATCTAACCCATGCTCTATACCATCATGGTTTAACTCATCCTTCCCATCGATGGATCATATTCTTCAAACAATCCCCTCCGATAAATCCATGATGGATATTATGAGCTTGGATGAGCTTCCATGGGAATACCATCATCATCGATTGTCCTTCCTCCCTCCTTTAGACATGGTAGAGAATGTAATTCTAACCATTTTTTCAACGAATGTCACTTCTAACCCTCAATATCTTGTTCTTACCTAGGATATGGTAACCAAAGGGAATCTGGAAAACATTACACCTACTACTACCATCAACATCTCGGTGAAACCCGACATCGTGAAGCATATCCATATTGTCCAAGCTTGTTCTTCTGAATAAATCAAGACTTATATGGCCTTGTTTAAACAATTTTGTGACGTATTCTCATGGAACTATGCAGAAATTCCCAGGATTGATCCTGTAAAAGTGGTCCATGAGATCAAAACTTATCCCAATGCAAAACCTATCCAACAAAAACTTCATCCAGTACACCCTCAAAAGACCACGACAATTAAGGCGGAAATTGAAAATTTGTTGAGAGATGGTTTCATTTATCATGTCCCCTTCACAGATTGGGTCTCTAATATCGTTCTTGTCACCAAAAAAAAGGAACCATTAGAGTTTGTGTTTATTATAGGGATCTAAATAAGGCTTGTTACAAGGACAATTACCCTGCCCCATTTATCGACTAAAGTATTGATAATTGTGTCGATAGTGTCATCTTCTCATTCACAGATGTATTTTCTGGCTATAATCATATTTAGATCCACCCAATAGATCAACACAAGACTACATTCATCTTCCCATGGGGTACATTTGCATACCGCAAATTACCTTTTGGCCTAAAAAATGTTGGTTCCCCTTTCCAACAGGCCATGTCGTATGCCTTTCATGATATTAAGGATTTTGTGGATCCATACATCGCTGATCTTCCATCTCATTCCAATTATATTGAATTTCACCTTGATCATATGACGGTCATTTTCCTTAGATGTCGATGTTATAACATCCTCCTAAATCCTCACAAATGCATATTTTGCGTGGAGTCCAGATGTCTCCTTCGCTTCATTGTATCAAAATACGGGATCCGCATCGATCCCCTCAAGGTAGAGGCCATCTTATCCCTTCCCCCCACCCACGGATATCACTGAACTTAAAAGTTTGCAGGGGAAGGAAAACTACTTGCGTTGTTTCATGTGTAAATATGTAGAGAAAACACAGGGTTATATGCGATTGTTAAAAAAGGGCGTCTTATTTATCTAGGATGATTATTCCCAAAGTTCCTTTGACAATCTCAAGCACGGTATTACTCATGCACCCATGTTACAACCACCTGATTACACCAAGGATTATATCATTTATCTTGCTGCCTCTACCTTGACTATTGGTATGGTTTTAGTGCAGGAGGATAGCAACGCGGAAGAACATGTGATTTACTACCTTAGCAAGGGTCTTAACAACTCTGAAACATGTTATTCACATGTCGAGAAGTTGGTTCCAGAAGCTGTCATTGTTGTCCAGAAGTTTTATCATTACATTATGCTCCGTAATACTACTATAATTGTTGATTCCAACCCTATGTACCACGTCTTAACTCGTTAAGTACTGGGGGGGGTATTTGCGTTGGATCGTGATTCTTCAAGAATTCGATCTATAGTTTGAAAAGGAAAAATAAAAAAATTCATTAGTGTTCGCAAAGATAATTTGCAATCTGCCTTATATCGATCAAGACTCTAAGCCCATTGAATCTCTTCCCGATGAGTCATTGTTCCTGATCAGTACTTTCGATCCATGTTACGGATATATCACCTTGTATCTCCAAACACAATGCTTCGGGCCTCACCTATCCCGCTATGAATGCCATCATATCTGCCATCATGCCAAATATTATATAATCATCAATGACACCCTATATCGTTGAGGCATTGATTCAATCTTACGACGATGTTTGACTCATGAGGAGGCCAAGCATGTCTTGAATGATTGCCACTCGGGGGCATGTGGCGGTCACCTCTTTGGGATGGCTACATCCTAGAATATTTTACTCGCTAGATACTACTGGAAATCTGTATTCACAGATTGTATGGAAGCTGTTAAGAAGTGTCCTCACTGCCAGCTTTTTCATTCCAAAAGGCGCACTCATTCTGCCCCTTTACATCTAGTTATTTTTGTCAGTCCCTTTCAAAAATGGGGCATAGATTTCATTAATTGTAAGCCTACCTCGACTAGGGGCATGGATATGTGATTGTAGTTGTTGAATATTTCACTAAATGGACCGAGGCTATGCCTACATATAATGAAGATGCAAAAACCGCCGCACTCTTCATGTTCAATCATGTTATTTCTAGGTTTGGGGTTCCATGAGCCATTGTCACAGACCATGGCTCACATTTACAGAACCAAATGGTAACTGAACTAAGCGCCAAATTGGGATTTCTCCATGAACACTCAACACACTACTATCCCCAAGCGAATGGTCAAGTAGAGGTCGTTAATAAGGTCTTCAAAACCATGATACAATGCTTGGCAGGGACCCATATATCAAATTGGAACTTAATTCTCTTTTCATCCCTTTGCGCATATAGAACCTCCATCAATACTGCTACCAGGTTCATTCCTTTTCTATTGGTATACGGACTGGAGGCAGTATTTCCTATTGAGTGCAAGATTCCATCTTTGAAGCTAGTTGTTGAACTCCTACCAAACACTACTGCTAAGGAAGACCGATTCTTTCTTATACTTAGCCACAATCTATGAGACTCGCCGCGATGCTTCTCTGGCCAATGAAGCGCACAAGAAACACATCAAATCCTAGTATGATAAATCTGTAAAACCCCACAAATTTAACAAGGGTGATTTGGTTTTGACATATGACCAAAAACATGATAAACTAGGGGCAGGTAAACTTGAGCCCATGTGGCATGGGCCATACATTGTAAAGTGTGTTTTGGAAAAATGAGCTTATGATTTGGTTGATTACGAAGGAATACCCTTAGGGGACACTGGAAATGGGTTCTTCCTAAAACAAAACTATGCTTAGGTCATCCCACGTCAATACTCTGTATATATTGTATATAACATGTGTTTTGATTTGGTGTGACACTTTCCTTTTAGTGTGTTAGGGTCTCATTCCAATTATAATTGCTTATATCATGTTCTCCCTGGATGTACAGATGGAAACCTGTTATGGATTCGTGGACACCACTAGTCGGCACACCCAAAACCTTGCTTTGGCATCCTGGATACTTTATTCCCCTACTGATGAATTGATAAGTTTAGATGGATTTTTCTTAGGTTATGCAACTAATAATATTGTTGAATACCATGCAATGATTGGATTATTAACTAACGCTTCCTCCCATGGATTGATCCATATTGTTGTTCACCTAGAATCCTAGCTTATAGTATTTCACTTGAACCGAATCTATGGCATATGCGAACCTACATTACTTCGCCTATTTTGGCGAGTACGTCTCTTGGAAAGATATTTTGATTTTGTTCAATACCAACATATTTGGAGGTGTATGAACATGATTTCATATTCATTAGCGATATTTATATTATATTGGCACATTCCACATTTTTAAGCATTTCATTAAAAATGTATAAGTAGCACAACATGTAAATTATCCATCAATACATAAGCTTGACATACATGAGACCCGCATTCATCATAAAGACACATTGTATAAATCGCTAGGTAATGTTTTATATTAATCCTGGTAAACGTTTTACAAAAAGTACTGATACAAGAAATCTGAAGCTCGTAGCTTTCAATATATCATCATGAAAAAATCTGAATCTCATGACTTTCAAGTACATCACATCATATACATGTTATCACTAGTGGTGCTCATGGTAACATATGATGGCCCTTGCCACCCTATGGAGTAGCCGACCAAAACAACTGGAAAACCCAGTTATCCTACGCTGATAGTTTTGTGGAAAGTCATCTATCGAGATATCAAGAATTTCTACGGTCATTTGTTGGAGGTTTTCCTGGATCTCTTCAAGCTCCTCTACAACCTCTTGGTTAACTGATTCTATATCCTTAACTACTCCTCACCTTTCAATAGGTAAAGATCCAGACGGTCTCGAAGGCCCAATAGCTGTGAAGCAAGGTATAAAATATCAGTACTGCAAAAGATGAAAAATCATGAAATGCATAAAAAATTAAAAAACAAAATATTTTTCATCTTACCCAGTTAACCCCAGTGCTCTCCCGTTGGAAGCACTAATTTTGGATCCCCTCAGAAATCTGCTCCTTCGTATGCATAGTATTCTACCATAAGTAGCTAACTATGTAACCATCTCAAGAAGGTAGACCCATACGTGATCATAAGCCCACTACCACCATGTCGAACCATCACCTCAACCCATCTCAACATGTGTGGATCTCATGTTTAGAGGTCACTAAACTCTACCCATGGACAAAGAAGGGGGACCCTCTCTAGGAATAAGGAGACCATAATCGACCCATATCCAAACTATTTGAGTTCCCCTCTTCTGCATTTTTTTAGTTTTTTCTTTCAGGTTTGTTAGGATCCCCTCACACCAGTTGAATACTGTAGCGCTAGCCATGCACTCTATGGCATAAAGCATGTGAACTCTTGTAGCTTGATGCGGATCCCTGCTACCCGTTACTCTCTCAATCGTGAATAGAACAATCCTTAAAGGACAATCTTGCACATTCTTAATGGAATTATTCCCACCTAACATCTGGGTCCCCGGAGTGCAAAACTGTGCAATCAAATCCTTAGTAGTCCTATCACCACCATTTTGATTAGTGATTTCTACATGTACATCAATTTAAAGAGCACTAAAAACATTTCATGGGAATAAAACTTAATGTTTTGCTTGAATTTTAAGTTTTTTGGGTCACTCTGTTGCTGATGGACCTCGTCTTTAGAAACAGAGCATCAACAACGCACTTCCTCCATTCAGGATGTGCATCACTGCTTAATGATGCACTTTTTGAAAGGGAGAAGTGCGTCACCCAGGGCACACACTTTATCCCTGTGAAGCGACCCTTAAAACAACCTAAATGTGCATAAAAATGAAATATTCAACCATGAAATTGAAGAGTAGAAGGTGTGTGATTACCTGGACTTGATGGAATGAATATTGGATTCCTGACACTCCCACAATCTACACAATTTTGGTCTCAAAAGGGATTTTCACTCACTCCCAACTTGGTAAAAAAACAATGGTGAAAAAAATTCACCTTTTACCCTTTTTATCATTTGAAGTTGAATATTCCAATTTTAATTTTTATTATTCCAAGTGGTTTTTTACTAAGTTGATTATATTTTCATGTTTTAAAGCCACATAATGGTTCTAAAACTTGTTGTGAAGCTTTCAGGTTGATTTTAATAACATTTGGTTATGATGGAGATCATTTTCAACTTTTTCATGCTCCTTATCTAATATGAAAAAGCTTCCGAGTACTTTTTGATACCATTATTGTGCTCATTAAAATTAAGTACGAAATGTGTCGAGCTTAGTCTTTGTTCTTTCTTGTGCTCGTAAATACAAGAGAATAAGTTACCGATTATACTTTTATTTATTTTTTGGGCTCGTAAAACTGTTATGAAAAAGGAACCCCCTTGGATTTTCCTTTAACCACTTTTCAGACTCCCAAGAAATTAAAAGATTTCCAAGAGAACTTGTCACTTTCATGCTTGTAAAAGGATGTGAAAGGTCGTCTATGCAGTGATAGTTTACCCCTTTTTTGTGTCATGTAGACTAAATTTATGAAAAAAATTATTTTGGAGTTTCGTTTAGTTTTTCCAAACTCGTTAAATATGAAAAATCGTCAAGTTTTCCTTCTCTGGACTCATAAAACCATACATTGAAGGGCCCTTTTAGGAATGAACCTCTCCTTCCTCAGGTTCGTAAAACGTATGAGGTTGGAATCATCCCAAAGATGAGCTACAATGTGCGTTTGTTACCCTCTTCCAACTCATTGTGCCGAGAGGCGCTCTATAGCTCAATATGGGGGAGATCTTGTAACACATGTAACATGTAACGTTTGTCGAAAGTAATAAAATGTAAAAATTAATACTATGAGGGAGATCTTGTAACAAATGTAACATGTAATGTTTATGAAAGTAATAAAATGTAAAAAGTAATAGTATGAGGGAGATCTTGTAACGGATGTAACATGTAACGTTTGTCGAAAGTAATAAAATGTAAAAAGAAATAGTATGAGGGAGATCTTGTAATAAACTTAATATATATTATGTCGACCATTAATAAAAGTAATAGTATGAGGGAGATCTTGTAACAGATGTAACATGTAGCATTTTCGAAAGTAATAAAATGTAAAAAGTAATACTATGAGGGATATCTTGTAACGCATGTAACATGTAATGTTTGGTGAAAGTAATAAAATGCAATAATAAACTTAATATATATTATGTCGGCCATTAATAAAATAAAACCACGTGTATTTTCGTTTGAAAAACACCTTCGAAATCAATGACTATATAATGGAAATCAAAACAACACAAAAAAATATAAAAAAAATATTTTGGTCTGTAATCTGCAATCTGTGGCAAGTAATCTGTAATATGCAATCTGCGGCAGCCCCTCCATCCTCCTCCCTCCCGGCGTCCTCCTCCCTCATGTCCACCTCCACCGCAACGCCTCTGTCCTCCCCCCTCCCATCCACCTCCACTGTAGCCCCTCCGTCCTCCTCACCCGCATCATCCTCCTCCCTCCCATCCACCTCCATCGCAGCCCCTCCATCCTCCTCCCTCCCGTCATGCTCCTCCCTCCCGTCCACCTTCACCATAGCCCCTTCATCCTCCTCCCTCCCTCCCATCCTCCTCCACCACAGCCCCTCCATCCTCTGCTATATCAATTTAAATTACCTCTGCTATATTTTAACATGTACGTACTCTGCTATATCAAGGAAAAATATAATTTATATTTATATTTAAATTTATATCAATTTAAATTTAATTTTATATTTAAGTTTATACATTTAAATTTATAAATAAATCTATAATTTATATTTATATTTCGATTAAAATTAAAATATATTTATTACGTATATAAAGGTGTTTACGTAATGTGCTCATCATATTATTGCAATTTAAAATTGATCACACATTTAACAAAATTACAAGTTTCATCAAAATATTTTAATCAAATAATAGTCCACCAAGTGCATTGTTATAATGTTTCATTACTAATTTTATTAATATTCAATAGTTATGAATGAAACCAAAAATTAAAGGGCAAAATAACTTCTATTTCTTTCAACGTGTAGTTTTGTCTTTGAGTGAAAATAAGTTGCAACATGTTTGCCTTCTTATTCATAAAAAAATAGAATTACAAGTGAAGACATATGAAATCTTCATAAGTTTTAATTATATAATCTTTATAAATAACAACATTATATGCCTTCAAGTTCATATTAACATTTTAACCATTCAAATTCAAGGGCTCTTAAATTGTTATAATTTTTTTTATTTCAAACACTATTTATATTTACAATGAAAGTTAATTATTTTCTAATAATTATTTTATTATTTAAACTACATGAAATTATATTTAAATTTAAATTTAAATTTAAATATATATTTATATTTACATATAAGTATATAAGTTATTTACTATGTATAATAAGAACTACATGTGGTATAGTGGTAAGGGTGTTGGGATAATGGGCATGAGGTCCAAGGTTCAATCGTCCTAGATCACCTACTTTTTTTTTTAAATATAGAATTTCGTAAATTTATTGAATTTCATTATCATGTAAAGTGAGTTTTATACTTGCATAGATTTGAGTGTATGGGGTCTTTTTATTGCTTATTTTTCATTGTAGATGTTATTCTGTGGAAGCATTGATTTCAGCGTATGGACGCATTGATTTTAGTGTATGGACGCATAGATTTCAGTGTATGGGGTGTTTTTATTGCATTTTTTTAGTGTAGATGTTCTTCTATAGATGCATTGATTTCAGTGTATGGACGCATAGATTTCAGTGTGTGGAGTTTTTTATTGCATAATTTTCAGTGTAGCTATTATACCATGGATGCATTGATTTTAGTGTAGATTTCCTGGATGCATAAATTTTAGTGTTGATTTCATTGATGCATAAATCTCAGTGTATATGTTGATGTTTGACTTTTTTGATATAGAGTCTGAACTAGATATGGATGATCTGCATGCGGAAGATGCTATGAGACAAACTGGTGAAGAACCAAAAAATAAAGAATGCCGAACGTCGTAAAACATATCAAGGAAGAAAATAATACAAAATGACAACAAAAGAATGAGAAGAAGACTTGAAATGAAAAGCAGAAGAACAAAAATAATTTCAAAAAAAGAAGTTGGACGAACTGACAGCAGAAGAATGAAGAAAACGAAACGCAGATCGACAAAAAGAATATCGAAAAAGAAAGTTAGACGAATTGACAGCAGAAGAATGAAAGGAACAAAGAAAATGAAACGTTGATCAACAAAGAATGTACCGAGAGATAAAGTTGAAGCAGTTGAAAAACAAAGATATCAAGTTGCAGAACAACAATAAATCAAAATGTACGAAATGACGATGGAAGAAGGAGAAGAACGAACAAAACAAAACACAGATAAAAAAAAAGAAAATCGAAAAGAAAATTTACGTGAATTGACAGCAGAATAACAAGAAGAACAAAGAAAACAAAACGTTGATCAACAAAGAGCATATCGAGAGAGAAAGTTGAAGCAATTGGAAGAACAAAAAAATCATTTGGTAGAACAACAAATAATAAAAATGTACGAAATGACGGCAGAAGAAGGAGAAGAACAAACAAAACAAAACGCAGATCAACAAAAAGAGAATCGAAAAAACAATTCAGCGAATTGTCTCTATTTTCCAATTTAACAATTTACTCAATCCTTAATGCTTATTACTTACATTATGATAATCCTCGTAAATGTATCTGTGTTTTCAGCTTAACCTGTTCCTTACAATGCTGATCAAAATCCAATTTTGTGTCACCTCCCACGACTTAAACCAGCCTAGATCCAAATCCTAGGCTCTATCAAGTGCCGAGAGGGATCAAATCTCCCGAGGTGCAAACCTCTTCTCAGGTATTGCACTCAAGGAGCTTTTCGAGGAGAGGTTTGCACCTAGGGAGATTTGATCCCTCTCGACGCTTGATAGAGCCTAGGATTTGGATCTAGGCTGGTTAAAAATCAAAGAGGCACTCATCAATCATAATGGGGAAATTAAAGGAAAGAGCATGTATTTACATCTGTGTTAGTGGCAGCCTATACTCGCCCTTGAACATGGCACTTGTTTTCATTTCATTCAAACAACTTGGGTAATCAGTTTTTCCTCAAGTCATACCACTTCCATCAGTTATTCCACTCCTTTGGGTCATCCGAAGAATGCATCAATCATTTGTTGTATTAGGTATTGGTGTCCATCTCGTCATGTCAATCCTGCCAAGTCATTCCATTCCATGGTAAAGGGAAGTCTATTTTTTAGTCAACCTATACATTCATTGTACCCTCCTTTGTGTCGGTCACCCCTGAGTCTGTCTCAAAAGTTACTCTACAGTTTGATCTACTTCAAAAACATCTTTGATATTGTTTCATGTCGATGATGGGGGAACATCATGGCCCTCCTTCGACGGATTTACCCTTATCAAATTCAACACATCCTCCAAGGATTATACCTAGAAACTAATCGAATACCTTGGACCTGCATGCCTTAACTGCATGATACCTTGCATCCAGTAGTAGGTTCACATCATTTCCCTCTGATTGGAATATTCTGCTGAAATTTTGACCTCAGCTCATTAATTCCCATTCGGAGGAATGTACTAGAGTACCTTGGGATCCATTGACATTAATGATGATGTCCCTCTCACTTGTTAACTGTATACCTCAATGAATGGTAATCAATTTATTTCTACCATGTTCAACATAAGGACATCTATACACATGGTTAGAATTGTACTTTTTTCGGGTTCAAGATGATGACCCTAGGATAACTTTCTTATGTATCTTTCCCATGTTGCGATGGATATTTTTTAAGTAGGTTCCCACACAGACATCATGATGGAACCATTATTCTATCACATAGATCCACATTGTATTGGTCCATGGCTATGTTCACTTTGTCTCATAGATCCACTGTGTATTCTCTCGTGGCTACGATCTAGTCTTGTAATGCATGTATGGATCCATGCTTGTATTCTTATTGGCCATAGTTTTATTCATTTTTTTCATGGATTTGCATTGTATTGGTCGACAGCCATGCTATGAGTAATTTGAGACACATATGTTATAATTGGTGGTACTGCGGAAGTCCTTGTTTAGCATTTCAACCGCTAGTTTTTTCCTTAAATTTCCACACATCAAAGGACTTCACCTATCCTATTTCTTTAGGTTCATGCTTTGGGGGGAATCTGTTACACCAAAATATCATCATCATGAGAAATGTATCGTTGGCTTGTCCTAATTACTAAAGAACTAATGCTAAACTGACTGAAGGAATCATTTGTACTGTTTTTTCTCAATGTTGTCACACTGATGCCCCTTGTATATTGACAAGATGCATCGGGTACTTGATGATGCACATTACACATTGACAAAGTGTGTCATTGGAACTATTTTCCTTTGATCAACATGCGTCACACTTCAATGACAAAGGTTTCTAGTTGACAAAGTGCATCACTGTCAGTTAGGAAGGAAAAAGAGAAGCTTCGGGAGCCTTCTAGAACAAGTGTCTTCATGGAGGCTTTTTCCAATAAATCAGTGAAGGTGGAAGTCGAACCCCTAACTTTTTGGGATGATCCCTTAGCCTTCTCCATCAAATCCTTAACTCTGTATATCCTATTTGGACTATATATAAAAGCTTCATGTTCATGGTTAGGAGGAAGAGGAATTAGAGCATCTAAATGTTGGAGAAAATTTTCTAGAGTTGAAATCCCTTCATCCATTAGAGGTAGGGTTGGATCTGTGAGGAAAAGATTAATTGGAAGAAATTGCAACATCAAGGAAATGGTTGTAATCTCTTCTCCTCTATATTCATTAATACAACAATATATTCTCTTTCCATAAAGGTTTATTGTGCATAGTATATATTTAGAACTTATTTCCTTGGCCACTTGTTTAAGTTAATAAATATTACATGTTGCTTTCACTTGTGTTTTTCTCTTGTTTTCTCTATGTTGTTTTGCAGATAGGCATTGAATATAACATAAATAAAGGATTATAAGGTGAGTAATGTTCCCTATTCTTGTACTTTGATTAATCTAGGAAAGTGTTTATATTTTGTTGTGTGTTTTTCTAAATCTAAACCATTTAGACTAGAGAGCTTTTTCCTTGTCCGAATAGACGAAGTGTCTTGAAACAAGGTGTTCGACTCTCTTCCCTTATTTAGCATTTAGATAATCTAAGTAGGATTCTATGATATTCTTGATATCGTGAAAAGCATAAGACATATCTCTTTGGAAGATAGATCTGATGTTATTCAAACCAAATGACATCTTCCTATATGCAAATGTACCCCAAGGGAATATAAAAGAAGTTTTGTACTGATCTTCAGGAGGAATTTGGATTTGATAATACCCTAAAAAATCACCCATAACTAAGAAAAAGGAATTTCCAACACATTCATCAATGATATGATTGATGAATGGGGTGGGGAATTTATCCTTGGGGAAATCTAAATTGAGGTCTCGAAAATCAGCCAAACGCAGATGTTACCTTGTTTCTTGTCGACGGGTACTAGATTAGATACCCATTCGATTAAGGGGACATGATAGATGAAGTTTGCTCGGAGCAATTTTTCAACCTCTATTTTGACAAAAACAACCTTCCTTGGATTAATTGATTTAATCATTTTCCGAATATGTTTAGCATCTGGATGTGTCTTAATGTCATGTTCAACAATGAATGGGTCAAATCCTAACATTTCTTTGTAATACTAGGTGAGGATATCTCTATACTCTTTAGACAATGTTGTATATGTTTCAGTTTCCTCACCTGAACAATCAACACTGATAAATACATTTTCTACTATGCTTGGGAACCTAGATATGTCTATGGCGATGGTTTCAGAAATGTTCACCACATTTCCTTCTGTGTAAACTTTCAAAGGTGTGAGAGGGCTTCCATACCACTCCATAGGACCTGGTTCGATCCATCCATGTAAATCCTAAGGTCATTTTCTGCTGGGAGGAATGATGCGCATTAATGCATGCAATCGAGAATTGATTCATTAGATGGAAGAACAATGTCTAAGGGGTCATGATATGGCAAAGAACCGAGAGCCCAAAAGAGCATAGAATATTGGTCATTTGTTTCCAAAACATAATGTAAACCAACATGGTCCACTTCATTTGAAATGGTGGCTTGATAGGCTACCTCAGTCGTAGACAAGGCTTGATTTGTCCGACTACATCCAATTTCAAAAGCTGGAAACTTTCAAGGGTCATTACAATATGATGTTTTAAATTGGGATACCTTAGCCATGGAAGTCATTGTAATAGTTGAAATTGTGTGAATCAAGGATGCATTTGCATGAAATTCGAGTGGGGGAAAGTTAAAATTTCCCACAATGTAGGGTACATATCCACATCGAAATTATTGAAATCCTTCACATAATGGAAAACCACGAGGACATTGGAACCATTTTGATGGTTGGAGACATTGCTATAGAAATATAACTGATCAATGGTCACAATCTTCCCATTATGAGGAAACTTAATGATATGGAATATTCAAGATAGAAAAACCATCAAATCTTAGTTCCAACTTATCCCTAATAACAAGTTATAATCTAATGGAGTGTCAACCACATCCACTTCCACATTAACTATTTTTCCCCCTAGCTCTATTCAAAGAGCTGGGATTATTCTGTGAGGTTTGAATAAGTGGTCATTGAAAGAATTTAACATGGTGACAGGAGCGACTACATAAGGTGACCCCATGGCCTTCCAGTGTGATAGTGACACCAAGCAAGTGGAGGAACCCTCATCAACAACTGTATAGTGTATAGTGAAATTTTTGGAAATCACTTAGATCTAAAGCTACATGATGGGGTAAGCAAGGCTTCCAACTATAACAATGAAAATCCATAACCTGACTATCTAATGGATTGAATGCACCTAAAACTGAGAGTAGGTTCCTGCATTGGGTTGGGAAACTTTGCATGACCTCAAGAGTGGACATTTCAGAAGATCTTGTTCGAGATCTTCCAATGTGCTATAGTTTTGGGTATCACGCACATTAGGGTTGTACATGTCCTTTTTCAAAACACCTTTCAGTATTCTAGGCATAATGTCATCTATTGGATTCTCTATGTGCAATGGAGAGGCTACTTCGGTTTTGGATGTTTCCTTACCATTAGGTCCAGAAGTAGATGTATCATAAGATTGGTTTATAGTCTAAAGACTAACATCTTGTTCACACATGAACGCTTGACTTTGACCAAAATTCCCCCCTTGAGAGGATGCACCCTGGTTACCCCCTTACAAGGATCCAAGGTTATATTGGTCCATAGAAATCATCTGTTACTACAGTTAAGGAAAATGATTAGTTAGGAAAGTGGTTGGTTGGAACCTTCATGTTGGGCTAATAGTTTTTGAGCCATTTCCATCATGGGCCATTTGTAGGTTAGGTGATCTTATTTGTATAACAAGCAAGAAAATTTCATTTTACCTTTGTCTTTATTAGCCCCACTAGCATGATTGTTTTGGTTGTTGTTATTATTATTTTCATTATTGTTTCCCTTATTCCCATTTTTCTTGTTCTTGTTCTTTTTTTGTCTGGGCTATTGGTTTCCCTTAGGACCCATTACCTGAATTTCCAGAACATCCAAAGGAGGGTTGGGATTAGGGTTTTGCATGTTATTAAATGTAGTTTTAAATGAATTTTGACCTATAAGGTTCGTACCCTTGCTAGCTATTGTACTAACTGTTGGACCAATCACACCATTGACATGTGATCTAGGAACTAGTTTTGTTGGATCTACTTCTACTCTAGGAGTATTGGGAAATATTTTATACAACATCCTAGATTGAGAATAAACTAAGTCCAATTGTTGGGATTTAATAATGTCCTGTTGTTTTTTATTAACCCCCAGGAGAGCCACATCTTTCACAATGCAAGGTTTCATATAATTAATGAACCAATCGGTTATAAATTCATCAAGAATTTGAGCTTTAATGAGGCTTTGTATCCTCCGCCATTCATGAACATGGTTAGAGATATTAATGGACTTGTCCTGACGAAATGAGGTTAACAATTCAGTACCATTTTTTTACCAAACTAGCAGCTAAAAATGATTCAAAAAGGTCATCGCAATTGATTTGAAGGTTTGGAAAGAAGCATGTGGTAATTCAATGTACCACATTATTTCCATCCCATTGAAATTCCTTTGGATTACCTATTGCTAAAACCAAATGCTAAAAAACAATTACTGTCATTATAAACATATGAATGCATTAAATTTAGTGCCATTGAAATAGGACCATTTTTTGGTATGTGTCCATATTTGAATAGGTGCTTTAACTCCATCTTTTAATACTACATTGATGTGCACATGATCCTTAATTTAGCATTTATTGATTTCATTATGTATGTTGAGTATATGGGTTTTCTGTTTATTTTTTTTAAGATGAAAAAATATATCATAACTTAGTTTTCAAATTCGAAGTAAGAATAATTATTATTGGTTTCTATCAGCAAATGTGATTTGACTCATCATCGTTATTCAAGGAAAAACATACTATATGAAATAAATCATTGGTTTTCAGTAAGGGGGGAAAACTTGCACTCATGCCAAATGTAACATACCCCATTATGACACTAACTCACACCCAACTAATTCCACTGGTTGTGGATTCCATGGGATGCTAGCACATACTTGTGCTAAATAATTTAATAAAAACATTGAAGGAATTTAGAGATCTCCACTTGGAAAACAACCACATTCATTGAGAAAAAATGCTAAGACAAGAAAATTAAACTGATGAACAAATCATATAGACGCCTACCTTCAATCTGGTAACTATATCTCAAACTATTCATAAATTTATTATACAACCATCCATTTAGGTTTTTAGGATTTAATAGTAAACTTAAGGTGGAAAAATATAATTTTAACTTCCACATATAGCCTTGATAACCCTTTTGATCACATAATTCAATTGGAATTCTTGCAAGTAAAGGAAATACTAGATAAACCTTATCTTAGCAATACTTTACTAGATATATGAAGGTTCCATAAACAAACAATTCACAACACTTAGATAATATGCAATTAAATCCTCTTACAGGGATTTCACACTTAAAAACATGCATTCATAATGCATAAATCCATTTGGGACTTATTCACCTATAGTGAATTATTATTAATATTCACAATGCCACCCATACATAAATATGCTTATGAATCCTTATAAATAATTCAATAACAAATAATTATTTATCAACAACCACTACAGAGCTCAAAAACACTCCAAGAACTTCATACAAAAATCTCAACTACAACCATTTCACCTTAGAAAACATAGGCAGTGCTGCTATAGGTCTCTAGCCTTTAGTAAATCGTCAATAGATTATTCAAACACCAATACATTCATAGTAGAATGAAAAGATGACACACATAACAATTGAACCATAATAGGTTCCAGACATTTTAACACATAACTATCAAAATGTGATACATCCCAATTCTCATTTTATATATATTTAAGAAACTCATCACAAACATATAAATTTAAGATAAACATGTAGACTGCATCTGCACATACCCATGCACAATTTATAACATAATTCCTTGGCAATTCCATTTGTTCATTAACTATATATTTAATATAACTCATTATGATACAGAGCAGAGTACTAATATGAATGAATTCTATGTAACTATGATTCAAATCCCTCATGATTTATTTCCCTCATTAAATTAAACACATCATTAAATCATACTTAGAAATTAAATGACTAATATAGAATTCATTATAAATAAACACCAGCTACATATTCAAAATATGAACAATTAAAAAACCATTAAAAAATTATTCATTCATTCCAATTTCATTCAAATTCATACAAATAATAAATAAGTTGATATTGAGCATCAATTACTTACCTATATAAATGATTACTTGAGCAACGGGTTGTGCACGAGGAACACTCCACCCAACCATAGACCACCCTACTCATAAATATCTCAGCAAGGTGCCACCCCCAAGCTGAGACTATGAATCCACCAAGAGAAAACTCAAATTTAGCAGGGAAAGAAGTACACAGGTTGCAAGGTATATTTCCATAACTTATATCATATATTTGGCACATGCCAAACCCACAATAGTTAAATAATGTAAATTATTCTCCCATCAGGAACTTGGCACCAACCAATTGTTGAACAAACAATGCATACCCTTCCTCATTTTCTATTCCAAATGCCTAACAATGGTAACCCTTCACTATAGTAACTCAAGCCCCCCATTATTAATTAACGCCACATAAACTTCACTAAGGGAAGAGTTTATTGGGTCACTGGTATAAACCAAATAGGGTATGATGTAACAGTCCATGCCCCCACAAATTAACAAGTTTTCCATTTTCATGAAAAAATGAATGATAGTTTGTTTTCAAGGTTCGTGCCCAACTAGGTAAATGGCTCGTTGACAAAAATCATAAACAATAGATTTTCCTCCATGTCTATGCAAGTGAGAGAGTGCGAGCCCTAGTATACAGAGTTCAAATGTCTGAATTCGTGGAAGAGTGTGTCCATCTCTTTCTACATGCATGCTTTAGCTGCATTTCCAACCTCTTCCACGTGGTCTTTCCCAAGAGACTTGTGTCCATTCCCATGCATTAATTCCCCATAAGCACATAATTAAGGATTAAGCCTTAATACAAAGGGAAATAAAAATTAAAATATAATAAAGACACTTTTTCACTCAAGGTTAGGCTAGGGTCATGTTACAAGCTCCCTAGGTTATCTATAGCCCCCTTTATTTGTTACTTGTAGATTCATAGTCCCTAGTTCTTTTAGCGTTCATCTCAACCAAAACTAGTTATATTTTATATTATATTAATATTTCAAAGTGCAATCTGTTCAACCTTTCAGGCATTTCATCATCCAGAGGCAAATCATTATATCAAGGGTTCAAAACTAGGGTGTGACGTTCCCCTCCCCCTTAGATTAACACCATCCTTAGTGTTCTAACACTCATGGAATCTATAAGACTTTTATATACAACCACAATTTTTAAAAACAATGTATGTACTACTCCTACATTTTATCTTCCAAGTGGTATTCTTAGGGTTGTACCAGGTCCATTTGACCTTGGCCTTCTCCATCACTCTGCTTTTGATAACCTTGACCTTCCATCTCAACTTGTAAACTGGTTTCTTTAAGAATCATGTCTGACTAAGGCGTTCTCTTGAGAACAATCCACCTTATCCTGGCCTTTTACATCCAATAATTATTCCTTCCATCGCTTTTCTCCTTTTTATAGTGCTCCCCTATAGTCATGAGCACTTGATTATTTTATTTGTACTCCTTCCAACTGAATACACAATAGCTGGAAAAGGCTTATAAGTATCATGATCACTAGGTAATTTGAAATTCAAATAAAACCACATCAATACTTATGTACATTTATCTCAATGTATTATCATAAAACTAAAAACAACCTCTTTTCCCCAACCTACTTCTTAACATTTGGTCAATTGCATGATTGCCTTCCTTTCTATCTAGAAACAACACCAAGAATGTGTCCATTCTTTCTTAGGTGTAACCAATATTAGCATAAAGGTTGCAACTTAGGTTTCCTTCAAAGGAAGAGGCCTAGCAGTTACTTATGTAATATTTTTCTAAATATAACTATTCATATTAATTTCTTTAATATTAACTGAGATGAGGGTAAGAATACTTCGTTATTTTCCTCAAGCCCAAAACATATCTCAATATATGCTTGAATTGAGTTGATACACGTGTTTAGGCTTAGAGATTATGTTCCCATGCCGCTTACAAGTCATAGCAATAAAATGAAAATACAACCATTATCACTAATTAATCACCATGTTCAAGGCTTCTTCCTTTCATATGTTTCATAGGTTTAAAAATTCTAATAAGCTAATTTCTTAGCTCTTTCATAACATTTTTCCTTAAGGGAAAAGATTGTATCCAAGAGCCAAATCATCCATGTATGCACTACATATTATTGCAACATTCATTGGGGAAAAACATTCAATTGAATTCAAATAATTCACTGAGGCTCCTATAACTTTGTACATTAATATCTGCATAGACAAGCCCATTGATAGAACTCGGCAATTGCAGTTACTTACCATTGAGTAACAATATTTCATTATTCCTTGAGATAATAGCATTTCCTTCCTAGGAATAACTTATACTTTGCAATAGTATTATCAATACTTCCTGCCATGCTTTTGTCTGTGTTCATTAACATCCTAGGAACTCAACCATATTATTAATATCAAGTTACCTTTCTCAACATATTCAAGCATCAACATAAACATTGTCACATGCATTTTTCAACATCACTAATATGCATTATTAGATCATACTTGGAATTTATGTAATTTACCCAACCCCCTATTAAGCACACTAACTCAAATCTATAACTTGGACACATAGAGAATAGGATTGACACACTTGAAAGGTTGCAAAAAAGGTGGATGCAAGGAAAATACTTCGATAATGCACTTTCGGGAGTACGTCACAATCGAGTAGACTCCTTGGGCTAAACCAAAGGATTCAAGGCAATTTCCCTAAGACTTCTATGGAAAATCCGTTGCTTCTGGTGTAGTATGGAAGTAATATAACCATCACGGAACTGATCAGATTTTTATCAACCTATTTCAGACGTAATATATTGACTTCACTCAGGTCCGATTGACAAAAAGTAAACCAGGTGCAAAATTCTTCACTTGTACTAGTGAAAGAGGGGATTTCCAAAAGATTCCAAATGGGACCAAATGTTCCCAAATCTATGATTCAATGGTACATATGTGTTGATTAAATCATAAAATAAAAAAGATACCTTGAAAAAATAAAATAGGGAAGAAGATAACTTGTAGTTATTGAAAATTGGAAAACTAGTATAGTTTTGACCCCCAACGCGCAAGGCTAGTTGTAGGATCTTCCAAGTGACTCTGGAAGAACTCAATTTCTATAATTAATGGTTGTAATGATTCAAATAAGATGTAAAATAAAAACAACAAGAAAAATTAATGTATTATGAGGAGCCATCAAAGGATTTTACATTCAAACTGCTTGAAAACCCCAAAGGGGATGAGGATTTTACAAATGAGAAGAAGAGATGGATAGAAGGAGAGCAGGAATGGATTCTGCACCCCTATAAAATATTCATGAATAGAAGTATAACCTTATGTATATTATTGGGGTGCACCACAGTCATTGTATCTTCATAGAGTGTACACTGCTTCAAGGGTTCACTTGACTAGCTAAGGTTCTGGTGTTGGAGCATTGCTTCACTATTCTCCTTCTTCATCAAATGAACTTGTCCAAGATGCAATGGATTGGAGATCATACATGCAATATTACTGATTTGGATACAATAAAATCACTGAAGAATACTAGATGTCCTCTTCCTCAATCACCAATATCTAGATCTCACAATCCTTCACTGGTTCAATGGTGCAATGGGGCACATCACCCAAAGCAATCTAGGGGCACATCACCCAAGATAAGAGAGGCACAAATCTCTCAGGAATCAAATCACAGAGTGGAAAAAATATGTGAAATGGAGTTGTAATCCTCCTTTTATAAACTTATCCTTCATAATTGAGCTTATCTTCTTAGAAATTCAGATGTTTCCCTAACAAGCTAGCTTTGATTTGGACCCACTTGTCATCATGGATGTGCCCTCATTGGCTAAATTTATCCCTTGAATATTTTTTGAGGCCTTTTAGTTGATTTCTTCTTTTGCTAAATTGGGCCTTATCTTCAAAATTAGGAAACTTCTGCTTTGTTTATTTTAATTATGCTTTTATTGTTTTCCTTCTTTTGCTTGCTATACTGCTTTTCCTAATTTTACTTGCTTTCTGCTTTTGGGGATACTTTCCTTCCATATTTTCTGAGGACAACTCGTATGAGTTATCCTTATCCAATACGCCCTCCTTGAACCACCTAAGCTCATGACAACTCATAAACAATTATTAAATAAATTAAATTAAAAAAATGGAGGCCCATCATAATTTATTAATTTCCTAAGTGACTACGGTTAAAATTGACCTCTTTATTCACTAATGCAAGTATTCCACAAGCATCCAAGGGGTTTCTAATGGTCCTAGTGATGAACCACAATGCCTCCAAAATGGGGACGTTACAATTTAAAATAACAACAATTTCAAGAGAAGGTAAAGAATTTCGCCCCTTCGGTTCTTTTGCATGACATGAACTTCTTTCTTAGAACTTGTCCATCTCCATAAAACTTTTATTAGCTTCTACTTGCACTAGCCGCTACTACCATACATTCTTGCAACAAACATTATCATAAGAATTGACATTAGCCCTCAATGGGTTAAGGTATCTCTATAGACATACTCATGCTGGAAACCAAAATCAACTCTTGGTAATCCAGCTCACCACAAGTCTTAGGAAATCATTTTCTTTTTCTCTTAGGAATTGATAAAGTGACTGATTTAACGTTGAACAATTAACTCTGGTGAAATATGTCAGTTACATAACTTCCAGGCCAAGGAACAATAAACTACAAACCCAAATTCTAGGCATTCATGATTCCAAATTCTACTTCATACTAATGTTTGTAGTCCCATATACACCTACAAATTACTTCAACAAAAGTATGCTACAAATCCACATATCTATATCTATATATATGATTTTAAATTATTAACCATCCTAGATCCAAATTCTAGGCTCTATCAAGTGCCAAGAGGGATCAAATCTGTGGAGGTGCAAACCTCTCCTTGAATAGCTCCTTGAGTGCAATACGTGAGCCGCATAATCCTAAACTCTAAAGTCTCTAGTTTAAGTCTCATATTTACTTTATACTTTGTATTATTATTTTTTTGTTTACTTTGTATTATTTTGTTACTGGACAAACACTCTAAAGTCTCATATTTACTTTTTACTTTGTATTAAAAGTAAAAAATAAAGTCTTCAGTTTAAGTCTCATATTTACTTTTTACTTTGTATTATTCTTTTTTGTTTATGGCTAACATAATATTTACCACCTAATCCTAAGCTCTAAAGTCTCTAGTTTAAGTCGCATATTTACTTTTTACTTTTTATTATTTTTTTCGTTTATGGTCGACATAATATTTATTACTTTTTACTTTGTATTATTCTTTTTTTGTTTACTTTGTATTATTTTGTTACTCGACAAACACTCAATTCACAAAATCTCCTCCATACTGAGCTGTAGAGCGTCTCTCGACACAATTAAAAAAAAATTGTATTTTTATTTATATTAAATAAAAAAAATTATCGGTTCATAGTTTTAAAGAATAACTTGATTAGTTAAATGGTTTGTTGAACTGATCATGTCCAAGAATGCCATAAGATCTATTCCTGCCGAATATTACAAGGTATATATATTTAAAAAAAAAACTTAACTAACAAACCAAAACTTCATTTAGAAGTCTTACTATAAAGTTAAATATCGATACAATATGTTCGAATAATATTCTCGAATTATTTGAAAATAAGGATGAAATTGGTCTCCATCTATTTTCAACTTTCAACAACCCACCACTCTCTCTAGGATTACAATTTATATGGACGGGAAAACCAAAATGCAAAAGAACCTATTTGACCACCGTTTGTCAGTGTTTTATGGGACATCAAAAGACCCTATTTGGCCACCTTTTGTTAGTGGTTTATGGGACACTGATTTGCATGTGAAAGATCAAAATGCAAAAGATCCCATTTTGTATGTGGATTATGGGACATGCCTAACATTTTGAACTAATATTTCAACCATTAATTAACGTTATCGAACAGGTACAAAACACATTATTGCGATGTGATCCAACAAATATAACTTATCCACCTAATCGGGACATAGATATCTCAATTTTTTCAAATGTTGAATGTCAAAAATCAATCAGCCATCAAAATAATCTATAATAGAATTTTCCTAAATCAATCAGCCATCAAAATAAACTATAATAGAATTTTCTTAATGCGATGAATGATTCATTTTAATCTCTCTTTGAAATAATCATCTTAAAAGATTCATTTTAAAATGTCTTCGAAATAATCATCATAAATGGATTTATGGCTATGAATTAAGAAATTTACCCATAGATATATTTGTATGAATCAACAAATTATCAAATCACGTCCAAGCATATGCTAAGAATGATTCAAATGTCTATCATTAAAATGAAATAATAAAAACCTTATTGTCCGTATGTTCAACTCGTCTTGGGTAGAAATTATGTAAAGTATTTCCAAGTGATATTTTCTATGATCGTTGGGTCCATGTGTTATTTTGTCTCCACAAACATAGCTTTGAAAACTATTTTATTAAGTATGGTTGGCTGTTTGGGACCCGCCTCCCACCTCCTCTCCATGGCTCACATCTTGCGTCAATGGTGGTAGACAAAAGCCATAACCTTCGTAATAATTAATTATGAAGTAGGAGAGTTTCATGGTTGCAAACCAGTGTACACGTTCTATGTAGATGTATATGCTCTTTCCCCTTTACCGTCATCACTTTTACTAGCTTGAGAGTAAGCACAATTAAATTTACCATGGAAATGCGTATCACCCACACAATCATAATGTCAAAATTATAATATATAGAGAGTTAAGTAGCATAATCTAATCTTTCACCATTAATAATTTAAGTTTCCCTGCAAGGTTGTTGAAGCATGCTCTTCCTTCTCTTATAACAGAATTTTCTTTCTCTTAGCATTACTTACAACAACTCTTTAAACTTGTCTTGGCATTTTTTTAAATAAGCTTTAAACTTGTTGTTGGAACATAATTCCCATCTAGATCTTGGTTAATAATCCTTGCATAAGGTTCTGGTTTTTACTAAGTTTGATGTGAGATGAAAAGTAATCATTCTCGACGGATGGAAGGAGACCAGTGTTAGACGCTGAAACGGTTAGGGTTCGGCCATCGCCACGAGCCTACCTAGCTTCTCCCTCTGCTCCGGGTTTCTTTTGTTACGCAGAAACATCCTGGGTTCAGCTGGTCGTCACGTGCTTGTTCTCCCTGCGTCGACTTCAAGCAGAATGACAGCCAGCTACGCCTTTGCAGTCCACGCTTCATGTTCGTCTCCAACCAGGGATTCTATCACGGTCTCGCTCTCCAATGGGGGAAAGGCAACCTGCAACCAGCCTCCCTTGTTTGTTCAGGAAATACCTGCGCCATCCATTGTAGCGGTTGAAGAATCTTTGATTGAAGTAAGGAATTTCATAGAGTGAACTTTGGTTTGTCCCTTCAATGGGTTCTGGCCTCGTTTGGTTGCTCTCCATAAGTGGATCTCTGACGTATGAAAACCCCCTGTTTCTGAGGAAATTTCTGTTTACCCCTTTCCTCGGGTTTTTTTGTTGTGGATTTCGATTCTCCTATGGATAAACAGATCATTCTTGACTCTAGTTCGTGGTTTTGGGGAAGTTCGGGGCTCTTTATGAAACCCTGGAGCCCTCTTTTTGACCCATCTATTGACCATATCTCATTTGCTCCGGTTTGGGTTTGGCTTCCAAATTTTCCCTTGCATCTCTAGAACTTGGCCTCGCTTGAAGCTATTGGCAACGCGTTGGGCTCCTTCTACGATCGAAGTCCAGAAACAAAGGATTACATCAAAACTACCTATGCTCGCATCTATGCGGAAATGGATTTTAACATTGGCTTTCCTGCTGAGATCCATTTGACCAGCAAGGATTATGTGTGGGTGCAGAAGCTAGACTATGAAAATGTGATGTTCAGATGAAGATCTTGCTTTGCAACCGGACATGTTGTAAAAGATTGCCCAAAAGCCTCTCAGATCCCCAAATCCAAAAAGCTTCATCGCAAATCCACTTGGTGGGATGGAGCAAACTCCAAGCATTATACAGTAAGCAAAAACGAATATCTATCCAAAGAGGCTCCATCACAAGCTAAGGAATCTTCTCAGGCTAAAATAGAGGACACTCTAGAAGAACAAAGGATCCCCGCTAACGTCAAAGATACACCTGTAGCTCCACGAGATAGTGCTATCCAACTGATGGACCTAAAAAGTCCAGCCCCACAGGATGCACCCGAAAATGTAGTACCCATTCTCGAAGCATTTTTCGAACCACCATATTGGATCAAAGTCGGCAAAAAGAAAAGAGGAGCTTCACCCTCTTTGAAGCCAAAAGATAGTTTAACTTCTCCAAGAAAAACAAGAAGCCACCAAACTTCATATCGTTAATCTCTGGATTGTATTGAGTTGTATGTAAGAAGTAGGACAGCAACAATTTTGGTCTTGTTAGTAGTAAATGTAGCCCAGTTCCTTCTTGGGCAGTATGTTAGAAGATTCAGTCCCCATAGAATAAGAAAGTATCGGGATAAGTTAAGATTGGTTGTAGATGATCAAGGATTCATGGACATAGTCCTCTATTGGGATCAGCCTGTCTTCATAACTATGTAATCTTTGCTTTTCTTTTTTATATGTAAAAGCTCTTAACCGTTTTTGTTATAAAAAAAAAATCCTTGCATAAGGTTTCAAGTGTTTAATGTAAGTTGTTCCATGGTTTGGCTTCATAGTGCCTAGTCCAGTGGGTTTGTCCACATATTAGACTAGTGGTTTTCCATTATAGCCAAGTTTCTCCACAAGTGTGCCCATTTCCTTATTCTGGGGAGTCAAAGGCACCTTATTTAATGCATTTAATGAGGTAGGCATACCACTTCCCTATTTTATGGGATAAGGTTGGACCAAGGGCACTAATGCGCTCGAAATGGTCAAATTTCTCATTAATGGCCACTACCAAAGCCCTAAACCACCTAATTCACCCTCATAATGATTCCATCCACATTTATTGACTTGCCTAACTTCCTCATGGTCCTCATAGGTTCATTGGACCTCATTATGGCACAATACAAGTTACACTTGGCACAATGTCATAGATTGGGGGAATTACTCGACTAAGCCTAGCATTAATGTGAGCTACTCAACTCACCACTAAGCCTCTTGATTTTGTCTCTTGAGAGCATCTATATATTGTAGACATGTTTTTGAACAATAATGTAATGGAAGATCAATCCATATGAGTGTTTTTCTCTTGTGTTCTACTTAATATTTTCTTCATATTTCTTCTATTTTCCTGTCAATGTTTGGTAAATTCTAAGTGAAGCTTGTTCTAGTAATTTAGATCCACCTGTGACAGATATAGAATTTTACACTTGTCTTGACATTTTTTCTCAATTATTTTAAGAGTCTTTATTTCAGTTACTATGGGGTTTTACATATTCATCTTTCAATACAAAGTTTATAAGTTTAGTGTAGGGTGCATATGACTTTATAAGGGATTTTTAAATCAAGTGATGAGGGTTTCATTGCCATGTGGATATCAAATAGTATTTTGTGTAAATTGGTGGTGAGTCTAAGAAAAGAAGGTTGTCATCCTTTGTATCGAGTACCAAAATTTATCTTCTTTAATGAGGTTGTTAAAGGTAGTTCAATCTTTTTCATATAGATTATTTTATTTTTTGGAACAAGATCGAGTGATGTTAAGCATTTTCTTAATTTAGTTTCCATTAATTCTCCTCAGGATTAATAATGTCTCCCATATTATACTTTTACATTGATAAAGAAGCCTCACTTATGACTTTGAATCTTAATCTTATATGAATCAAGAAGAAAAGGGATTATCTTCTAATACATGAGATGAATTTAGACTCAATGGCTTATGGCCATTACTAAAATATATTCAAACATGGATTTCAACTCCCTTAATTTCATTATTGGTAAAAAAACATTTACCCATTAATGTGCCAAGGGTTTCTTTATTTTTGACTTATTTTCTAACGTTGATCATGCATGGATTGTTTGCATTCTGTGGGTGTAGTTAGGTTATTTTATGGAGTCATGGGTACTTTGTTTCGCTCCAAATTCAAAATCATTATCTATGGTTTTTTTATGGATATGAATTCTTAGTCTCCCTCTTGAATATTAAAGTTATGAGTCACTTTTGTCTTGGAAGTTCCCCTCATAAATTGATTCAAGTAGGCTTTGAGGATGACAATATGATAACCTCAAAGAATGCTTAAAGCTACTTACACTTTGAAGAAAATGGATTCTTGATAAAATAGTGTTGGAGAGTGAGAGTGAGATCCATTGTTGAACATGGATGTTAGATTATGAATATGTTTTCTTTTAGTGTACGGTCTATTTCAAGTTGTTGGTTTATCCAGCAACACTGAGAGGGGGGGGGTGAATCAGTATTGCCTACTTTTCTTATTTTTAAACAATTAGCATTAAAACATACAAACAATGGATCAATCAAGTAAGGAGACAGAATTTTATCGTGGAAACCTCAAAGAGAAAACCACAAAATCAAATTTATTAATAAGATGATTTCTACAAAATTGTTTTTCTGCTACAACAGAAAGGAAGCACCAACATCCCAGTTTTATCTGCACCAACAGATAGGGATACCACAACACCCCTGTTCTCCAGCCACTACTGGAAGGAGGCTCCAACCTCCTTAGCAGGCTTCAACCTACCCCTAGCACCACCCAGTCTCCCTTGATATTTTGACTTCTATATCCTTTTTAATTCATCAACTTTGCCTCTAGAAATTATTCTTTTCCTGGTCTTTGTTTTGCTCGATGCTTTTCAATCTTCGTTATTGAGACACTCTTATTCGATTTCAAACATCTGTTTATATAACATCATGTATTTCATATTTTTTAGGTCACATCTCTTCATTATGAAGGTCGTGTCTTTTCAGATCATATCCCTTCATTATAAACAATTAGATCTCGTTAATTGATTAATAAATTCGATCTCTTAATAAATTTGATCTCTTAATAAATTCGATCTATGTTTTAATAAATTCAATCATTAATAAATGCGATCTCTTCAGGCTCATATAAGCCCTACGGGCATGAGCCTGGGGGCATGTGAGCCTACGGGCATGAGCTCTACGGGCATGTGAGCATATGTTGCGGTCATTAGCATATGCTGCGGACATATGTTGCGGTCATGAGCATATGCTGCGGACATATGCTGCAATCATAAGCTACAATCATATGCTACAGACATATGCTGTGGACATAAGCTGCGGTCATGAGCATATGTTGTGGACATATGCTGTAGTCATAAGCTGCGGGCATATCCTGCGGGCATAAGCCCCTTGCGAGCATATGCTTATGTCTTTATGCAAGCATAAGCGAGTATGGGAATTACGGGTATGGACATCCTCCTCTTCCTTACAGGCATTGCGAGTATGGACATCCTCCTCTTCCTTGCGAGCATAATCCCCTTGCGGGCATAAACCCTAGCACATCTTAAGCCCTTGCGGGCATAGTCCTTAAGCATCTTGCGGGAATCTCCTTTGTTGGAATATCCTCCTATGCACAAATATCCTTCTTTGCTTGACATCAATTCCAACTTATTCAACATTCTCCCCTTTGGCATTGATGACAACAAAAATAGTCTCTCCCTTTGACAACAATGACAAAGGGAAACCTGTTCTGCAGTTTCCCAGTCTTCCTTTTGACAACTCCCCGTGTCCTCATGCTTTTTCTCCCTTTAATTCACTGTAAGGGGATTACTCCCATTTTTTGTCTAAGATGCTCAAATGCTTTGCTGGGTGGTGGCTTAGTGAAGATATCAGCTACATGTTCCTTTGTATCAACATATTCCAGTTTGACAACCTTTTGTGACACTTGATCTCCTAGAAAGTGATATTTTATTGGAATGTGCTTTGTCTTCGAGTGCATGATAGGGTTTTTTTATATGTTTATGACACTGGTATTGTCATATTTTATCACTATGGGATGCTCATACTTCACAAGTAAGTCTTCCAATGTCTACTTCATCCAAATGACTTGAGTGCAACATAATGTTGGAGAAATATATTCAGCTTGTGTTGTAGATAGTGCAATGGAGTGTCGTTTCTTGCTTAGCCATGATACCAAACAGTCTCCCAAGTAGATTGCAGCTCCACTAATATTCTTTCGGTCATCAACACTTCCTACCCAATCTGCATCAGTGAATGTCAAAAATCAATCAACCATCAAAATAAACTATAATAGAATTTTCCTAATGCGAGGAATGATTCATTTTAATCTCTCTTTCAAATAATCATCTTAAAAGATTCAGTTTAAAATGTCTTCGAAATAATCATCATAAATGGATTTATGGCTATGAATTAAGAAATTTACCCGTAGATATATTTGTATGAATCAACAAATTATCAAATCACGTCCAAGCATGTGCTAAGAATGATTCAAATGTCTATCATTAAAATGAAATAATAAATACCCTTATTGTCCGTATGTTCAACTCGTCTTGGGTAGAAATTATGTAAAGTATTTCCAAGTGATATTTTCTATGATCGTTGGGTCCATATGTTATTTTGTCTCCAGAGACATAACTTTGAAAACTATTTTATTAGGTATGGTTGGTTGTTTGGGACCCGCCTCCCACCTCCTCTCCATGGCTCACATCTTGCCTCAATGGTGGTAGACAAAAGCCATAACCTTCATAATAATTAATTATGAAGTAGGAGAGTTTCATGGTTGCAAACAAGTGTACACGTTCTATGTAGATGTATATGATCTTTCCCCTTTACCATCATCACTTTTACTACCTTGAGAGTAAGCACAATTAAATTTACCCACCTCCTCTTTAGGGCTCACATCTTGCCTCAATGGTGGTAGGAAAAACCCATAACCTTCATAATAATTAATTATGAAGTAGGAGAGTTTCATGGTTGCAAACAAGTGTACACGTTCTATGTAGATGTATATGCTCTTTCCCCTTTACCATCATCACTTTTACTACCTTGAGAGTAAGCACAATTAAATTTACCATCGAAATGCGTATCACTCACACAATCATAATGTCAAAATTATCATATATAGAGAGTTAAGTAACATAATCTAATCTTTCACCATTAATAATTTAAGTTTCCCTGCAAGGTTGTTGACGCATGCTCTTCCTTGACCTCTTCTCTCGGAACAGAACTTTCTTTCTCTTAGCATTACTTATAACAACTCTTTAAATTTGTCTTGGCATTTTTTTAAATAAACTTTAAACTTGTCTTGACATTTTTTCTCAATTATTTTAAGAGTCTTTATTTCCGTTACTCTTTAAACTTGTCTTGGCATTTTTTCAAATAAACTTTAAAGAGTCTTTATTTCCGTTACTATGGGGTTTTATAGATTCATTTTTCAATACAAAGTTTATAAGTTTAGTGTAGGGTGTATATGATTTTATAATTATTTTAAGAGTCTTTATTTCAGTTACTATGAGGTTTTATAGATTCATCTTTCAATACAAAGTTTATAAGTTTAGTGTAGAGTGTATATAAGTTTATCAGTTTAGTGTAGGGTGCATATGATTTTATAAGGGATTTTTAAATCAAGTGATGAGGGTAAGTTTCATTTCCATATGGATATCAAATAGTATTTTGTGTAAATTGGTGGTGAGTCTAAGAAAAGAAGGTTGTCATCATTTGTATCGAGCACCAATTTTTTTTTTTTAATAAGGTTGTTTAAGGCAATTCAATCTTTTTAATATAGATTATTTTATTTTTTGGAACAAGATCGAGTGATGTTAAGCATTTTCTTAATTTAGTTTCCATTAATTCTCCTTAGGATTAATAATGTCTCACATATTATACTTTGATAAAGAAGCCTCACTTATGACTTTGAATCTTAATCCTATATGAATCAAGAAGAAAAGTGATCATCTTCTAATACATGAGATGAATTTAGACTCAATGTCTTATGGCCGTTACTAAAATATATTCAAACATGGATTTCAACTCCCTTAATATCATTCTTGGTAAAATTGTTTTTACCCATTAATGTGCCAAGGGTTTCTTTATTTTTGACTTCTTTTCTAACGTTGATCATGCATGGGTTGTTTGCATTCCATGGGTGTAGTTAGGTTATTTTATGAAGTCATGGGTGCTTAGTTTCACTCCAAATTCAAAATCATTATCTATGGTTTTTTTATGGATATGAATTCTTAGTCTCCCTCTTGAATATTAAACTTATAAGTCACTTTTGTTGTCACGGACCTCTTCTACGCGATTTTTTTTTAAATAAAGACTCCAATCAAATAATAATGCGGAAAACACCAGCTCTAGTTGTCACTACATCAGGCGTAGCTCTTCAGTAAAAAGTCAACATGCAAGGAAAACTCATGTGTCAGCAATTACATATGCACTGTATCCTAAACACTTACGACCATATAAAGTGATATGCGATAATTCCATTAATACTATGTTAACATCTATTAATATGTTATTACACAACTACAATATTTGTATAGCATTAATTGAATACCATTTTAACTTAACATGGTTATATGTTTCCAACATATAACCTATGTGTTGTATTAATTAATCCCTAGCATTACTTGCAAAATACTAGGCTAAGGTAATAATAGACTATGACCATTCTTAAGGCACCTATGTCTATGCAATTATAATTCATTAAACAACTATGGAGAATATCATGTGATAGTTGCAGCATTAGGATTAACCAAATAACTATATACATACATTAATTCCATCAATAAGTTGAACACATATTAGCCATGTTGTTATGAGCCCCCACATAACATTCCTCCACCATATTAATCTTATATTAGGATGGCTTGACTTTATAATTAATATAAATACATATATATATATATATATATAAACACACAAACACATATATATATATATATATATCCTATCTCTAAAGTTTGGACCATGGCTTAAATGCCAACATATTAAATAGAAAGAACATCTGTATTACTAACATTGAAATTGACACTTAATTCTTTTACTAACGGATATATATATATATATATATAATTTACTATACGTCCCATACAATGGACCAAGGCTTAACATGCAAATGTGACAATGTGTTTCAACTTGCGCCACTATGCTATTAACCCGACCAAAATACAACGATACGTAATGTCATACAATGACATTACTGCTAACATAATCCATGATTTTAACCAAAGTGCAACGATTAAGGTTTATAAACAATATGACTACCATGCTAATGTGGACAACACACGTAAGTGTTGTGAATGAAATAGAGTGTTGGCACTGCTTGTTCAATGGGTGGCCTGGGTGGTGATGTGGCGAAGCCACGTAGGCTAGACCAAACCTCTTCAAACGTTTTGACCCCCAAGTGGATTTCCATTTTCCAGGTAAGCGGGCTCCCTGGATTAAGTGGAGGGTTCGACAATCGTGTTATGGATTTGGTCTATCTCGACAGTGGCTGGTATACATTAAATGAAACTCCTGCCTCCAAACCAGCTTGGAACAACGTGCTACCAACTTTGTGAGTTGTATTGTGTACTCTACGCAGGCTCCATTAATTATCTGGTTGATCTTCACCATTGATCTCAACATGGTTTGGTTTATTGTAAAACATGAAGCTTGCACCGTCGTTGATCCACACACTCTGGTCTTCGTGCCCAGCGATCCACGGCATGTGCATAAATCTTCGGCAACTGGGGTCAGTGGTGACCATTACCTTCCCTGTCTGGTGCCCACAACAATGTAAAGGCTTGAGAATCGAGGTTGGTCAGTGTTGTTACGTTGAGGTTCTTTGCAGAGGGTTGCTGCCCTGCCCAACAAGCTTATACACCATGAATCTAGAAGGAATGTCTTCGTTGTCAGGACGATACCTGAACAACACCACGATACTGTCGGCGTTCACCATTGTATTCCGTGGTAAGTTGAAAGCTCAGTTCATAACTTGTTTATTGCAATGTTTACACATTTATAAAATCTCCAAGCTTGACTAACGTTTGTCGCTTTCTATCTATGTGCTCAGGTGAGGCTTGGTAACAAAACTCCTGTTCTTACAGGTAATGTTTTTCGTAACAACCCTTAAAGTATGTTTTGGTAAAAGATAGGTATTTACAGTTTCACTTATTACTTGTTTAACCTCTTGTCATTGTTTCACAGGTCAGCAGGAAGGTGGTGGAATTTAGGGCATGCGGGGTGGCTCCACAACCGACGCTGAGCGTGGGGAAAAGGTGCCCCAAACTGCCAGGTAACTCGCCACTACTTGAAGCCTCGGGTGGTTTCACCTCGTGTTTCAGGGCCGAGTTACTCAAACATTTTGAGAAGTTTAAGGGTTGGGCTATTTGTTTCGTTGCTTTAAAAGAGTGGTGGCCTTTTGCCCCAAAATGCAGAAGCATTATGCTGCTGCTTAGAAAAATGGTCCTTGCAACCTGTGTGGTTTGGCCACACTGGGTGTCGTTAGTGGGGTACCATCATGACTTGGGTTGACCCTTGAAGGGATAATGTTTGGGAAGAAGAGCGTTCGCTCTGGACTGTAAATTTTAGTTTGTAAATAAAGAATGCATTGTAAAATGCAAATGTTTGAGCCATAGCTGGTTTTGATACTGTAATGGAAAGCCATGGGTGCTCTCGGCCTCTGTCTCTTTTTCTTTTACTAAAAAAAACAGAGTTGTTATCTTAATCATATGGCGTCCATCCTTTTAATTGTAGAATGTTTAACTCCAAGCAAATGGATAATACTGATATCGTTTTGTCTATAAGGTTTGTGCATTATTCGCGAGGTTTGCCATACTTAACATAATGTATAATGCATTCAAATCTGATATTGAATATTATGCTATCCCATAAACTTATAAATGTATAAGTGTCAGTCTGAAAGGTAATTGCGTCCCATTAATTCGCAAAGTATAAAGGAATGTTACAATAATTAAATGCTTTATGATTACTACTCCTCATAGCGTATATAGGCATACACAATGTTATATGGCATCGGTTGAGTTGATTCGTATTTAAATTGGCTGTGTGCGCTCCAGCACTTGATGGTTATAATATCGATCTCGTTTGTTAAACTGCTCCCCGAGCATAGTCGTAGGCCTAAACATGTTAAGCTAGATGCATAATATAGAATTGCCTTGAATAGTTATTTAGGCAGCATAATCTTTGTGCAAGTATGCTATGTATAAAAATCGTGGCATTCAATAAAGTATTAATCATATAGAATGATGGTTTCACATACAGTTTAATGAATAGCTAAACTACAGGTTTAAACACTTGTTCTTGTGAAGAGCATTTAACTCTGTAAATTAAATTGTAATATGGCTTTCAATCCAGGGACCACGATTTGATTCTAAGTCAAATCTTGTGTCCTTCACTTAGCTCATATCGAGGGAATGAACTTTATATGATTCGGCATATTAAAATATACAGTATCTACCAGAATATAAGGCATTCGAAACTTAGTATGCATCTCAGGAATTAATAGCAAGTGTAATCGAAGCTTTAGGAAACCCTAACTATAAATACTACTTCACTCTATAATATTTATATGTATATTTTGTATTAAGGTGGGTTCCATACAATGGACCACGATTCCACTCTTACAGGGATATCATGACCTTACACAACCCATACTAAGGGCGTTAATATGAATACAAGATGCATCTACCAACACAAGTCTTTCATATCCAGATTTGTAACATGAATGCATAAGTAGATTCAGAATGAGCATTTCATTAAGAATATCTAGGAAAATGTCATGTTCATGATTTGTCCCCAAACTGGGTTGATATATAAAAATAGAAGAGAGGGTTTATAAATAATTATGGCTTGACATGTAAACCTAAAGGTTTACATGTCTGCCTAATTTACACAAGAAATGTATAACCCTAGTTCTATTAGTAGTATAGAAATGACTGTGCTCTATATAAAATGCATACATATAACCATAGGATAGCATTTACACCATATCCACTCTAGGATGCATCTCTTAGGATTGCAAACCTTGATTTATACAATATTTGTGTCCACATAAATGCATCAGAATTATACCCATTCATACAGAAGACATAAACTATGAATACTTCAGCTATCTTACTCATAATTATACACCTATAACATAACACAGAGATCTAGAATTTCATGGCAGATCTATATACAGAAAGCAGTGTAAATCATACATATAAGTAGATATTACTATTAAATCATTCAACAGTATTTCGAGGAATAAATATAAGCACATTCCATTATTGTCCACAAAATGATATATAGGTGCAGCAGATAAACTTATCTGAAAATATGATGACCATTGGAACCAAGCAAAAACCTCCCAGCCTTTGACTAGCAAGTACTCCTTGCTTTCAGGTCACCCTCGAGCTGAGTTCACAGTCCCCCGGGTCAGAGTGTATATTTTAAGTTACCCGTAACTTGTTTTCCCAAGTTATTTAGGATATTTCAGTGGCAACAGGGAACCCAACATCCAAATCAGTACTCCTGAGCTCTAGGGGCTTTTAAGCCTCAACCATTAAGAGAATCAATTTAACCACAACCTAATCAAAGTAAAATGCAGTGCTCCTGCAAGCTTGGGGTAGTTCTCCTACCTGCACACAATTAAGTGGCCAAGCCAATACTCAGCTATATGATTCATCTTAATCTGTACCAGTTTGGTTCTCCCAAATCTGTCCTCATTCACTTGGATTTAGGACCAGTTTGGTTCTCCCAAACCCGTCCTCCCTCACCATTCTTTATTGGTTTCAGGTTATTGTTCTTCCCAGGTTCCCAATTTCTCTTGTGTGTTAATGATAATGAGAATGTGTAGAATGAAGTGTTTCAATGAGTTTCACTTTTTATTCTCTTAGGTGTGAAATTTCTCATTTTATGAATTCTTTTAATTCATTAGTGTCTCAAATCTTTTCTTTAGGGTTTGTCATTTTTCTCCAATAATAATTTCTTCTTATTATTATTATTAATTGGCATTTTCCCTCCAAGCCTTAGGGGACTGTGACTCCCATCTCATTAATGTGTTGGTCCACATGGTCATTAGAAATCAACTTTTCAGATTTCTAATATCAACTAAGTAAAATGAAATAATACTTAGCAGAAATATAATAGGGGTTCAAATTCCAAAATTGGGGTATTACATTCCCCCCCCCCCCCTTAAGTTTTCACTGTCCTCGATGTTAAACAGTTTTTCAAAACAACGATTAGCATAATAAGCAAATTCAGTTTGTGTCAAGTAATTCTTCGAATAAGAAAGGGTATCTTGTTCGCATTTCCCTTTCCATTTCCCAGGTAGCCTCTTCAGGCTTATAGTGCTCCCATTGCACTTTTACTTGAACAATGGTTCGATTCCGAAGTACCACCTCTTTCCGATCCAGTATGCATATAGGGTCTGTCTAGAAGTCAAATTTTGATTCCACCTGAATCACATGCCAGTTCACAATATGCTTAGGATCATATACATATTTCTTCAGCAATGAAACATGAAACACATCATGTACTTTAAAATTTGCTGGTAAAGCTAATTGATAAGAAATAGGTCCTACTCTAGCCAGTATTTGGAAAGGACCACAAAATCTTGGTGCAATTTTGGAAACCTTTCCCAAGCTCAAAGAAATTTTCTTTGCTTTCACTCTTAGGAATACATGATCCCCAACTTCAAATTCTATATGTTCTATATTCTGATCAACATAGCTTTTCTGCCTGTCCTGGGCAATTTCTAAGTTTGCTTTAACTTTTTGCACAATGTTTTCTAGTTCAGCTAGAATTTCGGGACCCATCATAATCCGATTTACTAGATCATCCCAAGTCATAGGGGTTTTACACTTTCTGCCTTACAACACTTCGAATGGACTCATTCCTATAGAAGTTTGGTAACCATTGTTGTAGGAAAATTCAGCTAAGTGTAGGTAGTTTTCCCATTGCTTTGGGCTATCCATGGCATCCAAGCGAAGCATGTCCTCAAGGATTTGGTTCACCCTTTTAGTATGTCCATTGGTTTGCATATGGTAGGATGTACTAAAACTCAGTTTAGTCCCCAAACTTGTAAACAGATCCTTCTAAAAGTGTGAGGTGAATTTTGTATCCTTGTTAGATATAATCACCTTGGGAATTCCATGGAGTCGAAAGACTTCTTTCATGAAAACCTCTGCAATGTGTATTTCCTTAAAAGTGGATTTGACTGGTATGAAGTGAGATGCCTTAGTCAACTTATCCACTACAACCATGATAACATCATGTTGCTTGTTATTTTTAGGCAACCCGGTGATAAAATCCATAGAAATGGTCTCCCATTTCCATTTTGGTACTAGTATAGGCTATCGTGAACCAGATGGATGTTGATGTTCTACTTTCACCCGCTGACAGTCAATACATTTTGCAATGTATTCAGCAATTTATGATTTCAGTCTAGGCCAGTAAAGTTGTTTTTTAACAGTTGTTATCATTTTCTGATAACCCGGATGACCAGAATATGGTCTTTTGTGAAATTCATCCAGAATCAGTTGCTTTAATTCTGGCTTATCTGGTATGTACAATCTATTTTTAAATAGCAGCAACCCCTCTTTGGATATGTTGTAATATGTTGCTTGCTGATCTGAATTTTCTGCAAGACACTTTTGTCTTAAATTCTTCAGCTGCTATCCGGATCTGCAACAGTAAATCAGTTTGAAAACTGTTTACTGGCGCCATAGTTAGTATGTGCATGCGTCTACTAAGTGTGTCAACAATTTTATTTTATTTTCCTTTGATATGTTGAATTTCAAAGTCAAATTCGCTTAAGAAAACCAACCACCTTGCTTTCCTTCCATTCAGATTTGGTTGTTCAAAAATATATTTCAACCCATTGTGATCAGTTTTCAGAACAAACCTTTTCCCAAGAAGGTAATGTCACCACATTCTTAAAGCATGAAGGTAATGTTTACTTCATGCGTTTTTCAGCTTTCTAGATTCATACACAATTAATGAACCGTCTTGAATTAGCACACCTCCCAAACCATCCTTGCATGCATCCATGCATACAACAAAATCACCATATGGATCAGCCACTTTTAGAATAGGAGCGGAAGTGAGCAACTATTTCAGCTTTGCGAAACTTGCTTCACCCTTGGTTGTCCAAAGAAACTTGACTTCCTTTCTCTGCAGAGAGGTAGTGGGATGGGCCACTTTGGAAAATCCTTCAATAAATTTTTGATAGTACCCGGCTAATCCCATAAAAGAGCAGACATCGCTTACATTTTGTGGAGTAGGCCAGCTCATTATGGCCTTGATTTTGTCAGGATCCACCTCAATACCTTGGGAGGATATAATGTGACCCAAGTATTGTATTTGGTCTTTGCAAAAGTCACACTTGGATAACTTTGCATAAAGTTGGTTTTATCTAAGAACTTGCAGCACCAACCTTAAGTGTTCCTCATGCTCACTTTCATTCTTCTAATAGATGAGTATGTCATCAATAAACACTACAACAAATTTATCCAGGTATTTGCTGAAAACATTATTCATTAAGCACATAAATGTGGTTGGTGCATTCGACAAACTGAATGGCATCACCACAAATTCATAATGTCCATAGAGAGTATGGAAAGATGTCTTATGCACATCTTCTTCTTTAATTCTGATTTGATGATAACCCGACCTTAGATCAATTTTTGAATAGACAGTACCACCCCCAACTTGATCGAACAGATCGTCTATCCTTGGCAAGGGATATCGATTCTTGATGGTTACTTTGTTCAGTTGTCTATAATCTATGCACAGCCGGAAAGTGTCATATTTCTTCCGCACAAATATCACCGGTGATCCCCACGAGGATACACTGGGACAGATATAACCTTTTTCCAATAGCTCCTGCAATTATGCTTTCAGCTCTGTCAATTCATGAGTGCTCATCTGATAACGTGCCTTAGAATTTGGTACTGTTCCCGGGGACAGTTCTATTGTAAAATCCAGTTCTCGTATTGGAGGTAACTCCAGAATCTCCTCAGGGAACACATCCGTAAATTCGGCCAAAACAAGATGTTTGGCCAAATCTGAAATTTTAGTTTTCTGATTTTCTGTCATGTGGACAGCATAAAGTTTGCACCCTTTCCGTGCATTTCTTTTCAATTGAAGAGCATAAATTTATCTTAATTTCACTGCTCTTACTATCCCTTGAATCTTTTCAGGCTGTCCCACATCATTAGTAAATGTAACATATTTTTGATAGCAGTCTATAATAGCCCTATGTTTTTCCAGCCAATCCATATCGATAAGCAAATCGTACGATCCTAAAGGCAAAACATTTAAATCTACGCTAGTGTAGGAGTCATTCAACTTCAAAGGACAAAAATTCACTACCTCAGAAACTTTCCTTTTTGTCCCCGTTTCCATTTGAACCATCCAAGGTTGCATTTATTTATTTTTGCTAAGTTTGCATGACTCACACAGTTTTGGGTCTACATAAGTTTTACATGCACCATAATCAATCAAGATAGACACAGGTGTCCCAGAAAGCATACCTTCAACCTCGATTACAGAGGTTTGATGTTCTACTTAATGATTGTTCAATGCAGCATATATTTTTGGGTTCCTGGCCATATCTTGAATCGTAGAAGCCTCTTGCAGATTATGCACTGGTTTGCATATATCCTTCTTATGAGGACAATCGTACCACCTATGAATTCCTCCGCACCCCCAACATTTGAGTGGTGGCTTAGATGGTGTATGTTCCGGTTTTCTGGTGCCCTCAATTTTCATCTTCTTGTTTGGTGGAAAGGTGTTAGAGTGTGTCTTATTGCCTTCAAATATGTTGCTAAAACGTGCCCTCGTAACTTGGTTTATGAATTGGTTTGGCTTGTGTCCTTTCTTCCTGTTATCAGATTTGGTTTTATTCTTTTCGTTCCACCTTTTTGACACTTCAGCTCTGTTCTACCCCTATTCATAACACAATCTATCTTTTTGGAAAGCATTTTCCAAGGTATTGGGACTGTCAAACTCTATCTGATCCTTGTACCCAAACGGAAAACAGTTCAGAAAACATTGAATTCTGATCTTCTCATATTGAATCTAAGGAACATACTTGATCAAGTCAAGAAATTTACTGATTATTTCCTCCATGGTTTGTTGTCCCAGCTTAAGGTCGTAAAAGTCTTTTACCTTTTGGTCATAGTACCTTTCTGACAGGTATTTCTGTTTGAAGAATGTTGCAAAATTTTTCCACTTTACCTTCTTCTTGTTGATAGAGTGGGTCAGCTTGAGGTCATCCCACCAAGCCGAAGCTTTACCCTGCAGGTTGAAAAAAACAATCCTATCCTTTATGATGCTGGAATATTCGAACATGCATACATATTTTTCCATGTCCCTCAACCACAGTTCAGCCTCTTCCCCGGTTTTAACTTCTCCATTAAAAGTAGGAGGCTTGATTTTTCTCAATTCTGAGTGTAGATGATTTACTTTTCTAGTTTTCCTTTTCTTCTTAGGAACGTACTCTTCAGAATATTCGCCATGTGACTCTTCGTCACTGACATCCATATTGTAGCTTGCAAAAATTCTTGGAGGTGTAGTCTTAAATTTTGAATTTCTTTTTGATTTTTTTGCATGCTTCTCCTCCGGTGCTAGGAGGTGACTGTTTTCTTTTTCCATCAACTTTTGCAGCAGAATAGCATTTATTTCTCGATGTTCTTCAAAGTTTTTAATGTTGTCTTCTTTAATGCTGATCAGTTCAGCGTTCAGACATTTTACTGTTTCCATCATCTCGCTGGATGTTGTTTCTCCTTGTGGAGGGTTCTGATTTCTCTCTTTCCTACTGGCCATTTCTCCTCGCTGACTAGATGTTTCTACAACCAGCCTTACTTCCTATTCTGCAGAATTCATTTATGCCATTTACCGTTTCAGCCACTGTGTTGTCTAAGTGTTGTCAACAACTGTTTGTTAGATGTCATCACAATAATGTAATTATATAAAAAAAATTTACAAAGCAGTACGCTACAGGAATTTTAGTTATTTATCTGTAAATGAAACACAACATTCGCGCAAATGAGCCTAAGGTCCTAGTGTAGTGACCATGCTCTGATACCAATTTGTCACGTCTCTTCTATGCGATTCTGTTTTTTGAAATAAAGACTCCAATCAATTAATAATGCGGAAAACACCAGCTCTAGCTGTCGCTATAGCAGGCGTAACTCTTCAGTAAAAAGTGAAGATGCAAGGACAACTCATGTGTCAGAAATTTGGCATATGCACTACATCCTAAACACTTACGACCATATAAAGTGATAGGCGATAATTCCATTAATACTGTATTAACATCTATAAATATGTTATTACACAACTACCATCTTTGTATAGCATTAATTGAATACCATTTTAACCTAACATGGTTATATGTTCCCAACATATAACCTATTTGCTATATTATTTAAGCCCTAGCATTACTTGCAAAATACTAGGCTAAGGTAATAATAGACTATGAGCATTCTTAAGGCACCTATGTATATGCAATTATAATCCATTAAACAACTATGGAGAATATCATGTGATAGTTGCAGCATTAGGATTAACCAAATAACTATATACATACATTAATTCCATCAATAATTTGAACACATATTAACCATGTTGTTATGAGTCCCCACATAACATTTCTCCACCATATTAATCCTATATTAGGATAACTTGAATTTATAATTAATATAAGTACATATATATATAAACACACACACACATATATATATATCCTATCTCTAAAGTTTGGAGCATGGCTTAAATGCCAACATATTAAATAGCAAGAAAATCTATATTACTAACATTGAAATTGACACTTAATTCTTTTAAAAACTAATAATATAATATATATATATTATACGTCCCATACAATGGACTAAGGCTTAACACACCTATGTGACAATGCGTTTCAACTCGTGCCACTATGCTATTAACTCGACCAAAATAAAACGATACGTAATGTCATACAATGACATTACTGCTAACATAATCCACGAATTTAACCAAAGTGCAACGATTAAGGTTTATAAAAAATACAACTACCATGATAACGTGGAAAACACACATAAGAGCCGTGAATGAAATAGATTGTTGACACTGCTTTTTCAAAGGGTGGCCTGGGTGGTGATGTGGCAAAGCCACGTAGGCTAGACCAAACCTCTTCAAACATTTTGACCCCCAGTTGGCTTTCCATTTGGCAGGTAAGCGGGTTCCCCATATTAAGTGGAGGGCTCGACAACCACGTTATGGCTGTGGTCTATGTGGACAGTAGTTGGTATACATTAAATGAAACTCCTACCTCCAAACCATCTCGGAATGACGTGCTACCAACTCCGACCAACTTCGTGAGTTGTAATGTGTACTCTACGTAGGCTCCATTAATTCTCCGGTTGATCTTCACCATTGATCTCAACATGGTTGGGTTTATTTCCAAACGTGAAGCTTACACTGCCATTGATCCACACACTCTGGTATTTGCACCCAGTGATCCATGGCATGTGCCATAACTCTTCGGCAACCAAGGTTAGTTGTGACCATTACCTTCCTTGTCCGGTGCCCGCAACAATGTAACGACTTGAGAATCGAGGGTGGTTAGTGTTGTTACATTGAGGTTCTGTGCAGAGGGTTGCTTCCCTGCACAGCAAGCTTGTACACCATGAATCTAGAAGGAATGGCTTCATTGTTAGGATGATACCCGAACAACACCACGATACTGCCGATGTTCACCACTGTATGTTGATGTATATGTAACTTCGGAATGTATTTCACATATATGTATGTTGTATTCCTATAGAGACGTTATTATTCCTCTATATGGAAGTGTTGTCATTTATATTCTAAGTGTCATAACTTATACTTGATGGGTTATTAGACCACCTTGTTGGGGTCTGCCTTGTATAAGTCATGTGGGTCGAAGGGTTATTAGACCACCCTATTGGGGGTCGTCCATGTGGGTCAAAGGGTTATTAGACCACCCTAGTGGGGGTCAGCCCAGTCAGCATTATGTTAAGTGGTTAAGTTGAGGCCGACCTAGTTGAGTAAAGGTCAAGTCAAGTTAGTGTATACATAGAGAGTGTGTCTCTCTCATTTTACACATTCTATTCTCTCACTCACACTTGGGAGAGTGGCGCACTTGTAGAGGAGGAGGCTCTGCTGCTAGGAGAAGACTATCTCTTGTATTCTGGTTGTAGCATTGCTCTATCTATCTCTGAGAAAGTTATTGGGCGTTTTCACCTTTATGGTTTTTCCCCAAGTAAACTATGTGTCTCTTGTGTGCTTGCATTATTGTGTCCATGATTGATATGCTGTAGATTTTCTGTACATGTTGTTCTCTCAGTTAAGATCCTAGATCAGATTGAAGTAAATTATGAAAATTTAACATCGTATCAGATCTAGCCTGAAAGAATGCATGATATGGCATGTATGACACTTGTTGCACTTACGATGCTAGGGCTTGATATAGAAAAAACCAGTCATCGTAGCACTTTCGCTATAAATCCGTTTTGGAGAATTTTTCAGATATGAAACTTTTACAGGTCAAAGATAAGATCCTCTTGTACCTTTTGTCCAAAGGACAACCTCTAATTCGTTGTAATTTATGATTTATGATCTGTACAATATAGGGTTTCTGCCTCTTCCAGATTTGAGTTAAAATCATGTGACCTTGGAAAAAAGGTCATAACTTGGGATAGGAAGCTCCAAATGAAATTTCGTAAACAGTGACAGGTAGTACACAGACTGTACTATCTCAGGAAAAAATTTCAGAGGCCGAAGGTGAACCAGTGACACGTGGAACTCCATACAAGTTTGCTCTCCTGTAATATCCCATAAACAGGTCACGTTGCGACAGTTGGAATAACCCTCTCTCAGAGAATCCAATTGAGGTCAAACTTGTCGGGATGGAAAGCTAACAAGTCGGGATATCTCAGGAAAAAGTTTCAGATCATGTGGATCGAAAATTTTGGAGTTACACCAAAAACAATCAGGTACATATTTCTGTCAAATCAGAATTATTTTTTAGCACCTTCATTCATGGCTTCCGAAATTTAGGGCTTCAGAGAAAGTTGGAATTTTGTAATCGGAGACTACGGATAAATGCTACTCATCAAAATCAAAATTTAGAGACCAAGATCATAATTTTTGGTTGGGCAGAAGGTCGGGCTTGATCAGACCCTAGTTCGGGACTTTGATCAGAAAAGTGGAAAATTAGGGCTTCTGCAAAAATGGGAATTTTTGACATCTGTGACCACGGCTGGAAGCTCCTCATAAAAATAGAAGCTTAGAGATTTGGATCAAACCTTTTGATTGGGCAGAAGAGTGGGCTTCATCGAACCCTAGTTCGAGGTCACGTCTAGTGAATCCGAAAGTTTCAAAGGAAAAATTGAGGAGTGAAACCTTGCAGTTTTCAAATTCTGAATATACCAGCTTGATCAGCTCATCAAGGCGCATATTTCTATCCTTTCGGAAGTTTGAATTTTTGGGGTTTCTCTAACAAACCCTATTACAGCTCTAGATCCAGTTCCTACAAATCAAGTGGATTGGGTTAATCCTAGAAGAGGATGGATTGGTCACCTGCATAAGTTAAGAAGTTCCTGTCTCATAGGGAGATAAGGCTAAGGCCTTCCATAAGAAGATTACAAGCAATCTTGACAGGTATGGCTTACAGGTATGTTTCATGGTTAAGTTTATCATATGTTTATCATTACAGTACATTCTTGATTAATTACTAGACTTGTCGTATCACCTTAATAGAAGATGTTCATTGATTAAGGTTTTGAAACTTATGAATGTACTAATGCATTGTGATGTTGTATGAGGTTTATGTTGTTCGCTAACATAAAAGGTACACCAAGAAAGAAAATTCATGTTCTACTTCAAGAACATATGATCATGGTAACATGAAGACAAAGATTCATCCATTGTCATGGATCACATAGAAGATCTACTTTCGAGGTATGTATAACTTGGTCCTACAATGGTTAACCTATGAGACATGCAGGTTACTAGAACAAGTCACTGAAGAGAACCATAAGACATTATGCGGGTATGTTATACATAACTAGCTAGCATGCTAATCCAAGTATGTTTTTCCTATATCAAGCTAGAATCCTACCTTGTGTTAGGATCTTAAACTATTGTGTTGTTGATAATGATTATTCATGAAGTCATAGGTTTGAATAGTCATGGCTATATGCATATTATGTTTCTTACCATAATTGATGATATGACTAACCAGAAGAATCATGAAGGTATAGGTTTGAGTAATCACGGGTTTATGCATTGATGATTTAACTAATCAGAAGAGTCCTATGATGAAATAAGAATATGCATGAGTAAAAGAAGACTTCCCTGAAACCTTGAATACTAATGCTTATTATTTCTGTTTGAAATGATCATGACTATACATGGTTAAGATTATTGTGTTTTGATAGTATTAAGATTATACTAATAAATGTGTGATTATGTATGAGTCCTCAAGGATAAAAAAATGATGATACTAACAAGCATGCATAGGGATCGAGAATGAATATAAGTTCAAGAATAGGTAATCTAGGAAGCAAAGATCAAGAGGGAGCACACTCTAGTAGTTTCTGCAAGGATGCAGATATTCAGAGGGAGTTGACCACTTCTCACAATCCACATCATAATGGAGTTGTAGAAAAAGAAGCAAAGACTAAGAGGGAGTCAACCCAACAATCAAACAAAGATAAGTATTTTAATTATCATTTCTTGCATATTTGTTTGTTTAAATAAAATTGTTCAATGATGTATATGCTCATGTTCCTAGACTTAGGATATGTATTGTGCATATTAGAATGATTGCATTAATGAACAGTATACTAGTAATATGCATGTGATGGGTAAGTGGCCTATGGCACTGTACAACATTCCAGTGCTGCTTATCTAGAATGAAACCTCTTTGCTGACATGTTGGGAGTGGTGCAAACTCTTAACAATGTTCTGGTAGAGACTGGAAGGCATCTAGAAAGCTGTGGAACATGGATAAATGTTGTATTGAAGCATTGGCTAAGATAATTGCATGACTGTATGACATAGTTCTTTATGTGTAAGAATTTGTCTGAAAATTATGAGATGTTTCTAATCATGCAATTTAACTTGTTTTGTAGAAAAGACCGTATACCTTCACTTACAAAAGAAGGACTACAACATTTGTTCAAGCAACAAAATTATCTATTGAAGATATTAACGTTCCCAGGATACGGGAAGAATGCCATGATCCATCGATCATGAAGAACGATGTTTGGGATGCGGTCCCAAGAGCTGAAGGGAAGTCTGTTGTGACTTCTAAATGGAACTATCAGATCCAGCATGCTGCAGATGGCAGCATAGAGAAATATAAAAGTGATGAAATAGAAGATACACCAGATGGATTTCAAGACAACTTTCTTGAATGGTGTAGTCATATATGTGTGCAGAACTTGGGGATGATGCACTATTTGTTTTTGGCATGAAGGTGTGGCAGAGTGCAGATGGAATCTTCCTTGGACAAGGGAAGTATGCAGTAGAGATCCTGAAGAGGTTCGGGATGATGGACTACAAGGCTATGGCCACACCTATGGAATCGAACCTGAAGCTTCTGTGTAATGCTCCATCTGATCTGGTTGATTATGGGCTTAAGTGCAATGCGAATCAAAAGTTTAACCTGCAGGGTTATGTTGATTCAGATTGGGCAGGCAGTGCTGTAGATGGGGATCAGGTGTGATCTCTTGGTTTAGCAGGAAGCAGTCCTGCGTAGCACTAAGTACAACCGAAGCAGAGTATGTTGCGACAGATGAGCAGGTTGTAGATGTATTGACCAAGCCGTTGGCCAGAGTGTAGTTTGAGTACTTCAGAGAGAGGCTTGGTGCACTTCAGATCGAGGTTCCTTCCAAAGGGACGTGATGAGTCTAGAAGATGCAGATGCACATGAGCTTTTCTGACATGGTTGATGTGTTCTCCCTTGGTCGTGATGTAATTGCTGAGCCATTTTTCACATGGTGGTAGATGTGTTCTCCCATGGTGAAAAAGTAAGGGCTGGAGCCTTACCCGAATGGTGGTAGATGTGTTTTCCCATGTCGGTGGTGTAAGTGTTGGATGATGTGCATCTGGGCTGTGCTTCGTGGACGATGAGATGATCTGAAGAGGACGATGCTATGATGATCAGGAGGATCATGGATGATGAGAATCAGGATGATGTTATAGTTACTGCTTTATATATGCATCATGTTGGATGCTGGATATGATCAATTGGATCATTTATATGTATATGTATGTATGCATCATGTTGGATGCTGGATATGATCAGTTGGATCATTTATATGTATATGTATGTATGCATCATGTTGGATGTTGGATATGATCGGTTGGATCATTTGTATGTATTTTGTATATCCATCATATTGGATGCTTGGACCATGTATCTGTATATGTATCGAGTGGATACATTGTATGATCAGGTGATCATGTATGTTGATGGATACATTGTGTGGATCGTTTATCTATGTATCAAGTGGATACATTGTGTATGGTGATATGTATCAGTTAGATACTTGGTATGCATTAGGTGGATGCATTGTATGATCAGGATGATCGTGGATGATGAGCTTCTCCAGATGACATGCATCAGGACGATGCAGTGATGATGATCAGGATGATTATGTGTACATCAGGATGATGTATGGTGAGTATCAGGACGACACTTTGTGGCTATGGATCAGGTTGTGCAGATGAGCATGTCTGGGAGATCCTATAAGTCGGAGTTGTGTACTCGTAACAGCCTGGGATGCTCTTTCGAGACATTGCTCTGGGAGGACATGTAATTTGTGCCCTGGGAGATCTTTAGGTCAGAGTTGTGTACCCGTAACATCCTGAGATGCTCTTGCGAGGTTTTTCCCTATGGCATGTAATTTTCTCCTGGGAGATCTGGACAGGATGAAAAAGGCCTCAGATGCTTCAGCCAGGTTTTTCCATGACCACATGTAATTTGCTCCTGGGAGATCTGGACAAGATGAAAAGGCCTCAGATGCTTCAGCCAGGTTCTGTGGTGGACCACATGTAATGTGCTCCTGGGAGATCCGACAGGTAGAGCTGTGTGCTTGTAACAGCCTGGAATGCTTCAGACAGGTTTTGTGGTGAGATCACATGTAATGTGCTCCTGGGAGATCCGATAGGTAGAGTTGTGTGCTGGTAATAGCCTGGGATGCTTCAACTAGGTTTTGTGATGGGTCACATGTAATGTGCTCTTGGGAGATCCGACAGGTAGAGCTGTGTGCTCGTAATAGCTTGGGATGCTGCAGCCAGGTTTTGTGACGCACGTAATAAGTCCTAAGGATTCCACAGTATGGCCAGTGATGACGAAGACCTGCAGGTGGTGGGCCTACATCCAGTATGAAAAAGGACTAGCTCTGTAGAAATTCCTATGATGAGTAGATTGAGATAGCAGCAACAGTGACGATGACGATGACTCGATGACGATTATCCAGTGACGATGATCAAGAGAAGAAGACTTGTGCTAGAAGACCTATGTCGAGAAATACCTTCCTAATTAAGAGGGAGTGTTGATTTATATGTAACTTCCGAATGTATTTCACATATATGTATATTGTATTCCTATAGAGACGTTATTATTCCTCTGTATGGAAGTGTCATCATTTATATTGTAAGTGTCATAACTTATACTTGATGGGTTATTAGACCACCTTGTTGGGGTCGGCCCTGTATAAGTCATGTGGGTCAAAGGGTTATTAGACCACCCTATTGGGAGTCGGCCATGTGGGTCAAAGGGTTATTAGAACACCCTAGTGGGGGTCAGCCAAGTCAGCATTATGTTAAGTGGTTAAGTTGAGGCCGACCTAGTTGAGTAAAGGTCAAGTCAAGTTAGTGTATAAATAGAGAGCGTGTCTCTCTCATTTTACACATTCTATTCTCTCACTCATTCTATTCTCTCACTCACACTTGGGAGAGTGGCGCACTTGTGGAGGAGGAGGCTCTGCTGCTAGGAGAAGACTATCTCTTGTATTCTGGTTGTATCATTGCTCTATCTATCTCTGAGGAAGTTATTGGAGTTTTTCACCTTTATAGTTTATCCCCAAGTAAACTCTGTGTCTCTTATGTGCTTGCATTATTGTTTCCATGATTGATATGCTGTAGATTTTCTGTACATGTTGTTCTCTCAGTTAAGATCCTAGATCAGATTGAATTAAATTCTGAAAATTTAACACTGTATTCCATGGTAAGTCGAAAGCTCAGTTTGTAACTTGTTTATTGCAATGTTTACACATTTATAAACTCTCTGAGCTTGACTAATGTTTGTCGCTTTCTATATATGTGCTCAGGTGAGGCGTGGAAACAAAAATCCTCTTCTTATAGGTAATGTGTTTCATAACAACCCTTAAAGTATGTTGTAGTAAAAGATAGGTAGTTATAGTTTCACTTATTACTTGTTTAACCTCTTGTCATTGTTTCGCAAGTCAGTAGGAAGGTGGTGGAAGTTAGGGCTTGTGGAGTGTCTCCACAACCGACGTTGAGCATGGGGAAAAGGTGCCCCAAAATGCCAGGTAACTCGCCACTACTTGAATCCTCTTGTGATTTAACCTCGTGGTTCAGGGCTGAGTTACTCAAACCTTTTGAACGGTTTAAGGGTTGGGTTGTTTGTTTCATTTCTTTAAAAGAGTGGTGGCCTCTGGCCCCAAAACGCAGAAGCGTTATGCTTGATGCTTAGAAAGATGGTCCTTGCGACTTGTGTGGTTTGGCCACACTGGGCGTCGTCGGTGGGGTACCATCACAACTTGGGTTGACCCTTGAAGGGATAATGTTTGGGAAGAAGAGCGTTCACTCTAGACTATAAATTCTAGTTTGTAAATAAAGGATGCATTGTAATATTCAAAAGTTTGAGCCATAGATGATTTTGATACTGTAATGGAAAGCCAAGGGTTCTCTCCACCTCCGTCTCTTTTTCTTTTGCTAAAAAAAATAGAGATTTGATGTGAATCGTATAGCGTCCATAGTTTTAATTGTAGAATGTTTAACTCCAAGAAAATGGATAATACTGATATCGTTTTGTCTATAATGTCTGTGCATTATTCGCGGGGTTCGCCATACTTAACGTAATGTATAATGCATTCAAATCTGATATTGAATATTATGCTTTCCCATAAACTTAAAAATGTATAAGCGTCGGTCTGAAAGGTAGCTGCATCCCATTAATTCACAAAATATATAGGAATTTTAAAATAATTAAATGTTTTATGATTACTCCTCAGAGTGTATATAGGAATACACGATGTTATATGGCATCGGTTGAGTCGATTCGTATTTAACTTGACTATGTGCGCTCCAGCACTTGATATTTACAATATCGATCTCGTTTGTTAAACTACTCCCTGAGCATAGTCGTAGGCTTAAACATGTTCAGCTAGATGCATAACATAGAATCGTCTTGAATAGTTATTTATGCAACATAATATTTGCGTAAGTATGCTCTGTATACAAATCGTGGCAAATAATAAAATGTTAATCATAGAGAATGATGGTTTCGCATACAGTTTAATGAATAGCTAAACCGCAGGTTTAAAACCTTGTTCTTGTGAAGAGCATTTAACTCTTTAATTTAAATGATATGGATTTCAATCCAAGGACCATGATTTGATTCTAAGTCGAATCTCGTGTCCTTCACTTAGCTCATATTGAGGGCATGAACTTTATATGCTTCACCATATTACAATATACAGTATCTACCAAAATAAAAGGCATTCGAAACTTAGTATGCACTTGAGGAATTAATAGTAAGTGTAATCGAAGCTTTAGGAAACCCTAACTATAAATACTACTTCACTATGTAATATTTATATGTATATTTTATATTAAGGTGGGTTCCATGCAATGGACCACGATTCCACTCTTACAGGGATATCGTGACTTTACACAGCCCATACTAAGGGCGTTAATATGAATACAAGACGCATCTGCTAACACAAGTATTTCATATCCAGATTTGTAACATGAATGCATAAGTAGATTCAAAATGAGCATTTCATTAAGAACATATAGGAAAATGTCTTATTCATATTTGTCCCCAAACTGGGTTGATATATAAAAATAGAAGAGAGGGTTTATAAATAATTATGGCTTCACATGTAAACCTTTAGGTTTACATGTCTGTCTGATTTACACAAGAAATGTATAACCCTAGTTCTGTCAGTAGTATAGAAATGACTATGCTCTGTATAAAATGCATACATGTAACCATAGGATAGCATTTACACCATATCCATTGTAGGATGCATCTCTCAGGCTTGCAAACCCTGATTTATACAATATTTGTTTCCACATAAATGCATCAGAGTTATACCCATTCATACAGCAGACATAAACTATGAATACTTGAGGTATCTTACTCATAATTATACACCTGAAACATAACACATAGATCTAGAATTTTATGGCAGATCTATTTACAGAAAGCAGTGTAAATCGTACATATAAGCATATATGACTATTAAAACATTCAATAGTATTTCTAGGAATAAATATAAACACATTCCATTACTGTCCATAAAATGATATCTAGGTGTAACAAATAAACTTATCTGAAAATATGATGACGAGTGGAACCAACCACAAACCTCCTAGCCTTCACCATCAAGTACTCCTTGCTTTCAGGTCACCCCCAAGCTGAGTTCACAGTCCCCCAGTTCAGAGTGTAGATTTTAAGTTACCTGTAAATTGTTTCCCCAAGTTATTTAGGATATTTCAGTGGTAGCAGGAAACCCAACATCCAACTCAGTACTCTTGAGCTCCAGGATACTCCAGGGGATTTTAATCCTCAGCCATTAAGAGAATCAATTTAACCTAACCTAATCAGAGTAAAATGCAGTGCTCCTGCACACTTGGGGTAGTTCTCCTACCTGGACAAAATTAAATGGCCAAGCCAATACTCATCTGTATGATTCCTCTTAATCTGGACTAGTTTGGTTTTCCCAAATCTGTCCTCATTCACTTGGCTTCGGGACCAGTTTGGCTCTCCCAAATCTGTCCTCCCTCACCAGTCTTAATTGGTCTCAGCTTATTGTTCTTCCCAGGTTCCCAATTTATCTTGTGTGTTAATGATCATGAGAATGTGTAGAATGAATTGTTTCAATGAGTTTCACTTTTTATTCTCTTAGGTGTGAAATTTATCATTTTATGAATTCTTTTAATTCATTATTCTCTCAAATCTTTTCTTTCGGGTTTGCCATTTTTCTCCAATAATAATTTATTCTTATTATTATTAATTGCAATTTTTCCTCCAACCCTTAGGGGACTGTGACTCCCATCTCATTAATGTGCTGGTCGACATGGTCATTAGAAATCAACTTTTCAGATTTCTAATATCAACTAAGTAAAATGAAATCATACTTAGCAGAAATATAATAGGGGTTCAAAGTCCAAAATTGAGGTATTACATTTTTCGTGGAAGTTCCCTTCATAAATTGATTCAAGTAGGATTTGAGGTTGACAATATGATAACCTCAAACAATGCTTAAAGCTACTTACACTTTGAAGAAAAGGGATTCTTGATCAAATAGTGTTGGAGAGTGAGAGTGAGATTTGTTTTTTAACATGGATGTTAGATTATGAATATGTTTTCTTCCAGTGTACGGTCTATTTCAAGCATTGACTTGTTGTAGTTTCTTGCTTGATGTAAAGGATTCTCGGGCTAGAGGTGGAAGAATAGTAACCCAATTGGTGGAAACACCTAGTGATGAACCAATGATGACACCCAAGAATGTGTTGAGGCCTCAAATACCCGCAAGAAATTGGATATGGAGAACCCCATAAATTTTTAATTAAGCCTCAGTAATGGAATTTGCGCATTTATTTGATTTGTCTATCAAGGGGTGAATCCATGAAGATGGGTAACACTTTTTGGCCAAAAGTGATAGTGAATTTGATTTTTTACTCATTTATTAAATCAAAGCTTTCAAAACTCATATATGCCTTGTGAATTTCAACATGAAACAAAAAAACAATTGTAGGGAATTATGTTGTCTTTCCACCTATATTTTTTTAAATAATAATATTATTTAATATGCCAAAAGTGCATTTAATGATATGTTCGTTCTTGTAAATTTTAGGAAAATTTAACAAGCGACTTATGTGCATGTAAAATAAATTAGTGATAAATGCATAACTTTTGAAAAAACAAATATGAACATAATATACACAAAATGCACCGAGGAACACATTTTTTTTAATTTATTTTGGAAAATTATATTTTTATTAGTTTTCAAAATTGACCAGTGAAAATTTTAATCACATTTTGTACACATGTGTGGGCATGCAAATTTTTTTTTACTGGTTACAAAAATCTTAAAATGTTACACAGAATTTTCGTTAGTAGTACAAAAGCATGTGACATTGTGTTTCCATAATCCTTGAAGAAACTTTCTTGCTGAATGATATTTGACTACCTTACCTTGCAACTTAACTTCTTTTGACACTTCGACGCGCTTTTCTCTACTGGAAATGTGAGTCGAAACCCCATCAACGCAATGTGTCCCACTGTGAACCCGCGTAGATGACCCAACTTTCCTTTGGAGCAACTCATGTAGATGACGCAACTTGCCTTTGGAGCAACTCGCGTTGATCCATTTCTGGTGTAGGTTTCTCCACTACAAATTGCATTTTCGAGAAGCTTCTAGAGTGAACTATCGATTGAGAACCTTTCCCTCCTATTGTTATGGATCTGGATCGACTTACACCATTGTGGGGGATCATATCTCATCCACTCCCCACACTTTTCTCAACCTCCTCTTATCCAGATTGTCCTATAAGTTGATGCCTTGGTCCATAGGTGAGGGGGGGAGACTAGAAGTAGGTAAATGTTGGATAAATCTCATTAGAATTGGAGACTCTTGAGTTGTTTTGTATTCAAGGTGAAAGTGACTTGTTGGAGTAAGAAGAACCCATTGTGAAGAAGCTACAACACCAAGGCCTAAATGGTTGTACTTTTTTTTCTGCCATTTTTAATGCAATTGTATTTTCCTTCCTATACATCTGATATTCATGATCATGTATTGTAATATTCCTTGGTCACTTGCATAGGTCAATTATACCATTTCAATTTCATTTGTCGTTTCCTTGTCTTGATCTATAGCAGGTTCTCTTGTACGTAAATCTAGATCGTGGTTGCCCCTGGATCTAAAGACAATTGTTGTATTAGATGTAAGTTCCCTCTATAGTCATCCATTGTTACTATTTCATTGACCTAGGAGAAGGATTATACAACTTGTCTCTTTTTGTTCTAGATATGAACCTTTCAGAATAGGGACTTCGATCTTTGTCTGCATCGATCGAAAACTCCTATAACAAAATTGGCGACTCCGGTTGGGATCACTCATTAGATCTCCCTTGATTTTCCTTGAAACTTATTTGAATTTTGTCACCTACCTTGTTTTAATTGATTGAAATTTTGCATTTCTAATTCACTAGGTGATCCAAAACGAATCTGACACTTGCAATCCATCTGAATCCTTTGAGGTTGATTACCTTTTCAGTCTTTTTCTTTTGAAAATATTCCCTTTGTTGGAATCGACACACCCTATTCTCACATACAGTGCATCGAGCACATGGTTGGTTAATGTATTGAACCATGTCGATCTAGTTTGGCATGATGTTTTCCACAGTAGACCACGACTCTGTGAAAAAAGTTTGCAATAGGGTTGAATTTTCCTCTTAAAGTTGGGTCAAGTGTTCTCCTCATATATATATCTTATTGCACGAAATCGCAAGTAGTCAGCGCTCCCCGATGTATCGTGACAAGGGACTAATCGCCTCTCGTGGATCCTTGAAATCTGGCGGTGGTGAGTTTACTAATAACCTATGGGTTTAGGTGTAACGGCAGCCGTACTACCAACAATTGGTATCAGAGCTAGAGGTCACGAGTTCGATACACACTCGAATTACAGTGAGGGGGAGACTGTTGCATGAAATTGCAAGTAGTCAGCGCTCGCCGTGTATCGTGACAAGGGACTAATTGCCTCTCGTGGATCCTCGAAATCTGGCGGTGGTGAGTTTACCAATCACTACGGGTTTTGGTGTAACGGAAGCCGTACTACCAACATATATTTCCTATCTCAGCCATATTTTTCTCTAATATTTTTCGTTTACCCCTATTCCTTGCATTTTCTTGAGGTTTGAAGCCTAGCTTGAGTTTTCTTTTTGGGTCATTAGTAGTCAAGCGGTTTCCTCGCTTGTCTTGGGTCATATTGATCCCTTGGAGGGAAGCTTGTCTTGTGGCGCTTAGAAGCCTTTGATCTACTCTGATTCATATTTTAAACTCTTTCAAAGTGTGTTAGTGTGAAAACCTTTGTTGGTATGAGTTTGGTTTGAGTCATTTTGAAGCTTGAAATTGGACACTTTGGGTGATTGTTTCTTCTTCTTTTGAAATTCTATTGTTAATTAAAATTTCAAAATTGTTAGATCTCTTGCATTTCGAATTAGGATAAAATGAACAAGCATCGTTCCTAAAGGTTTTTTAATACATTATTGAAAGACGTTAAATTCTTGTTCAAAGTATTTTGAATTGTCCTTCAATTCCTTTGCTTCTTCATTCGAAAAGTGAGATATTTTGCAATTGAAGAAGTTCATTATTTTTCCATTTTAGTTTGTAATTTCAAATCTCTTTTGGAAAAAACAAAAAAAAGACATTGCTTTGGTGTTATTTTTGGTTACATTGGATTGATTGAAAGACTGTTACTTGCTTTTGTCTTTTGGTTTTTCTTAAGAAGAAAAGTGAAAGAATAGTGTTGCATTCCATGAAAGATTTCATTTGTCTCAACAAAAGAATAAATATCTCTCTCCCTCCCATACATAGTTTTCATTAAAATAAAATATTGCATCTCATTTAGTTTTTTGTGCATAATATTGGGATGTGTGCACACTTCATGAGTCAACTTAACCATCTTAGATAAAATAAAGCACTAGATTAAGTTAAAATATTTAGAAACTCGAGTTATAGGTTAGGGACGTGTTTCAATATATTTAAGTGTAGCAGTTTTCATTATTTTCCTACACTGCATCTCAGGGCCTTGTAGTTATTCCATGTACTAGTCGGTATTGTTAGTTTTTGAACATTAATTCAATAGATCTAGGGTCTTAACTGAAATAACAACATGTACAGCATATCAAGCATAAGGGACAAGAGACAAGAGACAAGAGACAAGAGACACAAAACATTTCACCGGGGAAAACCAAGAAGGTAAAAAACCCCCGCAACTTCTTCAGAGATAGAATAAACATCAATACAAGGATCACCATGATCAAATCCAAGAGATAGATATCTTTAGCAGCATGATCCTCCTCCACTTGTGTGCACCCTTCTCTTCTCTCACTAATGTGAAGTGAGTGAATGAGACAATGACTAAAATGAGAGAGACACACTCTCTATTTATACACTAACTTTCACTTGACCTTTACTCAACTAGGTCGGACTCAACTTAACCACTTAACATAATGTTGACTCAGCCAACCCCTACTAAGGTTGTCTAATAGACCTTTGACCCACATGACTCATACAGGGCCGACCCCATCAAGGTGGTCTAATAGCCCATCAAGTATAAGTTACGACACTTACAATATAACTTGCGACACATTCAAGTACACATGACGACACTTCCAATCGGAGGAATAATACATCTCTGTGGGATATACAGTAAAGTACAAATGTAATACGTGGAAGAATATCTTCCGAAGTTACAAATACATAAACACTCCCTCTTAACTAGGAAGGTATTCTTTCGTCGCAGGTCATCAATACATATTGGCGCAAGTCTTCAATTTTGGAGCTGGATCAACATCACTGGATCACGGAGAATCATCATCACTGCTGCTATACTTGACATCTTGATCACTGGGATATCTCTGAAATATGCTCATCATAGGAAGTTCTACAAAGCCAACCACTTTTCATGCTGGATGTAGGCCCACCACCTGTAGGTCTTCATCATCACTAGCCATACTGTGGATCTCAGGACTTATTACATGTGTCAAAACAACCTAGCTCAGACTATAGGATATTTTACATGTTAACTATCACAAAACCTTAAAAGAGTGTCTTGCATCCTGCAAGTACTCTAAAGAGCATCCCAGGACTGATTACAAGCTTACTGCTGAACCTCTCGGATCTCTAGGGCTGATTACATGTGGTTAGGAAAAACCTTTAAAGAGCATCTTGCATCCTGCAAGTACTCTAAAGAGCATCCCAGGACTAATTATGAGCTTACTGCTCAATCTCTCGGATCTCTAAGGCTGATTGAATGCCTCTAGTAGAAAAACCTAAAAAGAGAATCCTGGTACTTATTTACAAGCTTACTGCTCAACCTGTCTGGATCTCTATATCCGAGGCTGTTACGAGCACACCACTCTACCTGTCTGGATCTTGAGGATCTTTTCTATGCTACCTGCACAACCTTTCCACGACCACGAAGTTTCAACCTGATACTCATCATAGATCATCCTGATAATCATCACTGCATCGTCCTGATGCATATCATCTGGAGCAACATCCTAAAGCTCGTCATCCATGATCATCCTGATCATACAATGCATCCACCTGATGCATATCATCATACATGATCCACCTGATCATACAATGTATCCACCTGACACATATCATCATGATCCACCTGATCATACAATGTATCCACCTGATACATATCATCATACATGATCCACCTGATCATACAATGTATCCACTTGATACATATCATCATACATGATCTACCTGATCATACAAAGCATCCAACTAATGCATATACATATACATGATCCAACTGATCATACAAAGCATCCAAATAATGCATATACATATACATGATCCAACTGATCATACAAAGCATCCAACTAATGCATATACAAAGCAGTAACCAGGGCATCATTCCAATTCTCATCATACAACGCTTACATCCACAGCCATGGGAAGGATCCTCCTCTCACCATGCTTGGAATGGCTCCTGAAAATGTGTCCCATCACTTCTTCCTCGAAGTATCTTCAATTTGAAGAACACCAAGCCTCTCTCTGAAGTACTCACTCTTCACTCTGGCTAGTGGTTTCGTTAACACATCTACAACCTACTCATCCGTCGCAACATACAAGAGCTTCACTGCTCCTCTCTGTACCATATCCCTGATATAGTGATATTTGATCTCGATGTGCTTTGACCTGTCATGGAACACCGGGTTCTCAGACAACTTCACACAACTCTGGTTGTCACAGAAGATACGGGTAGCATCCAACGAAATATCAAATAACTAAGACAGTAGCTTCCTAAGCCATACTGCCTCACAACTAGCCGAACAAGCTGCAACATACTCTGCTTCGGCTGTACTCAGTTCCACATAGGACTGCTTCCTGCTAAACCAAGAGATCATACTGGATCCCATACTTAAGCATCACCCCGAAGTGCTCTTCTGATCAATGGCACTTCCTGCCCAATCCGAAACAACATAACCCTCCAGGTTAAACTTCTGATTCTCATCATACTTGAGGCCATAGTCAACTGTACCCTTTAGAAACCTCAGAATATGCTTTGTAACTATCAGGTGAACATGTCTTGGATCTATCAGATACTGGCTCAAGGTGTTCACCGCAAAATAGATATCTGGTCTCGTATTCGTCAGGTACATCAAGGACCCAATTATCTGACGATACATCGTGGCATCAACCAACTCAAATGAAGCATCACACATAAGCTTCAAGTTCGATGCCATAGGTGCGGCCATGGCCTTATAGTCCATCATCCCGAACCTCTTCAGGATCTCTACTACATACTTCCTATGTCCAAGGAAGATTCCATCTGTGATCTGCCACACCTCCATGCCTAGAAAGTAGTGTATCATACCCAAGTCCTAGGAGCATGCTTCAAGCCATACAAGGCTTTCTGCATATATATGACTCCCTGTCATGTGTCTCAAAACCGAGTGGCTGCTCCACATACACTTCCTCTTCGACTACACCATTCAAGAAAGTTGTCTTGACATCCATTCGGCATATCTTCCATTTCATCACTTGCTTTGTATTTCTCTATGCTACCATCTGCAGCATGCTTGATCTTATAGATCCACTCGAAAGTCACTACAGACTTTCCTTCTGGTCTTGGGACCACATTCCAAACATCATTCTTCATTATCAACTGGTATTCCTCGATCATGGAATTCTTCCATTACTACATCCCAAATACTGGGGACTACAGATTCTTCAATATCTTCAATAGATAGTTTTCTTGAACTTCGTTGGTGGAACAAATGTTGTTGTCCTTCTTTTGTAGGTGATTGTACACGATCTTTCCTACAAATCAAATTCAGTTGCATGATTAGAAACTTCTCATAGTTTTCATAACAAAATCTTACGCATAAAAACATATGTCATACAGTCATGCAATTATGCAATTATCTTAGCCAATTCTTCAATACAACATTTATCCATATCCCGTATTCACACAGTAACTTTCTAGATGCCTTCCATCTCTACCAGAACATCGTTAAGAGTTTGCACAACTCCCAACATGTCAGCAAAGAGATTTCATTCTAGATAAGTAGCAATGGAATGTTGTACCGTACCATAGGCCACTTACCCATTTCTTGCATATTAGTAGTATCTTGTTCATTAATGCAAATATCCTAATATGCATAATACACATCCTAACTTTAGGAACATAAGTATGTACATAACTGAACAACATCATTTAAGTAATCATATATACAGGAAATGACAATTCAAATACTTATCTTTGTTTAGTTGTTGGGTGGACTCCCTCTTGATCTTTGCTTCCTTGTAGGAACTATTGGAGTGTACTCCCTCTTGATCTTTGCTTCTTGGGTTACCTGTCCTTTAACTTATACTCATCCTAGACCGCTTATGAATGCTTAAGTGTGCACTAGTGTCATCCTCAAGATCTCATACATAATCATACATTCATTACTATAATCTCAATACTATCAAAACATTATGATTCTAAATAATATTAAATATGTATGGTCATGGTCATTTCATACATAGGTAATAAGCGTTAGTATTCAAAGTTTCAGGGAAGACTTCTTTTACTGATGCATATTCTTATTTGACCATAGGACTCTTCTGGTTAGTGATATCATCAATCAAAGTAAGAAACATGATATGCATAAACCCTTGATTACTTAAACTTCTAACTTCAAAGGTAATCATTATCATTCATACAAAAGTATAAGATCCTAACACAAGGTAGGATTGTAACTTGATATAGGAAAAACATACATGATTACCATGTTTGCTAGTTATATCTAACATGCCCAAACAATGTCTTCTTGTTCTCTTCAATGAGTTTTGCTGCATAACTCATAAGTTAACCATTATAGAACCAAATTATACAGACCTCGTAATTAGAGATTCTATAATAGCTATGGATGAGTCTTGTCTTCATGTCATCATGGTCATATGTTCTTGATCTAGAACTTGATCTGTCTTTCTTGATGTACCTTTCATGTTAGTGGACAACATCAACCTCATACAACATCATGGTGCATTAGTACAATCATAAGTGTCATAACCCTAATCAATGAATGTATACAAGCATTCATACTTTTACTAAGGTGATAAGACAAGTCTAAGATTAATCAAGATTGTACTAATAATATGAAGACAAACATATCATAAACTTAATCATGAACAGATTTCACAAACAGACCTGTATCTCTTCAAGTCATACCTGTCGAGATTGCTTGTAGCCTTTTCATGTAAAGCCTCAGCCTCATCTCCCTCTGGAATTGGAACTTCTTCACTTATGTAGGTGTCCAATTCATTCTCTTCTACGATTAACCCAATCCGCTTTGATTTGCTGAAAATGGATCTGGATCTGGATTAGGGTTTGTCAGAGAAACCCTAAAAAATTCAAAATTTGAATTTCAAACTTTTGATAAGATAGAAATATGCATCTTGCTGAGCTGATCAAGCTAGTATACTCAGAATTTGAAAACTGCAAAATTTGACCCCTCAAAATTGCCTTTGAAACTTCCGGATTCACTAGACACTACCCCGAAATAGGGTTTGATAAAGACCACCCTTCTTCCCAACCAAAAATTTCAATTCAAATCTCTAAACTTTTATTTTTCTGAGGAGCTTCCAGCCATGGTCCCAGATTTCAAAAACTCCAACTTTTGTAGAAGCCCTAATTTTCCATCTTTCCGATCAAAATCCCGAACTAAAGTTTGATCAAGCCTGGTCTTCTGACCAACCAAAAAATTCGATCTTGGTTTCTAAATTTCGGTTTTGATGAAGATACTTCATCCGTGGACTCCTATTCCAAAAATTCCAACTTTCTTCGAAGACCTAAATTCCCGCAGCAGTCACAAGCCAATAATGAAGGTGCTCAAAATCAAATTCTGTTTTGACAGAAATATGCACTTGATTGTTTCTGATGTATATTTGAAATTACAAACCCATAGCATCTGAAAATTATACCTTTGGTATCATGACCTATCATGTTTCCAACCCCACAGGTCTAACGTCAATTGGATTCTCTCAGAGAGAGTTATGACAAGTGTCGCAATGTGACCTGTTTATGGGATAAAACATGAGAGTTAACTTGTACGGCGTGCCACATGTCATTGGTTTAACTTCGGCCTCTGAAAAACTTACCTGAGAAACTAAAATTTATGCTCTACTTGGCACATTTTACAAAATTTCATTTGGAGATTCCTAGCCCAAGTTGTGACCTTTTTTTCCAAGGTCACATGTTTATGATTGAGATCTGGAAGAGGCAGAAACCATAACTTGTACTGATCATAAATCACAAAGTACAATGAATTAGAGGCTTTCCTTTGGAAAAACGGTACAGGGGGATGTTATATATGACTTGTAAAGGTTTCAGAACCTGAAACTTTGCCAAAATGGATGTATAGCGAAAGTGCCACGGTAATGGGTTTTTGCTATATCAAGCCCTAGCTTCCAATTTGTCCCAAGTGCAACAAGTCTCATAAATGCCATAGCATGCCTTCCTTCAGGATAGATCTGATACCATGTTAGTTTTTGAACATTGATTCAATAGATCTAGGATCTTAACTGAAATAACATGTACAGCATATCAAGCACAAGAGACAAGAGAAAAGAGACACAAAACATTTCACCAGGGAAAACCAAGAAGGTGAAAAACCCCGCAACTTCCTTAGAGATAGAATAATCATCAATACAAGGATAACCATGATCAGATCCAAAAGATAGATATCTTCAGCAACATGCTCCTCCTCCACTTGTGTGCACCCTTCTCTTCTCTCACTAATGCGAAGTGAGTGAATGAGACAATGTCTAAAATGAGAGAGGCACACTCTCTATTTATACACTAACTTTCACTTGACCTTTACTCAACTAGGTCGACCTCAACTTAACCACTTAACATAATGCTGATTGGGCCAACCCCTACTAAGGTTGTCTAATAACCCATCAAGTATAAGTTACGACACTTACAATAAAACTTGCGATACATGCAAGTACACATGACGACACTTCCAATCGGAGGAATAAAACATCTATGTGGGATATACAATAAATTACAAATGTAATACATGGAAGAATATCTTCCAAAGTTACAAATACATCAACAGGTATATTGAATGACCTTTCATGTACTTAACGGTATATAGAAAGGTTCTTCACATATTCGACGGTATATAGGAAGGCTCTTGTCGAACAGTTGTGCATTAGAAAACACTACTACGGATTGGATCTCCTACGTACCTTGCATATATCAGGAGACCTCATTAGGATCCTGAAACCATCTGAGTCAACCATTGGTTTTCTTGACATCTCAATACACCGAGAACAACACTGAGGGAGCTACTACACACGTACTTATACGTAGTTAGGTAATACGGTCAGGGGCACAGTCCTAATCCTCCCTGGTTAGTGCTATGAAAGATTGGGTTGAGTATTATTGTTGGAACCTACCGTATATCGCGAGTTGCAATGACTTGACACTGCTATGAGGATCCAACTTTTCTTCCCACCTGTTACACAAGTTTTCTTGCGGCCTTTAGCTTAAGACTTGAAGTGTGTCTTTTGCTTATAATAATTTTAGGGAGATATTTTCATTATACATTATAGCTGAACAATATTTAAGGAGGTCTCGCAAAATACAAAATTTACCACCCGAATATCCCTCCGTCGAGGAGGAAAAGACATGGGAAAATATGGACCAACCTACTACATCTGGTCCATGGGAAGAATGAATTCTAGTTACTGAATCAGGATGGAATTATTATCCTCCTGTAAATCGACCTTTCACCGCTCCCATGGGACCATTGGTGGTAAAAAAACCTTCTTTGCGTGATACATCTTTTCACCATTCAATTGAAGGACACCCTGGAGCAGTGGATTGGATATTTACTCGAACACAAGATGACCTAATAGCGACTGATTTTTTTCCAACTAATTCATTCTTGGGAACCTCCTTAGGGAAAATTATTTCTGACTTTGGTTCACCATCGACCGTGGAGACAACTCCGCCTCCGTGTCCTACCAGATTCATCTCAAACGAGGTATTTTTTCGACCACTCCAAGATATTATATCCCGCTTATGGATGCTTGGAGAAAAAGTAAGATGTCAGAGCTTTCCTTTACAGTCCACTTTAGAAGTAGTAAATCCAAAATATCATTCTACCATTTATTATTTTACTCTTTTTTTGCTAGGAATGTTAGTGCCTAACATGGCCTCCTACGAACTAGGCCAACCATCTTTCCTGCCTGTATCATATCAAAATCAATTGGTTGGTTGTAGGACTCCTTTGAACTTGATGACTGGGGGGAAACCTTTAGCCAATGTTAAATTTATAATTGGAACACAATCTCCAAGGAAAAGTGAATTGGAAGCCAACCTCTAGTTAGTGGTCAAAATACGACTATGGGGCAACCTATGGTTAGTGTTCAAAATATGACTATGGGGAAAACTTTGTTCGGTGGTAAAAACCTAACTAGGGGGGAATATCTAGTTAATGGTATAAATTTAACTTGGGGGAAACCTCTAGTTAGTGGAAAAAATGTAACTAGGGGGAAACCCCTAGTTAGTGGACATAATGTAACTAGAGGGAAACCTTCATTTACTACTTACAACATGACTAGAGTTTTTCCTCCATCCATGGGAAAACCTTCATGGGGACATCATACATGGGGGCCACGTACATGGGGTCAGCTTGCATAGGGTTACACATATCCAGGTAATCGAAATATGGCAATGATTCAAGTATATCAAACCGCTCCCGAAAACCTTTTTTCCGGAGTACCTTACCCTAGAAACAAGAACACCCCATGGGGATAATAGAAATTTCCTCCGGGCGGACCTCCAGCCTGAGTACCACCCCCACCCCCAACACTCCCACCCCCACCACCTGTCCCACCTCCACCACTTGTCCCACCTCCACCACCTATCCCACCTCCACCCGCACCATCCGGAAAACCCCCCCATTCTAGAGGACCCCCTCATTCACGAGGAAACCCACCATCAGTCCAACCTCCTAACATGGGAATACCTCCACCATGTGGAAAAACCCCTATGGGAGGACCACCACCATATATGGGTACACCCTATAATCAATTAATTTATTGTCCTACTGGTACTCAAATTCCATATAAATATTACCAATATCCGCAGCCAAACTGACAGTTACCATTTCTAGATACATTAGATTTGCTGGACTTGTCATGTTTGGTGAATGATCCCAAAAAACTCGTAATGACATATCATTTGTGGTGTTCCTCAAACTCCCTAATGGATGATTCTATACGTTTGAGGTTGTTTCAGAGAACCCTCACTGGCACAACTGCCAAATGGTATATTGAATTTCCACCACATTCTTTCGCGGACTTTCGATCCTTGGCTATGGCCTTTCTTACGCATTTTCATCTACCAATCCGCTATGAAACCGGTACATACCTTTTAACGTTGCTTAGGAAATATACCTCCACTCATATTTCCAATCATATTCATGAATGGAGGAGAATATGTCGGCTAATTAAGGATCCTATTCTGGATCAATTATTGCTCGATTGGTTCACCAAATCACTATTACCTATCATAGTTTGTGAAGAGCCTGCAACAATAATTAATGAGAATACACGAGATAACAGAAATAACAAAACTCAGAATCACTTTTATATTGATCGTAGGCCACTTCGAGGGGGAAACCTCCTTTGAGCAAGCTCAATACAAATAAATTCATGGCATCTTCATTGGTCTCAACACAAAATTATATACTAAGTCTAGGTGCCAATACCGTGGGTCAATGCCATGTGTCAATACAAACCGTGGGCCAATACAAACTATGGATCAACAATTACTATGGGACAACATACAAAGGATATGCATCCAACAACAATAAGACAAACTATGGATCAACAAATACTACAGGACGACTTTCAAAGCATATGCGTCCAACAACAATATACTAACACAGTAAATAGAAGGGTTGACATGGGTTCCTAACATCCCCTCTCCCTTAGAAAAAGCTTTGTCCTCAAAGCTTTAGATGTGGAAATTGATGCAGAATCCGAAGGAGTGGTTCCACTGTAACATCCTCAAGTTGCACTCCGGGCCACTAACCTCTTTTGAGTTGCAGGGATGGTTTCTTGGAAAGCTGTAGACGAAGAAGAACCATATCAGCTGCGTGAAAAGCATTCAGAATGGTGCTAATTGGCTTGTTGTTTCAGTTGAATTCTTGCAATGTGAAGATTATCCTGTAGAATGAGAAGAATCTGATCGCGGAGTCAAAGAACCGAGTCAATTGCTTGAACTGGGGAGCTCCTGAGGGTGTATGGAAGAAGAACTGGAAGTGCATGTCCATATATTGATTCATATGGTGTCCTTTTAGATGTGGCATTGTACCACTGGAGAGCTTATAGGAAATCCATAGAAATAGTTGTCCAAATCCTTGTAGGCATGGGCAAGGGTTCGAGCAGTCCTGAAAGGAGTGTCATTTCACCCTTGTTGACTTGGAAAGTATCACAGTCAGCCACCATCTGTTGAATTGTCATGTTCAGTCCCTGCCAAAAGAAGTTACATTGTTCCTGGTCATACATTTTTAGGAACCTAGAGCGCCATGCTGATGAAGAAGCATGGAGTTCATAAAAGAGATAGCCCTGTTGAACAGATTGCAACCAATTTGGAACAAGCAGAGAAATAGTTGTAAGAGAAACTTGGTCATCAAATGTGCGAGAAGGAGCATATGCCACCATATTGTCCTTACCCTTCTTGTAAGTGATCGCATAGGCATAACCCATGAGTTGGATAACCCATTTCAGGTGTGCTAGGGAGGAGACCCATTATTCCAAGAAATTTGCTAGACTCTGGAGATTAGTCTTGATGCAGAAATAATTCCCTAATAGGTATGGCTGCCACTTCTATACTGCATGCAAAATAGCCATCATTTCCTGCTGATATGTAGATGCAGCTAAATTCTTACTGGAAAGGTCTCTTGAAGGCGACAAGCCCACTGGTTAAGCAAGGACACCTGCATATCTATCCAAGGAAGTAGGGGAGACCATTGATGGGTGCATCTGAATGTAATGGAGTTGAGCGATGACACCATGTGAATTCTTCTTAAGGATTTTTTCCAGGCGATGTGAACTGATGATGCAGAGAGATCGTTTTTGTAAGCCCTTAAATTTGTGTTGTTTCCCATTGACTGAAAACTGCATCCAAAGTTTAGCAAAATCCCATAAGATGGGGCCAAGTGTGCATAACCATTGAACGTCCAAAACAACATCACATCTTCCTAGGGATAAGGAAAACATGTCAGAGCGCAGGTTATAATCTTCCAGAGAGATACGCACATTGTGACACTTCCCCTTGCAAGGTAAGGTGCCCCCATCGACAACCATGACTTCAAAGTTGGAGCAAGGATGGACAAAACAATCAGCATGTTTGGCGATCCGAGGGTCAATGAAGTTATGAGTTCTACCAGAATCAATGAGTATTGTAAGAGGAAGCTTCTTGAAGTAACCCCTGACCCGCATTGTTTGGGGGGTGGTGACACAGGATAAAGCATGGAGAGATATCTCTGGTTGTTCATCCTGAGATGGGGGATCAATAGGTGGCTCCTGAATGTCGACCTAATCATCCATTATATCTGGAGCTTCTTCGCCAATTTTAAAGGCCGATGGAGAATCCATATCCAAGAGATAGAGCTTTTGTTGAACACATCTATGTCCCCAAGTAAATTTATCATCACAATTATAACAAAGCCCTTTTTCTCTGCGTGCTTGCATCTCTGTTCCAGACAAATGCTTGATAGGATTTGGTCGAGGAGCTGGCGGGATGGGAGGTCGTTGAGAACCCATATTTCCGAAGGGAACAAGAGTGGGTTTGGAGTGTTGTTGGGATGCAATCTTGTCTTCTGCCAACTTAGCCAACCCTAGGACTTCCATCATTGTGTTGGGACAGAACATTTTAACCTCTGACCGGATTTCATCCTTAAGACCATTGATAAAACAAATCCTGTAGAATTCATCAGACAATCCTTCTATGTGATTGGCTAGTTTCTCAAATTCTGTCTGATATTCTCTCATAGTGCCACTTTGACGAAGTTTACTGAGTGCTCCAGTGAAGTCATCAAAAGCGCTAGGACCAAATTGTTGCAAAAGGAGTTGGCAAAAATCTGTCCATTTTGGCTCGTCATGAGCCTTGATGTACTAACGATACCATTGAAGGGCTTCCTGTTCCAAATGAAAGGATGCAAGTGGAACTTTTTTGACATAAAAAGTATTATGCATACTGAAATACTGTTCTGCACGATAGATCCATCCAGTCGAATCAGTACCATTGAAGCAAGGAAATTCAAGCTTCGGACCACGAAAATTGCTGGAAGAAGAGAACCCATTGGATGCAGAAGATTCTTGCTGTCGGTTATTGTTCATGGTTGGATGCTGAAGATGGAGGCTAAGAAATTTTTCATCCAGATCTTGGAGTTTGGTTTGGATAGTTGCAAGTGCTTCCTCCATGGTTTTTTCTCCTGCATGGGTGACAACCATAACCAGGAGTTTTTTTTTTGTGGGTGGGGGAATGGATAGAAAAACACAAACAAAAGCTTATTTAGTAAAGGGAAATTTGGATTTGCGAAAAAATTGGATGGGTAATTGCGGTTTGATGAGGTTTTGGACACTTTCTGATGGACAGGGAAGCAAAAAATGGGGACTTCAGAAGCAAGGTGAAAGAATGAGAAAATTGGTCAAAGAGGGACAAAGAAGCAAAAATAGGGAATGAACATGGTGGCAAAATTTGGACGCGAGTGGGTGAAAATTGAAGAAGTTATGGCAAACCCTAAAAATAGACAAATGTGAGATTTCTGGCTTTGGGAAGTAGAATTTGGGATAAGGTCCTCAGGAATGAAATATGCAGAATGGGATTGCAAGGGTGTCTGGGATGTTTCAAGGGAAACAGAGTTAAAACAAGGGAGACATGGTGAAAAAATGGATTTTTTTTAAATTCTTTTTTATTATTTTTTTTTTCCAAAATGGATCTGCTACGACACAGAAGGGAGTGGAAACATATGGATCTACAACTATGCGGAGGTGATCGACAACAAATGGATCTGAAACGATGCCGAATGGATCGAAAATGGATGGATCTGAAACGACTTTCAGAATAGATCTGAAATGGCTATATCTGGAACGACTTTCAGAATGGATCTAAAACGGTTGGATCTGAAACGACGTAGAAGTGATCGGCAACAGTTCAACTAAAAATAGATATGGACCCCAGGTATGTGCGGCTTCCTAACAGTTCAGGGGTTTCACTCGGCCACCATTGTTGTTTGAGGACTTATGTATTGGGGCAGTACCCCTCACTCCACGGCTCAGGTAAAACTAATAACCACTTTGCAACAAACGATAGCTCTTGGTTTACCTCACGGGTGGGAACTAGTCAATCAGGTAGGGGTCATTTCCCTTTTCGCTGGCAGGTCCTCTCAATGGGACATCTACTTTGAAGTTCCTGTTGTAATCCTCACAATGATTTTTAGGGATTATGCCCAAGTACTTTCCACAGTTAAGCGGATAGGGATTATTCCCAGATCTGAAGCTGCAACAAATGCGAAAAAAAATTTGGCAGAAATTTCACCCAGCGAGCCCAAGAAAGTGCTCTGATACTAGATGTGAAAAACCTGCAACAATAATTAATGAGAATACACGAGATAACAGAAATAACAAAACTCATAATCAATTTTATATTGATCGCAGGCCACTTCGAGGGGGCAACCTCATTTGAGCAATCTCAATACAAATAACTTCATGGTACCTTCATTGGTCTCAACACAAACCTATATACTAAGTCTAGGTGCCAATACCATGGGTCAATACCATGTGTCAATACAAACCATGGGCCAATACAAACTATGGATCAACAATTACTACGGGATGAATTACAAAGCATATGCATCCAACAACAATAAGACAAACTATGGATCAACAAATGCTACGGGATGACTTACAAAGCATATGCATCCAACAACAATATACTAACACAGTAAATAGAAGGGTTGACATGGGTTCCTAACATAGTCAAATATGTCTCCATGGGAGGGAAGGTTATGGAGGAACAAGCCATTGCACATGCCCACTATTTAGAATTAGTTTATGCTCAATTTGTCACTCTATATGATATAATTCCCACCACCCCTTGCCCGAACAATGAACCAACGAAACCAACTATGGGATCATATGCTGATGGCATAATTCATTCTGTTAAAACCCATCCTTCCACCCAATAGATTGGCTCGCAAATACACACAACTTCAAATCCAACATAGACATGGGATGGTAATAACACCAAGCATTCACCCAATTTTTCTCCCACCGCGGAGGAGAATTCATTCCAATATGCTTCATCTCAAAAATACGGTGGTAAAAAGGAAAATAAAGGTAAATCCAAAAAATCGTCTAACCAGTAGGAAAAAAAATCCAATCAAGACACCACTGATGCCAAACCAAACCGGAAGGTTAAATATATGTGTTTATTGTGCAGTGAGGACCACTTCATGAAGGAATTCCCCCATCGTGAAGACGTCCAAAATCTCTTAAAAGGAAATCCTCAACCCGCACTTTAAATCGACCCCTTCCCAACACAACGATAGAAGATGGTTACGTTCAACAAAAAACTCCCTCGCAAGGAGAAACATCCATGACCATTCATGTTATCATGATGCATAGTGAAACATTTAATTTATCTACCAGGGCAAGTATGTACGATTATGTTCTAGAAAAAGAATCTAATGAAGGTAATGTTGAAAAATACTCCATGTCCACGTCCACTACCTCTCATATACAAGGTCCTATGACAATATAGAAACCCATATCAGATGTAGTGTTACGTCCACCTAAAAGCACAATTCGAAAGGAAATTTTCAATCCCAACTCTTGAGCTGCTCAAAACTACAACATTGTTGAATATTTGGCCTAAGAACCATGTGTTATATCAACCCTTGAAGTCTTACAAAACTGTCCTAATCTGCATAAGACTTCTATATGTTATTGGAGTAGTGGATCTAGAATCATCTAGCATCATTATGTTCAAACTGGAATACTTTAAGCCAAGGATTTCCCATCAACTAGAATTTCAAATCATCACCAACATTGCAGGGGAAAATATCCATAGTACCATTCTAGATGAAGGAGCCTCCACTTCCGTTATTGTTAAATTTTGAGCATTAATTCACAACACTCTAGGATCTTTACTGAGAGAATAACATATACAATATATCAATGCATGACAATCACAATAAGCATCACAAGCATCACAAGAATCAAAAGCATGAGAGACAAGAGACACAGAGTTTTCATGGGGAAAACCCTAAGGTGAAAAACCCCATAACTTCCTCAGAGATAGAGAGAGAAATGGCTCAACCAAAGTACAACCAAAATACACTGAGATAGTCTCCTAGTAGCAGATGATCCTCCTCCTCACTAGTGCGCCACTTTCTGAGTGAGAGAGATGTACTTTTTTGAATGATCTAAATAGAGATCACCTGATCTCTATTTATACTAACTTGTTTGCCCAGTGACCTTATGGGGTCGACTTGTCTAGCTAGGTACATCCACATTATAATATATATATTTAAGGGCCGACCCCACACATGGTGGTCTAATAACCCATTGGCAAGTACACACACTTGCGACACTTGTCAATCCACATGACGACACTACCTTATAGAGGAATAACACATCTCTAATAAGGGTACAATAAATATATATAAAATACATAGATGAAATACATTCCGAAGTTACATACACATCAACAGTTATGTCTTTGTCCTATTGGATATCCATTAGCTCTCCTGAATGGAACTGTTCTCCTACCACTTTGAAAGCGTTTGACGGAGGCATATTTCAACCACACGATATTTTACAATCCTTAGCCGTTGAATTGGGAGGTAAGACTGTTTCCATTAACATGGAAGTAGTCAGTGTGCCCTTGGACTACATTTTATTTCTTGGTCAAAACTGGTTTTATGCCATGACTGCAGTTGCATCCTTAGTCTTCTACATTGTGCAGTTTCCCCATCAAGGGAAAGTTTTCACCATTGACCAACTATATTTTTGTACACCTGACACCACAACTCATTCTACAGATAATGTCCCTCTTCTAGGGAAGTCTTCGCAAATATATGAGTGTGGGGGTAGGAATCCTTAATGACTCATCCCTTACGGGAGTCTTTCCAACGCATGATGTTGACATAGATCTGTCGACGGGGATTCACTTCGCACTAGTGTCAACAAAACTCAACACAATCTACCATAGACATCAGCTCGAAAAGGGTTTATCATTTCCAGCAATACCCTCAGAGTGAGTGAAGTCTCACCTGATATATATAAGGGGGGATCCTTCTATTAATAATCATTACATCCTTACATCCTTACAAAAACAAAGGGACTCACCAAAACAAATAATTAATATTTTAAATATGAAAATAATCATGACATCCTTCTAATTTAATTAATTAAACAACTATAGGATCATTTATTCCTAGTTAATAATTTCCTAGTCTAAATTTACCCCCCCTTTCATTAATTAATTCCTTGGTATTCACTAGGATCCATGGGGGGTTGGTGGATTATTTGATGCCCTTGGTACTGGAAAATTGGGGACATGACATTCCTCCCCTCCCAAACTTTCTTGTCCTCAAGTAAGAAACCAAATCAGACTCTAACCAAAATTCCACCATGTTTTTTTTGCACCACTCTGATTATAATCATTCTACCAATGAATAATTCCCTTTCAACAAAATTTTCAACCCAACTAAAACAACTGAGAAGAATGCCTAGATCCCACTGCTTGTGTTTCATGTATCCCAGTGGCATGGTTACCTGTGGAAAATTGTCATTCCAAGGAATTACAGGGTCCCATTGTATCAGCTGCATCCTTCCAAACATCAAGATCAACATGAAGAATATATCATCATCGAGGATGTCTAGATCACTCCACCATACTAGAATTTTATCAATTCCAATGCAAAGTTGGACCTCAATGAGTCCCTCCACCAAAGTATGGAATTCCTCATGTTCCATGTGCAAACCGACACACACACTCATACCTATGCTATCAAATTGACATAGGTGTAAATCACATGTCTTCAAAGCATCATCTAGTAACCAAAGATGCACATGCAACATTTCAAAATAAATGTATGATGTGTCATTCAACTCTCCCCTAATTCCGGTAGAAAAATCACCCTTGGGGGTGCTTAGCTCTAGTATGTATCCATCCACCCAATCAATGGATGAAAAAAAACTCTGACCGAATGCAATATTATGCATGATAGAGACATTAGATAGATGTCTCTGTTGTTTCTCATTAAGCTGGAAAGGAAATGGTGCACTTGCCAAGCCACATGGCTTGACCTTGAAGTTATCAATGGAATATGTGGGAGCCTCCTTCTCATCATGTGGCACCCATAGGAAAAATACTTTTATCCAAACTTCATCCCTATGTGTCTTGGATTCCATATGTATGTGGGGTGAAGTAAAGTGAGCCAAATCCTGAAATCAATTATCCATCAATCTTGTGGTTGGTTCAACTGGGATGAATTCATGTGCCTTCTCCAAAAATCTGCAACTTTCTCCATGAGGAAACCTATAATCTTTCTGGAAATGGATAGGTGCTTGGCCTTAATCTTGCTTAAATCTAAGCTCTCCAAGATCATGCAAATCATACTTTACTTTGTGTTCCCAATGTACACAAGTACCAAGAATGAAAACATTGTTGTTACAATGACAAGGGTGAGGGTCCCATGTCCAATCACCGAAAAGGTACGCATAATCAACATTCCATGGATACCCATGTTGCTCACTGAAGGTGTAAAATATATCAAAGGACTCTCCATTGGTGTAAATAGGAACATTAATCATGTGTATTTTCTCCCAAGTGGGAAAATAAGAGTCACTCCAACCCAATGGTCCAAATGGAAAGCAAGATGCTTCCCCATGTGAAAATTTCCAATGGCTCAACTCTTTGCCACTGGTCAAAGTATGACTACAACCATCTTATGTCCCACTTAATGAAGTCAAATGGGAACCATATGCATATTTATGTGATGTGGCATCAAACATAGGCATGATATCCCTCTGCAACTGCTGGGTAGGGAATGGTGATGCCCTTAAATCAACTAAAGTGAATGTGGAGCCTTCTGCTCCTTTTCAGGAACCATCAAAAAGAAATTCTTGATCCAATATTCATCCTCAAATGTCATGGAAGAAGTAGAAGGGTCAATGTGGGATCATGGAACAAAATATATTCTCTGCAAATTTCATCCACCCAAATAATGGATGCATCAACTCCATCACAGGCTGGTCCATCACACATGAGCTCTTCTGATTCCTTAGTGGAGCAATGACTTACTCCATGTAGAAGCTCAGTTTCTGTCTGGGAAACTGTATGTGCTTGGAAGTTTTCCTCTACATCTAAAATTTCCTCAAGCACATGCATTTCATCATGCACCTCATGAACCACCATATCATGAGGTTCTTCCATATAAATCTCAATACAACCAACCATAAAAGAATGGCTGGCTGGTATAAGTGATCTTTGCAACTTTTGACGAAGTTTATCTATTTGGATGGATTCTAAGAGGGCACCTTGAGTGATTCTCAAAGAATATTGGGTGGCCATCAAGTCATCATTGAGCTTGCTGATCTCTTCATCATCATTCAACTATGCTCCCTACAACATATACACAATATCATGGAAATATTTTTTGTCAGAAATCATATCTTAAAAATTACCTTGGATTGTAGACATTTCTCTTTGAATCTTCTCCATGTCTTCAGGGAAAGGTGAATCTTCGAATGAAGCAGCTCTCCAACAAGATTGTGACACTGAAACATGTGTGTCACGGAGAGTGTGTAATGCCTCCTTGATACTTGTTTCATTCATATTGAGTGGAATTTCAAAGGGGGAAGGTGGAGAATAAACATCCTCATCATCTATCCATGGATCAACCTCTTGAAGCTCAAGTGGTGATATTGAGATTGATCTTGTGAGTTCTTCCTTGACTGGAAGGATCTCATCTTCTTTAGTATTAGGGAAAGTTTTATTTGAAGCAACCTCATCAAGAGGTATCTCTATGTCACCCACATATAGATATGGACATCCATCAGTAGATGTCTCCTAAAAAATTAGGCACCCATCAGTAGGTACCTCTTCACAACATCCATTAGTAGATGCTTCTTCATAATTTGAGAAACTATTAGTAGATACCTCTTCTTAGCACCCATTCATAGCTACTCTTTGATCCATACTTTTCTGATCCTTAGAAGAACTGGTGATGGCTTCTTCATTATTACCTCCTTTGGAAGATCTGCTTGAAGTAAACCCAAACAATCTCCTGATGCTAGAAGATGCGGTTGGCTGATTTTTTCTTCCTTCATCTTTACTCACAGAGGTTGAACAACTTGTTTCCTCTATGGATAGTTTTATACTCTCTATTGAATCCAAAGATTTATCCTTGATATCAAATCCAAATCTGCAATAAATATAATCTTTGAAATAAATGGCCTTACCAATTTATTCTCCCAAAGCTAGATACTACTGGTAGTGGTAGGGCAGATTTTTATCTGCAGATATCCTCTTTGCTAACCCCGTCTTAGGATTAGAAATCGGTGGTTCATACCATTTATATATGTGCATATGGTCATAAATGTAACCATCCTCATCTCTTGGTAATCCTCCATCAATGTAAATTATCTCTTCTTCCTCATACAACTCAAAACTTCCATCTTCCCTGTCTGTCATTGCTTCCACAATTGCAACTTGAAAACACTTCTGAGATATATTCCACTGAGAATTAATTTCCATAGGTTGAGCCAAGGAAAGTGATATGATACCACTGTAATATCCCTTACCTATGATCATCTGATATTATCTCAAAAATTAAAACCTACAGTACAACGTTTTCACCGACGAAGACTAGTTAATAGAATTAGTGGGAAAAGGGCTAGTTTAGGGCACAAGCAGATTACTCCTGGGTTATGAATTTGGGATATTTAGGTTCTGAAAAAATGTATGGTTGAATTTTAATCAGAAAAAATACCAGAAATAGGTCCAAAATATGAGTCCTATGCACAAATTACTGGGGCCATTTACATTTAATCAACAATGATGACTGATGTCTACTTTGATGCTTCCTAGGCACACTAGCATATGCAAACTAAAATTAGTGCTTACACATGAATGTAAAAAAATGGAATATATTAGAAATTAAAATTTTTATTAGGTGTTGTACAAGTTATGCTTAGAATTCGGTAGGTTTTGGTTGAGTTTGGGTGAAAATGGAGGAAAAATGTTATGTAGGACTGCTCAACTAGTAATTTTTCAAAATATTCCAAATGGACCGATATTATATCGGATTTGAAATATGAATGTGGTATGGTATTAATCAATGTACCAGGGACCCAACAAAACTGACATAATCGAATTTGGGCATACAAATACTTATTAATTGATCAAACTGTAAAACTAGTCAATTTCGGGTGCCCAATGAGCTAGTCTTGATTACTGAGGACTCAAACAACTAGAGAGGGTAACGAAAATATGAATTTTGTATGGGGATGGATTATACATGGAGTTAAAAAATAACATAAGCCTTCATAAATATATTTAGTTACTCTGAGATCTGTATGATGAATAAACTGGAAAACTAGTCAATAAAAAGTGTACATTGAGCTAGTCTTTGAAAGATAGGCCTCAAACTACCAAATGATTCTCTTTAATTTATATTCTGATATTTAATGGGGCTTTGATATGTTATGTACAACAACATCAAATAATATTTATTTCATTAATATTAAACATTAAATGGCATAGCCTTAGACATCATAGATAATCTATGTACTTGAATTATTACAATGATATAAGAAGGAGATTATAGAAAGGAATGAGAAGAGAAGGTGTGGTAACTGTATCAGATATGTAGGATGGATTGGAGATGCTGGATGCTCCTGAGGTGTGCACTGTCCTTCTGTGTCTTCTTTCAATCTCTCCAACTGACTACTCTTTCTCTGTAAAACTCTACAGAACCACCTCAAGAAATATGGATCTTTGCATCAACTTCTGAAGGTTGGATATTCACATGAAATGGTTGGATAATATCTTCAATGTGGTATCAATGTATGCACTAGATCATGTATGAAAGAGTGGAACTGGAACTATGGGGCACATCTCCTTGCGTTGGTAAGCTAAGGTGCCCACACACAAATTCAATAATGATCAAAAGTTGTGAAAAGGAGTTTCTTGGCTTCTTTTATAAACTTCATGATGACTTGCTAACAAATTTGATGTGCTTGGTGACCTATTAGAGCCCTTCCAAATTCGCCCTCCTTGAGTGGATAGGATTTCATGCTTTTCCTCTCTTACAACTTTTCATCCTTTGAGAAAATGTGTCCCCCTTGACTTGAGATGTTTCTTACTTTATAAAATAGTTGCATGCTTTGTAATTTGTGCCCTCCCTTGGATTTTATGGATGTTTCCATTTTTCTACTTTTTGCAACTTCTTACACCCTCCCTAATTTTCATCTTTTGCTATTTTCTTTCCTCCAGTTCCATTTTAGCAACCTTATCCTCATGAGGGACCCCTCTTGGCCCACGTGCTCAAAATTTAGGAATAATTATTTATGAAAATAATTAAAATTAATAAACTTATTGTTTCTATTTTCCTCACATGCTTGCTTTTGTTGGTTTCTTTCCTTTTAGCTTGGCATATTGCTTTGTTCTACTTTTCTCCACTTTCTTCTTTGGTGTGTGTTAACAATCAAATTAACACCCCTAGTCATGTGACAGAAGAAGCACATTTTTACTATGCGCCCGCAACATGAAGACAGAACACAAGCACATTCAGAGACAAATCCTCTCTGATCTAATCACTTCTCCCATAAGTGGAAGGATTAGGTGAAGAAAGTAAGAACCTAAGGAGACCAATTTCAGTAATTGAACCACTCAAAAAAGGTCCAAAACTAAGCTACATTAATCAAAACGTGAAGAGAAATACATTAAAGTGCATTAATTGTGCTTAAAATATGCTAAGTTGTGCAAAAAGCATAAAAACTATGGAAAAGGGGGGTTTTGAGTGAAAATGATCTAAAAAGACTAATCCCACATTGTGAGGAAAAGATTGAAGCCCCATTTCCCAATGCTATATAATAAAGGAATATGAGGCATTGTAAAGTACGCAAAGGAAGAGCAAAGGCATGTTGGAGAGATTCTGAAGGAGGAGGAAAAGCTCAATTTCTTCAAAAGCAAGGGTGGAGGAAGGAAAGATCGTGGAAATGGAGGAGGGATTCACACCAAGATCCATGGTAAGGATGCACCTCTTCATTGTTTTAATATGAATTGATTCAAGTTTCTACCATTTAAGAGTTTGAATGTTGCTTCTTATGTATGATTTTAATTCTCAAATGGCTTTAGATCTTAATGAGTTTTTTATGAAGCCATATAGATCTTAAGAAACTTGTAATAATATTTTCATTTGCTGACATAGAAACTCACCACTTCTTAGTAAAATAGATTGATAATATGTTGATCTAACCGCTACTAGCAAACTACTTCATCTATTATCAGATTGGCGACTCCGTGGCTTGACATTTCTTGATATTTCATATTTTTTCTTCATATTTTGGTGATTTCCATACTTCAGATCTACTAATTTTAGATCCAGCAAGGGAAGCTCGAAACCAGCCTCCCCACACTCTCCATTCAGCAAATACTTCAAAAAACCATTCTAGATCTCGTTTTTTTTTGTGCATTCTAGAGCTCATTTTTGTGGATTTTGCAGCCTTTAATGCTTGGTTTTGCTTACTTTGGAGTGGTGCTATTGTATGATTTAGTTTAGGAGTTGATTAACTTGAATCTCCATCCTCCTTTGATCAGATCAGATCCCTCCTTTGCTCATATATTTGGTGAAAATTTCAATTATGTTTTGCTTCATAAATGTGCATATGCTGAAATGTGTGATGAGATCTCTTGAAGTTTGAACTTGTTGGAAGGGTTGATATGTATGTTTGCAGACCTGTTTAGAAGCTTATTTTGTTTCTTATGATCAGCCTCTCACTCCTTCGATAAGTGTTTAAATGATTTTGATCATTTGGATCTACATCTTTACTTTTGGAATCCTCTTCCATTCACCTTTAAATCTGCTCCAAATTTCAATTATGTTTCGGGATCTATTTTGGAGGCATCAAACTCCCTTACCTTTGCTCATTTGATGTTGTATGGCTGTATGTATTGTCTTAGGGACCTATTAGGGTGAATATCCAACCTTCTTTACTCCTTTTTGATCCTTCCTTTTCTTATCTTTTTGGTTTAAAAGATCTACATCCTTTTGTTTTCAATTTGCAACCCCTTAAACTAGTTTGTGAAATCCTTGTTTTGGAGGCCTTGTTTGTGCATTTGCAGACTTCATTAAATATTCTATTGCTTCCTAAAGATCAGTAGGTTACTTTTTTTAAGAGTGTAGAAAATATTTACACAATTTGGATCACATCTTTTCAATTGGAATCCACTTCCAAAACAGTTTTAAAATTCTGCAAATTGTTCTCTCTTTTCAAATGTGCTTCAAATTTGTAATGAATCTACTTAATTAAAGATATCTTTGAAGTTAGATTCCTGTCTTGATACATTTAAGACCGATCCTTACTTGCATTAGTGTCTCCTTTACATGTTTTCAACCAAACTAAGTTCCAAACATATTAATTCAATTTTGAAATCATACACTAGTTGGTGGAGATCTCTTTAGCTTTTGGATCTGTTTGGAGACTTGATTTGTATTACATTTGCACACTTGTTTAAGGCCTTATTTGCAGCTTGAGATCAGCCTTCTACTCCTCTTGAAAAGTTAGGAAATTTTTACACCATTTGGATCAAAATCTTTACAATTGGAATTCACTTCCAAACACCTTTAAAAATTGCTCCCAATTGTAATCAATTTTCAATCTTTTTTTCAATTTGTAGTAGATCTACTTGCTTACAACCACATGTGATGATAGATCCCTGTTTTTATATATTTAGGGACTGATATTAAACTCACATTAGTGTCTCTTTTACATGGCTTCAAGTCTTCCAAACACATTTAAGAATTGTTCATTAAAAACATCTTAAAGGACATTTAATATTTCAGACCTTAAGCACATGCTGATTGGAAACTTTAAACCAAAGGATAACCATACACATTTTGAAGAACCATACACATTTGAAGAACCTTCCACACACATTTGCATTTGAAAAGCACTTGGAAAATCACATGTTGAGATAGTTTGAGAATAATTTCTTTCCAAAAAACATAAATAAACTTTAATTTAGTTACATTTTGTTTTGGAGTTGGAATTGTTTCATACTTTGCATGCACAATTAGAGAGAGTTGCACCTTTAGAGTTAGCTTTCTTGAGATATATTGTATATGAGGCACCGTATCCTCTTCACTCGCACCTTATGGTGATCTTGTGAATGAGAAAGTGTATCTCACTTGTAATAGTTTAGGAGTTGATTTTTTCAAAGCATCTTATATCAAGCCACCGTATCCTCTTCACTCGCACCTTATGGAGATCTTGTCAATGAGAAAGTGGATCTCACTTGTAACAGAGTAGATTTAATTTTTGCATATAATTTTTCAAGCCACCGTATCCTCTTCACTTGGGCCTTATGGCGATCTTGTGAATGAGAAAGTGGATCTCACGTGTAACAGTTTATAATTTAATTCATAAGCATTCCAAAGGGCTCTGTGTATCCTCTTCACTTGGGCCGTATGGCGATCTTGTGAATGAGAAACATGGATTCCCCGTGTAATAGAATTATATTCATGTTTACGTGAGATATCTATTTCGGTTACATTGGTCTTTAAACATCAATTATTATCCATATTTGAGAAAAATTGTGCATGAACATACGAAATTTACAAGAAACTTTGCATGTCTGAAAGAAACTTATGAACCTCTAACTCTTCCTTAATTTAGCATATTCATCGAATTGAAAGGTAGAGTAGTGAGCACTGTGCATTGTTTGGTTAATTTTCCCATTTTCAAGTCAAAACACCACCAGTTTCTCTTCCACTCCTGAAACTAAGCAAACTACCCTTAAAATTGGCGCTTAATCTAAAATTGACAAACTTTTGATTTTCACATCACCAACAAGTTTAGGTTAGTGCCCTGGATTAGGTTTAGAGAGTTAACACTCCTGGGATGCAAAACTTTGAAACTAGCATTGATTACTGAGAGTAAATCCATTAGTAGAAAAAAATGCTTGTTAGGAAAGTACTTCTAAAACATGCGTCAAGCACGAGGTCAATTTGGATAAGTAAAGGGTGGTTCCCCCCTTTTGCTTATTTAGTGGGACATGAGCTGATTGAGAGGATTCTATGTTCAGTGACAAGTCCTAGGGGTGATATCACTTTTCTAGAGTACATGGTTATGAGAGTTGTCCTCGACTTACAACTGTTCCACCCGACCGTTGATTTTGAAGTGGTAACCTTAGTCGCTATTCCTAGAATATCACAGAGGCTATTGTGAGCAGAGGACACTTGTAGTACGTGAGATAGACTTTGGAACTTTTACGTCTTGGGAGGGTGATTGGTCAGGAACCAACACTTGCACCCCTGGCGATTAATTTTTATTGTAACTGTTTCTCATACCTTAGCTGCTAGCAATTGTTTGAGGCTTGATATCCCTTAGTAGCTACTAGTTTCAGAAAGCCCTCTAATCTAGCTTTTCACTGAGCTTCGTCTCTTTGGAAAATTAGTTTGCTTTCTTAGATCTATAGGAATTTTTACTGTGTGGACACTTTTCTTTTTGTTGAGTTTATACTGCCTTAGGATTGTTTGAGTAAGAACATCATTTTAAACACATCCTTTTATCAAATTCTTAGAAGTGGTACTCTCCCGATCCAGCAGCAACGAGGTGAGTCACCAGAAATTGAAGGCCCTGCTACATTGCAGAGACAGATACAAAAAACACATCCTAATGACTTAGAAACATAACTGATTTTAAACTCAATTAATATTACTCGAGAAGAACAACATCAAACGAACCCTGAACATTCATTATCACATCACGAATTGAATACAGACATAGTTGATGATCTTACTCTAGTTGAAATTGAAACATTGAAAAATCACACAAATGCTCATGTAATTCCACCTTTGATGATTCTTTCAGAACCAGTTATACTTACTATCCGTGAGTCACTAGGTGATATCAAACCTCGTTTTAAAAGTTTGAATTACATGCAAAGTTCAACAAGTGACCCTATGGCTTCGTTGGGATCACAAGGGACTACATCGTCGCAACATCAAACAGTTTATGGAGGTAGCAATACTTCCAATTTGGCCTTTACATCAATACCAATAGTTAGTATACCTGTTAGTAGCACAAGTTCAACCAACACTTTAGTGCCAGTTGGTACAGTTTCAAGTTCCAACCCTGGAAGTAAATCCACTTCCTCTGCAGGAATCCCTACTGAAGGGTGTGCCTTACCAAACATTGGTTTTCTATATGGTTCGGCTAATCAAGGTCAACACACACAAGGAGTAAACCAAAATCCTCTTGGTATGCCAAACACTTGTCCAAATTCTACTTCTGGGGGAATCCCTTCACCATGGAATGGTAATATTCCTGGCGGAAGCAATGAACCATGGAACATTTATGCCAATTGGGGATATGCTCCTCAGATTAGTGGAAATTCCCCGGGGGGTTATCCTCCGAATTATCCTAGCACAATGTTGGCTTAAACTGACCCATAGGTTTCAAATTAGACCTAGGTTCTTTGTGGTTCTCCCTTTGACCAACAAAACCCCTTCTCACCGGCCCTTTCGGCAACAGCCTGCAAGCAGGTTGAGGTCTCACCCGAGGTGTATCTTATGGGGTACTACGGAATCAGGTTTCCACAGTAAATGATGAGTTGGTTATATGAACAAGATGCACACTGTAGGATAGAAGGAGTGCACTACAAGGCAAATTGATGTGGTACGCAACAGGATCTATGCTGCGAACAGTACTGCGCGGTGGAGGAAACACTGCAGGTCTCACTAAGGGTTTCTTATTGCTGCGAATCTTCTACTAGAACTGCGAATTATGCACACTTATTCCCTACTTGGAAGATCTCGGAAATGTTAAGGCACTGAAATGAATATCACTCATCCATTCATTCAGGCACTTATTGGTTATCTTTCTAGCATTCGTCAAGAACTTGGATTATTACAACGAGAACTGAAACGATAGACATGACTAACTCTGCTGCGTTCCTTCATTGTGTTTAAGAAATTTTTAACCTTAAATGACTGATTCACGATGTTAACATAGAATTGAAATGTTTTCCATTCATCTGCTTCCGTGGAACCTAGCATATCATTCACAAACTTCTCCTATTGGTAAATGCATATCAAAGTTCTCATATTACAGCATGCAAGGAAACATTCAAGCATTCATTCTATAGAAAATACAGACATTCATTCATTCATAAACATCATCACATAACACAGGATTTAACGTGGTTCACTTCCCCAGATGGAAAGCTACGTCCACAAGAACTGTTGGTAGTATATTTCTTTCAAGAGGGATGGGGTAACCGTTCTTAGCCTGTGCACTCAGCTGCCGACTCTCCTTTCTCTCAGCTAGGTCTCTACGCACACAGCTGCAGAGCCTTTACAATATTCTCAGCTCAGAGATATTTTACAATACAAAAAGGTTATCTCCAGATTACTCTAATCCCCAATCAACTAACCAACCCCCATCCCATACAAAAGTGTCTTCTTAAATAGATCATGCTCAAAGGTCATGTATGTACAATGTCGAAGACCTAAAACCCAAAACCCTAAGGGTTTCCAAGACTGCGCTGGTTTTCCAAATTGGCTTGTTGGCTCCTGGTAGCGTTTGCTTGATCATGGCGGATCTCCACGTCCTCATTCTGTCGCTATCGGCCTTCCTGTCGCACGCGTACCTATAGGTTGCTTCTATCGAACCGTTTCTCTCTAACGGTTTTACCTTCTAAGCGTGCCAAATGTCGCTTTCCTTAACAACCCACGCGTGGCCGCCTTCCTGTTTTCCCTACGTCCACCGCTCGGAAATCCTAGAATATCTTTCCAAAAATGGATGCTACCGATCGAGTCGGTAGCTACACTTGATACTTGTGCAGCACACCGCTTTACTGGCTCCACGTGGCCTCTTAACTCCACAGCACTGCTTCGGCGCAGTACTGGTATTCGCATCACGGCCAAAACTTCGATGTTGCGCGCAACTCCGCAATCTGGTCAAAAGTTGGATGCTATGCGCAACTTCGCAGTATCCACAATACTTAGCCAAAATTGTGTTTCTGAACTACGCTCAGCTCAACTTTCCCTGCTTGTCTCAAAAAGGTGCTTCCAAAACTTTATCTCAACCTGGGCCCAACATGCCCCTAACACTTACATGTGGCTCGTCCCTGAGCCACTGATTGTTTCAGCTGTCTCACTCTGCGCTGCGACCGGTGGAACGAACTTGGCCGCGAACTCATCATATGTACCGCACAACTACACCACTGCTTCTCTTGTATCCTCCTCAGCCTGTTTAATTGTCTCAAGCAATGTTGGAGTTATTTCTTGTCCAATTTGGTCTTATACCTGCTCCTGGTTATCACGAAGTTCTGCTAACTTATATTCAATCTGCTGCGATACCGCCATGGCATTCTCGAGGAGCTGCTGCGACTGATTATCCATCTTAGTCTCTTTTTGTCATAACTCATGTACTTCTTTCTTTAAGCCGAATATGTCGTATCTCGGAAGCCTTTCTCTGGGTGGCAAAGCTTTAACCTCTGCATTCAATTTGTCCAGCGCGGTCTGTTTTTCTTGTACTACGGTTTTGACCTGCAACAACCCTTGATCCGCTTCAAGGGTCGTGATTGCCTGTGAAACCTTATCCAGGAGCGATTGGAACTTAGCCATCTCACTTGTAATGCTTTTGGAGGCAGTGCTCACTACTTTCTCTCTGACTTGGTGTTCAGTTAATGGGAATTGCTTATTCAGCTTATCCTTCAATGTGGCAATATCGGCCTCATAATAAATCTATTTACCCTACATCTCCGACTGCAAGGATCTCACCTTATCTGTGATCCTCAGAACTGTGTCTGCAGGATCATCCTGGATTTCTATGTCCTTAATATCTTTTGCCACATTGGATATGGTAGTCTCCAAATTCTGTCGGCGGTCCAGTTCGTTCCGTAGCTGTATTTATACCTGCAGTTGAATTTTCCTGTTTGCTGCGGTGAGCTCTGCTTGTGACTTCATTGATTCAACCGTTCGTTCATGCATCTCCTCAACGATCTGCGTGTGGATGAAGTGCAATCCTAGTAATGGGATTTTGGCTAAGTTGAGCTCTACCCTCTTGACTCCCTTTGTGTCCAAGACAACTTGTTCTACCATTGGCAATGCAACATCCAAAGGGTCCAGATGGACAATTCTAGTCTTCGACGGCAACGTTATTGCTAGCTATTGGCTTCCTTGCTGTGAGGTCCCTACCAACCTCCCTTCAGCCCCTGCTTCCCGCAGAAAAATAAGGCTTTTCTGGACATCATCCATTTTCTTCATTAGGACTTGCATGTTGAGCCACGTCTTGTGCAGGTCATCCTGGATGACCATGTCCTTCTTTTCTTTAGCCGCCATAAGCTCCTTCATCTGCTCTGAGACTTTTTCGGCTATCATCTTGTAGTCATCATCATTGAGGACTGCCTCCGATTGAATCTTTGTGGCCTTCACCTTTTTCCTTGACCTTGGATTCTCTGAAGTCTCAACTTCTTTTCTCTTCCCTGTTTCTTCAATGATTGGACATGAGAGCAGGATCGACTCATCTTCTGCTGAGTCCATCTCTATGTCCATAACCTCTACGCGGAACTCTGGTGACCAATCTTTCATGAGGTCCTCAATATCCTGCTCATACATGATGTACTTCCTTGGGAACCACTCTGATTTCTTCGTTTGTGCTTTCAGTGATATGAAGATACATTTCATATCCACCTCAAAGTCGATGATGCGGATATACTTCGTCGTGACCTGCTTTGTAATGCAGGGTGTCTTTGTGATTGCGTCGCGTAGTTGAATATAGTACTGGTAAAAGACTTTTGCTGTCGCACGCTGGTGCTCTGCATTTGTGCTTGCCCAGAGGTTGATGAACTTAAACCCTCTAGGATCCTTGGTGTCCATAATGATGCCTGCATAATCTCGCGGCTCCTTCCATCCACACAAAGCAATCAGGACGATGAGCCAGGTGAAATGGAACTTTTCGCCATTCACATGTGTGTCGTTGAGTTCTTCAAGGAACTCATTCAACAGAAACTGACACCAATTAAAGTTGTTTCCTTCGGCCGCTGTGGCACCAAGGAGTATTGCAACCGTAGGCACCTTTGGAGGCCTAGATGTTTTGAGTATCTTTCTTGCAAGCAACTGCATTACAAATCTTGTTGCTCTGTCCTCTATATATTCTATCGGGAAACCTCTTTTTTCCTTCACCACCAGATGGGTTTTCTTCATCTTCTCAACAACCTCTTTTTCTTTGCTCTTCCCCTGGAAGAATTGCTTAGGATCCTTACCATGCTTTCTTAGCCCGATGATGCAGTGGATCAAATCAATGTTAATATCAATGTTCCTATCCAGCCACAGATAACCTTGGTGGATTCGCGCCATGAGTGTGTGAACCATGATATTAAATTCTAGAGAACGGTCAAAATGCGGTAACCTCAGCAAGTTCAGTAGCCCCGACTAAACGACAGGTGCTAGCCAACTGTCAACTACCAAGTTCAGAGTTCCCTTGGTGTCCTTCTTCCAGCACATATACTGGTATGGTTGAAAATCTGGGTATTTGGGAACATCTGGCTCATCTTTCTTCATTCCCAAGAGGTCATAATCCTCCCATTTACAATCTGCTATCTTTCCCAGCAGATTCTTAGCAACGTTTACATGCTTTGAGATAGGTGACAGCGGGATGTCGTATCTCGCATTTTTGGAAAATTTAAACACAGGGGCATTCAGTGCCCGTGGGGAGATATATTCGGGTGTCATCTTCAAGGGTTCTGTCTGAAAGACTAGTGATTTCTGTGCCGAGGAGCCCATCTTTATGATGTTGGATCGAGGTGCAGTTACAAATTTTCCCTTATCTTTTTCTTTTTCCTGCATCGTCGGATTAATTCTTGGTGATTTGCGGGATCCTTCACCTTGTTCTACGATGACCTTCTTAACTGGATTTTTCATTAACTGCTAAATCCCTCCATGCTGAAAGATCCTCAGTGCTTCCTCAATGGTTAGTTATTCTTCTCTATAGGAAGGTTTGGACATTCACTAATGAGGTAGCGGCTAAGGCAGGTAGAATATAGATGGCTACTATCTCAGAGAAGTTAATTGCAAGAAAATTCAAAGTCCTCGGTAATGCCCGTGAGTCTCCCAACGGTGTTATTTATAGGTGCAACAGACCCTCTTCCGCACCCTTCAACGACTAGATAAGCAATTAGTGTGGTGTCCATTGGCGAATTTGAGCGAATCCTTCGGTCTTTTCTATCGTCAGCGTGCTCAAAACAACTATCTTCTCTTTAAATGCTAAAGCGGTTGCTGCAACAGTCATCTAACGACTATTTTTCTGAAAAGCCATGCAACGGCTATTTTTCTCTGAGTGTTGCGCCGAACTGCGTGGCAAGCCATCTGCAACCCTGCGTGGCTACTTTGCAGTGCCAAAATTTTTGAACTGCATGGCTTCCACGATACATATATATATACATATTTTTTTATTTTTTTTTTTCCATGCAGCTTCAATAGTGTTGCGCGGTGCATAGATCATTCTTCTTATCATACCTTCTTCCTTTTATCATACATGTAGAGAATCTACATTTCTAGTGTCCACTTTCATCTGTACTTGACACTTAGAACTTCCTTCCTTTGTTCATTATTCAGGGTTCTACGAAGCAGTGCTATCATGGTATAGATTTAGCCTGCTTCCATTTATCCAATTTGGCAAGGTATTACCAACTAAATTGGCTAACTGGACTTCACCAGTGTTAGTAACATGTATCACAGTATATGGGCCAAGCCAATGCACCTTAATTTTACCAGGGAATTTCATGAAATTGCTATCATACAGGAGGACTAGATCACCTACTTGAAAGCAATTGTTCTTTATATGGTGATCATGCCATGCTTTCTCGCGGTCCTTCTGATCTTGCTGGTGGAAGCCTGCGATGAAGTGATCTTCCTCCAAGCCCAGTAAGTGTAGCAATCTTTCTTCTAGAGCTTCGTAGTCTTCCATCCCTGTGAATGCAGCGATTCTCAAACTAGGGACAATATATTCCATAGGCATTATAGCCTCCTTCCCATAAACCAACCGAAAGGGTGTTTGTCCTATCAATTTCTTGCATGTGGTCCTATATGCCCATAGCACAGATGAGACGTGCAAGTCCCAATCGTCTCTATTTACATTGCACACCTTAGTGAGTGTGTTCTCCAATATTTTATTGAAAGCCTCTATAGTACCATTTTCCTGTGGATGATATGGAGTACTGCGCTGATGACGAATGTGGAATTCCTCTGTAAGCACCTCAATCGTCTTGTTCAAAAAGTGAGTACCTTGGTCACTCATCAAAATCTTCGGATAGCCAAATCTGGTGAGTATTTATTCAAAAATAAACTGTGCAGAAGTACTAGCACTGCAGTCCTTAACTGGTTTTGTTTCTACCCATCTGGTGAGGTAATCCGTAGCAGTAATAATATACCATGCACCCGTTCTTTCTCCTGGTGGGTTTATAGGACCCACAAAGTCTATTGCCCATTTTTCAAATGGTTGCAGTGTCAACTATGGATTCAATGGCATCTCATCTCAGCGTGATGGTTTTCCTGTCCTCTGACAGACATCACAATTCCTACAATGTTCTTTGGCATCTTTATGGAGCGTAGGCCACCATAGCCCTGCGCAATATCTTCTGCACAGTAGCCCTTCCTGCATAGTGACCTCCCGCGATTACTGATTGTGCGTCGGCTAGAATAAATGGCTTCTCATGATCGAGTACGCACCTGCGGAGGACTTCATCCGGCCCAAGTTTGTATAACTGACCTCCAATTATAGTGAAGTCCACGGCGGGCACCACTAACTGTTTTTTCTACTGGACCGAGAATTCCTGGGGTGCCAACCCTGTGGTTAGGAAGTCAATGATATCCTTGTAATAATCATCAGCAACCTGTATACTAAATAACTGCGCATCAGGAAAACTGTCTTCAATATTCGTCGGCTCCTCTCCTGACTCGATCCTTGACAGATGATCAGGTCCCAAGTTCAGTCTACCTGGCTTGTCAATAATTTCAAAGTCATATTCCTAGAACAGCAATAGCCATCGGCATATGCGTCCCCCTAACACTGGCTTGTTGACCAAATATTTCAACGCAGAATGGTCAGTAAACATAAGGAAGTGCGATCCCAGTAAGTAGTGTCTAAATTTCTGTAGGGCATATACCATCACAAGGCCTTCCCTCTCAGTAGTAGTATAGTGCTTCTCTGTTGTTGAAAGCTTTCTGCTAGAAAATGCAATAGGGTGGTCAATACCTCCCTCTCCTGGCTGAGCTAACACGATCCCCAGGGCAATACATGATGCGTCAACATGGACATGGAATGGCTTCGTCCAGTGTGGAAAGACTAGAATAGGCGCAGTGACCATCTTTTCTTTTAATGTGTCAAAACCCTGTTCGCATTCTGCGTTCCAAATGAACGGTGCGTATTTCTTCAGCAACTTTTCCATTGCTGCAGTTATCTATGCATAACCCTTTATAAATTTCCTGTAATATCCCGTATGGCCTAATGTAGATCGCAACATCTTGACTGAATTTGGTGTTGGTAAGTTTGCAATAACTGCAATCTTCGTAGGGTCTACCATCAATCCTTGCTTACAGACAATGTGGCCAAGTAAAATTCCATAGGGCACATAGAAAATACACCTTTTCAAATTCAAGGATATTTGATGCTGTCGACACTTCTCGAGCATCATGTGGAGATTCACGCAATGATTTTTCAATAGACCAAATACAGTCCAATCATCAAAATACGCTTCTAAAAACTTGTGCATAAAATCTTTAAATGTTGCGACGACGACTCTAGAGAATAAGGCAAGTGCGTTCTTTAGCCCAAAAGGCATGACGGTGTACTGGAATGACCCCCATTCTATAGCAAATGTCGTCTTATGCCTATCCGCAGGATCAATCCTGATCTGATGATAGCCAGAGAAACCATCAGTGAAAGAATATGCCTCATTTCCTCCAACGTTATCAAGCACTTCATCTGTGAATGGAGTAGGAAATGGGTCGTGCATGGAAGCATCATTCAGCTTTCTGAGATCCACACAAATCTTGATCTCGCCTTTTTCTTTATTGTCCTGAACAACCATGGGGCTAATCCATTTAGATTCTTCGACTTGTTCAATGATTCCTGCTTCTAGCATCTTATCGAGTTCTGCGTGGACTTTTTCCTTGTAGCGTGGATTCAATCTGTATGGCCTCTGCTTGACAGGATTAGCACCTAGCTTTAAAGGTATTTTCATGACCCCTAGGTCTCCCAAAATTCCTTTCATCTCTGTAGATTTTGTTGGAAACAGTTCCTGATACTCATGTAAGGTATCTGCGATCTCTGCAATAGTCTGATCGTCCCAATATTCTCCTATTGATTCGAACTTCGGCTCTTTGTCTGTGCCAATGTTCACTTTTTGTGTTTTTACTGGTCCAGTCATATCTGGGATTTCCAACGGAGGTCCTTCTACCTCACGCGCGCCTTCTGAATCTGGTATATCTATGTTGCACGGGTCCTCCTCATTGTCTTCATTTGTATCATTGGTATCTTCAGCTAAGTTGTAACACTCAATAAAGTGCTCTTCATGTTCCTTCCATTCTGACTGTAGGTGCACGGGAACACACTCTGTCTCAAAAAACTGCTACAATGTTATGTTTTGATGAGGACAATCGTCCTGGAATATGCGCTTCTTGATTAGTTGTAATGCTTCATGGATTAATAGATTTTCGTCTTTAAAACTGAATTCCTTTCAGAAGTTTGCAGCGAGCAGCTCCCAATCAGTGACTTCACTGCGCAACTCAAGGTCTAGGTACCATTTCTCTGGGATACCCGCATCCAATGTATGTACAAATAAATGTACCCATTCTGTAAGTGGTCTTTCCACCCATGCCTTTGAACAGATTTCAATGTGCTGACTAGGGTCTGTCTATCCATTATACTTTTTGAAGGGTAAAGAAACCTTTTCGGCAAACCGGATCTGCATCTTAGTTCTGCATTGATCCCAAGTGGTCAATGTTTTCTTATGTGCATTCCACCATCTCACAGGTGTATCGCGCAATGCTATATCTAAAGCTGGTAGTCTGCTCATCTGGTATAGCTGCAGTATATTCCCTTCTGAAACTGTAAACATTAGCAGAACCATCATATGTGGGAAAAAGACTCACCTCTTTTCTGATCCAGTGCAGTGATTTTGTAACCTACACACATCTTCTTGCTGATACTTCATGTATGCGGCTTTGCCAATTCTCCAGTCCTGTATCCGAGTCAGAGATACAAGAAGTGTCACATCGCGAGCTGAGCGTACCGTCCGCAGTGGGATTAATGTAGTCTTCCTTGTTCGCAGTCAGCTGGTATAGTCGGTCTAAATCTTGAGCTTGGGATTCCTCCTGAATCGGCTCACTATATCTATCACCATCTTTAGGATCCAATGGTGCGATGACCCTAAGATGCTTCCCTTCAAAGATCATCTTCTTTGTCTTCATTTTTATGATAGCCAAGTTATCCATAGCCCAATCAATTCCCAATATTGCTGGAAAAGGTTGACTATCATCCACAATTTCAATAACCTCAAAATCTGCATGACTTTGTACTCCGTCGATGTCAACTACTACATTAACTAAGCGGCCAAAAGGTATGACCTTCTCCTGATTAGCCATTCGTAACTGGATAGCTGACCAGAGCAACTTTGGTCGACCCATATGCTGCCATGTCTGCTTAGTCAAGACATTCACTTCTGATCCCAGATCAAGGATGACTTCATCCATTTCAAAATCTCCTATCTGCGCAGTAAGCCTCATCTCTCAGCCTGTTCTTTTGTGCTTCCTTATATGATGTACAACGCTATCTAGAGTCTCTGTTGCAATCTGAGGTTCATACTGACCGATGAGCTTCTGGAGCTCTACTATGGCTTTTTCGCTTTTTAGTAACTTCATGCAGCTTCGCAAGAACTGCACAAAAGAAGTATGGACATCTGTCGCAGTACTTGTTTTGTCATACGGAGCCGGCATGTCTTCAACATGCGGTGTTTGACTGCACAGCGGGATCCTTGATGACTTATCTGCTTGTTCTCTAAAGGTATCCCGCGCGTCAATGAATATCTCCTTGTTCTTCTGTAGGTTAAGAGGGGTTGCTTTTCCTGGAGATTTCCTTATCCATACTGTTTCAAGGGGATCCTTCTTTGTATCTGCCTCCCCTTATGTTGAAGCTTCCGCTCCTCTGTCGCGGCTTGTCTCAGCGCCACTGTGTGTGACCACATTAATGCTCGGATCCACTGGTCTATTTTCTACTGCGATCCACTAGACAGTTGGATTCAGAGCCTCTATTCGTCTTCTCTTCTGCATTTCCACCTCTAATATTGGGCAATCTTCAATGACATTCTCAAATGATTTACAATAATTGCACGTAGTGCATGGGTTAACACAATCTCTAGACACCTACCCGGGTTGGCCACAGTTATAACAAATGACTTGGCCACGACTTCTTCCCTGTGCCGGACCAGCATTTCTTCCTCTGCCGCAGTATCCACCACCACGACCTCTGTATCCTCCTTGGTCATATTGTGCATTTTCTTATTTCGGCTGGTTATCTTCTTGTACACGGTACAAGCCAACACCTCGCATTGAGTCCATATCCCTTTTTCTTTCATTCATTAATTCATATGCGCGGCAATTGGATTCATCATGTCCAACTAATTTACAGAAATTGCAGTATAAATTCTTAGGAGTTTTCACATATTTCTGGATGAGGTAACAGTCTTCAGGTCTGTGTCTTGTGGTTCTACAAATTTCACACCATGGGGCCTGATTCTGATTTAATGGGTTAGGCGCGCCACTGTTAATATAGTCATGGAATAGAGGGAAATGCTCGTAGTCATGACCTTCTCCTTTACAAATTATACACCAGACCTCCTGTCTAGGTTTATATCTTTGTTCTTTACCATTTTTCATACTTTGCAGTTCAAGTGTCAGGGTGGTCAGCTGGTTTTGGATCTGAGACATCCCAGAACTAGTATCACCAATCGACGAAGATTCCAGCTTCATTGCAATTTCTAAGGCCTCTGCCTGGGATAGAACCTTCTGTTGCATCAATGGTAATCCTATATGAGGTAACAGTGCAGCAATGAACCATTCTTTATGTTGTTCTTGCAGTATAACAAAACTTACTTGGTCTAGTAAAGTCTTAAATTTCTGATCAAATTCCCAGACCATTTCAGTTGGTCTCTGCTTTATTTCCTTCAGCTCAATTATACACTGAGACTCAGACTTAGGTTTCTTGAACTCTTCCACCAGCGCGACTTTAATTTCTGCGAGGGTTCTCGGTTGTACGGTAGAGTATTTCATAAACCAATGTAGCACTCTATCCCTGAAAGTGGTGATGAGATGTGCTTGCTTCATAGAATCGTCCTGGATTTGTATTACACTCCATAGGGCTTCACAAAGGAACCAATGTTGATCAGGATTTTCTAGGCCAGTTCCTCTAAATATTGGCAGTTTCATATTTGTGTTTGCCATTGTGCTACTAGGTGGTGGAGTGTCGAGATTAGTGCGCGACTGGTGTAAAGGGATCTCCGCAGTAAATACAAATGGGACTATCAGGAGAGATGGACTAGGATGAGTCTTTTGCGGGGTGGGCTGCGTAGAAGGTGGGTTCTGCGATAAGGGTGGCGCGGTTTGTGCAGCCGACGGATTCTCAGGGGTAAATGGTTGTGTAACTTCGCTATCAAGATCGCAGGGGATCTCAATATCTATATGAAGTTTAGGGCCTTCTGGATTCTTATTAATTTTATATCTCTTACCACTTCTAAGAGTATGTGTCTCTTCGTTAGAATCAATATATGTATTGTTTATCATGACAAACTTCAAGCATATTACTGCATTCTTAGAACACCTTTCTCAGCTAACAACATCTTAATGTATAGACTGAGATTGTTCAAAAAATTACCTTGGAATCCTCTGAAAAAGAGTGCTTCTGCTTGGCTGTAGGATTTGAGTGTGTCTACAGCAAATTCTTTTACAAATCCTTCTGGCATATGATCGACCCAATAATCAACTGCGTGTGACAACGGGTTGTCTAACGCTTTAAGCTGCGCTGTGAGCTCGGGAGTCCACTCTGTAGGAACTCCTCCTTGGAAACAATTTTTCTTCTCTGCGAGCCGCGAGATCCACGCATGCAGCTCGTTTGGAAATGATGCCCAAAGATCTCGTGAATGTCGTCCAACAAATATCTATCTGACCACTTTGTGTCGCTTAGACACAGATGTCTGTTTTCTTGTCTGTTAAAATTGCTTATTGTTTTATCCCACCAAGCTTGGATTTCTGTCTTTTCAGGATGCCAATAGTTAGATACTTCGGGGAACTGATATTCTTCTTCACACATCATGATTTCAACTCATCATGGATTCTAGCGCGGAAACGGAACCATTTGTTGGCTTAAACTGACCCAGTGGTTTACAATTAGACCCAGGTTCTTTGCAGTTCTCCCTTTGACCAACAAAACCCCTTTGCACCGGCCCTTTTGGTAACAACCTGCGAGCAGGTTGAGGTCTCACCCGAGGTGTGTCTTATGGGGTACTGCAGAATTAGGTTTCCACAATAAATGATGAGTTGGTTATATGAACAAGCTGCACAGCGCAGGACAAAATGAGTGCACTGCGGGGAAAAGTGATGCAGTACGCAGCAGGATCTACGCTGCGAGTACTACTGCGCGATGGAGGCAACACTGCGGGCCTCACTAAGGGTTTCTTACTGCTGCGAATCTTCTACTGGAACTGCAAATTATCCACACTTATCCCCTACTTGGAAGATCTCGGAAACGTTAAGGCACTGAAATGAATATCACTCATCCATTCATTCAGGCACTTACTAGTTATCTTTCTAGCATTCATCAAGAACTTGGATTATTACAACGAGAACTGAAATGATAGACATGACTAACTGTGCTGCGTTCCTTCACTGTGTTTAAGAAAGTATTAAGCGTAAATGACTGATTCACGGTCTTAACATAGAGTTGAAATGTTTTCCATTCATCTGCTTCCGTGGAACTAGCATATCATTCCCAAACTTCTCCTATTGGTAAATGAATATCAAATTTCTCATATTACAGCATGCAAGGAAACATTCAAGCATTCATTCTACAGAAAATACAGACATTCATTCATTCATAAACATCATCACATAAAACAGGATTTAACATGGTTCACTTCCCCGGATGGAAAGCTACATCCACAAGAACGGTTGGTAATATATTTCTTTCAAGAGGGATGGGGTAACCTTTCTTAGTCTGCGCACTCAACTGCAGACTCTCCTTTCTGTCAGCTAAGTCTCTGCGCACACAGCTGTAGAGCCTTTACAATATTCTCAGCTCAGAGATATTTTACAATACAAAAAGGTTATCTCTAGATTACTCTAATACCCAATCAACTAACCAACCCCCATCCCATACAAAAGTGTCTTATTAAATAGATCATGCTCGAAGGTCATGTCTATACAATGTCGAAGACCTAAAACCCAAAACCCTAAGGGTTTCCAAAACTGCGCTGGTTTTCCAAACCGGCTTGCTGGCTCCTTGTAGCATTTGCTTGATCATGGCGGATCTCCACGTCCTCATTTTGTCGCTATCGGCCTTCCTATCGCACACGTGCCTACAGGCTGCTTCTGCCAAACCATTTCTCTCTAACTGTTTTACTTTCTATGCGTGCCAAACGTCGCTTTTCTTAACAACCCACGTGTGGCCGCCTTCCATTTTTGCCTACGTCCGTCGCTCAGAAATCCTGGAATATCTTTCCAAAAATGGTTGCTACCGGTCGAGCTGGTAGCTACACTTGATACTTGTCTAGCACACTGCTTTGTTGGCTCCACGTGGCCTCCTAACTCTGCAGGACTGCTTCGGCGCAGTACTGGTCTTCGTATCACAGCCAAAACTTCGATGGTGCGCGCAACTCCGCAGTCTGGTCAAAATTTGGATGCTGCGCGCAACTTCGTAGCATCTACAATACTTAGCCAAAATTGTGTTTCTGAACTGCGCTTAGCTCAGCTTTCCCTTCTTGTCTCAAAAAGGTGCTTCCAAAACTTTATCTCAACCTGGGCCCAACACACAATGCCTAGCGAAAATCCACCTATCAACCCCATTCTGCAATGAAGTGGGCAAGTTTCCGGAAGTAACCAATCTTCTTGGGTACCACCTTCGCAAGGAAGAAATCAACCTTGGAACGCTCATCTAAACCAAGGAAACAATTTATGGTTTGGTAAGATTCCAGAAAGTAACCAATCTTTTTGGGGCATACCTCCGCAAGGGGGAAATCCATCCATCCATCGTGTTCCACCATGGAATGGACAACATTCAGGAAGTAATCAATATTTTTGGATTCCACCTACGCAAGGAGGCAGTCAACCTTGGATTGATTTTCAATACCAAGTTCAACCACCATGGTCTGGTTGGGATCTAGGAAGTAACCAATCTTCTTGGGCCCCACCTCTGCAAGGAGGCAATCCACCCATTGGTTATGTTCCAGGAAGTACCCGATCTTCTTGGGGTCAGTCTCCACAAAGGGGAAACCCACCTTGGAATTATTATCACACCGAAGGACCACATCAATGGAGTGGTCATGTTCTAGAAAGTAACCATTATTTTTTAGGCCTAACCCCGCAAGGGGGCAATCCAACCATTAACCCCATTCTGCAATGGAGTGGTCAGGTTCTAGGAAGTAACCAATCTTTTTGGAACCAACTTGTGAGACTTGCGTTTGATCCAAATGGGCTACCACATGAACCTCATGCCAATGGCATGATGGATTCCGTCAACCATATTAAACATATTAACCCACATCCAGGACAAGTTTCTATTCAGAATTTGCAACCCACAGCTGGCCAGGCAATGCAGCAACTTGCTAATCCTTCCAACACTTCTGACATCCTCATAGTCTCATCCATAGACTTGAGAGGAAAGAAGAAGAAGTATAAGGGTAAGCAAAGTGCTAATCCTTCCCAAAATTCTGAAATCCTTATAGTCAAGTCCAAAGAACTTAGGGACAAGAAGAAGAAGTACAAGAGTAAGAAAAATGATAACTATGGGAACAAAGATGCACCAACTATGATTCAATGCAGTGGGAAACAACAACCCACTATTTTTCCACCGGTACCCCCGCCAGGGGGAAACCAGCCAGCTCCCCCGCAAGGGGGCAATGATCCTTATGCCAATGTCTTCATGTGTGATCATGACATGAAAATTCAAACAAGACTCGATTCTTATGATGTCTCTCCTAGTACATCAGATCAATGGGAATCACAGCCAAGTGGTTATCTCTACATTGAGAAACCAACCATAGACTTAGTACCATACCCCCCCAAATGTGTTCTAAATAGAACAATGCATAATCCTAACACGCGAGTTGCTTAGAACAGTAATGTTCTTGAGGATCTAGCTCAAATACCATGTGCCATGTCGGCCTTGGAGGTATTGCAATATCATTCTGTGCAAAGAAATGAGCTATTGTCTACCATTGGTGTTGTTGATCCATCCGATGAGACTTTGATCACATCAAACATAGACCATTCAATATGTAGGATCCTTTTCGAATTTGATTTTCAGATTAAAGTAACGACTCATGTAAGAACATCTATCTAACCATAGTGGATGAAGGGACCTCATCTTGTGTAATTTCATTTAAATATTGGCAAGCATTTGGATCACCCCTATCTGTCGTAGAATTTTCAAACCAAGATACTCAAATATCTTCGGCAGATTCGGATCAAAATCTTCCCTTGATGGAGGAATATGATTCGGTTACCTGGCCCATTTGGGCTGTGATATCTCCCAGCTCACATGAATTCTTGGATTATATTTTATCATCAAATGAAGATATCCCTGAAGTTGTAAACATTTGGTTGCACCCACCTAAAGACATCTTTTGTGGGGCCACTGGGAGCATAATTAGATTAAATCCACTCAAATATAGGAGCATGATCTGCATGTTCATCAATCTGATCTGGTATATTTGGAAGCTTGCATATAGGTTTAGGATATCCCTTTGTGAAGATGCATTTGAACCTTTTGCAACCCAAACTTGCCATAGGGTCGAACCTATTGGAAATTGGTGGATCAGCCCTTCATATCTGTATTTTCCACCATTTCGATAGAAGAACCTACCGAACATGCGACACCCTAGTCAGTACCCCATTGCCATTTTGGTTCCCATGTTGAGTTATTCTCATAAGCCCGGGAGCCCTATTAGTCCCATCATGACTTGGAGTTTGATACCACATATTTCTCTTTCGTTCATTTATGACCATATCCTGATGGGCTCCCAATTTTTTTCACTTTACATAAGCTTGTGTTAAAATATCCACTTGAACATCCGTGCAAACTACTTCGTTGCTTATTTCTTGTCTAGCTTATTTTCCTATGTAGTCACTTTCTGTTACAAGATGCCTATAAACCATTGCTTATGTATATTTGACCCATACCCATGAGGGAAACATTTGTAAGAGTGTACATAACTAGCTCAACCCTTGTTTGCAATATGGATCTTTTCCTTGGCATGACCCATGCCCTTGACATTTAGGCGCATGCCCTTGAGACACTAGTTTCCTCTAATGTATCATAGCATGCTTTATTCTTTTTTGCAAGCTAATAAATGAAAAAGGTTAAAACAAAAATTGAAAAAAACAAAAATCCAAAAAGGAAGAGACTTTGAATCACTTCATATTATAAACTTTAAAGAACACGGCAACAGTCAGTCCTTGTCGCCCTTGAACATGACACATACTATTATATCCGCTATCAGTACACCATCTACATTTGCCTTAGGAAACTGTACTAGTATTTTGAACAGATCTCCACCGATGGGTTATCCTTACTGTCACGAATGGAGCTTTCGTTAATGCATCTGGCATTAGAGGATTTCATTAAGGTCGGTTACTCAAAGTCCTATGTTTCCAAGTGTCCATTTTGCATCGCGTTATGTGTTCAATGGAAGTTCAAACCGAGACGACTATTCCTCAAATATTCCTGACCAATCATGTCGGCCTTCCTTGTGCCAGTATACAATGTTGGATCTCGTTGTTTTACCAAACTATATCAGACTATTGATATTTGTTTCGTATCGGTTGATGTGGGATGCATTAATTCCCTCCTTCCGATGGATCTATTCCTATCGACATCAAAACAACATTTAGGACATGGATCTAGAAACCTAAGAGTACCTTGGATCTTGCAGTCATTAGTGGCAGGTTTCCTCACAAATGACAGTCAGTATACATCAATGACCCCTGATTATTTGATTCTACAAGTGTTTGAATTCAAAACATCTATTCACACTTTCTAGTTTGTACTCAGTACCTTAGAGTCCATCATCATTATCGGTGGGTCTCTTCACATCTGTTAATGGTATACATCAATGACCGGTAATCAGATGGTGTTTTATTATGCTCGATATCACATCACTTATTCACATGATATAAACTCATACTATCGTTACTTTGTATTGAAGACCTTGGGAAAAACAGTTGTGTCACTCATTGATGCACTACCCGAGCTGCGCAAGATTAGACTACCATGTCAGAAGTTTAATAAATACTTTGTTCTCGCACTCATCAAAGTACATGTTTACACTTCTGAATAATTTACTTTTGACATGGATCCACTATGTATTGTTTGTGGCCATGCTTGTTTACTGCTGAGCATGGGTATGCTAGCCTTAGGAAGATACTATATATTTGAGAAATTGCTATGTTTTGCAGGTGTGATCCTCAATTCTGCACTCATGAGTTTTCCTTTCCTCATCCTTTCTTTGAACGATATCAGTATATAGAGTATAAATTTCAGTAATGTATTTTGGACCTTATCTCTACTTCGGACCTCACACATTAGTGGGCATCTGTTAACAATCAAATCAACATCCCTGGTCATGTGATAGAAGAAGCACATTTTTACTATTTTCTTGCAACATGAAGATAGAACACCAGCACATTCAGAAACAAATCCTCTCTGATCTAATCACTTCTTCGATAAGTGGAAGGATTAGGTGAAGAAAGTAAGAACCTAAGGAGATAGAGTTCAGTAATTGAACCGCTCAAAAAAGGTCCAAAACTAACCTACACTAATCAAAATGTGAAGAGAAATGCATTAAAGTGCATTAATTGTGCTTAAAATATGCTAAGTTGTGCAGAAAGCCTCAAAACTATGGAATAGGGAGTTTTTGAGTGAAAATGATCTAAAACGACTAATCCCACATTGTGAGGAAAATCTTGAAGGCCCATTTCCCAATGCTATATACAAAAGGCATATGGAGCATTGTAAAGTACACAAAAGAAGAGCAAAGGCATATTGGAGAGATTCTGAAGGAGGAGGAAAAGCTCAATTTCTTCAAAAGCAAGGGTGGAGGAAGGAAATCCCATGGCAATGGAGGAGGGATTCACACCAAGATCCATGTTAAGGATGTACCTCTTCATTTTTTTAATATGAATTGATTCAAGTTTCTATCATTTAAGAGTTTGAATGTTGCTTATCATGTATGATTTTAATTCTCAAATGGCTTTAGATCTTAGTGAGTTTTTATGAAGGAATATAGATCTTAAGAAACTTGTAATAATATTTTCATTTGCTGACATAGAATCTCACCACTTATTAGTAAAATAGATTGATAATATGTTGATCTAACCCCTACTAGAAAAATACTTCATCTATTATAAGTGTGACAACGCATAAGGCTAGCATTATCTCTCCATGCACCCTCATGGTGTCCTTGTCATCATCCAACTCACCAAAACAAATAATTAATATTTTAAGTATGAAAATAATCATTACATCCTTCTAATTTAATTAATTAAACAACTATAGGATAATTTATTCCTAGCTAATAATTTCCTAGGCTAAATTTACCCCCCCTTTCATTAATTAATTCCTTGGTCTCCACTAGGATCCATGGGGGGTTGGTGGATTCTTTGTTTCCCTTGGTACTAGAAAATTGGGGACATGACACAACCATTCTTACTAGGAAGAGTTGTGCATATGGAAGGTTATCCTCTAAAATGGTTGGTTCTTCTCCTGTTTCCAGCTTCGATAGATGTTCGGGGCCCACATTCAACCTGTCAGGATTTACAACGATCTCTAAATCATATTTCTGAAATAATAGCAACCATAAATAGATCGTTCCAGTGAAACTTTGCATCCTTATTAAGTCATTTTTCCATTGGCGTCGTAATCTGAGCATAGCCTTTGATAAATTTTCTGTAATATCTTGTGTGACCCAAATTTGTGTGTAGTTGTCGAACTATAGTAGGTGGAGGCATGTCCACTATAATAGAAATCTTTGAAGGATCCACTAGCAAACCTTGCTTACAAACCACATGTCCCAATAAAATACCAAATGGACCACATAATATACATTTGTTCAGATTCAAAGAGATATGATATAGTCGACAATGTTCTAGCATCAATCTCAAGTTTTCAATATGGTTCTTAAGTAACCAATAAACTGTCCAGTCATCAAAATATACTTCTAAGAACTTATGAATGAATTCCTTAAATGCAGCAACAACTATACGTGAGAAAATTTCTTGAGCATTCTTTAGGGCAAAAGAAATTACTGTGTACTAGAAGTAGCCCCACTTTGTCACAAATGTCATCTTATGTCAATCTTCCTTAGAAATCTTAATCTGATGATACCTGGAGAATCCATCCGTAAAGGAATATGCTTCATCTACTCCAACACTTTCAAGTACTTCGTTTGTAAATGGAGTTGGAAAAGGATCATCTAGACATGTATCAATCAACTTCCGCAAGTCGACACAAATACTGATATTTCCATTATTCTTGTCTTGTACCACCATAGTACTAATCCATTCTGATTATTCAATAGGATCAATAATTTATTCATCAATCATTCTATCAAGTTGTGCTTTGAATTTTTCCGTGTAGCGCATATTCAACCTATATGGATGTTGCTTAATTGGCTTAGTGCCTGGTTTTAGCGGGATCTTCATTTCACCTAGGTCGCCAGCAATACTTTTCATTTCTAAAAATTTAGTAGGAAACATATCTTAAAACTCATGCAACAAGTCAGTATTTTTTCCCACTGTTTCATCATCCCAATAATCACCTATATTTGCAAACTTTGGGTTTTGAGTAGAGCCAATATTTACCTTTTTAATCTTCAATGGATTCAAGAATTTGTCTGATGAAATTTATGGTCCTTGCAAATCACAACTTCCTTCACTTTTTGGGATATGAATGTCTCTTGGATCATCATCCTCTGGTTCTCTATTGATGTTGTAATACTCCATCATTTTCTCCACTATCACAGTCCATTACGACAGATTAAATACTGGCCCCAAACTTTCTTCAAAAAATTTAGCCTTGATAATCTGTAGAGTCACATCTATTGTAGGATTTTCATGCTCGTAATTAAATGTATGTTTGAATCTTGTAGCCAAATTGTCGCAATATGCAGTTCCTTGTCACAGCTCCAACGACGTATACCAATTTCTTGGGATGGTGTCAAGTGTGTGAATGAACATATGTACCCATTCCTGATTTGGTATATTCTTCCAGATTGTAGTACAGGTAGCTAAATGATCGGCATGGATATTTTTGAATATTGTAACTTCTAAGAATATTATATTTGTATATTATTTATTCCGGAGATGTTCCATACCCCCAATGTGATTATACTATGAATCCGGAGATGTTTATTCCTCCGAATTGGTTGTGGTAACTAGGGTTATTAGACCCACCATGTGGGGGTCGGCCCAGTCAGTTATAATAGGGTATTTAACCTAATGGTTAAATACGAGCCTACATGTACTTGTGTAAAATACATGTCAGTGTAGTGTATAAATATAGGAGGTATGTTCCTCATTTGACACACTCACTCACTTAAGAGAGGCGCACTTGTGGAGGAGAGGTCTGCTATGGTGGATGAGGAGATCATGTCTTTGGTTTGCATCTTTGCATATTGCTGGTCATCTATATTGAGGAATCTTTACTGGGTTTTCTACCCCATGAGGGTTTCCCAAGATAAATCTATGTCTCTTGTGTTTATGCTATGCTTGTTGTTTCTTCAGTGATCCTGTATATGCTATTATTGTGAAATGGAATGTAATGCTTCTATTTTCTGTCTTATCATATTGAATTTTAACATGGGATCAGAGCTAACCTGAAGGAAGGCAATGTATGGCACTTACGACACTTGCTTCTCTTGCGACAATTTGAAGGTTAGGGTTTTATATAGCAAAAAACATTCATCGTGGAACTTTCTCTATAAATCCATTTATACAAAGTTTCAGGATCTGAAAAGTTTACAGGTCGTAGATAACATCCCCAGGTACCTTGTTTCCAAAGGGCACCCTCAGATTCGTTGTACTTTATGAGTTATGATCAGTACAAGTTAGGGTTTCTGCCTCTTCCAGATCTCAGTCAAAATCAGGTGACCTTGGAAAAAAGGTCATAACTTGGGCTAGGAAGCTCCAAATTAAATTTAGTAAAAAGTGACAGGTAGTACACAAACTCTACTATCTCAGGAATTGTTTTCAGAGGCCGGAGGTGAACCAGTGACACGTGGCACGCCGTACAAGTTCGCTCTCCTGTTTTATCCCATAAATAGGTCACGTTGCGACACTTGGCATAACTCTCTCTCAGAAAATCCAATTGAGGTCAGACCTGTCAGGATGGAAAGATGACAGGTCAGGCTACTGCAAAAAAGGTTTTCAGACCCTGTGGAGCAGAAATTTCAGAGTTATAGTAGAAACAATCAGGTGCATATTTCTGTCAAAATAGAATTATTTTTGGAGCACCTTTATTCATGGCTTCCGGAATTTAGGGTTTTGGAGAAAGTTAGAATTTTTGGAATTGGATTCCACGGCTAGAAGCTCCTCAGAAAAATAAGAGTTTAGAGCCTTGGATCAAACCTTTTGATTGGACAGAAGGGTGGGCTTCATCAAACCCTAGTTCGGGTTCCTGTCAAGAAGATCCAGAAGTTTCGAAGGCAATTTTGAGGGGTCAAATTTTGGAGATTTCAAAATTGAAGAATGCTAGGTTGATCAGCTCAGCAAGACACATTCTTCCATCCATTCAGAAGTGTGAAAGTCAAAGATTGAATTTTTAGGGTTTCTCTAGCAAACCCTAATCAAGCTCGAGATCAAGTTTCAGGGGGAGTTGAGGCTAAGGCCTTACATAAGAAGACTACAAAAAGTCTCGACAGGTATGACTTAAGGAGGTTCAGGTATGCCTTGAAATCTGATTCTTGATTAAGTTCATAATGTGTTTGTCTTCATGTTATTTATTAGTACAATCTTGATTAATGTTATTAATTGTCTTATCACCCTAGTAATAATATGAATGCATGTGAATGATCGAAGACATTCATTGATTAGGGCTATATGATTGTACTTATCCATTATGGTGTTGTGTGAGGTTGATGTTGTCTGCTAACAAGACATAAGTACATCACAAAAGACAAATCAAGTTCTATGACCATGACAACATGAAGACAAAGACTCACGACGTATGTATGACTTTGTTATATCATGTTTAACCTATGAGACATGCAGGTTCTAGCTCAGGATCTCTAAATCATTGAAGAGATTGTTTAGTTATGTTGTACATAACTAAGCAAGTATACTAATCCAGGTATGTTTTCCTGTGTCATGTTAGAATCTTACCTTGTGTAAGTATACTTGGTATGATTGGTTAGTAATCAAGGGTTTATGCATATTATGTCTCTTATCTTGGTTGATGATTTAACTAACTAGATCAAACAAGAATATGCATGAGTAAAAGAAGACTTCTTAGAAACCATGAATACTAATGATCATGACTGTACATATTCAAGATTATTTAGAATTAGAATGTTTTGATAATATTGAGAATATACTAATGAATGTATGTTTGTGTATGAGATCATGAGGATGACACTAGTGTACACTTGAGCATGCACAGTGGTACAGAATGAATAGAAGTTCAGAAGACATACAGAAGATCAAGCGGGAGGCAACCACACAAACATATAAGATAAGTATTTGGGTTGTTATTAGAAATAGTAAATGATATTGCTTGTATGCATATTTGTATTCCTAGAATATATCATGCTGAGTATAAACATATATAAAGCATTAAACAGTATACTACTAAGATGCATATGATTGGTAAATTGGACAAACATTCCATTGTTGCTTGTCTATAATGAAACCTCTTTGCTGACATGCTGAGAGCTGTGCACACTCTCGATAGTATGTTCTGGTAGAGATGGAAGGCATCTAGATAGCCACTGTATGCATACAGGATATGGGAAAGTGTTGTGCCAAAGTATTGGTCAAAATAGTTGCATAACTATGTAAATGATATCTGTATGCATAATAGGTTATCATGTCAATATGATTTGATGATTATGAAGTATTACTAATCATGTACTTAATTTTGATTTGTAGGAAAGATCATGATGAATGACGAACTCTGAACAAGCGATGGATGTTCAACAAAAGATTTACAAATCAAACACACTATAGAAAGCTTGTGGTTAAGAGATTCTCTTAGAAAGAGGAAGAGAATCATGATGAGATGTTTTGCTCCAAGGGACTAGATAAGCCCATTCTCTTAATAATGTAATCAGGTTCTGTATGGGTTCCCAGGATCGGTAGTCAATTGATGAGCTTAATGATCATCATGAGTGATGTGGATCTCAACCTTGCTACAAGGTTGAATATGCGTTCTATACACATATGACATGGATGCAAGAAGGAACTCACCATAGAGTTCGAATGATTTTGAGGCTCATTTTAGTAGACCCATCTGACGAGGGATGGCACAGATAGATATGCAGAAGATCACTCAATGCTGAGTGTGAATAATGGACAATTGACAGCTTCATGACAAAGCTTGGGGTTTACCAGAAGTAAAGTTGTTCCTAACCTTTACCTTAAGGTTGTGGATGAACCTATCATACCATTATTGTATGACGATGATCTCTTTCTGACAAGGAATGAGAAACAGGTCATGAAAATGGTTGTAGAAATGAAAATGAAAGATCTCGGATTAATGCACTACTTCTTAGGTCTAGAAGTATGGCAAGATCCAAAAGGAATCTTTTAAATCAAGGTAAGTATGCTGTGAAGTTTCTAAAAAGATTTGATATGTTGGAGTATAAAGCCATGGCCACTCCCATGGACTCCAACTTGAAGTTGTTAGTTAATGACTCATCGTATTTAGTGGACCTAACCCTACATAGACAAATCATTGGGTCTTTGATGTATTTAACAAATACTAGGCCAGATATATGCTTTGTTGTAAATACCCTAAGTCAGTATCTAGTAGAACCTAGAAAGGTGCACTTAATAGCTACAAAGCATGTAGTGAGGTACCTAAAACGTACATTAGATTTTTGGTCTATATTATCTTGGAGGTCATGAACTCCGTTTACATGGTTACTCAAATAGAAAGAGTACATCAGGTGGATGTTATAGTCTTGAATCTGCCATGATCTCATGGTTCAGCAAGGAACAATCTAGTGTGGCTCTCAGTACTGCTGAAGCAGAATATATATATAGCTGTTTGCTCTGCCAGTTGTGAAGCAGTATGGCTTCAGAAGCTTTTATATGGAGTGTTTGACTTAGAAATGAATTCCACTATGATTATGTGTGACATTCAAAACTGCATCAAGATAGAAAATCTTGTATTCCACGATAAGTCAAAAACACATAGAGATCCGATACTTCTATATACGAGATATGGTGCAGAGAGGAGCTATCAAGCTCGAGTATATAAGAACTGAGGATCAGATTGCTGATATCTTGACTAAACCTCTGTCTCGAGTAAAGTTTGAATACTTCCGAGACAAGCTTGGTATAGTCTAGAAGGACCCTCCTCGAAAGGGGGAGTAGCATAGTATCTGATAACAAGTCTGTCTCATCAATGATGAGGTTACCTTTTTACTGCACCTAGTTACTTAGAATTATTTAGATTGAGGAATCTTATATTTTTTCTTTTGATGATAGATGTATACATGCTTTTGATGATAGATGTATACATGCTTTTGATGATAGATGTATACATGATTTTGATGTTAGATATACATGCTTTTGATGATAGATGTATACATGCTTTTGATGATAGATGTTATGCATGTTTTGATGATGAGGATACATGTTTTGTTATACATGTTTTGATGATGAGGATACATGTTTTGTTATACATGTTTTGATGATGAGGTTACATGATGCCTTGATGTATTGATACGTGTTTGTACTTGTATGGATGAAGATACTTGTACCCATAGTGATGTGGGGATTGGATCATCCCTGGACTTCAGTCCTAAAGAGAGCCGTAGACGTATGTCTTCGAGAATGAATTCCTTGGTGGACTTGAGGGGATTGGATCATCCCTGGACTTCAGTCCTAAAGAGAGCCATAGATGTATGTCTTTGAGAATGAAGTCCTTGGTGGACTTGAGGGGATTGGATCATCCCTGGACTTCAGTCCTAAAGAGAGCCGTAGACGTATGTCTTCGAGAATGAAGTCCTTGGTGGACTTGAGGGGATTGGATCATCCCTGGACTTCAGTCCTAAAGAGAGCCGTAGACGTATGTCTTCGAGAATGAAGTCCTTGGTGGACTTGAGGGGATTGGATCATCCCTGGACTTCAGTCCTAAAGAGAGCCGTAGACGTATGTCTTCGAGAATGAAGTCCTTGGTGGACTTGAGGGGATTGGATCATCCCTAGACTTCAGTCCTAAAGAGAGCCATAGACGTATGTCTCCGAGAACTAAATCCTGAATGAACAGGTAAGGGGATTGGATCGTCCTCGGACTTTAGTCCTTTGAATTGAGCAGTAGACATGATGTCTCCGAGAACTAAATCCTGAATTAACAGGTAAGGGGATTGGATCATCCTCGGACTTTAGTCCTTTGAATTGAGCCGTAGACATGATGTCTCCGAGAACTAAATCCTGAATGAACAGGTAAGGGAATTGGATCGTCCTCGGACTATGGTCCTTTGAATTGAGCCGTAGACATGAGGTCTCTGAGAATTGAATGATAGGACTGGATCGTCCATGGACTTCGGTTCAAAAGGTACATGATAGGACTGGATCGTCCCTGGACTTCGGTTCAAAAGGTACATGATAGGACTGGATCGTCCCTGAACTTCGGTTCAAAAGGTACATGAAACAGGGTTGGCTCTGTAGATGTGATACATCCAGCATGAAACAGGGCTGGCTCTGTAGATGTGATACATCCAGCATGAAACAGGGCTGGCTCTATAGATTTGATACATCCAGCATGAAACAGGGCTGGCTCTGTAGATGTGATACATCCAGCATGAAACAGGGCTGGCTCTGTAGATGTGATACATCCAGCATGAAACAGGGATGGCTCTGTAGATGTGATACATCCAGCATGAAACAGGGCTGGCTCTGTAGATGTGATACATCCAGCATGAAACAGGGCTGGCTCTGTAGATGTGATACATCCAGCATGAAACAGGGCTGGCTCTATAGATTTGATACATCCAGCATGAAACAGGGCTGGCTCTGTAGATGTGATACATCCAGCATGAAACAGGGCTGGCTCTATAGATGTGATACATCCAGCATGAAACAGGGATGGCTCTGTAGACGTGACACATCCAGTATGAAAGAGGACTGGCTCTGTGGCGGTAAATCCTAGATCTGATTTAGGTCACATCTAGTATGAAAAAGGACTGGCACTGTGGTTGGGATTAGATCGTCCCTAGACATGAGACTTGTCTTAAAGAGATAAGGATTGATCATCCTGGAACTTGATATGGATTGTATCATCCATGGACCTATGTCCTAAAGAGAGCAGGATTGATCATCCTGTAATATGATCGTGTGATGACGATGCTGATCATGTGATGACGATGCTGATGATCATTTGATGACGATGTTGATGAGGGTCATGTGATGACGATGCTTATGATCGTGTGATGATGATGCTGATGATCATGTGATGACGATGCTGATGATCGTGTGATGACAATGCTGATGATCGTGTGATGACGATGCTGATGATCGTGTGATGATGATGCTGATGATGTTGATGTTCCAGTAACTGCTTAAGTTACTAATGATGTTGAGAAAGCTTCCAATGATTTATAGATGTATCATGTATGATGTATGACTCGTTTCTCCTGCGGATGTTGTTATAATATCCTTCTCGTTAAGGGGGAATATGACTTCTAAGAATATTATATTTGTATATTATTTATTCCGAAGATGTTCCATACCTCCGATGTGATTATACTATGAATCCAGAGATGTTTATTCCTCCGAATTGGTTGTGGTAACTAGGGTTATTAGACCCACCATGTGGGGGTCGGCCCAGTCAGTTATAATAGGGTATTTAACCCAATGGTTAAATACGAGCCTACATGTACTTGTGTAAAATACATGTCAGTGTAGTGTATAAATATAGGAGGTATGTTCCTCATTTGACACACTCACTCACTTAAGAGAGGCGCACTTGTGGAGGAGAGGTCTGCTATGGTGGAGGAGGAGATCATGTCTTTGGTTTGCATCTTTGTATATTGCTGGTCATCTATATTGAGGAAGCTTTACTGGGTTTCTACCCCATGAGGGTTTCCCAAGATAAATCTGTGTCTCTTGTGTTTATGCTATGCTTGTTGTTTTTTCAGTGATCTTGTATATGCTATTATTGTGAAATGGAATGTAATGCTGCTATTTTCTATCTTAGCATATTGAATTTTAACAGATATTAAGCCCTATTGTTGCTGAAACATCCCCCCAAATTTTTGATTATTTGGGTCCCTCCTATTATTTTGAAGGTTTCCTTTGTCTTTCTCAGAGCTTGCTTGTTCATCAAAGGTTGATCTTCCTTCCTATCGTCTTCCAAAGATTTTTGTTTGATTTTTTTGACTAAGGAAAAAACCTATCTTTAGCATTGAGTGCAGTTTTTAATGACAACTTTTGCGACAAAAGTGCAGGAATTATTTTTATTTTGGTCGACACCGGCGCATGGCTTATCCTTAAAATCACTAATGGATGGATTGTTTTTCTAAGGCAAAGTTATATCCAGCCTTCGGCGCAATTATTAACCATAAATCTCCCACCTTCGACACAAGTTTCGATCATAAGACTACCGTCTTCGGCGCAAATTGTAAACCTAACTCTGCCTCTTCGGCGCAAGTTTTAATCATAACTTTGCCACCCTTTAGCGCAATCTTTAACCATAAATATTCCACCTTCAGCTCAACTTTCAATCATAAGAATACCTCCTTCGGTGCAAATCTTAAGCCTAACTCTGTCTCTTCGGTGGTAATCTTAACTATAATTCGACCATTTTTGGGGCTCTCTTGCGCAACCTTTAAACTTAAACTGCCCGCTAATCGCACAAATTCTAAAGCTAACCTGGCCACTTTAAGCGCACTTCAAGAGCTCATTTCGGCCCAACCATGGCGCAATTGCGGTCGTCATCAAAACTGCGCCTCATCCTTGGACACAGCCCCGAGTTTAATTCTTGATGTAGCCCATCGGCGCAAAGTTTAACAGTAAGATTGCCACTACACGCGCATGACATAGCCAAAAAATCATCGTTGCATTCACAATCCCATTCACTTGGCCGTTGGCGCATCTTTTGGGCGCAAGACTTAACAATATCTCCTCCACCCAGCGCGCAGAACCAAACGTTAAGACTCCCACCAACTTCACACTCTTTGAAAAAAACCTTGCCATTGGCGCATCTCTTGGGCGCAGGTCCTAGGGATATTTTCCCCATCGCGATTGCAAGCGCTGCGCTTAAACGTGCCGCTACACCAATCTCGCGTCGCCGCCTCTGCTGTGTTGAGAATGCTTTTCCATGCCATTCAGTATGCCCAAGCGTTAAGTCAAACTGCTAAGCAGTAAAACCTACAAACTTTCTAACTTACCTGTTGTTGCTTATTTTTTATAATTAGATAACATCCGTGGTATGAATTGCTTATGAATATGCCGTATCTTTATTTTTTCCTACCTTAACTAATGTAGGTTTGACATGCATAGAAATTCTGCAAGAAGGAAGGCCGCTTCTTTCGTAGCACCAAAAACTTAACATAACTAGGAAAGCGCAACAACAAGAAGAAAGGGGGGAAAACTTCTAATCCCAAGCTTGTTGGTCTAGTACAGCTGGGGCAAGAGGCAACAACATCCCAAGTTGGAGATTCAAATGACTTGAAACTAGGAGAAGGTGGCACAATTCAAAATGAACAGGCTGCCAGATTACAACAAGAGCAAGAGCAAGTTATTCAATTGCAACAAGAGGAAGAAAATGTTAGAGTCCAAAAGGATCAAGAGGAAAGAACCTTGTTGGAGGAAGCAAACAGGTTAAAAGCAGTGATAGCCGAAAGGCAAAAGAAAGAAAAGGCTGCTAAGATTGAGATAGATCAGGCTACAAAAGCAAGCGAGCCTGTTGAAGGGAGCAAGCCAGTAGAAGAAGAGTGACCCAATGAGATAGCAGAGCCAGCTGGACAATAGCTTTTCTTATTCAATTTTAACAGTTGTTAATCATATAATGTATATATAGACAGCTATCCTTTCCTTTGTCTTTTGTAAAAGGATTGTCACGATTCATCAACATTCGATTTTTTGAGATTTTAATGATAAATCAAATTTCCTAGGCTTAGGGTACAGGTGCCAGCTCAAAGAGCATTGGGTAAAACTATATATAGGAGAATGAGAGGAAACTTAAAGGCTTTTTGCAAGTGAAAGAAATTTTCTTTGTTGTACATGAACTACTTTGCTACTTGCTCCAAGAAACTGGATTTTTCCTAATGGAAGCCTGGAGAGGACGTTTTTTGCCTGGAAATGTGTGCTGAATGTTTGTTGGAATATTCTTGTAGCATTCGTATACTACTGTGAGATATTTCTTTATTATTATGAATTATTTCTGTGTGATGAATGATCTTTCTATTTTCCTGTACAATGATGTCTCTCTTAAATGAGTAATCGAATTTATTCCGTAATTTGAAGCTATCTTCAATATTTGTCATATTCTACTGTAGGCACATCTTTATGATTAAATGGCTATTTGTGTGATATTTAGGTGTTTCTTGCAGTTTATTACTCATCTCTACAGTTTGCTCCTTGCAAGGATAGGTTAAATTTGCTTATACAGTTTTAGATTAATTTAGATTAGCTACCTGCATTTAGCTTAGGGCACTTGCATTTCATATTTAAAATAAAATACATAAACGGTGGATCGGGATGCAACTGGTGTAAAGAATAAGAATCTTTAAATCTTACGGTAGCCGGAACCATTAACCGGATGGATTCCCCACACCAAATGGTGAGCGATCTAATTTTGCTTGCTTACTGGGGAGAATCCCTTACTGCTTGATGCTACAATTTTCGGGGCATCAACAATTTTAGCGCTAGAAGGAGGGCCACCAGTGCATGGCCGATAAAGGAAATTCCTCCATTGGCAGAAACATCATTGGAAACCCGCTTGAAACAGTAATTTCAGACAATCCAAATCTTGAAGTGACAAATCAAGAAAACCTCAATTCTGATTCTGAACGACAAGAAGCACTATATGCTATACCTTTTACAGAGGTAGAAGACTTAAGAAGGCACACACGAGATTATGTTAAACAACTCGGTTGTTTAAACACAATAAATTTTCTCCCTAGAAGAAGAACTCCTAAAAGAGAAAGACAGTATACCCGTGATTCAATTCTGGTGGAAAACTTCAAAGAACTAGTATATTTGTCTTTAGAAGAGATCACGTAGCCTCTAAAGGAGATCGATTTTGAAGATCTAGAAAATCTTGGATAAATTTTTACTCCAAAGAACACTCCACTTAATTCACCACACGATTCTCCACCTAATTCTCCACATAGAGCCATGGCTATACCTGCTTGGAGAGTCAGGGGGGCGTTAAATTTAGCTGGACCATTCCATGATTTGCCTAAAAATCCAGAGAAAGTTTTTCTCAAATAGGAATGGAACATTTCTGTACCTTTCATCAAGAGCCGCACTCTGAAAAGAGTTGTCCACAATGGATTAATTCTATGAGTTTAGTAATGAGCCAAATGTTGGATTCACAGATTCCAGATCAAGATGATCCTCCAGAGGAACAAACACTTGAAGTAGAGGAACCCTCCCCAGATACCACCATGGTATTATGGGACTGGGTACCTTTAACTGAATTAATAGAAGATGATCCCGTGGAGAGCCCAATCTTTGCTGTAAACATTGACACTCGCAGTAAAAGTTCCATTGTAGATCCAGTTCTGAGCTCAACTACGTCCAAACCTAAAAGACACATTACAGTCATTCCGCCTCAACCTAAAGCTAACCCAACAACTGCCAAACAACCAAAAATTGACACAATAGTCCATCAACCAAAAGTCACATTGAGCAAGACAGACAATCAAACGAAGGTTGTAAAAAAATGTGATATGGGATATGAAATCATTGAACATATAAAGAAGGTAAAAGCAAAATTTGTTTCGATATTCGATATATGTAGTTTTCCCCAACAATGAAACAAGTTGTTGCAAGCTCTTCAATCCCATCCCAACACTCCATTAACAGATGCTCAAGAAGATCCTGAAATAAATGAAGATAGTATTGGCGGGAAATCTAAATCCCAAACGTTACCTTTTTTGTTGACCTTTGAAATATTCAATCACAACGCGCATAATTGTTTAGTAGATTCTGGGGTTTCCTCGAATGTAATGCCTCTGTCTATTTGTAGAAATATAAATGGGTATCCAATTCCATCTCCAGCCCAGATTATTCAGCTGGATAGAACTACTGTTAAACTAATTGGAGAAATGAAAGATGTGCTTATTAGATTGTCTGCTGATTCTAGAGTGTGTCAATTCATAGATATAATGGTAGTTGATATTTCAGAAGCTTATGGTTTTATCTTGAGTAGGGACTGGTCTACAAAACTAGATGGTTACTTTGCAACTGATTGGTCCCATATATGGTTACCATATCAGAATAGGTAGAATCAGATTAAAATTTTGAGGGAACCACACATGAAACAAAATGTAACTCAACTAGAAGGGAAGAACGAAGCTGTAGCCTTCTCATCTTCAGTTTTGGGGAATTATTTTTTAGAAATTGATCTGGGTAATTATCAATCTGAAACTATTAGCTATGAATCAGATAAACATTCCAATCTCCTTCATTTTTCTCGGACTGATGATATCGATTGTAACATAGTTAGCTTAGTCACTGACTTAGATCATAGAGATACTAACTTAGTTAAATCAAACAATGTTTTTTGGACTTTATACTTTGATGGTTCCAAGACTCTGGAAGGATCCGAAGCTAGTTGTATTCTACTGGATCCTAAAAGTAATAAGTACTTCTTGTCTTGTAGATTAGAATTTGATTGTACTAATAACATTGCTGAATATGAAGCTCTAGTCCACGAATTGAAGAAAGCCATCGGTTTAAATGTTAAGTACCTCAAAGTTTTTGGTGACTCAGAAATAGTTGTAAGACAGGTGAGAGATACCATTCACTGTCTTTCACCTCATTTGAAAGGTTATCAGGCTGAGGTATGGGATTTAATTACGCATTTTGATGCTTTCAATATAAAAGTTGTTCCTAGATTGCAAAATGCTGCAACTGATTTATTAGCAACTTCTGCTTCCAGATTGGTGCCCACTAATAACAAATGTTCAATTGAATTGGTTTTCAGGCCTGTTGTCGTAGAAAATATCACAAATTTCATAGTTTTCGATGATGACGATCAGATTATCAGTTTTCTAACAAATGAAGACATGTTCCAAGAAGCTGTGATAGACGAAGAAGAGCATGATGTTGTTTTACAAAAGAAAGATGCGGCTAAAGGAAATTTCATCCCCAAAGGGGTGAGGTCACTTGAAATGTTGTTTGATCTGCAGAGAAAGTTCAAAAGGACAACAAATACTAAAACCAATAGCTCATCGATGCAACACGAATTGGTAAATCTGAGCACCGAAGCTGAACCAAAATTTGTTAACCTTGGCAAATGTTGTTCACCGGGAGAAAGAGATAAGTTTGTCAAGCTTTTTCGACAATACAAGGATGTTTTTGCATGGACTTATGAAGATCTGAAAACATATGACACCCACATTATTCAGCATATCATACCAATGAAGGAAGATGTCAAGCCATTTCAGCAACAATTGAGGAGAATGCACCCTACTCTCCAACCTCTGATTCAAAAGGAATTGAAGAAGTTACTTGATGCTAAGATAATCTTTAAGGTCCGACATTTCGAGTGGGTTTCTAACCTAGTTCCCATAAGAAAGAAGTCAGGAGAAATAAGATTATGTGTTGACTTCAGAAATCTGAACAGACCTTCAAATAAATATAACTATCTCGTCCCTTCAATGGAACAAATTATCTAGATGGTATCAGGATCAGACCTCTTCTCCCTTCTTGACGGTTTCTCTAGTTACAATCAAGTATTAGTAGCTGAAGAGGACCGTCTTAAAACTAATTTCCACACCAAGTGGGGAAATTTTGCGTACCGAAGAATGCCATTCATCCTAATAAACGCAAGAGCCACGCTCCAATGAGAAATGGACATCGCCTTCCGAGGATTGGGTGGTCATTGTGTTGTTGTCTATCTAGATGATGTGACAGTTTTTTAAAGAAAAGAGAAGACCATGTTGTTCACTTAAAACAGATTTTCGATCACTGCCGAAAATATGGTATCTCTTTAAACCCCAAGAAGAGTGTGTTTGTTGTTCTTGAAGGTAAACTGCTGGGTCATGTCATTTCAAAAAAGGGAATTTCAATAGATCAAGAGAAAGTGCAAGTTATCAATAAAATTCCCATGCCCCATAACAAAAAATCCATGAAATCATTTATGGGAACTATCAATTTTGTCCGAAGATTTGTCCCCGATTTTGCTCAAACTGTTAAACCTTTGCAGCAAATGGTCAAGCGAAGCACACAGTTCAAATTGACAGAATTAGAAAAGGATGCATTTAGAGATATTAAAGCAGCCATAGCTAATGCCCCTTCCTTAAGAAGACCATATTTTGACAAAGTTTTTATCTTGCATACTTTCGCTTCAGATGACTCTCTCGCAGCTGTGCTCACGCAAAAGATAGAATTAGGAGACGAATACCCAATCTCGTTTATGAGCACTGGTCTACAAGGTGCTTGTCAAAACCCAAGAATTTCCGAAAAATTTAAATTTTTTTAAGATAGCAATAAATGTTATTAAATGCAGTCATTTAACTGTTTGTTTAACTTACGTGATTGTAAGTGTGTCTGAATGATCTTTGTTATACTTAAATGTTATTATGGTTTTCTCTTTTCTGTTACTGAATTTTTATTGTTTTGCAACCACAAGGGGGAATGTCATGACAGATTGGCTTACTTAGCTTCCGAGCTAATGCATCCCAATGTCTTTCTCTTACAGGTGTACAGGTAATCTGCGGTCGTTTCATTTAAATCTTTGTTGTACGATAAATCAGTTAAATGTACCAATACTTTAGTAAAAGTCTATGCATACCAACCAGGTTTAGCAAGTTTCTAACGATAGAACTCTTTCTGTATTTATGCCAAGTTCAACTTCGTTTTGATTTTTACTTTATTTACGAAGGACTTTTCTTATCATCAACAACTGCCAAGATTATCTGTCAAAGTCTGTCTTCTATTTTAAAATTGAAGGATTTGCCTTGTTTGGGATCTACTTTTTGTTTCCATGAATGATACTTGAGTAAAAGCTATAAGCACTTATGGAAATAGTCCTTCATTATCATCTTTGATTTAACTCGTTGTGTATTAAGGATAACACAGGGCTATTCTTTCTTAAACTAATATGTATGAGTTGCATAACTTGAATTTCATCAGTTAAAGTTCCATCATGAAGGGATGACAAGTCTTACTCCTCTGTGCAGTACTATCTCAATATAAAAGTGTCATTTATTTATGCCCTACGTCTCTACCATAACTGAGAAGATTGATAGAGATATAGTATCTCTTATTCTTTCACATTAGGATAGGGTATAAAATTTAGTGATCGGTTGCAACTAGCATTTTATTTACTTGATAACTACCTCCTTGGCAATTTTTATAATGATTTATCATATGCTATATGTTTGAAACAGACTCCAAGTCTTAATCTCGAATGGTATTGACCAAGCAAGTTTTTGTTGAATAAATACAAGGTATTAAAGACATCATTCTAAGGTTTTGATTAATATATGATTGATAGGTGAATTATCCATTATGAAGATCTTTCAATAATCTTTTATCTATATATACTATGAGTTTTATTTATCAACAATGATAAGAATATCATCGAGACCCTTGAACTTGATTGTCATTAGCATGATTGTGTGATTGTAGGTCCAAGCATTTGGTTCTCCTATATAACAATCTAAAGCATGTGTTATCAAGGGAAATTTGGCAAATTTTGAACTATGGTTTAATATCAAAATTGGATATCCTTATTATCAATTTAATTGATTAACAATAATTGGGAAGCCCTCGTGGGACTATGGAGTCTCGACCCACTGCAAGGAAATATTAATCTGCTACGTGGTTAATTGAGGGCCAAGTGCTTGGTGATATAAATCATTAGACCTAACCCTACCTCGTCATTTTCCTTCGCCTTCGAGCTCGGGTCTTTCTGCAACATCTCCAGGTCTGAGTCTTTGTTATGGCGCTGTTGATATAGCTTCCAGGTTATTACAGTGTACTAGCAGCTCACATACTGCCCCAAACCTTCGTATTGGTTCATGGCATTGTCTGGGAGTCATTGTTTTTGCTGTTTGGCAGCTTGTGAGGTCGTTATGACCTAGGGTTCTATCTTTTGCTACCCGTATTACCCTGGCTCGACTTCCTTTGTCTGCAATATTCTTAATTTGGTTATGTTTAAGCTCCACGGAGGGATGATAGCCCGTTGCTTCTGATAATTCATTCCCTGGTGCAATTGCTGGGGCTTATCCTTCTTCATCTCGTGGCTATCAGTCTATCTACTGTATTTTGAACTACCGGTAAGTTACAGGTCTCATTCTTCGTCTTCTGCATACACGAATTTGTTTTAAATCTTTAAATAATAATTTTAAGTGATAACAAAAGATACTTCGTTGTTTGCAGGCCCTGGCTCCATTCGCAAGGTCAATGACTCCAGCTTCGGCTGTTGGTTTCTTAACCAGGTAAGCCTGGTCTTTACCATGGCGTTCCTCCTTGTTGGTTGTCTGTATGGTTTGGTTATGAAAGACCACCCTTGTGGATAGCTCCGTGCTGTTCATGGACGTGTTTATCCCTATGCTGTGTATGAAAGGTTATGACTACAGTCATTTGTAATTTATTTGTTTTGCTAGAGGTATTTAGGGTTTATTAATGTGTAAAAGAAAAGGCTATGAGCCTGCTCAAAAGATGGGGTTACGGCCTCAAGGTTTTAATACTATACCTGTACTTGCTTGGGTTTTTTACCCAGGGTTTTGGAAATTAACTTAATATAATTTGTTGTTTGTATAACGGCTTGTTCTTCATCTGCATTTTCCTAGTATTCGATGCTATGTATCAATATAAGTAAATCTTTAATTTTTAAAACCACTTGTACATTGGATTTGTGAACTCGGCTTGTAAGTAGAATAATGTCTTTGCATCGGTTTTGCTCTTACATTTTCCTGTGTAAAAATAAGCTTAAAAACAATGACTTGTTACAGTCATTCAGTATGATAGAGCCGGTGTATGGTGTGTGTTTTACATTTCTAATTTTTATGTAGAAAGCTTCTATTAATAAATGGTTGTGGCCGTAGGTAAAATTGTTGTAAAGAGTTTCAATGTTTGAATAATACAACTTGTTATAAGTCTCCTATTGGTTTTGAGCTGATGTGTGTGTCCTAAAATTTCAACTTCATGTTATAAGATTATCTTCACTGTGAGGTCTGGGCTGCGGCCGTAGTAGAATCGTTGTCCAAATTCTAAATGTAAATTACTTGTAAGCCTGAGATGTTGTGGATTCAATCCGTAACGACAGTGGTGGTTTGTTTTAAAAACTGAATCTGTAGTTACGATTTTCTTCTGTTGGCAGCTCAAGTAACTAGTGAAAATTTTTTGTGATGATAATAAAGCTTGGCAATGAGCTGGGAAACTACTCCATCTATTTCAATTTGTTGCGGAATTAAAATCTAGGTTAATTCTCTACTGAAAAATTCTTATTGTCAAACTGGGTTGTTAGGGTTCAACTGAATCCTACAGTTGTGATGTCTTTCTGTTACTTTGGTCTCAACTCTATTATTGCTTGAGTGTAAAAGGAAACATGATATATTCCTACTGTTGAGCTCTATAAATGAACTAGACTTCTGTTCTGCTATTGCTTTGGTTGTAAAAACAGTAACTAAGTTCTATGATTAAGAATTGATTGATAAATGAGAGACAAGTGAGTGATGATATGACAATGTTTATGCTCGGCAACAGGGTTCTGTTTTCTTTATTTTGTTTCAATACCTTAACTATATTATTTAACAATGAACGATTCTTCGTGATACTTCCTGCTAGGGTTTGTTTTTAACAATTTACTTGTTATGAAAAGACTCGTTCAAAATTAACTAGGATTTGGTTTTTAAATTTCTATAAAGCTATTCTAATTATAGCTATAACTTATTCTACAATATTATTTATGATAATATTATTACTGTAGTTTATATGGTTATATTTATCTCTGTTCCTATGATTGTTTTAACGAGTTTAATTTTCGAGAAAAATAATTACTGTATAAAGAGCCTCTACTTATCTATTTAACTATTGTATTAAACCAAGTTTAAAAATCACAACAACATCCTATTACTTACAAGAATAACACAGTATAGCACGCATAAAACAAATACCTTAACCGTAAGATAATAATGATAATAGGAAATTGCTGAGACATAATAACTCTGCAGAATCTATCTACTATAATTCAGGGATGCTAACTTTGATTGAACTAAATCCTATTCAGAGATAAAGAAGATAATCATAACCTACATTCATATTTACTCAATAAACAGTAGGAATAAGTGGCAGAACCTGTTTCAAACTGTGGATAACAACAACAATGGGAGGTTGTTCCTCCCTGTAATGTCCCTTATTAGGAGTTTTATTAAAATTGCAATTTTCCACTTTTTTTTCCTAGTTCGACCTTTGATTAGTTTTGATCTCTAGGTCCCAAATTTGCCCCAAATGATCCCAAATATTCTGAGAAGGTATATGAGTGATATTAGAACATAATTATGTGTTTCAAGGATGCCTTTGGACCTTTAAAATACTTCTGCAAATCCTCTTTCAATTCTGATCAACGTAGGTAACTTTACTAGTGATTTTCCTTTGACTAGTATTGGTCTCTAGGTCTCAAATTGACTCCAAATGCCTTCAAATATTCAAAGAAGGTGTATGAATGATGTTATAACTGGAATATGATGTTTATGGATGACATATGTCCACCAAAAGACCTCTGCAAACTCTCTTAATATTTTGAACCAATTATGCAATTTTACTAGTAATTTGGGGTTCAAATCCCCCTGGGGTAAGTACTGAAAATGGATTCCCAAATGCCTCCAAACCCACTCAAATTTATGAACAGAGGTATGTAATGTGTTAATTATTTTATTAAAGTCTCATATGCACCATTAATGGATTATTACAACTGTTCTCACCCTCTCCCATTCAACTGCAAAAATCCCCAATTCGACCCTTGGGGGAATGACACTATTTCACCTCCCAATACAACTAAACTGAGTAAAAATGCTTCAAATGCTCAAGTAAAGTACATGAAACTTTTAGAAGACATCCATGGCAGTATATTGATCACAAATATATCAGAGAATCATCCATTCATTCGAAATCATCATCAATACATTGGCTCACAACAAGGTAGTGGGGAAATGGCATTGTTCTTCCATTAAAAATGCGATTTATACATTTCTACTTGGAATTTCGACCTGAAACTTTTTGGAGATGAATAAAAGAGTATTTAATTCATATTAAAAAATAAATGGGGCATTAAAATCTTTCCCAAAGAGTACAATAGCTCACCAAAAATGCCCTCCCTCAAGGATCAAGAATATGCCATCAAAACTGGAAATGGTTGAAGGAGTGAGCTGCAATAGAAGAAACCATGAGCTGCCTTGTAGCTTACACCTGCAAATAAAGACTCCATTAAAGCTCAAAATGAAAGGTCTGAATGGCCTTTCATATTTCCAACTTGGATGGGAATCTTTCACCCTCGAAATTGGCTAAGGCAAGAAACTAGTCATCCACTAGCTCTCCCTCTTCACAAATGCAATTGCAAATTCTACAAATGATCAAAATCCATTATCGTACTTCATTTCTACATTTTATAACCAACATTAGCCTTCTAAGGGTCGAAATCCTCTCAATAGATTCAATAGATTTTCATTTAGGAAATATTCCACATTTGCCACTTGTCTCCTAGTTCCAACCTTCCATCTTCTCCCAAATTCGATTTTGAGTCTCTTTGGCTTCTCCAACTCCCAAATTCGCCTTCTTTGAGCGTATTTTTGGGGCTGACATGTCATAGTGGTCAGATGTCAGAGGTCAGGTCTGAAATTTGTCATAGTTGTCATAGATGCTCCATCATTGGTGTCATAGGGGATAGGGAATCTAGCCCAAGTGTCCACAAACTTCCACTTTGACTCTTTATCTTCCATGGAGGTTACAAATACTTTCCAATTCGACCTAAGATGCTCAATTACATGTGTTATGACTTACCAACTCACCCAAGAGTGTTCACATTCCCATTAATTCGAATTTGCAAAAGAGAGATACCATGTATTATGAAAAATCAAGCTAGTGTGGGTCCCACATCCTCCATATGTCTCCAAAACCATTTGTCACTTAGGATTTCTCTTGAATTTCTTTATTCAATCTATTTATTAACTACTTGAACCCTTCTAATGTCTAAACATCATTTATTATTCCCCTTATTCCAAATCCTAAAGCTTCCACCCCAAACCTAAGAAACTAGTAATTTTCCTCCTTGGCAATTATTTGACCCTTAACATCAATTTTACAAACTCTAATGAATATGGCTAATGTGATTAGGCCCTTGTGACCCAATTCCAAATTTAGGACATGAAACTCCCTACCAACTCCTGGAGAGTGCCCCGACAACACTTCTCAAGACCCCCGAGCTTGCTCTGGTCTCCCTGGCTGGAACTAGGTGCAGTAGAATAATTCCCTCAGCCCAAACAACTATACTGGAACCAAGTTACTGCAGCATTCCTCTCCAAACAACTTCCTTACTGTTTTTCCCTCTTCCTCAATGGGACTCCTGAATAACATTCACCTGAATGTATTCTCTCTCCAGAACATTGTGTGAACCCTCAGCTCAGTTCATTGAGTACTATTTAAAATATTGCCTAGGTCTTTGTTGGGTTAACTGTCATTAATGAGCCACCTGCTCATATTCCACTTTCTTGGAGAATCATGACCCCAAATATAGGGAAGTTGCCACCTGCAACTTAGGAAGTGTTTGAGGATGCTGCCACTTGTCTTTTGTCTGTCCACCTAGTTCCATCCACTAATTTGACTAGTAACCTATTTTAACAGCTCTCCCATGCTGTTGTCTCCATAATTTATTTATTAATAATAAAATATTCTGATTTACATTCCATTTCTAGTGACTCTGCTGAGTCATCAATTCCCACTTAGCATTAAATTTAACATAATGTCTCAGGAATATAATAAAATAATTACATTATTTTTACAAAATTGGGGTATGTGACAGTGTTGAACTGAACTATCATGTTTGTTGATGTATATGTAACTTCGGAATGTATTTCATCAGTGTATTATATATATATTTATTGTACCCTTATAAGAGATGTGTTATTCTTCTATAAGGAAGTGTCGTCATGTGGATTGACAAGTGTCGCAAGTGTCTGTACTTGCCGATGGGTTATTAGACCACCTTATGGGGTCGGCCCTATTTAATATATAATATAACGTGGATGTACTCAAGTAGACAAGTCGGCCCCAGTAGGTCACTGGGCAAAAAGGTGAGTATAAATAGAGATAGGAGATCTCTATTTTACTCACTCAGAAAAGTAACTATCTCTCTCTCTGAAAAGTGGCGCACTAGTGAGGAGGAGGAGGATCATCTGCTAGGAGACTATCTCAGTGTTATTTGGTTGTATTTTGGTTGAGCCATTGCTCTCTCTATCTCTGAGGAAGTTGTGGGGTTTTTCACCTTAGGGTTTTCCCCACGGAAACTCTGTGTCTCTTGTCTCTATGCTTTTGATTCTTGTGATGCTTGTGATGCTTGTCATATTATGATTGTCATGCATTGATATACTGTAGATGTTATTCTCTCAGCAAAGATCCTATAGTATTGTGATTTAATACTAAAAATTTAACATGGTATCAGAGCTTAACTGAGAAGAAGACATTTTGCAGTGACGGAAGCTTGTATTCCTTGTTTATTGGGTTTCTCTCCACAGATTTTTGAAATTCAGTATAGTAGATTGGATCTACTCATCAAGGCGCATCTATCTGTCCAATCAGAATTCAGTTCCGAGCATTTTCAGATTTGGCCCTAAAAATTAGGGTTTCCACAAAAATAGGAATTTCTGGAAACTGAAGGCACAACTGGAAGATCCTTGCAAAAATCGAAGGTTTGCGCTTTGGATCGCGATTTTTGGCTGGGTAGATCTCCGGGAAACTCAAACCCTAATTTAGAGCTCTCCCTAGTGAACCCTGGAGGACAAAAAGGCAATTTTGAAGGGCAAGACCTTGCTGATCTCAAATTCTGAATGTACTAGGATGATCAGCTCTCCAAGGCGCATCTTTCCATCCTTTCGGAATTTTGAAATTCACATTTTGAATTTTTAGGGTTTCTCTGACAAACCCTAATCCGGGACCAGATCCAGTTTTCAGCACTTCAAGTGGTAAGTCCTAAATCTTTTCTATTTCCATTTGAAGTACTCTTAAAGATGTCTCTCCACACTAAGCTTGAGGATAATCTTGAAGGGGCTGATAACTTCCGAGCCTGGAAGTATAAGATTGGGTTAATCCTGGAAGAGAATGAGTTGGACTCATATGTGAAAGAAGACATCCCTATCCCAGAGGATGAAGAAGCCAAGGCATTGCACAAGAAGAACTTGGTCAAGGAAAATAGAATCATTGCTGATTCTATCAAAGACCATCTCATTCCTCATGTGTCTTCTCTTAAGACACCCAAAGAGATGTTTGAATCTTTGACCAAGCTATTTGAAGGAAAGAACATAAATCGGAAGATGACCTTGCGGAACCAATTGAAAGCAGTGAAGTTTCAGAATGGAGAAACCATTCAATCTTACTTTTCAAGGGTCTCCCATATCAAGGAACAATTAGAAGCAGTAGATGAAATGGTGGAGAATGGTGAAGTGGTGATGACCACTCTAAATGGCCTACCCAGGTCATGGGATTCCTTTATTCAAGGAATTTGTGCAAGGAAGAAGTTGATCTCAATTCAGTAGACTTCGGGAAGAATGCTCTCAAGAAGAAGCTAGACTTATAGCTCGTGAAGAAAAGATGGGAGGTGAAGATCAAGCTCTTGCAACTCACACCAAAAGAAGCAAAGCCAAGAAGGATCACTCTCGCCACAATAGATCCTATAAAAAGAACAAGAAAGACCTAAGATGCTTCACATGCAATAAGAAGGGTCACTTTGCTTCAAGATTGTCCCAAGAACAAAAGGGATAATAACAACAACTCCAGTAAGAAGAAGAAGGGCAGCAAAATAAGGTTTCATGCTCATGCTGCCGAAGATGATGAACCTCCAAAGAAGAAGGCTAGGGCAGAAAGTGATAGTGATGATGACTCATCAAGTGAAGAAGTTCCTGTTTCAGAGGGAGATGAGGCTAAGGCCTTACATAAGAAGATTACAAGCGATCTCAACAGGTATGACTCATCGAGGTATGTTTCGATATTTGTCCATGATTAAGTTTATGGTATGTTTGTCTTCATGTTATTACGGTTAGTACAATTTTGATTTTAGATTTGTCGTATCACCTTAACAAAATTATGAATGCATGATAGAAGATATTCATTGGTTAGGGTGTTGACACTTATGATTGTACTAATGCATTATGGTGTTGTATGAGGTTTATGTTGTCTACTAACATGAAAGGTACACCAAGAAAGACAAATCATGTTCTGGTCCAAGAACATATGATCATGATAACATGAGGACAAAGATTCATCCATTGTCATGGATCTCATAGAAGATCCATTTACGAGGTATGCATAACTTGGTTTTGTAATAGTTAACCTATGAGATATACAGGTTACTAGCACAAGTCATTGAAGAAGAACAAGAAGACATCATGTGAGTATGTTAGACATAAATAGCTAGCATGCTAATCCAGGTATGTTTTTCCTATATCAAGATAGAATCCTACCTTGTGTTAGGATCTTATACTGTTGTTGATAATGATTATTCATGAAGTCATAGGTTTGAATAATCATGATTTTATGCATATTATATCTCTTATCTTGATTGATGATTCAACTAACCTGAAGAGTCATAGGTTTGAGTAATTACAGGTTTAGACATGTTATGTTTGTTATGATTTGACTAACCATAAGAATCCTACATAAACCTTGAATGCTAATGCTTTTTATTTTCTGTTTGAAATGATCATGATTATACATGCTTGAGATTATTGTGTTTTAATAGTATACTAATGAGTGTATGATTTTATATGACATCACAAGGATAACTCAATCATGATACTAATAAGCATGCATAGGGACCAAGGATGAATATGAGTTCAAGAACAGGTAATTAAGGAAGCGAAGACTCAGAGGGAGTCCACCCAACGAACAAACAAAGATAAGTATTTGAATTGTCATTTCTTAAATAATACTGTTCTATAATGTATATGTTCATGTTCCTAGACTTAGGATATGTATTGTGCATAGTAGAATAGTTGCATTAATGAACAGTATACTACTAATATACATGGGTAAGTGGCCTATGGAACTGTACAACATTCCATTGCTACTTATCTAGAATGAAACCTCTTTGCTGACATGTTGGGAGTTGTGCACACTCTTAACAATGTTCTGGTAGAGATTGGAAGGCATCTAGAAAGTTACAGAATATGGATAAATGTTGTATTGAAGCATTGGCTAAGATAATTGCATGACTGTATGGCATATTTCTTTATGTGTAAGAATTTGTTCTGAAAACTATGAGATGTTTTCTAATCATGCAATTTAACTTGTTGTGTAGGAAAGATCGTATGCCATCTCCTACAAAAGAAGAACTACAACATTTTGTTCCAGCAACAAAGATATCTATTGAAGATATTGAAGTTCCCAGGATCTGGGATGAAGAAATGAAATGCCATGATCCGTCGATCATGAAGAATGATGTTTGGGATGTAATCCCAAGACATGAAGGGAAGTTTGCTATGACTTCCAAATGGAACTATCAGATCAAGCATGTTGCAGATGGCAGCATTGAGAAATATAAAAGTGATGAAATAGAAGATGCACCAGATGGATTTCAAGACATCATGATGTAGTCATATATGTGTGCAGAACTTGGTATGGTAGGATAGACAGCTTTCTATCCAGTTTGGGATTTACCAAGAGTAAAGTGGATTCCAACCTTTACTACAAGGTTGAGGAAGACAATCTAGTGATACTACTTTTGTATGTGGATAACCTGTTTTTTACAGGTGAAAATAGATTGATTGCCGACACGCAGCGGAAGCTTACTATCGAGTTCGAGATGAAGAACTTGGGGATGATGCACTATTTGTTTTTGGCATGGAGGTGTGGCAGAGTGCAGAAGAAATCTTCCTTGGACAAGGGAAGTATGCAGTAGAGATCCTGAAGAGGTTCGAGATGATGGATTGCAAGGCCATGGCCACACCTATGGCATCAAATCTGAAGCTTCTATGTGATGCTTCATCTGATCCGATTGATGTCTCTATGTATCGCCAGATGATTGGGTCCTTGATGTACCTGACGAACACGAAACCAGACATTTGCTTTGTTGTGAACACATTGAGCCAGTTCCTGACGGATCCGAGGAGTGTTCACCTGGTTGCTGTAAATCATGTTCTGAGGTACCTGAAGGGTACAGTGGATTATGGGCTCAGGTATGAGGCGAATCAAAAGTTTAACCTACAGGGTTATGTTGATTGAGATTAGCCTGGCAGTGCTGCAGACAGGAAGAGCACATCCGGGTGCTGCTTCAGTATGGGATCAGGTGTGATCTCTTGGTTTAGCAGGAAGCAGTCCTGTGTAGCACTGAGTACAGCTGAGGCAGAGTATGTTGCAGCCTGTTCAGCTAGTTGTGAGGCAGTATGGCTACGGAAGCTACTGTCTGAGTTATTTGATCTCCCGTTGGAGGCTACTGGTATCTTCTGTAAATAACCAGATTTGTGTGAAGCTGTCTGAGAATCCATTGTTTCATGACAGGTCGAAACACATAGATCAAATATCACTATATCAGGGATATGGTGCAGAGAGGAGCTGTGAAGCTCCTGTATGTTGCGACGGACGAGCAGATTGCAGATGTGTTGACGAAGCCACTAGCCAGGGTGAAGTTCGAGTACTTCAGAGAGAGGCTTGGCGTTCTTCAGATCGAGGACACTTCAAGGAAGAAGTGATGGACACATTTGCTAGAGCCATTCCAAGCATGTTGGAAGGAGGATCCTTCACATGGATTTGGATGTAAGCGCTGGATGATGAGCATCAGGATGATGTTCTAGTTTCTGCTTGATATGATCAGTTGGATCATTTTTGTATGTATGTACGCATCATGTTGGATGCTGGATATGATCAGTTGGATCATTTGTGTATGTATGCATCATGTTGGATGCTGGATATGATCAGTTGGATGATTTGTGTATGTATGCATCATGTTGGATGCTGGATATGATCAGTTGGATCATGTGTACGTATTTTGTATATGCATCATGTTGGATGCTTGGACCATGTATCTATATATGTATCAGGTGGATACATTGTATGATCAGGTGGATCATGTATGGTGATATGTATCATGTATTTGTATTTGTATCAGGTGGATACATTGATGATCAGGAGGATCATGTATGATGATATGTATCAGGTAGATACTTGGTATGCATCAGGTAGATGCATTGATGATCAGGAGGATCATGTATGATGATATGTATCATGTATTTGTATCAGGTGGATACATTGATGATCAGGAGGATCATGTATGATGATATGTATCAGTAGATACTTGGTATGCATCATGTAGATGCATTGATGATCAGGTGGATCATGCAGCAGGATGTTGCAGTGATGATCAGGATGATCATAGATGACGAGCTTCTGGATGTTGCTCCAGATGACATGCAGCAGGATGTTGCAGTGATGATCAGGATGATCATAGATGACGAGCTTCAGGATGTTGCTCCAGATGACATGCAGCAGGACGTTGCAGTGATGATGATCAGGATGATCATGGATACATCAGGATGATGTATGGTGAGTATCAGGTTGATACTCTGTGGCCGTGGATCAGGTTGTGCAGATAAGCATGTAATTTGTGCCCTGGGAGATTTGCAGATGGTCTTTCGAGGTTTTTCCTATGGCATGTAATTTGTGCCCTGGGACATCTGGCAAATGCTCTTTCGAGGTTTTGCTTGGGAGGACATATAATTTGTGCCCTGGGAGATCTGAAGATAGTCTTTCGAGGTTTTGCCTATGGCATGTAATTTGTGCCCTGGGATATCTGGTAGATGCTCTTTCGAGGTTTTGTCCTATGGCATGTAATTTGTGCCCTGGGAGATCCGATAGGTTGAGCTGTGTGCTCGTAATCAGTCCTGGGATGCTCTTGCGAGGTTTTGCCATGACCACATGTAATTTGTGCCCTGGGAGATCCGATAGGTTGAGCTGTGTGCTCGTAATCAGTCCTGGGATGCTCTTGCGAGGTTTTGTGGTGACCACATGTAATTTGTGCCCTGGGAGATCCGATAGGTTGAGCCGTGTGCTCGTAATCAGTCCTGGGATTCTCTTTCGAGGTTTTGTGGTAAGGTCACATATAATTTGTGCCCTAGGAGATTTGCAGATGGTCTTTCGAGGTTTTGCCTATGGCATGTAATCTGTGCCCTGGGACATCTGGCAAATGCTCTTTCGAGGTTTTGTGACACACGTAAAATTCTTGAGGATTCCACAGTATGGCCAGTGATGACAAAGACCTGCAGGTGGTGGGCCTACATCCAGTATGAGAAAGGACTGGCTCTGTAGAACTTCCTATGACGAGTAGAGACAAAGATTGGATGAGATAGTAGCAGCAGTGACGATGATGATGACGATGATCCAGAGAAGAAGACTTGTCTAGCAGATCTGTGTCAAGAAATACCTTCCTAGTTAAGAGGGAGTGTTGATGTATATGTAACTTCGGAATGTATTTCATCAGTGTATTATATATATATTTATTGTACCCTTATAAGAGATGTGTTATTCCTCTATAAGGAAGTGTCGTCATGTGGATTGACAAGTGTCGCAAGTGTGTGTACTTGCCGATGGGTTATTAGACCACCTTATGGGGTCGGCCCTATTTAATATATAATATAATGTGGATGTACTCAAGTAGACAAGTCGGCCCCAGTAGGTCACTGGGCAAAAAGGTGAGTATAAATAGAGATAGGAGATCTCTATTTTACTCACTCGGAAAAGTAACTATCTCTCTCTCTGAAAAGTGGCGCACTAGTGAGGAGGAGGAGGATCATCTGCTAGGAGACTATCTCAGTGTTATTTGGTTGTATTTTGGTTGAGCCATTGCTCTCTCTATCTCTGAGGAAGTTGTGGGGTTTTTCACCTTAGGGTTTTCCCCACGGAAACTCTGTGTCTCTTGTCTCTATGCTTTTGCTTCTTGTGATGCTTGTGATGCTTGTCATATTATGATTGTCATGCATTGATATACTGTAGATGTTATTCTCTCAGAAAAGATCCTATAGTATTGTGATTTAATACTAAAAATTTAACAATGTTGTCGACAAATAGGCGTATGTCGTGTTCAAAGCAGTAAAACAGTTCAGACCATATATTCTTAAGAACATAAATAAAGTTATAGTTCTCCACCCAGCTGTCAGATCCCTTTTCGTTCAAAAGGAGTTGGGAGAAAGAAGGGGAATCTGGGTTATAGCTCTTCAAGAATATGATTTATAATTTAAACCGACCACCATCATCAAAGGACAAGGCCTATGTAAATTGATTACTGAACATCCAATTGATGAAGAACATGATTGGAAGAATGAAGCCGAGCTGAATTCAGTCGAAGTATGTCCCATTTTCACAGCTCCTGAATCATGGTATAGGGATTTAGTGCATTATTTGCAGCAAGGGTACCTACCAGAACACTGGAGTTCTAAGCAAAGAAGGGCACTCCATTTAAAATCAGCAGCTTATCAAATCATTGATGGAATACTTTTTAGAAAAAATTATGATGGATTTTTTATCAGGTGCATAGAGAAGGAGGATGTAGTTAAAGTCGTCAAGGAGCTACATGATGGCCCTGCTGGGGGACATTATTCAGGGGAGACAACAACTCACAAAATACTGAGAGCTGGCTATTACTGGCCCACTCTATTCTGAGATGCCCATACTTATGCAAAAAACTGTGATGTATGCCAAAGGAGCACTGGAAAATTACCTAAGCCAGCAGGACCCTTACAACCGGTTATCATCTCAGAACCTTTCGAACAGTGGGGTATATATTTCATCGGAGAGATAAAGCCAAATTCTTCTCTTCAACATCGATACATCCTGACATCCACCAACTATTTCACCAAATGGACAAAGGCTTCCACATTGCGCAAGATCAATGAAGATGCAGTCATCAGTTTCTTGAAAGAGAACATCATAACCAGGTTTGGGGTTCCAATTTCCCTAGTATTTGATAATGCCACTTATTTCTCATCTTTTAAAGTAAATGAATTTGTTTCTGAAAGGGGAATTAAATTGCATTATTCGGACAATCACTACCCCTAGGGAAATGGACTAGCTGAGTCTTCGAATAAAAACCTCATCCGAATTCTCAAGAAGACTGTGATTGAAAATCAGTGAAGTTGGCATATAGCTCTCCCAAATGCCTTATGGTCAGATAGGGTGACTCCAAAGAATGCATTAGGGGTTTCCCCTTACACCCTTGTCTATGTAAAGGAAGCCATCCTCCCTCCCAACATCTTACTTCCATCCTTGCAATTATCCCAAGCCTCTTGAGGGTCTGGTAGTCAGATTTTACAATCCAGGATTGACACCCTGCTTCAAATTGAAGAAGCCCGATAGAAAGCCAAGAACCAATTCCATCAACACCAAGATATAGTCAAAAGATGGTTCGATAAAAAGAAGTTTGGTAAAAGAAGTTTTGAAGTAGGAGATTTAATTCTGAAATGGGACCATCTTCATAAAGGCAAGGGAATGCACAGGAAATTCCAACACTTATGGGTAGGCCCTTACCAAATTTCTGCAAAGCTCGGCCCATCCACTTACAAGCTAACAGACCTCCAGGGAGAGGAAGTAACCCTTCCCCTCAATGGCCTCGCCTTGAAACAATACTTTGCATTGTCTCGTTGAGGTTTTATGTACATAAATAAAGGCTTTGTTCTTTTCCTTTTTACTTTTTATTTTAGTCCCTTGTTTTCTATTTGTTTTAGCCAAGTTGTCCTCTTTTCTGAATATTTGAGTTTTCCCTTTCCCCTTTCCTTTGTATAGTTTTTTCCCACTAGCCCTACAATTGGGCCTTTTGTGAAGATAGATCTCTCAAAAAATCTCACAACTCATGAAGCTGGAAATGTACCCTCAAAAGAAAGTTTATCTATTCATTTTTGCTTTACTGATCGTTTTCCAGAATGAAGAGATCCTGTTCTGTTGGTCGCATTAACCCCTGTTTAATAGCATAAATTCATGATTATCTTTATCACTATCTTCGGGCTCCATCCACCCTCACATTTATATGCGTCTCAATAAGATCACTGTAGTTAGACCCATGGAAAGGAAGCACATCTCGAAGGCATAGGGTATTAAAATGACTCCATGCTGCAAATCTAAAGCCAAAAGAGCTTATAATCAAGAGTCTGTTTTCCAGAAAATCTCGCCTCCATTAAAGCATGGCTGAGAACAATAAAGACTTTTAATTTAAGCAGCCACACCAAAATTCCCAGCAGAGTTCTTCTCCATCTGTGAGCACGAGAAACCAAGAAAATATCCTGCTCACACAAAAGGACATCAATGGATTGAAGAACTCAGGCACATGGCTAAGTCTCGAAAAAAAAATTCTGGAATACTCACACGACAAAAGTCGCTAATTAAAGAACATCCAAAAGGATGAAAGTAGCATGGGAATGAGGAACAAGAGAATATTGTCTATGAGATGTTGTTAAAATCCTGTGGAGTCCGATGACGGTGGTCGTCTGAAAGATGGATCTTTTAAAATGAACCCCATATTTTGGTCGTTGGAGAGTTTTAATGATGTCTTTATCGAAGCTCCCCTTTCCTAATGATCAACGGGTAAAGTGATCACTTCCTTTGTGGAAATTCGAACGCTCAAGCCGACTATTGCACACAAGGTGAGCAGCTTTTAAAATTTCCTATGGATGAGAGAGAGTTTTTCAGAGATCTGTGTTCGCCAACGATTTGCCAATTGTTGTTGCTGCAACATCCCCCCAATTTTTTTATTATTTGGGTCCCTCCTATTATTTTGAAGGTTTCCTTTGTCTTTCTCAAAGCTTGCTTGTTCATCAAAGGCTGATTTTCATTCCTCTCGTCTTCCAAATTTTTTTGTTTGATTTTTTTTACTAAGGCAAAAAACTATCTTTAGCATTGAGCGCAGTTTTTAATGACAACGTTTGCGACAAAAGCGCAAAAATTATTTTTATTTTGGCCAACACCGGCGCATGGCTTATCCTTAAAATCACCGATGGATGGATTGTTTTTCTAAGGCGAAGTTATCTCCAGCCCTCAGCGCACGTTTTAACCATAAATATCCCGCCTTCAGCACAAGTTTCGATCATAAGACTACCGTCTTCGGCACAAATCGTAAACCTAAGTCTGCCTCTTCAGCACAGGTTTTAATCATAACTCTTCCGCCCTTTGGCGCAATCTTTAACCATAAATCTTCCGCCTTCGGCGCAACTTTCAATCATAAGACTACCGCCTTCGGTGCAATTCTTAAGCCTAAATCTGTCTCTTCGGTGGTAATCTTAACTATAATTCGACCATTTTTGGGGCTCTCTTGCACAACCTTTAAACTTAAACTACCCGCTAATCGCGCAAAGTCTAAAGCTAACCTGGTCACTTTAGGCGCACTTTAAAAGCTCATTTCGGCCCAACCATGGTGCAATTGCCAACATTTTTTTGGTTGCCTTCGGCGCAGAGTTTAACTTTATAAAGGACGTCGACACAAGATTTTTCTAAGTATTTTCGACTCTTTTGCACATCTTTCGTTAGCGTACATATTGTGACTAAATCCTCCGCCAACGCGCAAAACCTATCCCTATAACGGCCATCATCATAACCACGCCTCATCCTTGGACGCAGCCCTGAGTTCAATTCTTGATGTAGCCCATCGGTGTAAATTTTAACACTAAGATTGCTGCTACACGCGCAAGACATAGCCAAAAAATCGTTGTTGCATTCATGATCCCGTTCACTTGGCCAATGGCGCATCTTTTGGGCGCAAGACTTAACAATATCTCCTGCACTCGACGTGTAAAACCAAACCTTAAGACTCCCGCCAAATTCCCACTCTTTGAAAAAAAACCTTGCCGTTGGAGCATCTCTTGGGTGCAGGTCCTAGTGATATTTTCCCCACTGCGATCGCAAGCACTGCGGTTAAATGTGCCGCTGCACCAATCTTGCGTCATCGCCTCTACTGTGTTGAGAATGCCTTTCGATGCCATTCAGTATGCTCGAGTGTTAAGTCGAACTGCTAAGCAGTAAAACCTGCAAACTTTCTAACTTACCTGTTGTTGCTTGTTTTTGATAATTAGATAACGTCTATAGTATGAATTGCTTATGAATATGCTGAGTCTTTATTTTTGCTTACCTTAACTAATGCAGGTTTTACATGCATAGAAAGTCTGCAAGAAGGAAGGCCGCTTCTTTCGTAGCACCAAAAAATTAACAGAACTAGGAAAGCGCTATAGCATGAAGAAAGGGGGGAAAACTTCTGCCCCCAATCTTGTTGGTCTGGTTTAGCTAGGTGTAACGTCCCCTCCCGCCTTCCAAATGCAGGGGAGAGAACATGACCAATCATAGGGGGCTTTTGGCAGATTTAGCCCCAATATTTTTTTTTCTCATAAATTCATAACAATTAAAAACTTCTGTGTGCAAATTCAACTCAATATAAACACAGCGGAATTAAACATAATAGCAAGCACACAAACAGTAATGCCTAACATATATACATATATCACAGCAGAGGATGATTCAACATATAGAGACTCAATCTCGTTCCAATTCCATGCATGGATTCCAAATTAAGATAATCAATTCATTTCATTAAACATGGACAATTTAACATATCGCAGAACACAAAATGCAAATAATTTATAATACATAGAACACTTATCTTGAAGATGAAGCTGTCCAAACAACTAGCTATGTGAGAGCAACGTTCCACCCAACCATAGATCTCTGTCCAGCCTATATTCTTTCAGCTGAGAGATCAGCCCCGAGCTGGGTTGTGTATCCACTAAGGAAGAACTAGCTGGGCTCACTCACAGCCATGGTTTCGGTCATCAGCTATGCTAAGCCAACACACCGTTGGGTTTATCAAGCATACGAATGAGAAATGAGGAGGATGCTAAGCCAGTGAGCTCAACCACAAAGCTACAGGCATCTCAAATGAACTCAGCAGTCATGGCACTCACAATACCTACCGCACCCAACACAAGGAAGGTCCCCTTCTCTGCTGCACAGTCCCTGGGACGTCCCTTCCCTCCAGTGCTCTTCAGGGTGGGCATAGAAAGGTCCAGCTGCTAATTCCTTGAGATACTAGCCTTCACTGGGTTTATCAATCAAACCAAACCTCTACTCAGTCATTCACACTTGGATTTCTCACCGTTCTGTTATCCAATAATTCAATCCCGTCACTTCATTTCTGGGCTGTAAAAACTGGGTTTTCGAATGGATTTTGGGGTATCTAATACTCTCAATTTCGCCCCAAGGTTCATATCTATGGATCCCCCATTGGATTTCACTGTCAAATACCAATTTTGGGTGTTTATGGCTCTTCAAACGTGGGTTCTTTCAAAGTTGCGATTTCTGGTTCCGTCACTGGTTTTCTGGGCTGCAAAAACTGGGTATTCCTATGGATTTAGGGATAGCTAATGCTCTCGAATTCGCCCCAAGGTTCATACCAATGGATCCCCCATTGGATTTCACTGTCCAATGCCAAATCTGGGCATTTATGGCTCTTCAAAACGTGGGTTCTCTCAAAGTCGCGATTTCTGGTTTTTCTCTCTGTTGGCAATTCGTTTTTTTTTTGATGGAAAATGGTGCTGGTCTTTTTCCCAATGGAATGGGGATGAGGAAGAAGAAACATCCATGAGGTAGAGTGGCTTGTGGTACAAGAAAACAGAGCCCATACTCTGTCAAACGAATTTCTGGGCTACCATGCTCCATTGAAGCCATGGACTGAATTCCTCAACCACTTCCTTACAACATAAATAAATGTCAACAAGGGAAGTCAAATGGGTTCTCAAGGTGACATATGGCAGCCTATGGTTCAATCCCACAACCCCCTCACCACTCCCTAGTGGATACACATGGCCCCTTCTCATTCGTTGCTCCCATAGCCAGTTTTGGTATTTTATTTCAATATTAAATATTTACATCAATTTACAATATCCCATGGCTTAATAGCACGTGGGTAACAAAATATCAAAGCGTGTCTAATTTAAATAAAATCTGAGCATAAACTAACTGGGCCTTGGCCTTGAGCTCCACGCTAGGGAAACATACAACGTGTGTATACAATATTTACATTAGAAGCCAATATTTCATAAGGGTCAAAATTGGGGTATTACATTCCCCTCCCCCTTAGAACAACACCGTCCTCGGTGTTCTCAAAACTGAGCAAAAATGGGAATGCCTCCCTCATGGCATCCTCTAGCTCCCATGTAGCCTCATCAGGACTAAGGTGCTCCCATTGAACCTTTACCTACCCGATGGCTCTGTTCCTGAGCAATGTGACTTTCTTGTCGAGGATGCGCATAGGTTCTACTTGGAACTCTCCCTTGGGTTCCACCTGTATCACATTCCAATCAATCATATGATTAGGATCATGTACATACTTATTAAGCAAAGATACATGGAAAACATTATGAGCTCGTATGTTAGCAGGAAATGCAATTCTATATGCAACTGGCCCTATCCTATCAAGGACTTCAAATGGCCCACAATATCTTGGTGAAAACTTGGCACAACTCCCCAACTTGAGGGAACTCTTCCTTGGTTTCACTCTCAAGTAAACATGATCCCCGATCTGAAATTCCTTATGTGCTCTTTTCAAATCTGCATAACTCTTCTGCCTGTCCTGAGCTGCCTTTAAATTATGCCTAATCTTAACAATTTCCTGTTCCATTTCCTTGATCATCTCTGGTCCAAGCACTACCTTGTTCACTGGGCCGTCCCAATTCACTGGCGTCCTGCATCCCTTGCCATACAATACTTCAAATGGAATCATTCCCAAGGATTCTCGGTGTCCATTACTGTATGCAAATTCAACCAAGTGTAAATAATCTTCCCACTTGGATGGTTTGTCCATCACATACATTCTTAGCATGTCTTCAATAACCTAATTCACCCTCTCGGTTTGGCCGTCCGTTTGAGGATGGTAAGTTGTACTGAAATTCAATTTAGTTCCCAATTCCTAAGATAATCCCTTCCAGAAATTGGAGGTGAACGTTGTATCACGATCAGAAATTATTGCCTTAGGCAATCCATGCAATCTGAATATCTCTCTCATGAAGATGTTCGCAATGTCACTAGCCTTGTGAGTGGACTTCACTGGAATAAAGTGAGCTACCTTCGATAGCTTATCCACCACAACCATGATTGAATCATGCTTCTTCACTGTCATGGGCAGACCTGTTATAAAATCCATGGAGATCACTTCCCACTTCCATTCCAGAATGGGTAAGGGATGCAATAACCCTGCTGGATGTTGGTGTTCTGCCTTGACTTGTTGGCACTTCTGACACCTAGCAATGTACTCAGCTATGTCCTTCTTCATGCCATTCCAAAAGTATTGCTTTCTTGCTGTTGTTATAGTCTTCTGATATCCTGGGTGTCCAGAGTACGGCATTTGGTGTATTTCATCCATCACTAGTTTCTTCAAATCTGCATTATTTGGAATGTATAACCTATCTTTGTAGATGAGGATACTGTCTTCACCCAGCTGATATCCTGCACACTTTTCATCCACATTACCATGCTGCAACTTCTCTTTAATTTGAAGGCAAGTTTCGTCACCGTTTTGGGCTTCAAGAACTCTTGTCTTCAAATCTGATTTGCACATACTTACTACTTAAACATGAAATTTTCTGCTAAGAGCATCTGCAACCTTATTCTCCTTCCCTTTTACATGTTTAATTTCAAAATCAAAATCACAAAGAAATTCCATCCATCTAGCTTGCCTAGCCTTCAAGTTTGTCTGATCAAACAAATACTTCAATCTCATGTGGTCGGTTCTAAGCTCAAATCTTCTTCCCATCAAGTAATGCCTCCACATTTTAAGAGCATGCACTATGGCTGCTAATTCTAAATCATGTGTGGCATAATTCTTTTCATGCTCTTTTAATTTTCTGGATACATAGCAAATCACAATTCCTTCTTGCATGAGAACCCCACCCAGTCCTTCAATGCAAACATCTGTGCACACTACAAAATCCTTCCTTGGATCTGCTATCTTCAAAACAGGAGCGCTAGTAAGTAACTCCTTCAACTTCTGAAAACTTTTCTCACATTTTTCAAACCATACAAATCTGATGTTCTTCCTTTGCAATGAAGTGATCGGATGAGCTATCCTGGAAAATCCTTCAATAAACCTTCTGTAGTAACCAACAAGGCCCATAAAATATCTAACATTTGAAACATTTCTTGGAGTTGGCCAATCCATGATGGAATTAATCTTCTCCGGATCCACTGCAATTCCTTCTTCTGAAATGACGTGACCCAAATATTGAATCCTCTTTTGATAGAATTCACACTTGCTTAGCTTGGCATACAACTGATGTTCTCTAAGAACTTGCAACACCATTCTTAGATGCTCCTCATGTTCTTCTTCATTTATTGAATAGACAAGAATGTCATCTAAAAACACAATCACAAACTTATCCAAATATTTGTTGAATACACTATTCATGAGACACATGAATGTGGCAGGTGCATTGGTAAGGCCAAATGGAACCACAGTGAACTCATAATGACCATATCTAGTTCTGAAAGCTGTCTTGTGAATGTGTTCTTCTTTAATCCTCACTTGATGGTAGCCAGACTTCAAGTCAATCTTTGAAAATAATTTGGCTTCCTTCATTTGATCAAACAAGTCATCAATTCTTGGTAATGGATACTTGTTCTTAACTGTCACTTTATTGAGCTGCCTGTAATCAATACACAGCCTTAAAGTCCCATATTTCTTCTTGACAAATAACATCGGTGCTCCCCAAGGAGATACACTAGGCCTGATATACCTTTTATCCATTAATTCTTGCAGCTGTATCTTCAATTCCACCAGCTCCGATGTACTCATTCTATAAGGAGATTTGGAATTCGGCGTTGCCCCTAGAACAAGATCGATGGTAAAATCAATATTTCTCTTCGGTGGCAACCCTGGTACCTCATCCAGAAACACATCTTGGAACTCTTGCAATATCCTGAAGTCTTCTAGTCTTGGCTCTTTGTCCTCTAATGAATCTGGCATATGGACTGCATATAATTGACAACCCTTCTTATAAAACTTTTTCAATTGCAGGGATGAAATCTGCCTTATTGAAACATGCTTGGGAATCCCTTTTACCAATGTTGGCCTTCCCTTTTCATCAATGCACTCAAGTGCTTTCTCATAACAGTCCAATTTGGCTCTATGTCTTTCTAACCAATCCATGCCAATTAATGCATCATAGGATCATAATGGTAACACATTCAATTCAGCATATGTGTGAAGTCCATTCAATTCTATGGGACACTCCATCACTACCTCACTTACTTTTCTCTTGGTTCCCGTGGCTAATTGCACTAGCCAAGACTTATTATGCTTCATTTTTCTAAGAGAACAACCTTCAACCACTTTTGGAGAAACATAACTATGAGTGGATCCTGGGTCAATCAAAACAAAAATAGATTGCGTAGCAATCTTACCTTCGACTTCCACCACTGATGATTGATGGTCTGCTTGATGATTATCCAACGCTGCATAAATCTGAGGTGTTGTCCTTGCCATGTACCCCACCGTAGCTACTCCCTTCAAGTTGTTCAACTTTCGAGAATTGTCTTTTCGATGTGGACAATCCTTCAACATGTGGTTTTCTCCACATCCCCAACACTAAAGTGGTCCTTTTGATGCTCTGTCTGCTGCCACTGCTGGTTTGAATCCACTCCTTGCTTGCTGTCCCTATGGAAAGGTTCTAGGCTAACCTCTGAATGGTGGCTTGAATCCATTCTTCTTTTGATCAAACTTCCCTCTTGGCTTTCCTTTCCATGCTGGGTTAGCCTCTATTTTTCCTTTGCTTTGCTGATAGCAATGCATTGCCATCCTAATGGCTTCATCCAAACTTGGTGGATTAACAAAATCAATACGATCCTTGAAGCTTTGAGGTAGACCTCCAAGGAAGCATTGGATTTTTACTCTCTCATCCTTAATGTAGTCAACATACCTCAGTAATTCCAAGAATTTGTGGACATGCTCTTCCATAGACTTTAGTCCCAACCTGAGTTCATTAAACTCTTTTCTCTTCATGTCATAATACCTAGCAGAAAGGTATTTCTCCTTGAAGTACCTCTTAAATCTTTCCCAATTGATCCTTCTCTCATTAATTCTTTTCACTTGCACAAGATTGTCCCACCAAATGGAAGCTCTGCCATTTAGGTTGTAAATGGAAATTCTGGCTTTCTCATTTCCTGAGTAGTCTTGAATTCTGAAGTATTTCTTCATTCCAAGAAGCCATGCTTCTGCCTCTTGGCCAGTCTTGCCTTCCCCATCAAATGTGGGAGGTCTTGCCTTCCTGAATTCTCCCTGTGGGATGCCCTTTAACTTATTTCTTCCATCCAATCTCTTAGGTGCACGTCTTGGACTTCTCCTAGAACATTTGGAGTCACACGACCTGCTGGAAGAAGACCTTGATGAAGATGTTTTATGCTTTCTTCTCACCGAACTCTTCCTTGGGCTTGGAGTCCTCCTCTTCAAACGACCTCTAGAATGACTCCCTGCATCTCTTCCTTCTTCATTCATATTGCTTGGGTTGGACCCAAGGTTTATCTTATGTTGCATATCAGTGAGGCTTTGCAAAATAGCAGCATTGAGTTGGTGTTGTTCTTCTTGAGCCTTCATCAATCTTTAATTGAAGCTCACCATGGTTTCAACCAAATTCTGAGGAGTCACCTGCTCTCTTCTCCCATTGGATTCAGTCTCCGCATTTTCTTCATGCATATTTTCTCCTAGGACATATTCTTCGTGTTCATAAGGATCTTGAGCATCATTTATGGTCACCATCTTTTCCTGTATGCTACCTCTGCTACAATTATAAATTTTATGAGCTGCAAGCACTGTGCATTATGAAAATATTTGTCAGACATCATAAGAATGTATATAGAAATATACACAATCAATATTTAACATAATAGAACTCAGGGAATAATTCACACAGTTGCTATGCATTCCTTTCCCTTGCCCATTCAAGCAATTCTGGAAATTGCCCATATTTATCAATAATTTGTCAAAACAGTCGCTGGTACATTTCTGCTCTATTTATTTGTGGGGTATGATAGCTTCATTCCAATTCTGGCCATACACCATTATTCCTTACTAGACAAGCTTTCCAATGCCTGTCCCCGTGCTCCATTCCGACATCGAGTGTGGAAATAGCGTTGTTTCAAAAATGACAACTCTTACCAATAATTCTGCACATTTTACAAAGTTGTATTTTGGTCCAGAATGCCAACTTCAGCCACCTGTGGATGAAAATCTATGAAGAATCACAAAAACTTTTATATCAGGCGAAGTTAGTCCATATAACAAGGAACACTCAGCAATTCGCGGATCTCAATTTTGATGCACCATTCATCTTTTATAAAATTCTGGGTTTAACTACTTTTCTTTTTTAACTCCCTTTGCAACCTATGCTCCACCTGTGCGCCACCTGCGAACAACCTATGCGCCACCTGCGCACAACCTATGCACAACCTGCGCGCAACCTGTGCATAACCTGCGCGCAATTCATGTGCGACCTGTGCGCAATCCGCACGCAATCTGAGCGTAATCCACGCGCAACCTGTGCGCAATCCACGCGCAACCTGCACGCAATCTGCGCTCAATCCTCGCACAATCTGTGTGCGACCTGCGCGCAATCCGCGCGCAACCCGCACGCAATCTGCGCACAATCCGCGCGCAATCCGCGCGCAACCTGCACGCAATCTGCGTGCTTGCGGGGGTCATATCTCCCTCGTCCCTTAATCAAATTGGACGAATTTGGTACCGTTGGAAAGCTCCGGAAGAGGTCTATGCACCTATGTGATATTATTCTTCATATGAGAAGTCTGACCCTATCATTTTCCCCAATCAGAGTGCCGCCCCCAACTTCCCAATATTACATTAAAACCATTATGTTTCTTGCATGTAATTCAAATTTTGGCCCAAGCAGCCCTAGTGCTGCAAGCTGGGCTCTGATACCACTCTGTAACATCCCCTCCCGCCTTCCAAATGCAGGGGAGAGAACATGACCAATCATAGGGGTCTTTTGGCAGACTTAGCCCCAATATTTTTTTTTCTCTCATAAATTCATAACAATTATAAACTTCTGTGTGCAAAATCAACTCAATATAAACACAGCGGAATTAAACATAATAGCAAGCACACAAACAGTAATGCCTAACATATATACATATATCACAGTAGAGGATGATTCATCATATAGAGACTCAATCTCGTTCCAATGCCATGCATGGATTCCAAATTAAGATAATCAATTCATTTCATTAAACATGGACAATTTAACATATCGCAGAACACAAAATACAAATACTTTATAATACATAGAACACTTATCTTGAAGATGAAGCTGTCCAAACAACTAGCTATGTGAGAGAAACGTTCCACCCAACCATAGATCTCTGTCCAGCCTATATTCTTTCAGCTGAGAGATCACCCCCGAGCTGGGTTGTGTATCCACTAAGGAAGAACTAGCTGGGCTCACTCACAGCCATGGTTTCGGTCATCAGCTATGCTAAGCCAACACACCGTTGGGTTTATCAAGCATACGAATGACAAATGAGGAGGATGCTAAGCCAGTGAGCTCAACCACAAAGCTACAGGCATCTCAAATGAACTCAGCAGTCATGGTACCCACAATACCTACCGCACCCAACACAAGGAAGGTCCCCTTCTCTGCTGCACAGTCCTTGGGACGTCCCTTCCCTCCAGTGCTCTTCAGGGTGGGCATAGAAAGGTCCAGTTGCTAATTCCTTGAGATTCTAGCCTTCACTGGGTTTATCAAGCAAACCAAACCTCTGCTCAATCATTCACACTTGGATTTCTCACCGTTCTGTTATCCAATAACTCAATCCCGTCACTTCATTTCTGGGCTGTAAAAACTGGGTTTTCCAATGGATTTCGGGGTATCTAATACTCTCAATTTCACTCCAAGGTTCATATCTATGGATCCCCCATTGGATTTCACTGTCAAATACCAATTTTGGGTGTTTATGGCTCTTCAAACGTGGGTTCTTTCAAAGTTGCGATTTCTGGTTCCGTCACTGGTTTTCTGGGCTGCAAAAACTGGGTATTCCTATGGATTTCGGGATAGCTAATGATCCCAAATTTGCCCCAAGGTTCATACCAATGGATCCCCCATTGGATTTCACTATCCAATGCCAAATCTGGGCGTTTATGGCAAAATGTGGGTTCTCTCAAAGTCGCGATTTCTGGTTTTTCTCTCTGCTGGCAATTCATTTTTTTGGGATGGAAAATGGTGTTGGTCCCTTTCCCAATGGAATGGGGATGAGGAAGAAGCAACATCCATGAGGTAGAGTGGCTTGTGGTATAAGAAAACAGATCCCATACTCTGCCATACGAATTTCTGGGCTGCCCATGCTCCATTGAATCCATGGACTGAATTCCTCAACCACTTCCTTACAACATAAATAAATGTCAACAAGGTAAGTCAAATGGGTTCTCAAGGTGACATATGGAAGCCTATGGTTCAATCCCACAACCCCCTCACTACTCCCTAGTGGATACACATGGCCCCTTCTCATTCGTTGCTCCCATAGCCATTTTTGGTATTTTATTTCAATATTAAATATTTACATCAATTTACAATATCCCATGGCTTAATAGCACGTGGGTAACACAATATCAAAGCGTGTCTAATTTAAATAAAATCTGAGCATAAACTAGCGGGGCCTTGGCCTTGAGCTCCACGCTAGGAAAACATACAACGTGTGTATACAATATTTATATTAGAAGCCAATATTTCATAAGGGTCAAAATTGGGGTATTACATTGGGGCAAGAGGCAGCACCATCCCAAGCCGGAGTTTCAAATGACATGAAACTAGGAGAGGGTGGCACAATTCAAAATGAACAAGCTTCCAAATTACAACAAGAGAAAGAGCAAGTTATTCAATTGCAGCAAGAGGAAGAAAATTTTAGAGTCCAAAAGGAGCAAGAGGAAAGAACGTTGTTGGAGGAAGCAAACAGGTTAAAAGCAGTGACAGCCGAAAGGCGAAAGAAAGAAAAGGCTGCTAAGATTGAGATAGATCAGGCTACAAAAGCAAGCGAGCTTGTTTAAGGGAGCAAGCCAGCAGAAGAAGAGTGACCCAATGAGATAGCAGATCTAGCTGGACAATAGCTTGCCTTATTCGATTTTAACAGTTGTTAATCATATAATGTATATACAGACAACTGTCCTTTCCTTTGTCTTTTGTAAAAGGATTGCACGAATCATTAGGATTCGATTTTTTGAGATTTTAATGATAAATCAAATTTCCTAGGTTTAGGGTATAGGTAGCAGCTCAAAGAGCAATTGGTAAAACTATATATAGGAGAATGAGAGGCGAATTAAAGTCTTTTTGCAGGTGAAAGAAATTTTCTTCCTTGTACGTGAACTACTTTGCTACTTGCTCCAAGAAACTGGATTTTGCCTAATGGAAGCCTGGAGAGGACATTTTTTTCCTGGAAATGTGTGTTGAATGTTTGTTGGACTATTCCTGTAGCATTCGTATACTACTATGAGATCTTTCTTTACTATTATGAATTATTTCTGTGTGCTGAATGATCTTTCTATTTTCCTGTACAATGATGTCTCTCTTAAATGAGTAATGGAATTTATTCAGTAATTTGAAGCTATCTTCAATATCTGTCATATTCTGCCGTAGGCAAATCTTTATGATTAAATGGCTATCTGTGTGATCTTTAGGTGTTTCTTTCAGTTTATTACTCATCTCTATAGTTTACTCGTTCCAAGGATAGGTTAAATTTGCTTATACAGTTTTAGATTAATTTAGATTAGCTACCTGCATTTAGCTTAGGGCACTTGCATTTCATCTTTAAAATAAAATACATAAACAGTGGATTGGGCCGCAATCGGTATAAAGAATAAGAATCTTTAAATATTACGGTAGCTGGAACCGTTAACCGGACGGATTCCCCACACCAAATGGTGAGCGATCTAATTGGGCTTGCTTACCGGGGAGATCTCTTGCTGCTTGATGCTGCAATTTTCGGGGCATCAACAAGCCCCCATACTTTTCTCCAATATAAGGGATTCCTTCTCCAAACCGAATTTCTAAGTATCTTATTCACTAAGACCAACAAATTACAGAGTGCTTATCCGTAGCCCACCATCTCGTTGGTTTTTATTTCAAGGAAACATACATTGCTAATAAGCGTTGTTTCTCAAGGACCTTACCTTCAAATTCATCAATAAAATGATCTACATTAGGTAGACCTTCATAAGTAGGGATGCTACATACTACTGTTCCAATCCAACAGAGTGACTTTATCACACGAGCACACCTTTGCATAGAAACTTCATGTAATCTGTTCTTCAAGTTTTCAAGGGCTTCAACATAATTAGATGACCAAAAACTAACACTCCACCAACTGAGTGTCCCATCTGTTGTATGATTGATATAGTCGTTTATCCTAGAGGATGCATTATAGATGTTATCTAGAGCATGATAATCTCGTTTGACTGGTTCTACATATCTATGTCCTTCCATTGGATCCAGAGGTGCGACGACTCTAATATCTTCATTTTCAAATGTTATTATTCTCTTCTTAAAATTGATAATAGTATGATTATGAATTTCCCAATCAATTCCCAATAGTGTAGGATATGTATTAGTGTCATCGACAATATCGATTACTTCAAAATCCGTGTACGTTCATACTCCCTCCACTTCGATAGGGACCCCAACCATTCGACTGAATGGTATTACTTTTTGTAGATTGACCAACTATAACTGAATAGGTGACCATACTAACTTCGGATTACCCATATTCTACCATGTCTATTTGGTCAGGATGTTTACATCTGAGCCAAAATCTAAACTAACAAAATCCATGTCACAGTCACCAATCTGTGCATTAAGTTGCAATTCTCGACCAATCTTGAGTCTCTTATGAATATGATTGAAAACCTTCTCAGATATCACTTCTTCCTCATATTCCCCAATTAACTTTTGCAATTCTCTTAAATCATTCTCATATTTAACCAAGGATAAACAACTTTTCAGGAAAGAATGAAGAGCACTTACCTTTCCTAGGATCTTATTTACCACAGACTTGTCGAAGCGGGGTGGCATGTGATATACAGATCCTTCTTTGGTAATAGTTGGCGGAGAGGATATCGATGGATCATTCATAATTTTGTCACGAGCTTCAAATAATAGACATTTATCCTCTTGATCATCGAACTGCAGTAGCTTCTAAGCTACCGGCCTTACTCTCAGATCTCTCATATTGTTAAAATTATCCTTGTCTCCACTCGCCATAGCTCCTCCTATTGGTACTATAGCAATAGTAGTTTGGTTTAGTCTTGGTTCCATGGAGATATTTTGTACATTTTGATTCTGATTCTGGTTCTGGTTCTAATTTTCCTGCCATTTAGTTAGAAGCTATGTATAGTCTTCAATGGTATGATCTAAGGCTCTACAATAAGTTCAAGTCGTAGCAGGATGTGGTAAATCTCTAGCATAATGTCCAAGCATACTGCAATTATAAAAAATAAGTTGTACTCGGCCTCTACCAAATCCTCCTAGTCCACATCCTCTAAATCCACCTCACGATTGATTGAAATGTACATCATTTATCTCAGCTTGACCTTCTCCCTCCATAAGAAATGTGTATACAGTTCGCTTAGTGAGCAATTGGTATGCTATACAATGTTTCTCGACATGTCCGACAGAGCAACATAACTTAGGCCAAACTTTTTGAGGGGCACTTACCATATTTTTTAATAAGTAGAATTCTTCTGGTTGGTGCCCTTTAGTTTGAAAAATTCTACACCATACAGTAGGATTCAATGGACTCGGGTTACTAGGATTGAGATAATCATGAAATGTTGTACATTGATCTTTAGAATGTCCATCTTCCTTGCATCTAGTGCACCAAACATCTTCTCGTTTTTATTTACCTTTCTTGATATCTTGGATCTGGACAGACAAGTTTGCTAACTACGACTAGATTTGAACCATACCAGATCCAATCTCTCCAACAGGTGATGCTTCTAAATTCATAGCCAATTGCAAGGCTTCTATTTGTGTCGATATCTTCTCTTACATGAGCAATACCTTGATATGAGGTAGTAACGCAACTATAAACCACTCCTTATGTTGTATATCATTCATCGAAAATATTGTACGAGCCATTAAAGTTTTAAATGGTTGGTCAAAGTCCCCAACGAACTCATTTGGTGCTTGTTTGATCCTTTTCAGTTCAGTAATACACTGAGATTCATACTTCGGCTTCTTGAACTTAGTCTTCAATCCCTCCTTGACTTCCACTAAATTCTTCGTAGGATGATTACCAGTGACTTCAAATAATTTCATAAACCAGTCTAAGGCACCACCCCTAAATTAGGTCGTGATCAATTGTGCCAACTTGACGTTGTCGTCTTGAATTTTTTTTACAATCCATACTGTGTTGCATAAAAACTAGTGTTGTTTCGGATCTTCTGATCCATTCCCATTAAAAATAGGTAACTTCATGTTCTCCCCAACCATTATGGGCCTCTAGGTTCTTGGTTGATTCACTATTAATGTACCACTACTTGGAGCCTTCCCACTTGTCGAAGTATTGTTCTGACTATTTCCACTACTCGGACTAGGTTGACAGAAGTGTGAAGAATTATTAGTCCTTACGTCAATCTATGGATATCTATGCGGGGTCATGGGTATGTCGTATCATCGAGCCTATAATGGTTCTTCACATCCTTCTCCTTCCTTGGAAATGAGATGGTAGTCTTCTTCTTTCTTGCTAGAATCCTTGTCGAGATGTGGAACTATTTTATAGCCTCTTCTTCCAGTCGCACTGCAACCCTTTGTTCATGTCTCAATTCTCCTCCTCTTGTTCGACTGAAACCATCTCCCACGCTACAGAAATCCACGCTCCTCGTATAGTTCAGTTTCGTCCCCTCTAATCATTTCAACTCATCCCATTAATCCATCCAAATTATCGCCCATGCGATACCCATGCCCACTGCACACAATCACTCTACTCGTCGGATTCCATTTGCATCACACTCTTTTCACAAAGTAGCTTCTTGATTGACAAGTTCAACAACTTGAGGTACTTACTGCATAGAACTTCAAAGAACTCATGTTCTACTGCACTATAGGACTTGATAGTGACAACGGCGAATTCATAAATATACCCCTCCATAAGAGATGCGTCTGCAGTTCGCTTAGTGAGCAACTGGTATGCTATACAATGTTTCTCGTCATGTACGATAGAGCTACAGAACTTAGACCAGAATTTTTGAGGGGCACTTACCATATTTTTTAATAAGTAGAATTCTTCCGGTTGGTGCCCTTTAGTTTGAATAATTCTACACCATACAGCAGGATTCAATGGACTCAGGTTACCAGGATTGAGATAATCATGAAATGTTGTACATTGATCTTTAGAATGTCCATCTTCCTTGCATATAGTGCACCAAACATCTTCTCATTTTTATTTACCTTTCTTGATATCTTGGATCTGGACAGACAAGTTTGCTAACTACGACTAGATTTGAACCATACCAGCTCCAATCTCTCCAACAGGTGATGCTTCTAAATTCATAACCAATTCCAAGGCTTTCGTTTGTGTCGGGATCTTCTCTTACATGAACAGTACCTTGATATGAGGTAGTAACGCAGCTATAAAACACTCCTTATGTTGTATATCATTCATTGAAAATATTGTACGAGCCATTAAAGTTTTAAATGGTTGGTCAAAGTCCCAAACGAACTCATTTGGAGCTTGCTTGATCCTTTTCAGTTCAGTAATACACTGAGATTCATACTTCGGCTTCTTGAACTCAGTCTTCAATCCCTCCTTGAATTCCACTAAAGTCTTCCCAGAATGATTACCAGTGACTTCAAATAATTTCATAAACCAGTCTAAGGCACCACCCCTAAATTAGGTCGTGATCAATTGTGCCAACTTGACGTTGTCGTCTTGATTTTTTTTTACAGTCCATACTGTGTTGCATAAAAACCAGTGTTGTTTCGGATCTTTCATGATCCATTCCCATTAAAAATAGGTAACTTCATGTTCTCTCCATTCATTCTAGGCCTCTGGGTTCTTGGTTGATTCACTATTAATGTACCACTACTTGGAGCCTTCCCACTTGTCGAAGTATTATTCTGACTATTTCCACTACTCAGACTAGGTTGACAGAAATGTGAAGACTTATTAGTCCTTACGTCAATCTATGGATATGTATGCGGGGTCATGGGTATGTTGCATCATCGAGCCTATAATGGTTCTTAACATCCTTCTTCTTCCTTGGAAATGAGATGCTAGTCTTCTTCTTGCTTGCTAGAATCCTTGTCGAGATGTGGTACTATTTTATAGCCTCTTCTTCCAGTCGCACTGCAACCCTTGGTTTATGTCTCAATTCTCCTCCTCTTGTTCGACTGAAACCATCTCCCATGCTACAGAAATCCACGCTCCTTGTATAGCTAAGTTTCGTCCCCTCTAATCATTTTAGATCATCCCATTAATCTGTCCATATTGTCGCCCATGTGATACCCATGCCAACTGTTGGCTTGGTTTTGTAACCAAGCTGTGTGCAATGGGCACCTATCAACAAGTGATAGCAGTTTCAAATATTGAAAGCAAAAAACAATTATAAATCTGAATCTAACATGTGCATATACCAATAAACTTGAAAAGATTTAAGAACAAGAACAAGAAATAAAATAAAAAAATGACTTTTGTATTATAATACCTCCAATGGTGAGGATGTTGTGGTGTTGAGTAGCTCCAAGGGTGATATGCTCCAGGCTCCAATGGTATCTTCTCCAAGATTGCTACAATGGTCAAGAACTCATGAGAGATTTTGACAACATGAGGATAAGATGATGGATGGATGGAAAGTGAGGAGCCCCTACCACCTTTTTATAGTTTTTGGTGGTGGGGAATACCATTATGGTTTTGAGAAAACCAATGGTATTGACCAACATGGTTTAGGTACCTTTTCCCTCCTTTTTCCTTTTTGGAATATTTTTAATATTTTTATTCCCTTTTAAATATTTTTGGGAATTCTAGACCCTTTTTGAGGTTTTTTTTTTATGTTTTTTGAGGAAAAATATTCATTTTTAGGGGAAAAGGGGGTGTATCATGGTCTTTTGGTGACCTTTTGATGGCTTTAGAGGCTCAAATGGTGGAAAAATGGACAAATGGGTCATGTGAATAAGGAAATGAGCTAGTGAGCACTTTTTGGGTGTTAACAGATTGCCCCCTGATGTGTGAGGGCAAGAGCTCATCGTATGGCCGATAGACATCATAGTTCTTTTGTCTTTTTCCTGGGGTTTGGGGAAGAGAAGAGACCGGTTCGAGACTGGATCAACGACCCTTGGTAGCTACAAAAACAAAAAATATTACATGGCCTCAATATGAATGAGGAATAATCTCTGATAATGGACGAGGCGGGCATACCCATGCTCATATCAAGACATATACATAACAATTAGTCCCAAGAAGGGGGAGCTAAATAAGACATAAAAAATCTGTTGGTACATCATAATGGTCCAAAGGGGACACTATTTTGGGATGTACTCATGATCATAACATGATTGATCTCAATAACTGATACACTGGAATAAAGCAACAACCGTTCTGAATAAGGTCTCAGAAGGGTTGATGAACTGCTGAAACTGAAGGTGTCCAATATCTGTAGGGACTCAATGACTGTGAGTCATCTCTGAGAAGTACATGTAACTGTATGCTCGAGGGAGTATAAAACTAGGGTACATCGGAATACTGTCGCCATGTGCAACCCGGATATCTATAGAAAAAATGTAACTGGTTGTTTCCACAAGTAGACTCTCAAATGTGGAAGAGTTAGGTGGTATCCGGGGTCTTCAACAAATAACTGAACGGACCAATACCCTGTGCGAGTCTCAATGATGCGATCAAGGTGTTGAAGTCGAGCATGTGAGAAACAACCATTTGGAGAGGCACTGAGGACTCTTCTCGAAATGATTCGTAGGCACTCATCATAAATGGTGATGAGTCCAAGAAACAGGGACCTCTAGGTCTATCCTCTGGAATAAATTTGGGTGTCATCGACAAAGGGAGACCAGCAACTAACAAGGCAATGATGTTTCCTTGATAGGAGCACGAGGTGTAGAACTGAAGTGTGGTAGTACTGATGGTACGACTGACATACTTGTGGGGATGTTAAGTAACTGGGGTCATAGAGTGGGTGGACTTAAACTTCCTTTGTTCAGAGCATGATGACATGGTTGACCTTCTAGCGTAGGGAACTGACTTGTAGGTGCGGGGATCATAGCTTTTAAAGACTGAAGGGTATGTATTAACTCTGGGGGGGACGAGCTGATGGGTGCTGTCGAGGGATTCTCAGGGTGACATACTGCAGAATATTCTGAACAAAGGCGACCAAAATGGGGAGGCTGCCATATGAGTAGACATGATTTGTTGTGGTGCCGAGAAGCACCATTGGGTCCTTCTTCGTAGTTTTAATGAGCTCCAAGAAGGGATAAAAGTGTGCTCTAAAATGGTACTGTCCTGTGGATTTTGTGAGCCGAGGACTGTTCGTGCTCATGGGTGCTTTCATTTTTAAGGAGTCTGAAAACGATAAGAAGACTTTGCAGTGGTTGTGAGTACCGTCCTGTGGGTTTTTACGAGCCTAGGATGGTGATTGCTCGTGGTCGCTTTCATGTTTAGAGAGTCTGAAAGCGGTAAGTGGACTCCATTGGTGTTCTTTTTCGTAAGTTAGTCTCCAAGGCCCGAAAAAGCATAAAATGATGCAAATGGAGAACTCTTCTAGCCGATGTGACTAGAGTATTCCTTTTTCGTAATTAGTCTACAAGGTCCGGAAAAGGGGTAAACTTATACCATGTAGACGTCGTTTCAAATACGTTTAGCGAGCATGAAAGGAAGCAAGGTTGCTCTGCAATCTTTTCATTTTTTTTAGGAGTCAGAAAAGAGCTTAACAGAAACTCCCTAAGTGCCTTTTTCATAAAAGGGATTGCTCATCCTGAAAAAGGGGTAAAACTATACCGAACAAAAAGGGATTGATGAGAGCGAGAAAAGGTCTCAATCATCGTCATGAGTGCGGAATACTGAATCCGGTGACATAAAGATTGTCAAAAAGGGGCAATGGCCAATGTGGCACGCAAACCGAGGTGATGAGTGGCATTTTGAACAAATGCCCGAAAAGTAGGGGTTGAGAGCAAGAAATGATCTCAAGCATCATTACGAGCGCAGAAAACTAATCCGATGATATCAAACTTGTAAAAAATGGACGACGGTCGATGTGGCACGCAAATCGAGGTGGCGAGGGGGCATGGGAAAAATGCTCAAAAAATATGGAGGTGAGAGCAAGAAATGATCTCAAGCATCATCACGAGCATGAAAAACTGAATCCGGCGGTATAAGACTTGTTAAAAATGGAGAACGGTCGATGTGGCTCGCAAACCGAGGCAACGAGGGGGCATGGGAAAAATGCCCGAAAAATCTGGGCGTGAGAGCGAGAAATGATCTCAAGCATCATCACGAGCGCAGAAAATTGAATCCGGTGATATAAGACTCGTCAAAAATGGAGAACGGACAATGTGGCATGCAAACTGAGGCAACGAGGGCATGAAAAAATGGTCAAAAAATGTACCTACTGAAAACAGGAAAAGGAAAGGACTATCATGAAGTTCTCGCTGTGCTGATTCCAACGGTACCAACGGTTTGAGGAACAGATGTCGTATGATACCGCAATGGTTGTTTGAAAAATGGTGAGATTTCTATAAATAGGGTGTGGGGCCCATATGACGTGTCATTGTTACGTGTGAGTTTGGCAGAGAAATCAGAGCTCTTTCTTGATTTCTGGGAGATTTGACCATTGGTTTTCGATTCCACGAGTTTCAAGTAACCCTATTCACCTTAGCACTTTTAATTATGTCTTTTTTGGTTAGCGGCGGGACCCCGAAGGCCGCGAAATTCCATGTTGGCCTTCCAACGTGGAATATCGCGGGTTTCACGTCTTTTTCCGCGATGAACATCGTGGGTTTAGGGCTGACAGTCGCGATGTTCATCGCGGTTGTCGGGATGAAAGTCGTGATGTTCATCGCGACTATGGGGTTGATAGTCGCGGTGTTCATCGCGACTGTGTGGTCAAAACCCGCGATGTTCATCGCGGGTTCTTGACTTAAAGCCGCGATGGAATTTTTTGAAAAATTTTCTCCGGTTCTAAAAAATTTCTTTGTTTTTTTGTAGGATGTTGAGGAGACCATTGGTGTCATGGCGAGAGTGAGAGATGGAGGAGGATTTGATGATTCGGATTCGGATCGATCAGGGGGTCCGACAGGCTCTGGCTGTGAGTGGGCTCCTGAAGTTCGCTTAGATTCCACCGATGCGTTCAGTAGGACCGCTACTGAACAAATTGGTGAGTCTGTGGGTCCCTGCAGAGGGTGCGTTTATTTTTAGGGGTGAGAGGTTAGAGATCACCCTTACTGATGTATATTTTCTTACCGGTTTACCTTGCTTAGGGGAGGTGGGGGATCTTCTGCCGAGGATCCCGGTAGTTGTGGACATCGAGGATCTCCTAGAGACCTTCTGTGTTGCTGGGGCGATTGTGAAGAACAATGCTTTGAGCCTGAGATCTTTGCGGGAGTGGGACATGCGGGTTGTTGGGGCTTGTGTTCTGCAGGTGTTGGGTGCCACGGTGCCACATCATTTGTTGGGGGGACAAACGATGATGGTGGATTCTGTGCTGAGGGGGACCTACTATGCGTGGGGTCAGATGTTTTTGGCTGGTGTCCGGAGAGACTTGGAAAAGGTCAGTCGGGAGGGGGGAGAGTTTTTCTATGCCTCCTTTTTGTGTTGTTTCTTCTTTGAGCGGGTACCGACTTTGTGGCCACGGGTGTCGGTTCGAGACGGTTTGGTGAGCGAGCCGCGCATGGTGCGGTGGGGGCAGATGATGCCCCGCGGTGGTCGTAGTATCCGCGGGTTCTTTTCACAGGATATGTATGAGCAGTGGGAGTAGATCCCCCTGTTGATTAATGACTATCCATATGCTGGTATGGATTATCGAGGAGATCCAGAGATGCCTCGAGCCCAGGGACAGGCCTGGGGTTTAGATGGTATGTTTTTTTGTTTTGTTCTCTACTATATCATGTGTTTTAGATGTGTTTGTTATGATTATAGTTAGATATTTATATGATGGTTCACTTGCGTGATTGTTCAGATGTTGGTCCTGTACCACCGGTCGACCATGTGGTTCGTAGGGGACGGGCGATGGAGGTTATTCCACATCCTGTAGCGGTACCGAATCCTCATGCTCGAGGAGTTGGGGCTCGCAGTCGATGAGCTGGGCCTCGAGATGATGCCGTGGAGGGTGCCCGAGAGACACTAGACATGATCTTGGCAGGATTTCCAGAGGATGGGTGGAGGGATCTGGATCGGGACATTGTCAAGCATTGTTTCGATGCACCTTGTGAGTGGCGCTCGATCTTGCTCAGAGCAGCATTGTTGGCGGCTGAGTGGAGGGATGGGGCTCAGCATGATCTGGCAGGGCCGGTGGAGGGGAGGATTTGTTTGCGAGATGATCCAGCGGGGCTGGTGGAGAGGAGGGTTCAGGCTCGGCATGATCCGGCGGGGCCAGCGGAGGAGGCGCCAGAGGATCCTAGAGACCGTGATGATTAGATGATCTTGTATCTTCCCCCAAGTGCTTATGAGCATATGGGGAAGTACCGTTTTGTACGACTAATGTTTTTTTTATATTGGGTGTTGAGGGCACCTATGACATGTTTGACTATATTATGATATATATATATATGATTTGGTATATAGTCGTATATGCACATGGATGCATTTATTGTCTTTTTGCTTTCCCGTGGAGGAACATGTTATGCACGTGGATGCAACATTTTGATTTTTGTATGTGCTCGTGGAGGCACATGTTGTGCACGTGGATGCATTTTTGTAATTTGTATATATGCCCGTGGAGGCACATGTTATGCACGTGGATGCATTTTTGTTTAAGCCCGTGGAAATACATTTGTGTTTACTATATGGTTTGATTGGTGTGCCAGTCAAGAATGTTGTTGGCCATATGGTCTGCTACACTGTTGAGATTCCTTGGGACATGTGTGAATGAAATGGATTCAAACTGTCGAACCATTTGTTTAGTGCGCAAGAATTTTCTGAAAAGACAAGGATCGCGTACCTAGTAATCATTGTTGAGCTGGGAAACAAGGAGTTGTGAGTCTAAGAAAACGTTAAGGTGACGTATGCTCATTTGGAGAGTTGCGTCCAGGATACCGGTCACGGCATCGTATTCATCCTGGTTGTTGGTGGCAGCACCTACACACACTCCGTCGATGTGGATCAACTCATGTGAAGGGGAATATATTACCCAAGTTGCGGAGGCCATATTGGGGGACCAACGGCTTGCACCATCAGCGAAACTGACGTAGCAGAGTGGAACAGGATCCATCTGTGGTCATGCAGAGAAAATAAATATGTAGGTTTTTTGAATTTTTTGTGAAAAACAAAATAAGACTATACAATAATGGACGGTGGTGTCCATCAGATTTGCTATGGGTAAAATCGCTTGAGGTACAACCCGTTGCGTGGGTTGCGTAGGGGGTTTCCCTCTGAATCGGTCAGAATGTATGCCCCCTGTCCGAGGAAAGTGTGTATAATGTATGGGCCTTGCCACATGGACACAAACTTTCCTTTTCCGGTTTTTCCATGAGCTTGATCATAGGCGAGGATAAGGTCCCCTTCAGTAAAAGTTCTTGGGTGGACATGTTTGTCGTAACTCAGTTTGGATCGGTTCTTGACTGCTTCCATGGTTTGAAGGGTTATGCGCCGATCTTCATCGGCCTGCTCCAGGAGTAGTATGCATTGCTCAATTGGGGATGTGTCCGGTAGGAGTTGAACGGCCATATGTAGGGATGGAATGTGGCACTCGATGGGGAGGATGGATTCGACACCGTGAACTAAATGGAAAGGGGTAAAACTGGTGGCGGTTTTGGTTGGCGTGCGGTATGCCCATAGTGCTGGGAAGAGCATGTGGTGCCAATTTGATTTGTGTTTGTCCATAGTGCGCTGGAGGATGGTCTTCAAAATTTTGTTAATCGCTTCAACTTGGTCGTTTCCTTTGGGGTAGTAGGAGAAGGAGAAATGGTGTTCAAATTTCAGTAAGGTTGATAATTCTCTCCAGACGGCATCTTCGAAGTGAGAGCCGTGGTCTGAGACGATTTGCTTTGGCACTCCAAAATGAGCGATAACATGGTTGAGGAAAAAACGTGCTGCGGTGTCGGCCTTGCAATTGTAAGTTGGCATGGCTTCCGCCCACTTGGTGAAATAATCTACGGCCACAATAATGTGTTTATGATCGTCGGCTGACGTGGGATTGCAATAAAGGAAGTCGATGGCCCATTTGCATAATGGTCCGACACTGATGACTGGATGAAGGGGGGCAGGTGGGGTTCGTGCCTTGGGGGCAAAAAGCTGGTAGTTTTTACAATGTTTGACTGTGGTGATGCAATCAATAAATAATGAAGGCCAAAAGTAACCTGCGCGGATGATCTTTTGGGCGGTGGCCATGCCGGAGAAGTGGCCTCTGCAGGAACTGCTATGGCAGTCATTAAGGACTTGTTCTGCCTCCTTATGAGATAGGAAGCGTCGTAAGATGGTATCGACGCTGCGTCGATAAAGTACATCACCTAATAGGAGGTATCGAGGGGCATGGTGTCGTATACGACGACATCTGTCATGATCGATGTGGGGTCTAAATTTTTGTGTGCAGAGGTAGATTAAGATGTCGTCGTACCATGGGTCATCAAAAGAAATGATGAAAATGTGATCGTCAATGAGATCCATTTGGATAGCGGGTGATGACGAAGAGGATGGGAGATCTGTGATGAGTTGAGTGAGTGCTAGGGCCTTGGTGCTCTTTGGGGTTTTGAAAGTTAGGTCGTATTCTTGAAGGATAATCACCCATTTAGCTACAGGGCCTTAAAGGAGGCGACGCATCAAGAGGTAAACCATAGGATTGGAATTTGCTACAACTGTGGTGTGGCTCAGGAGAATGTAATGTCGTAGCTTTTGTACTGAAAAGACGACAGCAAGGGCCATCTTTTCTTCATGTGGGTAGTAGAGGGGTGGGCCGGACAAGGTCTAGCTCACATAGTAGATGACATGCTCTTGGCGAGCAGTATCTTCTTGTACAAGAACTCCAGATACGGCATGTTTGGATGCTGAAACATAGAGGGTGAAATATTTTGTGAAATCTGAAGGAGAGATCAACAAGGCATTTGTGAGTGCTTTCTTTAAGTTGGTGAAAGTTGTCTCTGCTTGTTGGTCCCATATGAAACGGGTATGCAAACGTAGTAGTTGTAGGAAACCATGGAATGTTGTGGCATAGTCAGGGACAAAGCGGCGGAGGAAGTTGGACCTCCCTTGAAGGCTTTGAAGTTGTCTTAATGTACAAGGTGATGGTAATTCTACAATGGCTTGGATTTTTAAGGGGTCTACAGTGATGCCTTTTTCTGAGATAACGAACCCTAGTAGGCGACCTGATGTAACACAAAAGACACACTTGAGAGGGTTCAAGTGGATGTTGTATTTTCGACAATGCAAGAAAACTTGTCGAAGGTCATCTAAATGGCCAGATCGCTTCTTGGATCGAGCGGTGAGGTCGTCCAGATAAAATTTTATGATCTTGTGTAGATCGTGGAAGCAATAAGTCATGGCGCGTTGGAAAGTGGCTCCAGCATTCTTGAGACCAAAAGGCATGATGCGATAGGCGAAGGTGCCCCATGGGGTAGTGAAAGTTGTCTTGTATTGATCTTCTTTACGGATTTTGATTTGGTTATATTCGGAGAAACCGTCCATAAAAGAAAGGACCTCATGTCCCGCACATTCATCGATTAGTTGGTCAATGAAAAGTGTGGGGAAGTTGTCTTTGGGACAAGAGAGGTTGAGGTCTTGGAAATCAGTACAAACGCGTATGGTTCCCACTTTTTGTTTACTGGCAATGGGTTTGAAACCCAGGTGGTGTAGGCAATAGGATATATGAATCCTTCTTTTTGGAGTTTTTCAATCTCAGCTTTAACAGATGGGAGCTTGGACGGGTGAATTGGTCGTTGTTTCTGTTGGACAACAGGCACATTGGGCCAAGTGTCGATGTGATGTTCCACAATTTTGGGATCGAGGCTAGGCATCTCGGTGTAATACTAGGGGAAGAAATCATGAAACTCTTGGAAGAGTTTCTTATATGCCTGAGTTTCCGCTTGAGTGCATGATGCGCCTAGCGAGATGAGCTGAGGTTTTCCAGGTGTGGTGGAAATGTTGATTTGTATAATAGGGGAAATGTTGGACATGTTCCCTTCTTTGAAGGCATCTGGTGCTGGGATGGGGTCTTTGAACCAGTCAACCTTAGTTGGTAGGAAATATTTCGATTCGACTGATAGCTGGTTTTCTGCGGTGGATGTAGATGCCTCAGGGAGGAAGTATGAGCGATGATGCATATCATCCCAAGGGTAGTCCGGTGCAGTGAGTGTTTCTAAGATTTGCTCACCAGTATGAAAGTAATCAGACCATAAATCAACGAGTTCTGGTTTGTATGTGGTTGAAATCATATAGATGGTATTGATTTCTTCCAAAGAAGATGATTTCGAAGGATAGATCTCCTCGATGAGGGGAGGAGATATCTCTAAGTCGGCATTGTTCATCTCGTACAAGGCTGCTCTATAATTTGGGAGATCAGGGCAGTGGTGTGAATAATGGCCATAAATGCTGCATATCACACAAGGGTGGTTAGTGCGGAGCGTTTTGTCGCGAGGATGAGGAGGTGGCTCAAGTCTTACCACTGGAATTCCGGTGTCGTCATCCAACATATTCATGTGTTCTTGGAGTGCAGGTATTTGTGTACATTGATGAGTGGCATGGCCTACGTCGTCACACAACGAGCACTTAGGGGGAATGCCAATAGTTTGGGGGTTTTTAGCTACCTTGGGGGTTGCTGGGGGGGTGCGAGTTATGAGTCTAGTGTTATAAGTTGATGGGCCTCTGCCCCCTGTGTTCTGTAATGGAGGTGGGGCGTTTTTGGATGTTGATGCCATATTCACTATTGGGGGTGGTCTGTTTTGCAGATGAGTGACTAGAGGGGCTGGGTGGTTGGTAGTAGAATAGGTTGTACTGGTTGTAAAATAACAGTCGGAGTCGTCGGGGGGCTCGGAGCAGGTAAGTACCATATAGGTATCCCTAATGTTAAGCCAGGAAGGTTGAGTGTAGCCATTACTGGCGAACTGACAACTCTGGAAAATGGGAATAAGAACAGGATAGTATGAATTGGCGTTGTCCCAATATGAGTAGGCACTGTGGGTGTTTGTGGTAGTGACGAAGGCTGCTGTGTGGTGTGCGACAAGGTGCACAAATCTGATGTTTTTGTTATCGGTAAAGGTGGTGAGATCGATGGAAATGTGGAAGTCATAGGTTACTCAGTGTAGATTCTAGGACCAATTGACGACACAAATGATGTTGGTGCGTTTTGAATGGTTTGTTCAATCATTGGTAGCACATTTTGAGGAGCTGCGGGGGCATTAGGATCATAATATGTGAGTTGATCAATCTTGATAACGCATCCTTCATGTGGGAACATCATGAGGTGAAAAACAGATGAAGCCACTGCTTTCATTTTGTACATATAGCTACGTCCAAGAAGGAGGTTGTAGTCGAGCTGGGAATTGATCACTTCGATGTCGATAAGAACTAATTTGCTGCCTAGTTCTACGGGTACGTTCGCTAAGAGGCCTTCTGGTTGAGCTGAGCGTCCGTCGTAAGCTCGTAATTCCATGGTGGATGGTTGTAAAGAGGGGGAGCCAAGCTTCTGCCACACAAGGGTGGACATAACGCAGGTGGAATCTCCTTCATCGATGATGCATCGATGCACAACAAGGTTTCGAATGTTTACTAATACTTGGAAAGCCAAATTTGATGGCAATCGAGGTTCGGCTTGGTCTAAGTCGAAAGCCATCATGTGTGTGTCGTCAGGGTCTACTCCTCCGATGGTGGATAGTAGTAGTTTTCGTTGTGTAGGGCATGTTTTAAGTACCTCTAAAGCAGACATAGCAGCGGGGGATTGTGCTAGGTCTTCCACAATGTTATAATTGGATGTTGCACGAGCATTAAGATTGTTGTTAATCCTTCGCAAAGGGATGCAAGGGATTTTAGGTCCTCCGTCCAATGGCAGATTTGGTATGCGTAGTGGTTGATTTGGTGGAAGGGAGGTGGATGTGTCAGTGGGAGGAGTTTCTGGGGGTGGGCCGTACTGATTCCTGTGAGTTTGGAGGTTGATGTCATTGGATGACATCATTAATAAATGGTGTGTGCCTGGATCTGCATGCTGATAATCAGTTGCAGCATAGGTGATTTGATACTGGGGTGCAGCAGATCCTTGTGGGGGATCCATAGGGCGAGTATTTACTACTCCCTGGTTTGGAAATGGTTTTTGTAATATCATGGGTTGCAATTGATTAAGTGGAGCTGGCTGTCCAGCGTGGCCCTGGCGTTGGGCATCGTCAGCCCAAAGTTTACGTGCTTTCTCTAAATGGGGGTAGTTATGAGTGTAGTGTCCATAAACTCCACATATAGAACATGGATGGTTTGTTCTCAGGTTTTTTTTTTTTGGCTGCTTGGGATGACGATCAGGATTATGGTTGGGAGGAGCAGCATTGTTATTATTTGGAGGATTGGGAGGTGTTGGACCTTGATTATGTTGTTGGTTGTTTCCGCGTTTACGTCCTCTTCCACGGTTTTGTTGTCCACCCTAGTTGCGTTGGTTGTTTTGATGTTGGGGCTGATTATGTTGTGTGTACACTTTCCCTTGAGTAGTGGGAGGATTTTGGGGTGTCGCAGGTGCATGAGCAGGTTGCGGTGGATAATAAGCTGGTGGGGCTGGAGGTGGTCTAGTTTCCTGCTGGGGTTGTTGGTAACCCTGAGCTATTGGAGGTGTTGGGTTAGATGGTGTAGCTTGCTGTAGGTAATACATTGGTTGTGCTGGTAAATGAATTGGGTTCTGCGTGGCCGGTTGGTTATAGTAAGTGGGTGGTACGTATGTCAATGGCGCTTTCCCATAGCAATGTTGTGGACAAGAGGGTCCATGAGTGTGATGAGTCTGATTCGTTGGAGTGTACGAAGTTGTCGCTCTAGAATTAGATGTAGCCCTAGAGAGGTCTGGGGCATTTATGGTGCTCACCATGCTAAAAGGTTTAATTTGCACCATGACTTGGCCGATAATACCATCAGCGGCATGTGATGTCCCCGGAGTGTCACCGCGTGAAGAATTTCCTCGTGGGGCATTTGGTATGATGGTGTAGAGATAGCCTGACTGGGCATAAATCAGGTCGAATTGTTGAGCTTTTAAGATAGCTTCTTCCTCTGACTGGGGTCGTTCGGAAGCTACGTCTTTGGCTATGAGGGGTAGGAGTGATTTAAGAAACCAGTCCAAAAATATACGGCCATCCAGTTTTATCTTACAGAGGCTACGACGCTTGCGCCACTCATGGATATGGTCGGTGATGTGGGTAGCTGTGTTTTGTCTACAAGACAACAGTATTTCAACTCCTGCATCATAGCGTACAGGTAGCTGAAAAAACTGAAGGAAAGTGGAGGCGAGAGACGTAAATGTATGGTGGGTCCCATGTAATTGTTTGATGTACCAATTGGATGCAGATCCAGTGAAAATTCATTGCAACAGTCTCAGTCGAATGGAGTCATCCACTATGGAGTTAGATGAACATCATAGGTGAAATGACATTATGTGGTTTTGGGGATCCTCCCCAGGTTTTCCTTCAAACTTGGGGATGTCTGAGTGGAGCTTTGTAGGCATGGGTGGCCATGTAGGGTTGTGCATGATAGGATCATTGGTTAACCTGGCTAGGTCTGGTAAGTTCAGGCTAGCCATGTAAGGTAGACTAGCAGATGGGTTTGGCGTAGTGACTGGGACATAACTATTAATGGTGGCATTATGTAGTGGCTTAGTAACCACTAAGGGTATGCTAGGTATTGAAGGTATGTGTCCTCCAACCATTGTGGTTTGGTATGGGCCAACGTTCCCAAGTGCAACATGGGTTACACCGGGGTTAGGAATAGTGCCAGGAACTCCTGGGATCTGGGTTGTGGTAATGAGAGGTGGTGTGATTCCTATGTTTGGCATACCCATAATAGGAGGTAGTCCTGTGTTGGGCATACCTAAAGGTGGAGTGTCCCCTATATTAGGCATGCATAAAGGGGTTGTTGTTACCATGGATGGCACAGTACTAGAAGGGTTTGTGGATGTATCTCCAATAGTACTGGTGAAAAGTGGGTTGTATTGTGATCCAACCATGAGGTTGGTTGGTGATATTTCAGTAGGGTTTTCGGATTCAGCCTCAGAATCAGATGTGAAGTGAGGCGTGTCAGAATCGGATGACTGTGTGTTTGGCCGATGATGTGTTGAGTCAAGGGATAAGGCTCTACGTCGGTGATGTGTAGAGCCGAGTATACCGAACTGAGGGGGTTCACCTTGAAGACAACAAGATCGTCTTAAATTCTCAATGGTGAGAAATATTTTTTTTTAAATTTCAGTGTAAGGTGGTGATGTAAAAAAAACAAAACTCGAAACCCTAATGCAACAATGAGTGCAAAAGGGGAGTGAAAAAATAAAGGCTCTCAGGCCAACAATCAACCTCAAAAAGCACTTTATTATAGCAGCTGTGCTATAATAAGTGGAGGGATGCAACAAAATTGGTCAAAATACCAAAAGTCAAACAGTTTCTAGAAAAAAGGGGTGTTACTAGACCAAAGGTGGGTAATGTATCATGCAAACACCTAACTAGAAGTATTGTGAGTCAACAAACAATATTCTCTGCAAGGTGATGAAATCCAAGTCAGACAATATAGAGTGTTGAATCAATGACTAGATATCCCCCTACCGGGAGGGATACCGGGCAGACAATCCTAAAGAGTGGCAACTAGGATACCCCGTTCATGACACGTTCGGTTGGGTGAATATGCAGTTTGGTTCTATCGCCGCTGTACACCCTCTTGGGTGTACACCGACAACTTTGAAAGGTATCCTTTGGTTACTGAATGGATTGCGGTATTCCACTCAGACTTCTGGAACCAGTCTGGCTACTTCAACCCTCCTAAGGGAGAGGCATTCCCGATAAATTGGTTGATAACCGTGTCAAAATTATAAGGTATTTTGGTACCGTAGAGGACAATCACTATGTCTCAAATGTAATAATTGAGGGGTGTTATTGGAACACCTATCCCCTCAATTCTACCTAACTACAAAATTCTTTTAAGTGCTCCCCAAGTGGGGTTAAAATTTTGTTGAGTTTAAGGTAAATTTCAAGGCTGAGTTTAAATTATGTGGCAGAGTGGGTGCAAGTGTGGTATTTAAAATGAAATTGATTTTCCTCGCTTGGGCGATTGATTACAAAAGAAAGAAAAGACGCTTCCAATTTTGCAAAAAATAAAGGTGTTTTTGAAATGTAAATGCTTGAAAAAACTATTCAAAAATAATGGATCTTTGAAATAATTTGAAGGAAAGCAAATAACATAAATATTTCAAGAAATAAATGTATCTCTTAAAAGTTTCTTGGGCAAAGTATCGAGCAAATAAATAGTAAAACCTTGATCTAAATAAAATGCAGAAAAATCTCTCTTTAAATTACTGAATTTTTTTTAAAAAGACTTTTAATGGAGCATTCTAAATAGTGAAAGATTTAATGTGGCTGTAAAAAATGCGAAAAAATTAATGCTGTAAAATATGCTAAATGGGCAAAAAATACAGCAAAAATAATTTTCAAAAAGTTGGTCGAATTAAAAAAACTTGCATCGCGGGTTTTGGGAAAACAGTCGCAATGTACAGTGTTGGTTTCGCCCGCGAAGCCGTGATATGCAGCGCGGGTTTCGGCCGCGAAGTGCAGCGCGGGTTTCGGCCGCGAAGTGCAGCGCGGGTTTCGGCCACGAAGCCGCGATGTGCAACACGGGTTTAGGTCACACCGTCGCGATGTGCAGCACGACAAATGGCCACAAAACCATGATGTGCAGCGCATACAATGGCCGCGAAGCCGCAGCGTGCTACGCCGAAAAAATCCGCGAGGTCGCGATGAGCCACGCGACTGTCGGGAAAAAAACTGCGAGGCAAAAGCCTAAAAATGGACACCAAAAAACGAACCCGAAAATGGAAATTTTAGGCTGTTGATGGCAATAGAAGGGGCCAAGATCTAGAACAGCAATGGATCTGCTGTCTAGGATGGCAGATCTATGAATAAAAATGATTAAAACATAAAAAAAACTAAGATCTAAAGAAAAAAAATGAGATCTAAGAATTCGAAGCCAGCGGAGTCGCCAAAAACTGTTGGCTTGGTTTTGCAACCAAGCTTTGTGCAATGGGCACCTATCAACAAGTGATAGTAGTTTCAAATATTGAAAGCAAAAAATAATTATAAATCTGAATCTAAAATGTGCATATAACAATAAACATGAAAAGATTTAAGAACAAGAACAAGAAACAAAATAAAAAATGACTTTTGTATTATAATACCTCAAATGGTGAGGATGTTGTGGTGTTGAGCAGCTCCAAGGGTGAGATGCTCCAAGCTCCAATGGTCTCTTCTGCAAGATTGCTACAATGGTCAAGAACTTATGAGAGATTTTGACAGCATTAGGATAGGATGATGGATGGATGGAAAGTGAGGAGTCCCTACCACCTTTTTATAGTTTTTGGTGGTGGGGAATACCATTATGGTTTTGAGGAAACCAATGGTATTGACCAACATGGCTTAGGTACCTTTTCCCTCCTTTTTCCTTTTTTGAATATTTTTAATATTTTTAATATTTTTATTCCCTTTTTAATATTTTTGGGAATTCTGGACCCTTTTTTAGGGTTTTCTATGTTTTTTGAGGAAAAATATTCATTTTGAGGGGAAAAGGGGGTGTATCATGGTCTTTTGGTGACCTTTTGATGGCTTTAGAGGCTCAAATGGTGGAAAAGTGGACAAATGGGTCATGTGAATAAGGAAATGAGCTAGTGAGCACCGGAGGTAAAGCTAAGGAGGTGGTTGCAGAATAAATTTTCCATAACCTAGTGATGCAAAGGTAAAATGACTAACAAGCGGCACAACACTTTATGGGTTATTGCGGACAGACAACTGCGCGAAGTCTCTACTTCGCATCGGATACTTCGGGAAGTAGAGGCACTTGCGCAACCAACACATCCACAGATTGCACGGTAGATGACTGCTTTGTGCATTATGGCGATAAGCTATCAACAACATACCTCGCAACAACCCTCAATGGTTCAGTGCACCAACTAGACCACGCATCTACCTAGGACTTGTCCGATTTCAACCAGGACTTGACGATCTTTATCCATTCATAGCACTTATCTTATTAATGTTATGGTGCATGCAAATGAATAAACATACAAATTGCATGCTCAAGGGCTACGCTTTAATTCAATGTTCAACTATGAAACTATCTAACAGATTCATACATTCAAATGCTTAGAAGTGCTGAATACATAACATTCATCCACACATGTATTACTTATTATTCCCATCATCCTGCGGTGAATACATATAAAATCAATCACATAATAGACAACTGGGGTATTTAAACATCCATGCTAAGAAAAAGGACAGTTGCAAAAAAAAAAAAACCGCATAATGCATAATTTAACATGGTTCACCCCCAGGATGGAGGCTACGTCCACAAGAACGGTTTTTAATATTGATATTTATGGGAAGGGTACAACCGTTCTTAGTCTTCACACTCAGCTGCAGACTCTCTTCTCTCTCAGATAGGTCTCCATGCACTCAGCTGCAGAGCCTTTACAATAGCTTCAAACTTGAAAGATTCTAACAGTGCTCAATAATGAATAGCTCCATGAGAGATCTCTAACCCTTTCCCATACAAAATGCCCTTATTTATAAATCACTCCCAAGGGTCATGTCTTTATAATCATTAGGCCGAAACCCTAAGGTTTCCAAAACTGGCGTGGCTAACTGCCACCCTAGCTGTCACCGTCAACAGCTTGCTCCGCCTGCTCCAGTTCGGCCACTCGTGGCTCACACGCTCGTCTGACAGCCACAGCCACCAAACGGTTGTAAATGCATCATGGCCTATCTCTTTCCACTCCTTTCATCTGCCTTTCGCCATCGACGTCGTGGCCTAGCTTCTCAACTGCTTGCCACCACACGTTTGAACAGGTCGCTTTCCTCTGTCGTCCACTTGTTCCTTACCCAAAATAGGTCATGTACTCGTTTGACCTTTACCTGTATTGCGTAGCAAAATATCTCATGCACAGTTCTATGCACCAACCTACTGCACGACCATGCCTTGGCCATTATCGTCGCATGACATGCGCAATTTCTCAAAACTGCCTATCGCCTGCCGCCACGCGCAATGTGCACTTTTGAACACTTGTGCAAAATCCCAACTTGGACCCCATCCAACAAGCCCCTAACACTCACTTGTGGCGCATCCCGAGCCACTTTCAGTTCCGGACGAGGGTAATGCGCTCTCTAGTGTGCCTGTCTTCGAAACAAAATTTTGCACAGTAATTGCTAACTCTGCGACCATATCCTTGGCCTTCTTCTCGAATTCTCGCAGGGTCTCTAGAGTGGCCTGTGAGACCGTTTCTTTGGCCACCTGCTCTTTCATTGTGCCTTCTACTGTCTGAATTTCTACGAACTTCTCATCAAAATGCTGTATTAGTTCAAGGCCTTCCTGATCAATGGGATGCAACATGTCAGATGCAGCAGCGTATTTCTCCCTTAGCACGACTAGTTCTTTCTGTAGGTCCTTGCTTTCGTTAAACCTTTCTATCTTCTCCCTAGCCGGCATAGTCTTTAATTCTGCATTTGTAGTTTCCACCTATTGCTGTGTCTTCTGCAGATCCTACTTGATCTTTTGCAGCATAGGATCTTCATTCAACCCCAACACAATTGTATTTACTCCTTCGAGTAAATCTTGGCACTTTGTCACCTACGACAAAATATTCTCCATGGTTTCCATTACTTCCTCAGTTGGAGCGGCGCACTGATCTGACGGGATAATTGGGTACCTTGCCTCCAGTTCTGCAATCTTCCCTTTGTAGGAAGTTTCCATCTGTTCCATTTCTGATGTGAGGGCCTCTACGTTGGACCCTATTTTCTTTATGGTATCCTCTACGTCCTCTTCCTCAGCGCATTCCTGAATGCTTGCGCAAAATACTGAAATTGTTTCTTTCAGTTTCTGATCTTTTTCTCTAGCCTCAGTCAGCTCTTGTAGATTGCGAGCTGATTCCTGGTTTAGGTGATTGATGTCTTCATCCAACTTTACGCTTTGATCATATGAGGCCAAGCCTCTCTCATGAATCTCTTCTGCCACTTTGATGTGTAGGTCATTCAAGTCTTCTAGGGGCAGAGCCCCAATATTTAGGTTGAGGCATGCCGTATGTATCGCCTCCTTAACCGCTTCATTTGGATAGATGAGGTAACTTGGCTTGAGGTTCAATACACACGGGTACTTATGGAAATAGGTGGTCTTCTTTGCATGCTTGGACCCCTGAATTCTCGTTAGAATCTAAGCTTGGCTGTCCCAACCCCATCTGCGCTACCATCGTCTTGACCTCCTCCATAGCCTGGATTATGGTCAACTGGAGTTGTTCTTATTTCGCCTCTTTTTTTGCACGGGTTTCTTCCCATACTTCTTGTACTTTAGTTGTGATCATCTCGCATTCATCCGGGTAGAGCTGCGGGCCAAACTCTAGCTTCTCAGCCTTCCACTTCTTGCACTGGCCTCTTGAGTCTGAATGGCTTTCAGTAGCCTTTCTTTTGCGCTCTGCCGACTCCTTGGCCTTATCTTGAGCCGGTTCCTTTTCTTCAACAATGGGAGTACCTTCAGGTAACCCCCCCTTCTTATTTTCCTTCTTTGCTGATGGTTCTTCACTATCTCCTTGATTATCTTCTTCATCTGAACTTTTGATGTCGATCTTGGCCATGGAGATAAGTGGGATGTTTTGCTCATAATCCGATGCATCATCTCGCGAGGAGGGGAATTTCCAGTCGTCATCCCAACACTCCATCATTGCATCGATTGTCTCCTCGTCTAGGCGATAAAACCCTGGATACCATAATCCTTCCTCTGCATCAGCCCGTGGCTGAATGTGTGACCGATGCCTCTTTGCGAAGAATCTCATGATGCATGTGAATTTGTTGGTCACTTCCCTTGATATGCATGGCGTTTCCAAAATCACCTCGCACAGCTGGTGATAGTAAACATGAAAAACTTCAGCTGTGTGGCACTGCCTGGTTTCCTTCTAAGTTGCCCATAGGTTACTAAAGTGCATCCCGCGGCCTTGTACTGCTAGGTTTGGGACGCCTTGATACATATCTGACTCTTTCTAGCCTACAAAGACTACCAATATGAGTAGCCAGCCATAATTGAATAATGATCCATCGTCTTGGGTCCCCTGAACGTCTACTAAAAATTCATTGAGTATGTACTGGCACCAATTGCAGGGTACCCTGCGCAATGTCTTCGCCGCTAGTTTTATCGCGACTGCCGGTACTTCCAGCGGTCGACACTTGCACAGCAGCTTTCCTGCTAACAACTGAACAGTAAACTTTGTTGCCAGATCATTGATGTCATTGGTGGCGAATCCGTGCCCCTTGTGAACGATTCCGAATTACTTGGAAACTTCGGTGGACAGACCCCGATCCTGTGTGCGCTTCACCATTAGGTCAATAGGGTCCTCCCTATGCCTGTTCAGACCTGTGATCTGATGTATCAGATCTAAACTTACATCAACGCGGATATCCAACCAAAGGAATCCTTTGTGCATGCAAGATAGCAGCGTGCGCACCACGGCCATGTAGTCAGTGCTCTTAGTAAAATGTGGCATTTGTAATAGATTGAGCAACCCCGAGGGTTGGATGGGATTTATCCAGTCCTGGACCTGTAGACTTTCAACTCCAGTCTTTCCATCCACAACCTGGTTGAGATAGCCGCTAGGCCGAAACTTTGCATAGTTCTTCGGTTTGGCCAATGTATTTTCCAGTAAGTCGTAATCCTCGAATTTGCAGATGGGAACCTCGCCGAGTAGGTTCTTAGCAATTTTCACTTGGGTGGAAATTGTTGGCACCGAGATTTTGTATACAATGTTTTTATCCAGGTGTATCGGTGGTGCATCATCCTTTTGTGGAGGGATATAGTCCGGCACCGGGTAGAAAGGTAGGTTATGGACCGTGGCTGACTGTGGTTTTAATGGCGTGCCTAACTGAGCCTGCTCTATAGCAGGTTCCTTCCCCTAGTTGGTTCCTGCAGCCTGCCTTGCTGAACTTCGAGACCAAGCGCTCGTTGTGGCCATCATCTCTATTGGATCTGCTGAAGGTTCAAATAACCAGGGGAGATCTTCCGACTGGTTCGACTCGCTCATACGATGTGCTTCTTCACTCGGCTCTCTGAAAGCTCAAGCAAGGAATGAAAAAAGGCTTCGTAATGTGAATAAGTGTTCGGGAAATGTGTATTTATAGCCTCTTTGGGTCTGCAACGTGGCCTCAGGCGGTTTCCGAGGCACTTGTTGCCGCATTTAATAACCAAGTCACCCTATGATTTCGGCAGTGCGATCCGATCTTTGCCATTGTGCAAGTTCTGTTTCCTTAAATGCCAAAAGGTTGTCAGGAAGGCCAGCGCGTCAACTCCGTCTAGTCGGCATTAAATTTTTGACCTGCCAACCGGATTTCAGTACGATAGGAGTAATTTCAGCCTTTGTGGTGTTCCAACTTGTCACATCTGACCTTAAATTTGAACTTTACTCCTGCCTCCAAATTGGTTAATATCTCACTAACCGGCCGACAGATGTCATGGTAACGGTTTCCGTCATGATGTGTTGGCGGTATTGTGCAAAGGTACTTCCTGTTGCGCATTCTGTGATATCTCTCGCGCTACCACAGTTCCGCCTTTCCTACGCAATTAGTCTCTGGACTTGCTCTTCTGCGCAGCTAGTTTCCTCTTCTTCTTCTTCTTCTTCTTTTTTGCACTCAACTTTAGCATTGTTGCATGGGACGCTTCCCTAAATCATATAGAACTCTGCGCATCCAGACTATCGCGGTAAAGCTTTAGTCTACTACAATTTATCATACTTGGCAAGGTATCTCTGGCTAATGTAGCTAACTGGACTGCGCCACCATTAGTAACATGTATTACAGTATATGGGCCAAGCCAATGCATTTTAAACTTTCCAAGAAATTTCATGAATTTGCTATCATACAGGAGGACTAGATCACCTTCCTAAAAAGACTTGTTCTCGATGTGGTGATCATGCCATGCTTTTTTGCGCTCTTTCTGTACTTGTTGGTGGAATCCTGCGACAAAGCACTGCGCGATCTGCCATGCCTGTATACGTTGTTATTCTTAAGCTGGGAACAATGTACTCCATCGGCATTATAGCCTCTTTCCCATAAGCCAATCTAAAAGGTGTGTGGCCAGTCAATTTCTTGCATGTGGTCCTATGTGCCCATAATACAGATGGAATGCGCAGGTTCAAATCATCTCGATTGACGTTGCATATCTTGGTTAGCGCATTCTCCAATACTTTGTTAAATGCTTCAATGGTTCCATTCGCCTCTGGATGATAAGGCATGCTGCGGTGATGATGAACGTGGAACTCTTCGGTCAAAGCCTCAATGGTCTTATTCAGAAAATGAGTGCCTTGATCACTCATCAATATCTTCAGGCATCCAAACCTTGTAAGGATGTTTTCATAGATAAATTTTGCGGCTGTAGCTATGCTATAGTCTTTCATTGGCTTCGCTTCTACCCATCTGGTGAGGTAATCGGTAGCAATAATGATATGCCGCGCACCAGTTCTTTTCCCTGGTGGGTTAATAGGGCCCACAAAATCAATAGCCCACTTCTCAAAGGCCTGCAATGTCAACTATGGATTTAATGGCATTTCATCTCTGCGCGATGGCTTCCCTGTCCTCTGATAGACATCGCAACTATGGAAATGTTCCTTCGAGTCTTTATGAGTTGTAAGGCACCATAGCCCTACGCGCAATATCTTCTGCACAGTAGCTCTACCTGCATAATGGCCTCCTGCAACTCTTGAGTGTGCATCAACCAATATAAATGGTTTCTCATGCTCTAATACACATCTGCACAGTACCTCATCCAGTCCCAATTTATATAGATGACCTGCGATTATAGTGAAGTATGTTGTTCGCACTATCAGCTGCTTCTTCTGATGCATAGTGGACTCTGTGGGTGCGAACCCAGTAGTCAAAAAATCAATGATGTCCTGATAATAATCATCAGCAACCTGTATGGCGAACAACTGTGCATTAGGAATATTGTCCTCCATATTGGTAGGATCTTCTAATGACTCAATTCTTGATAGATGGTCAAGTCCCAGATTCAACCTTCCTGGCTTAACCACAATTTCAAAGTTGTACTCCTAAAATAGTAGTAACCATCTACATATGCGCCCCCCTAACACTAGCTTATTGACCAGGTATTGAAGAGCAGAATGGTCAGTGAACATGGAGAAGTGCACACCAAGCAAGTAGTGCCTGAACTTCTGCAGCGCATATACCATCGCGAGTCCTTCTCTTTCGGTAGTGGTATATTTCTTCTCAGCGAATGATAACTTTCTGCTGGAAAAGGAAATGGGATGATCAATACCTCCCTCTCTTGGATGAGCAAGAACAACACCCAATGCGATACATGAAGCATCAACATGGACATGAAATGGCTTCTCCCAATCTGAAAAAACTAGGATGGGCGTAGTGACCATCTTCTCTTTTGATGTGTTGAATCCTTTCTCACAGTCCTCATTCCAAATTAACGGTGCATCTTTCTTGAATAACTTCTCCATTGCTGTGGTTATCTATGCATACCCTTTTATGAATTTCCTGTAATATCCAGTATGTCCCAATGTAGTGCGCAATTGATTAACTGAGTTTGGTGTCAGTAAATTCACAATGACTGCGATCTTGGTAGGATCAACCATCAAGCCCTGTTTGCACACAATGTGTCCTAACAAGATTCCATAGGGAACACAAAAAATAGATTTCTTCAGATTTAGTAGATTTGATGTTGTTTTAATTTTTCCAACATCATCCTGAGGTTCACGACATGGTTCTTCAATAAACCGAAAATGGTCCAATCATCAAAGTAAACCTCTAAAAACTTATGTATAAAATCCTTAAATGCTGCGACGACTACTCGAGAAAATATGGCAGGTGCATTCTTCAAGCCAAAAGTAATTACTATGTACGGGAATGAGCCCCATTCTGTAGCAAAAGTAGTCTTATGCCTGTCTGCGTGATCATTCTTGATCTGATGGTATCCTGAGAATCCATCAGTAAAATAATACGCCTCATTCCCTCCAACATTATCTAGCACTTCATTTGTAAAAGGTGTAGGAAATGGGTCATGCATTGAAGCGTCGTTCAGCTTTCTGAGATCCACACAAATCCTGATCTCACCCTTTGTTTTCTTATCCTGGAAAACCATCGAGCTTATCCACTCAAATTCTTCAATTGGCTCAATGATCCCTGCATCAAGCATCTTATCGAGTTATTCCTTAACGCGTTCTTTATAGCGCGGGTTTAGTCTATACGGTCTTTGCTTCATAGGCTTCACGCCAGGCTTAAGAGGAATTTTCATCACTCCTAAGTCGCCTAAAATACCTTTCATCTATGTGAACTTGGTCAGGAATAATTCTCGATATTCCTATACTGTGCTTGCGACTTCTTCAACTATATCTTCATCCCAATAATCACCAATAGCTGCGAACTTTGGTTCTTCGCTGGTGCCAATGTTCACTTTTCTTGTTTTCACAGGTCCACTCATATCTGGAATCTCCAGCATAGGTCCTTCCACCTCGCGTGATCCCTCTGACTCAAGTATCTGGATGTTGCGCGGGTCCTCCTCATCACTATCTAATTTATCCTCGGGTTCTCCATCGATGTGATAACACTCGAGAGCATGTTCTAGCTACTCCTCCCATTCAGGATGTAGGCATGCAGGTACGTTGTTTGTTCCAAACAATTCTTCTAATGTCATATTTCCATCAGTGCCGTCTGGTCCGAATATTTTTTCCTTAAGAACCTGCAATGCATCGTCGATGCTTGGATGTTCATCTTCGAAACTGAAATCCTGCTGGAAGCTTGAAGTCAGGCCAAACCAGTCCATTGTGCCTCTACGCAACTCCAGTTCTAGTTACCACTTCTTTGGAATGGTTTCTTCTAACGTGTGCACAAACAGATGCACACATTTTGTCTGTGGCCTCTCCTTCCATGCTTCGGAACAGACTTGAATATGTTGTCTTGGATTTTTCTGTCCATTATGTTTCTCAAAGGATAGGGTAAAATTATCAGCAAACCTGATTTGCATCTTAATTCTGCACCGATCCCATGTTGGCAATGTCTGCTTATGCACGGACCACCATCTGGGAGGTGTATCGCGCAATGCCACATCTAATGCTTGTAAGCGATGTTCTTCCGCAATTGCTACAGTATATTCATCGATAAAAATAATAAACATTAGAGAAACCATCATAGCCAGGGATTGGGCCTACCTCCTTTCCAATCCAGCGCAATGACTTCATGATCTATGCACATTTTCTGACAGATACTTCATGTAATCTACTTTTCCAGTTTTCTAGTCCTGCATCAGAGTATGAGATACAAGAGCTATCACAGCGCCAGCTGAGTGTGCCATCCGTAGTTGGATTAATGTAATCAGTAGTATTGGTGGTCGTCTTGTAAATACGGTCCAAGTCTTGCCTTCTGGATTCCTCTTTAATTGATTCGACATATTGTTCACCCTATGATGGATCCAACGGTGCGATGACCCTGATATCGTTGCCTTCAAATATCATTTTCATGGTTTTCAAATCAATAATGGTAGAGTTTGTCATTTCCCAATCGATATCCAACAGTGCTGGATAAGGATGGCTTTCGTCCACGATTTCAATCACTTCGAAGTATGCATAGCTGTGCACTCCGTCAATGTCAACAATAGTGTTGGGTAACCTCCCCAAAGGTATAACTATCCCTTGATTAGAGATTCTCAACTGTAGAGGTGACCACTGTAACTTGGTTTTACCCATCTGATGCCATGTCTGCTTGGTCAAGACATTTACTTCTTAACCCAGATCAAGAATGATCTCTTCCATCTCATAGTCACCAATTTGTGTAGTGAGTCTCATTTCTCTTCTTGTTCTTTTAGGACTCCTAATATTATGGACTGTGCTATTGGAAGCCCCCCTCTCACTGTTCGGCTCATACTGCCTCAGTAGCTTTTCAAATTTCGTGTAAGCATCTGTGCTCTTTAGTAATTTCATACAGCTCCCTAAGAACTGCGCAATATAGGTCCATGTACCTGTTGCGGCACTTGTCTGTTCATATGCCATTGGAATATCCTCTCTTTGCGGTACTTTACTGCGCAACTGTGTTCTCGGGGAGCCGGGTGGTGGTGCTCTGAACATCTCTTGCGCTTCCTCAAATGCTCCCTTATTTTTCTGTAAGTCCAGACCCAGTGCTTTCCCAGGGGATTTTCTAATCCATACCGGCTCACTAGGGTTCTTCCTAGGATCGTGCGTTCTAGAGGTCGAAGCTTCTGCGCCTCCATCTCTTCGTGTATCAGCGCCACTATGCGTTACTAATTTTGCACTCGGATCCGCAGTTCTACTCTCTGCTGCGATAAACTAAATATTGGGATTCGGTGGTTTTGTCCTTCTTCGTTTCCGCATTTCTACCTCTAGCACAGGATAGTCTTCAATAACATGCTCAAATGATTTACAGTAACTACATGTTGTGCATTAGTTGGTAAAATATCTAGAAATGTGACCTGGTTGGCCACAGTTATAATAGATTACCTGGCCGGGGCCTCTTCCTTGCATTGGGCCGGCATTTCTTCCTCTCCCACGGTATCCACCACCACGACCTCTATATCCTCCCTGATCATAGTGGGTGTTTTCTTGTTTCGACTGATTTTCTTCTTGGACACCATACATTCCAGCACCTCACATCATTTCCATATCTCGCTTTCTTTCATTCATGAGCTCATATGCGTGGCAGTTGGATTCGTCATGTCCAACTAATTTACAGAAATTACAATACAAGCTCTTAGGTGTCTTTACGTATTTCTATATGAGATAACAATCCTCAAGCCTGTGTCCTCTACTTCTGCAGATTTCACACCATGGTGCCTGATTGTGATTCATATTCATTGGATTCGGTGTGCCACTGTCAAGATAATCTTGAAATAGGGGGCAGTTTTCTCTGGTGTGGCCCTCTCCTTTGCATCCTATGCACCAAACTTCGCATCTGTGTTCATATCTTTGTTCTTTTCCATTCTTCATACCTTGCAATTCTAACATCAAGGTGGTCAACTAGTTCTGGATCTGTGACATCCCAGAACTACTCTCATGAATTGGTGAAGCCTCCAACTTCATTGCGATTTCTAAGGCCTCTGCCTGTGACGCAACTTTCTGCTGCATCAATGGTTATCTAATGTGGGGCAATAGTGCAGCGATGAACCATTCCTGGTACTGTTGCGAAGCTATAACAAATCTCACTTGGTCTAATAATGTCTTAAATTTTTGGTCAAATTCCTAGACTGTTTCGGTAGGCTTCTGCTTGATTTTCTTTTAATTCTGTTATGCACTGCGATTCTGATTTCAGCTTCTTAAACTCTGCGGCAAGTGCAGCCTTAATTTTTGTTAGGGTTCTCGGCTGTTCCTGAGAGTATTTCATAAACCAATGCAAGGCGCGGTCTCTGAAAGTGGTGATGAGTTATGCTCTCTTCACAGCATCGTCATGGATCTTCTTTATACTCCATACGGCTTCACATAGAAACCAGTGCTGATCAGGGTCTTCTAGACCCGTTCCTTTGAATATTGGCAGTTTTATATCGTTATATGTCATTCTCCTTCCTGATTGTGCAGTGCTCTGAGTAGTGCTGACTATATGTGTGGAGAAAATAAAGGGAATATTCGGACTAGTGGTATTCTGCGGGATATTCTGAGTCGGACTGGCCTGAGCACCTACTCTTGTGGTGTGCGCAGTACTGACGTTCTGCGGGTTGGGATGCGCTACACTCGCAACCGATGGGTTCTGATCTAGGAGTGGCGCAGTTTCTGCAACCAGTGGATTCTGAGGTGTAATAGGGTGGATAGTGGCTGATGGTGGCACAGTCTTATTGTTAAGGTCACATGGGAGTTCATTATTCACACAGAGTCCAGGTCTTCCTGGGTTCTTTTCTTTATTAAACTTATATCTCTTTCCACTTCTCAGATTATGTGTCTCCTCATCAGAATCACTAAAAATGCTATTAACCATGACAGATGCAAAAATATTGCTGCATTCTTAAAACTCCTTTCTCAGCTAAAATCATTTTAATGTATAGACTTAGATTGTTCAATAACTTACCTTTGAATCCTTCGAAAAAGTATGCTTTAGCTTGACTATAGGACTTCAGCGTGTCTACAGCAAAATCGGTGACAAATCCTTCAAGTATGCTATCAACCCACAAGTCGATTCCTCGTGTCAATGGGCTGTCTATTGCTTTGAGCTATGTTGTGACCTCTGGAGTCCACTCTATAGGTACTCCTTGAAAACAGGTTTTCTTTTCTGTGAGTCACAAAATCCACTTGTGCAACTCATTTCCAAACGAAGCCCAGAATATCTCATGAATATCTCTCCACAAATATCTGTTCAACCACTGTACATCAAAGAGACGTGGATGTTTGTTCTCTTTCCTGGCAAAATCTCTTTCGATCTTGTCACACCAATCCTAGATCTATTTCTTTTCAGGATGCCAATTGTCTGAACCCAACGGGAACTGGTATTCTTCGTCACACATTACTTTCCAAACACATTATCGCATCACTGGTCTTAGCCGAGCAACGAAACCATTTGTTGGGTGCATATCACCTTCTTGAGGTTTTCAACATAGACCCAGGTACTTCGCGGTTCAAGGAACCAACAAAAACCCTATTCATCGGCCCTTTCGGCAACAGATTGCACGCAGCCTAAGGTCTCACCCAAGGTGAAGCTGGGGAGGTGGTTGTAAAATCAAGTTTCCACAACCTAGTGATGCGAAGGTAAAAGGAATGACGAGCGGCACAACACTATATGGGCTGTTGCGGACATACAACTGCGTGAAGTCTCTACTTCGCGTTAGATACTTCGGCAAGCAGAGGCGCTTGCGCAACCATCACATCCACATATCATGCGGTATACGACTGCTTCGTGTGTTACGGGGATAAGCTATCAATGGCTTACCTCGCAACAACCCTTAATGGTTTAGCGTGTAGACTAGACCGCCTGTCTACCCAGGACTTGTCTGATTTCAACCAAGACTTGATGATCTTTATCCATTCATAGCACTTAGCTTATTAATGTTATGGTGCATGCAAATGAATAAACATACAAACTACGCGCTCCAACGCTGCGCTTTAATTAGTGTTCAACTATGCAACTATGTAACAGATTCATACATTCAAATGCTCAGAAGTGCTGAATACATAACATTCATCCACACATGTATTACTTAACATATTATTCCCATCATCCTGCGGTGAATACATATAAAAGCAATCACATAATAGACAACTGGGGTATTTAAACATCAATGCTAAGCAAAATATTGCAAACACAAGCAATCGCATCATGCAGAATTTAACGTGGTTCACCCCCAAGATGGAGGCTACGTCCACAAGAAGGGTTGTTAATATTGATCTTTATGGGAAGGGTACAACCATTCTTAGTCTGCGCATTCAGCTGTAGACACTCTTCTCTCTCAGATAGGTCTCTACGCACTCAGCTGTAGAGCCTTTACAATAGCTTCAAACTTGAAAGATTATAATAGTGCTCAACAATGAATAGCTCTATGAGAGATCTATAACCCTTTCCCGCAAAATGCCCTTATTTATAGATCATGCCCAAGGGTCGTGTCTTTACAATCATTAGGCCGAAACCCTAATGTTTCCAAAACTGGAGTGGCTAACTGCCACCCTAGCTGTCACCGTCAACAGCTTGCTCCACCTGCTCCAGCTGGGCCACTCGTGGCTCACACACTAGTTTGACAACCATAGTCACCAAACGGTTGTAAATGCATCATGGCCTGTCTCTTTCCACTCCTTTCGTCTGCTTGTCGCCATCAATGTCGTGGCCTAGCTTCTCAACTGCTTGCCGCCACACGTTCGAATAGGTCGCTTTCCTCTGCAGTCCACCTGTTCCTTACCCAAAAGAGGTCATGTCCTCGTCTGACCTTTACCTGCATTGCATACCAAAATAGCTCATGCGCGGTTCGGCACACCAACCTATTGCGTGACCATGCCTTGGCCATTTCCATCGCGCGACACGTGCAATTTCTCAAAACTGCCTGTCGCCTGCCGCTACGCGCAATGCGCACTTTTCAACACTTGTGCAAAATCCCAACTTGGACCCTGTCCAACACTAACCATTCATATAGTGTCACAGGGAACTCACTGAAGAATACCTCAAGAATATCAGTAAAAATATACTTACCTAACCAGTCTTCATTATCCACCTGAGGATGTCTATTATTCATCCTTGCAAATTCTTCCAGATGTAGATCTACCCAATCCTGGATCTCCGACCTAGTTATATGCCAAAACATTCCCCTTCACCTCAAAGTCTCGGTCCTAACAATTGAACCATTTGTTGCCCCACGTTTACTTCGACCGAGGTTCAACACTGAACATTTCACCAACAAACACCTTAACCACAGACACCGGCCCAAAAGGGAGCGAATCCCTTTCGGAAACACCTATAGAGCAGATGAAGTCTCACCCGAAGTATCTACGGGGACTGCAGGAACTAGACTTCATGTAGTAAAGAAGGGTAATGTTTAGCACGCAATAAATTTATCAACATATTCAACTTCACAACATCGACAGAAATAAATCTTTGACACATATGTTACTTCAACAAAACCCTTAACTTCGCCAGATTAACTTACTTAGATTATATTTGAATTCATACAAATTTACTGATTATACATTTACTTAGATATTCAATAGAGGAAAGTAACGCATATCAAATCACATCACATCACAACATGCAAAAAAACCATGTTTAACACGGAAACCCATCTGAGGAAAAACATGGAAGTGCTTGTCTTTTATAATGAGTCACAACCAAATAATCATTTCAGGTAAGACTTACAGATTTATTTATGAATTACAATGGATCTGCGCACGCATCCTATAGATCAGCGACTCGGATTCCCCAAAATATCCCCAGCATACATAGTATATAGCTTCATTACATAGAAAATAACCCGAATTACAATGACCATCAACGCATAACCATAACCAACCCAAAACTTCTCTCTTATTACATATTTATAGGGCGCACTTAGCTTTCCCTGCTCCACTAACTCACTAACTTACTAACCAACTCATTAATGTAATGTGGACCAATCCTAACTGACTGACTCAATCCCGACCATTGACTCGATCAATATGACCGTTTTCCTTGTTTTCTTGGTCGCTTCGTCGAAGTTGACCACTTCTCCGAACCGCTTCCACTTTGTCTTTGTCCATGCCAAAGTTGGTTCTTCAAAAATTCATGCTTCCCAAAAATATAGGTCCAACAACACATACAATTCGTCTTCAGCAAGATAATTGGCAATCAGATGTCTTAAATATGATTGGCAAGTTGTGATGGTTTTCACATGCATTTTTATGTTGAGTGCATCAACCACTTTATTTTCCTTTTCTTTTATGTGTTTGATCTCAAAATCAAACTCACATAAAAATTCTAGACATCTCGCTTGCCTGGCTTTAATGTTGGATGCTCAAATAAGTATTTCAAACCACAATGGTCTGTCCTCAACTCAAATTGTATGCCCATTAAATAGTGTCTCCACATTTTACTATGGATGTAAGTTCTAAATCATGTGTGGCATAATTCCTTTCATGTTCCTTCAATTTTCTATACTCATAACATACTGCCTGATTTTCTTGCATAAGAACTCCTCCAAGTCATTATTTACATGCATCTGTACACACCACAAATTGTTTTTTTGGGTTTGTAATTTTCATAATTGGAGCACTTGTGAGAAGCTTCTTCAACAACTAGAAGATTTCTTCACATTTCTGGGTCCAATCAAATTTGGTTCCCTTCTTTGCAAGGAAGTCATTGGGTGTGCCACCTTGGAGAATCCTTCAATGAATCTTCTGTAGTAACCATCAAGACCCATAAAAGATCTCACATATGTCACATTCTTTGAAGTTGGCCAATTCATAATGGCTTCAATATTTTCCGGATCCACTGATACTCCTTCTGAAATAATGTGACCCAAATAATCAATTTTATTTTTATTAAAGTCATATTTGCTTAGCTTTGCATACAACTTGTGCTCCTTTAATAGTTGCAAAACCATTCTCAAATTATCTTCATTCTTAGAGTAAATAAGAATGTCATCTAGAAAAACAAGAACAAACTTGTGCAAATATTTGTGGAAAATGCTATTCATGACACATGAAGGTAGTTGGTGCATTAGTGAGACCAAATGGCACCACTACAAATTCATAGTGTCCATACCTTGTTTGAAACATTGTTTTGTGAATGTCTTCTTCCTTGATCCTTATTTGATGGTAACCAGACCTCAATTCTATCTTTGAAAATATTTTTTCCCCTCTCATTTGATAAAAAAGATCAATTCGAGGCAATGGGTACTTATTCTTCAATGTCACTTTATTCAGTTTTCTATAATCAATACATAACTTGAGTGTACCATTTTTCTTTTTTCATAAATAGTACAAGTGCTCCCCATGGATACACACTTGGCCTTATCACGGGGGGTTCACTTAGTGAACTTGTTACATAGCACGATCGTTCGCGTGATATTAAAGAATATCCCTAATTTCACTAAATATTGGAAAATGTGTCCTAAAATTGTATTGTTGAACCCCCCTCCCAATATGCTTTTCCAATTAAGAAACCCCTAGTTTCACCAGATATTGTAGGTATCCATTTTTATCAACCCAATTTTAACATCCCCTTTATATCATATTATCAAATTGTAACAAACAAGAGTCCTAACACATCTTAGTATAAGTAAACAAGATGCTAAATAAAATAATAGTATAATGCTAATAATGATCCCGCTAGGATTGCAGGGGCAACTAATCAATTTATAGCATTGGATAGTGGAAGACCTAATGAAATAGTACCGGGGAAGGAAAATGTGTAAAAGAAAAACTAGTCAAGAGATCAACATACCGAAGAATGTAAAAGACTGATAGTCCAATATTTAGTGCAATGCTTAGACACGATGATAATTGCATATGTTTCACACCACAACATGCCAATATACCTATTGTATATCATGTAAATACAAGTATAGCCATATATAGCTCATTCTTTCTATAAGCTTAATAAATTAAACTCTATAAAAATGCAAAATTGAAACCCTTTCATGGATGGACTCCCCTACCTTCATATCAAAACAAGCATCATTGATGTTTGAACCAAAATGAACATAGAAAAAGTCCTCTTATTTTTCAATAATACCATATGATCATGTGCATAGCTTGGATTTGGGTCATTCACAATATCCAATGAATTTCCTCCACTTCATCTACATTTATTCTTGCAATCAAGGGAATTAACAACATTTAGTTACATTTTTCTTGGGTTGTATCTAGTTTTTTTTTCTATCTTTACCGGAGAGGGGAAAATACCCATTGCTAGGTTTTAAGCATGCAATAGTTATAAATATACATAGATGGTGAAACTTATATGATACCATTTCATGGTATCGATAACACATAGGGTATGCAAATAAGGATTTATATTTTCACTTATGTTCATGTCAGTTCCAATACAACATTAAGACAGATGCCTTGCATATAAGAATTAAAATTACAATTTTGAATGTGCCAAATATAACTCAATATAACAACTATTCCTAACTGGCAATGTGAAAATATTAAATAAGAATACAAAAAGTTGAAAGAAATAATTAGTCAAGAAAAATTGATCTAACTTTTCTTGGTTCCAATGAGCCAAGAAAGTTTGATCTCACTTTTCTTGGTTGTCGTGGAGCAAGATTTAATTGAATCTCAATACCCACCTAAACCCCAACCTAAAAAATGAAGAGTTAGATCTTTTACTTGAATGCCTACAAAAAAAACAATACAATTTTTCAAGTCTAGAACCCCCGATTAGCTACATCTCTTAACTTAAAGATGAAAAACAATATAACATCAATTCAAACCAAGCCTAAATAAGTTATTAAATGAGGATTTCTCAAGGCCAATAATCCAAAGAGACTTCCATTGATATTATCATTGGTACACTATTATCAGATTTATGCAAAACTTAGGATCATAAGCAATATCAAATACAAATGGAGTATCTTTAAGTTTTAGGTGGGTATGACTTGATCCCATGATTTGGAGGTATGAATCCATCCCACGATTTGGAGGTTATTCATCGGCACATCCAAATAAAATAACTCCCAATATTTATATTACTATGTCAAATTAAAAACCCCCCTTGACCCCTTAATACATGGAAATATATTTTTGAGGTTTTTAAGAGTATTCAAACTCCCAATATGAATGGACGTGATATGATATTGCCTCAATAGTGAACCCCTCGTGGGCCTTATGTATTTATTTTCCAATAATTCTTGGAATTGCATTTTCAACTCTAATAATTCTGGTGTGCTCATTCTGTAAGGTGTCTTAAACATTGGTGCGGCTCCTGGCACAAGATCAATTGTGAAGTCAATGTCCCTCTTGGGAGGTAGTCCTGGCACTTCCTCAGCAAACACATCCTTGAATTCTTGTAGCACATGATAGTCCTCCAATTTTGGAATTTCATTTTCTGATTTGTCCAATATATCTTATGCATACAATTGACAACCATTCCTGCAAAAATTCTTCAGTTGCATGGCTGAAATATGCCTAACAGAAATTTTCTTTGGAATTCCTTTCACAGCCCTTGGGTTTCCTTCATCATCAATGCACTCAAAAATCTTGTTGTAGCAATCAAGTTTAACTATATGTGATTCCAACCAGTCCATTCCAATTAGAATGGCATATGAACCAAGTGGTAAAATATTCATATTTTCACAAGTGGACAGTCCACCCATTTCTAATGGACATTTCTCCACCATTTCACTAACTTTTCTCTTGGTTCTTGTGGCTAGTTGAACCAACCATGACTTACTATGCTTAGTTCCTTAAAAGCACAAATCTCAATAATTTTAAGATTGATATAAGTGTGAGTAGATCCAGGATCAATCAGAATAGAAATAGATTACTTAGAAATATTACCTTCAACCTCAACCACAATTGATTGATGATCTGATTGGCGGTCCTCTAGTGCTACATAAATCCTAGGGACAGTCCTTACCACTTGACCCACAGTTTCGGCCTCTTGGATGTTGTGAACTTGCTTTGCATTCCCATTCCGATGTAAACAATTTCTAAGCAAATGGTCGTCTCCACATCCCCAACAATTAAGTGGCTCTCTTTGCTTGTCTCTCATTATCCTAGCTAGATTTGTCACAACTTGTGGTGGCTTCCTTGGATGATATCTGAAATGAGGAGGGTTGAACCCTTTCTCCCTTTGATCAAACTTCTCATTCTTCTTTTCCTTCCATGCCTTAAGGAAATCTGGCTTGCTTTTGGCTTGATCATAACAATACTTAACCTTTATTATGGTCTCATCTAGAGTTTGAGGCTCATCAAACTCAATTCTATCTTTGTAGGATTGAGGCAACCTACTTAGAAAATGTTGAATTTTGACTTTATCATCCCTAATATACTTGGCATACCTTAGAAGCTTGTTGGCACCTCAACAACCCCCCTTCAAATTTCACTAAATTGTAGGCCCCCCATGCAAAATTTTGTAAATTTGCTTCTTGATTGCTTTTGTTTTGTTTTGTTTGTTTTCACTCTTTGGTCTGATGACTTTTGCATGCTTTTTGTTTCTCTCTTTATCGATCTTTGGGCTCATGCGACTTTGATGTTGCGACTATGATAATTTGTGCCAAAATGATCTTTAGATTTCTTGGATGCTCAATAACCTTTTGCTTATTCTTTTGGGGCTTATTAGGGTCTCTTCTATGCTTTAGTTTAGCTTACTTGGAGTAATTTCATGATTCAACAGTTTTGTGAAGTTTTCCCTTTCACTTTATATATGAATTGATGACCACCTTGACAAATTGGTATTATTTGAGTAAATGGTCTTGATGCTTTCTATTTACATCGTCAAAGAATATATATCAAATAGGGGTACCTTGCTTTTAATTCTAATTTTGGACGATCTTTCAAGCCCTAAATTTTAATAGAAAATTTGTCTTTAAGATTTTTATAAGTTTGGACATTTTTTTAATAATTTTATTGACTTGTTTACATACAATTCACTAACACCTTACAAGAATATATACTGAAGTATAAAAAACTTGTCCCATTTTATAAAGAGTTGAGGGTGTCATTTAATCCCTTAATTTTATTTTAAATTTAATAAAATTATTTTGTATTAATTATAAAATGGTACTCAATTTTATTATAAATTTGATAAAATTATTTTATATTAATTATAAAACGATACCCATTCCTTTTCACATTTTTAATACTACCTATTTTATATAGTAGTAATTTTATCAAATTATTTTTAATTAAATATCTTTCAAATAAAGGTCATTCTTTATATGCATCAACTCATCTAAAGGTATACATTTGAAAATTCTCTAAACTAAAATTATTATAGAATATTATGGAATACTTTATTTCTTGAAGTAAATATATTTTCGTCCTAAATACATCTTCATCCAAAAATCGTTTGAAAATATTTTAAAATTTTAATAAGGTGTCTCGCCATATTTAAATACATTAAAGAAATGAGTAAGAAATTGAGATCTTATGCCACAACTCAGTGCCATTGGTGTTGCCAAGATTGATGGCAGATCGATAGTTTGAAGATCGCTAGATTTTTGTGCATGCGAAGTCGCAGCAAAGTTCGTTCAGAATTCAGGGAAGTATCGCCATGATTGCCTGCTACACAGAGTGCCACAAATCGCTGAAGATTTCACTTTGAAGAACTCAGAAAATCGTGATCGGATCCCAGAAAAGGCTTTATTGAGGTTCGACCGAAGAGCTGGAAAAAAGAAAATAGCTTGTGGAACCATATCTCAAATCTCCTATATAATCAGTAGAAAATTATTTGTTTAAAAGGGGCACGGGGTGGTCTAACGATTGTATTATTATCTGTAAACTATTTTCCTTTTGTAAATTTGCTTCGAAAGTCCATAGGTGGGACGGCACTGCCACTTATTCATCGATTTTGTGGGGATAGGCCGTGTTCCTTTTGTAATTCAATTTCTTTCATTTAAACTATGATTTTTCGGAGGAATTGAGATGGAAGGTGCCACTTGTACTAATTTCTGAGCATCAATATAAAGCTTTGTGAATGTCTTTAATGAAGCTGCAATGGTGATTTAGATGTTTCTTCTGCAATTATTCTCCACATATTCATCTGTGATCAGTAAGATGTTTCTTTTCGTACACATTTGAATAATAATCAGATTTCAACATTTATCTGCTTGTGTGTAGTTTATATGTTGATTTGATCGTGTTTAATTATTGCAGAAAAGATTTAGTGTTCAAAGGGTTTTAGCAGAGTTAAGATCATGTTTTTAATCTTATTGTAGAGTTAAGAGAATGTTTTTCATCTCATGTTGGAATTGGTACGCTTGTACGCTTATGGTATTGTTTATGATTAAATGTCTTTAAATCATTGATGATCCAATCATTCTTTTGAGCATTAGATCCTTCTTCCTTTTTAATATGTCCTCGGGATAGGAATCAGTTTAGTTAACCTAATTTAGTATTGCATTCATCAATTTTGCAACAGAGAAATGTATTATGTCGATGTAGGTTAACTTCTCATAGTTTTAATTTGCATTTGTGAATCTCTCATATTCTAAATCTGCATTTTGCAGTTTAGGCTCATTCTACAGTTGGGTCCGAGTATGATTTTGCAGCTGATTTCTCAGCATTCTGCAGTTGTTTTTGTTAGAAATTCGATAATTTCATTCAAATATTATCTAGGATCCTACTAAGAGAATAACGTGCACAACATAACAATCATAGACACAAGAGACACAATGTTTCCTCGGGGAAAACCAAGAAGGTGAAAAACCCCACAACTTCCTCAAAAATAGAATGAGCACCAATACAAAGATCACAAAGATCAAACCCCAAAAGATAGATGTCTTTAGTAGCTACTCCTCATCCACTTGTGCGCACTCCTCTCTCTCAACTATGCAAGTTGGATGAGTGAGTGAATGAATAGAATGAGAGAGTCACACTCTCTAGTTATACTTTAACTTAACCTGCATTTTAGCCTAACTGGGACAACTTCCTAAGGGAGTCTAATAACCCTTCCACTTAACTCATACAGGGCCAACCCCACCAAGGTGGTCTAATAACCCATCAAATATAAGTTACGACACTTACAATATAACTTGCGACACTTGCAAATACAAATAACAACACTTCCAATCGGAGGAATAATACATCTGTGTTGGGGATACAATAAAGTACAAATGTAATACATAAAATATACAAGTGAATATCTTCCGAAGTTACAAATACATCAACACTCTCTCTTAACTAGGAAGGTATTCTCTTGACACAGGTTATCAATACATATAGGCACACGTCTTCAATACTGGAGTTGGATCATCGTCACTGGTTCACAGAGCATCATCGTCACTGCTGGTGTACTCGTCATTTCAATCACTAGTGCTATCTCTCAATTCTTCTCATCATTGGAAGTTCTACAAAGCCATCCCTTTTTCATGCTGGATGTAAGCCTAGCCTCCATGTAGGTCTTCATCATCTCTGCGAGCGACCCATCCTGTGGAATCTTAGGGCTGATTATGTGCATTTGCAAAACCTGAAAAGAGCATCTTAGGACTGATTACAAGCTTATTGCTCAACCTATAAGATCTCCCAGGGCTGATTTCATGCGACCAAACAAAACCTCGAAAGAGCATCCCGGGGCTGATTACGAGCTTTCTGCTCAACCTATAGGATCTCCCAGGACTGATTACATGCGAACAAGCAAAACCTTGAAAGAGCATCCCAGGGCTTATTACGAGCTTCCTACTCAACCTATAGGATCTCTTAGGATTGATTACATGCAAACAAGCAAAACCTCGAAAGAGCATCCCAGGGTTGATTACGAGCTTCCTACTCAACCTATAGGATCTCCCAGGACTGATTACATGCAAACAAGCAAAACCTCGAAAGAGCATCCCAGGGATGATTACAAGCTTCCAGCTCAACCTATAGGATCTCCCAAAACTGATTACATGCTATCAGGAAAAACTTTGAAAGAGCATCCTAAGGCTGATTACGAGCTTCATGCTCAACCTATAGGATCTCCCAGGACTGATTACACACCACTACACAACTTGCAACATATCCAAGGCCACAGAGTATCATCCAAATACTCATGATCATATTGATCATCCTCGCACTGAGAAACATGCTGATGCTCATGATCATACTGATCATCATCGTCATACAAAACATCATACGGATGTTCATAGCGAAGCATCGTCTGGATTCTCATCACACAACACTTACATCCACAGCCATGGGGAGGACCCGTCTGCCTCCATGCTTGGAAAGGCTCCTACATCTGTGTCCCATCACTTCCTCCTTGAAGTATCTTCAACCTGAAGAACACCAAGCCTCTCTCTGAAGTACTCGAACTTCACCTTGGCTAGTGGCTTGGTCAACACATATACTATCTGCTCGTCCGACGCAATATACCGAAGCTTCATTGCTCCTCTCTGCACCATATCCCTGATATAGTGATACTTGATCCCTATGTGCTTCGACTTGTCATGGAACACCAGGTTCTCATACAACTTCACACAACTCTGGTTGTCACAGAAGATACAAGTAGCATCCAACTAGAGATCAAACAAATCAGATAGTAGCTTCCTTAGCCATACTGCCTCACAACTAGCCAAACAAGCTGTAACATAATCTGCTTGGGCTGTACTCAGTGCTACGCAGCATTGTTTCCTGCTAAACCAAGAGATCACACCTGATACCATACTGAAGCAGCACCCTGAAGCGCTCTTCCTATCTGCAGCACTGCCTGCCCAATCTGAATCAACATAACCCTCCAGGTTAAACTTTTGATTCACATCATACTTGAGCCCATAATCAAGCATACCCTTTAGGTACCTCAGAATATGCTTTACATCAATCAAGTGAACATGTCTACAATCTATCAGGACCTGACTCAAATCGTTCACATTAAAGCAAATATTTGGTCTCGTGTTCATCAGTTACATCTAGGACCCAATCATCTGATGATACATCATGGCATCAACCGAATCTGATGAAGCATCACTCAATAGCTTCAGGTTCGATGCCATAGGTGTGGCCATGGCCTTGTAGTCCATCATCACGAACCACTACATGATCTCTACTGCATACTTTCCTTGTTTAAGGAAGATTCCATCTGCACTCTGCCACACCTCCATTCCTAGAAAGTAATGCATCATACCCAAGTCCTTCATCTCGAACTCGGAAACAAGCTTCCTCTTTGTATTAGCAATCAACCCAATCTCACATGTCACAAACAGGTCATCTACATACAGTAGGAGAATCACTGGATTGCCTTCCTCAACCTTGTAGTAAAGGTTGGAATCCTCTTTACTCTTGGTAAAGCCCAAACTAGTCAAGCAGCTGTCAATCCTGCTGTACCATGTCCTAGGTGCTTGTTTCAAACCATACAATGCTTTCCTTAATTTGCACACATGTGACTCCCTATCATGTGTCTCTAATCTGAGTGGCTACTCCACATATAATTCCTCTTTGACTACACCATTCAAGAAAGTTGTCTTGACATCCATTTGGGGCATCTTCCACTTCATCACTACAGCCGGAGCAAGTACTGTTCTGATGGAAGTGTATCCGGCGACAGGTGCAAAAGTTTCTTCATAATCTATCCCTTCTTTCTGGGAGAAGCCACGAGCCACAAACCTTACCTTGTATTTCTCTATGCTACCATCTGCACCATGCTTGATCTTGTAGATCCACTTGGAAGTCACAACAGACTTCCCTTCTGGTCTTGGGACCACATCCCAAACATCATTCTTCATGATCGACTGGTATTCCTTGACCATGGCTTCCTTCCATTCCTTCTTTTCTGTCACTTCTTCATAACTACAAGGTTCTTTGTTCATTATGTCACATAGTAAGGCAACATAGCTTGTGTGTGACCTTGTCCTTTTTCTTTCTTTGTGTTCCTCCTCTGGAACACCATACCTTTCTGCATCTTGGATGAGCTCTCTTGTCCATGCTAGTTTCCTATTGTGAGATTTCTTCTCACGAGGTGGATCTACAGGCTCTTGTGGATCTTCTATTTCACGGTCCTCTTCTGGAATTGCTTCGTTCATGGTGGTGTCTTGTATTCTGGGTACTCTTGGATCTTCAGTGTCTTCAACAGGTGGCTCCCCCGATTTGATGTATGTTGAGTCTTCATCAAAAGTTACATCCCTGTAGATGTCAATCTTCTTGAACCCTGGAAAGTAGATTTTGTATGCTTTCGAACTTTCACGGTAACCCACAAATATACCCTTGTTCCCTAAAGGATCTAGCTTTGTCCTCTTTTCCTTTGGAACATGTGTGTATATTGGATAGCCAAATATCCTGAGATGGCTAAGTTCTAGTTTATCTCCGGAGAAAGCTTCTTCTAGTGTCTTTTTGTCAAGTATCCTATGAGGTCTTATGTTTTGTTCTGTACATATACAGTTATCCTTGCTGCTTCTGCCCATAGATGCATAGGTAGATATTGGTCATGAAGCATTTCCTGTGCTGCTTCCATGATAGTTCCATTCTTCCTTTTTGCAACTCCATTTTGTTGTGGATTGTAAGGAGTCATCAACTTCCTTTTAATCCCTGAATCACTGCATAATTGTAACATCCCAAAATTTACCAAATATTTAAAAAATTTCAACGTAGCATTTAATGCCTAAACTAACTGTGCGGAATTATATCTAATACTTATATTCTGTCACGTTGAAATGAACGTTTATGACCGTCATTCAATGTAGTGTTTGCGTACTGTTATAAATTGAAATTTATAGTCTATCGTAAGTTGTTATTGGTTGTTTCAGCTAAATTTTACATTTAATCCTATGTCGATACTCTATCAAATATGAATGTTTATAAGCGCTAACTGTTATTCTTCTTTTGCTGATGAAAGGGGTCCTAAGGGTACCCCGAGGCTTACTTAGCATTCATGCTAAATCATTTGAATCATTCCTTTCGCAGATTACAGGTAAGAGTGTTAATGTTTACAAAGTGAATTTACGAAGATCTACTGTCTTTTCAAATAACTTTTCAGTTTTTAAAAAAGATAATAGGGTAACCATAAGGAGCTATTCTGGGTGAGATCTACTCGAGACATAGCATCATCTGCATGTTTGAAATGTATAAATTTCTCTATACTTTTTGTATGGTAGTATTTTCCATCATGGTTTTCATTATGTTATTGAACCAAAAACACAATATTGAAGTATTGAAATGTTGTTTTGACAATAGAATGTTTACGTCATTATTTTAGCGATATTCTTCTGCAATAGAAGATAATAAATCCTAATCTAGACTCTAATACTATTATTGTAATTCATTACATAACTTATACTAATGTACGATGCATGCATACCATAATATATTAATTTGTCTTAGGGTAAGGTAATGGATTATATCAAAACCATGTACTTGCTTCTTTGATAGTTTGATAAGGTTCAGAGTATGGAGATGATCATTAGACACTAGCGCAAAATAGACTCTATTCTTTACACAAGGTGTTGTTATCATACATGTTTTGTAAAAGGAGTACAATTGAGGAACATGCAATTATCATGCTATTATATAGTTGTGAAATTCATACGTAATAAACTATGCATCTCCTAATGTATAGATTATGTGTAATTCATATATAAATTATATAGCATACAAAATAAAACTATATGCATATCCCATTTGTATAAAGTTTAAGCCTTGGCTCGACTATGAAATAAACATGGTTGAAAGTGCATTCACGTGAATCTTTCATACTAATGATGCCTAGCTACATCATGGTCCAAAATTAATTGTGATATATATTGATATATCCATATGTGAGAGGGTTGCAAACAAGATTATCGTGCCACCGAATGATAAGACAAAGTATTAAATTTGTAGTGGTTGTGAGCTAGCAGGAATTCGTAACCCAACATTAACATTAAACACATCCATCTACCAACTTGTGGAAGATCCTATTGGCAACTCCATGTCTAGTGTCATGTGAAAGGTGGTGAGGTCAAAGTCGAATATGTTGAGCTGTATCGACCCTCGCCTTAGTGTCTTCCTAAGCTGGATTGAATTGTGGAAAGTGTAATAAAGTTCTTTCAATGCAGTATTTGTTTGGGATTGTGAAAAGGGATCTGCACTGTTGATATGGAGATGTTCTCGACAATCATGAAGTAACCCTAACCTCCACTACGTTACATCGTGGTTGTTTCCTTTGGCATTCATTATGTTTGAGTGTGGTTCTGGGAAGAGGCCGATTGGCCTGCGAGAACATAGGGTTTGTAACAGGTTTTTGAGTACTCTTCTCTTGTTTCGAACCCATGACCTGTGTGTGGATACTGTTACCATTTGGTAGCTTAAGAGCCGAGCTCTGTATGAATGTTTACTACATTGTTTGGTAACTAGAATGTGTATTGGAAAACTTCTGCTGGTTATGATGGTATTTGTCTTCGAAGCTGGTTCATGAGGAATCCCTTCCTCCAGTTTATTATCACGCCTTTCAAAGAAGGTTAAAGGTCTTCAATATTAAGAAGCCGAGTCACTTCTGTATTGAGTTAGTTGCATTCATGAGGTGTGAATGGCTCAAGTTTCAACTAGTTGCAGAAGCTATCCTTCTTATGCTCCGGTTTTAATACTTCAACGTAATGTCTCTTTTGTTTATTTTGTTTAGTTTTGTTCGTTAGTACATTGTTTAGCTTTGAAATAATGTTTTAACCTCCTTCTGCGCTCGTGACAGGTATTGTTATATACAGGGGTTTATGCTTCGACTGAATGGAAACTAATGCGTATAAGTGGTAAGTCTCGGTGGTTCCCTTGTGGGTTCTCCTCGCAACTGTTTTGCTGCATTGAAAGATTTTGAGCCTTTGGTTTTTTGGAGATGTGGTTGTGGTTGCGAAGTTTACATTCTGTCAAGATAGCATAGGGAGAATGGAAATTCCTAAATCTACTCTTCAATGTACTCTGCAGTTTTATTATCTGTCGAAATGTAATAAATGTTATCAGGGTTCTTAACCCTCAACTCCTTGATATTGATGATGGGTTCAGTTCTTGTTTTACACCATGTATGGAAACTATGTTATGTGTTAATGGTTGTCCCTGCTCATTGTTTTTTGTGTTGGCCAAGAGCCAAAAACTTGATGTTTAAATTTAAACTTTTAAAACCCTAACCTATCCGGTTCAGGAGTTGAATTTTGGAAATAGTAATCTGGTTTCATGTACTCATATGGTTGGTTGCAAAATGATATTTATGAATGTATCCTATGATGTTGAACATGTGTACTTAAACTATATGAAACCTAGTAATGAAATATTTTGATTGCAAGGGTTTGGTCAAAGAGATGAGGTTTTTACGGTTTGAGTGTCTAGCCGTAAGCTGGCTATTGACAAACTTAGGGTTTTTAAATTTTGAATCCTGTAGGTGTCTGTAATCTTTGTTTATGGTATGAAATTGATACCTTTGTCATATGTTATCGTTGATATATTATATCATTTTAGTTTAAACAATGTATGTGAATAAGGTTTTCGTGACTGTACCTTACGATGTTGAAATAATTTCTAAAAAGTCTAAACCCTAGGTTTGTACAGAGATGGGATAATTTCCTACACACTATGTAACAAAAAGTATTATAATGCTTGTATTATGAAATGTTGTTTATAATTTCCCGAGTCTAAACATATGTTTGTATTATAGAATGTAACTGATAAGAAAATGTTAATGAAATACAACAGTGCTAATCTATCCAATCATTTGGAAATCTACCTATCATTCATCTATCTTAATTCTCCTTCTCTACACTAGAGTACTATACAGAAAACAGTATGGGGAAAAATACAGAGAATTTATTTGTTCAATCATTTCACTTACTCAATCATCATTACACAAAAATCATAACTAGATCAGAATACAAAACAAATACTCATGTGTGATGATAACTTATAAATACGAAATCAACAATTGCAGAAAATAATTAACTACTTAGAAACAGAAAATGCAAGTAGAACCTGTAACAGATGATAGGGTGGACAAACACCCAAGGAGGCCCGTTCCTCCCAACCTTCTCCAAAAGAAGCAGCCAAACTACTTGCCTCCTTTGGACCCCGGATGTTGTTTGGGAAATATACCCTATAGCGAGGAGAGGGACACTACCAACTTCTGGGGTGACAGGTAAATACATTAATCATATAACATAGGATTCTACAAAAGGAAAGAGATCAAGGTTCTTGAATGCATACCTTATTAATGTAGTTCGATCCTTGCTTTCGCTTGCTCCTTCAATCGATCCTCCACTTGATCTTCTGTTTGATGAACCTGCAATACAAAGATACCTTCCTCAGTGTATCTTGACTGATATAGCAATGATGAAATTAAAATACAATTTAGAAATCAAATACAATCAAGCATTTAATCCAAACAAATATCCAATCCATTAGACATTTGATTGGGACGGGAAGGGCATTTCAACCTTAATTGTCAAAATAAAATAATCAGTACAAGAATATAACTGATCATTCAGAGTGCTTGTGCAACCAGATCCTGGGCTCTTTCTCTTCACACTAACTTTGGAATTCCTCCAGCATAATAACTCTTAATGCATAGTTTTCTCCCCCTAGGTCATTATGACCATTATGAGTCTAGTCTCTCTCTTCTATCCCCCTCGTATTTATGGGACAAGGTAAGCAGTTTGGATCGAGAGGTAGTTTGATTGGGAAGTTGGGGAAGTTGCAAAACCAACTGCAACTAATCCCAATTCGTTAAATTAATATATTTTTTATTACTTTTTAAGATGTGTGTGAGTATTTCATAGTAGAGTAGCACACAATATGCAACTTCACTGCTTTACAACCAGTGTTTGCATGATTTTTTAAGGTGTGCGCTAGTTTGCTTAAGCAAAGTAGGGAAAACTAGCAGGTGTGCGCTACTATTATGCTTGTGGAGTAGGGAACACTTCAAGAAATGCGCTACTAGCATGCATGTAGGGTAGCGCACATGTCAAAAGGTAGGTTAAAATAGGGTTTTGTCAGCTACTGAGGGGCAAACCAAGTCCATGTATCATCTAAGGCAATCTTGCTCTTCAATCCATGTTGTCCTTTTGTTTGATCGATAGCTTAATGTGATGATGGACGGAGAAGTGCATATTTGACCTATAACAGATGCCCCCTAATGTGTGAGGTCAGAGGGAAATGATGGCCGAAATCCATTATGATTCCAAGTCAGTGGAAGAGCAAGAAACCACAAAACCAAGTCACAAAAGTACCTGAAATAACAATCAAGGTCAGCTAGTAGTTACAATCTTGACATCATATAGATGTGTAGCATGATACAACATGATCTTCGATACATAATTGGGAGATTTATATATAGCATGGCCACTGAAATACAAGCGTGGATCCATGTCAAAGTGAGAGATCATAGCCATAACAACAAACTGGATCTATGTCTCATGGAGAGACAAAATGAGTGAGGCTCATTCTTGCATAGCTTGGGTGATGACATAATGAGGTAATGCTATCAAAATCCCAAGGTCTTCATCCAAACAACCCAAGGTACAAACCCTAACCATGTGAATAAATGAGCTGAAAGTCAAACATGGGGGGAATCATTTGATTACCGGTCATTGATGTATATTGTTAAAAAATGCAAGGGCTTACACCAATACTAATAATGGGGCCCAAGGCACCTAGTACAATCCAACAAGTGTGAATAAGTGGACTTGAAGTCGAACACCTGAGGAACTTGTCAAATAAGAGACATTGATGTATTCTCATAATTCGACAGTGAGGAAAATTGCCACTAGTGACTACAATCCCCAAGGTACTAACCGAAACTCTAAACTTAATTCCTAGAAAAAACTAAGTTGATGTCGATGGGAAAAAGTCCGTTGGAAGGGAGGCCTTAAGGAATCCTCCAGCATCCAACACGAGGAACACTCAAATGGTATGAGCTAATGTGGAGTAGTACAAGTAACAAGACTGACACTAGGATGGCCGACAGATGAGGTCAAGGTAAACTGCAGAATGGACAACACAGGTTGTATCCTTGAATAGTGAGCACGACAAACAATGACTTAGGCAGTTTTCAACATGATGGGGAAGTGATATAAGTCTGCAATGTATGAGACATTAGCAAACCCTCCATATGGTTGGAAGAATAACCAAATAGGGGAGTAAACAACTCGGAGATCAGGTTCACCCTAAGGTCAAAAACTAAACCCAACTGAAATGATAGACTCAAATAGGTGCTGTGTTCAAGGATAGGACTGACTGAACTACCTTTGAAACTGTAAGATGTCATATACCCTTCTTATCCCTTATTCTTTTTAGATAAAAGAATACCTTTGTTGTTGTTTTAATGAGTCCAAGAAAGAATAAAAACTCAATAGATCCAACCATGTAAAGAGTTTAACGAGCCCATGGGAGGAAGACTCAGGACCTTCTTCATTGTTTATAGAGTTTGAAGAAGAGATAGAAGAATACTCTATAGTACTGATATCTAGATTTTAATATTGAGTCGATATTTGTTCTTTCTCGCCCGTGTTTTCAATTTTAAGGAGTCTGAAAAACTTAAACAACAACTCCATTCACTTACTCATGGATTTTAATATCAATCCCAAGTAGGTTAATGCTCGTCGGTGTTTTCTTGTTTATAGAGTCTGAAAAACTTAAACAATCCTCTATACACCCTCTTGTGGATTTCACATCGAGCCTGAGTAGGTGAGTGCTCGCTTGGTGTTTTCATATTTCGAGAGCCTAAAAACCCTAAAGAAGGCTCCAAAAGGTTCTTTTTCGTAAGGTTAGTCTCCTCCCCCGAAAAAAGTGTAAAACAATGGAAGAAGAACTCTTCTAGCCATGGATGACTAGAGTATTCCTTTTTCATAAGTCATCCGCAAAAGTCCGAAAAATGGTTAAACTTATACTTAAGTGGATGGGCCTTCAGTTCCTTTAACGAGCTTGAAGAGGACAAGTTTGCTCGGCAATCTTGTCATGTTTAAATAGTCTAACAAGAGCTTAGAGAAAACTCCATAAAAATCTTTTTTCGTAAAATTTTAACGAGCCCGAAAAAGTAAACTCATGACCTCCTTACTATTTTTAACGAACTCAAAGGAGAGATGGAAGAATGCTCATAGCTTCCTGACTATTTTTAATGAGCTCGAAGAAAAGGTGAAAGAATGCTCGTAACTTCCTTACTGCTTTTAATGAGCTCGAAGAAAAGGTGGAAGAATGCTTGTAACTTCCTTACTATTTTTAATGAGCTCGAAGAAAAGGTGGAAGAATGCTCGTAACTTCCTTACTATTTTTAACAAGCTCGAAGAAAAGGTGGAAGAATGCTCGTAACTTCCTTACTGTTTTTAACGAGCTCGAAGAAAAGGTGGAAGAATGCTCATAACTTCCTTATTGTTTTTAACGAGCTCAAAGAAAAGGTGGAAGAATGCTCATAACCTCCTTACTGTTTTTAACGAGCTCGAAGAAAAGGTGGAAGAATGATCATAACTTCCTTACTATTTTTAACAAGCTCGAAGAAAAGGTGAAAGAATGCTCGTAACTTCCTTACTGCTTTTAATGAGCTCGAAGAAAAGGTGGAAGAATGCTCGTAACTTCCTTACTATTTTTAATGAGCTTGAAGAAAAGGTGGAAGATTGCTCGGAACTTCCTTACTATTTTTAACGAGCTCGAAGGAAAGGTGGAAGATTGCTCGGCGGTGGATCAATGTCCAAATGAATGGCAGATAGTATTATAGACTCTAGGAAAACTTCATCAGAAGGAAGTATATTATCCCAGATGGAACACATATCTAAACATTCAGATGGAGTCATCACCTGGTCAATTGATAGGACCCAGTTCCGAGAAGGTAAGCATGAATTCAGAGGGTTATTCTCAGTAGCAATTAGACTCAAGGAACAATATGCCACATAATTTGATTGTGACATAGTAGTGCCTACTGACGGGGGACATACTTGGTCTATAGTTGGGTAATAAGAGGGATTGACAAATGTAAGTTGATCGATTGTGACAATGCTTTCGTTGTGAGGAAAATGCATCACACGAAAGAGCGTAGACACCACATCCTGCATAGCATATACGTAATCACGCCCGAGGATCATATCAAAATCCATAGGGTCCTTTAAAACCATAAAATCAACTAAGACTGTTTTTCCACCTAAAGTAACAGGTACCTGAGGGAGGAATCCCAATGGTTCACTAGGTCTTCTTTCAAAGGTCAACGACCAATTAACAGCTGTAAAAAGGTTAGGGAAACCTAAATCTCTCCAAGCATAAGGGGATAAGATACTAACAGAGGCTCCTTCATCTACAACACAACGGTGAACCATATGGTTGCCGATATCAACCTTTATCTAGAAAGGTGTAGCAGAAGGAAGGCAAGGCCCAGTTAGACTATTCCAATCAAGGGAAATGATCCCAAAGCTTGGTGGGGGTTCACTCGGCACAGATGTAGTGCCCCCATTTTTAGATACATCAGAACTGATAATGCAGAAGACTTCAGGGACAAGCACATCAGTCTCCAAAGGACTGATGGGATCGATCGAAGATTGCATCGATTCGATCACTTCACTCTCCAAAGGAAGAGTGGTGTTGACCAAAGATTGCATTGGTTCAACCACTTCATCAACCAAAGGTTTATTAGGCTATTGGGAATCTATAGATAGTTCAGGAGCAGAGGATCTTTCAGACATGGACCACAATCTCCGCACCTCTGGAATAGCAGGGAACCGGTGAGTAAGGTGATCTCCCTTAGAAAGTTTACAAGGGAACTTTGGCTTGCATCCTATAATCTTAGACTCTGTAACAATAATAGTACTCTCAGCATGACTAGCATTGGCTGACAGCTTGCCCCCAGCATGACTTGCATTGGCTGGTTCCTCGGAAGCAGAATACTTTTGAACTATGGACCACACTCTTTGCACTTTTGGAATAGGAGGGCATCGATGAGTAAAATGGTCTCCCTCGCAAAACATACAAGGGAACTTAAGATTTTGTTTATTAGGTTTATCGACAATGTCAACTTTCTCAGCATGACTTGCAGTGGCCGATTCAGTGTCTCCAGTATGACTCACAGGAACTGGTGACTTGTTCATTAATATAACCAGCAATGATCAATGACGTGTCCTCAACATGACTAACAGTGGTTGAAGAGATACTTCCAGTATGATCTGCAGTGATTGAAAGTTTCCTCCCAGCATGATGTCCAGAGGCTGGGTAGGTGCCCCCAACATGACCTTCAGAGGCTGGGTGGGTGCCCCCAACATGACCTTCAGAGGATGGGTGGCAAGGTTCAGTATGATTCACAGTGACTGAGAGTTTTTTCCCAACTTGACCTCCAAAGGCTGGGTAAGTGCCCCCAGCATGACCTCTAGAGGTTGGGTGGTTTCCCCCCTACTTTAGCATCTTCTTCCTATTCTTCCTCTGTCTATTCCTTTTAGACTGTTGGTTACTAGTATTACTACTTTCACCACATGAGGTAGAAGGAGGAGGAGAAGATGCTACTGGCGAAGTGGGCATAGGGTTCTGCTTCTCTTTATGTGAATTGCTTACTTGAGAAGCATCACGATCATGCAAGGCATTCAGAGTGGAAAACAACCAAACCGGTAGCCCTACAATGAATCCCAGAAGATTCAAAGTAGCCATTAAGGGAGTACCAATGTTCCCAATGAATGGAAAATCACAAGGATCCCCTTCAACATGGGTGCCTTGATTGGTGCTCACCGGGATGCTATCCATAGCTTCTGAATCAACAAACTATAAATCTATAAGGCCAACTAAAAAACAAGCAGCACAAAGAGCACACCACTATAAAATCCTAAGTATCCAAAACTAGGAAAACAAGGATGGTGAATACTCTCAATAGAAAGTCTGGGATGATCAGGCCCCAAAACAAGCTAGTAGAGCATCGAAGAATAGTTATACGACATCCAGTTCAGGTCCTCTGGGTGCAAGCGTTTGAATCACCAAACCTCCCTCCCGGGATTACTGAAAAGGGTTACCTTCTGTATCTGTCTTAGGTACAATGAAAATAGCCTTTCACTGCTGCCTATGTAAGAATCCCTAAGGTCAAGATACTAAGGCTATCATTAACATGAAAGAATCTTTGTGGGATAGTCACAGGTCTGACTAGAACGCATGGGTAGGGTAGCTAAGCTCAAAATCCAAAAGGATCCTCGTACACGAACCAACCTTGGTGTATGTTTCGAATGAAAAGTGAAGGGGTATCCTCATTATTTCACCTTTGCAAGACCTCGTGCTTAACTTCGGTTTCAGTGGAGCTTCCAGAACAACTTTGATGTCAATGGGTTTAGCTAAAAACAGTCTCACTACAATTATTGAGTAATAAAAATGGTTTTGGATAGTTAAAGTGTGTTCTAATCCGAAACCCTAGCCTAAGCTAGTTGGTGTAGTGACATCCCTAGAAAGAAAAGTTGCTAATAAATTTTATTAATTATTCTTTTCAAGGGTTGTTCTATACTCAAAGGTTGCAGTGCATTGTGTGGCGTGGTTGTGACAGAAATGGAAAGTACATAAAAGTAAAGAACTTTCACTAAGCTTTCTCATTCATTGTTTTCCAAAACTAAAGATAAGCAAACCTAAAACAAGTTTCTTTTTTTATTTTCTTTTCAATTTCAAGACAAAGTAAACTATGCTACTTCGAAATGATTATAAGTCTTACTAATTTAAAATACCAAACTCATTTTTTACTTTTTTCTAATATATGTAAAAGAAAAAGAACTAAAAAATGGAAACAAGTAAGACCTAAAAGAGAAATGTGAGTAAGGGAAAGAAACTCTAAGGCTCACAACAATCAAATCAATGACTTGACAAAGACTTGTCCTACAAAGATTTTAAAGGGAAAAAACCTTGGGCTTGGAAGACAAAGTAGAAAGAAAAGAAGGATAAGAGGTGCTTTAAAATGGAAAGAAAAACTTCACAGGTTGCTCCAAAGCATCAAGAACCCTAAAAAGCACTAAACCAAGTAAAGGGTAGGAAAGTGAACCAAAGATAGCCTTACAATCACAAAGACTTGGATAGAAGAAAACTAAAAGACTTCAACTTTTTTGAAACTGAAATTGATAAAGCAATTAGGAAGTGTCTAGACTAAAAAAGCTTTTGAAAACACCCTAAGAACTCCAACTTGGGGTCAAAACCCTACAAAAAGGGACAAGACACCATCGAAGTGTACTAGTGTTGCAACAAACAACAAATGTCGTAAACAAAGGTTTGTATACCTGCAACAAGAAACTAAGGTACAAACATGCAGCTATGTTCATCTAGTAACAAGGCACAGTTTCCAAAAAGAGTCACAAGCAAGCAAGACACCTCAAAAAGTACTCAAGCAAGCAAAATATGACCCAAGGGACTTAAGAGAGGCAAACAAGACTCAACAAGGGCCTAAAGACCTCAAGGATTAGTTAAGAAAGCAAGGCAAGAGACTGGACATCAAACCAAACAAGTGGAAATCAAAACCCTACAGCAAACAGAGAGTTACAGGGGTATGCACTACTGTGTAGTGCATAAACCTACGCACACTGGGTGATGTGCCCTACTATACAGTAGAGGAAGTAGCACTCATCATCAGGTATGCGCTATTGTATATAAGGCATACTAGCGCACATGTCAGAGGAGGTCTGAAACAAGCTCTAAAATTTCAAACTAGGATGAGTCAAGCAATGGAAACATGCTACAGTAACCTGTAAAGCCTCTCAGAGGATCAAAAATACCAAAAAGTACTAGAAGGAAAGTTAAATGAGTTTCCTAGAACAGAAAACAACCAATCCCCAGCGAAGTCACCAGTTTGTTGTTCAGGAAATCAACCCTATAGCGAGGAGAGGGACACTACCAACTTCTGGGGTGATAGGTAAATACATTAATCATATCACATAGGCTTCTACAAAAGGAAAGAAATCAAGGTTCTTGAAGGCATGCCTTATTAACGAAGTTCGATCCTTGCTTTCGCTTGCTCCTTCAATCGATCCTCCACATGATCTTCCGTTTGATGAACCTGCAATACAAAGATACCTTCCTCAACATATCTTGACTGATATAACAATGATGAAATTGAAATACAATTTAGACATCAAATACAATCAAGCATTTAATCCAAACAAATATGCAATCCATTAGACATTTGATTGGGATGGGAAGGGCATTTCAACCTTTATTGTCAAAAGAAAATAATCAGTACAAGTATACGTGATCATTTAGAGTGCTTGTGCAACCGGATCCTGGAGTCCTGCTCTTCACACTAACTTTGGAATTTCTCTAGCGTAACAACCCTTAATGCGTAGTTTTCTCCCCCTTGGTCATTATGACCATTATGAGTCTAGTCTCTCTCTTCTATCCCCCTTGTATTTATGGGACAAGGTAGGCAGTTTGGATTGAGAGGTAGTTTCATTGGGAAGTTGGGGAAGTTGCAAAACCAACTACAACTAATCCCAATTCGTCAAATTAACATATTTTTGATTACTTTTTAAGATGTGCGCGATTATTTCACAGTAGAGTAGCACACAATATGCAACTTCACTGCTTTACAACCAGCATTTCCATGATTTTTTAAGGTGTGCGCTAGTTTTCTTAAGCAAAGTAGGGCATACTAGCAGGTGTGCGCTACTATTATGCTTCTGGAGTAGGGCACACTTTAAGAAATGCGATACTATCATGCCTGTAGGGTAGCGCACATGTCAAAAGGTAGGCTAAAACAGGGTTTTGTCAGCTGCTGAGGGGCAAACCAAGTCCATGTATCATCTAAGGCAATCTTTCTATTCAATCCATGTTGTCCTTTTGTGTGATCGACAACTTAATGTGATCATGGATAGAGAAGTGCAGATTTGACCTATAACACCCGAGCTTGTTCACTGAACCACCAGGTAGATGGACTCTATGTAGAAGCGAGGCACTCATAAATTGTACAGGCATCAAACTTTTAAGATTTGCTCCTCAATTTTAAGACTTCAACACTCAGTTTTCAAGACTTCAGTTCTCAGTATTCAAGACTTCAACACTCAGTAGTATAGCTCTGCACTCAGCAGCAAAACAGGCAGAATTACACCATGATAAAAAACTAGCATATCCCCTCATCGAATCTCTTGGGTGCAAGCAGTAAAACCCCAAGATAAATTTCCTCTTCAGGAAAAGTGATGAATCTCAATTCATAATTCGATGGCTCTTATATAGACTGCCTAGGTCTTTAGTGGTCAGTTTTCAATAAATGATCCTCAAGCTCTAGTCCCATCTTTCAGGGCACTTTGACCAGATTTCAAGGGAGTTGTACCATACCAACAACTAGTTACTTGCCTCATGAAGCTGCAATTTGTCCATTTCCTTCTACCCCAGATTCCATTCCACCTAGTGGGTCAGTAAACACTCTTTCAATAGTCCCCTTAGGTGTTTGTCTCTTATTTAATTTATTTAATAATAAAATATTGTTCAAATTACAGTCATCCTTGGACAGTTGTCCAATATAAAACTTTACAATAAAAGTTAAGATAATGTTCCCAACATAAAATGTTTTTCAGCAAAAAGGGTATGTTACAAACACCCCCACTTAAGCTCAACATCATCCTCGATGTTTCTTATTCTTCCTCAGAGATTCCTTGGAACAGAATTGGATGTGCTACCCACATTTTACTTTCCAGTTCCCAGGTAGCTTCATCAAGGCTAAGGTGCTTCCATTACACCTTTACCTGCCCTATGGTATGATTCCGGAGCATAATTTCCCTCCTGTCGAGAATACAGTCCGGTTCCACCCGAAAATCTCCTTCAGGTTCCACCTGTATGTCATTCTAATTCATAACATGAGTAACATTGTGCACATACTTCTTTAAAACAGAAATGTGAAAGACATTGTGGGTTCTTAAATTAGATGGCAAAGCCAACTGACGCAACAAGTCCAATTCTTGATAGGAATTCAAATGGTCCGCAGTACCTTGGTGCTAATTTAGCACAACTCCCAAGCTTTAAAGAACTTTTCTTGGGTTTTACCTTTACAAAAACATGATCTCCAACTTGAAATTCTCTTTCAGTGCGTTTCAGATCTGCATAACTTTTTTGTCGATCTTGTGCAACTTTTAAGTTGCGTTGAACTTGTTTCACGGTTAGCTCCATTTCTTTTAACAAATCTGGTCCTAACATTAATCTGTCTACAGGGTTATCCCAAGATATAGAAGTACAACATTTTCTTCCATATAAAATCTCAAATGGACTAAGTCTAGCAGATGCTTGATAATGATTATTGTATGCAAATTCAACTAAATGCAAGTAATCTTCCCACTTAGATGGCTGATCTTTAACATACATTCGTAACATGTCTTTTAAAATCTGATTAACCCTTTCAGTCTGTCCATCAGTTTGTGGATGGAAAGCAGTACTAAAATTTAATCTAGTATTTAAACCCTTAAACAATGCTGTCCAAAAGTTTCCAGTGAACTTGGAGTCTCGATCAGAAATATTTACCTTTGGAATTCCATGTAAGCAAAAAAATTGTCTCATGAACACATATGCAATGTTAGCAGCTTTGAACGTAGTCTTAACAAGAATAAAATGAGCAGCTTTACTTAATTTTTCCACAACAACCATTATTGAATCATTCTGCTTCTGATTCTTAGGCAAACCTGTAATAAAGTCCATACTTATAATATCCCACTTCCATTCCAGAATTGGCAATGGCTACAATAGGCTAGCTGGATGTTGATTTTCAGCCTTAATGGTCTAACATTCAAAACATCTAGCTATGTATTCAACCACTTCATTCTTCATGTTGGGACAAAAATAATCTTTCCTTAACATAGTTATCATTTTCTGATAACCTAGATGTCTCGAATAAGAACTCTTATGAACTTCATCCAAAATCAACAGCTTAACTTTTGACATATTTGGTACATAAATTATGTTTTTATACGTCAATAAGCCCTTTTTGTTAATGCTGTAATCTGTTATTAAATTTTCAGATAAATTTTCAGCAACTTTACCAAGCAATTTTTGATAATTTTCATCTTGCTTAATTCCTTCTTCAATTTGATTTTCCAAATCTGTCTTAAACGTGCTGATTACTGCCACAAAGCTTAATTTGGTATTTATGCTCAAGGCATCAGCAACTTTGTTTTCTTTATTTTTAATGTGTTGAATTTCGAAATCATACTCGCTAAGGAAAGCTAGCCTTCTAGCTTGCCTTGCGTTCAAATTTGTCTGATCCAACAAGTACTTTAAACCCTTATTATCTGTCATTAGTATAAATTTTCTCCCAATCAAGTGATGGCGCCACATTTTCAGTGCATGTATTACGGCTGCCAACTCAAGATCGTAAGTTGCATAATTCTTTTCATGGATTTTTAACTTTCTAGACTCAAAAGAAATAGCATGACCTTCTTGAGCTAAGAACCCTCCAAGTCCATCGTTGCATGCATCAATGCATACAACAAAATCCTTATTGGGATCAACAATTTTTAAAATCGGTGCAGTTGTTAATAATTCTTTTAACTTATTAAAGATTTCTTGACACTTTTGATCCCATATGAATTTCTTCCCCTTCTTCTGCAAAGAAGTGATGGGATTTGCAATTCATGAGAACCCTTCAATAAACTTTATGTAGTAACTTGTTGTCCCCATAAATGACTGAATGTCAGTTACATATTTGGGAATAGGCCACTCGTTAATTACTTTTATCTTATCAGGGTCGATAGAAATTATGTATTTAGAGATTATATGACCTAGGTATTGCATTTTATCTTTATAAAAGTCACACTTGCTGAACTTAGCATAAAGTTGATGTTCTCTTAGCACTTGCAGAATTATTCTTAAATTTTCGTCATGCTCTTCTTTAGTTTTTGAGTAAATTAGAATATCATCAATGAACACAACTACAAACTTATCCAAATACTTATGTAGAACGTTGTTCATTAAACACATGAACACTGCCGGTGCGTCAGTTAGCCCAAAAGGCATAACTACGAACTCATAGTGACCACATCGCATTCTGAAAGCAGTTTTGAATATGTCTTCGTATTTTATTCTAACTTGATGATATCCAGACCTTAAATCAATTTTAGTGAATATCTCTGCTCCGCGTACTTGATCAAATAAATCATCAATACGGGGCAAGGGATATCAATTTTTAATTGTCATTTTATTAAGTTGACGGTAATCTATGCATAGTCGCATGGTTCCGTCCTTCTTTTTAACAAAAATAACTGGTGCTCCCCAAGGAGACACACTTGGCCTTATGTAGTTTTTATCTATTAATTCCTTCAATTCAGATTTTAGTTCATTCAGTTCTAGAGTATTCATCCTATAGGGAGCCTTTGATTTTGGTACCGCACCCGGTACTAACTCAATGGTGAAATCAAGTTCCCTTTTCGTAGTTAGTCCTGGAATCTCTTCCGGGAATACATCAGAAAAGTCCCTAAGGATGGGTATATCCTCCAACTTTAACTTATCTTCTTTAGTTGAAAATTCATCATTAATAACATTAACATCAAACATTTTATAGCCTTTTCTTGCACCTCTCTTAACTTGTAAAGTAGAAATTTGTCTTACCAAAACCTTCCTATGAATTCCGTTTACTGTTTCAGTCTTACCTTCATTATTCAGACAAGTAAAAGATTTCTCATAACAATTAAGCACTACTCTATGTTGTTCAAGCCAATCCATGCCGATCAACAAGTCATACGACCCTAATGGTAAAACATTCATATTAACTTGTGTTTTCAGCTGACTCATAAATACATCACAATTTTTGACAAAGTCTGTAACCTTTCTTTTAGTGCCTGTTGCTAGCTGAACTAACCATGAATTATCAAATTTCTCTATCTTTAACTTGAAACTTTTCACTAATTTAGGTGAAATGTAACTTAAACTTGCAATTGGATCTATTAAAATGGAAATCAATTTGTTGTGTATCATACCTTCAATTTCAACCATAGATGTTTGATGATTTGCTTGACGATTCTCCAGCACTGCATTTATTCTGGCATCTCTATTGCTACATCTCCAACTGTAGGTTCTGCTTGTATAGTGTGAATGTTGTTGATCGTCTTTCTGTTGCGTGGGAAATCAACTCTCTTATGTGGTCCAATGCAATCAAAACACCTCAAAGGTGCTTTTTTTCATCATACCTGTTGTTATTATTATTGTTTTTATTATTATTGTTAGGCACATTTCTTGCAGCAGTAAAGTTCTATGGTGCATTACCTCTATAATTATTATTACTTAGAAAATTTATGTTATTAAAGATTTTCTTAAAATTTACATAATTATGATTAAAGCTTTTCTTTTTATGCTCAAAATGATTAGGCTTGTTACTTCTCCAGCCAGATATTCCTTCTCTTTTTCTGTTTTGATCAAAACAAAAATTAGCTTTCCTCATAGCCTCTTCCAAGGTGGAAGGGTTATTGTACTCGATCTTGTATTTTATGTTCAAAGGTAGACAACTTAGAAACCTTTGTACCTTAGGCTTCTCTTCAACCATGTAAGGGACATACCTCAATAAACTAAGAAACTTGCTGCACAACTCCTTCATACTCTTAGTACCCTGTTTTAAATCATAAAATTCCTTAGATTTATCTTCGTAGTACTGTTCTGACAAAAACTTTTTCTTAAATAAATTTTCAAACATACTCCAGGTTATATTTATTTCCTTTATGTTCTTAATTCTTTTAAAATCCTGCCACCAAATATCTGCCTTTCCCTTCATATTGTAAATAGCCATGTTGGCTTTTAACTAAGAAGAGTAATCGTAAATATGAAAGTATTTCTTCATGCCAGACAACCATGCTTCACCTGTCTCACCCTTTTCAGTTTTGCCATTAAAGGTTGGTAGCTTACTATTTTTAAACTCTCATGTAATATGTTCATGATGCTTATGCTTCCTCTTCTTAGGACAACAATCACTGTCACTGCTATCATGAACATAATTATAATTACTTTGATCAGATTCAAATGAAGAGCAATTATTATTTTTACCATTCTTTGCTTTCTTGCTCTTATGTTTATGAGTCATTGTACCCGAATCATAATTTACTTCTGATTTCCTTCCTCTTTCCTCATTATGGTATTTCTCCATTAAAATCTGATTTAACTCATCCTGTGCCTTCATAATTCGTTCATTCTCTTCTTTGACAGTCCTTATTTCAGATTTTAAATCTTTTACAGTACGTAGCAGTTCGGAAGATTGATTATTTAATTCAACATATATTCCTTCATGATCATTATTATTATTATGCTCGTTATGAGGAGACCTGCCTCTACTGATTCCTCTGGTATATCCATACCTACAATTTAAACGTCAATCTGTTCTGTAACAGAAACAAAATTAAAATAAAAGTTAGTAACATAAACATTCTGGTTTTTTTTTTTTTGCACGCGTGATCCTATTTCAGGCCTAGAGTTTGAACTCGCGCTCTGATACCACATGTAACATCCCAAAATTTACCAAAAATTTAAAATTTTTCAACGTAGCATTTAATGCCTAAACTAAATGTACGGAATTATATTTAATGGTTATATTATGTCATGCTGAAATGAATGTGTATGACCGTCATTCAATGTAGTGTTTGCGTACTGTTATAAATTGAAACGTATAGTCTATAGTAAGTTGCTATTGGTTGTTTCAGCTATATTTTACATTTCCTATGTCGACTCTATCAAATATGAATGTTTATAAGTGCTAACTGTTATTCTTCTTTTGATGATGAAAGGGGTCCTAAGGGTACCCCGAGGCTTACTTAGCATTCATGCTAAAGCATTTGAATCGTTCCTTTTATAGATTATAGTTAAGAGCGTTAATGTTTACGAAGTGAATTTACGAAGATCTACTGTCTTGTCAAATAACTTTCCAGTTTTTAAAAGATATAATAGGGTAACCTTAAGGAGCTCTTCTGGGTGAGATCTACTTGAGACATAGCATCATCTGTATGTTTGAAATGTATAAATTTATGTATACTTTTTGTATGGTAGTATTTTCCATCATGGTTTTCATTATGTTATTGAACTGAAAACACAATATTGAAGTATTGAAATGTTGTTTTGACAATAGAATTTTTACATCATTATTTTAGCGATATTCTTCTGTAGTAGAAGATAATAAATCCTAATCTAGTCTCTAATACTATTATTGTAATTCATTACATAACTTATACTAATGTACGATGCATGCATATCATAATATATTAATTTGTCTTAGGTTAAGGTAATGGATTATATCAAAACCATGTACTTGGTTCTTTGATAGTTTGATAAGTTTGAGAGTATGGAGATGATCATTATACACCGGTACAGAATAGACTCTATTCTTTACACAAGGTGTTTTTATCATACATGTTTTGTAAAAGCAGTACAATTGAGGAACATGCAATTATCATGCTATTATATAGTTGTGAAATTCATACATAATAAACTATGCATCTCCTAATGTATAGATTATGTGTAATTCATATATAAATTATATAGCATACAAAATAAAACTATAGGCATATCCCGTTTGTATAAATTTTAAGTCTTGGCTTGACTAAGAAACAAACATGATTGAAAGTGCATTCACGTGAATCTTTTTAGATCATACTAATGATGCCTAGCTACATCATGGTCCCAAAGTAATTGTGATATATATTGATATATGCATATGTGATAGGGTTGTAAACAAGGTTATTGTGCCACCGAATGATAAGATAGAGTATTAAAGTTGTAGTGGTTGTGAGCTGGCAGGAATTCGTAACCCAACATTAGCGTTAAACACATCCATATACCACCTTCGTGGGAGATCCTGTTGGCAACTATGTGTCTAGTATCATGTGAAAGGTGGTGAGGTTAAAGCCGAATATGTTGAGTTGTATCGACCCTTTCCCTAGTGTCTTCCTGAGCTAGAATGAATTTTGGAAAGTGTAATAAAGTGCTTTTAATGCAGTATTTGTTTGGGATTATGAAAAGGTATCTGCACCATTGACATGGAGATGTTCTCGACAATCGTGAAGTAACCCTAACCTCCACTACGTTCCATCGTGGTTGTTTCCTTTGGCATTCATTATGTTTGAGTGTGGTTCTGGGAAGAGGCCGACTGGCCTGTGAGAACATAGGGTTTGTAACAGGTTTTTGAGTACTCTTCTCTTGTTTCGAACCCATGACCTGTGTGTGGATACTGTTACCATTTGGTAGCTTAAGAGCTGAGCTCTGTATGAATTTTTATTGCATTGTTTGGTAATTGGAATGTCTATTGGAAAACTTTTGCTGGTTGTGATGGTATTTGTCTTCGAAGCTGGTTCATGAGGAACCCCTTCCTCTGGTTTGTTATCACGCCTTTCAGAGAAGGTTAAAGGTCTTTAAGATTAAGAAGCCGAGTCACTTTTGTATTGAGTTAGCTGCATTCATGAGGTGCGAATGGCTCAGGTTTCAACTAGTTGCAGAATCTATCCTTCTTATGCTTCGGTTTTAATACTTCAAGGTAATGTCTCTTTTGTGTATTTTGTTTAGTTGTGTTCGTCATTACATTGTTTAGCTTTGAAATAATGTTTTAACCTCCTTCTATGCTCATGACAGGTACTGTTATCTACATGTTTTTATGCTTTGGTTGAATGGAAACTACTACATATAAGTGGTAAGTCTCGGTGGTTCCCTTGTGGGTTCTCCTGGCAACTATTTTGTTTTATTGAAAGATTCAGAGCCTTCGGTTTTATGGAGATGTGGTTGCTATTGCGAAGTTTACATTCTGTCAAGATAGCGTAGGGAGAATGGAAATTCCTCAATCTACTCTTCAATGTACTCTGCATTTTTACTGTCTGTCGAAATGTAATAAATGTTATCAGGGTCCTTAACCCTCGACTCCTTGATATTGATGATGGGTTTGGTTCTTAGTTTACACCATGTCTGGAAACTATGTTATGTGTTACTGGTTGTCCTTTCTCATCGGTTTTGGTGTTGGTCGAGAGCCAAAAACTCGGTGTTTAAATTTAAACTTTTAAAACCCTAACCTATCCAGTTCAGGAGTTGATTTTTGGAAATAGTAATTTGGTTTCGTGTACTCATATGGTTGGTTGCAGATGATATTTATGAATGTATTCTATGATGTTGAACATGTGTACTTAAACTATATGAAACCTGGTAATGAAATATTTTGATTGCAAGGGTTCGACCAAAGAGATGAGGTTTTTACAATTTGAGTGTGTGGCTATCAGCTCGCTATTGACAAACATAGGGTTTTTAATGTCGAATCATGTAGGTGTCTGCAATATTTGTTTATGATATTAAATTGATACCTCTGTCAGATGTTATCGTTGATATATTCCATCGTTTTAGCTTAAACAATGTATGTGAATAAGGTTTTCGTGACTGTACCTTACGATGTTGAAATAATTTCTAAAAAGTTTAAGTATAGGAGTTTATGGATTATGAAGATGAAAGGATATTCATCCAAATGAGAATTATTCTATGTTTAAACTTATTCTGTGTTTAAGAATTTTTGATAAGGTTAATACAAATTAGTCAGTTTTGTTTTCTCCATTAATCTGTTAGTTACTTCGAATGTAAAAGCCAGTAACTGTTTGACATCGAAAATAAAAATATAATGCAGGAATAAAATAGAAAACTTTACAAGGTTTGTGGAAACATGAAAAGCATAAAAACCCTAGATTATTTTAGTTATGTAAGAACTAGAAGTGGAAAATAAAAGTAAAATGCTATGACTGCTATTAAGTTTTTTTTCCAACTATTATAATCTTCTGAACAATGACTTAAAGAAATACAATGAATCTATAACAATATACATTTGAGAATAACTACATAGCCTAAAGTGTAAACCCTAGGTTTGTATAGAGATGGAATAATTTCCTACACACTATGTAACAGAAAGTATTATAATGCTTGTATTATGAAATGCTATTTACAAATTCCTGAGTCTAAACATATGTTTGTATTACAGAATGTAACTGATAAGAAAATGTTAATGAAATACATCAGTGTTAATCTATCCAATAATTTGGCAATCTGCCTATCATTCATCTATCTTAATTCTCCTTCTCTACACTAGAGTACTATACAGAAAATAGTATGAGGAAAAATACAGAGAAGTTTTTTGTTCAATAATTTCACTTACTCAATCATCATTACACAAAAATCATAACTAGATCAGAATACAAAACAAATACTTCTGTATGATGATAACTTATAAATACGAAATCAACAATTGTAGAAAATAATTAACTACTTAGAAACAAAAAAGGCAAGTAGAACCCGTAACAGATGATAGGGTGGACAAACACCCAAGGAGGCATGTTTTTCCCAAGCTTCTTCAGAAGAAGCAGCCAAACTACTTGCCTCCTTTGGACCCCCGAGCCTGTTTACTAAACCACCAGGTAGATGGACTCTATGTAGAAGCAAGGCATTCAGAATTGTGCAGGCAACAAACTTTTAAGATTTGCTCCTCAGTTTTAAGACTTCAGCACTCAGTTTTCAAGACTTCAGCACTTAGTATTCAAGACTTCAACACTCAGTATTCAATACTTCAACACTCAGTAGTATAACTCTGCAATCAGTAACAAAACAGGTATACTTGCACCATGATAAAAAAACTAGCATATCCCCTCATCGAATCTCTTGAGTGTAAGCAGCAAAACCCCAAGGTAAATTTCCTCGTCAGGAAAAGTGATGAACCTTAGTTCATAATTCGATGGCTCTTATATAGATTTCGTATGTCTTTAGTGGTCACTTTTCAATAAATGAGCCTCCAGCTCTAGTCCCATCTTTCAGGGAACTTTGACCACATTTCAAGGGAGTTGTCCCATACCAACAACTAGTTACTTGCCTCATGAAGCTTCCATTTGTCCATTGCCTTCTACCCCAGATTCCATTCCACCTAGTGGGTCAGTAAACACTCTTTCAACAATCCCCTTAGGTGTTTATCTCCTATTTAATTTATTTAATAATAAAATATTGTGCAAATTATAATCATCCTTGGACACTTTTCCAATATAAAACTTTACAATAAAAGTTAAGATAATGTTTCCAACATAAAATGTTTTTCAGCAAAAAGGGTATATTACAATAACTTCTTAAAGTCTGCTGAAGTGAATTCTCCACCATTGCTGGATCTAAAAGTCTTGATCTTCTTTTCAGTGTGGTTTTCTCTCAAGGCTTTGAATTCCTTGAATTTGCTAAATACTTCATCTTTGTTCTTCAAGAAATAAATCCAAGTCTTCCTAGAGAAATCATCAATGAAAGAAACATAATATACATACCCAATCAAAGAACTAGATGACATCAAACCGCATACATCAGAGTGGATAATTTCCAAGATTCCTTTTTCCTTGCTTTCACTACTTGGAAATTCCTTCTTGGGTTCTTTCCTTTTGAACATCATTTGCAAATACCTTCATGATTTGACTTGATTTCGGGAAGACATTCTACTACTTTTCTTGCAATTGGTAGTGCTCTATAGTGCACATGTGCAATCCTTCTGTGCCAAAGTTCACTTGGCTGCAAGGATTCATGTACCATGGCTTGTTCATGTTGTCCCTTCAATTTGTACAATCCTCCCTCTTGATCTCAAATCACTACTGCATCATCTATGGTCTTACCTTTTGGCCACATAAGTACTTGGCCATCCACAAATGCAACTGTCATCCTCTTTGCATCCAAAGATGATATGGAGAGAAGATTTATCTTGAGACCAGGTACATATAGAACATCTTTCATCTTCAAAGACATCCTAGAGTCTAACTTCTAGGAAGCTTCACCACTTCCTTTTATGGGGTATTGATAGTCATCCTCAAGTTTCACCTTATGAGGTGACTCATGTTCAGATAGGTCCATAAGAGATTCTTTAAATCCTGTCATGTGTTTGGAAGCCCCACTATCAATAATCCAATAATTACACCCATGTTTAACAGTACCTGTGAGAGTAGAGATTAGGACATATTCTTCGTCACTTGAAGAGTCTTCACTTTCTTCCTTAGTCTTCTTCCTGAGAGGTTCATCATCCTCAGCAGCATGAGCATGATATTTATTCTTGTTGTTCTTTTTGTTCTTGTTGTTGAAGCCTTTTATGTTCCTGGGACAATTTGAGGCATAGTGTTGTGAAAATCCTCACAGCAGATCTAAGAGATGATGTATCTCACAAGAGAATAATTATGATTAAGCAAGAAAATAGAAGAAGAGTGATACATGCAGTATAATGAACAACAGAATAATATGGTACAGTAGAAATCAGATAGAAGCAATAATACTTCGGTCATACTAAATTATTAATCACAAATGGACATATAAATAATACAATGCATGAGGAATTCGAATGCCTAAGGTGGCAATTCGAATTAGCCTTCATGGAGTGATCAAAGGATCACTGGAGTGTCATCGGAGCACAACTAGGTGTCCTCATGATCATCGGAGCGCAACTGGAAGTCTTCATCATCATCAGTGGAGTCATCAATGCTCAAGTAACTGTCAACCATCAGTCAAACTAACTCTGGTAGGTGTAATTGAGTGTAACTCAATGTAACTGAGTGTAACTGACTGTAACTCAATGTAACTGAGTGTAACTGACTGTAACTCAATGTAACTGAGTGTAACTGAGTGTAACTGAGTGTAACTGACTGTAACTGAGTGTAACTGAGTGACAACTGGACTGGTAGGTGAAGAAGGGCGAGTTGCTCCCTAAAATCAAGGAAGAAGGGCGCACTAAGCAACTGGAGGGCTAAAACTGAATAGTGAGAAGCTTCTGGGGGCTGGCTAACTGAGGGCTAGGTGCTGGACTGATGACTGGGATGCATGCAAAATGCATGCAAACCCTAGAATGCATGCAAACCCTAAAAGGTGCATGCATGACTGAAAATGTAAATGATCAAAATACTGGTGGGACTAGGATGGAGTATAGGAATATCCTAACACCCCCCCTTAATCCATCCTGGGCCCTGGTAACTAAGACCAAAGGTCACCCAATACAATGAATAATAACAATCAATAAACCAAGGAAGTGGAAAAATTTCATGGGAAACATACCCCCTCCTCAAAAAATAGACTGTAAGGCACACATAAAAAATAAAAGCTCCAAACTCAAGCATGTGTGATGCTTGGTCATATGTCTGGAGGTATCTTCTTCTTGGGAAGAAGTGGATCATGCTCAAAAAGCATGTGCTTGTACTTGCTCTTCAGATCGAATGTGATGAGAACAAATCCAACAGTATTAGAATGATCCTTGAACCTGTGATTCGAATTAGCTGAGGTAGGATCAAATTTTTGAATGTGCATATAGTCCTTTGTCTTCTCCTTCGAACCACCATGGGTGAGATTATGCCAAAAAGAACTATTACATGTTTGCTTGAAATCAAAATCAGATTTAAGACTTTCAAAACAGTTTCTTGAGATCTCCTTTGAACCAGCAGGGGTGAGATCAAAACTATCATATGATGCATGAGAAATTATCTCTAGCGGGTGGCAATGGCCATATTCTTCAATAACCTTCTGAAAGCATGTGCTAATGATCATATAGTAGTAAATAAGAGATGTTTGCTGAAGAGGAGCGAATGCATTACCTCCAATAGCTGATGTTACCTCCGAAATAATCATGTGATCATGATGCAAACCAACAAACTCTGGTGCAAGAGAGGATTTAGGACCTTCTGTAATATCTAGAGTGTGAGCTGGAACAGAAAGAGAAGAAAGTTTGAGCATGAGCGGAGAATCTGCAAGTTCTTTGTCAACAACTTCAATATGAGATGATACTGGTTCATGATCTGAGAGATCATCAAGGGGAGCGAATGCAACATGATCTGAGAGACCATCAGGAGGAGCGAATGCATCATGATCTGAGAGACCATCAAGTGGAGCGAATGCATCAACTTGCATGCTTTTGAAGGGATTTGGACCAAATCCATCATTCTTTTTGCCGAATCTTTCATCGAGATGAGCCCATAACTCTTTTGGAGTTTCAATATCAAAGATGGTCGGGTACAATATGTAATCAGTCATAGCAAGCTTCATTCTTCCAATGTGCATGTCACCTTTATTCAACCATTTAATCTTCTTTGTAGAGGATTCGAACTCTCTTTCAAAATAGCAATCAAAGAGATCATGGCTCTTTAAATATGCTATCATTCTTAGTTTCCATTCATCATAGTTGAATGGAGAAAGAGGAGTAATTTCTTCTAAATTCATTGAAGTTGTAGAAGACCTGCAAAAACAATATAGAATAACTGCAACTACTACTGCTGCAAAAATGCAGAAACTGCCGCAACTGCTGAACTCGAAATCTTGGTAATAACCTGCAAAAAACTCTCAAGAATGGAGATAAACAATACTCTCAACATGCTCTGATACCATGTGAAAATCCTCACAGCAGATCTAAGAGATGATGTATCTCACAAGAGAATAATTATGATTAAGCAAGAAAATAGAAGAAGAGTGATACATGCAGTATAATGAACAACAGAATAATATGGTACAGTAGAAATCAGATAGAAGCAATAATACTTCGGTCATACTAAATTATTAATCACAAATGGACATATAAATAATACAATGCATGAGGAATTCGAATTCCTAAGGTGGCAATTCGAATTAGCCTTCATGGAGTGATCAAAGGATCACTGGAGTGTCATCGGAGCACAACTAGGTGTCCTCATGATCATCGGAGCGCAACTGGAAGTCTTCATCATCATCAGTGGAGTCATCAATGCTCAAGTAACTGTCAACCATCAGTCAAACTAACTCTGGTAGGTGTAACTGAGTGTAACTCAATGTAACTGAGTGTAACTGACTGTAACTCAATGTAACTGAGTGTAACTGACTGTAACTCAATGTAACTGAGTGTAACTGAGTGTAACTGAGTGTAACTGAGTGTAACTGAGTGACAACTGGACTGGTAGGTGAAGAAGGGCGAGTTGCTCCCTAAAATCAAGGAAGAAGGGCGCACTAAGCAACTGGAGGGCTAAAACTGAATAGTGAGAAGCTCCTGGGGGCTGGCTAACTGAGGGCTAGGTGCTGGACTGATGACTGGGATGCATGCAAAATGCATGCAAACCCTAGAATGCATGCAAACCCTAAAAGGTGCATGCATGACTGAAAATGTAAATGATCAAAATACTGGTGGGACTAGGATGGAGTATAGGAATATCCTAACAAGTGTCCCTTCTCATCAGATGTGTAGCATCTAATGTGAGAGAAATATTTCTTCTTTTCATGATGGTCAGAAGATTTCTTGTGATGAGGTTGCTCCCTCTTGAACTTAATTTTCTTGGTGTGTGCTATCATATCTTGGTATTCACTTCTTATCTTTACTTCTCGGGCCACAAGTCTAGCTTCTTCTTGTGAGCATTCCTCCCACAGTCTACTGAAAGAAATCAATTTCCTTCTTGCATAGATTCCTTGGATGAAGGAGTCCCATGATCTAGGTAGGCCATTCAAAGTGGTCATCACAATTTCTCCATTTTCCACCACTTCACCCACAGCTTCAAGTTGTTCTTTGATTTGAGAGACCCTAGTACAGTAGGATTGGATGGTCTCTCCATTCTGGATCTTTATACTCTTCAATTGGTTCCGCAAATTCATCTTCCGATTTATATTATTTTCTTCAAACAGCTTGGTCAAGGAATCAAACATCTCCTTGGGTGTCTTTAGAGATGACACATGTGGTATGAGATGGTCTTTGATTGAATCTACAATAATTCTCTTGACCTTGACCGAGTTCCTCTTATGTAAGTCCTTAGCCTCATCTCCCTAAACTGGAACCTCTTCACTTATGTAGGTGTCCAATTCATTCTCTTCTAGAATTAACCCAATCCTATACTTCCATGCTCGGAATTTATCATCCCCTTCAAGCTTATCCTAAAGATTGATGTGGTAAGACATCTTAATGAGAAACTCAAATGGAAATAAAATATTTAGGTCTTATCACTTGATTTGTTGAATATGGATCTGGAGTTGGCTAGGGTTTGTCAGAGAAACCCTAAAAATCCAACCTTGGAATTTCAAACTTATGTTTGGAAAGGGAGATGCAATTGATTGAGGTGAGCAAGCTGGTGTGCTCAGATTTTGAAAACTCCAAAAATTGACCCCTTAAAATTGACCTGCAAATTTTGGATCTGCAGCTTTTGTCAAAATCTGGTTTTCTAGTCAAAAACCCGAACTAGGGTTTGATAGATCCCAGGGTTCTTCCCAACCAAAAAGTTTGATATTGGTTTCTAAACTTCGATTTTGCTGAGGAGATCAATCCTATGCTGAGAGAAATACAAAATTGCACTTCCATCAAAAGACCCCTTATTTCCTGTAGCAGTGACAGGACAAAAACTAAAAATGCTCATAATCAAATTATGTCTCGACAGAAAGATGCGCTTTCCTTAGGAGAGTCAACCTAGCCTCCTGCCTTTGATGATCTATGGAGAGAGACCCAAAAATTAAGAAGCCCTAGCTTTCACAGCTACATGGTGTCTTCTTCTTAGTCCTGCTCTGATACCATGTTAGAAATTTGATAATTTCATTCAAATATTATCTAGGATCCTACTAAGAGAATAACATGCACATCATAACAATCATAAACACAAGAGACACAATGTTTCCTCGAGGAAAACCAAGAAGGTGAAAAAAACCACAACTTCCTCAGAGATAGAATGAGCACTAATACAAAGATCGCAACGATCAAACCCCAAAATATAGATGTCTTCAGCAGCTACTCCTCCTCCACTTGTGCACACTCCTCTCTCTCAACTATGCAAGTTGGATGAGTGAGTGAATGAATAGAATCAGAGAGTCACACTCTCTATTTATACTTTAACTTAACCTTCCTTTTACCCTAATTGGGCCGACTTCCTAAGGGAGTCTAATAACCCTTCCACTTAACTCATATAGGGTCGACCCCAGCAAGGTGGTCTAATAACCCATCAAATATAAGTTACGACACTTACAATATAACTTGTGACACTTGCAAATACAAATGACAACACTTCCAATCGGAGGAATAATACATCTTTGTTGGGGATACAATCAAGTATAAATGTAATACATACAATATACAAGTGAATATCTTCCGAAATTACAAATACATCAACAGTTTTCAACTACAATGTTTTAGGTCATTCTTGGGACTTTTCCAAGAAAAAATCACGTGAATTTGTATATTTGTAAATAGTTTTTATACATTCATTTTAGGATTAGTTTTTATTAAACTAGACTATTTTGACTTTATTTAGTTTAGGATAGATTAAATTTACCCACAAACGGAGTCCGGATCGGCTAATTTAAAGGACTAAGGGTTTTAAAGACCTTTGGATTGGGTTGATTTCCCCTTGTTGACAATAGTCCATTTAGCTCCAAAACTTTATTTGCATATTCCTCCATAGTCATTTGTCACAATTTCAATTCATGGAATTCTTTAATTTTTCCATCATAGTACCTATTAGAGAGGTACTTTTGCTTGAAGTATTTCTTGAATTGCTTCGAAACAATTTTCCTTTCATTGATCTTCTTCACTTGACTAAGGTGATCACACCATATATATGTTCTTCCATTCAAATTGAATACAGCAACTATTGCCTCCATATTCCCTGAGTAGGATTGGACTTGGAAATACTTCCTCATCCCAAGAAGCCAAGTCTCAGCTTCTTGACCAGATTTTATCTCACCATCAAATGTAGTAGGTTTGGCCTTCCTAATTCTTCATGTGAGTTGTTGTTTGAAGACCTCTTCCTCTTCTTCCTATGAGATTAAGAGATTGATCCTTCAGTGGATTCCTTAGACTCAAATGACTCACTAGAAGATATTTCTAGAGTATATGACCTACCTCTAAAAACTCTTCTTAAACTATGGTACCTCTTGTAAGATTTCCTTCTTGAGCTACTCCCACTCTTCTCCAAATTTTTAGAATGATATCTAGAGTTAATCTTCCTATGAATGTCTATCAGAATCTGGAGCATAGAAGCATTCAGTTGATTCTTCTCTTCTTGAGCTCTAAGCAATTGTCTGCTCTATAACTTTGCAACTCCACCCTTAGGCTCCTCATGGTTTCTGCAATGTCTAGGGGATTCACTTGGTTCTCCTACCATTGGATTCTGTCTCTTCATTCTCAATTTGAATATTCTCTCCCATTGCATATGCCTCAACTTCATAAGGATCTTGTGCATCATCCATTATTATGAACTTGTTGGGCCAACCAATACCAAAGATTTCCCAACTAGTGAATATCCAAAAGTGTTCATATAAACACATATGTTGAAGATTTATTACAACATAAAAATTATCTTTTATGTATTCTGGAAAATACCCATATTGACAGTTTTGTCAAATTATGACTATGGGCACTTTTCTAATAAAGATACAAAAACATCTAAATCACTAATTCAAAATTTGAATGTGTAAAATTGGTCCCCTTTTGATAAGCTTTCCAACAATTTTGGATTATGAGCTCAAAGTTACAATCCTTGAAAATTGTCAATTGGGCCCAAATTTTGCACTTCTCCTTTAAGTGCATTTAACCCTAGAGTCCAACTTCAGACACCTGCAGAAGATCATCTATAAATAAATAGAACAAATTCTCTATTGGATTAGATAATACAAATGACTAGGATTATTCAACAATTTTTCAGTTTCCTCATCGGATGCTCTAGTCACCTGCTATAAACTTCTGAAAATTTACTACTTTGTATTTTTTAACTTATTCTAGACTTAGAAAATATTGTAGTCTTGTAACATCCACCCTCATAATTCAAAATCCAGAATGTGACCAAATTTATGTTGCTCCAGTGGTCGCTGCTAAACCCCATATCCAAATTTTTTTATTAAAAAAATAAAATGGGGGTCAAGGGGGATTTTGTTCAGGTGCACAAGGTACTACCAAAGGATTGAACACCAAGAGAAACCACTTCACACGAACAGATCACAGATCAACACACCGATGTTTTGACGTGGTTTAAATCCTCTTGAGGGAAACACTCCACGGCCCCGACCAAATAGCTTCTACAAGATAATTTATTATGCAAAGAAAGAAAGTTACAAATGAGATTCTCATAATCGATCAACTAAACAATGACCCTACATGCTCTTTAAATAGAGATCATGGACCAATCAAGTGTTAAGCCACGGATCAAGGTTAGGTATGATCTAAGAGAAGTTGAGCCGTCGGATCACTCTATGTCGGAACATATCGTGACCGTCGTATTAAGTATTTACAAATGCATACTAAAGAAACACATTATCCCTAACAGATATATTACACAAGTTGATCTTAACTAACTCCTAAGTGTCTAAATATCCTAACATCTCCCCTTAAGAACAACTTGGGATAGGATTGAAGGATTTACAAAAGTGACACTATTAGGAGAAGGAAGGAGGCATTAGAGCGTATCCCCCCTTAATGACAAGTTCCTGAACTCCTAACATAGATCGAAGTTTAGAAAACTTCGCTTCTGTAAGAGACTTGGTGAAGATGTCTGCAACTTGATCATCTGTAGGGAAAAAGAGCACTTCAAGAACATGATCATGAACAAGATTTCTGATGAAGTGCATATGTAGCTCAATGTGTTTGTTGCATTGATGTAGAACTGGATCTTTGGCAAGCTTGATGGAACTTTGATTGTCGCACCAAAGTCGAGTAGGCTGCTGCTGCTCGAATCCAAACTCTGAAAGGATCTGTCGAAGCCATAAAGCTTCCTGACTGGCATTAACTGCGGCTCGATATTCTACTTCTATTGAAGAAAGAGAAAGAGCTTGTTGTTTCTTACAAGCCCAAGTGATAGGTCTAGATCCCAGACCAAAAACATCACCTGTAGTAGACTTTCAATCATCAGTATCACCGTTCCAATCTGAATCAGTGAAACCAACCAACAAAGGTTCCCCCCTGTACTATAATGAATCCCAAACTGAACTGTACCTTAAATATATCGAAGTATTCTTTTAGATGCTTTCCAATGACTTTCATGAGGTATCTACATATAACGGGAAACATGACCAATGGCAAAGGAAATGTCAGGACGGGAATGAGTCAAGTATAAGAGACTTCCAACAAGTTGACGATACAAGGTGGCATCGACTTCAGGTGAAGTACAAGTGGCAGAAAGTTTGACTCCAAACTAGAAGGGAGAAGGGGCTGGTGTACAATCTTCCATGTGAAAGCGATGAAGAAGGTCACAAGCATACTTAGACTGAGAAAGAAAGATTCCTTCTTTGGTTTGTAGGACTTGGAGACCAAGAAAATAATGCAAATGTCCTAAGTTTGACATTTGAAAATTTTGTTTAAGACTAGATTTCACATGGTTTATAGGCTTAGGGTCACTACCAGTAAGAATAAGGTCATCGACATATAGAACAAGTATGATGAGATGGTTCCTACTTTCTTGGTATAGACATTGGGGTCAGAATGGCATCTAGAAAACCCAGCGTCAAGGAGAAAGTTATCCATTTTGGCATACCAAGCTCTAGGAGCTTGCTTAAGGCCATATAATGATTTCTTAAGGCGGAAGACAAGGCTAGAGTTATTCTGAACATATCCAGGAGGTTTCTCCATGTAAATTTACTCCTGTAAATCACCATGTAAGAAGGCAGACTTGACATCCATTTGATGGACTTCCCAGTTGTGTAAGGCTGCAAGGGAAAGAACAAGGCGGATGGAGTTCATTTTTGCGACGGGAGCAAAGGTTTCATTGTAGTCAATCCCTTCAACTTGGGAAAAACCTTTGGCAACTAACCTTGCCTTAAGTCTTTCAACACTTCCATATGATGCATACTTAGTTCTGTAGACCCATTTACATCTGAAAAGTTTTCTTCCTTTTGTAAGAGGTACAAGATCCCAAGTATCGTTCGCCATTAAGGAACGATACTCTTCATCCATACCGGCATCCCAATCTAGATTTCCTGAAGCTTCTGCAAAAATTTTTGGATCATGATTCTCAAAAACTTGAGCCAAAAGAGAAGAGGATCGCTGAAACTGAGAACGTGTTCGACATTGATCTCTAGGATCACCGGCAAGATCACCAGCTGCTTCACATGTTGAACAAACCCATCGAGGAAGCACTTGTGCTGGTGCAACTGGAAGAACATGAGCAGGAAGAGGTGGATTTTCATCCTCACTGTCATTATCAGAAACTGGAGTTGGAAACCTGTCAAGGAAGTTGGAAGAAGAAGAAGAAGGCACAAATGTCAAATCAAGCTCGCAGGCCAAAGATGGCACAATCGTTGAGTTAGGCTTGCAGGCCAAGAGATTTTCATCAAATTTAACATCTCTTCTAATGATTATATCATGAGAATGTGGTTGAAGAAGTCTATAACCTTTTACATCTTCAGAATATCCAACAAATATGCACTTTTCACTTTTAGGCTGCAATGCTTTCCGTTTTTCATCCGGAATGTGAGCCCATGCTTCACTACCAAACACACGGAAGTGACTTACATCAAGTTTAGTTTTACTCCATGCTTATTCCAGTGTGATACCTTGTAATGCTTTAGTGGGAATGCGATTCACTATGTAATTTGCACAATTAATGGCTTCAGCCCAAAATTGAAGACTTAGTCCCTTAGATTGGATCATACAATTAGCCATTTCTTTTAAAGTGCGGTTCTTCCGCTCAACTACACCATTTTGTTGTGGTGTATATGGAATAGTGTGTTGTTGTTGGATGCCTTGTTTAGTGCAGAAAGTAGTGAAATTTTTGTTAACATATTCTCCTCCATTGTCAGATCTTAACTTAATAATTTGATGACCAGATTGTTTTTCAACAAGGGCCTTGTAGGCCAAGAACATGTTAAATACTTTGCTCTTAAATTTTAGGAAATAAACCCAAGTGCATCTAGTGTAATCATCAATGAAAGTTAAGAAATATTTGAAACCAGAAAAGGAAGCAGATGGAAGAGGACCACACAAGTCATTATGCACAAGCTCCAAGGGAACGGAGGCGTGCCAAGAGGCACATTTGTCAAAACTATCCCGATGATGTTTTGTGAGTACACAACCGGAACAAACACCATCTCTGCAAGATACCATCGGAAGACCTGTCACCATATTTTCTTTACATAGTTGTTGCAATGAGTGATAATTTAAGTGACCAAATTGCTCATGCCAAAGTTTGCTCAAGTTATCACTATGAGCAACAAAAAATGAAGGGAAAGGTGATGACCCAAAGTTGTTAAACTTGTACAACCTAGTAATATCATCAACAATTTCAATAGCTAGGACCTGTTGAGGATCTTGAAAATCCTTGATTACAACTTGGTGAGGTGTAAAGGTCACAGTTTTACCTTCACTAGAATGAGTGATCTGATAGACTGATAACAAATTGCAGGAAATTCTTGGAACACATAGTACATCACTAAAATGACCATTATCTACTGGAACTGTTCTAGTTCCTACAACACTTAGAGATCTATCATCACCAACAAATATTTGTTTAGTGTTACATTCATGCATAGTAGAAAAGATGTCTTGATCCTTAGCCATATGATAATATGCTCCAGAATCAATGAGCCATTCATTTGAAGTAGAAGAAGAAGATGCATTATAAGAATAACCAGAAGCACAAAGTGCATGTCGATGAGAGGCAGATTTTGAAGGCGCATCTAGGCTGATGTGGTGCTTCTTCTTTGCTGCTTCCAAGGCTGCCATCTTCTTGAAACACTTAGATTCATCATGATTATCTTTCCTGTAATAGTTACAATGACACTCAGTCTTCTTTCCTTTTAGCTTGGATCCTTTGTCATTTTTTAAAGAAGGAGCTGATTGAGAGGGTTTTGGACCCTTGTTTGACTTATTATTGCAAAAATTTTGTTTTTTGGGAGGCTTGGACTTTTCTTTCTGTTGGGACAATAAGGATTTCCCAAATGTATCTGCATTGTTGATTATTCCAAGATGAATGAGTTTATCTTTCTCTCTAATCAAGGAATCACAAAAGGATTCAAGACTAGGCTCTTGATAGATAGCTGCATTCAAGGATTCTTTCATGGAGTAAAATGTAGATACAAAAACAGAATATGTAGGTCCAAGTTTGGAAAGAATATGATAAATGCATTGTTTGTCTTCCCTCTTAATCTTACATTCTGCACATAAGAGTTTAAGAGTTTTGTACTTAGATAAATAATCTTGAATGCCTGAAAAGTCACTTGGATTTAAAGAAATCAACTCATTTTCGAGTTGGTGACCTCGAATTTCATTGTGTTTACCAAACACAGATTTCAACTTGTTCCAAGCAGCATCAGGTTCATCAATTCCAGATATGTGGAATCGCAAATCAGTAGATATTGACATCCCAATCAATCCATGAGCTTCGTCACATCTATTTTTCCATTTTATTTTCTTATCATCATCAGTGGGTTCTGTTTCTTTCCCTAGGGTAATTCTAAAAAGTCCCCTACTTCGTAGAACATCCTACATATGCGATTTCCATGAGAAATAGTTGGAACTGTTAAGTAGAATATCACAAGGGATGGCCATATTTGTAAATTAATGGTTGTAAAAGAAGAAACCAATAGTCTGGATGTGAAGAGATCGAAAAAATAGGCGGTTTCAAAAAAACAGTACTGAAAACTGACTCTGTATGATGAAATGCTTGAATAAAGAAACTGTTGAAGATGTCCCCAATAGTGACGTGGCAGATAGAGAATGTCCAGTAAAAAAAAAGAACCCCCCTCTTCCCAAGATGAACCTTTTGACAATCACTTTACAAGAAAGTTGCTTTAAGTGAACCACTTTTGTAAAATAAGTGACTTCACTTTTACAATGATATTATTTTTAAATAGTGCAACAATAAAAAAGAACTTAAGTGACTCACTTGTATTTTTATTTTTTATTATTTAAGTGAGATGCACTTTTACAATAAAGTAACTTGAAAATAGAAATTGCATGCACTTTTTCTTTTAAAAGTAACTTCCTAAGACTTGAACTCAAGACCTAATAAGGAATAAAGCAACTTTGAACCAAGTGAGCAAGATTAAAAGGTATGTAAAATATGGGAATGAGGAAGGGGGCTTTTTTTTTTTATACTCTTCTTGCTCGGTTTGCGTGCCTACCATTTTTCCTGCAAAACACACCACAAATCGAAACAAAAAAAAAAAATTCACGCTTCTGGAGTTAGAACTCGTTCATTTTCCCGGAAAGTCTATGTTTTCTCTTTGTTTCTGATTTGCCGAGATCGCGCAAGGTGCATGGCAAAGAGCATACGCAGCCAAGAAAAACCCTTTCCCCTCTCTGTTTCTGATTTGCCGACATCGCTCAAGGTGCACGACAAAGAGCATACGTAGACGGGAAAGCAACAATCTGAACCCAAAAAAAATCTAACAGTAAAAAATAATAAAATATGATATTTTTTTCTTTTAAAAACAGAAAATAAAAAAATGCGTCACTGTAACATTATACCTTCAGATCTGATGAAATACGCGTTTCTGGATCAACCGGGAACTGTTTTCGATCAAACGAAAACTATTTCTCAATGGAAACGATGCTCCAGACGCAATGGAACACCTACCATAACCCATAAATGCATAGAAATACCAGAACCAGAAACCCTTCCAAGTTTCGGCAACAACAGTTCAAGATCTAGATCATAACCGGAAGCGACTCTTCATAAAAGCTTTGATACCATGTTCAGGTACACAAGGTACTACCAAAGGACCGAACACCAAGAGAAACCACTTCACACAAATAGATCATAGATCAACACACCGATGTTTTGACGTGGTTTAAACCCTCTTGAGGGAAACACTCCAAGGCCCCGGCCAAATAGCTTCTACGGGACAATTTATTATGCAAAGAAAGAAAGTTACAAATGAGCTTCTCATAATCGATCAACTAAACAATGATCTTCCATGCTCTTTAAATAGATATCATGGACCAATCGAGTGTTAAGCCATGGATCAATGTTAGGTATGATCTAAGAGAAGTTGAGCCGTCAGATCACTCTATGTCGAGAACATATTGTGACTGTCGGATTAAGTATTTACAAATGCATACTAATGCATACTAAAGAAACACACTATCCCTAATGGATATATTACACAAGTTGATCTTAACTAACTCCTAAGTGTCTAAATATCCTAACAAATTCCCCCCTTGCGGTCTCCCTGTGCCACTGCAAGGTGGGTCGATGGCAACACCCTCGGTTTTGCTTTTGTAATTAGTTCAATCTTGCACAATTTGGCGCATAGGAAAATATGATTTTTGGGTAATGTGGCAAGGGTGCAGACCTTTCCTGACATGTTCCCATTGATGTGTCTGACAGGTCCCACATGTCACCCTATGGCATGGCCATGTCACCTTCTGCTCGCCACTAGTTCACTACACCACCATTCCACTAACCTTGATCGGGAGCGCGTCGGAGGTTTTACCCTTTACCACGAGTCGTAACACGCCGCCACAAAGCGTGTTTGTAGAACAAATATTGGCGAGGCGTTTTCAATCAAAAACTAACATACAACCTGAGCAATTTTTAGCATAATGCACCCTTCATACCATTTTATCCATCGTGCACTTTATTGACATGTGATGATTCTTATTCGTCGATCTCCAATATGATCTGACCGTCAGATCTCCTCCCTCCTATTTCTAACTAGCATGCACATTTCCAAGCGTTTTGAGCCACGACTGTTGATCTGCCCTATCTACCAATGGTCATATATCTACCCGCCAAGTCCTTGTCTATATGCCTTTTATCACCTGTTCCATCATGTTTAGAACGGGGGTGATAAATTCCTATGAGTCCCTGGTTCAGATTCTAGTACTTAGGTGTTGATGTTGTCATTCCACCTCATACCTACGACCCATGTGGCTCCCCCATGTCACTCGTCCATGTGGCATGGGTGGGGCCTACTTAAAAATTTCCCAAAATTTTAAAATATTGGAATTACATGGAATTTTAATTTGGGAATAAGGGGTTATTACGAAATTGACTTTATCCCTTATTTTTCATTTAATAGAAATAGACATTAACATCAGTATTTCATCTGCAAATTGATATTTTTTCCTGTAACTATGTGTTTTCGACCCATACATCTCTGGTGTTACAAACATAAGCTCTAATACCACTCTGTAACGTCCCCATCCCTCAATCTGGCCAACACGAGGGGACATTAACAAAAGCAGGGCCTCTAAATTTCACTCATAAGCATAATTATGAATTCATAACAGTAAAAACAAACATGTGTACAGATACATAATAAAAATACATAGCGTAAATAATACAATCCACACACACATCATGCAATTTATAGGCATAATTCTATCATGAATACAACTAAAAATCATTACACATCATATACATAATAATACTTATATTTAAGCAAATAAGATCCAAGAAACTGGTTTTGTAAGAGTGATTTTCCACCCAGCCATAGGCACTCTGTCCAACATATACTCCTTAAGTTGAGAGGCCACCAGGGAAAAGGAAACACCTACAGGATTCTCTCTCTTAGCCCACAACCCAATCTGCTCTCTATGCTTAACCAAAATCTCTAACAGAGCTTCAGAGTGGTCTCACTAATCCTTCACAGTCGTGGCACTCCTTCCAACTACGCCACACAACATAAGGAACGAATTTCCCTTCACTAATCCACAGTTCCCTCAGGAAATCCAAGCCTTACATTGCTTACCAGTGTGTGCAGTAAGAGTCCAACTTGTTGCATACTATTGGAGAACCACCTACAACATTAATCCATGGCTTCTCAAGAATCCAAAAGTAGAAGAACTCAATGGCTAAAGGTTCGTATCTTTCCCAACCTCCATGCTCACCTACAACCATCTATTTTCCCTTCCAAAATCCATCTCTATCTTCCAATTCAAATTTCTGGGTTAAACATCGTCTAGTAATGGACATGAACATCCATGGAAAACTTTACGTAGTGTCGAAAATATGCATGAGAGAATGATCAAAAGAGTGTTAACTCCAAGGATATGAGGTAAGGGTGAAAATACAACTGACATAGATTCTAAACATAAAAGAAATAGGACTACTAACAACTGACATAACTGTCACAACCCCCACTAGCATTTTTGTACCCAAAATCCGACGACATAGATGTCTAATTTTCGACATCATACTGTCGACCATCCGATAAGCATCTTCTTTTTTAAACGTCGATCGCACTTCGGTGGATATCTGACAGTAAAATGAATGCATCAGATATCCAACATAGTCATGTCGGATATCCGACAACTCCTCTTTTAATATTCCCGTCGAATATCCGACAACTCTCACTTTATAGGAGGTCGGATATTCAAAAACAGAGGCATCGTATATCCGGCACGATTGACATCAAAGACCGACGCCTTTATCCATCGGTGGTATGGTGCCGACATCGAATATTTAGCACAATTGACATCAAATATCGACGCCTTTATCCGTCGGTGGTATGGTGACGACGTCGGATGAGGCATTGGATATCCAGCACAATTGACATCAAATACCGACACCTTTATCCATCGGTGGTATGGAGACGGCATCAGATTCTTTGTTAGTGTTCGTCAGATATCCGACGGTATTTGAATTGTAAGAAGTCATATATCCAACGTTTTTAGCCATCGATGGTATGGCGACGGTGTTGGATATCTTGGAAGTAAACGTCAGATATCCGATGGATATGTGGAATTTAAAAAAAAAATATAAATATATAGTGACCACAACATTCCAATTTATGAGTGTTGTTGATGAAACCGCCAAGCACAAACATTAATTTGATCTTATATCTAATAAGTATGCAAAAATATTCATGCATATATCATATCAAAACCTTCACACGGGTGGATTGAACCAATATTACTCTGTTCTGGTAATGCATCACTCAATAAAACCCCAAATAGCTTCCATATTCAAATCTATATTTCTGAGTAATGAAATATAAGCTGACAAAATGTGTTGGGTATCAATTTTATACAATTGCAAGTTAGTAAAGAGGGGAGACTAAATGTGTTCCTATTATATATGTATCTGTATCCCCTGCAGTCATATCTTAATGGCCATCTCATAAAACTGAATTGAACTACTAAGGATACTGAAGAAATACTCTTGCAGAAAAGTCATTCTTCCATGTTCCTTAGGTTCTTCAAACATTGATGATATCAAAAGGAATTATGTAGGATCTTTAGATAAATAAAGTGCATTGGATTCTGCATCTTCCATGAAGCCTTTTTATTATAAGGATTTCTCTCTCCCCAAAATCCATGGATATTTTAGGCACTACATTTCCATTGGTATAATATGGACCAAATGTAATAGAATGTTGAGCCATGGTTATTCAAGGACATAAAATATACAAGGAGCTTGATCTTCTAAGTTAAGAACCTACAAGTGAGGAAAATGGCATTACAAAGTTGGGCATTTATGTTGAGGTGTTGGTAGATTTATCAATGAAAAGTATTGATGACTTAGGCCATCTGCTCCTGAATGAAGACAAATTACAACAAGGGGAAGAGAGAACGTGAATATCTTAGAGATGACATAGGTTATAAACTTTATAGTCCATTCGAGTTCCAAATTAGTTATTACTTATACAAAAATGACATAGAGGAGGTTGAGAAAGCTAAACATGAGGAAAGTCCATCAGAAAATATAGATGGATATAAATAAGGTGAGGTAAAGTGGACGAAAATGAAATAACTTGAAAGGGTTATGGAGAACATAGAAGAAAAAACTGATGATTGCTGGAAAGAACTGTAGTCAATTATAGATGTGAAAAAGGTGGACAGACAAGGTGGAAAGGATGAGTTAAACTGTATGGTGGAAATTACAAAAGATTTGTAAGATGCTACTAATTGCACATGACATTGTATTCTCCTTGACGTAAGGATGGATTATGCGTAACTTATTTGTTTGCTTATAACAAGTTCGAGTTTCCAAAGTTCCATGTGGCCTTATAGAATGAACACAAAATACCATCCTATCTTAAAGACTTAGTCTTGACCATATATATTAGAGTATTTGTCAACTCATCCAAAGTGATTGCTTACACAACCTTGTATGGGCTTCATATATTCTATGTAGGCCCACATTGAGACAAGTCTACATGTTGATGTATATGTAACTTCGGAATGTATTTCATATATGTATGTTGTATGTACTCCTATAGAGATGGTATTATTCCTCTATACGGAAGTGTCGTCATTTATATTGTAAATGTCGTAACTTATACTTGATGGGTTATTAGACCACCTTGTTGGGGTCATCCCTGTATAAGTCATGTGGGTCAAAGGGTTATTAGACCACCCTATTGGGGGTCGGCCATGTGGGTTGAAGGGTTATTAGACCACCCTATTGGGGGTTGGCCCAGTCAGCATTATGTTATGTGGTTAAGTTCAAGCCTACATGATTTATGTAAAAGGCAAGTCAAGTAAGGTATAAATAGAGTGCGGGAGGCACTCTATTTGATCACTCACTTCTCACTCATGCACTCAAGGAGGAGTGGCGCACTTATGGAGGAGGAGGATCTGCTACTAGGATATATCTATCTCTTATGGTTGGGTTGTATCATTTCTCTATCTATCTCTGAGGAAGTTATTGGGGTTTTTCACCTTTATGGTTTTCCCCAAGTAAATCTTTGTGTCTCTTGTGTGCTTGCATTATTGTCTCCATGATTGATATGCTGTACATGTTGTTCTCTCAGTTAAGATCCTAGATCAAATTGAAGTAAATTCTGAAAATTTAACATGGAATCAGAGCTAGCCTGAAAGAAGGTATGATATGGCATGTATGACACTTGTTGCACTTACGATGCTAGGGCTTGATATAGCAAAAACCAGACGTCGTAGCACTTTCGTTATAAATCCATTTTGATGAGTTTTTCGGATCTGAAACCTTTATAGGTCGACGATTAAATCCCCATGTACCTTGTGTCCAAAGGAAAACCTCTAATTCATTGTACTTTGTGATTTATGATCTGTACAATATAGGGATTCTGCCTCTTCCAGATCTGAGTCAAAATCAGGTGACCTTGGGAAAAAGGTCATAACTTGGGCTAGGAAGCTCCAAATGAAATTTATTAAAAGGTGACAGGTAGTACACAAAGTGTACTATCTCAGAACAATTTTTCAGAGTCCAAAGTTGAAACAGTGACACGTGCTACGCCGTACAAGTTTGCTCTCCTGTATTATCCCATAAACAGGTCACGTTGTGACACTTGGCATAACTCTCTCTCAGAGAATCCAATTGAGGTCAGACCTGTCAGGATGGAAATATAACAGGTTGGGCTATCGTGGGAAATGTTTTCATACCCTGTGGATTGAAAAGTTCGGAGTTACACTAGAAACAATCAGGTACATATTTCTGTCAAAACATAATTATTTTTGAGCACCTTCATTCATGGCTTCCGGAATTTAGGGCTTCGGAGAAAGTTGAAGTTTTTGTAATCGGAGACCACGTCTGGATGCTACTCATCAAAATAGAAATTTAGAGACCAAGATCATAATTTTTGGTTGGACAGAAGGTTGGGCTTGATCAGACCCTAGTTTGGGACTTTGATCAGAAAAGTGGAAAATTAGAGCTTCTGTAAAAATGGGAATTTTTGAAATCTGTGACCACGACCGGAAGCTCCTCAGAAAAATAGAAGCTTAGAGCTTTGGATCAAACCTTTTGATTGGGAAGAAGAGTGGGCTTCATCAAACCCCATTTCAGGGTCATGTCCAGTGAATCCGAAAGTTTCAAAGGCAAAATTGAGGAGTGAAACTTTGCAGTTTTCAAATTCTGAATATACTAGCTTGATCAGCTCATCAAGGCGCATATTTCTATCCTTTCGAAAGTTTGAAATTCAAAGTTTGAATTTTTGGGGTTTCTCTGACAAACCCATATCCAGCTCCAGGTCCAGTTCTTGCAAATCAAGTGGATTGGATTAATCCTAGAAGAAGATGGATTGGTCACCTGCATAAGTAAAGAAGTTCCTGTTTCAGAGGGAGATGAGGCTAATGCCTTACATAAGAATATTACAAGCGATCTCGACAGGTATGACTCATCGAGGTATGTTTCGATATTTGCTCATGATTAAGTTTATGGTATGTTTGTCTTCATGTTATTATGCTTAGTATAATCTTGATTTTAGATTTGTCGTATCACCTTAACAAATTTATGAATGCATGATAGAAGATATTCATTGATTAGGGTGTTGACACTTATGATTGTACTAATGCATTATGGTGTTGTATGAGGTTTATGTTGTTTACTAACATGAAACGTACACCAAGAAAGACAAATCATGTTCTAGTTCAAGAACATATGATCATGATGACATGAGGACAAAGATTCATCCATTGTCATTAATCTCATAGAAGATCCATTTATGAGGTATGTATAACTTGGTTTTATAATGGTTAACCTATGAGATATACAGGTTACTAGCACAAGTCATTGAAGAAGAACAAGAAGACATCATGTGAGTATGTTAGACATAACTAGCTAGCTTGCTAATCCAGGTATGTTTTTCCTATATCAAGATAGAATCCTATCTTGTGTTAGGATCTTATACTGCTGTGTTGTTGATAATGATTATTCATGAAGTCATAGGTTTGAATAGTCATGGTTGTATGCATATTATGTTTCTTTCCATAATTGATGATATGACTAACCAGAAGAATCATGAAGGTATAGGTTTGAATAATCACGGTTTTTATGCATATTATATCCCTTCTCTTAATTGATTATTTAACTAACTAGAAGAGTCCTATGATTAAATAAGAATATGTATGAATAAAAGAAGACTTCCTTGAAACCTTGAATACTAATGTTTATTATCTATGTTTGAATTGATCCTAACTATACATGCTTGAGATTATTGTGTTTTGATAATATTAAGATTATACTAATGAATTATGTATGAGACCTAGAGGATAACACAATGATGATACTAACAAGCATGCATAGGGATCGATAATGTATATAAGTTCAAGGACAGGTAATCCAGGAAGCCAAGATCAAGAGGGAGCACACTGCAGTAGTTTCTACAAGGATGCAGATATTCAGAGGGAGTTGACCATCTCTCTACATTCCACAACAGAAAGGTGTAGAAGAAGCTACTTCAGATTAGGACTCCAGTAGCTCCTGCAAGGAAGTGAAGAATCAGAGGGAGTCCACCCAACGAACAAACAAAGATAAGTATTTGAATTGTAATTTCTTAAATAATATTGTTCAATAATGTATATACTGATGTTCCTAGAATTAGGTTGTGTATTATGCATATTAGAATAATTGCATTGATAAACAGTATACTACTAATATGCATGGGTAAGCGGCCTATGGCACTGTACAACATTCCATTTCTACTTATCTAGAATGAAACCTCTTTGCTGACATGTTGGGAGTTGTGCACACTCTTAACAATGTTCTGGTAGAGATTGGAAGGCATCTAGAAAGTTACAGGATATGGATAAATGTTGTATTAAAGCATTGGCTAAGATAATTGCATGACTGTATGACATATTTCTTTATGTGTAAGAATTTGTTCTGAAAATTATGAGATGTTTCTAATCATGCAATTTAACCTATTTTGTAGGAAAGACCGTATATCTTCACCTACAAAAGGACTACAACATTTGTTCTAGCAACAAAGATATCTATTGAAGATATTGAAGATATTGAAGTTCCCGGGATTTGGGATGAAGAAATGGAATTCCATGATCCGTCGATCATGAAGAATGATGTTTGGGATGTAGTCCCAAGACCTAAAGGGAAGTTTGTTATGACTTCCATATGGATCTACCAAGATCAAGCATGCAGCAAATGGCAGCATAGAGAAATATAAAAGTGATGAAATAGAAGATACACCAGATGGATTCAAGACAACTTTCTTGAATGGTGTAGTTGAAGAAGAAGTGTATGTGGAGCAGCCACTTGGTTTTGAGAAACATGACAGGGAGTCATATATGTGCAAAACTTGGGTATGATGCACCACTTTCTAGGAATGGAGGTGTGGCAGAGGGAAGATGGAATCTTCCTTGGACAAGGGAAGCATGCAGTAGAGATCCTAAAGAGGTTTGGGATGATGGACTGCATCGCTATGGCATCAAACCTGAATCTTCTGTGTGATGCTTCATCTGAACCAGTTGATGTCACTATGTATCGTCAGATGATTGGGTCCTTGATGTATGTGACAAACATAAGACCAGATATTTGCTTTGCGGTGAATACATTGAGCCAATTCTTGATAGATCCGAGGAGTGTTCACCTGATTGCTATAAATCCTGTTCTGAGGTACCTGAAAGGTACAGTGGATTATAGGCTCAAGTATAAAGTGAATCAAAATTTTAACCTGCATGGTTATGTTGATTCAGATTGGGCAGGCAGTGTTGCAGATAGGAAGAGCACATCTGGGTGCTGCTTCAATATGGGATCAGGTGTGATCTTGTGGTTTAGCAGGAAGCAGTTCTGCATAGCACTGAGTACAGCTAAGGCAGAGTATGTTATAGCCTGTTCAGCTAGTTGTGAGGTAGTATGGCTATGGAAGCTACTGTCTGAGTTATTTGATCTCCCGTTGGATGCTACTGGTATCTTCTGTGATAACCAGAGTTGTGTGAAGTTTTCTGAGAACCCAGTGTTTCATGACAGGTCGAAACACATAGATATCAAATATCACAATATCAGGGATATGGTGCAGAGAGGATCCGTGAAGCTCCTGTATGTTGAGATGGACAAGCAGATTGCAGATGTGCTGACGAAGCCACTAGGCAAGGTGAAGTTCAAGTACTTCAGAGAGAGGCTTGGCATTCTTCAGATCGAGGAAACTTCGAGGAAGAAGTGATGGACACATTTACTGAAGCCATTCCAAGCATGTTGGAAGGAGGATCCTTCACATGGCTGTGGATGTAAGTGCTGGATGATGAACATCAGGATGATGTTCTGGTTTCTGTTGGATATGATCAGTTGGATCATTTTTATGTATGTATGTACGCATCATGTTGGATGCTGGATATGATCAGTTGGATCATTTATATGTATGTACGCATCATGTTGGATGCTGGATATGATCGGTTGGATCATGTGTATGTATTTTTGTATATGCATCATGTTGGATGCTTGGACCATGTATCTGTATATGTATCAGGTGGATACATTGTATGATCATGTGGATCATGTATTTGTATTTGTATCAGGTGGATACATTGTATGATCAGGTGGATCATGTATGATGATATGTATCAGGTAGATACTTGGTATGCATCAGGTAGATGCATTATATGATCAGGATGATCATGGATGACGAGCTTCAGAATGTTGCTCCAGATGACATGCAGTAGGATGTTGCAGTGATGATGATCAGGATGATCATATGTACATCAGGATGATGTATGGTGAGTATCAGATGATACTTTGTGGCCATGGATTAGGTTTTGTAGGTAAGCATGTAATTTGTGCCCTGGGAGATTTGCAGATGGTCTTTCGAGGTTTTTCCTATGCCATGTAATTCGGTGCCCTGGGACATCTGGCAAATGCTCTTTCGAGGTTTTGCTTGGGAGGACATATAATTTGTGCCTTGGGAGATCTACAGATAGTCTTTCGAGGTTTTGCCTATGGCATGTAATTCGTTGCCCTGGGATATCTGGAAAATGCTCTTTCGAGGTTTTGTACTATGGCATGTAATTTGCTCCTGGGAGATCTAGACAGGATGAAAAAGGCCTTAGATGCTTCAGCTAGGTTTTGTCATGACCACATGTAATTTTCTCCTGGGAGATCTGGACAGGATGAAAAAGGCCTCAGATGCTTCAGCTAGGTTTTGTGGTGGACCACATGTAATGTGATCCTGGGAGATCCGACAGGTAGAGCCGTGTGCTCGTAATCATTAGAGAAATTTTGAGGTCAAAAAAGGGCCTCAAAACAAAGAAAATGTACTATAAAATACAACCAATCACATTCTAGTAGATGACATCATCCCCCTTGGTGAGGTGGCATTGCATGAGTTAAGAATGCTTATTTGTCAAATTTTCTATGGTGGATGAAAACACATAGTTAACCAAGGTAGTGGTGTAAGTACTTTTAAGTCATAAAGTAAAGTACTCATAATTAATGTCTTTTCATAAAATAATATTATTGTCATTTTCAAGTAAAGTACTCATAATTAATGTCTTTTCACACTTTCACATAAAATAATATTATTGTCATTTTCAAGTGAAGTACTCTTAATTCATAAAGAAAGTCCTTTTACATTTTTTTATAAAATAATATATTATCATTTTTATGTTTTTAATTTTAAATTATATATTCACTCCATTCTATTTAATAACATAATGTCAAACTAATAAAGAATAATAATAGATTTAATAAATAATAATAATAATAATAATAATAATAATAATGCAATGTGGATTATAATAATATTATTGACATTTTACATATAAATAAATTCTCAATTAAATTACATTATTAAATTCATGAGAAAAGTACTAAATATAAAAAGTCAACATAAAATTTTAAAAAAAGCTCTTAAAAATGTTTTTTATTATTTAATTTCATTTGCAAGTTCAAAACAAATAAATGTTAAAGGACAATACATTTTTGGGAATTTACAATGAATCTTAGTCACATCAATGTAGACTTATTTTATTAATTTTATTTCTAGTGAATTTTGAAAAGTAACTCAACCATGGTTATTTATATTGTGCATAGAAAATAGTGTGGGAGGTGACTTGTCATATATACCTACCCCATAAAACCCCCAATTCATAATATTTTAATATATCTCATATTTTTGTAGTACATCTCTTAGGAGGCCCTTTTTTGACCTCAAAATCTCTCTAATGAGCCTGGGATGCTTCAGCCAGGTTTTGTGGTGAGATCACATGTAATGTGCTCCTGGGAGATCCGACAGGTAGAGTCATGTGCTCGTAACAACCTGGGATACTTCAGCCAGGTTTTGTGATGGGTCAAATGCAATGTGCTCCTAGGAGATCCTACAGGTAGAGCTGTGTGCTCGTAATAGCCTGGGATGCTGCAGCCAGGTTTTGTGACGCACATAATAAGTCCTGAGGTTTCCACAGTATGGCCAGTGATGATGAAGACCTACAAGTGGTGGGCCTACATCCAGTATGAAAAAGGACTGGCTCTGTAGAACTTCCTATGACGAGTAGATTCAGAGATTGATTGAGATAGCAGCAACAGTGACGATGATGATGTCTCGATGACGATTATCCAGTGACGATGATTCAGAGAAGAAGACTTGTGCTAGAATACCTGTGCTGAGAAATACCTTCCTAGTTAAGAGGGAGTGTTGATGTATATGTAACTTTGGAATGTATTTCATATATGTATGTTGTATGTCCTCCTATAGAGATGGTATTATTCCTCTATACGGAAGTGTCATCATTTATATTGTAAATGTCGTAACTTATACTTGATGGGTTATTAGACCACCTTGTTGGGGTTGGCCCTGTATAAGTCATGTGGGTCAAAGGGTTATTAGACCACCCTATTGGGGGTCGTCCATGTGGGTCGAAGGGTTATTAGACCACCCTATTGGGGGTCGGCCCAGTCAGCATTATGTTATGTGGTTAAGTTCGAGCCTACATGATTTATGTAAAAGGAAAGTCAAGTCAAGTATAAATAGAGTGTGGGAGGCACTCTATTTGATCACTCACTTCTCACTCATGCACTCAAGGAGGAGTGGTGCACTTATGGAGGAGGAGGATCTGCTGCTACGATATGTCTATCTCTTATGGTTGGGTTGTATCATTGCTCTATCTATCTCTGAGGAATTTATTGGGGTTTTTCACCTTTATGTTTTTCCCCAAGTAAATATTTGTGTCTCTTGTGTGCTTTCATTATTGTCTCCATGATTGATATGCTATAGATATCATGTACATGTTGTTCTCTCAGTTAATATCCTAGATCAGATTGAAGTAAATTCTGAAAATTTAACACTGCATTGCCATTCTACATCTCTAATATGTGAGAATCTAGGACTAATACATTGGCCTGTAGTGGAAGACAAATTTTTTCTCAATCACCTGCTTCATTTAGTCTCTCTTATGTGTTGTTTTATTTATTGGTTAATATATATTGCATAAGTAGTGGAGTTGAGTTTTGAGTTGGGATCACCAAGCACTATGTTCTTTTTCAACTTTTGTAGTAGGTCTTAAGGATTGGTGACCTTGGCATAATTCCTTCATCAAAGGGATTTTTTTTTGTGGTGTTAGGGAACGTTTTTGAGAATGTAGGTATTTTTTTGCCCATACTCCCTAAAAAGGATGCAATATGACAGACATCTTTCCAATAAGTGTCTTATTTTTCTTGTTTTCTTTTTTGGACACCATCTTGGAGTTCTTGTCCAAGTTTTTTTGTCGTGGCTTCATTCTCATCTGTTGGTTCTAGCCCAGGTTCTTCAATATTCATTTCAACACAAAGTTTTTGGATGCTTCAAATTATTAGAACAACTATCCCGTGACATGAAAAAATTCACCTAATTGATATCTAAATTTATGTCTTACTGCACAAGCTTCATCATGAAGCCGATCCAAGCAATCAGCATACCTGGAATTGATGGAAGTGATACTAATTATAAAAGGTGAAAATAAAATAAAACAAGAATGCTAAGGGAATCATCTGCTGGGACATCTATATATCCTCCATAATATAAATCAAGTATTATGGCCAGCATATCACCCCACACTAATTAACATCTCAGAAACCTTGGTGCAATGAATAAATGTGCAAGAATTAAGGAGTTGTGTTTTGTGATTACATGACTACATAGTGTGTTAATGTACACCTTTTTTGTTTCTTTAACATTTGTTTGCTGCAACTTTCAAGTGTTAAAGATAAGTTTTTCAAACAAGGAATTTTTTTAATGTTATCTAGTCATAGAAGAAAACATAACAAATGGAATTTAGAATTTATCCATTTTTTCTTCTCATAGATTTCTATGTTTTAATCCATGTACACTTTCAAAGGAGTACTTTAGGATTCTCTAATATAAGGACTAATTGTAACGTACCCACCCATCCATCCAAGGCAAGGGAGAGAACAAGATGCCATTCTAAGGGGCTTTTCATAAAACTCAGCCAATTCATTAGATGCATACAGTTAAAAACAAATGTGTGCAGATGTAAATTAAACAAACATGCACAGCGAAAATGAACTCATCCACACACATGTTACATGACTGTTATTCAATTTAACACAACCAACAAATTAATACATTTGTAGAAGTAATTACATAAGAAAATACTCATCTTGATGTAATGTTGTCCCAACAACTAGCTATGTCGCTGCAACGTTCCTCCCAACCGTAGGTCTCTGCCCAGCCTATATTATTTCAACACTCAGAGACCACCCCCGAGCTGGGCATGACATTTACAAGGAACTTGGGACTCTCAAACCTTGCACAGCCAAAGCAATGGATACCCAAGTCAACCCCAACATTCTCTTGCACATCAAACTCAGATATGGCTCTGGAACACACTTTCAATAGGTGGACTTAGGAAATAGATGGACAGGGGTTTTCCCAAAACTTAGGCACACCAAAACGGATTGTGGGAAGAGGAATCCAACCCCAGGGAAGAAAACCGATTTCTCCCACATATGTATGAGCATACAGTGGGCCAAACGGCCTCAATAAAACCCCAAATCATTTCCTCTTCTTCCCCACTGCTCATTAGAGAGATTTTGAGGTCAAAAAAGGGCCTCCTAAGAGATGTACTACAAAAATATGAGATATATTAAAATATTATGAATTGGGGGTTTTATGGGGTAGGTATATATGACAAGTCACCTCCCACACTATTTTCTATGCACAATATAAATAACCATGGTTGAGTTACTTTTCAAAATTCACTAGAAATAAAATTAATAAAATAAGTCTACATTGATATGACTAAGATTCATTGTAAATTCCCAAAAATGTATTGTCCTTTAACATTTATTTGTCTTGAACTTGCAAAATGAAATTAAATAATAAAAAACATTTTTAAGAGCTTTTTTTAAAATTTTATGTTGACTTTTTATATTTAGTACTTTTCTCATGAATTTAATAATGTAATTTAATTGAGAATTTATTTACATGTAAAATGTCAATAATATTATTATAGTCCACATTGCATTATTATTATTATTAGTATTATTTATTAAATCTATTATTATTCTTTATTAGTTTGACATTATGTTATTAAATATAATGGAGTGAATATATAATTTAAAATTAAAAACATAAAAATGATAATATATTATTTTATAAAAAAATGTGAAAGGACTTTCTTTATGAATTAAGAGTACTTCACTTGAAAATGACAATAATATTATTTTATGTGAAAGTATGAAAAAACATTCATTATGAGTACTTTACTTGAAAATGACAATAATATTATTTTATGAAAAGACTATCATTATGAGTACTTTACTTTATGACTTAAAAGTACTTACACCACTACCTTGGTTAACTATGTGTTTTTATCCACCATAGAAAATTTGACAAATAAGCATTCTTAACTCATGCAATGCCACCTCACCAAGGGGGATGATGTCATCTACTAGAATGTGATTGGTTGTGTTTTATAGTACATTTTCTTTGTTTTGAGGCCCTTTTTTGACCTCAAAATTTCTCTAATGAGCCACAACAAAAACACCCTTCCTAGCTAGAAAAATGAATGCAAACATAGTAAAACCAGTGAGGAAAATGACTAGGTAGCTCCAAACTCGTGAGAGGGAAAAGTGGGTTGATGAGTAATGGCTTGGGGAGCAATTCATGGCTCTTTTCTTGCCTAAGAATCCAAACACAAATTTCTATGCAGGGTGGATTGCCCATACCTGAATTTGGACAGCCATACCTCCCATTCCCCAAGGCATTAACTACCTCAACCAACTCTTGGTAGAAATCAATGATTGGGTACAAAAGTCAACATGGGTAGTTGAGGGTTCATGGGTTCTCTCATTGACACTTGGCTTGACTCAATTGGCTCAAAGGGTTTGAATATTTCCCTCCCAATTCCTTGTAATATCATGCCCCCATCTCTTGTTGCATTGCATAGCTAGTTGTGGGCATTTATATTAAGATGGATATTTACAATTCCCATGGTTCACTAGCACATGGGTAGCATAATTTCAAATACCTTCCTCTTCAAGATCGAGCATTCACTAGCGGGGCCTTGGCCTTGAGCTCCACGCTAGGAATCATACATAATATGCATACAATATTTACATTACAACCCAAATATTACAAGGGTCAAAATGGGGTAAGTGACACTAATATCTAGTTATTAAATTTTAGTTATATAATAAAAATTGCAATAAAAAACATCCAAACTTTATAACCCTAAATAATCATTGTTTAAATGATATAATAATTTAATGTTGTTTATGTGATAATCACTATATTTGATATTTGACCAATATAATATATGGATTAGATTAATATTATTTGTAGTTATCCTTAAAAAAAATTATGACCTAGTCAACGAGGAGTTGATTAGCATTTCATACAAGCAGTGAGATGTCAACTAGTTTCATATAGACAAAGGGATGCCAACCAGTTTCATTGAAAAATTCAAGATTCCAACTAGTTATTAACATTCCTTAGGCTTCTTTGATGAACCAATATAATGGAACATAAAAATATAAATTAGACAATGCATCTAATACTTCTTAAATTGCATGTTTCCTTGGTGAAACACCATAATTGAACCTAGGTAAAGATAAATTAGACATTGGATTTAATAGTTCTTAACTTACATGTTTCCTCGGGTATGAATATACTTTTTTTTAAACCAAATTAGAGAGGTTACCAAGTATGGGGCTTATTAGAATTCTTGGCATAGGTTGAAAAAACCCATGTACTCATTGTCTTTAATCATCTAAAACTTTATCTCAATTCCAAAAGCCCCTGAAAATTGTAGAGTACATTGCAAGTGAGTAATTATAAGTTAATTTTATATATGCAATTAATCAAAATACTTTTTCAACTCAAACCAACTATGATTAAGTGCAAAGGTGTGATATTTCTCATCCATTGTTTGCCAGCTAAGTTTGAATGTCAAAAATTATCTTCCAATAAAGCTAAAGATATCATGATTGTGGAAATATATGATGGTAGCATGAATCCTTTTATTCATGTTGAGAGCTGTACCTAGAAGTAGGATAATGAAGGCATGTAGCATTATTTTTTTATTCAAAATTATGTCCATACTCTGGGATCCATTCCTAATGTCTAGTATTTACAAGAAGAGATAAGAAGGTGAACTAGGGGTTTTGTTATTCTTTAGATTCAAATATATGAATACTTCTCCTTTGTGTTAAGTCATCCAAGGTAAGAGAAGTATTGAAGCTCATTAAGGAACTTTTTCTTACTAACAAGTTGCATGACACCCATTCTCCTATTGTTTGTCCTATCATCAAGACATGTATCCTTCCAAATCCCTACAAAACCATTGAATAATCCTCTCTATTGTAGGAATATTGGACAGAATGGCGAGGATGCAAATGATCTAGAGGATTTGAGACATCTCATTCAAATATTCTCAAGGAGATTCCAAGGAAATTAAAGAGAAGGGTAAGAATGGTTCCAGTGCATCATATACTCACCCTTTGAAGTTGTGGAAACTCGACATTGGTTATGAGGATCAACCAAATATCACTTCTATAAGATATTATTGGGATGAAAATATTATTTCTAAGATCATAGCCTTACTGAAAAATCATTTTTGTAAAGTTTTACTAATATGTAAGGCATCATGGGAGAACTGGGGGAAATGAAATTTGAGTTGTGACCAAATGATAACACTGTTAAACATCAATCTCTCGTCTTAATCCCAAGGTTAAAGAACAAATGAAAAAGGAGGTTAAGGGAAAGATGGTTATAGGTATGATATTTCCTATAAAATATTCTATTTGGATTAATTACATTGGCATTTAGAGAAAGAAAGATATGGATGGTATCAAGGTCTGTTTGGATTTTAAAAGTTAGTTATTCATGTATGTGGGAAATGAAGCGTGCTCTTTTACATATTTATTCTTTGAATACCATCAAGTCAAGATGGAAGAAGAGGACAACCAAAATACCTTCTTTACCATCGAATGGAGTTTTTTGGCTTACAATGTTATGCTTTTTGGACTCAATAATTTACTAGTTCTCTTCTCTATAATTGTGCACAAAAAATGCCAATAGTTTTGAAAGAACTATGAAAATGGATGCTATAACTAATTTTTTTAAAAGCAGCTACAATTTAAAAGTATGTCATATTGCATGATTTCTCTTACTCGTGTCCTGTAAATACTCATCTGTTGCCGATACTTATAGTTTCTTGGAACAAATTCCCTTGATTTGTGGAGCTTGACAATGCCTAGATTTATTGTACCTTTCAAAACATGTTTCAACATACTACAAATATTTTTCATGTTGCAATAATTTCATGGTAGGACCCCTCAAATAAAGATTTGCTTGTTTATGAAAATAACGAAATGACCTAAAAAAATACAATCTCAGTAGTCTCAATGAAGAAAAACAACATTAATAATGAACATTTTACGTTTGATGAACATTTTTTAATAATGTAAATTACAATAATATTCAAGTAAAATAATGGGTAATAAGAGTTCACATGAGGAAACATGGACAACACCAAATCAAAGTATATAATACCACCGATCACATCAAAACACCAATTTTTCTTCTGAAATTTCAAAATGTTTCCCAAGGCTATCTGTAACAAGTTCCAAGGGATGAGTGAAATAGCCATAGTAAAATTTCAACACTACAATTATACACCAGAATAAATTTTATAAGTCATGGAATACATGCTATGACAATAATGCTTCAAATAAATAAATATGGGAAATGGATAATTCCTTACCTTGTCAGAGGCTTTGAAAGTAGGATAAGATGCTTTAGTTTCATAACAAACCCCAAGAAATTGTCAAAATTTAGATGACACGCGAGTGGGTTGTAGAAAGGAAGCACCGACATAGACAGTCATTGAGCTCCTCTCTATTTTGAGAATAATTTAATATTCTCTACTAAATAGGTCCAACCACATGAAGGTGGAAGTTGTTATGGCCCCTTCCCCCCCTCACATCACTCTCAATTCCCCATACCCAATGCATGTACTTGAAAAAAAAATACGTGCAAATTCATGCAGATTTCTTCATAAACAAACATTTACCATTAATTATAATAAAAGCTAACATTCATTAAACCATTCATTCAGTTAGTCAAGACATTCATTCAATAAAAGATAACATTCATTAAACCATTCATTCATTTAGTCAACACATTCATTCAATAAAAGATAACATTCATTCATTTAGTAGGCCAAAAATCATGCAAGACTTAATATTATAAAAAATAATTACACAATATTTCTTCAGTCACTTATTTCTAATTTTTCTTCTCTTTACAAAATCAACAAGAAGCTCATCTTCTGGAACTTCTCCTTTAGTTCTTGGTGCTTCATCAACTTGCTGTGATGTCTTCCTCGTAGAGTGCTCGCGACGTAGATTTTGCAGCAAGGGGTTTGGATTTGCTGCAATCATGTGAAAATGTTACATCGATATATTTTGTTATTATAATGAAAATTATTTCACTTAAAAAAAACTTTACAAAGGTTTTTTTTTACATGTTGTGGCCACATCATGTTTTTCATATTCCTGTCCAGGATCAACCTTTATAGTGTGACTCTCTACATGCTCTACAGTTGAAATATTGAGAAGTAGAATTAATGTTCACCATATGCAATGCTATATATAAAATTGTATCATATGAATAAATTTATTACCAGGATTCGAAGCATGATCTTCGATTTGTTGTTGTCCCTCCTCAACATTAAGGGGATCATTGCTTTCCTACTCAAAACATAGTCAATATTTTATGTCAATTATTTATAACGAATAGATTGCAAAATTAATAAATCTTCATTAAACTATATAGATCTTATATACCTGTGCACCATATGGATCACCGGAAGACCATTTTTTCCTAGACAAGCTTTTTCGGCGTTCAACAACAGCTTCAAAGTCGTGCTGGAAGCCAAGCTTCAAGTTTTCCTCAGTGGGCACTTCTTTGAATCGGTCGGCCTACATATTTGCATAACGTCATTAATTTACATTTTGCGACGCAATAAAATGAAAATAATTTGCAATTTATTATTTGGATTCATTATTGGTTTTTCGATACTTACAATTTGTGCCACCAAATTCGAATAACCACCAGGCCCAAGCTTGTGCTAACCAATTTTTTCTAGTCTTTCCTTTGTGGCCTTTGATGTGTCTAACATCCTATGAAAGTGTTGAAATACATTAAATTTTCCAATATCGATATAAAAATTAATAATAATAAGGTTTAGAATTACATTGTGGTAAGTATTGCATACCTCCCTATGTCTAGTGGCATCTTTCCTTCTTTTCTCAGAGCCCTCCCCTTTCCATCTTCCACTAAGGCTTTCCACTCTCTTGATAGAATCATCGGAGGGCACTCATACCTAGGGTTACTTTCTAGGTTAACCCTATATTGGTCTAGGACAATCTTCATATGTTGTCTAGCCTTCTTTAGGACCGTGACGTGATCGAAGGTCTCATTGCCGAACAGTCCAACCAACCAATTAGTGAACTCATATTTTAATTTTTTTGTTTGTCTATCTTACCTTGTGTAGATGGTGGGCCCGAAGATATCCAAGGAAAAATCATTTATATGTTTATAAAAAACATCATTTCCTGCAAAACGATCATGCTATAATTAGTTGAAAAAAATGGTTTATCGGTATATTACAATCAAATTATAAACACTAACTTGAACAATGTATAATTACCTAGGATCTTCTCTATATTTATTGGAACGACATCTTCATCCACCAAAAATGTTGTCTGTATTGTACCCGTGCTAGTGACACTGGAAGATCCAGGAAATGTTTCTTTAGCAATAAAAATACTAGCATGAGGCTCTGCATCGACCCTTTCTTCTGCACGATCTGGTGTGCGTCGATCACTAGTTGGTGCACTCTCTGGGGTGTCACGGAACGTGTTTCCAAATGTTCAGTCAAAAAAATGGCACATGAGTCGATGTACGTGGATTCGTTTGCTCATGTGACGACTGATATCCACAAGCATCACTAAGGCCAACACCGCCTTGACCACTAGTGTGTGGTCCTAGAAAATCCTGTAAATACAAACCAAATTTTATAAGTTCACTATCATATAAAAGTAAAAATTATAAATTTCTAAATGAATTAAGATTCTGCAACTTACTTGCAAGGCATGAGAACTCTTTACCAACACTTCAACCTTGGCTTTAATCTCGTTTGTCTGCGGAATAATGAATAGTAGACGAAGGATATCCACATTAATTTTTTTCAAGGTCTTCTCTATCAGCTTAACCGGGTCTAGAGAAGAACTAATGTCAGCATCACCCAACAACTCATCCACATCAAAAGCTATTGATTGTTGTGATGTTGTTTCATACACCGAATCATTGGTCTGCAACAAAAATATATAAAACATTACTGACGTGAAAGAAATAGACTGAGGAAAAAAGTATATTAAAAAAACATATCTATCATGATAGATTCCTAAAATTACAGCTAGATTTACTTGGTGTTTGGATGATGGTGTCATCTGATCCACATCTGGGGACTTTCCCTGATCACCCCCCTGCAAAAAAGAAGTAGAAAACATTATCATAATGAAACCAGTATACACACGAAAAATACATAACAAAAAAAGCATTATGCTACATATTATATTGGTAAAATTACAATTAATTACACCTGCTGCCTCGAGGATTGTGATCTACTCATCGGATTAATGGTTATAGGTTACTTGCCCTGATTTACTAATAGGGAAGTGCCCCTTAAAGAACCCTAAATCAAAAAGATAGAAAAAATTACATAAACGAAACCAAAACACTCAATGAAACAATATAATAACAAAACATTTTGATGTATTTAAATTGTACAATTACAATCAGGTTTACTTGTTTCGCGAGGCTGTTGTCGTCTGATCAACAACGGGTTGGATTTCCCGATCAACACTTTGCATAAAATATAGATAAAATTATATGAACCAAACGAATATACTCATGAAAAAACACAGCAAAAAAAACTCTTTTTTCATATCATATTTTTACTATTACAAAGATGTATACCTGCTTCCTTGAGGTAGGTCTGGTATGATCTACTGCTAGGGAGGTGCCCCTTACAAAACCTTGCATAAAAACATAGAAAAAATTACCTAAACGAAACCAAAATACTCACTGAAACAATATAATAAGAAAACATTTTTACTTATTTAAATTGTACAATTACAATCACATTCACCTATTGCCCCGAGGCTATTTTCATCTGAACAATAGCCAGGTGGCTTCCCTGATCACCGTTCTACATCAAATATAGATAACATTATATAAACCAAATGAATATACTAATGAAAAAACACAGCAAAAAAAAACACTTTTTTCTTATTATATTTTTACTGTTACAAAGATGTATACCTACTGCCTCGGGGAATTTCTACTCCTATGACCATTTGCTGGCTGGGATTTTACCTTATCACTACCCTGCGAAGTAAATATAGAAAATTTAAAGAAAACAAACTAACAAAAAATCCTTGATATTTTAAATTCATTAATAAAATATTGGGTAAATTGTTAGATGTACCACTCCCATAGTAACCATGTTTGTATCTACTCGATTCAAATTGTAATTAATAAGAAATTCTTCCCCTATAGCTATTGATTAAATGGCACATACAAAAACACGATTTCCTTCACGCCCCTCAAATTCACAATTGGGTTGCTTAATTGTAGACCCTGGTTGTGTACTGTTTATAAACCGTGCAATATTACCTGTGGCCTTTGGCTTTTCGTCAATGTACAACGTTGCTCTTTTATTTTGATCTTTGTCTTTTGTGACATCCCCTTCCATCAATCCGGTGCAAGGAAGGAAATGTTAACCAAACTATATGGCTTATTGGCAAAACTCAGACCCAGTCAATTTGTTTAGAAATGCATGGTTAAATAAAACTTGTGCATACCTATTCATACTCAACAAGCACATCTGAATTAAACACTATGTATGCACATAGTTTCATCATGCAATCAGCATGTAAATAGCAGCCATTAATTAAGACATTACAGAACATAGAATTAACACAACTCATTTAATAAACACAGCGGAATAAACATAATAACATACAAGCAGAAGGAGACGCATCAACCTATTTCCTTCAGGCAGAATAGTGAAACAAGCACATAATAATCAATCCAATTCTCCTGCTATGCACAGGCATCATACCAACTAACTTAATATAATCATTTCATCCAAGTAACATGAGTAATTTAACATACAGGGCAAACCACAGAATGATGTTATACTTATCTTGAAGAGGAAATTGTCCAACAAGTGGCTATGTGAGAGCAACATTCCACCCAACCATAGATCTCTGTCCAGCCTCTATTCTTCCAACTGAGAGATCACCCCCGAGCTGGGTTGTGTATCCACTAAGGAGGAACTAGATTGGCTCACTCACGGTCATGGTTTCACTCAAAATGGTCATGCTAAGCCAGCACACCGATGGTTTTATCAAGCATGAAAATAGCAGAGGAGGAGGGTGCTAAGCCAATGAACTCAACCACAGAGCTACATACATCTCAGGCTAAATTCAAGCAATCCAATCCTCTGTTCCAACATCCACACTTGGATTTCTCACCATTCGGTCAACGAATAACTCAAATCCGTCACTGGTTTTCTGGGCTGCAAAAACTGGGTTTTCCTATGGATTTTGGGATAGCCAATACTCTCAATTTTTCCCCAAGGTTCATATCTATGGATCCCCCATTGGTTCTCACTATCCAATACCAAATCTGGGCATTTTTGGCTCTTCAAAACGTGGGTTCTTGCACAGTTGAGATTTCTGGTTTTTCTCACTGTTGGGAATTCGTTTTTGGGTGGAAAATGATGCTAGTCCCTTCCACAATGGATTGGGGATGAGGAAGAAGCAATACCCCTGAGGTAGAGTGACTTGTGGTACAAGCAAACAAATCCCATACCTGCAAATACGAATTTATGGGCTGCCCATGCTCCATTAAAGCCATGGACTGTTTTCTTCAACCACTTCCTTACAACAGAAATAAATGTCAGCAAGGAAAGTCAAAATGGGTTCTCACAATGACATTTGGAAGCTTATGGCTCAATCCCACAACCCACTCACCACTCCCTAGTGGATACACATGGCCCCTTCTCATTCGTTGTCTCCATAGCCAGTTTTGGTATTTTATTGCATGATGTTTATTTACATCATTTTTACAGTGTTCCACGGCCAAATAACACATGGGTAACATAATGTCTAATAATTTCCTTTAAATAAAATTTGAGCTTCCACTAGCGGGGGCCTTGGCCTTGACCTCCATGCTAGGAAAACATACATCACATGTATACAATATTTACATTAAAATCTAGTATATCCTAAGGGTCAAAATGGGATATTACATCTTTCAACTATAAATAGTTTGCTGACAATCCATATCTATGCATACTTCATGTATATTGGACCAGGTGCATCCAATCTTTGTAGTTGTAACAGGGTCCAACATACTCCATCAATTCTATACATCTTCCGTAACCAACCTTTATGCCATCCATGCAAAACAACCCCAAACCATGTAATGATGACGGTGCAATTCAATATATCCTCTCGTTCACACAAAAATATTTGTTTAGTTCGGAAAGATCATTGGGTACCCATTGTTTCGTTATATGTATGTACCTCAAGGGCACCTTGATGTCGCATATTGTCTCATCATCATAGTAACAAGAACCCCCTTCAGCGAGAAAAAATTACATGCGTTTATGAAATTTTATTCTGATCTTTTGACATCTAGTTGATAAAACTCTTGTAGACCTACTGGCTGTCTCACTTTCCTCTAGCCTTCCTAAACTCCACTCGCTTGAGGAAGATAGATCTGACAAATACCTATTTGATTCTACTTGCACCATGGGAAAAAAGTTCAAATAGGATTTTAGGAACCCATGTCAACCCTTCTATTTACTTTGTTAGTATATTGTTGTTGGACGCATATGCTTTGTAAGTTGTCCCGTAGTATTTGTTGATCCATAGTTTGTATTATTGTTGTTGGATGCATATGCTTTGTAAGTTGTCCCGTAGTAATTGTTGATCCATATTTTGTATTGGTCCATGGTTTGTATTGACACATGGTATTGACCCATGATATTGGCGCCTAGACTTAGTATATAAGTTTGTGTTGAGACCAATGAAAGTACCATGAAGTTATTTGTATTGAGCTTACTCAAAGGAGGTTGCCCCCTCGAAGTGGCCTACGATCAATATAAAAGTGATTCTGAGTTCTATCATTTCTGCTATTTCGTGTGTTTTCATTAATTAATTATTAAAGGTTCTTCACATCTGGTATCAGAACACTTTCTTGGGCTCGTTGGGTGGAATTTCTGCCATTTTTTTTTTTTGCATCTGTTGCAAGTTCGGATCTGGAAATAATCCCTATCTTCTTAACTGTGGGAAGTACTTGGGAATAAGCCCTAAAACTCATTGTGAGAAGTAACACAGGAACCCCAAAGTAGTTGGCCCATTGAGAGGACCTGCCAGCGAAAAGGGAAATGACCCCTACCTGATTGACTAGTTCCCACCCGTGAGGTAAACCAAGAGCTGTCGTTTGTGGCAAAGCGGTTATTAGTTTTACCTGAGTCGTGGAGTGAGGGGTACTGCCCTAATATGCAAGTTGTCAGACAAAATTGGTGGCTGAGTGAAACCCCTAAACTCTTAGGAATCCGCACATACGTGGGGTCCATCTCTATTTTCAGCTGAACTGTTTCCGATCACTGCCGTGCCGTTTCAGATCCATTCTGAAAGCCATTCCATATCCAGGCGTTTTATATCTATTTTAGCTCCAGCTGTTTTCAATCCATTTGGCGTCGTTTTAGATCCCTCTATTTCCGATCACTTCCATGCCATTGTAGATATATCTGTTTCAGATCCCCTATAATCCCATTCTCCATATTTCATTCCTGAGGACCCTATCCCAAATTCTACTTTCCAAAGCTCGAAATCCCACATTTGTCTATTTTTAGGGTTTTCCATAACTTCCTGGTATTTCACCCAATTACCTTCAAATTTTACCACAAAGTTCCTTTCTTAATTCTGCTTCTTTCTCCCTCTCTGCCAAATTTTCTCATTCTTTCACCCCGCTTCCGAAATCCCCATTTTTTGCTTCCTTGTCCATCAGAAAGTGTCCAAAACCTAGTCAAACCCCAATTACCCATCCGAGCTTTTCCCAAATCCAAATTTCCCTTTACTAAATAAGCTTTTGTTTGTGTTTTTCTATCCAGTCCCCCCCCCAAAAAAAATACTATTGGTTATGGTTGTCACCCACGCAAGAGAAAAAACCATGGAGGAAGCACTTGCAGCCATCCAAACCAAACTCCAAGATCTGAACGAAAAATTTCTCAGCCTGCATCTTCAGCATTCAGCCATGAACAATAACCGACAACAAGAATCTTCTGCAGCCAATGGGTTCTCTTCTTCTAGCAATTTTCGTGGTCCGAAGCTTGAATTTCCTTGCTTCAACGATACTGATCCGACTAGATGGATCTATCGTGCAGAACAGTATTTCAGTATGCATAATACTTTTGATGTCCAAAAAGTTCTGTTGATGTATATGTAACTTCGGAATGTATTTTATCTGTGTATTTTATATATATTTATTCTACCCTTATAAGAGATGTGTTATTCCTCTATAAGGAAGTGTCATCATGTGGATTGACAAGTGTCGCAAGTGTGTGTACTTGCCGATGGGTCATTAGACCACCATGTGGGGTCATCCCGGAATTATATATAATATAATGTGGATGTATCTAACTGGACAAGTCGGCCCCATAAGGTCATTGGGAAAAAACGTGAGTATAAATAGAGATAGGAGATCTCTATTTTACTCACTCGAAAAAGTAACTCACTCTCACTCTCAGAAGTGGCACACTAGTGAGGAAGAGGAGGATCATCTGCTAGGAGACTATCTCAATGTTATTTGGTCATATTTTGGTTGAGCCATTGCTCTCTTTATCTCTGAGGAAGTTGTGGGGTTTTTCACCTTAGGGTTTTCCCCATGGAAACTCTGTGTCTCTTGTCTCTTATGCTTTTGATTCTTGTGATGCTTGTCATATTGTGATTGTCATGCATTGATATACTGTATATGTTATTCTCTCAGCAAAGATCCTAGAGTATAATGAATCAATGCAAAAAATTTAACATGGTATCAGAGCTAACCTGAGAAGAAGACATTTTGCAGTGACAGAAGCTTGAGTTCCTTGTTTATTGGGTTTCTCTCCACAGATTTTTGCAAATCAGTATAGTATATTGACTCTACTCATCAAGGCGCATCTATCTGTCCAATCAGAATTCAATTTCGAGTATTTTCAGATTTGGCCCTAAAAATAGGGTTTCCACAAAAATAGGAATTTCTGGAATCTAAAAACATGGCTGGAAGCTCCTTGCAAAAATCGAAGGTTAGAGCTTTGGATCAAGATTTTTGGCTGGGTAGATCTCCGGGAAACTCAAACCCTAATTCAGGGCTCTCTCTAGTGAACCCGCGAGGACAAAAAGGCAATTCTGAAGGGAAAGACTTTATTGATCTCAAATTCTGAATGCACCAGGTTGATCAGCTCATCAAAGCACATCTTTCTATCCTTTCAGAAATTTGAAATTCACATTTTAAATTTTTAGGGTTTCTCTGACAAACCCTAATCCGAGACCAGATCCAGTTTTCAGCATTTCAAGTGGTAAGACCTAAATTTTTTCTATTTCCATTTGAAGTACTCTTTAAGATGTCTCTCCACACCAAGCTTGAGGATAAGCTTGAAGGGGCCGATAACTTCCAAGCCTGGAGGTATAGGATTGGGTTAATCCTGGAAGAGAATGAGTTGGACTCATATGTGAAAGAAGACATCCCTATCCCAGAGGATGAAGAGGCCAAGGTATTGCATAAGAATAAATTGGTCAAAGCAAAGAGAATCATTGTTGATTCTATCAAAGACCATCTCATACCCCATGTGTCTTCTCTTAAGACACCCAAGGAGATGTTTGAATCTTTCACCAAGCTATTTGAAGGAAAGAACATAAATCGAAAGATGACCCTGCGGAACCAATTGAAAGGTGTGAAGTTCCAGAATGGAGAAACCATTCAATATTATTTTTCAAGGGTCTCCCAGATCAAGGAACAACTAGAAGCAGTAGATGAAATGGTGGAGAATGGTGAAGTAGTGATGACCACTCTAAATGGCCTACCTAGGTCATGGGATTCCTTCATTCAAGGAATTTGTGCAAGGAAGAAGTTGATCTACTTCAACAGATTGTGGGAAGAATGTTCTCAAGAAGAAGCTAGACTTATAGCTCGTGAGAAAAAGATGGGAGATGAAAATCAAGATCTTGCAGCTCACACCAAAAGAAGCAAAACCAAGAAGGAGCACTCTCACCACAATAGATCCTATCAAAAGAGTAAGAAGGACCTAAGATGCTTCACATGCAATGTGAAGGGTCACCTTGCTTCAGATTGTCCCAAGAACAAAAGGGATAATAACAACAACTCCAGTAAGAAGAAGAAGGGTAGCAAAAGAAGGTTTCATGCTCATGCTACCGAAGATGATGAACCCCCAAAGAAGAAGGCTAGGGAAGAAAGTGATAGTGATGATGACTCATCAAGTGAGGAAGAGTATGTTCTGATCTCTGCTCTCACAGGTACTATCTCCCATGGTTGTAATGATTGGTTTATTGATAGTGGGGCTTCCAAGCACATGACTGGGTTTAAGGAATCTTTTGTGAACCTATTTGAACATGAATCACCCCATAAGGTGAAACTTGGGGATGATTATCAATACCCAATCAAAGGAAGTGGTGAAGCCTCCTACAACCTAGATTCTGGAAAATCTTTGAAGATGAAAGAAGTCCTTTATGTACTTGGGCTCAAGAAGAACTTACTCTCCATATCTGCATTAGAAGCAAAAGGTATGCGGGTTGCATTTGTGGATGGCCAAGTCCTAATGTGGCCAAAGGGAAAGAACATAGATGATGCAGTAGTGATTGGAGAGCAAGAGGGAGGATTGTATAAATTGAAGGGACAACTTGAACATGCCACGGTGCATGAATCCATGGAGCCAAGTGAACTTTGGCATAGAAGACTTGCTCATATGCACTATAGAGCACTTCCAATTGCAAACAAGGCAGTAGAAGGTATTACTGAAATCAAGACCAAACATGAAGGTGTTTGCAAAGGATGTGCAAAAGGTAAGAACATTAAGAAGGCTTTCCCAAGCAATGAAAGCAAGGCAAAAGACATCTTGGAAATCATCCACTCAGATGTATGTGGCCCTATGTCATCCAGTTCCCTGAGTGGGTATGTTTACTATGTCTCATTTATTGATGACTTCTCCAGGAAGACTTGGGTATACTTCTTGAAGAACAAAGATGAGTTGTTTGATAAGTTCAAGGAATTCAAAACCTTGATGGAGAACCAAACTGACAAGAAGATCAAAACATTCAGATCTGACAATGGTGGAGAATTCACCTCAGGTGACTTCAAGAAGCTTTGCAGTGATTAAGGTATTAAGAGGGAGTTGACTGCTCCTTATAATCCTCAACAGAATGGAGTTGCAGAAAGGAAGAACATAACTATCATGGAAGCAGCAAGGGCAATGCTGCATGACCAGGATCTACCTATGCATCTATGGGTAGAAGCAGCTAGAATAGCTGTATATGTGCAGAACAGAACACCCCACAAGATATTGGAAAACAAGACACCAGAAGAGGTCTTTTCTGGTAAGAAACCTGAAGTCAACCATCTCAGAATATTTGGTTGTCCAGTATACACTCATGTCCCAAAGGAAAAGAGGACTAAACTAGATCCTTCAGGAAAGAAGGGTATCTTTGTGGGTTGCAGTGAAAGCTCGAAGGCCTACAAAATATACTTTCCAGGGTTCAAGAAGATTGATGTCAACAGGGATGTAACATTTGAGGAAAACTCAGCATTCATCAAATCAAGGAAGGCACCTATCCAAGTTTATGAAGAACCTAAGGAAACTAGATTTCAAGACACTACCATGACTGAAGTAGTTCCAGAAGTTGTTCGTGAGTTTGAAGATCCGCAAGAACCTGTAGATCCACCCCATGAGGATAACTCTCACAAAAGGAAACCTGCATGGGCTAGAGGTCTCATTCAAGATGCAGAGAGATTTGGCATTCCAGAAGAAGAACACGGAGCAAAGAAGAGAACAAGATCACATACCAGTTATGTTGCTTTACTCTGTGACATTATGAACAAAGAGCCTTCCAGTTATGAAGAGGAAGCGGAAAAGAAAGAACGCAAGGATGCTATGGTTGAGGAATACCAATCAATAATGAAGAATGATGTTTGGGATGTTGTCCCAAGACCTAAAGAGAAGTCTGTTGTGACTTCCAAGTGGTTCTACAAAATCAAGCATGCTGCAGATGGTAGTATAGAAAAATACAAAGCAAGATTCGTAGCTTGTGGCTTCTCTCAGAAAGAGGGAATAGATTATGAAGAAACTTTTGCACCTGTAGCCAGGTATACTTCCATCAGATCGGTACTTTCCCTGGCTGCAACTATTAAATGGAAAATACACTAGATGCATGTCAAGACTGCCTTCTTGAATGGTGTAGTTGAAGAGGAAGTATATGTGGAACAACCAATCGGTTTCGAAATACATGACAGGGAGTCATATGTGTGCAAATTGAAGAAAGCTTTGTATGGCTTGAAACAAGCCCCCGGAACTTGGTATGGTAGGATGGACAGTTTCCTATCTCGTTTGGGCTTTACCAAGAGTAAAGTGGATTCTAACCTTTACTACAAGGTTGAGGAAGGGAATCCTGTGATTCTACTCCTGTATGTGGATGACTTATTTGTAACAGGAGATGACAGATTGATTGCAGATACTAAGAGGAAGCTTGCTGTTGAATTCGATATAAAAGATTTGGGAATGATGCACTATTTCCTAGGTATGGAGGTGTGGAAGAGTACAGGTGGGATCTTACTTGGTCAAGGGAAGTACACAGTAGATATCCTAAAGAGATTTGGGATCATGGATTGCAAGGCCATGACCACACCTATGGCATCGAATCTGAAGCTTCTATGTGATGGTTCATCGGAACCAGTTGATGTGTCTATGTATCGTCAGATGATTGGGTCCTTGATGTACCTGACAAACATGAGACCAGACATTTGCTTTGCTATGAACACATTGAGCCAGTTCCTGACGGATCTGAGGAGTGTTCACCTGGTTGTTGTAAAGCATGTTCTGAGGTACCTGAAGGGTATAGTGGATTATGGATTCAAGTATGAAGTGAATCAAAAGTTTAACCTGCAGGGTTATGTTGATTCAGATTGGGCTGGCAGTGTTGCAGATAGGAAGAGCACATCTGGGTGCTGCTTTAGTATGGGATCAGGTGTGATCTCTTGGTTTAGCAGGAAGCAGTTCTGCGTAGCACTGAGTACAGCTAAGGAAGAGTATGTTGCAGCCTGTTCAGCTAGTTGTGAGGCAGTATGGCTATGGAAGATACTGTCTGAGTTATTTGATCTCCCGATGGATGCTACTGGTATCTTCTGTGATAACCAGAGTTGTGTGAAGCTATCCGAGAACCTAGTGTTTCATGACAAGTTGAAACACATAGAGATCAAATATCACTATATCAGGGATATGGTGCAGAGAGGAGCTGTGAAGCTCCTATATGTTGCGATGGACGAGCAGATTGCAGATGTGCTGACGAAGCCACTAGCCAGGGTGAAGTTCGAGTACTTCAGAGAGAGGCTTGGTGTTCTTCAGATCAAGGACACTTCGAGGAAGAAGTGATGGACACATTTGCTGAAGCCATTCCAAGCATGTTGGAAGGAGGATCCTTCACATGGTTGTGGATATAAGCGCTAGATGATGAGAATCAGGATGATTTTCTAGTTTCTGCTGTATATGATCAGTTGGATCATTTTTGTATATGTATGTATGCATCATGTTGGATGTTGGATATGATCGGTTGGATCATTTTTATGTGTGTATGTATGCATCATGGTGGATGTTGGATATGATCAGTTGGATCATTTGTATGCATGTATGCATCATGTTGGATGTTGGATATGATCGAATGGATCATTTGTATGTATTGTGTATATGCATCATGTTGGATGCTTGGACCATGTATCTGTATATGTATCAGGTGGATATATTGTATGATCAGGTAGATCATGTATATTGATATGTATCAGGTATGATCAGGTAGATCATGTATGTTGATGGATACATTGTGTGGATCATGCATCTATGTATCAGGTGGATACACTTTGTATGATTATATGTATCAGGTAGATACTTGGTATGCATCAGATGGATGCATTGTATGATCAGGATGATCGTGGATGACGAGCTTCTCCAGATGATATGCAGTAGGATGTTGCAGTGATGATGATCAGGGTGATCATGTGTACATCAGGATGATGTATGGTGAGTATCAGGTTGATACTCTATGGCCGTGGATCAGGTTGTGCAGATCAGCATGTAATCCGGTGCCCTGGGAGATTTGCAGATAATATTTCGAGGTTTTTCCTATGGCATGTAATTCGGTGCCCTGGGATATCTGGCAAATGCTCTTTCAAGGTTTTTCTCTGGAAGGACATATAATTCGGTGCCTTGGGAGATCTGCAGATAGTCTTTTGAGGTTTTTCCTATGGCATGTAATTCAGTGCCCTGGGATATCTGGCAGATGCTCTTTCAAGGTTTTGTCCTATGGCATATAATTTGGTTCCCTGGGAGATCCGATAGGTTGGGCTGTGTGCCCATAATCAATCCTGGGATGCTCTTGCGAGTTTTTTCCATGACCACATGTAATTCGTTGCCCTGGGAGATCCTATAGGTAGAGATGTGTGCTCGTAACAGCCTTGGATGCTCTTGCGAGGTTTTGTGGTGAGTTCACATGTAATTCGTTGCCCTGGGAGATCCTGTAGGTAGAGCTGTGTGCTCGTAACATCCTGGGATGCTCTTTCAAGGTTTTGTGCCGCACGTAATAAGTCCTGAGGATTCCACAGTATGGCTAGTGATGATGAATACCTGCAGGTGGTGGGCCTACATCGAGTATGAAAAAGGACTGGCTCTGTAGAACTTCCTATGACGAGTAGAGTCAGAGATTGGTTGAGATAGCAGCATCAGTGACGATGATGATGACGATGCATCGATGACGATGATCCAGAGAAGAAGACTTCTCTAGCAGATCTGTGTCGAGAAATACCTTCCTAGTTAAGAGGGAGTGTTGATGTATATGTAACTTCAGAATGTATTTCATCTGTGTATTTTATATATATTTATTGTACCCTTATAAGAGATGTGTTATTCCTCTATAAGGAAGTGTCGTCATGTGGATTGACAAGTGTCGCAAGTGTGTGTACTTTCCGATGGGTTATTATAACAGCATGTGGGGTCGGCCCGGAATTATATATAATATAATGTGGATGTATCTAACTAGACAAGTCGGCCCCATAAGGTCACTGGGCAAAAGGTGAGTATAAATAGAGATAGGAGATCTCTATTTTACTCACTCGAAAAAGTAACTCACTCTCACTCTCAGAAGTGGCGCACTAGTGAGGAAGAGGAGGATCATCTGCTAGGAGACTATCTCAGTGTTATTTGGTTGTATTTTGGTTGAGCCATTGCTCTCTCTATCTCTAAGGAAGTTGTGGGGTTTTTCACCTTAGGGTTTTCCCCACGGAAACTCTGTGTCTCTTGTCTCTTATGCTTTTGATTCTTGTGATGCTTGTCATATTGTGATTGTCATGCATTGATATACTGTATATGTTGTTCTCTCAGCATAGATCCTAGAGTATAATGAATTAATGCTCAAAATTTAACAAGTTCCATTGGCATCCTTTCATTTGGAACAGGAATCCCTTCAATGGTAACGTTGGTGCATCAAGGCTTATGATGAGCCAAAATGGACAGATTTTTTTCAACTCCTTTTGAAATGATTTGGTCCTAGTACTTTTGATGATTTCACCGGAGCACTCACTAAACTTTGTCAAATTGGCACTGTGAGAGAGTATCAGACAGAATTTGAGAAACTAGCCAATCACATAGAAGGATTGTCTAATGAATTGTACAGTAGTTGTTTTATCAGTGGTCTTAAGGATGAAATCCAGTCAGAGGTAAAAATGTTTTGTCCCAACACAATGATGGAAGTCTTAGGGTTGGCTAAGTTGGCAGAAGACAATATTGCATCCCAACAACGCTTCAAACCCCCTTTTGTTCCCTTCCGAAATATGATTTCTCAACAACCTCCCATCTCACCAGCTCCTCGACGAACTCCTATCAAGAATTTGTCCGAAACAGAGATGCAGGAATGCAGAGAAAAAGGGATTTGTTATAATTGTGATGAGAAATTCACTCGGGGACATAAATGTGTTCAATAAAAGCTCTATCTCTTGGATATGGATTCTCCGCCTGCCGCTAAAATTGGTGAAGAAGCTCCAGATACAATGGATGATTAGGTTGACATTCAGGAGCCACCTATTGACCCCCCATCTCATGATGAACAACCAAAGATATCTCTCTGTGCTTTATCTAGTGTCACCACCCCCCAAATAATGCAAGCTAGGGGTTACTTCAAGAAGCTTCCTCTTACAATACTCATTGATTATGGTAGCACTTATAACTTCATTGACCCTCGGATCGCCAAACAGGCTGATTGTTTTGTCCATCATTGCTCCAACTTTGAATTCATGGTTGCCAATGGGGGCACCTTACCTTGCAAGGGGAAGTGTCACAATGTGCGTATCTCTCTGGAAGATTATAACCTGCACTTTGACATGTTTTCCTTGTCCCTAGGCGGATGTGATGTGGTTTTTGGCATTCAATGGTTACGCACACTTGGCCCCATCTTATGGGATTTTGATAAACTTTGGATGCAGTTTTCAGTCAATGGGAAACAACAGAAATTTAAGGGCTTCCAACAAGGGTCTCTCCGCATCATCAGTTCACATCACCTGGAAAAGATCCTTAAGAAGAATTCACATGGTGTCATCGCTCAACTCCATTCCATTCATATGAACCCATTAACAGTCTCCCCTACTTCCTTGGATAGATATGCAGGTGTCTTTGCTGAACCAGTGGGCCTTTCGCCTTCAAGAGACCTTTCCAGTAAGAATTTAGCTGCATCTACATCTTACCAGAAAATGATGGCTATTTTGCATGCAATATAGAAGTGTCCCCCATACCTATTTGGGAATTATTTCTGCATCAAGACTGATCTTCAGAGTCTAGAAATTTTCCTGGAACAATGGGTCTCCTCCCCAACACACCTGAAATGGGTTATCCAACTCATGGGTTATGCCTATGCGTTCATTTACAAGAAGGGTAAGGAAAATATGGTGGCAGATGCTCCTTCTTGCACATTTCATGACCCAGTTTCTCTTACAACTATTTCTCTACTTGTTCCAAATTGGTTGCAATCTGTTCAACAGGGCCATCTCTTCTATAAACTCCATGCTTCTTCATCAGTAGGGCACTCTGGGTTCCTCAAAATGTATGACCAAAAACAATGTAACTTCTTTTGGCATGGATTGAAAATGAAAATTCAACAGATGGTGGTTGATTGTGATACTTTCCAGGTCAACAAGGGTGAAATGACACTCCTTTCGGGTCTGCTTGAACCCTTTCCCATCACTAAATAGATTTGGACAACTATTTATATGGATTTCCTAGAAGCGCTCCAGTGATACAATATCACATCTAAAAGGACACCATATGAAGCAGTCTATGGACAGGAACCGCTAGTTCTTCTTCCATAAACCCTCCGCATCTCCCCGGTTCAGGCAATTGACTCGGTTCTTCGAAACCATGATCAGATTCTTCTCATTCTGCAAGACAATCTTCACATGGCAAGAATTTGACTGAAACAACACGTTGATCAACACTATTCTAAGCGCACTTTTCATGCAACTAATATGGTCCTTCTTCGTCTACATTCTTCCAAGCAATACTCCCTAAAAATCAAAAGGCGTCAGTGGGCCGGAATGCAACCCAATGATGCTATAGGGGAACCACTTCTTCAGATTTTGCATCAATTTCCACATCTAAAGCTTTGAGGACAAAGATTTTTCTAAGGGAGAGGGGATGGTAGGAACGCATGTCAACCCTTCTATTTACTTTGTTAGTATATTGTTGTTGGGCGCATATGCTTTGTAAGTCATCCCATGGTATTTTTTGATCCATAGTTTGTATTATTGTTGTTGGATGCATATGCTTTGTAAGTCGTCCCGTAGTAATTGTTTATCCATATTTTGTATTGGCCCATGGTTTGTATTGACACATGGTATTGACCCATCGTATTGGCGCCTAGACTTAGTATATAAGTTTGTGTTGAGACCAATGAAGGTACCGTGAAGTTATTTGTATTGAGCTTGCTCAAAGGAGGTTTCCCCCTTGAAGTGGCCTACGAACAACATAAAAGTGATTCTGATTTCTATTATTTCTGCTATTTCATGTGTTTTCGTTAATTAATTATTGCAGGTTCTTCACATAGGACCTCAAGGCATAGCGCCTTTTATAAGGTGATGTGTAGCGCCTAGGTGCAGGTGTCGGTTAAGGGTTGCAACCTAAGTTTAGGGGCTATCTGTTCAACCTCAGGTCCTGGGATTTTAGCTATAGTTTCTGGTAGTAAATATTAGTTTTAGGTTCATTTTTCTGTTTCAGTTTCAGTTTCATTTTTATTCTCATTTTTAGTTTCATTTTTAGTCTCATTTTCATTTTTTGTTTCAATTTCATATTTAGTCTCATTTTTTGTTTCTGTTGTTGTGGGTGAAGAGATAAAGTCAAGGAAAGGTTGGTCTTACAACCTTCTGCAACTGATAATGGTACGACGCTAGAGTCGCTTCATGCCTCCTACGCTACACGTCACCTTATAAAAGGCGCTACAAGGCATATGCATAGTTCATATTAGAAAATAACAATGCATTAAGGCATGCATTTTCTACTATCATCATACATAGTTAGCATGCCTCCACCAAATGTAAACTCCTTTCTTTTATTACATCTAATAAACAAGTACGACTGAAACTAAATAAAACAATAGTAAAAAAACAAAATTTTCCTTTCATTCGACTTTTCCACATTAACACTACCAGTTGGCTCATTGTGTTAAAGTAATCTTCAATAACATGTAATTTCTAATAACAGTTAATCAACATTAACATGAGTAAAGATTATAGGTTTAGAGTACTTAGACCGTAATGTGGAATCTTCTTGTCGGATATTCATAATTATTACTTTTAGTGAAAATTGTACCTCTCAGAGGTCAGCCAACACTAGGAACTACCTCTCAAATATATATAGCAATAGCTCCTTGTAACTACCTATTATTTGAAATGCCAAAGAGATAGAAGGTCAAATAATGTCAAATATATGCAATAGCTCCTTGTAACTACCTCTTATATGCAATAGCTCCTTGTAACTACCTCTTGTCACTACAATGTATGAGTGTTTTCCAATACAAAGTAGTAGAATTAAAATCTTGTATGATAGTGTTTGGGGACTATGCCTTTCACAATATGAAACAAAGCATTAGGTATCTTAGAAAAGGAAGTTATGATGCAGGTTTTAAGTCACTATTTGACACTAGAGAAGACTTGATTTTGACAACCAAATCTGCAAAACTATTGGCACAAATGGTAAATGATTTCATTTTAAAAGGATTCAACAAGACTTGCAAAATATACAAAGTAAAGCGCAAAATATACAAAATGGTCACCTTTAACACTACCAAATGGTCACTGTTTTGAAGTAATCTTCAGTAACACGTAATAATAAACTTGTTTAATTTACAATAAAATAAATACGTGAAGATACTTATCTGGGTGTAGACATTTCCTATAATATACTCAGAAGAGTTACTTTCATAAATGACTATGCCTCTTAGAGGCCAGTCAACCCTAGGAACCAAATGACCCTATTAGAGGGTTAGTACAAACCTGATAGAGAGAGAGAGATGACTAGGGTATGGTACAGTCAATCAAATAAATTCAATGACATTCGAAAGCCTCAGTACAATCACAATAAATATAATCCCTTAATAAGTCTCAACATCACAAATAAAACTTGTTGAATATTGTAACTTCTAAGAATATTATATTTGTATATTATTTATTCCGGAGATGTTCCATACCTCCGATGTGATTATACTATGAATCCGGAGATGTTTATTCCTCCGAATTGGTTGTGGTAACTAGGATTATTAGACCCACCATGTGGGGGTCGGCCTAGTCAGTTATAATAGGGTATTTAACCTAATGGTTAAATACGAGCCTACATGTACTTGTGTAAAATACATGTCAGTGTAGTGTATAAATAGAGGAGGTATGTTCCTCATTTGATACACTCACTCACTTGAGAGAGGCGCACTTGTGGAGGAGAGGTCTGCTATGGTGTAGGAGGAGATCATGTATTTGGTTAGCATCTTTGTATATTGTTGTTCATTTATATTGAGGAAGCTTTACTGGGTTTTCTACCCCATGAGGGTTTCCCAGGATAAATTTGTGTCTCTTGTGTTTATGTTGTGCTTGTTGTTTCTTCAGTGATCTTGTATATGATATTATTGTGAAATGGAATGTAATGCTGCTATTTTATGTCTTATCATATTGAATTTTAACATGGTATCATAGCTAACCTGAAGGAAGGCAATGTATGGCACTTACGACACTTGCTTCTCTTGCGAATATTTGAAGGTTAGGGTTTTATATAGCAAAAACCAGTCATCGTGGAACTTTCGCTATAAATCCATTTATACGAAGTTTCAGGATCTGAAAAGTTTACAGGTCATAGATAACATCCCCAGGTACCTTGTGTTCAAAGGGAACCCTCATATTCATTGTACTTTATGAGTTATGATCATTACAAGTTAGGGTTTCTGCCTCTTCCAGACCTCAGTCAAAATCAGGTGACCTTGGAAAAAAGGTCATAACATGGGCTAGGAAGCTCCAAATGAAATTTCGTAAAAAGTGACAGGTAGTACACAGACTGTACTATCTTAGAAAAATTTTTCAGAGGCCGAAGGTGAACCAGTGACATGTGGCACGCCGTACAAGTTCGCTCTCCTGTTTTATCCCATAAACAGGTCACGTTGCGACACTTGGCATAACTCTCTCTCAGAGAGTCCAATTGAGGTTAGACCTGTCAGGATGGAAATATAACAGGGCGAGCTATCTCAATAAAATTATTCAGAGGCCGAAATTGAAATAGTGACACGTGGCACGCTGTACAAGTTCGCTCTCCTATTTTATCCCATAAACAAGTCACGTTGCGACACTTGGCATAACTCTCTCTCAGAAAATCCAATTGAGGTCAGACATATCAGGATGGAAAGATGACAGGTCAGGATACTACAAAAAAGGTTTTCAGACCCTGTGGAGTAGATATTTCAGAGTTATAGCAGAAACAATCAGGTGCATATTTCTGTCAAAACAGAATTAATTTTGGAGCACCTTTATTCATGGCTTCCAGAATTTAGGGTTTCGTAGAAAGTTAGAATTTTTGGAAACGGAGTCCACGGCTGGAATCTCCTCAGAAAAATAAGAGTTTAGAGCCTTGGATCAAACCTTTTGATTGGACATAAGGGTGGGCTTCATCAAACCCTAGTTTGGGTTCCTGTCGAGAAGATCCAGAAGTTTCGAAGGCAATTTTGAGGGGTCAAATTTTGGAGATTTCAAAATTGAAGAATGCTAGGTTGATCAGCTCAGTAAGACACATTCTTCCATCCATTCAGAAGTGTGAAAGTCAAAGATTGAATTTTTAGGGTTTCTCTAGCAAACCCTAATCAAGCTCCAGATCAAGTTTCAGGGGGAGTTGAGGCTAAGGCCTTACATAAGAAGACTACAAAAAGTCTCGACAGGTATGAATTAAGGAGGTTCAGGTATGCCTTGAAATCTGATTCTTGATTAAGTTCATAATGTGTTTGTCTTCATGTTATTTATTAGTACAATCTTGATTAATGTTATTAATTGTCTTATCACCCTAGTAACAATATGAATGCATGTGAATGATCAAAGACATTCATTGATTAGGGCTATATGATTGTACTTATGCATTATGGTGTTGTGTGAGGTTGATGTTGTCTGCTAACAAGACACATGTACATCACAAAAGACAAATCAAGTTCCATGACCATGACAAGATGAAGACAAAGACTCACGAGGTATGTATGACTTTGTTATATCATGTTTAACCTATGAGACATGCAGGTTCTAGCTCAGGATCTCTAAATCATTGAAGAGATTGTTTAGGTATGTTGTACATAACTAAGCAGGTATACTAATCTAGGTATGTTTTCCTGTGTCATGTTAGAATCTTACCTTGTGTAAGTATACTTGGTATGATTGGTTAGTAATCAAGGGTTTATGCATATTATGTCTCTTATCTTGGTTGATGATTTAACTAACTAGATCAAACAAGAATATGCATCAGTAAAAGAAGACTTCCTTGAAACCCTGAATACTAATGATCATGACTGTACATATTCAAGATTATTTAGAATTAGAATGTTTTGATAATATTGAGAATATACTAATGAATGTATGTTTGTGTATGAGATCATGAGGATGACACTAGTGTACACTTGAGCATGCACAGTGGTACAGAATGAATAGAAGCTCAGAAGACATACAGAAGATCAAGCGAGAGGCAACCACACAAACATAAAAGATAAGTATTTGGGTTGTTATTAGAAATAGTAAATGATATTGCTTGTATGCATATTTGTATTCCTAGAATATATCATGCTGAGTATAAACATTCATAAAGCATTAAACAGTATACTACTAATATGCATATGATTGGTAAATTGGACAAACATTCCATTGTTGCTTGTCTAGAATGAAACCTCTTTGCTGACATGCTGAGAGCTGTGCACACTCTCGATAGTATGTTCTGGTAGAGATCGAAGGCATCTAGATAGCCACTGTATGCATACATGATATGGGAAAGTGTTGTGCCAAAGTATTGGTCAAAATAGTTGCATGACTATGTAAATGATATCTGTATGCATAATAGGTTATCATGTCAATATGATTTGATGATTATGAAGTATTACTAATCATGTACTTAATTTTGATTTGTAGGAAATATCATGATGAATGACGAACTTTGAACAACCGATGGATGTTCAACAAAAGATTTACAAATCAAACACACTATAGAAAGCTTGTGGTTAAGAGATTCTCTTAGAAAGAGGAAGATAATCATGATGAGATGTTTTGCTCCAAGGGACTAGATAAGACCATTCTCTTAATAATGTAATCAGGTTCTGTATGGGTTCCCGGGATCGGTAGTCAATTGATGAGCTTAATGATCATCATGAGTGATGTGGATCTCAACCTTTGCTACAAGGTTGAATATGGGTTCTATACACATATGACATGGATTCAAGAAGGAACTCACCATAGAGTTTGAATGATTTTGAGGCTCATTTTAGTAGACCCATCTGACGAGAGATGGCACAGATAGATATGCAGAAGATCACTCAATGCTGAGTGTGAATAATGGACAATTGATAGCTTCATGACAAAGCTTAGGATTTACCAGAAGTAAAGTTATTCCTAACCTTTACCTTAAGGTTGTGGATGATGAACCTATCATACCATTATTGTATGACGATGATCTCTTTCTAACAAGGAATGAGAAACAGGTCATGAAAATGGCTGCAGAAATGAAAATGAAAGATCTCGGATTAATGCACTACTTATTAGGTCTAGAAGTATGGCAAGATCCAAAATGGAATCTTTTAAATCAAGGTAAGTTTGTTGTGAAGTTTCTAAAAAGATTTGATATGTTGGAGTATAAATCCATGGCCACTCCCATGGACTCCAACTTGAAGTTATTAGTTAATGACTCATCGTATTTAGTGGACCTAACCCTATATAGACAAATCATTGGGTCATTGATGTATTTAACAAATACTAGGCCAGATATATGCTTTGCTGTAAATACCCTAAGTCAGTATCTAGTAGAACCTATAAAAATGCACTTAATAGCTACAAAGCATGTATTGAGGTACCTAAAAGGTACATTAGAGTTTTGGTCTATATTATCTTGGAGGTCATGAACTCCGTTTACATGGTTACTCAGATTCTGATTGGGCAGGAAGTGTCTCAGACAAAAAAAAAGTAGATCAGGTGGATGTTATAGTCCTGAATCTGCCATGATCTCATGGTTCAGCAAGAAACAATCTAGTTTGGCTCTCAGTACTGCTGAAGCAGAATATATGGCTGTCTGCTCTGCCAGTTGTGAAGTAGTATGGCTTCAGAAGCTTTTATATGGAGTGTTTGACTTAGAAATGGATCCCACTATGATTATGTGTGACAATCAAAGCTGCATTAAGATGACTGAAAATCATATGTTCCACGATAAGTCAAAACACATAGAGATCCGATACTTCTATATATGAGATATGGTGCAAAGAGGAGCTATCAAGCTCAAATATATAAGCACCGAGGATCAGATTGCTGATATATTGACTAAACCTCTGTCTCGAGTGAAGTTTGAATATTTTTGAGACAAGCGTGGTATAGTTCAAAAGAACTCTCCTCGAAAGGGGGAGTAGCATAGTATCTGATAACAAGTCTGCCTCATCAATGATGAGGTTACCTATTCACTACACTTAGTTACCTAGAATTATTTAGATTTAGGACTCTTATATTTTTCTTTTACTTTTGATGATAGATGTATTAGTGAGAATACATGCTTTTGATGATAGATGTATTAGTGAGAATACATGCTTTTGATGATAGATGTATTAGTGATATACATATTTTGGTGATGATACACATGTTTTGATATACATGTTTTGATGATGATATACATGTTTTGATATACATGTTTTGATGATGAGGTTACATGATGCCTTGATGTATTGATACGTGTTTTTACTTATATGGATGAAGATACTTGTACCCATAGTAATGAGGGGATTGGATCATCCCTCGACTTCAGTCCTAAAGAGAGCCGTAGACGTATGTCTTCGAGAATGAAGTCCTTGGTGGACTTGAGGGGATTGGATCATCCCTGGACTTCATTCCTAAAGAGAGCCATAGACGTATGTCTTCGAGAATGAAGTCCTTGGTGGACTTGAGGGGATTGGATCATCCCTGGAATTCAGTCCTAAAGAGAGCCGTAGACGTATGTCTTCGAGAATGAAGTCATTGGTGGACTTGAGGGGATTGGATCATCCCTGGACTTCAGTCCTAAAGAGAGTCGTAGACGTATGTCTTCGAGAATGAATTCCTTGGTGGACTTGAGGGGATTGGATCATCCATAGACTTCAGTCCTAAAGAGAGCCATAGACATGATGTCTCCAAGAACAAAATCCTGAATGAACATGTAAGGGGATTGGATCGTCCTCGGACTATTAGTCCTTTGAATTGAGCCATAGACATTATGTCTCCGAGAACTAAATCCTGAATGAACAGGTAAGGGGATTGGATCATCCTCAGACTATGGTCCTTTGAATTGAGCCATAGACATGATGTCTCCAAGAACTAAATCCTGAATGAACAGGTAAGGGGATTGGATCATCCCCGGACTATGGTCCTTTGAATCGAGCCGTAGACATGAGGTCTCCGACAATTGAATGATAGGACTGGATTTTCCCTGAACTTTGGTTCAAAAGGTACATGATAGGACTGGATCGTCCCTGGACTTCGATTCAAAAGGTACATGATAGGACTGGATCGTCCTTGGAACTCGGTTCAAAATGTACATGACAAATCCTAGAATTGTTCTAGGTTACATCCAGCATGAAACAGGGCTGGCTCTGTAGATGTGATATATCCATCATGAAACAGGGATGGCTCTGTAGATATGTTACATCCAACATGAAACAGGGTTGGCTCTGTAGATATGATACATCCAGCATGAAACAAGGCTGGCTCTGTAGATGTGATACATCCAGCATGAAACAGGGTTGGCTCTGTAGATATGATACATCCAGCATGAAACATGACTGGCTCTGTAGATGTGCTACATACAGCATGAAACAGTGTTGGATCTGTAGATGTGATACATCCAGCATGAAACAGGGCTGGCTCTGTAGATGTGATACATTCAGCATGAAACAGGGCTGGCTCTGTAGATGTGATACATTCAGCATGAAACAGGGCTGGCTCTGTAGATGTGATACATCCAGCATGAAACAGGGCTGGCTCTGTAGATGTGATACATCTAGCATGAAACAGGGTTGGCTCTGTAGATGTGATACATCCAGCATGAAACAGGGCTGGCTCTATAGATGTGATACATCCAGCATGAAACAGGGCTAGCTTTGTAGACGTGACACATCTAGTATGAAAGAGGACTGGCTCTGTGGCGGTAAATCCTAGATCTGATCTAGGTCACATCCAGTATGAAAAAGGACTGGCAGTATGGTTGGGATTAGATCGTCCCTAGACATGAGACTTGTCTTAAAGAGATAAGGATTGATCATACTGGAACTTGATCTCGATTGTATCATCCATGGAACTATGTCCTAAATAAAGCAGGATTGATCATCCTATAAGTTGATCGTGTGATGTCGATGCTGATGATCGATGCTGATGATGCTGATGATCGTATGATGACGATGCTGATGATCGTGTGATGACGATGTTGATCGTGTGATGTCGATGCTGATGATCATATGATGACGATGCTGATCGTGTGATGACGATGTTGATGATCGTGTGATGACGATGTTGATCGTGTATGGCGATGTTGATGATCGTGTGATGACGATGCTGATGATCGTGTGATGACGATGATGATGATCGAGTGATGTCGATGTTCCAGTAACTAGTTGAGTTACTGATGATGATGAACTGAAGAAAGCTTCCGATGATATATAGATGTATCATGTATGATGTATGACTCGTTGCTCCTACGGATGTTGTTATAATATCCTTCTCATTAAGGGGGAGTGTTGAATATTGTAACTTCTAAGAATATTATATTTGTATATTATTTATTCCGGAGATGTTCCATACCTCCGATGTGATTATACTATGAATCCGGAGATGTTTATTCCTCCGAATTGGTTGTGGTAACTAGGGTTATTAGACCCACCATGTGGGGGTCGGCCCAGTCAGTTATAATAGGGTATTTAACCTAATGGTTAAATACAAGCCTACATGTACTTATGTAAAATACATGTCAGTGTAGTGTATAAATAGAGGAGGTATGTTCCTCATTTGATACACTCACTCACTTGAGAGAGGCGCACTTGTGGAGGAGAGGTCTGCTATGGTGGAGGATGAGATCATGTCTTTGGTTAGCATCTTTGTATATTGCCGGTCATCTATATTGAGGAAGCTTTACTGGGTTTTCTACCCCATGAGGGTTTCCCAGGATAAATTTGTGTCTCTTGTGTTTATGTTGTGCTTGTTGTTTCTTCAGTGATCCTGTATATGCTATTATTGTGAAATGGAATGTAATGCTGCTATTTTCTGTCTTAGCATATTGAATTTTAACAAAACTCAACAAATATATATAACCACGGATCAAGAACTACACACAAAATCTAAGCATATAAAACAAAGGTCAATAAAAAAAACAAAATAACTTAAAAACTCAGTCCAATCTTCCCATACAAAATTTTGGCCCTCATAGATGAGCTAAAGGCCAGCAGACTTATGCCAAAGAGACTCACAACCTCCACATATGAGTACATAGAAGGGTAAATGTTAGGAACCTATGTCAACCCTTCTCTTTACTATGTTAGTATATTGTTGTTGGACGCATATGCTTTGTAAGTCGTCCCGTAGTATTTGTTGATCCGTAGTTTATATTAGCCCATAGTATTGACCCATAGTATTGGACGCATATGCCTTGTAAGTCGTCCCGTAGTATTATATGTCCCATGGTTTTGACTCATAGTATTGGGCATAGACTTAGTATATAAGTGTGTGTTGAGGTCATTGAAGGCACCGTGAAGTTAATTGTATTGAGCTTGCTCAAAGGAGGTTGCCCCCTCGAAGTGGCCCGTGATCAATATAAAAGCGATTCTGTTCTATTATTTCTGATATCTCGTGTATTTGCATTAATTAATTATTGCAGGTACATCACATCTGGTATCAGAGCACTTTCCTTGGCACAAGTGGGAAATTTTTTTTTTTTTTTGGGCGGCGACTTTCAGATCAATTTCTGAAACTTTATGCACAAAATAAAAAGAAACCAATTGCATATCTGAATTCCTCTTTCAAAAATACACAGTTTCAAAAAAAAAAATCATCTCATTTGGAGTTCTAAAAGTGGAGATATCGCGGATTTAAAATCAGCAATTTTTCAGAATTTCGGTGACGGCCGCAGAAATTGCGGTGAGAAAATCTTTTGACCGAGTGCCCAGATTTCTATTCCGCTTTTAAGGGTAGAAGCAGAGTGGTTGTTCCAGTTCCGGAAACATGCTATAATAGCGATTCTGAGCAATATAGATCCGGTTTTTGAACATTGGGTGGAATTTCTACTCAAATTTTTTTCTGTTGCAGGTTCGGATTTGGGAATAATCCCTATCCGCTTAACTGTGGGAAGTACTTGGGCATAAGCCCTAAAACTCATTGTGAGGAGTAGCACAGGAACCCCGAAGTAGCTGGCCCATTGAGAGGACCTGCCAGTGAAAAGGGCAACGACCCCTACCTGATTGACTAGTTCCCACCCGTGAGGTAAACCAAGAGCTGTCGTTTGTGGCAAAGCGGTTATCAGTTTTACCTGAGCCGTGGAGTGAGGGGTACTGCCCCAATACGCAAGTCGTCAGACAGCATTGGTGGCCGAGTGAAAACCCTGAACTGTTAGGAAGCCGCACATACCTGGGGTCCATATCTACTTTCAGCTGAACTATTGTCGATCACTGCTGCGCCGTTTCAGATCCATTTTGCAAGCCATTCCAGATCCAACCGTTCGGCGTTGTTCCAGATTCCTTCCGAGCCGTAGCCGCTCCAGTCTGTTAAAAAAAAAAAAAAAACATCTCCTGGTTATGGTTGTCACCCGTGCAGGAGCAAAAACCATGGAGGAAGCACTTGCAGCCATCCAAGCCAAACTCCAGGATCTGGATGAAAAATTTCTCAGCCTCCATCTTCAGCATTCAGCCATGAACAATACCAGACAACCAAAATCTTTTGCAGCCACTGGGTTCTCTTCTTCTAGCAATTTTCGTGGGCCGAAGCTTGATTTTCCTCGCTTCAATGGTACTGATCCGACTGGATGGATATACCGGGCAGAACAATATTTCAGTCTGCATAATACTTTTGATGTTCAGAAAGTTCCACTTGCATCCTTTCATTTGGAACAGGAAGCCCTTCAATGGTACCGTTGGTACATCAAAGCTCATCCCGAGCCAAACTGGACAGATTTTTGCCACCTCATTTTGTCGCGATTTGGTCCTAGTGCTTTTGACGACTTCACAGGAGCACTCACTAAACTTCACCAAACTGGCACAGTGAGAGAGTATCAGATGGAATTTGAGAAACTAGCCAATCACACAGAAGGATTGTCTGATGAATTCTACAGGAGTTGTTTTATCAGTGGTCTCAAGGATGAAATCCGCTCAGAGGTCAAAATGTTTTGTCCCAACACAATGATGGAAGTCCTAGGGTTGGCTAAGCTAGCCGAGGAAAAGATCACAGCTCAACAACGCTCCAAACCCACCTTTGTTCCCTTCAGAAATATGGGTTCCCAACGACCTTCCATCACGCCTGCTCCTCAACCAACTCCTATCAAGAATTTGTCTGAAATAGAAATGCAGGCATGCCGAGAAAAAGGGCTTTGCTATAATTGTGATGAGAAATTCACTCGGGGACATAGATGTGTTCAACAAAAGCTCTATCTCTTGGATGTGGATTCTCTGCCTGCCTTAGAACTTGGTGAAGAAGCTACAGATACAGTAGATGATCAGGTCGACATTGAACACCTTCCTGTTGACACCCCATCTCAGGACGACCCACCCGAGATCTCTCTCCATGCTGTAACCGGAGTCACCACCCCACAAACAATGCGAGTCAGGGGATACTTCAAGAAGCTCCCTCTTACCATCCTCATTGATTCTGGTAGCACTCATAACTTCATTGACCCTCGGATTTCCAAACAGGATGATTGTTTTGTCCATCCTTGCTCCAACTTTGAAGTCATGGTTGCCAATGGGGGTACCTTACCTTGCAAGGGGAAGTGTCACAATGTGCGTATCTCTATGGAAGATTATAACCTACGCTCTGACATGATTGCCTTGTCCTTAGGCGGATGTGATGTGGTTTTGGGCGTTCAATGGTTACGCACACTTGGCCCCATCTTATGGGATTTTGCGAAACTTTGGATGCAGTTCAAAGTCAATGGGGCACAACACAAATTTATGGGCTTACAACCAGGTTCTCTCTGCATCATCAGTTCACATCACCTGGAAAAAATCCTTAAGAAGAATTCACATGGTATCATCGCTCAGCTCAATTCCATTCAGATGCACCCATCAACAGTCTCCATTACTTCCTTGGATAGATATGCAGGTATCCTTGCTGAACCAATGCGCTTGCTGCCTTCAAGAGACCTTTCCGGTAAGAATGTGGCCACATCTACCTCTCAGGAGGAAATGATGGCTATTTTGCATGCAGTACAGAAATGGCAGCGATACCTATTAGGGAATTATTTCTGCATCAAGACTGATCTCCCGAGTCTGGAAATTTTTTTGGAACAATGGGTCTCCTCCCCAACACACCTGCAATGGGTTATCCAACTCATGGGTTGTCCCTATGTGATCACTTACAAGAAGGGTAAGGACAATATGGTGGAAGATGCTCCTTCTCACACAATTGATGACCCAGTTTCTCTTACAGCTCTTTCTTTGCTTGTTCCAAATTGGTTGCAATATGTTCAACAGGGCTATCTCTTCTATGAACTCCATGCTTCTTCATCAACAGGGCACTCTGGGTTCTGCAAAATGTATGACCGGGAACAATGTAACTTCTTTTGGTCGAGACTACAAATGAAAATTCCACAGATGGTGGCTGACGATGATACTTTCCAAGTCAACAAGGGGGAAACGACACACCTTTCGGGACTGCTCAAACCCTTGCCCATCCCTACACAGCTTTGGCCAACTATTTCTATGGATTTCCTAGCAGCGCTCTGGTGGTACAATACCACATCTCAAAGGACACCATATGAAGCAGTCTATGGAAAAACACCGCCTGTTCTTCTTCCATACACCCTTAGCAGCTCTCCAGTTCAGGAAATTGACTCGGTTCTTCGAAACCGTGATCAGATTCTTCTCATTCTGCAGGACAATCTTCACATGGCTAGAATTCGCATGAAACAACAAGCCGATCAGCACCGTTCTGAGCGCATTTTCCACGCAGCTGACAGGGTTCTTACTCATCTACATCCTTCCAAGCAATCCTCCTTGACACTCCAAAGGCGTCAGTGGCCCGAAATGCAAACCGAGGATGCTACTGGGGAACCACTCCTTCAGATTCTGCAGCAATTTCTCCAACCAAAGCTTTGAGGACAAAGCTTTTTCTAAGGGAGAGGGGATGTTAGGAACCTATGTCAACCCTTCTCTTTACTATGTTAGTATATTGTTGTTGGACGCATATGCTTTGTAAGTCGTCCCGTAGTATTTGTTGATCCGTAGTTTATATTAGCCCATAGTATTGACCCATAGTATTGGACGCATATGCCTTGTAAGTCGTCCCGTAGTATTATATGTCCCATGGTTTTGACTCATAGTATTGGGCATAGACTTAGTATATAAGTGTGTGTTGAGGTCATTGAAGGCACCGTGAAGTTAATTGTATTGAGCTTGCTCAAAGGAGGTTGCCCCCTCGAAGTGGCCCGTGATCAATATAAAAGCGATTCTGTTCTATTATTTCTGATATCTCGTGTATTTGCATTAATTAATTATTGCAGGTACATCACAGTAAAGCAAACCCTTAAGTCCTCACGACCCTTACTAAAACAACCAGTAGAGAAAAACTAGGGCTCACGAATGAGTCTGAGTGTCACAACCTCCCCAATAGGAAGAAGGAGCATATCGAAAAACACAATAGGAAAAATGCTTACCAATCAAATCTCAATAACCTTCAAACTTCAAAAACGCATCTGAAAAATAAAAGATTTAAAAAAAAAAAATTAGAATGTCTTAGGTGGGTACCAGGGTTACAGAATTAAATAGGTGAGGGTACAAATACCAACCATTAAGGTACAAGTCAAAAAGAAAAGAGTGCGTATAAAGATTCATAAGCCTTAGGACTAAGGGGGTTTACCTTAAATGTGGAAAAACTACCATAGTACCCATAATACCAAAAACATAAAAGGTGGTACAAATCAAAAGATAACTCAAGATGAGTAAAAGACCTAAAAGGTAAAAGGAAAGGTACCACAAAAAAATTATCAAAAAAATTAAAGGACCAAAATTCAATCAACCAAGGTGGGGTACAACGAATCCTCTCTCTCTCAAATGTACCAGTGTTCCATATAACCTGAAATTCCATCATCACTATAAAAGGAAAATTCCACACAGATGATGTGATCATGTGGTCCTCTAGACTGCTCCTAAGGTCAAGCATTAGTGGCTCCATCAAGGAGTGGACATTCCCTTGAGAAGACCATCTAACTCAACCATATCGAAGACCTAGGAGAAGAGAAAATCACACATCATCATATTGGTAACTGACCGTGTAAGAACTCAAAAACCATAAAGCGACCGAGAGTGCAAAAGGGGATCCAGAGAAAGAAGAGGTGCATAGGCCAAAATCAAGCTCTAAAACTATAACAGGACCGATTTCACAGCAAGCAAGCTACAACAAAAATGCCATAATGCCAACAAGAAGCACTATAAAATAAAAGACCATCTAAAAGGTATGATAGCAATCAATATTCCTAACTAAAGTCTGGAGACCTCAACAAATCGTATCTTCCGCAAGGTGATGAAATCCAAGTCAAACAATATGAAGTGAGAGACCAAAAGCTGAAGGGATATCCCTCTACCAAAAGGATTCCAATTAAAATATCCCTAGAATAAAGGTCACTAAGATACCTCTTTCATGACACGTTCGGAAAGGTTTACTGGAGCTTCTGCCTTTGAGCCCTCCTACAACCGGTAAGGTGGCCGGAAACTACAAGGAATACAATGGATTGATGTCCTTAGCTACGATGTGGAGTGTGGTATTCCACTAAGTCCATTCAGAACTAGTCCTTGTTGCTTACCCTCGTGGAACGGGAGGCCCTTCCAATAAATTGCCTTAAAACCATGTCAATAAATACTAGAGGATTTTGGTACCCTAGAGGAAAAAAACTATGTTTCAAATGTAAAGCGACAAGGAAAACAACTAGAGGAAAATCATTTCTATTGCAACACTTTTGTGTTGCTATAGCGATGAACATGTCCCCTTCTTTTCATGGGAAAAATTTGGTCGTTGTAGCAACACTTGCAAAAGTTCGTCGCTATAGTGACATAAATGAAATGGACTGTGCTTTGTTTTAAAAACCAAATTGTGTCACTATAGAAACACTTTTTTCATCGCTATAGTGACGAAATCCCTAACAAGCTCCGACAAAGGGCCGTCGCTATAGCGATGGAGTCCCATATTTAAAAAAAAAAACCTCAAACCCACTATGTCGCTATAGCAATGAAGTTTCGTCGCTATAGGAATGACATAGTATAGCGAGTTCATCGAAACTTGCTATACTATGTCGTCTCTATAGCAACAAAGTCCCATATTTAAAAAAAAATAACTCAAACCCACTCCGTCACTATAGCAACGAAGTTCCATCTCTATAGCGATGACATAGTATAGCAAGTTCTGACGAACTTGCTATACTAGTGACGAAAATGTATGTCGCTAGTATAGTAAGTTCGTCAAAACTTGCTATACTATGTCGTCGCTATAGTGACGGACATTATTATTTTTTAAAATAATAATAATAAATAAATGAATTGAAATGCAAAACCTTGCAATCTCCTTAAAATAAGGTCAAATGGTGGAAATCCCTAGGGAAAGCTGCAAAAGAAGTGGAATGCTCCTCAATAGAGGCATGAAGAATCAAACCATGTTCCATTAGTGTGAATCCATGTGCATAGTCACCATAGCTCCTCCAAATAATTTGTTGTGTGTTCCTCTCCACATGTGTGCAAGGACAAGTGTGAATAAAACTAAGTGTTAAGATAGCCATCCATATAACAAGTGCTCCTTAAGATAAGCATGTAAGTGGTCAAAGGAACATCATCCCTTGAAACGACCTACCAAACAAACCCCTTGATCTATTTCAAGTGGAAATGTTAAGTCAAATGTGGGACAAAGTAGGTCAATAGGACTATAAGCGTATATTAGATATAAAATACAAGGTGGGAGTGAAAAAGAATCTCCTAGATCCAAAGAAAGGAATATGTTACAGCTCCAACCCGTGCTACTAATTTTCCAATGCCTTATATTATGCAAAATCCAAACTATAAAGTGGAGCCAAATTGTAAAGTGAAGATAGGCATACATATTCCAAGTGCTCCTCAAGATAAGCATGGAAGTGGTCAAAAAAAGCTCATCCATTGAAACAACCTACCAAACAAGCCCCTTGATCTATGTCATGTGGCAATGTGAAGTCAAATGTTGGACAAAATTCAAGGCACTCATCCCAATCCATTCTTTGATGATTTGGTATGCCTTCATATATGTTCTTGTGCCCAGTGCTATTATATGTCCCTTCTAGTGAACAAATATGCATGAAATTATGTAGATGACGACTTCAAAGGTTGAGAGCATTGCACATGTGCCATCATTCCTGCAAGCAAATATGCAATGTTGCCTCAAGAGATAATTGTCAATGAGAAAAGTAGATATCAAAAGATGGAACCAATGGCTATCAAGCCAAAAATACTCTATAATGCACCTTGATGAATAGGGTCTTTAAACATGACAGGGATCCTCATGTATCATATGCAGTGATAGGAGGTCAACATATAAGAGAGTTGGATTTTCTTCCTTCTCTCTAAATAGTAATCAATCATGATATGAGTTGTAGATAATTGAGTGGATTGATTGATTGCATGGTTGGATAAACTAGAGCTTTGAGGATGATGAACGGTCTGATAGAATTGACCATTTACATGAGTGACTACACAAGATTTTTGAGTATGTTGATTGGTCATGAGTGTTGTTGGTTAGTGTAAGTTTATTTTTCATAAAGTATGAGGCATTGTATTTGAATTAATAAGTATTTTTAACAGTTTGAGTTCATGTTTTGAGTATGTTTTGAGTATGTTTTGACAATTTGAGTTTGACAACTACTTGTGGCATACAGTCTGGATGATTGCAGTAACTTTAGTTGGAAACATCAAAGTAAAGTTACTTTCTAGGAAACATCAACATTCAGTTACTTTTGATGCATCCATCATTTAATTATTTACTCAGGGTAAAAATAACTAATTTTGATACAATTGACCTTAAGTGTTTGCGGAAAATAGATGTGGAAACTAGTCTTGGAGAGCTAGATGTGCCACTAAAAAAAAACTATGAAGGTGTTGTTATACTTGACTGAATTATGATTCCATTTCAACAACTAATTTGTTAGATGTAGAGAAATAATGCAGAATTATAACAACAAATATATCAAGTGGTAAGAGTTCCTCACATTGACTACTCAAATGAAATGGATTTCATTATTTGGCCTTCATATAACTGTGATAGAAAGCTATTTTTGTACAACAAATTATGATAAATTTGTTTTTACTTCCTTTGGTTGTTAATTGGTTTTCATCCATATACTCTATATACATATATCCCATGTGTAATTAACTTGGAAAACTATCCCCTTGTTGGGTTCTTTAATCATCAATGGCGTAATTATAACTACACAATGTCAAAGACTTACTGTAGGTGGTCTTAAGGACCATCTCTATTCAGGGGGTTCTAAGTTTTCATTGTTTAAAGAGTCACGAACTTCAATGTTAGGTTTATAGTTACAAGGTAGACATTTCATGACCCATCAATGAGACAATAACACTGGCACATAAAACATCAGAATCAGTTTGAGTATTGAAATTGAAAGGAGATGTCCTCGACAACGAGCTTTGTGGGATCCAACATGTTTTGTTGGCCATGCAGATCAAACACATACTAGCATAGAAATGATACTACATTCCTTTTAAAACATATAAATGATACTACAACATCATGTACTTGTTGAGGAATTCCTTAAAGAATATAATGTTATCTTTAGAATATATGCAAATTGTTGGAAGACATAAGCAGTGGATTGCTAAAAAGAAAAACCTAGCCAACCTACAGTTTCCAGTAAATATACAGGAAATGTATACATTTATCTATTGAGGCATCCAATGGCCATGTTATAGATTATTGGTAGAAATAAAAGGTGGCATAGAAATGGTCCCATCGATAATAGACTACACTAGGAAATGTGATGAGGAAGAACCCAAGATGCAAGAAGGTGTGGCTAGGTGGTCCATCAGCCCAACATAAGTTACTAGTGTGCCAAATACCCAGGTCTTGTCATTTTCATCATTATTGACACTTTCCATTTCCATCAAGGCAAGTGTCTACAGTACTGTCCAGAGTAATCAACTAGTAGCTTCAAATGTAGTTAGTATCAACCCTAACACACAATGTGCATAAAATCTATTTAACAAAACAGGGTTACATGATTCTTGTCTATCCACAACAACAACCTGAATAAAATCAACAACCTTACCCAAATAGCGACACTTAAATGAGAATGGAAACTCCCTCTGTGATGTACTTGCATGTCCATCAAAGTTCAAATCATCCAGAAATATGGTTGCAAATGTAGATGCTACAAATTTGGAAGCAGGACTGATAGTGGGAGAATCGTCCCGATGGTGAGAGGGAAGATACATCACATTTCCTAGTTCTTAAAACAAATGACTTATATGAAATGAAAATGACCTTAATATCTCATATAAAAAAGCATGGAGTGACTTTTGCTTATTGGCTTCCATTTTGCTTCTGGAAGGGCCTTCATCAGAATGAGAAGACTGTCGTTGATGAACATAGGTTTGTTGTCCTCAGGAAAAGGAATCAATGTTCAACCTTTGTTGAAGCCGAGCATGGTGACCAATATCATGAAATAGATGTATTAGATCAAAAAGTTGAGGTTCAACATTCCAAACAGATGATTTCCTGTGCTGATTCAAAATGAAATCCACATAATGTCCAATAGAAGTTGGCAAGTGATCATCAATTTCATTTGCATGCACATCCAAATCAGCTATGACACTACTGGAAACATTGCCATCATCTTTATTTAATAACACCTTTGAATCCTCAGTAAGTGCAACTTTCCATAGTATTTCTCGATGTATCATCCCAATATCAAGAAGTACATCCTTGCTTTCATTTCCAAACTCTTCCATTAATGCTGCCAACCATCTATTCTCTTTAGTAGCATCAGCTAGAAAGACCAAAAACTATACCACAAACACGCACAAAAATACTTTCCCATTCAATCCATCTTTTGCAACTAATAAATTAGTTCCTGCAATAGGATCCAAAACATTTAATGTAGTCTCGATATGTTCCTTCAAATGAGCGCATAATACCCTTGCAAGGGAAGCTGGGTGTTGATGCGTGAATTCTTTGCAAACTGCAACCATGTGCATAGCTACAGACATCCCTTCTGAATATAGAGGAATACTTGGAAGAGTCAAGAACCTCATAAGGGCTTCAATGCCCTTTTTCTCAACAAATATTCTACAAGTTTCAATATTTTCCATTGCCCAATGCACAAACACCATGGCATGTGAAATGCTTAATCGTAGAAAGTGTTCATTACTCATATTTTCAAGAGACAATCCACTAGTTCTAACCCCTTCAGTATGCTTATCTTCAAAATCAGTATCCATAGGAACAGGACTATCCAATCTGTCTTTGGCCTCTAACCCCACGTCACCCACTGAAGTAACTTTATCAAGAATTTCAATGATAACATCTACACCAAGTACCCTCAAAGAAGGGACATGGCGCATCAACTCTTCCATTGAATTAGTGAAAAGAGCAACCCCTTCATTCAATGGTAGCAAATACACACGATTTGCTGCAAATACACATGACAACCTTCTGTAGCAACCTCAATAAAAACACACAATTTGCTACATTGCTAACAGTATTTGGAACATTTAACACCCAAATCCTCTCATGAGATGTAGAGATTACTACAAACTGGTATCCTAAAGCCCAAATAGCAGCTGATCTAAATTAATTGATTGCATACCTTTTCTAAGGTATAGGACTAGATATTGTATCCTAGCCCTTGTGAATTTTTCAATAAAGATCTGTACTTCTCTAAATTGTTTCATATACAAATATTTTACTTGCTAGAGTTTTGGAATGACAATAGAAAAGCATTGATTTCTCATTTACTTACATGAGTGATATCATTTTATGTGTTTTGATGTTTTGGTGGTGTTTCCTGATGCAGGATTATTGTACCTACTCTCATGCTGGATGCTCCAATGGATTCTTTGATCATGATGGAGGAAATATTTGGTCCCTTGCTTCCAATAATCACTGTTGGTTTTCTATCCATGCCTGATTAGAGATAAAATTTGAATTGAACTACAAGAACATGATTGGTGAACAACATGATTTGTGAAAATACTAGTCTGACAAGGGGGGACTATGACATAAGCACATATTTTAATTTTAGTATGATATAATAAAATAAATTGCAGCATAGTCAAGACTCAAGAGCACACGAGGATATGGTTACAAAACTTAAGGCAAGTTAAATTTTGTTAAAAATGCACCTTATATCTTTTAGGGTGGTTAAAGCCATAACCACCTCATAAATAATGGTGTAAAGCTTATAGAAAATGATCTTACAAGAAGCAGTGATAAAAGATACATCCATCTAGACCCATCAATGTATTGTTAATTTAATTGATCCATTCTTGGTCATTATAGAACTGTATCAGTTTTGAAGCCATCCCTAAAATGTGTACAGTAAGCCCTCTGACAAGACATGTCAGTAGATGCTTCGTGCAGCCTACAAATCTTGAAGGTCTAAATATTTGTTGAAATGATATCCTTGTATGTCAAATGGTAAAATTCGATTGGTCCTTGAGCTCATAAACAATTCAAGTCTATTTGGAAAAGTTGCAACCTTATTATTTATGTTTCCTTGCAATTCAATTTAAGAGAGGTCAACAAACTTTGTATTTTATGGACTGCAAGTTTGCAACATAATGACTAGGGTCCTTTGTAACTAGATGAAACAAGACAACTTTAGGATAGCAGACCTATGGCCTAATATTCCTTAACAAGTTGTAATGACATACATAATTTATATCTCCAAGCCTGCTCAAACAAAAGCAAAGTTGATACAATATAGCTACATTTGTAAATAATACAATACTATAATCGCTTGGGATAGTTTTAGAAGTTCATCGAGACTCCAATTTGGAATTTGCTTGCACCAAAATGCTATGTGAGCCTTGGGGATTTTACTGGTAAATAACCATGGAGAATGCCAAGGGAAATCCAAAAAGGAGATTCCATACCTGGTTGCATTCCTCTGTTTCATATGGAAAGGGGAACTTCTCATAAAATTGGGGATCTAAAGGTTGAAAGAACTTTGGAGTGTAGCCTATTTTTTTGTTTACCAGAAGTACCAGTTCACAGCCCAGGGTTATTTTAAGATGACTTTTCACTATTGAACCTTTGGGATTTTACTAGTAAAATAACCAATGAGAATGCCAAAGAAATTCCCAAAAGGAGGTTCCATACATGGTTGTGCTCATTTTTTTAATATGGAAAAACACTTAAATCTATCCTATATATGTGCTTTACAAAAGTACTGGTTCACAATACAGGGTTGAATTTAAGATGATTTGTACATAGAACTGGAAATAGAACCTTCTACTATTGATATTAGGTGAGGCAATGCCATAGAAGCATAATTTTGTTGTCGTCCAGCCTTCATTCCTTGCCCAAAAATGATTCTTTTATAGACCAGTCTACCCAGATTTGATTTTGACCCTTCCTACTGCTGCTATGAAGGGTAGGAGAGTCCAAATAATGGAAAGAATTGATTCAATGTTGCCCAGACTTACAATTTATTTTTGTTAAGGAATTTTATGTCTAAAAAATACCTATAAATGACCTAAAACAATCCACATCTCCTTTATCAATTAATAGAACTAACTGTGAATGCCTACTCTTTGCCTAGGTCAACCCAGGAATCCTCTAAAGAAACCAAGCTACCCTATATTTTTATTTACTAGAAGTACCAATTCACAGTCCAGGGTTATTTTAAGATGATTTTTCGCTATTGAACCTTTGGGATTTTACTAGTAAAATAACCAATGAGAATGCCAAAGAAATTCCAAAAAGGAGGTTCCATACACGGTTCTGCTCCTTTTTTTCATATGGAAAAAAATTAAATCTATCCTATAATTGTGTTTTGCAAAAGTATCGGTTCACAATACAGGTTTGAATTTAAGATGATTTGTACCTAGAACTGGAAATAGAACCTTCTACTATTGTTATTAGGTGAGGAAATGCCCTAGAAGCATAATTTTATTGTTGTCCAGCCTTCATTCCTTACCCAAAAATGCTTCTTTTATAGACCAATCTGCCCAAATTTGATTTTGACCCTTCTTATTGTTACTATGAAGGGTAGGAGAGTCCAAATAATGGCAGGAATTGATTAAATGTTTCCCATACTTACAATTAATTTTTGTTAAGGACTTTTTATGTCTAAAAATTACCTATAAATGACCTAAAACAATCCACATCTCCTTTATCAACCGAGAGAACTAACTATTAATTCCTACTCTTTGCCTAGGCCAACCCAAAAATCCTCTAAAGAAACCAAGTGAACACCCTATGCAAATAGGGAGGTAACACACTACAAAGTCACACTTGGAAATGTTAATGACAAATCAATATATCTAACAATGGCCATTAAAATGGAACATAGAGGTACATCTAGAAGATTATTTCACAAATACATGAATTTGAGCTAAATTATAGCAAGACATTCCTCTGCCAATGGACTTTGATTCAGAGCAAACTATTTATAATTGGATCACTAAGAATGTTGACACCCTCAACAAAGTTTCTTCATCAATTCCTCACAGTGATACAATGACAACATTGCAATTTCACACATGCTCAGATTGACAGTTTTCTCCATATCATTACAACTTCAACAATGAACAACTATTGGAACCTCTAAACTACAAGCCATGACCTTATTTCTCAAGTCTGGGCACTTTTTAGAGCTCAATAAGTAATAGGAAGTGTGAATTATCTAATACGGGCAAGTCTTAGGGTCAAAATATCCCTAAAGTAACACTTCTAATAATGGGTTGATTGTTGGCAAAGATAGCACAAGAGAAGTAGAATATGGTATTTTTGAGAAAGTTTAAAGGATAAAACAACCCTAAATCAACAAATACGAGCATGAATTAGCATCAAAAACCAAAACTAGGTTAATTTCACACCTTCAAAAGCAAATATGGGTTGAATATGAGCTTGTTTTGGTGAAGTTTACAGACAAACTTAAGAAAATCCAAGTTCTAGTGCATTTTGGGAAATAGTTGAGGTTGTTCAGACCCTCATCGAATGGTTTTGGAGCAAAACATGTGCATGTGTGACCCTTTGCAACAACAAAAAAGTCATGAAAATCACCTTAAATAACTGTTGGGAAGTACTGTGGATGAAAGAAGCTCTAAATAGCAAGTTTGGGTTAGTGGTGGGTTTGATTTGATCTGACCCTTTTTGTTTGAAATTTGAGGTATTTCCTAAGTTCATGGATTTATATAGGGGTGCAAACCCCTAATTGGGTCCATAATCACTTATGATACTTCATTTTGTGTCCACGTTGAACCTTAATCCATTTGGGCTTGCTATTAATGAAGTCAAATGAGTCAATCCTCCTTAAAATTTCCTTGTCTCCTAGTTGAGTGTGTGTCATGGGTTCCAAAAGTGGGCATCATGCTTGTGTTCTACGACATGCATAATAGAGGGGCATTCTAGGCTTAAAAAACTATTACAGTCTTGAAGAACCCATAATACAAAGACAACATGTGTGCAGCAAAACCAAGCTTTGACAAGTTCTGGGTGGTTTTTGAAGCATGTACAACAGTCTTAAGGAGGTTCTAGGAATGCATTTGACTGGAACAAGCAATAAAACAACAATTTTGATTCAATTTTCAACCCTAAAGGAAGCACTAGTGGGCCACACCATTCTTGCAGTCCTCACCTCATGTCTAGAACAAATCGTTAGACTTTGGAGCAGTATTTCCATGCCCTATCTAGCCTTGGGACGTCCAAATTTATTATGAAATGATAACACTCTTTTATATGCCATTGATGAAAGGTATTACATTCTTGGAGGTCACTTTATGGAAGCAGTCCCTCTTGGAGTCAAATGGAGTGTTTTGTGGACATGCCTTGTAGACGTTATTTGGATTGTGAGTTGTTTGATTGCCATGTGGACACTCTCACATTGTAACAATTCCCTAACAAAAGGTCTTTCATCACTCTCGAGATGGATTGTTGGAGTTAGGAGGAAGTTTGGGGGATCATCAAGTCCTCCTTTTCTAGTATTTGCATCATTTGAGAAGGAAATTTCCCTTTGAAGCTAAGTTTGGTTGCATTGTGGACACATGTTGGTGGAGTAGCCACCTTTTTGGGAGATTAATTGCACATTTTAGCTGGGGCACATACCTTGGATTAGCCTTGTGGGTTTCTAAGTGAAAATCCCTTGTTAATTGGAGGTTACTTCATGATTTAGCGTCCACCTTGGGATTTCAAGATGGGGTCATTCCCTTGGTGAACATCAAGAGAGCACTTAAGAAGATGAGAATCTTGTGTTGAAAGCAATGAAAATTTGTGCTTAGATTTGGTAGTTACTATTTAGCTGATAATTATTGGAGATATCTTTGGTAAATGCATTCCATATCAAGCAACATATTTGGATGGTTAATTAAAAATACATGAAGGTAATCACAAGCAACCATTACAGGGAAAATGCTTAAATTTGTTATTTAGAATTGGCTTTGATCAAAGGAACAATGCTTAAATTTGTTTTTTTGCTAAATTTCTTCTAGATAACATTATAGTCTATAGATTATATCTCTATGTAAATCCAAAGCCCAATATTGCAAACACTTGTTGGAAAAATGACACTTGACATCTTTGCAATTGAACAGGGAAATCTACATTTAACTTAAGTAACAACCCATTTATTTGTGCAATGTTATGTGAATCTAAAAGGTAAATTTTATTTTATTTTTAAAATTGGTAACCCTGTATGTCCATAACATGAGCTACGTACCTCCATACTATATGACAGGGAAGATTGAAATCAATGAGAAGATCAGGGCGATCCTCATTGATTGGTTGATAGAGGTGTTAATTTTTTTATTATTTCATTCCATTATCATTAGGATCTCTAAGAAAATAACATGTACAACATATCTACAGCATATCAATCATAGATACACTAACAATTACACTAGAGGCATAGAGTTTCATCGGGGAAAACCAAGAAGGTGAAAAACCCCACAACTTCCCCAGAGATAGAATAATCCCCAATAGAAGATCACAAAGATCAAACCCAATAAGATGTCTCTAGCAGATGTTCCTCCTCCTCCACATGTGTGCCACTTTCTCTCTTAGCTATGTGAGCTTGAGAAGTGAGTGAATGAATCAAATGAGAGATACAACCTCTCTATTTATACATTGACTTGACCTACCAATAAATCACTGGGGTCGACTTCTCAATGAAGACTAATAACCCAAACACATGACCTAACTAGGGCCGACCCCACACTGGTGGTCTAATAACCCATTAATACAAATGACGACACTTACAATGTAACTTGCGACACTTGCAAATACAAATGACGACACTTCCAATCAATGGAATATAACATCTCTGTTGGATATACAATAAATTACAAATGTAATACATAGAAGAATATATTCCGAAGTTACAAATATATCAACACTCCCTCTTAACTAGGAAGGTATTATGAACACAGGTCATCAATACATATTGGCGCAAGTCTTCAATTATGGAGCTGGATCATCATCACTGCTACTGTACTCGACATCTCGATCACTAAGCTATCTCATAATTATTCTTGTCATAGGAATTTCTATAGAGCTAGCCCTTTTTCATGATGGATGTAGGCCCACCACCTATAGGCCTTCATCAACATTGGACATACTCTGGAATCCTCAGGACTTATTACGTGTGTCACAATGCCTCAAAAGAGTATCCCAGGATCCTTTATGTGCCGAAGCACGACCAACAAGATCTCCCAGGTCTACTTACATGTGACTGTCACAAAACCTTAAAAGAGTGTCTTGCCTAGCAAGATCTCTAAAGAGCATCTGAGGCTTTTTATGTGACTAGCACAACCTTTCCGGATCTCCAGGACATATTACATGTGACCCCCACCACAATGCCTCGAAAGAGTATCCTAGGACTGATTACGAGCGTACTGCTCAACCTATCAGATCTCCTAGGTCTAGTTACATGTGGTCGTGGCAAAGCCTTGAAAGAGCATCCCAGGACTGATTACGAGTGTACTTCTCAAACTATCGCATCTCCCAGGTCTAGTTACATTCCATAGGACAACGCCTCAAAAGAGCATCCCAGGACTGATTGCGAGCGTACTGCTCAACCTATTGGATCTACGAGGTATAGTTACTTCTCCTCCTAGAGAAATGCCTTTAAAGAGTATCCCTGTTAGGATATCTCATCATTCACTTTTGTAGTTTGCATGCATTCTGCATGCATTGCATGCACCCGCATGCTGCCCGGTCACTAGTATGATGCCTCCAGCACCTAGTCCTTGGTCTCCCAGCACTCGGGAGCTAGTTACCACTCAGATTTATCCCTCCTAGCCTGTCATGCACCCACTTCTCACATTCCACTACAGAAGGGCACCTTTCTCACCTACCAGTCCAATTACACTTCAATTATCACTCTGATTTACCTTCGATTCACCCATAACTGATGTTATCACTCTGATTGACCTCCAATGAGACATGACTGATAGTTATGAGTGCAGTTAAGCCCTCATGCGCCCTCCATTGAGCCTTCATCCCTATTTTAGTGCCACTTACCATCAGTTACACTTATTACACTTAGTTGGACTCAGTTTGACTCCTGTTTGACAGTAACTTGTGCATTGATTCCCACCACTGATTGATGATGAGGACTCCTAGTTGGAGCCAAGCTATGCCATTTAGTTAATTCGAATGACCTCCTTAGGACATTCGAATTGCTCACTCATTTGTGACAGAATTGTATTGTATTTTCACCCTTATTGGGATTATAGAGCATTGATGCATGCTTCTGCACGGTTTACACCATATTTTCTGAGTTTCATCTATTGTGATTGATTTACATGTTCATTAGATCTACTATGACTAATTTTACATGGTATTAGAGCCATTACAGGGACAAGATATCTTTCTACATGTGTTCTACAAGAAGATTTGAGTGAATTTGCTCAAAATTACTGAAGTTTTGGCATGAAAGATCTCATGTGCATTCGCTCATGTGCATGCAAAGAAGAAAAATACAATCCAATCCACTCCAAAAGCTTGAGTTTTCCACATAATTCCTAGATTTGATACATTGGACCCATTCAACTTGCTTTATCTCCAATCCTAGGCGTGATGCAACTCTAAAAGGGTGGATTGTTCGACCTAATGGTTATTGTTTGTGTGTGATTTGTAGGTTTCTTAATTCCTCCATTTGCATTCGCTAATGCAGAGATGGAGACTTCTTCATAAAATATTATTACTCCATTCAACTATGATGAATGGAAACCAAAGATGATTGCATTCTTGAAGAGACAATGTCTTTTTGATATGTGCATTGGTAATACAAGAAATTTTGATTCCGACGAAGAGGAGAATGATTGGCTCAATGATTGTGACAAATCTTTTGGAGCAATATGTCTTGCTATGTCTCCTTGTATGCGCTACCTTAGTAATACTACTAAAAATCCAAGTGATCTATGGGTCCAACTTGACAGAGAATTTGGAAACCAGGAAGAAGATGATCGTGCTAGGATTTTGGAGAACAAGCCTAGTGAGATCTCCTTATGTGTTATTTTCGTTCATGTCTTGGCCTCAACAATTGTTCAAGATGAAGAAGAAACTGGAGATTCAAAACTCACTCTCTCAATGTCTTCTATTTCGAATTCTGAGCAAGATAAACCAGCTCATACTCTAGATTCCGAAGAGGTTCTTGAATCCTCTCTTTCACATGAGTTTGTTGGCATGTAGAATAATGATCTAATTGATGTTTTAGAGGTAAAATCTAATTTTGGAGGTGAAGTATTCATCCTCCTTGATTGCATGCCTCCTATAAACTTTTGTTCTATCATTTTCATAGTTTCTCAGTGTTTTAATGAAGATGAAGAGCACTACCATTCACTTGAGTTTAATTCTCATGCAATTTTTGTTGATTTTGGTTTTGATCTCACCCCTATTGGTTCAAAGGAGATCTCAAGAAACCATTTGTCAAATATTGGAGCTGATTTAAATTCTACTGATAAGAAGTTCAAGTTTCAAGAGCTATTTGATCTTATTGGAGCTTATCCTACCTCACTTGGTTTGAATCACAGGTTCCAGGATCATCCTCATATTTTCAGATTTGTTCTCACCATTTTCGGTATGAAGAGCAAGTTCATAAAGTCTCCACATTCACTTGCATCCACTGATGGAAAATTCAAGCACATGTTTTTGGAGCATGATCCATTGACTCCCAAGAGTAAGATACCTCTAGACATATGTAATTGATTTTGGGGAAGTTAAATCTTTTGGTGTGTTACAATCCATTTTTAGGGGGGGGAGGGGGGTTTCCCATGAGTTTTTCTCCATTTCCTCGATTCAAGAATTATTCTTTATTTGGATTATTATTGTATTGGGGTGACCATTGGTCTCAGTAACTAGGGCCCTACATTTTATTTTTTACATCATAGTATAGCTTGAGGGGGGGTGTTAGGATATCTCATCATTCACTTTTGTACTTTGCATGCATTGCATGCACCCGCATGCTACCCAGTCACTAGTATGATGCCTCCAACACCTAGTCCTTAGTCTCTCAGCACTCGGGAGCTACTTACAACTCAGATTTATCCCTCCTAGCCAGTCATGCACCCACTTCTCACCTTCCACTATAGAAGGGCATCTTTCTCACCTACAAGTCTAGTTACACTTCAGTTATCACTATGATTTACCTCCGATTGACCCATAATTGATTTTATCACTCCGATTGACCTCCGATGAGACATGAATGATAGTTATGAGTGCATTTAAGCCCTCATGCTCCACTGAGCCTCCATCCCTATTTTAGTGCCACTTACCATCAGTTACACTTATTACACCCAGTTAGACTCAGTTAGACTCAGTTTGACACCTATTTGACAGTGACTTGTGCATTGATTCCCACCACTGATTGATGATGAGGACTCCTAGTTGGAGCCAAGCTATGCCATTTAGTTAATTTGAATGACCTCCTTAGGCAATTCGAATTGCTCACTCATTGTGATAGTATTGTATTGTATTTTCACCCTTATTGGGATTATAGAGCACTGATGCATGCTTTTGCACATTTTACACCATATTTTCTGAGTTTCATCTATTGTGATTTATTTACTTGTTCACTAGATCTGCTATGAATAATTTTACAATCCCAGGATCCTTTATGTGCCATAGCATAGCCAACAAGATCTCCCAGGCCAACTCACATGCGCATATGCATAACCCGTCCACGGCCATAGAGTATCAACCTGATACTCGCCATACATCATTCTGATGTACATGATCATCCTGATCATCATCATAGCATCATCCTGATGCATATTATCAAGAGTATAATCTTGAAAATCATCAAACATGATCATCCCAATCATCATCACAACATCATCCTGATGCATGTCATCCAAACCATCGTCCTAATGCATACCATCCAGAGTAGCACCCTGATACTCATCACACATTATTAGCCTAATCATCATCACGACATCATCCTGATGCATTTCATCCAGAGCATCGTCCTAATACTCATCACTACATAGTCCTTATGCATATCATCCAGAGTATCATCCTAATACTCATCACACATGATCATCCTGATCATTGTCACTGCATCATCCTGATGCATGTCATCCAAAGCATCGTCCTGATATTATTCACTGCATCATCCTGATGCATATACATATACATGATCCAACTGATGCATATACATATACATGATCCAACTGATCATACAAAGCATCCAACTGATGCATATCCAAAGTAGTAACTGGAGCATCATCCTGATGCTCATCACACAATGCTTACATCCATAGCCATGGGAAGGATCCTCCTCTCACCATGCTTGGAATGGCTCCCGCAAATGTGTCCCATCACTTCTTCCTGAAAGTATATTCAATCTGAAGAACACCAAGCCTCTCTCTGAAATACTCAAACTTCACTCTCGCTAGTGGTTTCGCCAACACATCTGCAACCTACTCATTTGTCGCAACATACAGGAGATTCAATGCTCCTCTCTGCATCATAACCTTGATATAGTGATATTTGATCTCAATGTGCTTTGACCTGTCATGGAACACCGGGTTCTCAGACAACTTCACACAACTCTGGTTGTCACAAAAGATACCAGTAGCAGCCAACGGGAGATCAAATAACTCAGACATTAGCTCCCTAAGCCATACTGCCTCACAACTAGCTGAACAAGCTGCGACATACTTTGCTTTGGTTGTACTCGGTGCTATGCAGGAATGATTTCTACTAAACCAAGAGATCACACCTGATCCCATACTAAAGAAACACCCATAAGTGCTCTTCCTATCTGCAGCACTGCCTTCCCAATCTAAATCAACATAACCCTCTAGGTTAAACTTTTGATTTGCATCACACTTGAGCCCATAATCAATTGTACCCTTCAAGTACCTTAGAATATGCTTTACAGCAACCAGGTGAACACCTCTAGGATCCGTCAGGAACTGGCTCAATTTGTTCACCACAAAGAAAATATTTGGTCTCGTTCTCATCAGGTACATCAAGGACCCAATCATCTAACGATACACCGTGAAATCAACAGGATCAGATGAAGCATCACATAGAAGCTTCAGATTCGATTCCATAGGTGTGGCCATGGCCTTGCAGTCCATCATCCTGAATCGCTTCAGGATCACTACTGCATACTTCCCTTTTCCAAGGAAGATCCCATCTACACTCTACCACACCTCCATGCCTAGAAAGTAGTGCATCATCCCCACGTCCTTCATCTCGAACTCGACAACAAGCTTCCTCTTTGTATCGACAATCAACCTATCCTCACCTATAACAAACAGGTCATCCACATACAATAGTAGTATCATGGGATTGCCTTCCTCCACCTTGTAGTAAAGGTTGGAATCCGCTTTAGTCTTGGTAAAGCCCAAACTGGATAGAAATTTGTCTATCCTACCATACCAAGGCCTAGGAGCTTGCTTCAAGCCATACAAGGCTTTCTTCAACCTACACACATATGACTCCCTGTCATGTGTATCAAAACCAAGTGGTTGCTCCACATATACTTCCTCTTCAAATACACCATTCAAGAAAGTTTTCTTGACATCCATCTGGTGTATCTTCCACTTCATCACTGCAGCCAGAACAAGTATTATTCTAATGGAAGTGTATCTGGATACAGGAGAAAATTATCTTCATAGTTTATTCCCTTTTTCTGGGAAAAGCCACGAGCTACAAACCTCGCCTTCTATTTCTCTATGCTACCATCTGCAGCATCCTTGTTCTTATAGATCCACTTAGAAGTCACAACAGACTTCCCTTCAGGTCTTGGGACTACATCCTAAACATCATTCTTCATGATCGAATGGTACTCCTCGACCATGGAATCCTTCCATTCTTTCTTTTCCACTGCTTCTTCATAACTGGAAGGTTCTTTGTTCATAATATCACAGAGTAAGGAAACATAACTGGTATGTGATCTAGTCCTCTTCCTTTCTCTGTGTTCTTCTTCTAGAATTCCATATCTTTCTGCATCTTGAATGAGCTCTCTTTCCCATGCAGGTTTCCTCTTGTGCGAGTTCTTCTCACGGGGTGGATCTATAGGTTCTTGTGATTCTTCAATATCATGATCTTCTTCTGCAATTACTTCATTCATAGTGGTGTCTTGAAATATGGTTACCTTTGGTTCTTCATTGTCTTCAACAATTGTCTTCCTTGATTTTATGTATGCTGAGTTTTCATCAGATGTTACATCCTTGCTGATGTCAATCTTTTTGAACCCTGGAAAGTATATTATGTAAGCCTTCGAGCTTTCACTGTAACCCACAAATATTCCCTTTTTTCCTGAAGGATCTAGTTTTATACTCTTTTCCTTTGGAATGTGTGTATATACTGGACAACCAAGTAGTCTGAGATGGCTAACTTTTGGTTTCTTACCAGAGAAGACTTCTTCTGGTGTCTTGTTGTCAAGTATCTTGTGAGGTGTTCTGTTCTGTACATATATAGCTGTCCTAGTTGCTTCTTCCCATAGATGCATAGGTAGATCCTGGTCATGAAGCATTGCCCGTGTTGCTTCCATGATAGTTCTATTCTTCCTTTCTGCAACTCCATTTTGTTCTGGATTGTAGGGAGAAATAAACTCCCTCTTAATCCCTGAATCACTGCATACCTTCTTGAAATCATCTCAAGTGAATTCTCCACCATTGTTAGATCTGAAGGTCTTGATCTTCTTATCTGTTTCATTTTCTATCAAGGCTTTGAATTCCTTGAACTTATCAAACAATTCATCTTTATTCTTCAAGAAAAAAACCCAAGTCTTCGTAGAGAAATCATCAATGAAAGAAACATAGTATACATACCCACTCAGATAATTGGATGACATTGGACCGCATACATCAGAGTGGATAATATCCAATATTCCTTTTGCTTTGCTTTCACTGCTTGGAAATGCCTTCTTTGTGTTCTTTCCTTTTGCACATCCTTTGCAAACACCTTCATGCTTTGATTGAATTTCAGGAAGACCTTCTACAACTTTGCTTGCAATTGGTAGTGCTATATAATGCACATGTGCAAGCCTTCTATGCCAAATTTCACTTGGCTCCATAGATTCATGTACCATGGCATATTCAAGTTGTCCCTTTAATTTGTATAATCCTCCCTCTTGCTCTCCAATCACTACTGCATCATCTATGGACTTTCCCTTTGGCCACATGAGTACTTGGCCATCCACAAATGCAACTCTAACCCATTTCGCATCTAAAGATGATATGGATAGGAGATTATTCTTGAGCCCAGGTACATATAAAACATATTTCATCCTCAAAGAATTCCCAGAGTCTATTTTTTAGGAGGCTTCACCACTTCCTTTGATAGGATATTGATAGTCATCCTTAAGTTTCACTTTATGAGGTGACTCATGTTCAGATAGATCTACAAAGGATTCTTTAAACCCAGTCATGTGTTTGGAAGCCCCAGTATCAATAATCCAATCAACACATACATGAGAGATAGTACCTATGAGAGAAGATATTAGAACACATTCATCTTCACTTGATGAGTCATCACTTTCTGCTCTAGTCTTGTTCTTGGGACGTTCATCATCCTCAGCAGCATGAGCATGATATCTCTTCTTGTTCCTGTCTTCTTCTTAGTGAAGTTGTTGCTGTTGTTATTTTTGTTCTTAGGACAATCTAAGGAACAAGAGCATTTGCACCCTCAGCGCATCCAGAGGCCGCGCAGTGGGGTCTATGAGACTTAATCACTTCTACTCAATCTTATTCAATAGCCCTTAAGTATTCAACATTATTTAGACTGATAAACATTATGATCTATGCAGATGAGTGAGATACGCAGTGTTGTGTGCTTTGATACTGCGATTCACTCCTAACAATTAACTGTGTGGTTAGGGGCTGCCTGCTAACATTCATCCATACATGAACTATTATCATCTTACTCCATCCCTTCCGTAGAGAATATAGATAAGAATAACACATATAAGATAACAGTAACCTTATGCATGCACTGTATGTAATTTAAATAACAAATTAATAATAATCATGCACATCAATCACATAGCACAATATTTTAATGTGGTTCACCCCCTCGGATGGGAAGCTACGTCCACAAGAACTATTTTTTATTATTTAGGAAAGGGTACAATAGTTCTTTCATCTGTGCACTCAGCTGCATACGTTCTTCTTTCTTCTCTCAAGATTAGGTCTCTGCACACTCAGCTGTAGAGCCTTTACAATGCTTTTTTCTAACAGTTCTCACAATATTCCATAATATTAACCAAAATGAGAGTTAACCCTTTTCCTTTACAAAATTTCCTTATATATAGATCAAGACCTGTAGGTCATGTCTTTACATTTACGAAGGCAGAACCCTTGGGTATACAAAACTGTCGTGGTTTTCCCAAAACTGGACTACTGATATCTGGCAGCGGATCTTCTACTATATGCGCACCAACAGGTTGCTTCCGCCGATCTATTCCTTCTTTTTCGGCCTTAGATGACTGGTTCAAGTAGTAGTAGTCTTTTTCCTGTTGTGATCACTCACCTACCTCTGATCTGCACCTACCCATTGCTTGGTATTTATCGACGATCTTAGCCAAAAATAGGTCTTCTGTGACCTAACCAAAATAGCTGCCTTCATCTGTCAATGTTGTGCTTAGCTGGATCTTCATTGATGTGGCACATCATGGCGCTATACTCCTCGCAGCTCCTCTGACACTATGCTACGTGCAACTTCGCAGCATACCAAAACTTATCCCAAAATTGTTCAAACTTAACTATGCTTAGCTCCCCAGTTCTCAAAATTCTTTCTGTTAAAAAATGCCCCATCTGGGCCAGGCCCAACAATTTCATTCCATTATCATTAGGATCTCTAAGAGAATAACATGTACAGCATATCTACAACATATCAATCATAGACACAATAACAATCACACAAGAGATAGAGTTTCACCAGGGAAAACCAAGAAGGTGAAAAACCACGCAACTTCCCTAGAGATAGAATAAGCCCCAATACAAGATCACAAAGATCAAACCCATGAAGATGTCTCTCACAGATGCACCTCCTCCTCCACATGTGTGCCACTTTCTCTCTTAGATATGCGAGCTTGAGAAGTGAGTGAATGAATCAAATGAGAGACACAACCTCTCTATTTTACACTAACTTGACCTGCCAATAAATCACTGGGGCCGACTTCTCAATGAATCCTAATAACCCAACCACATGACCTAACTAGGGCTGACCCCACATTGGTGATCTAATAATCCATCAATACAAATGACGACACTTACAATGTAATTTGCGACATTTGCAAATACAAATGATAGCACTTCCAATCAGAGGAATATAACATCTATGTTGGATATACAATAAAGTACAAATGTAATACATATAAGAATATCTTTCGAAGTTACAAATACATCAACACTCCCTCTTAAATAGGAAGGTATTCTGAACATAGGTCATCAATACATATTGGCGCAAGTCTTTAATTCTGGATCTGGATCATCATCATTGATGTTGTACTCGACATCTCGATCACTAGGCTATCTCATAATTCTTCTCATCATAGGAATTTATATAGAGCTAGCCCTTTTTCATGTTGGATGTAGGCCCACCACCTGTAGTTCTTCATCAACACTGGCCATACTATGGAATCCTCAGGACTTATTACGTGCGTCACAATGCCTCAAAAGAGTATCCCATGATCCTTTATGTGCTGAAGCACGACCGGAAAGATCTCCCAGGTCTACTTACATGTGATCATCACAAAACCTTAAAAGAGTGTCTTGCCTAACAATATCTCTAAAGAGCATCCAAGTCCTTCTACATGACTAGCACAACCTATCTGTATCTCCATGACGTATTACATGTTACCCCCACCACAATGCCTCGAAAGAGTATCCCAGGACTGATTATGAGCATACTGCTCAACCTATTAGGTCTAGTTACATGTGGTCATGGGAAAGCCTCGAAAGAGCATCCTAGAACTGATTACAAGTGTACTACTCAAACTATCAGATCTCCCAGGTCTAGTTACATGCCATAGGACAAATCCTTGAAAGAGCATACCAGGACTAATTATGAGTGTACTTCTCAACCTATGGGATCTCCCAAGTCTAGTTACTTGGACTCATAGAGAAATGCCTCAAAAGAGTATCCCGGGATCCTTTATGTGCCGTAGCACGACCAGAAATATCTCCCAGGTCAACTTACATGCTCATCTGCACAACCTATCCACAGCCACAAAGTATCAACCTAAATGCTCACCATACATCATCTTGATGTACATGATCATCCTGATCATTATCATAACATCGTCCTGATGTATATCGTCAAGATTATCATCTTGATACTCATCACACATGATCATCCTCACTGCATTGTCTTGATGCATCTCATCCAGACCATCGTCCTAATGCATATCATCCAGAGTATCACCTTGATACTCATCACACATGATCATCCTGATCATCCTGATGCATGTCATCCAGAGCATCGTCCTGATACTCATCATTGCATCGTCCTGATGCATATCATCTAGAGTATCATCCTGATACTCATCACACATGATCATCCTGGTCATCGTCACTCTATCATCCTGATGCATGTCATCTAGAGCATCGTCCTGATACTCATCACTGCATTGTCCTGATGCATATACATATACATGATCCAACTGATGCATATACATATACATGATCCAACTGATCATACAAAGCATACAACTAATGCATATCCAAAGCAGTAACGGGATCATCATCCTGATGCTCATCACACAACGCTTACATCCACAGCCATGGGAAGGATCCTCCTCTCACCATGCTTGGAATGGCTCCTACAAATGTGTCCCATCACTTCTTCCTCGAAGTATCTTCAATCTGAAGAACACCAAGCCTCTCTCTGAAGTACTCAAACTTCACTCTAGCTAGTGGTTTCATCAACACATCTACAACTTGCTCATCCGTCACAATGTACAGGAGCTTCACTGCTCGTCTCTGCACCATATCCCTAATATAGTGATATTTGATCTTAATGTGCTTCGACCTGTCATGGAACACTGGGTTCTTAGACAAATTCCCACAACTCTGGTTGTCACAAAGGATACCAGTAGCATCCAATGGGATATCACAGATAGTAGCTTCCTAAGCTAAAATGCCTCACAACTAGCTTAACAATATGCGACATAGTCTGCTTTGGCTCTACTCAGTGCTACGTAGGACTACTTCCTACTAAACCAGGAGATCACACCTTATCCCATACTGAAGCAGCACCTAGAAGTTCTCTTCCTATCTGTAGCACTTCCTGCCCAATCTGAATCAACATAACCCTCTAGGTTAAACTTTTGATTCGCATCATACTTGATCCCATAATCAATTGTACCCTTCAAGTACCTCAAAATATGCTTTACAACAGCCAAGTGAACACCTCTGGGATCCATTAGGAACTGGCTCAATGTGTTCCCTGCAAAGGAAATATTTTGTCTCGTTTTCCAGGAACATCAAGGACCCAATCATCTGACGATACACCATGACATCAACCAGATCAGATGAAGTATCAAACAGAAGCTTCAGGTTCCATGCCATAGGTGTGGCCATGGCCTTGCAATTCATCATCCTGAACCGCTTCAACATATCTACTGCATACTTCCCTTGTCCAAGGAAGATCCCATCTGCACATTGCCACACCTCCATGCCTAGAAAGTAGTGCAGCATCCCCAATTCCTTCATCTCGAACTTGGTAGCAAAATTCCTCTTTATGTCGGCAATCAACCTATCCTTACCTGTAACAAACAGGTCATCCACATACAATAGTAGTATCATAGGATTGCCTTCCTCAACTTTGTAGTAAAGATTGGAATCCGCTTTACTCTTGGTAAATCCCAAACTGGATAGAAAGGTGTCTATCATATCATACCAAGTCCTACAAGCTTGCTTCAAGCCTTACAAGGATTTCTTCAACCTGCACACATATGACTCCCTATCATGTGTCTCAAAACTGAGTGGTTTCTCCACATATACTTCATCTTCGACTACACCAATCAAGAACATTGTCTTGACATCCATCTAGTGTATCTTCCACTTCATCACTGCAGCCAGAGCAAGTACTATTTTTATGGAAGTCTATCTAGATACAGAAGCAAAAGTCTCTTCATAGTCTATTCATTCTTTCTGGGAGAAGCCACAAGCTACAAACCTTGACTTGTATTTCTCTATGCTACCATCTACAACATGCTTGATCTTATAGATCTGCTTGGAAGTCACAATAGAATTCCCTTCAGGTCTTGGGTCTACATCCAAAACATCATTATTCATGATCGACTGGTATTCCTCGACCATGGCATCCTTCCATTCTTTCTTTTTTGTTGCTTCTTCATAACTGGAAGGTTCTTTGTTCATAGTATCATAGAGTAAGGCAACATAACTGGTATGTGATCTAGTCCTCTTTGTTTCTCTGTGTTCATCTTCTAGAATGCCATACCTTTCTGCATCTTGAATGAGCTCTCTAGCCCATGCAGGTTTCCTCTTGTGAGAGTTCTTCTCATAGGGTGGATCTATAGGTTCTTGTGATTCTTCAATAACATGATCTTCTTCTGGAATTGCTTCATTCATAGTGGTGTCTTGAAATCTAGTTACCTTTGGTTCTTCATTTTCTTCAATAGGTGTATTCCTTGATTTGATGTATGCTGAGTTTTCACCAGATGTTACATCCATTTTGATGTCAATCTTCTTGAACCCTAGAAAGTATATCTTGTAAGCCTTCGAGCTTTCACTGTAACCCACAAAGATTCCCTTTTTTCCTAAAGGATCTAGTTTTGTCCTATTTTCGTTTGGAATGTGTGTATATACTAGACAACCAAATATTCTAAGATGGCTAACTTCTAGTTTCTTACTAGAGAAGACTTCTTTTAGTGTCTTGTTGTCAAGTATCTTGTGAGGTATTCTATTATGTATATATACAGCTATCCTAGCTGCGTCATCCCATAAATGCATAGACAGATCCTGTGTCACGTCCCCACCCATCACACCAGTGCAATGGAGAGGATTGTGAGGCGAAAACCGGGCATCCAGCCCCATAATTCTGTCACGTCCCCACCCATCACACCAGTGCAATGGAGAGGATTGTGAGGCGAAAACCGGGCATCCAACCCCATAATCTTATTTCACAAGCAATCACATACTAAATGGAGATATGAAGATTTCATAAGGATTTTAAAAACACAGCAGAAGTAATTTCAATTACTCATTCATTCCACATTCAAGGTACTCATACATTAAACAATTGAAAGATAACACAAGAGGATACTTATCTTAATGGAGTAATCCCAAGCAACCAACTACGCTTCTGCAACGTTCCACCCATCCGTAGGCCAGTGTGCTCCTTAATCTCTCAGCACCACTGCCACCCCCGAGCTGGGCACGATCTCCACAAGGAAAAGGGGAAACAGGCTCTCACATAGCCAAAGATATGCCAGAATCAGCCAAGCCAACTAGCAATTGGGTTTCTCAGGATGCTAAGAGGTGGGCAGAGGTGAATTACTAGGCTAGTGGCTCAACCATGGAGCTATGGATACACCATTGGGCTCATCAAGCCAAATCTGTCCTCTTCCACTCTTGAAGCTCCTGCTCACAGGTTCAAATCCAAAACGGGATGCACTGAACAACAAAACCACAATTACTGGGCATGAGGAAAACGCTCTCCACAGTGGAATGCATGAGATTGGGGTTTCAACTCACTCAAAAAACGTGGGAACACACAAAAACGAAAATGGGAAGATGGGGAACAACCCTAGGAAGCCAATCCGTTTTTAGAAAAACGTCCTTGGACATTCGAGGGCAAAAACGACCTCCATACATTCCTCAAATCGTGGCCCTTCTCTCCCAGGCTACTGTATATGCAAAAACGAACTCCCAGGCATGGAAAAATGCAGGATTTGGATGAAAAACGTGCAGGGAAAGACCCAGCTAACTCCAGCTGCGTGAATGAGTGAAGACTCTCCCTTCCGAAAGGCTTTGGGCACCATTTCGTGGGTGTTTTCTTTCCCAACAAGCAAAAACACGAATTTCCAGGTTGATGGCTTGCCCATGCACGAAAATGGCTTGCCCATAGTTCTTCATTTCCAAGGCATTAACTGCCTTAACCAATTTCTTGGGAGAATTAAATGATTGGTCCATAACCCAAAAATGGGTAGTTGAGAGTTCATGGGCTTTCTCATTGACACATGGATTAAAACCATTGGCTCAAGGGTTCGGTTATTTTCCCTCCCTCTTCCTTGTAAAGATCGTGCCCCCATCTCTTTCGTTGCATTGCGTAGCTAGTTGTGGGTTTTTCATTAAAATTGCATATTTACATGATGTCCGATTTTACATTGTGCACTGCTAGCACAAGAACCTTATGTATCTATTCTAATTGCCGATACCTAAAACAATAAATCAGTGGCGGGGCCTTGGCCTTGAGCTCCTCACCATGACTAAATGACAATATTTACATCATTTACAATATTAATGCCATAGGGCCAAGCTGGGGGACGTTACATCCTGGTCATGAAGCATTGCCCGTGTTGCTTCCATGATAGTTCTTTTCTTCCTTTTTGCAAATCCATTTTGTTGTGGATTGTAGGGAGCAATCAACTCCCTCTTAATCCCTGATTCACTACATAACTTCTTGAAATCACCTGAAGTGAATTCTCCACCACTGTCAGATTTGAAGGTCTTGATCTTCTTATCTGTTTCATTTTCTATCAAGGCTTTGAATTCCTTGAACTTATCAAACACTTCATCTTTATTCTTCAAGAAATAAATCCAAGTCTTCCTAGAGAAATCATAAATGAAAGAAACATAGTATACATACCCACTCAGAGAACTGGATGACATGGGACCGCATACATCGGAGTGGATAATCTCCAAGATTCCTTTTGCTTTACTTTCACTGCTTGGAAATGCCTTCTTTGTGTTCATTCCTTTTTCACATCCTTTGAAAACACCTTCATGCTTTGACTGAATTTTAGGAAGACCTTCTACAACTTTGCTTTCAATTGGTAGTGCTCTGTAATGCACATGTGCAAGCCATCTATGCCAAATTTCACTTGGATCCATAGATTCATTTACCATGGCATGTTCATGTTGTCCCTTCAATTTGTATAATCCTCCCTCTTGCTCTCCAATCACTACTGCATCATCTATGGTCTTACCCTTTGGCCACATGAGTACTTGGCCATCAACAAATGCAAGTCTAACCCCTTTTGCATCCAAAGATGATATGGATAGGAGATTCTTCTGGAGCCTAGGTACATAAAGAACATCTTTCATCTTCAAAGAATTCCCAGAGTCTAGTTTCTAGGAGGCTTCACCACTTCCTTTGATAGGATATTGATAGTCATCCCCAAGATTCACTTTATGAGGTGACTCATGTTCAAATAGATCTACAAAGGATTCTTTAAACCCTGTCATGTGTTTGGAATCCCCACTATCAATAAGCCAATCAACACATCCATGAGAGATAATACCTATGAGAGCATAGATTAGAACATATTCATCTTCAATTGTTGAGTCATCACTTTTTGCTCTAGTCTTCTTCTTGGGAAGTTCATCATCCTCAGCAGCATGAGCATGATAACTCTCCTTGTTAACACCCAAAAAGTGCTCACTAGCTCATTCCCTTATTCACATGACCCATTTGTCCACTTTTCCACCATTTGAGCCTATAAAGCCATCAAAAGGTCACCAGAAAGACCACAATACACCTTTTTTCCCCTCAAAATATATATTTTTCCTCAAAATACACAAAAAACCCTCAAAAAGGGTCCAAAATTCCCAAAAAAAATATTAAAAGGGAATAAAAATATTCAAAAAAGGAAAAAGAGGGAAAAAGAGTCCTAAACCATGTTGGTTAATACTATTGGTTTCCTTAAAACCATAATGGAATTTCCCATCACCAAAAACTATAAAAAGGTGATAGGGGCTCCTCACTTTCCATCCAAATTTCATCCTATCCTTATGTTTCCAAATCCTTTTGAGAGCCATTTCCTCCCATTTCGAGTTTGAAGACCCCCATTTCAGCATCTTGGAGAAGAGACCATTGGAGCTTGCAGTTGCTCAACACCAAACATCCTCACCTTTGAGGTAATACAAAAAATATATTATTTTTTCTCTTGTTCTTCCCATAGATCTCTTGTTATTGATTTAGTTCTTGTTTATTTACACATGTTTATGTTAATGTTATATTAAATTTATAATTGTTTTTGCTTTTCATTTGAAACTGCTATCACTTTGTTAATAGGTGCATCCTTGGAGATGCTTGGTTGAAAAACCAAGCAACACTCCTTGCTTCCCTTCTTCTTCTTATTGAATTTGTTGTTGTTTTTCTTTTTGTTCTTAGGACAATTTGAGGCAAACTGTCCCTTCTCATTACATGTAAAATATCTTAGATCTTTCTTATCTCTATGATGATGGTGTGAATTTTTCCCGTGATAAGATTGCTCCCTTTTGATATTTCCTTTCTTGGTGTGTGCTATGAGAGCTTGATCTTCATTTCCCTTCTTTTCTTCCCAGGCCACAAGCCTAGCTTATTCTTGTGAACATTCCTCCCATAGTCTACTGAAAGAGATCAGTTTCCTTCTTGCATAGATTCCTTGGATTAAGGAGTCCTATGACCTAGGTAGGACATTCAATGCGGTCATTACAATTTCACCATTCTCCACTAATTCATCCACATCTTCAAGTTGTTCCTTGATTTGAGATACCTTAGAAAAATAGGATTGAATGGTCTCTCCATTCTAAATCTTTACCACTTTCAATTGGTTTCGCAGAGTCATCTTCCGATTTATGTTCTTTCCTTCAAACAACTTGGTCAAGGATCCAAACATCTCCTTAGGTGTCTTTAGGGAATACACATGAGGTATGAGATGGTCTTTGATAGAATCAACAATGATTCTCTTAACCTTGACTGGGTTCTTCTTTTGTAAGGCTTTAGCCTCTTCTCCCTCTGGGATAGGAACCTCTTCACTTATGTAAGTGTCCAACTCATTCTCTTCTTGGATTAACCCAATCCTATACTTCCAGGATCGGAAGTTATCAACCCCTTCAAGCTTATCCTCAAGCTTGGTGTGGTGAGACATCTTAAAGAGTACTTCAAATGGAAATAGAAAAGATTTAGGTCTTAGCACTTGATTTGTTGAAAACTAGATCTGGAGCTGGAGTAGGGTTTGTTAGAGAAACCCTAAAAATTCAAAATTTGAATTTCAAACTTTTGAAAGGATAGAAAGATGCGCCTTGATGAGATGGTCAAGCTGGTATACTCAGAATTTGAAATATGCAAATTTTCACCCCTCAAAATTTCTTTTGAAACTTTCGGATTCACTAGACTTATTATGTGCATCACAATGCCTCGAAAGAGTATCCCAGGATCCTTTATGTGTCGAAGCACGAACGACAAGATCTCCCAGGTATACTTACATGTGACTGTCACAAAACCTTAAAAGAGTGTCTTTCCTAGCAAGATTTCTAAAGAGCATCCGAGGCCTTTTATGTGACTAGCACAACCTGTCCAGATCTCCAAGACGTATTACATGTGACCCCCACCACAATGTCTCGAAAGAGTATCCCAATACTGATTATGAGCGTACTGCTCAACCTATCGGATCTCCCAGGTCTAGTTAGATGTGGCCATGGAAAAGCCTCGAAAGAGCATCCCAGGACTGATTACGAGTGTACTGCTCAAACTATTAGATCTCCTAGGTCTAGTTACATGCCATAGGACAAAGCCTTGAAACAGAATCCCTGGACAGATTACAAGCGTACTACTCAACCTATCTGATCTCCCAGGTCTAGTTACTTGTCCTTTCAGAGCAATTCCTCGAAAGAGTATCTCGGGATCCTTTATATGTCGTAGCACAACCGAGAAGATCTCTCAGGTCAACTTACATGCTCATTTGCACAACCTGTCCATGGCCACAGAGTATCAACCTGATACTCACCATACATCATCCTGATGTACATGATCATCCTAATCATCGTCATAACATCGTCCTGATGCATATCATCAAGACTATCATTCTGATACTCATCACACATGATCATCTTGATCATCGCCACTTCATCATCCTAATGCATGTCATCCATACCATCGTACTTATGCATATCATCCAGAGTATCACCCTGATACTCATCACACATGATCATCCTGATCATTGTCACTACATCATCCTGATGCATGTCAACCAGAGCATCATCCTGATACTCATCAATGCATCATCTTGATGCATATGATCTAGAGTATCATCATAATACTCATCACACATGATCATCCTGATCATCGTCATTGCATCGTCCTAATGCATGTCATCCAAAGCATCGTCCTGATACTCATCACTGCATCATCATGATGCATATACATATACATGATCCAACTTATCATACAAAGAATCCAACTAATCATACAAAGCATCCAACTAATGCATATCCAAAGCAATAACTGGAGCATCGTCCTGATGCTCATCACACAGCGCTTACATCCACAGCCATGGGAATGATCCTCCTCTCACCATGCTTGGAATGGCTTCTGCAAATGTGTCCCATCACTTCTTCCTCGAAGTATCTTCAATATGAAGAACACCAAACCACTCTCTGAAGTACTCAAACTTCACTCTGCTAGTGGTTTCGTCAACACATCTGCAACTTGCTCATTTGTCGCAACATACAGGAGCTTCACTGCTCCTCTCTGCACCATATCCCTGATATAGTGTTATTCGATCTCAATGTTCTTCGACCTGTCATGGAACATCGGGTTCTCAGACAACTTCACATAACTCTGGTTGTCACAAAAGATACCAGTAGCATCCAACAGGAGATCAAATAACTCAGACAGTAGCTTCCTAAGCCATACTTCCTCACAACTAGATGAACAAGCTGTGACATACTCTGCTTCGGCTATACTCAGTGCTGGCGGGACTAGTTCCTGCTAAACAAAGAGATCACACCTGATCCCATAATCTCCAAGATTCCTTTTGCTTTGCTTTCACTGCCTGGAAATGCCTTCTTTGTGTTCTTTCCTTTTGCACATCCTTTGCAAACACCTTCATGCTTTGACTGAATTTCAGGAAGACCTTCTACAACTTTGCTTGCAATTGGTAGTACTCTATAATGCACATGTGCAATCCTTCTATGCCAAAGTTCACTTGGATCCATAGATTCATGTACCATGGCATGTTTAGGTTGTCCCTTCAATTTGTATAATCCTCCCTCCTGCTCTCCAATCACTATTTCATCATCTATGGTCTTACCCTTTGGCCACATGACTACTTGGCCATCCAAAAATGCAACTCTAACCCCTTTTGAAGCCAAATATGATATGGATAGGAGATTCTTCTTGAGCCCAGGTACATATAGAACATCTTTCATCTTTAAATAATTTCGAGAGTCTAGTTTGTAGGAGGATTCAACACTTCTTTTGATAGGATATTGATAGTCATCCCCAAGTTTCACTTTATGAGGTGAATTATGTTCAGATAGATCTACAAAGGATTCTTTAAACCCATTCATGTGTTTGGAAGCCCCATTATCAATAATCCAATCAACACATCCATGAGAGATAGTACCTGTGAGAGCAGAGATTAGAACATATTCATCTTCACTTGATGAGTCATCACTTTCTGCTCTAGTCTTCTTCTTCAGAGGTTCATCATCCTCAGCAACATGAGCATGATATCTCTTCTTGCTTCCCTTCTTCTTATTATTGAAGTTGTTGTTGTTGTTCTTTTTGTTCTTAGGACAATCTGAGGCAAAGTGTCCCTTCTCATTACATGTAAAACATCTTAGATCTTTATTATCTCTATGATAATGGTGTGAAGTCTTCTTGTGATAAGATTTCTCCCATTTGATCTTTCCTTTCTTGGTGTGTGTTGTGAGAGCTTGATCTTCATTTCCCATCTTTTCTTCTCCGGCCACAAGTCTAGCTTCTTCTTGTGAACATTCCTCCCACAGTCTACTGAAAGAGATCAGTTTCCTTCTTGCACAGATTTCTTGGATGAAGGAGTCCCATGACCTAGGTAGCCCATTCAATGTGATCATTAAAATTTCACCATCCTCGACTACATCCACAGCTTCAAGTTGTTTCTTGATTTGAGAGACCTTAGAAAAATAGGATTGAATGGTCTCTCCATTCTGATGCTTTACCCCTTTCAATTGGTTCCGCGGAGTCATTTTCTGATTTATGTTCTTTCCTCCAAACAACTTGGTCAAGGATTCAAACATCTCCTTAGGTGTCTTTAGGGAAGACACATGAGGTATGAGATGGTATCTGATAGAATCAACAATGATTCTCTTAGCCTTGACTAGGTTCTTCTTGTGTAAGGATTTAGCCTCTTCTCCCTCTGGGATAGGAACCTCTTCACTTATGCAAATGTCCAACTCATTCTCTTCTAGGATTAAACCAATCCTATACTTCCAAGCTCGGAAGTTATCAACCCCTTCAAGATTATCCTAAAGCTTGGTGTAGTGAGACATCTTAAAGAGTACTTCAAATGGAAATAGAAAAGATTTAGGTCTTACCACTTGATTTGCTGAAAACTAGATCTGGAGCTGGATTAGGGTTTGTTAGAGAAACCCTAAAAATTCAAAATTTGAATTTCAAACTTTTGAAAGGATATAAAGATGCGCCTTGCTGAGCTGGTCAAGCTGGTATACTTAGAATTTGAAATCTACAAATTTTCACCCCTCAAAATTGCTTTTGAACGTCCGGATTCACTAGACAGGACCCTAAATTACAGTTTGATTTTCCTGGAGCTTCACCCAACAAAAAAGTTCAATCCAAAGCTATAAGCTTCGATTTTTCAAAGGACCTTCCATCCATGGTCTCAGATTTCAGAAATTCCAATTTTTGCAGAAACCCTAATGTTTAGGTCAAAAAATGAAAATGCTCAGAATTGAATTATGTCTCGACATAAAGATGTTCCCTTGCTAGGAGAGTCAATCTAGCCTCCTTCCTTTGATGATATGTGGAGAGAAACCAAAATATTAAGAAGCCCTAGCTTCCGTAGCTACACAGTGCCTTCTTCTTAGATCAGCTCTGATACCATGTTAATTTTTTGATAATTTCATTCCATTATCATTAGGATCTCTAAGAGAATAACATGTACAGTATATCTACAACATATCAATCATAGACACAATAACAATCACACAAGAGACACAGAATTTCACCGGGGAAAACCAAGAAGGTGAAAAACCCCGCAACTTCCTTAGAGATAGAATAAGCCCCAATACAAGATCACAAAGATCAAGCCCAATAAGTTGTCTCTAGCAGATGCTACTCCTCCTCCACATGTGCACCACTTTCCCTCTTAGCTATGCGAGCTTGAGAAGTGAGTGAATGAATCAAATGAGAGACACAACCTCTCTATTTATACACTGACTTGACCTACCAATAAATCATTGGGGCCGACTTCTCAATGAAGCCTAATAACCAAACCACATGACATAACTAGGGCCAACCCCACAATGTGGTCTAATAACCCATCAATACAAATGACGACACTTACAGTGTAACTTGTGACTCTTCCAAATACAAATGATGACACTTCGAATCAGAGGAATATAACATCTCTGTTGGATATATAATAAAGTACAAATGTAATACATAGAAGAATATCTTCCAAAGTTACAAATACATCAACAAGAGGTACAAATCTGTTCCTATGCTAGTTTTATGTGATATAATGCTTAGATCTAAAAGAGGTTTTATTTAGGCTATTTCTTAAGCTTGACTTTGAATTCTTAAACTTTGCAGGTGCATCTGAAATTTGACCTGATGCCAGAGACATTGTATCTCACTGTGAACATCATTGATAGATACCTTTCTATTCATAGTGTTACAAAGGGGAAACTACAATTAGTGGGCATCACTCCAATGCTTATAGCTTGCAAATAGGAAGAAATATGGCCTCCACTGGTAAGATGACTTACTGGCATTATGCACTTTTTCTAGATCCTTAGAGCAGAATTTAACTCCACTCTTTGGAATATAGGAAATGGCCTCTAAAATTTCTATCTATGCCTTCATAATATGAAGGGAAAAGCATGCACTAATTTTTGTTGTCTACCCTTTGCATATTGGGTCCCTTTATCCTCTTTCCATGTGATTTTTGACAAAATTTGGTGTATATCAACATTATCACATCTATTGTTCACGAAGAAAAGAGTATTTGTGTACATAGGCTCAGCTTATTTTCTATTTTATTCCTTAATAAGACTCCACACTACATACTATGTACTAAATTCATCATGCATGACCAAAATTGCAAATATCCAAAAATGATGGAAAAAATTTAACAAGCCCCAGCTCCACATGCAATGATCCCCCAAAAATGGCCACAAACGCCTCCAAACATGAAATAGATGACACACAAGTGATGAAAATAACTTCCATAAAGTGGTAGGACAGACAGAAATGTGACCCTAATGCTCTAACGCCCTGAAGAATGAGGTTGTTTGTTCTACACCGATGGAAAGGGCTTGGAAAGAGCTTTCCATCCATATATATTAAGGCCCAGATCATTACAGTTTCCAAGGTGGTGTCAATCACTACCACAAATGCCAAAAACAAGTCTGGAAATGGTTTAATTTAAAATTTCAATGCAATCCCTAGAGGAAATCTGCTAAAGAGTATCCTAACATGGTCCTAGATACCATGTTGTTATAAATGCTTTGTAACATTTTCCAAAATCAATGGTTGAGTTCTCCCCATATGAGCACCATCCTTAGGTCCAAGCTCCATTCTCTTGGTTCAAAACGTAAGCCTACTCAATAAAATAAAGTATTGATCACAAACAAAGTTGTAATTCAATGCCAATTTCACAGGCCATGTAGAAAAACCATCTTCCCAAATGGACCAAGCAGATTCCCACTATTATCAAATAGACTAAAAGGTAAGGCAATGAAGTGAAGGAGAAGAAGACTAAAATGGGGAATCAGTTCAGAAACCTTCCAAAGTAGCTACATTAAGCCTTGTCATTATCATTGAGGTTTTCCATCAAGATTAACACAATTAGAAAGCGACTAATTTTATAAGCAAAGACCAATGTATATTTTGTTTTACTGCTAGGGCAAGCTATGCCTTATCTGATAATTTAGCTCCCATCACTATTGCTTTCCCTATTTTAGCTTTAACTTTGAACTAGAAGCTCCTTTGAACATGTAATCTCTTGCCACCTTAATAACATATGTATATATCAAAATGTTTAGAAAGGATCTTGGTTAATGCAACTATTAAATATAATTAATATAGCCCTGATAATCATTAAAACAAGGACCTACCTCTCCAATGTGATTCCTAGCTATATCCTTATCCATTGCCAATACAATCCTTCAATAAAGAGGTGATCTTAGCACTCGAGTAAACACTTCCACATTGGAATTCTGAAAGAGATGCAATTCAAAACAACAATAAATATCAGAAAACAAATACACTTAAGAGTCTGTCCACAATAATGTAAACGTACTTATGGACATGAAGAAAATATATGTCAGAAAGATTGAATACAAGAAAAAATAGAAGGTAACTTAAAAACAGAAAACAAAATTGTAAATTTAAGTAATTAATTAGTCTGAGGTACACATTTTCAGTTGCTAACCAAAGTATTTTTTTTATTGGGGCTGCAAAGATGTTTGATGCCTCTGCTTATTCTAATTTGACCACAATCTCGTCTCTTCTACATATGTTGTTTTCTTTTTTCATATTGTTCTCTTTGTAATATATGAGGTCTTTTCCTCAAAATTATCAAAAAACAAATACACTCAAGAGTTTGTCCACAATAATGTAAACACATTACTCAACATGAATAAAATATATGTTAAAAGGATTGAATACAATAAAAAATAGAATGTAATTTATGAACATAAAAAAAAATTGTAAAAAAGTAATTAATTAGTTTGAGCTGCACATTTTTAGTTACTGACCAAATGCTTTCTTTTGATTGGGGTTGCAAAGAGGTTTGATGCCTCTACTTATTCTGATTTGAACACAATATCATCTATTCTACATATGTTGTTTTCTTTGTACTTTTTGAAAAATTCCAACAATCTTGCTCTTCAGAGAATTATGATTCTCTCTAGATGAATAACCTTTAGTTCGGCCCCATTTGGTTTTAAACTCTGTTTTTCAATTTAATTTCCTATGGTTATGTTTCTAATATTCAATTTAGGATTTGTTCTCTAATTTTAATTCATTAATTTGGGCTTCATAAGTCCTTCAACAAGAAAACTAAAGTGTTGTTTTCAATAATTGAAACCCCAAAACTTTGTATATGTTCCTCCGTTGTAGGAGTGATTGTTATTTCTTCACTATATTTTGACTTACATGTCAGAGGAAAACTGTTCCTACTGACAACAGAGCCTTACCTACTCTAAAGGAAGTTATGCTACTCTACTATATAAAAAGAGACAATTCGTCATTTTGAACTCATGGTTGAGCCAATTCCTCATTTTGAACTCATGGTTGAGCCAATTCCTCATTTTGAACTCATGGTTCAGCCAATTCCTCATTTCGAACTCATGGTTGGATTTCGAGAGCTCTCTCCCTTTCGAAGCCTAATTGTCCTGTGGCAAAGAGAGATCATATTTACCATATTGACAAAATGTGAATACTAAATCTTGTTAACTGCATAAAGTTTATTTGGGATAGGCCTTCGGGTTTGCTTGACGTAAACAGAATTGGAATTTCAAAAATTCAAAACTACATAAATATAGCTAAGAATGCTATTTTTGGTAGTCATGCCATGTTAGGCAGCTTTATCACAATTATTGATATGTCTTAAATTCTATGTACAATAAAATTGTTCCATGGATAGTTATCAAGTTATAAAAACTTACTTAGCATTGTGAAACTCAATGACATCGCTCCATCAAACTTGCACCACCAAATCACTAACTGTTGTCATCAATGTATCTCAAACAACTTTGAAGCAGAAGATCTTAACTGGGAAGGATACCCGAAGGTTCATCCTTTTGTGAAATCCCCTTCTCAGTTGTTTTTCAAAGTTGACTATAAAATAATATCAGCCCAAAATACACACTACAAGAAAAAAGGTCATTGGTGAGGGTCATGCCTGTGACGGACCTTTAAGGGTTGTCGCCAATCTCGTATATGATGACAGTCCTTAAAACATCGTCATTATAAGTGCCTTTTGAGATGGTCCTTTAAGGCTCGTCACCAAATCCTTTTTCAGAGACAGTTTTAGTGAGGGTTGTTAAAGGCCCTGTTGATGCCCCTAATATCCCAGCGTCAATCAGAAAGGGATTCTCCCTAGTAGATTATCCCAATTAGATTGTCCATCGTTTGGTATGGGGAATCCATCCGGTTAGCGGTTCCAGCAACCGTTGGGTTCGGATTGTTGCTCCAATTATACCGGTTATGGCCCGATCCACCGTTATTTTGATTTTATGTTTTAGAATGATATGCAAGTGCCTAGTCTAACTTAATCTAAACGCAAAACTAGAAAAAAAAAATTGTGTCTAAAACTGAAATGAATCTAAACTATCCCTGCAAGGAGCGAATTGTAAATATGAGTAATAAGTTGTAAGATTTATCTAAAAAATAAACAGACATCCATTAAATCTTAAAGATAGATCTACAACAAGAGCAAGAGATATCAAAAGATAGCTTCTAATTAAGTATAACACATTCCATTACTCATGTAGGAGAAAATACATTTGCATAGAGAGAAGTAAGATCATTCAATACAAAGAAATATTTCAAGATAGTAAAGAAATATCTCACAGTAGAATCTAGAAGTTACAGGAATAATCCATCATGCATCCAATATCCATTTCCATGCAAAATATGTCCTCTCCAGGCTCTTATTAGGTAGATTTTATTTTCTTGAAACAAGTGCAAGATAGCTCGTACAAGTTTAGAAAATTATTTCCCTGCCAAAAGTCCCTAACACTGTTTCCTAAACTTCTATTTATAATATTACAAAATGCCCTTTGGGATGCCACCTGGCTCTTTACACTTGTCTCCTACAAACTTTTCCCTTTTAATAAACAAAAATTGTGACCCTTTTTAAAAACAAAAAATTCCCAAAAAAGAAAAGGACAGCTGTCCAATGGCTCTACGTTTTAGACATATGAAGGCTAGAAACAAAAATAGGAATCAACGCCTTAGGATCATCATGTTCACTCTTGGGAAGGCGCTCCAGCTGGGAGAGAGGCACTTGGGCTGGCTGTTACTGCTGCTGCTGCTTCTTTCTTTTCCTCTTCTGTAATGTAACTAAACCAAACACCAGTGTCTCTGATAACTACATTTGCTGAGGAAGGGAGCAAGATTTTCTGGGAAGTCACATCTTTACCAAGCTCTACTCCAATACCTTGAATTTCTACAACTGCTGCTTGGTGGATTTCTTTAAGAAAATGGTGGTGTATCGATGACATCCCAATATAATGATGGAGATCATCAATGGCTAAGACATCAATCTTCTTTACATATTCTATTTGGATACCCAGTTCTTCCTTCAAGTCAGATAAACATTGTTCTTTGATCGGGAACTCATCAAGGGACTGAGGGAAACTCAACTTGCACTTACCATGCACTTCATGGATTTTTTGATAAAGAATGTTACTTTTATCCATTGTCCCTTGGATCTTATCCATTAGCTTAAGGCTACAGTTCCTGCAGAATTCCAAAAGGGCTATGTCTTCATTAAAACCATCTACAGATTTGAATGGGAGATGCTTAGGGAAATAAACCTTCCCTTCTCTCCATTCCATCTGGCTCAGGATGTTTTCTTTAACCCGAGTATATTTACCCTTAAGCCTATTGGCCTCTACATTAACTTCTTTTAGTCTAACCATCATGGCTTTGAGCTTGCACACTTCCTCAGTAATCAGCTCCTCAGTGTCATGCATTTGTTTCAGGATGCTACAGGATAGCTCATGGAAGGGAGACATATCTATTGCTCATCTCTCTGCCTGCTCTAATTTCTCAACCAATGCCTGCTTATCTACTTCTAGATGGGACACTCTAGCTTCTGCATCATTCTTTTCTGCCTCTAAAACCATCATCTGGACTGCCAGGTGCTCCTTTTCTTCTTCTAAATGGTTATACTTGTCTGACAATTCTTTGTGCTCAACAGACAGGCGATTATACCTATTCACCACGAGATCCCTGTAGGCCTGCTCATTAGCCACAGTATGTTGTAACATGCGAGCTCTCCTCTTTGTCGACTCAACTTCTCTAACTATATCGGCCACATTGTCCTATGTTGATTTTCCTACTTCTACAGCGGTGGATGACATAGCTAATGGAGCCTTATTTGTATTTTGCATTACTGTGGTCTCCCGCCGGGTAACAATATCTTCTTGGAAGAGTCTCTTTATCCTCTCTTATGATTTTAGGACCACTGCCTTTCTCTTCTTATCATACACAAATTCATCCCACCGAGACACCGTATGCTCTTTTGATGGAGTGTAAGGGATGATTGGAAGATCTATCACATTTATTTCTGCTTCTCTGGGTGGGGTCTGAACTACTTGAGTTGAATCTGTTCTCACATTTTGGGCATTGGAGACACCTGCTTGTGCTGTGTTTGCCTCCACATTTTGGGTGATAGGAACACCTCCTTGAGGTATGTCTATTTCCATATCTTGGGTGCCAGAGCCACCTGCCTGAGCATCTTCAACTTCCTTAAGTTCTTCTTCCGCCTTTTGTTCTTCCTCAACTTTTCACTTTCTTTCTTCTTCTTCAATTTGCCGCTGATTTTCATTTTCTTCCATCTTCTTTGCATCTTCAAATTCTTTCTGCAGCCTTTCATTTTCTGCTTCTTGCTGCAATCTTGCCACTTCAGCTTCTTGCTGTAATCTTGCAACCTCAGCTTCTTGCTGCAATCTTGCAACCTCAGCTTCTTGCTGCATGGAATGAAGTGAAAGCTTCTCCCCTACTGTCATGTAATACTCTTGTTTCTGAATTAGCATGTTCCAGTATCCACCCGATCAATTTAGAACATGGGAACAATTCAGGGCGGGTAGAAGCCCTAGCTATGCCTGAATTTCTGATGTTGATGTAAATCTGCTCTTCTTCCAGTAACACATCCGGGATATCTTGGTCCCTGATCATCCTGTAAATATCGCCCCAACGGACTTCGGGGGGGATGCCGGTGGTACACTTAGTATCTTGGAACATCGTTTCAGTCCTAATCGGCACTAGATCTGGTTCCATCACTTTAGCTTTCTTTATACCACCTTTTGGCATCTTGGCTTATCCCTGCTATCAACCAAATATAAGACATTATAAAAAAAAAAATGTGTAACCTGTTATGAGATTTTAACAAAGAGAAGAACCAATTCAACATGCTAAAACATAAACAAATTATGAAGCTGTATGTTGGGGAAGCAAAATAAATCACAAGAAATATGGTTCTAAGACTTGATTATCCTAAGGAGACAAAGTTTGGAATGTTTCTGAAAAGGTAAGCATACGACGTGGAAACAACCTGCTTCCCATCTAGCCCTAGGAGAGAGGGTATCCTTCATCATTACACTTCTAATGGTAAATGGTGGATGAGCCTGGATTGAAACAATCCTATGACGAAACAAGGGACCGCTTTCCACATTTATCAAAAGGTGAGGGGTTCAACCGACCACTACTATTATTAATAAAATTTACGAGACATTGTGTGGCCGGCTCGAATTTTGAATGAGAGTGACGACGCCTGGAATGTGGCTAGTGAAAAACTCGTGTGGTCACAGTTATGGATTTTAGCTGGTAGGAATGAGAAACCAAAGGGGCCTCAGTGGCCTTAAAACCAAAAATAATGACATATGCAACCAATGTCTATCAACCACGTTATGGAAGGGAAAAAACCCAAAGGTAACTTGACATGGAGATGAGACAAAAATAACGGTTTAAAAACCTACCTCGCAACGAGATAGTGGCTGAGTGAGGTGGATGCGGTCGTGGACGAGCTGAGCTGGAGTGGTCCAGCATGGTCTTCTCAACGACGTTTGTTTGAATGAAAAGTAACAATGTGACCAACCAAACCCCCACCGTCATTTTAAAAGGTTAGACACGTGCAGCATTAACCCGATTGGTGGTGCCATTAAAACAGGGTTTTAATTTTTTGTACGGCATAGTCATTTCAAGCCGTCTTGGCATTTGTGCGTGACCATCACTTGCGGGGCAGACTTACGAGTTTCACCCGCAATTGCAGAACGTTATGGCAAAATTCCTTGGCGTTTCGGAAGAGAATGGCGTATCCTTCTGAAATGCAACCTTTGGAAACTTGTCGTGAGCGGTTTCGCTGAGTTGTCTTGCAATTTCAGGAGAATAATGGATTTATTTCCGCAGTTTTGATGGAGATACGCTAATTTCTTCCGCAATTGTGGAACAATTTTGTGAAGGTTCCCGCCATTTTGAAAGGTTTTCCTGAATGGTTCCCGGGAAAAGAACTCGAACGTTTCCGCAGTTTCGGAAGGGAAACCTAAAAGGTTCCGCCGTTTCGGAAAGGATTGGCGAATGGCTCCTGCAACTTGAATAAATGTCTAAGTCTTTCCGTGGGGTTTTTGGAGAATAACGTGAATGCTTCTGCCGTTTTGGAAGGCTTTCGCAAATAGCTTCCACAACTTCGAATGACTCCCGCAGTTTCGAGGGGTTTTCTTGATTTCTTCTGCCGTTTCAAGAGGGATTCATGAATTTTATCCTTAGAAGAAAAACTTGAAAATTTCAAAGCAGGATCTTCAGTTTGAAAACAAAGTAAAAAAGGAGAATTAACCTCTTAAGGCAGTCTCTCTAAAAAAAATAAAAGGAGGGCCCCCAATATGTACAAAAATTTTTGGGGGGATGTTGCTGCAACAACAATTGGCGAGTCGCTGGTGAACGCAAATCTCTGAAAAATTTCTCTCCATGATCCGGAACCTTATTAAAAGACATCCATCTTATATGCAATATTCATCTGAGCACTTGCATCTCGGTGAAGGAAGAAGGCACTTTATCTGCTATCCATTGGGGAAAGGGGAGCTTTGACAGAGACATCTTTAAAACTCTCAAAGGGCCAACATATAAGATTTATTTTAGAAGATTCATATTTCAGATGGCTACTACTATCGGACTCCACAGGATTTTCAACACCTTCTCATGGACATTATTGCTCTTGTTCGTCATTCCCATGCTGCTTGCATCCTTTTGGATGTTTGTACTTTTGACAGCATTGTTGTCTGAGCCTTCCAAAGATATTTTCTTTAGACATGATCTTTGATTTAGGCTCCTCAATCCATAATGTCCTTTTGTGTGAGTGAGAGATTTTATTGGTTTGATTAAGACTCACAGACTGAGAGGAGCATATTTTGAACGGAGTCTTTTGGACAACCTTCTTGATTTTACATGTTTTTGTTTTTGTCTCAGCCATGCTTCAATTGAGGCGAGAATCTCTGGAAAACAAACCCTTGAATATAAGCCATTTTGGCTGTTAAATTTGCAGCATGGAGTCATTTCAATACCCTATGCCCTCGGGATGTACTACTTTCCATGGGTCCAACTTCAATAACCTTCTTGAGATTCCTTTAAGTGTGAGAGTGGGCGGAGCCCAAAGATAGTAATAAACATAGTCATAGATCTATGATATTTAAACAAGATTATTGTGACTAGCAGAGTAGGCTTCCTTGCTTCTGAAAAAGTTCAACAAGAGCACAATAGATAGATAAAATTTCATTCGAGCATAGTTCTGGACTCATGGGTTGTGAGATTTCTTTGAGAGACCTATCTTGATGAGAAACTCAACCGCAGGGGCTTTCAGAAAGCAAACTCTGTTCCAAGGTTCAAATGACAATAAAAGAAGCAAAATGGCTGAAAATAATGCAAACAAAAGGCTAAAGCAACCATACAGAAAATTTTATTTATGTACAGAAAGTCTCAGCGAGACTATGCAAAGTATTGCTTCAGGGCGAGGCCATTGAGAGGAAAGGTTACTTATTCTCCCTCGAGATCTTTCAACTTATAAGTGGATGGGCCTATCTTTACCGAAATTTGGTATGGGCCTACCCATAAATGTTGGAATTTCGTGTGCATTCCTTTGCCTTCATGATTATGGTCCCATTTCAGGACTAAATCCCCAACTTCAAAACTTCTTTTACCGGACTTCCTCTTATCGAACCATCTCTTAACTATGTCTTGGTGTTGATGGAATCGGTCTTAAGCTTTCTGTCGGGTTTCTTCAAGTTGAAGCAGGGTATGGATCCTGGATTGTAAGACTTGGCTACCAGAACCCTGAGAGGCTTGGGACAACTGTAAGGATGGGATCAAGATATTGGGGGAAGGATGGCTTCCTTTCCATAGACAAGAGTGAAAGTGGAAACCCCTAATGCATTCTTTGAAGTCACCCTATCTTCCCATAAGGCGTTTGGGAGAGCTATATGCCAACTTTGCTGATTTTCTATCACAGTTTTCTTGAGAATTCGAATGAGATTTTTGTTTGAAGATTCAGCTAATCTGTTCCCTTGAGGGTAATAATTGGCTAAATAATGCAACTTAATTCCCCATTCATAAACAAATTCATTTATATTGAAAGACGAAAAATAGGGAGCATTATTAAAAACAAGGGAAATTGGAACCCCAAACCTGGTTATGATGCTTTCTTTCAAGAAATTGATGACTGTATATTCATTGATCTTGCGCAACGAGATAGCTTCCGTACATCTAGTGAAGTAGTTGGTAGTTATCAGGATGTATTTATGTTGCAACGAAGAATTTGGATTTATTTCTCTGATAACATCTATACCCCAGTGCTCAAAATGCTCCGAGATAATAACCGGTTGCAAGGTTCCTGCTGCCTTAGGTAATTTCCCGACACTTCTTTGGCATACATCACAGTTTTGTGCGTATGTATGGGCATCTCAAGACAGAATGGGCCAATAATATCTAGCTCTAAGTATATTGTGTGCTGTTGTCTCTCCTGAATAATGTCCACCTGTGGGGCCATCGTGTAATTCTTTAACAACTTTACTTGCATCTTCCTTTTCTAGACATCTAAGGAAAACTCCATCATAATTCTTCCTGAAAAGTATCCCATCAATGATTTGATGAGGTGCTGATTTCAAACGGAGTGCCCTTCTTTGTTTAGAGTTCCAGTGCTCAGGTAGGTATCCTTGCTGTAAATAATGCACCAGATCTCTATACCATGACTGAGGAGTTGAGAAGATAGGACATACTTCAACCGAGTTTAGCTCAGCTTCAATCTTCCAATGTTGCTCTTCATCAGTCAAGTCTCCTGCAAGTAATTTGCACAGGCCTTGCCCTTTGATGATTGTGGCTGGTTTAAATTCTAAATCATATTCCTGAAGAGCTATGACCTAGTTCCCTCTCCTTTCTCCTAGTTCCTTTTGAACGAAAAGGGATCTAACAACTGGGTGGGGAACTATAACTTTAGTTCTATTATTAAGAATATATGGCCTAAGCTGCTTGACTGCTTTGAAGACAACATATGCATGCTTGTCCACCATGGGATAATTTAGCTCAGCCCCCTGCAGACCAGTGCTCATAAACGAGATTGGGTATCCGTCTCCTAGTTCCACCTTTTGAATGAGTACAGCCGCGAGGGAGTCATCTGAAGCAAAGGTGTATAGGATAAAATCCTTATCAAAATCTGGGCTTCTTAAGGAAGGAGCTTTAGCTATAGCTGCCTTGATGTCTCTAAAAGCATCCTTTTCTAAATCTGTCCACTTGAACTGTATGCTTTGTTTAACCATCTGTTGTAAAGGTTTAACAATTTGCGCAAAATCTGGAACAAATCTTCGGACAAAATTGATAGTGCCCATAAAGGACTGCATAGATTTTTTGTTGTAAGGCATTGGAATCTTATTGATAGCTTGTACTCTTTCCTGATCTATTGACACTCCTCTTTTGGAAATGATATGGCCCAAGAGTTTACCTTCGGGAACAGTGAACACACTCTTCTTGGGATTCAAATAAATACCATATTTCCGACAGCGATCAAAAATATGCTTCAAATGGACAACATGATATTCCCTTTTCTTTGAAAAAACTGTCACATCATCTAAGTAGACAAAAACACATTGCCCACCCAATCCTCGGAAGGTGATATCCATTGCTCATTGGAATGTAGCTCCTACGTTTATCAGGCCAAATGGCATCCTTCTATATGCGAAAGTTCCCCACTTAGTGTGGAAAGTAGTCTTAAGACGGTCTTCTTCGGCTACTAATACCTAATTGTAGCCAGAGAAACCATCGAGAAGAGAAAATAGCTCAGATCCAGACACCATTTGAAGGATTTGTTCCATTGAAGGGACAAGGTAGTTGTCTTTGTCTAAAGCTCTGTTTAAATTTCTAAAGTCTACACATAGTCTTATCTCTCTTGACTTTTTTCTTATGGGAACCAAGTTAGCAACCCACTCAGAATGCCGGACCTTAAATATTACTTTAGCGTCCAGGAATTTCTTTAATCCTTTTTGAATCAGAGGCTCCAGAGTAGGATGCATCCTTCTTAATTGCTTCTGAAATGGATTGACACCCGCTTTCATCGGTATAACATGCTGAATAATGCGGATGTCATACATTTTCAGATCCTCATAGGTCCATGCAAAAACATCCTTATATTGCTTAAATAGTTTGTTGAACCTATCTCTTTCACCTGGTGAACAACCTTTGCCAAGGTTGACAAATTTTGGTTCCACCTCGGTGCCTAAATTGACTAACTCATGTTGCATCGATGAACTATTAGTTTTGGTATTAGCTTGCCTTTTGAACTTATTTTGAAGATCAAACAGCATTTCGAGGGACCTTACCCCTTTGGGGATGAAATTTCCTTTATTTACATCCTTCTTTAGCAAATCAGAATCGTGTTCTTCTTCATCTATCACAGCTTTTTGGAAGCTGTCTTCGTTCGTTAGAAAACTGATAATATGTTCGTCATCATCGAAAACTCTGAAGTTTGTGATGTTATCAGGAACGAAAGGCCTGAAAATTAATTCAGTTGAGCATTTGTTATTAGATGTCACCAATCTAGAGGTAGATGTTGCTAACAAATCAGCTGCAGAATTTTGCAATCTAAGAATAGACTTTATATCGAAAGTGTCAAAATGCATAATTAAATCCCATACCTCAGCCTGATAACCCTTCAAATGAGGTGAGAGACAATGAATGGTGTCTCTTACCTGTCTTACAACTATTTCTGAGTCACCAAAAACCTTCAGGTATTTAACATTTAAACCAATAGGCTTCTTTAATCCATGTACCAAAGCTTCATATTCCGTCGTATTGTTAGTACAATCAAATTCTAATCTACAGGACAAAAAATACTTGTTTCTTCTTGGATCCATCAGAACACAACCGGCTCCGGATCCTTCCAGAGTTTTAGAACCGTCAAAGTATAATGTCCAAAAAATATCTTTTGATTCAACTAAGTTAGTATCTCTATGATCTAATTCAGTGACTAAACTAACTATATTACAGTCAACATCATCAGTCCGAGAGAAATAGGAGATCGGACTGTTCATCTAATTCATGGCTGATGGTTTCAGACTGATAATTACCCGAATCAATTTCTAAGAAATAATTCCCCAGAACCGAGGATGAGAAGGTTACATCCTCATTCTTTCCCTCTAGTTGAGTTACATTTTGCTTCATGTGTGGTTCTCTCAGGACTTTGATCTAATTCTACCTGTTCGGATAAGGCAACCACAGATGAGACCAATCAATTGCAAAGTAACCATTCATCTTGGTAGACCAGTCCCTACTTAAGATCAGACCATAGTTCATACCATAGGCTTCAGGAATATCAACTACCATTATGTCAATAAACTAACAGACTCTAGAGTCAGCTGATAATCTAATGAGAACATCTTTCATCTCCCTAATCACTTTGACCACAGTCCTATCTAACTGGATAATTTGGGTCGGAGATGGCACAGGTTTCCCGTTAATTTTTTTACAAATTGACAGTGGAATGATGTTGGAAGATTCTCTAGAATCTACCAAACAATTGTGAACATTTTTATTGAAAATTTCAAAGGTCAACAGGAAAGGCAATGTTTGAGATTTAGATTTTTCATCGATACTGGCCTCATTAATTTCGGGATCTTCTTGAGAGTCCGTTAATGGAGTGCTGGGTTGGGGTTGTAGAACATGCAGTGGTTTGTCTCGTTGGTGAGGAAAACTGCACATGTCGAATATTGACACATTTGATTTGGATTTCTTTATATCCTCAATAATGTCATATCCTATATCAGACTCATTCCCAATTCAGGATGGATGATCTATTTTACTCATTGTGACCTTAGGTTGCTGAACTATGGTGTCAATGTTTGGCTATTTGGCCGTTGTTTGGCTAACTTTAGGCTGCGGTGGAATGATTGTTATATGCCTTCTAGGCATTTCTTTTGAAACTTTAGGCTTGGGAGGAGCCGTGTTTGGCACAGGATCCGTAATAGGGCCTTTAATGCGAGTATTAATATTCACAGCAGAGGGAGAGCTTTCTACGGGATCTTCTTCTGCTAATTAAGTTATAGGTACCCAATCCCATAGCACCATAGTAGTATCCGAAGGGGGTTCTTCTAATTCACGGATCGATTCCTCTAGAGGATCGTCTTGATCTGGAATTTTTGAATCCAGCATTTGGTTCATGACTAAACTCATGGAGTTAATCCATTGTGAGCAGCTCTTTTTCGAATGCGGTTCTTGGTGAAAGGTGCAGAAGTTTTCCATCCCTATTTCATTGAGGTTTAAAACAGGGGAGGTATTCATGGGTGGATGAGTTTGATCGCTGTCTTCCCTCTTTTTATAAAATGGCTTGAAAGGTTTCCTAGATGTAATAGCAATCTTATCTTTCTCGAGATCTACAATTTTATTGGATAACTTTTGCATCATCTTGACTATATTTTCCATGTCTGTAGATGACTCTTCTTTACCTCTAGTGAGCAGCAAGGGTTTTTTACTGGCTGCTAGTTTTGGTTCTGCATCTAAGGCATGTTTAGCAATGCTATCTGCTTCTTCTTCTACCTTTCTAGCTTCTTCGAAGTTCTCTATAAGGGTGGTTTTCTTAGATCTTTTAACGAACATTCCTATGGGTCCTTCAAGAGTTGTTGTATAATATTCAACCAGAGATTCCTCTGCTAGTTTATTTTCTTCACTAAAATTATTTAAGAGTGTTGTGAACCTTTGATTAAAGTCTTGAACCTTTTCTTTCTTTTCCATCCTCATGGACAATAATTCCTTCATAAGCGTGGCTACTGTCTTTTGGTTCCCATATTTCTTTAAGAAACATTTTTCAAATTCATCCCAGCTTGAGATCGATCTAGGTTGTAAACTAAAATACCAGGATGATACTTTCGGCTCAAATGTGTATGGAAAAAGCCTACAAACTACATCTTCATGTTGCATGTTCAAAAGATTAAGAGCTAAGTAGAAACTCTTAAGATGATCTTTGGATGAAATGGCTTTCCCTGGGTCGAATTTAGGAAAGACCTTCTCTAGATTTTTCGGAAGATTGTGGAATGGCCCAGCTAGATTCAACACTCCCATTGCTCTCCAAGAAGGTACGACCATGTCTTTATGTGGAGAATCTGGTGGAGAATTGTAAGGTGAGTTAAGTGGAGTTTTCTTTGGAGTAATCAATTCTCCAAGATTGTCTTGATCTAAAATATTTTCTAAGTCTTCGTTCAGGGGTTCTGTAATTTCTTCTAAAGTTAAATTCACAAGTTCTTCAAAATTTTGCACAAGAATCGAATCACGGGTTTATTGTCGCTCTTTTTTAGGGGAACTTTTCCTAGGGAGAAAATTCACTGTGTTTAAACCACCTAGCTGTCTAACATATAATCATGTATGCCTCCTCAAATCTTCTATTTCTGCAAAAGGCACAATGTATAATGCTTCTTGAGGCTCAGGATTAGAAACGAGGTTTTCTTGATTTGCTACTTCAAGATTTGGGCTGTCTGAAATTCCTTCTTTAAGTGGGTTTTCAGTAACATTTATGGCAGTGGGGGATTTTCCTTTATCAGCCATGCACTTTCAGGCCCTCCTTCTAGCGCCAAAAACTGTTGATGCCCCTAATATCGCAGCATCAATCAGAAAGAGATTCTCCCCGGTAGACTATCCCAATTAGATTGTCCACCGTTTGGTATGGGGAATCCGTCCGGTTAGCGGTTCCGGCAACCGTTGGGTTTGGATTTTTGCTCCAATTATACCGGTTATGGCCCGATCCACCATTCTTTTGATTTTATGTTTTACAATGATATGCAAGTGCCTAGTCTAACTTAATCCAAACGCAGAACTGGAAAACAAATCTGTGTCTAAAACTGAAGTGAATCTAAACTATCCCCGCAAGGAGCAAATTGTAAATATGAGTAATAAGTTGTAAGAGTTATCTAAAAAATAAACAGACAACCATTAAATCTTAAAGATAGATCCTCAGCAACAACAAGAGATATCAGAAGATAGCTTCTAATTAAGTATAACACATTCCATTACTCATGTAGGAGAAAATACATTTGCATAGAGAGAAGTAAGATCATTCAATACAAAGAAATATTTCAATACATTAAAGAAAGATCTCACAGTAGAATCTAGAAGTTACAGGAATAATCCATCATGCATCCAATATTCATTTCCATGCAAAAGATGTCCTCTCCAGGCTCTTATTAGGTAGATTTTATTTTCTTGAAACAAGTGGAAGATAGCTCGTACAAGTTTAGAAAATTATTTCCCTGCCAAAAGTCCCTAACACTGTTTCCTAAACTTCTATTTATAATATTACAAAATTCCCTTTGGGCTGCCACCTAGCTCTTTACACTTGTCTCCTACAGAATTTTCCCTTTTAATAAACAAAAATTGTGACCCTTTTTAAAAACAGAAAATTCCCAAAAAAGAAAAGGACAACTGTCCAATGTCTCTACGCTTTAGACATATGAAGGCCAAAAACAAAAATAGGAATCAATGCCTTAGGATCAGTGTGTTCACTCTTGGGAAGGCACTCCAGCTGGGAGAGAAGCACTTGGGCTGGCTGTTACTGCTGATGCTGCTTTGTTTTCCTCTTCTGCAATGTAACTGAACCAAACACTAGTGTCTTTGATAACTACATTTGTTGAGGAAGGGAGCAAGATTTTCTGGGAAGTCACATCTTTACCAAGCTCTACTTCAATACCCTGAATTTCTACAACTACTGCTTGGTGGATTTCTTTAAGAAAATGTTGGTGTATCGATGACATCCCAATATAATGATGGAGATAATCAATGGCTAAGACAACAATCTTCTTTACATATTGTATTTGGATACCCAGTTCTTCCTTCAGGTCAGATAAACATTGTTCTTTGCTCGGGAAATCATCAAGGGATTGAGGGAAACTCAACTTGCACTTACCATGCACTTCATGGATTTTTTGATAAAGATTGTTACTTTTATCCATTGTCCCTTGGATCTTAGCCATTATCTTAAGGCTACAGTTCATGCATAATTCCAAAAGGGCTATGTCTTCATTAAAACCATCTACAGATTTGAATGGGAGATGCTTGGGGAAATCAACCTTCCCTTCTCTCCATTCCATCTGGCTCAGGATGTTTGCTTTAACCCGAGTATATTTACCCTTAAGCCCATTGGCCTCTGCATTAACTTCTTTTAGTCTAACCATCATGGCTTTGAGCTTGCACACTTCCTCAGTAATCAACTCCTGAGTGTCATGCATTTGTTTCAGGATGCTACAGGACAGCTCATGGAAGGGATACATATCTATTGCTCTGCTCTCTGCCTGCTCTAATTGCTCAACCAATGCCTGCTTATCTACTTCTAGATGGGACACTCTAGCTTCTTCATCGTTCTTTTCTGCTTCTAAAACCATCATCTGGACTGCCAAGTGCTCCTTTTCTTCTTCTAAATGGTTATACTTGTCTGACAATTCTTTATGCTCAATAGATAGGCGATTATACCTATTCACCACAAGATCCCTGTAGGCCTGCTCATTAGCCACAGTATGTTGTAACATGCGAGCTCTCCTCTTTGTCGACTCAACTTCTCTAACTATATCGGCCACATTGTCCTGCGTTGCTTTTGCTGCTTCTACAGCGGCGGATGCCATAGCTAAGGGAGTCTTATTTGTATTTTGCATTACTGTGGTCTCCCACCAGGTAACAATATCTTCTTGGAAGAGTCTCTTTATCCACTCTTACGATTTTAGGACCACTGCCTTTCTCTTCTTATCATACACAAATTCATCCCACCGAGACACCGTATGTTCTTCTGATGGAGTGTAAGGGATGATTGGAAGATCTATAACATTTATTTCTGCTTCTATGGGTGGGGTCTAAACTACTTGAGCTGAATCTGTTCCCACATTTTGGGCATCAGAGACACCTACTTGTGCTGTGTCTGCCTCCACATTTTGAGTGTTGGGAACACCTGCTTGAGGTATGTCTATTTCCATATCTTAATGCCGGAGCCACCTGCCTGAGCATCTTCAGCTACCTTAAGTTCTTCTTCCACCTTTTGTTCTTCCACATCTTTTCGCTTTCTTTCTTCTTCTTCAATTTGCCGCTGATTTTCATTTTCTTCCATCTTCTTTGCATCTTTAGCTTCTTTCTGCAGCCTTTCATTTTCTACTTCTTGCTGCAATCTTGCCACTTCAGCTTCTTAGTGTAATCTTACAACCTCAGCTTCTTGCTGCAATCTTGCAAACTCAGCTTCTTGCTGCATAGAATGAAGCGAAAGCTTCTCCCCTACTGTCATGTAATACTCTTGTTTCTTAATTAGCATGTTCTAGTATCCACCCGATCAATTCAGAACATGGTAACAATTTAGGGCAAGTAGAAGCCCTAACTATGCCTGAAGTTCTAATGTTGATGTAAATCTACTCTTCTTCCAGTAACACATCCAGGATATCTTGGTCCCTGATCATCCTGTAAATATCGCCCCAATGGACTTCGGGGGGAATTCCAGTGGTACACTTAGTATCTTGGAACATCGTTTCAGTCCTAAGCGGCACTGGCTCTGGTTCCATCACTTTAGATTTCTTTCTACCACCTTTTGGCATCCTAGCTTATCCTTGCTAGCAACCAAATATAAGTCATTATAAATAAAAAAATGTGTAACCTATTATGAGATTTTAACAAAGAGAAGGACCAATTCAACATGCTAAAACATAGACAAATTATGAAGCTATATGTTGAGGAAGCAAAATAAATCACAAGAAATATGGTTCTGAGATTTGATTATCCTAAGGAGACAAAGTTTGGAATGTTTCTGAAAAGGTAAGCATACGACGTGGAAACAACCTGCTTCCCATCTAGCCCTAGGAGAGAAGGTATCCTTCATCATTGCACTTCTAATGGTCAATGGCGGATGAGCTTGGATTGAAACAATCCTATGACAAAACAAGGGACCGCTTTCCACATTTATCAAAAGGTGAGGGGTTCAGCTGACCACTACTGTTATTAATAACATTTACGAGACGTTGTGTCGCCGGCTCAAATTTTGAATGAGTGTGACGACGCCTGGAATGTGGCCAGTGAAAAACTCGGGTGGTCACAATTATGGCTTTTAGCTAGTAGGAAGGAGAAACCAAAGGGGCCTCGACGGCCTTGAAAACAAAAATAACGACATATGCAACCAATGTCTATCGGCCATGTTATGGACGGGAAAAAACCCAAAGGTAACTTGACGTGGAGATGAGACAAAAATAGCGGTTAAAAAACCTACCTGGTAATGAGATAGTGGTTGAGTGAGGTGGACACGGTCGTGGACGAGCTGAGCTGGAGCGGTCCAGCGTGGTCTTCTCAACAACGTTTGTTTGAACGAAAACTAACAATGTGACCAACCAAACCCCCACTGTCTTTTTAAAAGGTTAGACACATGCGACATTAAACCGGTTGGTGGTGCCATTAAAACATGGTTTTAATTTTTTGTACAGCGCGGTCATTTCAAGCCGTCTCGACATTTGTGCGCGATTGTCACTTGCAGGGTGGACTTACGAGTTTCGCCCGCAATTGCGGAACGTTATGGAGAACTGCCTCGACATTTCGGAAGAGAATGGCGTATCCTTCCAAAATGCAACCTTTGGAAACTTGTCGCGAGCGGTGTCGCTGAGTTGTTCCGCAGTTTCGAGAGAATAATGGATTTCCTTCCGCAGTTTTGATGGAGATATGCCAATTGCTTCAGCAATTGCGGAACAATTTCGCGAAGGTTCCCACCATTTCGGAAGGTTTTCCTGAATGGTTCTCGGGAAAATAACTCGAACGCTTCCGCAATTTCGGAAGGGAAACCTAAAAGGTTCCATCGTTTCGGAAAGGATTGGCGAATGGCTCCCGCAACTTGAATAAAAGTCTAAGTCTTTCCGCGGGGTTTCGGGAGAATAATGTGAATGCTTCCGCCGTTTCGGAAGGCTTTCGCAAATAGCTTCCGCAACTTTGAGAGGAAAAAAAGTTAAGATTTTTTCAAAGACACTAAGTCCTATGGCGGCTTAGGGGAAGATTTGCGAATGACTCCCGTAGTTTCGAGGGGTTTTCTTGAATTCTTCCACCATTTCAAGAGGGATTTATTAAATGGTTCCGCAACTTGAATAAAAGTCTAAGTCTTCCCGCGGGGTTTCGGGAGAATAACGTGAACACTTCTACAACTTCGAGAGGGATTCATGAATTTTATCCTTAGAAGAAAAACTTGAAATTTTCAAAGCAGGATCTTCAGTTTCAAAACAAAGTAAAAAAGGAGAATTAACCTCTTAAGGCAGTCTTTCTAAAAAAAATAAAAGGAGGGGCCCCAATATGTACAAAAATTTTGGGGGGGATGTTGCTGCAACAACAGGCCCGTTGCTAATTCTCTCTTTGGTGACACTTCTAGTGATGATCTTTTATTGGCGCTCACCAATACTCTTTTTGGTTACTTTTGGTGACTGTATATATTTTTTTTTCACCATTGATCATTCTAATGAGTTTTTGATGACGCTATGTGACCATCTCTATAGTTTTTGACAAAAGATAGTGGTTCAAGACCACTGCTATGGAGTCTTTGTCATTATGTGTCCAAGGTCATAGTGTCAATGGTATTAGGTGCAATATCACTTATTTTTGGGGGTTAAGTGTGATAGTTATCAGTATCACTTATGTCCATGGGTTAAGTGTGACATTTATGAATATCACCTATTACTTCCACTACTTTTACATTCAATAATTTTCTGCAATTCAGCTGCCATGTTTTCACCATCCAATCTATTCTCATGAGGAAAAACGTGAATAAATTTTGAATTGTTTGATAGGATTTCTTGAGAATCTGAAGCTGATAAGTCTATCTCCTACTTATTTTCCTTGTAACTTGACAATTAGCTCAAAATTAATCTCACTTAATTTGTCAGAAATGATGTCAATGCTGGGGTCTTTAACAGCTTCACTACACGTGACAATAACCATTCTTTGTTCATTAGACACTATACTTTTATTAGTCTCTTTCTCACTCATGTTAACAAGTAAATGCCTTCCATTTTGATAAACATAATAATTTCTATCAAAATGATGTTTACCTATTGTGTCTTCAATTCTTTGCTTTGTTTCTTCAATTTTATAAGTGGCATGGGGGGTATCATTTCCCTCAAGTAATGAGAATTACTTAGTTGTCCTTTGAGTCAACACATGACTCAAGCCTCTTAGGTTTATCACTAGCAATTTTCCTCTAGATGAAGTTCCACTAGTATGTGTGGGAACCATATTATTTAAGACATATCAAGCCTTCCAACAATGAACGAGACTAACTTGCTAACTAGATATGCAAAGGTTCCCCTTCATGGAAAGCTTCTTAGAGGGACTATGGCCATTTAGGCCATGAAATTTTGAGACAATAACATGTATGTGATTCCCTTAGATGTTATGGGTTGCATGCGTGCGACACTGATGCAACCAATGTTTTTTTCTCCTTGGTTTGAGAGGATTGGAAAATCTTCTTATACCATTGCAATTATTGGTCTTCAACAAGGAATTCCTAATAAGTAGGTGTCATCAATTCATGTTGACTATGCCCTACCCTTTGTACACACTGTTCATTGCTCCTACCAATTGAATGATCTGGTGAAGTGTTTGGATCATGTCAACGAAGGTGGATCACCGCCTTCGACGTCATGAGAAGTTTAATGAGCCTTATCATTTAGAGGAAGGATAATTCATAACAAGGTTACCATAGGTGAATCTATGGTAGGATCATTAACAAGCAATTATCAGACGATACCCCTTTGTGGGATAGGGGATAGTTGCATGACCCATGCAGCCGGCTTTTTTGTGGTTGGTGGTGTCTCGCCATTCCATCCACACAATGCGGCTACCTTGGTCAGTGGGTGTAGGAGGTTGGATCCCACTAAGATTTGGGGTGGGAGATGACTATGACCCATGTGACTGGCTTCATTGAGGGTGGTGATGCCTCGTCTTTTCATTTGCACATTGTTGTTTCCTTGATCATGGATCACAAGAAATCGACTCTCCAATACAAGCTCTCACAAGCCCCTTTCTTCCACAATGCATAATCATCGAGGAGTGTTCAGTGGATGGGTGAAAATGCTATGCAATGCATTGGTTTAATTACCCTAGTCCTCCCTATATCGCTCTCGGGATTCCATCACGAAAGTTGGGTAGTTTTTTGGGTTCTTTTCTGAAGCACCTTTCTAGGTGTAGGTGGCATCTATCCAACAACTCTTAAATTTTCCTCTTAATTTCTTCATTTTCAAAGAATGAAGTCCTACATAAAGCCTCGTTTGGAATAACAACTTTATCTCTCAGGTTGATTCCATGCATGTTCAATTAGATGGCTTGGATGCATTTGATGAGGTTCTCATAACAACTCATGATAATAGTACTATGTTGGAGAGAAATTCCGCAGCATTTAGGAAGCTGCTAATTTTGGGAAGGATAACTAATTTTGGAGAGAAAGTACCAATTTTGGCGGTAAGACAAAGATATCGCCGTAGCGCAAATTCCGGCGGGAATCACGGCGATAGGTACAGAAAAGTCAAGCATGTGGTACAAAGAAGAGGCCGAAGGGAGAGCTCAACCACCGCAATAAAGGCGCCGGAGATGAAGAGAGGGTTCAGCTACCCTCATTAAAGAAGAAGGACCACAGTCAGCGTTGCTTGAACCAAGAAGAAGCGACGGGCTGATGCATTAAAGACTAAGGACTGCAGGAAGCGGCGACGAGACAGAAGGCGGCCATGGAAGTACAGCCAGTTGACTGTAAGTGGTTAGGGTTGAGTCACTGTTGGGATAAGGCCCACAGTTTTGTAACTGCGATGAGACCTTCGGGCCATCTATATATAGTAGTCTTTTTATATGATAAGGGGTTGGCCACATAGTGATAGAGACATCAGGTAGAGGTTAGTCAAGCCTTTTGTTGTTGCAGAGTCTGGACATCCCTGAGAGAATACAAGGGCCAACCTGTTGAGAGGTAGTGCGATCCGCAGGGATTGTGAGAGAAAGAGGTCTATAGAGAAGGGCTCCCACTGAGGTGGAGTTTCCTAGAAGACCCTTGTTGTAAAGAGTGGAACGGAACTGTGGTTATTCTTCAGAGTTGTAAACAAGAACCGTAGTTCCCCTGGGCGTAGTTCTCGTCCTGGGAGTAACAACGTGCTTATTTAAGTAGCGCTATTGTATTTGTGTAGCTACTGCTCTCATTCACTTGTCTGTGTTATATATGAATGCTTCAGTCTGTTATAAGTAATGTACATGGTCGTCAGTTTAACTTCTGAATGATGTATAATAATTGCGATAATCATAGCTACCCGCATAGCAACTAGATAATTGTTAACAGAGGATACTGTGCGAGTAGGAACTGAATGTAAGTCATGAATGGTCTACTTAGACACTGCTCAAAGTGATATTCTACTTAGTTACGTTGTTGCGAGATATCAAGAGTCAAGTTCATTAGCGAGGGTTAGGCTTGGAGACTGAATGTTGTAGCTAACTGCGGTACCAGGATAAGGATAGCGGAGACCACTTATTAATCCAGGAGGCGGTCAAGATTCACTTACCGCAGGAACTAGAAGGGCAAGATATCGTGCCTACGATATCTTAGGTATCGCTAGACGGTTTCACGTAGGGGGAGGACTTATCGCACCTCCTGCGTAATGCGATAAGACAGAGGTGTAGCCGGAGTAATGGAATGAGATAGACAGCTCCAGTCAAAGGGGTTAAGGTCGGTTTAAGCACCTAGGATGCCTCGAAACTTGGCTGAGGACACTTGAGTCTTCTGCCTCCCATTAGAATCACTTCGGGTGAGACTTCAGGTTGCCTCTGCGACCTGTTGCCGAAAGGGCCAGTGAGCTAAGGGTTCTGTTGGTCTAAAAGATTATCGCAAGCCCGGGTCTGAAAAAGGAGAACCAACAAATGGTTCCGTTGCCGGTTTGAACACATTGAGCTGATGTTCTGTTGGCATCCTACCAAGCAAGAACTTAACCAGTGGGTTGAGTCAAAAGAAAGAGAGTTTGCTGCAAAAGAAAACAAGAATCCTAGACTGAGCACTGAGGCTTGGCTACAGAAGCACATTTTTACAGATCTCCATGAGATATTCTTCGTAACTTATGCTATTGAGTTATATGGTTGGTTATCAAAGCTTGCTGACAACAGCGGGGTCAAGAAGAATCGAGAAGTTGTCTGGACAGCAGAGCTGATTCAGACCTTGAAAGGTGTCGATAACCCCATCTCACGCGCAGTAGACTTCTGGCTTGCGAGTCTGCTGGAAGGCTTCATCACAGAGTTCGCGGTTGATCAGAGAAAGAGTTTCAGCGCAGCAGAACGGTACTTCTTCAAGGGTTATCGCGGTAAGTACCTAAATTCTCTAAGTCTGTCCATTAAGCAATTACTATATGAAAAAGGAGTACTGGATATACTCTCAGATGAATAGTAGCATGATATTGTAATGTCAGTAGACTCTGAAGGTGATTACGAGTATCTTGGACATACACGTAGTGGTAAAAGATATAGAGTCAACGATTCATCTTCTTCTGAAGAAGACAGCTCAGATCACCCGAGACAGCAAGGTCAGAACCCTAGGACTCCTCAAAAGCCAGTCGGAACTCAGAATAATCTCGCAGGAACCCCGTCCAGTAGCTCTTACACAGCGAATACTGCCGCTACACCCTCCACATCTACACAACCGAGTGGTAGTCATACAGCAAACCAGAACCCACCATCTAGAAACATAATGGGAGATGATATGAAGCTACCAACATTCAAAGGTACAGGGTCGGAGGACCCTGAGCAACACTGGTTCTTATGCGAAGCCATATGGACCATTAAGCAAATACAAGATGATAATGTCAAGCTTGTCCAGCTGGCCACCACATTTAGAGAAAGAGCATTAACTTGGTATATGAAGTATACCACTGGCCATAACAGAACGCTTGCACAGGTTAGAACTGCTATGATTAAAGAGTTTAAAAAACCTAAATCCGAGTCACAGTGCATAGCAGAACTCAAAGATATTAAACAATTGCCTACGGAAACGGTTTGGGATTTTGACCAGAGGTTCAAGACCCTCATTGATCAGGTAAGCTTTGAGCTTGCGCCTCAACAGCATAAAGAATGGTTTATCGCAGCAATATTACCACACATCAGACTTCCGCTAATGCAACAGAAATTAAATACACAAGATGAAGCATTAGAAATGGCAATGAAACTAGAGGCTTCACCTCTAGCAGAAACTAGCACCGGTATCACTAATCTGCAAAATCAGCTAGCTAACCTCACCTTACAGCTGCATGAAATTAAGAAAGGAAAGGAGGTTGCGCATGAAATTTGGTGTACTAAGTGTAAAGCGCAGGGACACAGTAAGGATAACTTCCCTGTCTTTGCTGACTATATCGCCAGTGGAGCTCCGAACCCGTTGATGCAGAACCAGGGGCCATGGTGCGAAATTTGTAGAACCAGAGGACACAGTCCTCAGGAATGCCCTCTCCTTCAGAAATATGTGCAGACACCAAAGAACCTATACTGCAACTTCTGTAAATCTGTGGGACATGACGAAAACAACTGTAGAGCTTATGAGTTAATGATAGAAAGGAAGCATGACCTTTACAGAGTTCAGTCAGAAGCATCCGGACCAGCAGTACGTGCACAAACTGATCCGAATCAGGGAGGCCGTGGAGGAAATTTTAGAGGCCGAGGACGCGGAGGAGGCTATGAATCTGGCCGTGGCCGTGGAACTATCACCTGTTATAACTGTGGAGGCACAGGACATTACGCTAGAGACTATCAGAACCCTACTACAACGTGCAAGTATTGTAAATCTTATGACCACACAATAGAGGAATGTCCCATACTGATAGCTAAGATCAAGGACGCCAAGCCAGAAACCAATCAGACTATCCAGTTTATCGCTGCTGAGCAGAACGAAACCGAACCACGGGTCAATATTGTAACTCGCAGTGGCCTCTCCACAAGCAACATATCGCAGGACGTGGAAAAAACGACAGGAACGCAGTGGGTGCGCAAAGCTCCAGGAAAACCTATCCCACTTGATCTACAGAATAATAAGGAGGCATTTCAACAAACTAAGACTTCCTTTGCTGAACAGACACCGCCCAGATCACTATTATTACCATCTCAGGGTATACCACGGAAACCACCGCAGGATGTTAGTACTGCGCAGATACCACAGGCTAGCACATCTGGCAGATGCGACGAAGAGGAATTGACCGGGAGTGTACAGTCATTCTTGCAAAGTTGTTTGAAACTTCTAAGAAACGGGAAAGCTGTAGAGGAACTTCAGAAAGTTATTGACCAATGTCAACAGAGCCCTTCTGTGAGCAATACACAGCGCACCATTCACCATATAATGGGCCATACAAGGACAGGAAGAGAGATGAGGCTCACAGCGCAGATCGGACTATTTGAAATGGATGAGGTTATCCTAGACTTAGGTTCAGAAGTAAATGTCTTGACTAAGCAGACATGGGAACAGATGGGAAGTCCAAAACTAAGCAGGTCCCCTATCCATCTTAGACTAGCTAATCAGCAGAGAATATCACCGATGGGTCGCTTATCACATGTCCCAGTGGACATCGACGGAGTTCACACATATGCCGATTTTGAGATCATAGAAATTATTGGTGACACCAAACCCTATCCAGCTCTATTAGGTATTGATTGGGCTTTTGATAACAAGGCTGTTATCAACTTAAAGAAAAGGCAGATGACATTTGAAGATGCTCAAGTCCGGGTTATCGCACCATTAGACCCTTTACAGGGTCCTCGCTACATTGAGCCAATCAAAGCAGAAGAGGAGGTGCATAACATGGAAAATTTGTACCAAATGACTTCTAATCAGACAGATTACATTGATCCTACAGCTGATGGACATATCAGCTGGAGATGTGATAGCTCCTGCACATCAGATTCAGATGTTGGCTTAGAGAATTGGCAAAATAGACTCCACGAAGTCTCTATTCGCAGATGCGCATTCATGACTAAATCACTGCGATGGATTGGGACTGAAAACAGGTATATTCCAACTTTTGATGGATTAGCAGACGTCAATGATTTTTTGCAGCAGTTTGAACAAGAGATTCCTCAAGAGCAGAGGATGGAGGTTTTTGACCTTGCAGTTCGAGCCACACCTGCAAGATGGTGGTACACACACAAGGAACATATCGCATCATGGTATGATTGTAAGAGATTGATGCGCATTAGATTCTCTAAAGAAAAAGACTGTACACAGCGGAAATACACAGGGGAGAGTGATCCCAGAACACACATTATGAACTGTGAACAGAGTTGGCTAGAAATTCCACCAGAAGAATGGGTTCATTTGTTTATCCATACACTGGATACGATTCCACGGAACTGGTATACAGAAACAGAGCTAAGAAAAGGAACTATCTCATGGCCTATTATGATTGAAAACTTTTTGGTCACATTCAGTTTCGAATCTGAGCATCCCAGCATTGATCGGGCCTTGAAGATCATAAAGACTAAAATATTTGAGGATTGCCCATTACCAGCGGATTCGCAACCCGAGTGGGCTATTCAGATGGAACATGCACTAGAATGTTACAACTGCGCACAAGACTCAAGCGATGAGGATGAAGATCCTCGCAGTATCAATATCGCAGAAACAGAAGGTACACGTGAAGTTGAAGGCCCGCACTTAGAAATTCCAGCTGTAATAGAACCAATCAAGATTAGAAAGAGCAATATTGGCACAGAAACAGACCCTAAGTTTGCCTCTATTGGAGATTATTGGGATGATGAGACAATTGGCCAAATCACAGACCTATTACACGAGTATCAGGACCTATTTCCTACCAACTTTGCAGAAATGAAGGGAATAGTGGGTGACCTCGGAGTCATGAGAATACCGCTTAAGAAGGATGCTAGGCCAGTTAAGCAACGTCCATACAGGTTGAACCCGCGGTATAAAGCAAAAGTAAAAGATGAAATAGATAAGATGCTAGCAGCAGGCATCATTGAACCTGTTGAAGAAAGTGAGTGGGTTAGTCCCATGGTAGTACAAGAAAAGAAAACAAAAGGAGACATCAGGATCTGTGTCGACTTGCGCAAACTGAATGATGCATCGCTGCATGACCCATTTCCGACACCATTCACTGATGAAGTCTTAGACAATGTTGGAGGACAAGAAATCTACTCATTTACTGATGGCTTTTCAGGCTATCACCAGATAAGAATCCATCCAGACGACAGGCACAAGACCACATTTGCGACAGAATGGGGCTCCTTTCAGTATACGGTAATGCCCTTTGGTCTTAAGAATGCCCCAGCAATTTTTTCTAGAGTAGTTGTTGCTGTCTTTAAGGAATACATCCATCAATTTCTAGAAGTTTATTTTGATGATTGGACTGTATTTGGACTAGTCAAGAAGCACATAGGAAACCTGCGATTAATGTTTGAAAAATGTAGACAGCACCAGATTTCCCTTAACTTAAAAAAATGTATATTTTGTGCGCCTTTTGGTACGTTGTTGGGTCACATTGTGTGCAGACAAGGCTTGATGGTAGATCCCGCGAAGATCGCCATCATTGTCAATTTACCAGCACCTAACTCAGTAAAGCAGCTGAGAACTACACTTGGTCATACCGGGTATTACAGAAAGTTTATCAAAGGTTATGCCAAGATTACCGCACCAATGGAGAAATTATTGAAGAAGGATATCAAATTTCAGTGGAATGAGGAATGTCAGAAGAGTCTTGACGCTCTAAAAGAAAAAATGGTTACAGCACCTATTCTGGTCTTTCCAGATTGGAACAAGCCTTTTCATGTTCATGTGGATGCATCTGGCATCGTACTGGGAATTATTCTCACGCAACCAGGCGAAGGGGGTATTGACCACCCTATCGCATATTCGAGCAGGAGACTATCGACAGCTAAGAAGAATTACACCACCACAGAGAGAGAAGGGTTAGCAATGGTGTATGCTTTACAGAAATTTCGGCACTATCTGTTGGGTGCCCCGTTCAAGATGTTCACCGACCATTCTGCATTAAAGTACTTGGTCAATAAGCCAGTGTTAGGGGGAAGAATATGCATATGGCTATTGTTGTTCCAGGAATATGATTTCGAAATCATTGTTAAGCCAGGAAGACTAAATGCAGGACCTGATCACCTGTCAAGGCTAGACTCAGGTGAAGAACCAAGTAATTTAGAGGACAACTTGCCTGATGCGCAATTGTTCTCCATTCAGGTCGCAGATGAATATTATGGAGACATAATTCAATTCCTTACTACAGGGTGGGCACCACCTGAGTTTACCAAGCAACAAAAGAAACAATTAGTGGTGAAAGCAGCAGACTTCACCCTGATTGCAGGACACCTCTATAAGTTAGGACCAGATGAAATCTTGCGCAGATGCGTCATGCCCCACGAGAAACAGACCATTCTTAAGGAAGCACATTCGGGCATCGCAGGAGGCCATTTCGCAGGGAAGCCTACCGCTCAGAAGATCCTAGCAGCCGGACTATGGTGGCCTACATTACATAAAGACAGTAAAGAGTTTTGCAGATCATGCGATATCTGCCAAAGGACAGGAAAGCCCTCCAGAAGAGATGAAATGCCGTTGCGACCACAGATAACGCTACGCGCATTCGATAAGTGGGCCATAGACTTCGTGGGTCCTATTAACCCCCCAGGAAAACGAACTGGTGCAAGATATATTATTACAGCAACAGAATACCTCACCAGGTGGGCTGAGGCGAAAGCAGTCAGGAATTGTGATGCTGCGACAGCAGCACAATTTATTTTTGAAAACATCATCACTAGATTTGGATGCCCAGTGACTTTGATGAGTGATCAAGGCACACACTTTTTGAATAGCACCATAGAAGCATTGACAGAGGAATTTGAAATACAGCACCATAAGAGTACACCTTACCACCCTCAAGCTAATGGTACGGTGGAGGCTTTCAATAAGATATTAGAACATGCTCTTACAAAGATTTGTAACAGTCAAAGGGATGACTGGGACCTCAGAGTTAATGCTGTATTATGGGCTTACAGGACCACGTGTAAGAAACTAACAGGGAACACACCTTTCAGCCTGGTATATGGACAAGAGGCTGTTATGCCTATGGAATACATCTTACCCAGTCTAAGGATTGCTCAGCTTACAGAGATGGCTGATTCTGATACTTTAGGGGAGAGATTGGCACAGCTGCTCAATCTGGAGGAAGACAGATTTATCGCAGGATTCCATCAAAAAGTGCAGAAAGCACGAGAAAAAGCTTGGCATGATAGGCATATCAAGAACAAAACCTTTCAGCTTGGAGACTTGGTACTCCTTTATGACAGTAAGTTTATAAAGTTCCCTGGAAAATTCAAAACTCATTGGTTAGGACCATATCAAATCCAGCAAATAACAGATGGAGGTGCTATACAACTTCGTACTATGAGTGGGGAGTTTCTTCCTACCTTGATCAATGGTAGTCGGCTTAAGCTGTATCGCGAAGGCCATGCCACCTCCTAGCCCTAGCCCAGAAAGGAAGCAAATGGTGCAGATGTTCAGTGTAGTTGAAATGAAGCATCGCACCCTAAGGAGTCTACACCGGGAAATACTTTAGGTAAGAATTCGCAGCCAGCTTTCCTGGTGGTTGCGATAATTTTGATATGACGCGAGTTTGTGGCACTTTCCATCTCCAGACGATGCGATATCTTATCGCAGAGGACAGAAAACAGATTGGTGCGACACCAGATTTTGAATTGATCAGAGGGCTAGTCACTTCGCCATCTGACAAGCATTAACTGCACGGCTGACAAGTATCTGTTGTACTAAGATTTGGCAGCAGTACGACGATTCTTCTAGATTTGGAAAATCCGATGCGACATCACTCTGGCGCACAGTTTCCCAGCGAAATTTCAAACGGCGTTTGCAATAAATAGGCGTGGGGTGCTGTCTTGTCTATGCATTAAATGCCGCCAACGGGTCCAGTCACTGGTCCGTTGCCATTTGAAATTCCGCCTTATGATAAATACACGTTCTATTCAAAGCACGGGGCTACTTGGTCATTTTCACTAAAAGAGTTGAGCGCAGTTGAGCCGAGCCAAGCGTATTCTTAGCAAAGTTCTGAGCAGGGAAACCAAAAAAAAAACAGTTGCAGACTCTGATTTGCATTAAGATTAGCAATCATAGGAAGTCCAGAGTACCACAGGGGAAGGTCCCTTGCGCCAGACGAGCCTCTCGAAGACGTGTTGCAGAGATTCCAAAGGGGTGGAATCGAGTGCGCTATGACTTCGGTTGTGGCAAAGAAAGGGAAGAAAATTGCTGCTGGTTCTCCGTCTACACGCCAGTCACCAGGAACCTTAGCTAATATGGAGCGTAGCGAGACCCTGAATAGCACAGAGTCAGAAGAACCGGAGCAGGAACTTCCGGAAGAAGTTACAGTCACTACCATATACTTCCCACCAAGAACAGAGAATGCGCCAGCCATTGTTCTTCCACGAGACTTTAAATATGAACTCATACTCCCACCGCTGGATAACCGAGTGAAGGAAGAAGGTAACTTGTGGGGGAATATGCATGCTGTTAAGTTTACTGATTATAATCTGAGAGATTATACGCTGTACCCACAATTCCGCCGCGATCGTTATATGACGATTCAGAGGAACCCAAGGACACAGCACGATGAGTTCGTCCCCATGGACCATGTAAGCCATTTAGCACCGTCGGGACTACTCAATCTTCTGGAGATTCCACACTTTGGACGGGGCCCGGAGGTCAATGCTGTGGTGCGGACGCTACTGTCATGTGTGCATGGTGGTTACTTATGGTTGGGTAACCGAATTGATGTCAATGTTGACCTCATTCACCGCATTACTGGTCTGTCAAAGACTGGTTTCGACCCACAGATAAATATTGATGGCGCCACAAAGGATACCAGGCTCTCAACCAAGCAGGTTGCAGAGTATAAGCTGCAAAGAGGAGGTCGCGCCTACGATGTTAATTCAATACAGGATGACGCCTTGCGGTTTACTGTTAGTCTGTTGGCCGGAAAACTCCTCCTCAAGGTGAGGCCGAAGGAGGTCACAGGCTCAGTTATCCGCCTCGCCATTGAAGTCATAAAAGGTAAACCTTACAACTGGAGATTATTTTTGTTAAATAGTTTCTTTCAAGACTGTGCGCAGGCGCAGCAGGATCCACTTCACAGCTTCCACTTCTCGTGGCTGCTGATCCTTATGGCTTTCATTGGATGGAAAGAGCCGCCCAATTCGCAGTTTCCACAGCTGGCACCAGGGGCGTGCAGAGGGTCGAGGTACTCCAATATTTGGGCGAGTAATCACCCAGAGAAGCACAAGAATAACGCAATGGTATTCCATGAATATTATACGCTATTGCTTGAATCCGTCGCAACGATTCCGCGTGTCGACTCGCCGGTCGTTGATCTTTATCAATCCAAGCTGGAATTTAAAGTCGACAGGGATAAAACCTACATCAGACCCAAAGGGTTCAGGAAACACAACGAATGGGCCCCCGGCCCATATCGTATGGAAATCCAGCAGGTCGAAGATACCATTAAGAACTGTTTCGACGAGGACATGAAACAAATGTATGATGATCTATCCTCTGGCCTAGTTCCAGTTGATCCCCCAGCTGAGGATCCAGAAGATGTTCAGGAGGTAGATCCTAAAGACAAAGAGAAAGAACCAACAGGTTCTAAGAGAAAGGCTATTGAAGGCCCTTCTCCGGTGCGAGCAAAGAAGAAGAGAACAAAGGCGGTTACTTCCGATGAACCGCAGGCACCAATCATGACAGAGGATGAGTATGATCTCATCTCCAGCCGAATACAGGAGAAGATGCGGTATAAATTCGCTGCGATTCAGTCATCGCAGGATCGTATGCGCATCAGCCTTGACAACAAATTGCGAGAATTGAAGGCAATCACGGAGAAGACTGCCTCCATGCAGATTCAGCCAGCTCCAACTACAGTCGCAGAAAGTTCGCAGCCCCCTTCACAGAGCAGAGAAGAAAGTATTGCAAGGGACCGCACGAACATTGTTCGTATACCACCGGGAAGTATTAAGTTCCCTGTACCTATGGAAGTGCAGATGGTTCATCCTCTTGAGGTGAACCTACCAGAGGTACCTATGGATCAGTTGTACGAAATTTTCCAGCAGATAGGCACGGAGCTGAGGCACAGAGAACAAGTTACATATGAGCAAAATGTTTTGCTATCTAACGACAATGTGCAGCTCATTGCACAGCATGAGGCAGAGAGTGCCCAGTTGATGCAATATGTTCAGCAAGAGCAGGATGTCTCTCTTGTTTTAAAGAATATTGCAGTAGAACTTCCGCAGTGCGATATCAGGCCTGAGTTAGAAATAACTCAAAAGATCAGAAAAATAGCGGAAAGAGCAAAGGCTCTAGATGAAGAGAAGAGAAAGATGGAGGAAGAATACGAAGCAAGGATTGCTGCACTGGAAGCAAATAAGCCACCTACTCCAGAGGAAATCCAAGAAGCACGAGTGCAAGCTTTAAGAGTTGTACAGACACAGATGCACTGTCGGGTGGAAGCAGCAGAGGCCATCCTGGAAGATGCATCAAAAACATGGCTGGAGCTAGAGGAGCTCCCACAGAAAGCCGAGCTCGATCAGCACATTAAGCACTGTGAAGATGCGATATCGAGAGCTGAAGAAGAGTACAAGGGCTTGAGTGCTCTTGCGAAGATAAGAAAGAAAGGAGAAATCACACAAATGCAGCAGCAGGTGCAGAAATACAGAGCACAGCAGATCAACTTGGCTAACGAAGTTAGCCCGCACGAAAGCAAGGTCGCACATCTGGTTGACGAACTGGAGCAAAAGGTGAAAAGCTTCACCTCAAGTAAAGGAGTCATTGAGGGCACAGAGGACTCCTTGGTAACCGCTGAGCTGCTCAGCGCAGCGCAGGAAGAAGTAACACACATGGATGGAAGTATTAAAGCGCTTAAGGCACAATTCGCAGCAATCTCACGAGCAGCAAAGGATAAGCTTAGGCAGATGAATCAGGCTGTTGTTGCGAGTGGCTCGGGGACGAGCCACAAGTAAGTGTTAGGGGAGTTGTTGGAGAGAAATTCCGCAGCATTTAGGAAGCTGCTAATTTTGGGAAGGATAACTAATTTTGGAGAGAAAGTACCAATTTTGGCGGTAAGACAAAGATATCGCCGTAGCGCAAATTCCGGCGGGAATCACGGCGATAGGTACAGAAAAGTCAAGCATGTGGTACAAAGAAGAGGCCGAAGGGAGAGCTCAACCACCGCAATAAAGGCGCCGGAGATGAAGAGAGGGTTCAGCTACCCTCATTAAAGAATAAGGACCACAGTCAGCGTTGCTTGAACCAAGAAGAAGCGACGGGCCGATGCATTAAAGACTAAGGACTGCAGGAAGCGGCGACGAGACAGAAGGCGGCCATGGAAGTACAGCCAGTTGACTGTAAGTGGTTAGGGTTGAGTCACTGTTGGGATAAGGCCCACAGTTTTGTAACTGCGATGAGACCTTCGGGCCATCTATATATAGTAGTCTTTTTATATGATAAGGGGTTGGCCACATAGTGATAGAGACATCAGGTAGAGGTTAGTCAAGCCTTTTGTTGTTGCAGAGTCTGGACATCCCTGAGAGAATACAAGGGCCAACCTGTTGAGAGGTAGTGCGATCCGCAGGGATTGTGAGAGAAAGAGGTCTATAGAGAAGGGCTCCCACTGAGGTGGAGTTTCCCAGAAGACCCTTGTTGTAAAGAGTGGAACGGAACTGTGGTTATTCTTCAGAGTTGTAAACAAGAACCGTAGTTCCCCTGGGCGTAGTTCTTGTCCTGGGAGTAACAACGTGCTTATTTAAGTAGCGCTATTGTATTTGTGTAGCTACTGCTCTCATTCACTTGTCTGTGTTATATATGAATGCTTCAGTCTGTTATAAGTAATGTACATGGTCGTCAGTTTAACTTCTGAATGATGTATAATAATTGCGATAATCATAGCTACCCGCATAGCAACTAGATAATTGTTAACAGAGGATACTGTGCGAGTAGGAACTGAATGTAAGTCATGAATGGTCTACTTAGACACTGCTCAAAGTGATATTCTACTTAGTTACGTTGTTGCGAGATATCAAGAGTCAAGTTCATTAGCGAGGGTTAGGCTTGGAGACTGAATGTTGTAGCTAACTGCGGGTACCAGGATAAGGATAGCGGAGACCACTTATTAATCCAGGAAGCGGTCAAGATTCACTTACCGCAGGAACTAGAAGGGCAAGATATCGCGCCTACGATATCTTAGGTATCGCTAGACGGTTTCACGTAGGGGGAGGACTTATCGCACCTCCTGCGTAATGCGATAAGACAGAGGTGTAGCCGGAGTAATGGAATGAGATAGACAGCTCCAGTCAAAGGGGTTAAGGTCGGTTTAAGCACCTAGGATGCCTCGGAACTTGGCTGAGGACACTTGAGTCTTCTGCCTCCCATTAGAATCACTTCGGGTGAGACTTCAGGTTGCCTCTGCGACCTGTTGCCGAAAGGGCCAGTGAGCTAAGGGTTCTGTTGGTCTAAAAGATTATCGCAACCCCAGGTCTGAAAAAGGAGAACCAACATACTATAATAGCTCATCAACTTCTTTTGTTAATTTCACCTCTCCTATCAAACTAGAAGCATGTTTTATGAGTTCCCATGGTCTTGGGGAAAGTTAAAAGGTGTTAATTTCTCTTCCTTTTGGGATCACAAAATGATCAAGGAAAACTATTATGAGGCATTAATTATTTTATGAGCTTCAATGCCAAAAGTAGTGCTAAATATTAGATGGTTAGGTCCTTTTACCTCATCATCACACATGCTTGGGATTTTCTAGTAGTTAGTGCTTGATCTTTCATATTTAGTAGAATGCATCTCAAAACCAGTTTTCCATGAAAAACTTCCTTAGGGAAACTCTTCAAGGATATGGTGGCCATTTTTGGATGCATAACACTGTGAATAATTTTTTACAACTAGACAATGGTTTGGTATTAACTCCTCGGTCCTAAGTTCACATAGTTTCCTCTAGGTCTCATGGGTCATGCGTAGCACCCCAAACAACCACACATGTCCTACATAGGAAATATTTAGGATATGAGTGAGATATGTCCATCATTTTGAGAATTAGCATACAAGGATGGTTCTCGATTCCCATTCCATGGTCTAGGGATAAAAGGCAAGGCACTAGGCCATAACATATATTTCTATGGGGCTCACATGCCATGTTTCCTCACTTGGGGTATCACACATGCCCATAATATACAATCTTTGGCCTCTAGTTTGATATGGTGGTGATTTCAAAGTTCAAAAGAATTGATATGTTTCTTAGGGATAAGGGCATAGTTTGGTGCAAAAACCTAGGTTCTAAGTCCTTGCAATCTATCTCTAAGCCTTACATGCCATGTGTGGGTCCTTAAGGCACAACATAGGACAATCATAGGCAATCGTTGGCATGAAAGTAAGACATGGTGTTACATTTGAATATTTAGTAGGGAGATTTAGTACACCAAGGATGGTTTTCATGACCCAAGTTGTCTTCCAAGTTTTAGTCCATAAAATGTGGATTTTGGGTTCTATGTAAGCCATCCATTAGGCCCTATCCCATATTTTTCCTATGACAGGGATATGGTGTCCATTTTGTGGTTTGTCACATCATGGATGATTCCTGGTCACTAATCCATGGTTTGATGCCAAAACCCATGTTGTTGGGATAGAACATTTGTCTATGGGGCTCATGTTCTTTGCATAGTAACCCACATCATTGCATAGGGCCTTTGAAGGGAATCCCTAGTGTACATGTGAGGTATGGCCACCACATTGAGCAGGGGCACAATAGGGATGGATCTTGACGACCATTCCATGGTATAATGAAATAGATAGAACCTTACACTGTATCCTTTTACTATGGAGCTCATGGTCTATGTGTGTGGTCCCAAACCACAATTTTATCCCTCCATAGGGAATATTTGGACTAGAAATGGGATATGGTGCTCATTTTGAAGTTTAGAACACTATATATGGTTCTTGGTGCCCATGATGTGGTTCAATGCCATAATTTATGGTATTATACCATAATATTTGTCTATGGGGCTCATGAGACATCCTTGTGTCCCTTGGACACCACAAAGGTACTATAAAGGGATCTTTGTAATGTGATCATGATATGATGGCCATTTTGAGTTTGGCACATTGAGGATGGTTATCATGAATTTAGACAATGGTCAATGGTTAAATTCACTGTATGACTCATGGTTCATGTGTAGGGCCCCACATATAATTACTTTACCTTACAAGCGCGATATTGTGGTCATTTCAATATTTGTAACATTGAGGATGGTTCTCGTGGCCTAGACCATGGCATGTTAACTAAATTTAAGGTTTAATTCCATATTAATTTGCTATTGGGTTGTTGGTCCATTCATGTTCACGTAGGCTAGTATCAAAACATTTTCCATGGGGTTGTTGGTCCATATAGTTGGAGTGCCAGTCATTCTTATTGTGCAATTATTGAGTTTCGAGACTTTCTTTATCCTTATCAACTTATTTTCTTATATAGTAGTTATCAATTTCAGTGTTATGGTTAGTTGGCATGTCCCTCCCCAAGTTAAAACAAATTGTTTCTTGTAAGGACTATGGGTGAGCTTATTAATTGTCATGCCATATTCATTGTACCCAAACTAGTGCTCTTGTTAATCATGCTACTGAATATATATACATTCCCTTAACTCCAACATTATGGTTATATTCATGAAATCCTTCTATCTCAAATTTGCTTATAGATATATCATCTTGGGTGTCCTTGAAAGATGAAAAAGTCACCAATAGCTAAAATACGCCTTGAGAATCTAAAATTTGAAAATGGAAACTACAATAACACATGTCCAACATGACAAAGTATTTGGATCCCTTAGGGATTATTTATGATGCTCTTATTTCATAAAATATCCTCTTTGTGATTGAGACTCATGCAAGCTCTATTCGACCACTCCTAGGAATTTTGAGTTACCATTGGATGTTAGAGGATAAAATGAAGAATGTCCAACAATTTTTTTTTTCAATTTAGAGTACATCAACAACAAAAAATTGGGATGGTAATGTGGGGATGTGTTTTCAAGAATCAAAATTTGTCATTAGATATGTATAGATTGCCTAGTTTAGAATTCCACCATTTAGTACTCTTAAAAATTTTCCAATTATATAAATACACATGTTTTTTCCTCCCAATGATTTACCAATAGCTTTCATAGTGTCAAATATATAATCATGATTAGTTGGGATGGGCATGAGGACGTTTGATTTTAGGGATTACAATTTGTGACTAGGCAATCTTAATGGACATATGGGAGTTGCGATTGATCCTTTTGGTAGAATTTCCAAAAGTTTCTATCTTCTAAATATAATTTAAATTTTAGTTTATTATTTTATTTAAAACCATCTACAATATCTAGTAACATGACATTAATAATTATTTATGGTTTTCCTGGCTCAGATCCCGTGGAGTATTTGATGTCAAAGGGTCTGGTTGATTTGTTTTGGTTTCGTTTGTAATTGATACTGATGGTTGTTGAAGTGCATTCAACAATGCCATTGCTTACTTCAGTAGCATATTCATGTACAATGGTTTGAACTTCATTACTATCACCAATATCATATCTCCAAGGTACCATGCTTTCCCACATAAAAATTTCAGTAGAACTTTCTCAGAGATTGTTATATTTTTTATCAAACTTTCTCAAAGATTGTAATATTCATTATCACTCAAGTTGATTTTAAGTTCAATATGTTCTGTACTTCTTAATTTGAATTTGACTTCAAGCTAGATACCTATGTCAATCGATCCTTATAATACTACTTGACAATCAAAGCTCATTTTTTTAGCATGAGTTAGACAATGAGCTTGGATTATAACCCATTCATTGCAGAAATTTGTACAAAAAATTAGAATCTCTATATTGAATAGAATGCATTTTTTGGTTGACTATCATAGTGCTAGTGCCATAGAGTATAGTGTTGTTCAAGGGAGGCTAGGAAAATAGGATTACAGTAAGAAGTATTGTTCCAAATTGCCGTGTGACAAATTTAATGGCATTGGACAATGTAGACGATATTCAGTGGAGATGACACCAGTAGGTTAATGAAATATGATCCAAAGAGTGAGGAAATCACTATGCTCCTAAGGAACCTCAAGTTTCCAATAGGGTTTCTATGATCAAACATTTCTAATTTCTATTTGTTTCATGAAAAAAAATTGCAATTATGAAGGTGACTCCTGGGTGGCTTTATATTGTTGGAGGAATCTGCCAAAAGGTGTTTGGAGGTTCCCATTATGGACTCTGCGATTCTTCTTAATATTGGGCTGAAACCCCAGATACTTTTCATGAATTTGGAAATCCAACATTGCCAGGATATGCCAAAACAACATTGCGAGGAAGATATTTTCCTTTCATTAAGAACTTTTACCAACTCCCTCCTGCTTCAACAACCTTAGAACTTACCTTTGGAATGAATGCCCCCAAACATCCAGCATTCACCGACTTCCCATAGAGCTACTTAGCGTTTCCTCGCGTTACAAATAACAAGCAAGGAATGACACTTACCTTACTTATTCTTTGGTACCACTCCTATTGTTCCAGATGAGCCTTGCCAATATATATGATTCATGAATTGAAAACAACTGCATTTCTAGGAATATAAATAAATGCCTGCCTTTTTTACCAAAAAATTAAGGGTAGCTGATGCCAATGCTTTTCTGACTGCCAATGAGGATGGAATGTTTCTTAAAAAATGGCTTGTAATAATTAGTTTCCATTTCAATCATCATGTTTTTGGAGGATAGGAGTGTTATGGAATGCTGTATGTGTGAATAAAGATTATATATTCTCTCATGGGTAAGGGTTATGACCTCTCCTAATGAAATGAGATGAATGTTAACTAACTTATATATATATATATATATATATATATAATGAACTATAAATGTAAGCCTAATGTTTCCATCATTAGGATTTCTATTCCTCTTGTTCCTTTTGTGAAAGATTAAATTTGCAACATATTCCATTAGACTGGCTCCACATTTGTAGTTAGAGTGGAACTAGGTGGTACAATAACTTTATTTTCAACCATTGCAGCCCCTCTCAAACTTTAATTTTTTATTACTTTCTTTGGGAACAGACCTAGCCCTTCTTCCTTCAAAGCATAGTAGGATTGTAGCACTATTGATCTTTTCAAAGCGACGATGACAAATGGAGCTTCACTAATTAAGACAACCTAAAACCTTGAAATGATTATGGGTAGAGATCTACAAGCCAATGAATTATGCGTTCATGGAGAACCATTACCATTCCCATGATCATCTTCAACTGCAACCTTACACTTCTTAAACAAATCTAACGCCCTAACATTGATGACTCTTTCAAGATAAGTTCCTATATGACAGTGGCTCGGATATAGGTTTAATTTTATATTAGTGCTCCTAAAAAAACAATATTATTAATTTCTAATTGCCTTATGAGAAATCTTGGTGGAGTAGTCATTTTCCTCCAAACAAGTGAATCAACAATAATACCATGTAGGTAATAATTTCCAAATTGTTGAGCATCCATGCTCACCTACAACAACTAATTTCCAATCCAAGATATGAACAATTCACTCTTCATACCGATGGTTCCATAATTCTTAGATTCAGAATGGAGATACTATGGAGAATATAGCATGGAATTGACATCATGACAAAAATAATGATTGCAATCCTAGGTTGTAGGAGAACAAATTGAGACTTTCACATTTCTCCAAAATGATTGTACTTCTCCTTACAACGACATTTCCCCATCCTCCTTATTTAATTGAGTAGACTTTTCTTCACCCACCTCTTAATTCATTCATGATTCAACTTTCTAAGTTGAAGGTGATGGTCAACTTCATTAACGAACATGATAGAAAATATGTGAGTTCTTGTGTTGAATCTTGGCAATAGATACTTTATTTTTCCATGGGCATCCTTATCATTCTTTCCCTCTCGTGGGCTCATATCCTGGTTGTGTCCCCTAATTTCCATCTTGGACCATTGTATTTTTCTATACCAACATTATTTTTCACATAATAAATAGTGCAATGTGGTAGCTCTACTACATGCTCCATGGATAGTATATAGTGCATCATGGTAACTCTACCACACTATTGATAAACGTATATTTATAGTGGCTATATGCTTAGCCATTCTCTAGCCAACCCTTGGCCTTGAGCTCCACACTAGGAAATGATACAAAACATATTTACAATATTCACTTTACAAGCTCATTTGTTTAAGCTCACATGGCTCAACACCATCATATTAAACACACATTTACAATTTCTAGATGATATAATCTAATACTAACTAAGGTTTAAAATGGGGTATTACAAATGTTAATGTAGAGCTTGAGTTGCACAAGGACTTCTTTATAATTCATCAGTATAAAAGATAACTCCACACCACCAAATTTCATCATATTGATATGCTCATCAAGTGCATGGGAGAATTAACTCCACACCACCAACTTTCATCATATTGATATGTTCATCAAGTGCATGGGAAGAGCGGCCATTGATTTCTTCCAACATATTCAATCTATGCAATCTTCTCATGGAGCTAGAAGATGAGCTAATCCATTTCCTTGATTTTGTGCCTCAACTCACCATTCTTTGCCTTGAGCTTTGAGACATGAGAGTAATGATGTTCAAGATGATCTACCTAGGTGAGTCTACTTGACCATATTGATATATCGAGCGGGGTGACAAGATCTCATTTGAATCATATAGGATATTGAAAAAGAATGACATTGACATGACCATCATATTCTTTTTATGATGCTTGAGAATGTTGATATTCTTATTCTTTCTAAATGAATTAGTGACAACCTACTCAACAAAAACACATCAAAACAAAAACCCATAAATTTTAAAAAAAATGATAAAAACCCAAAATGAAAATATTCACATAATCCTCAAATTGAACAAATCTATATTGAAGCTCTAACAATAAACTTCGACTCATTGAAAACCCCAACCTCAATGTAAAGGGGTGGATATGTCAATACTTACAAAATAATTTCCATTAATCCACGCTACTCAGATGATACATGAATTCTACCTTCTTTCTTTATCGGATTAACCGGTTCAGTATCAAATAAACCCATCTTTTGGCAGGAAATAGAGGGGAAAAATTCACAATCGCAGCGTTGAGGTTTTCATGTACTCCCCGACGAGAATATATGATTCAAAATCGATTGAATTGGTGACTGCAAGTCGAATCCAAGTATAGGGTGTATAGTCTCGTTCCGGGCAATATTGGTGGGTTGTTTGGGGGATTGAGATTCATCAGTAAGTGTTGGTCAGGGTTGGGGAGGAAAAATTGATGGAGGGGAAGGAGCGTAGCAGAAGAATCCTGAAAAACCTAAATGAGGGTCTAGTGGCACAAAGGGAAGGGTTTGTCTATCCATCCAAGATAAAAAAAATATTTAAGCACGTATTCTGAAGTTATGGTTGTCGTTCCTTAATGAAAGAAGGCAGGAAGGTCAATAAAAAGCTAGCAGTAAGTGCCTAAACCTCTATGATCTCTCTTTTCAGGCATTAGTTCTGAAGGCAGTTACCCTTTTGCTTGTTCCTTTTTTTCGGCTATGCCCATGATTTGATCAGAATTTCACATAGTCGTATCCATTTTTCTGTCTAGAATAAATTTCTGTTATCCTTTAACAAAAATTTTGTGAGGGGTTGGGAGCTGCTAATCGGGGTCAGAAGCATAGAAAATCCTCAGTGGATGTGGGCGTCGAATGTGGCTATCTTCTCAAACCAAGGACTGGAAAAAATAGTAGAAGAGACTAGGCCTCTGTGGGGTTGGAGTGAGGATAGTGAAAATTATCAATCAAGGTGTTCTTTATATGGCTTTTTACTGTGTCTTCTGGAATGTCCATTGACAATACCAAGACAACTGACCATCCCCATAGTGGAAGATGACCGATGGTCAAAAGGCATTGCAGTACGCTCTGTGCGATCTGTAAATCTATGATGGGCGTCCAACCTGCAGGAAGTAGCAATGTAAGACTAGTGGAGTGGGGATACATCTCCGTTCGTGTGCTTCAGTTCCTCAAGGTCAATGCCCATATCATCATGTATGGGATTGAGCCAAACCTGTTTATTTGGAATACCCTTGTCAACATGTATGCCAACTGTGGAAGCATTGAGGATTCACATCAAGTGTTTGACAAAATATTTGAGAGAGATGTTGTCTCCTGGACTATGTTGATTGCCACTTGTCCCTAGCAAGAGTGTTCTATTGAATCTTTGAGTCTCTTTTCTGAAATGCTGACAGCTAGATTGAGTCCAAACTAGTTCCCGCTTGCTAATGTTTTTAGAGGATGTACGAGTTTGTTGGAGCCGGACTTCGGAAGGCAGGTCCATTCTTGTATTGTGAGATTGGATTTATGTGTTATGTTTTTGTTGGTAGTGCTCTTGTGGATTTGTATGCTAAATGTGGGATTATGGATAATGCAGGTCAGGTTTTTGACAAAATGCCAGAACTTAATGAAGTCTCCTGAAATTTCATGATTGCAAATTTGGAAGGTATGTTTAGAATGGGCTGGGTGAGGAGGCTATAAGACTATTTCATCAAATGCGAAGCATAGAGCCAAAGATGAGCATGTTCGTGTTGTCTATCATTCTCAGGAATTGTACCTATCTAGAAGCCATAGAAGACGACTCGCATTTCCACTCCATTGTAATCAAAATTGGATGTGAGTTGGATACCTTTCTGGGAATTTTTCTCATTGATTGGTATGCCAAATGTGGCATTGTTGATGATGCACATAAAGTATTTAATTGAATGTTTGAACGGGATGTAGTCTAATGGACTTTGATGATTATGGGATATTGATGATGCACATAAAGGATTTAATCGAATGTTTGAATGGGATGTAGTCTCATGGACTTCGATGATTATGGGATATGATTAGAAAGGATATGGTGAGGAAGCAATGGAAATATTTCTTCTAATGAAATGGGCAAATATTAAGACAAACCAGGTTAAATTTTCTAGTGTTCTCAGTGCATTTATCAACATAGCAGCTCTGGAGTAAGGTAAGAAAATCAATGCTAATGTTATTCAAAATGGACATGATTTGGATGTTACGATAGGAAATGTTTTTGTTGCAATGTATGCAAACTGTGGGAGCGTAGAGGATGTACAAAGAATGTTTTCAAGATGCATAAACCAGACATTCTTTCATGGAATACAATGCTTGCAGGATTTTCTCATAGTGGATAGGGTGAAGAGGCTTTAAAACCCTTTCTTGAAATGCGATGGGCAGGCATTGAGCCAAACAAGTTTACTTTTGTCAATATTCTCAAGGGATGTGCTAGCCATTTATGTTTGTAACATGGTCAACAGGTTCATGCCTGTGTGATAAAAACTGGATTTGATTCTGATGTCTTTTTAGGCATTGCACTTGTCACATGTGTATGCTAAACATAGTTGCATAGAGAGTGCATGCCAAGCACTTCAAAGAATTCCTGAATGAGATCTGGTCTCATGGACTATGATAATTGCAGGGTATGCACAGTACTCATTTGGTGAGAATTCATTGAGATATTTTTACCAAATGCAAAGTGCTGGTGTAAGACTAAATGTATTCACCTCCGCTAGTGTTCTTAAAGCATGCACTAGCATAACAACCATTGAACAAGGCAAGAAAATATATACTGTTATCATTAAAACAAGATATGAAGTAGATGTTTTTGTGGCAAGTTCCCCTGTTGACATGTATGACAAAGGTGGTGGATTAGAATATGCAAACAAAATGTTTGAGAAAATTCCCAAGAGAAATTTGGTCTCATGGAATACTATGATTGTAGGATATGCCGAGCATGGCTGTGGGAAGGAATGTCTACAACTCTTTGAGGAAATGAAAGAGGCTGGAATGCGGCATGACAATATCACCTTTGTTTGTGTTCTCTCTGCATGTAGTCATGTAAGTTTGGTAGATGAAGGCTATCATTACTGCCAAGTATACTGTGAAATGTGTAGGTTCAGCTTCATTCCAACTAGAGTTGGGATCTTCTTTATAAATGAACAATATATTATATGTACCAGGTTTAAAGAAGAACCTTGTTTCCATTTCAACTTTGGAAGACAAGGCTTATCAGGTTGCATTCATGAATGGAAAAGCTCTTATATGGCCTAAAGAATTGAGTAGCAAAGCTGCTAACTTCAAACATAAACTCCAATAGGGAAAAATGGAGTTGACCAAAGGTATGAAGTGATCTTTTGCAACTCTGGTGTTTATCTATGCAATAAAATCATCCAAATTGTGATACCATCAAATAACCCCAGCTACTGTGTTTTATTCTAACTTTCGTTTGATCTCTAAATGATGAATAAAAACATGTATTGATTCTAGTTGGTTGATGGATTGAATAGGGCTTGTTTGGCACAAAGGAGCATATGACCTCTATTCAACAAATATATTCTCAATTGGACCAGGGCAGGATGGAATAAAATTTTGTTCATTGAGTGAAGGGTATGGACTCATTCCAACAATGGAGCATTATGCATGCATGGTGGACCTACTTGGTCATTCTTGGAAGCTTTATCAGGTTGTGGACTTCATAAATAGATGCCAATTGAGACTAATTCTTTGATATGGAAAGCACTGTTTAGTGCTTGTAGAATACATGAAAATATTGAACTAGGGAAGCATGTGATAGACCAAATTATTGATTTAGAACCAAAAAATGATTCATCGTATGTCCTCCTCTCGAATATTTATGTTGCAGAAGGAAGATGGAATGATGTGGAAAATGTTAGAAAACAAATGGGTGAAAATAAAACTAGGATGCACTTTGATTGAAATCAAGAAAAGTGTGCACATGTTCCATTCAGAAGACACTTAACATCCCCATTTGAATGAATTCTAGGAAAAGTTGGAAACAATAACTAGGTAGATGCATAAGGAAAGGCATGCACCCAACATAAACTTTATCCTCCAGGCTCCATGATGTGGGGAAAGAGAAAAAGGCATGATCTCTCAATTGTCATGGTGAGAGGTTGGCCCTTGCATTTGTACTTATAAGCACACCCCCTGGAAAACCTGTCTGAATTATTAGCATACATTTTTGTGGTGATTGCCACATTGCCACTAAGTTCATTTCGGAGATTGTTGGCCAATAAATAATTGTAAGGGATGCCAACCAATTTCATTGTTTCAAGAATAGTATTTGTTCTTCCGGGGATTTTTGGTGATTGGAGATAAGACAAGCTCATTCCTTTTCCATAAAGCTCATATATTAATTTCATAAACTGTGCATAATGCATGAAAACTATGAAGTATAGATATGTTTTGATGGGTTAAGAGATGCATTGAAGCTGTAAGGGACATTCCTCATGCCTGTCAAAAAAAAATGTAGACATAAAATGCCAAATTCGGTTGCTTGTATATTATTGCCGTTTCTAACTTCACTCTCATGTTTAAAAAGAATTATTAGTTGTTGAAGACTAGCAAGAGCAAGAGAGAGTAGAAACTATTGTCTGCACTGTAAGTGTAGCTTCTATCCTAGAGCAGGGTTATGAGCCAGCCTCAAACAGTGGCAAAGGTTCAGTGACAATACCCATCTCAGACGAAATTACCGAACAGGGTCTGCATTACACATGTTTGCAGGAAGCGACAGAGATTGGGAAAACTAGTGTGAATATCATTGAAAATTCTATTGAAGGTGGTACTGGTGGTTATTTACTGCAATCTCTAGTAAGTTTGATGCTGATATTTTTTATTATGTTTTTTGATGATTTGAAACATGTAATTATAATGTGATGGGAGGCCTCGAAAATTTCAATAATCATTCTCTGGATGATCTTTGGGAGTGTTTCTAATTTATATTTAAAAAAAAACAGTACATAAGTTTTATTTTGCTAGATTGTACTTGATTCTAATTACTAGTACTAAAACAATAAAATATATTCTCCTTGTTATAGAATGAGTGTTTAGGTGTGATATTTCATATAAACTAAGTTGAAAGTAGACTTGTATATCTTGACTATCTTTGGGAACACACTAAATATTTAGGTTAGTTATGTTCAGTAGGTATTTAATAAAGTACAGTATCCTATTGTGTAGTCTCTAGTAGTCTTAGTGACTTTCTTTCCTTGTAGTAGATCTTGCTATTTATTTCCACCTAAATCCATTGATTATACGAGTATTAGGGACCATAAAAACCAACTCTGACCTATTTGTTTCATACTAATGAGATCCCATGGACTTAGACTCCATCACCTTCCACCAATTTTAAGAATCTTAGCTAGTGCAGTAAAAAAAAACCCTCTAGATCTGATTTGATAAATGAAGCAAAGAGAGAGAGAGAGATTGAACCCCACTCCCCCAAATGTTGTACGTAGTAATAAAAATCAAGGGATAGGATTTCACACAAATAAGATCTTCATCTTCAAAGGTGTTTAAGATATGTTGATGAAAACAGTTAGTGATTTGGTGGTGCAAGTTTGATGGAGCGATGTCATTGAGTTTCACAAGACTAAGTAAGTGTTTATAACTTGATAACTATCCTTGGAACAATTTTATTGTACATAGAATTTAAGACACATCAAGAATTGTGTTAAAGCTTCCTAGCATGGCATGACTGCCAAAAATAGCATTCTTAGCTATATTTATGTAGTTTTGAATTTCTGAAATTCCAATTCTGTTTACGTCAAGCAAACCTGAAGGCCTAGCCCAAATAAACTTTATGCAGTTAAAACTTAAAAGGATTTAGTATTTACATTTTTTCAATATGGTAAATATGATATCTCTTTGCCACAGGACAATTAGGCTCTGAAAGGGAGAGAGCCCTCAAATTCCAACCATGAGTTCAAAATGTGGAATTGGCTCTCTTTATATAGTAGAGTAGCATAACTTCCTTTAGATTAGGTAAGGCTATGTTGTCAACATGAACAGTCTTCCTCTGACATGTAAGTCAAAATATAGTGAAGAAATAACAATCACTCCTCCAATGTAGGCACATATACAAAGTTTTGGGGTTTCAATTATTGAAAACAACACTTTAGTTTTCTTGTTGAAGGACTTATGAAGCCTAAATTAATGATTTCAAATTAGAGAACAAATCCTGAATTGAATATTAGAAACATAACCGTGGGAAATTAAATTGAAAAATAGAGTTTAAAACCAAATGGGGCCGAACTAAAGTTTATTCATCTAGAGAGAACCATAATTCTCTGAAGAGCAAGATCGTTGAAATTTTTCAAAAAAGTACAAAGAAAACAACATATGTAGAATAGATGATATTGTGTTCAAATCAGAATAAGTAGAGGCATCAAACCTCTTTGCAACCCCAATCAAAAGAAAGCATTTTGTCAGTAACTAAAAATGTGCAGCTCAAACTAATTAATTATTTTTTTACAATTTTGTTTTATGTTCATGAATTACCTTCTATTTTTTCTTGTGTTCAATCTTTTTGACATATATTTTATTCATGTTCAGCAATATGTTTACATTATTGTGGACAGACTCTTGAGTTTATTTGTTTTCTAATAATTTTGAGGAAAATACCTCATATATTACAAAGAGAACAATATGGACAAAGAAAACAACATATGTAGAAGAGCTGATATTGCAGTCAAATCAGAATAAGCAGAGGCATCAAACATCTTTGTAGCTCCAATCAAAATAAGGCCTTTGGTCAACAACTGAAAATGTGTAGCTAAAACTAATTAATTACTTAATTTACAATTTTGTTTTCTGTTTGTAAATTACCTTCTATATTTTCTTGTTTTCAATCTTTCTGTTCATGTCCATAAGTACGTTTACATTATTGTGGACATACTCTTAAGTGTATTTGTTTTCTGATATTTATTGTTGTTTTGAATTGCATCTCTTTCAGAATTCCAATGAGGAAGTGTTCACTCGAGTGCTAAGAACACCTCTTTCTTGAAGGCTTGTATTGGTAATGGATAAGGATGTAGCTGGGCATCACATTGCAGAGGTAGGTCCTTGTTTTAATGATTATCAAGGTTAAATTAATTATATTTAACAGTTTCATTAACCAAGACCCTTTCTAAACCTTTTGATATATACATATGTTATTAAGGTGGAAAGAGATTACATGTCCAAAGTAGCTTCTAGTTCAAAGTTAAAGATAAAATAGGGAAAGCAATAGTGACGGGAGCTAAATTATCAGGTAAGGCATAGCTTGCCCTAGTAGTAAAATGAAATATACATTGGTCTTTGCTTATAAAATTAGTCCCTTTCTAATTGTGTTAATCTTGATAGAAAACCTCAATGATAATGACAAGGCTTAATGTAGCTACTTTGGATGCTTTCTGAACTGATTCCCCTTTTTAGTGTTCTTCTCCTTCACTTCATTACCTTACCTTTTAGTCTAGTTGATAATAGTGGGCATCTGCTTGGTCCATTTGGGTAGATGGTTTTTCTGCATGGCCTGTGAAATTGGCATTGAATTACAACTTTGTTTGTGAGCAATACTTTATTTTATTGAGTAGGCTTATGTTTTGAACCAAGAGAATGAAGCTTGGACCTAAGGATGGTGCTCATATGGGAAGAACTCAACCATTGATTTTGGAAAATGTTACAAAGCATTTATAACAACATAGTATCTAGGACCATGTTAGGAAATAGGATACTCTTTAGCAGATTTCTTCTAGGATTGCATTGAAAGTTTAAATTAAACCATTTCCAGACTTGTTTCTGGCATTTGTGATAGTGATTGACACCACCTTGGAAACTGTAATGATCTGAACCTTAAGTTATATGGGTGGAAATCTCTTTCCAAGCCCTTTCCATCGGTGTAGAACAAACAACCTCATTCTTCAGGGTGTTAGAGCATTGGGGTCATCTTTTTGTCCATCCTACCACTTTATGGAATTTATTTTCATCACTTGTGTGTCATCTATTGCATGTTTGGAGGAGTTTGTGGCCATGTTTGGGGGATCATTGCATGTGGAGCTGGGGCTTGTTAAAGTTGTTCCATCATTTTTGGATATTTGTAATTTTGGTCATGCATGATGAATTTAGTACATAGTATGTAGTGTGCAGTCTTATTAAGGAATAAAATAGAAAATAAATTGAGCCTAGGTAGACAAATAATCTTTTCTTCATGAACAATAGAAGTGATAATGTTGATATACACCAAATTTTGTTAAAACTCACATGGAAAGAGGATAAAGGGACCCAAGATGCAAAGGGTACACAACAAAAATTAGTGCATGCTTTGCCCTTCATATTATAAAGGCATAGATAGAATGTTTAGATCCCATTTCCTATATTCCAAAGAGTGGAGTTTAAATTCTGCTCTAAGGATCTAGAAAAAGTGCATAACGCTAGTAAGTCATCTTACCAGTGGAGGCCATATTTCTTCATATTTGCAAGTTATAAGCATTGCAGTGATGCCCACTAATTGTAGATTCCCCTTTGTAACACTCTGAATAGAAAGGTATCTATCAATGATGTTCACAGTAAGATACAATGTCTCTGGCATCAGGTCAAATTTCAGATGCACCTGCAAAGTTTAAGAATTCAAAGTCAAGCTTAAGAAATAGCCCAAATAAAACCTCTTTTAGATATAAGCATTACATCACATAGAACTAGCATAGGAACATATTTGTACCTCCTTCAACCAATCAATGAGGATCGCCCTCATCTTCTCATCAATTTAAATCTGCCCTGTCATATAATCCGGAGGTACGCAGCTCATGTTCTGGACATACAGGGCTACCAATTTTAAAAATAAAATAAAATTTACCTTTCAGATTCACAAAATACTGCAATTATTGACAGAGAGACATACCTCAATCTTCCGATAGAACTTATATATATCTTCAACATATTCAAAAACTGGCAATTGATTTTCAAGGTCTCCATCATCAATGCTAGGGATAACTTCATGGAAGTCCCTGCATGCATCCTAAAATACCCATATCAAGATTATTAATTGTTTTCATCCCACATGCAGTATAAATAGACACAAATCTATCTTAAGCCATATAAAACTTGTGAGTTTTGGTAGCTTCATTATCCACAATCTGATTCAAGGAAAAGGAGGCTATATTTTTTATTCTCTATATATTTTATGACCTCACCCTTTTTTATATGATGGGTGGAATGTCCACTCAAATCGTTGGGACATTTCTAAACTCCAACACAGGGATTTTCATTCATTGGACACCCCTTTTACACTTGTCCTTTCATTACTAATCCATCCCACTAAAGTGTCGTGAGTGATATACTTTTGAATAGTAATCCTTTTCCAAAGAATGTCTTTTGTTATTAGGTTCCATATTTCTTTAGAAGCCAAATATATACCAAATAATTGTATGTTTTTTAATCCCCAACCCCCTCCTGTTTATACATTTTCCTTGATGTGTCATTGCTCCTAAAAACACAACCTCCATCAATTTAATAATTCCATTGTCTACCTTTTGGAGCACCTCACACGGATTGGATGTCTTCTAGGATTCTTATGAGACCAAACATGTCCTCAAGGACTAGTTCACAGCTTGTCTACTGATCTAGATAAATTATAGTTGTCCCAGTGAAATCAAGATGCCATTTGCATTCTCAAAATCCATTTGATTCGCAACACAAAAATTGAAAGTTATCTAGAAAGGATACTGCTGAAAAAGAACCATATTTTATCATCCCAAATTTACATCTTGGTACAGGATGAGAGACATAACTATTTATGTTAGGTTTGCATAGGGCTTATCCAAAAATACCATTTAGGGATACCACAGGAAAAGCTCTTCTTTTGTTTCCTAGGAATCTTTATCATGCCCAAAAATTATTATTATGACTTATGTTCATCCCATAGTGACTAGAATTGAGGTATGAATGACCATTGGCACATGTGAGGACAATGATTAGTTATGTTGACCAGAGTTGTTAGGGCATGCAACAATATATAAGAATGTCCCAGAATTGTTGATCAACACCTAGAACTTAAAAAATGATGTTTGAAAAACCTCCTAAGTGCTTTGTGAAGATACATAATACCCATAACTATTGTAGCTTACTATAGTTGGATTTCGAAGTGCTCAAAACTATTCTTCACGGTCCAAGAACAAAGATTGATTGTTATGTTTGCAGCAAACCCTTGACATACAAGACCAAAAGCCTTCCCTTATCACCAAGACCTGATCATTGGTGTCTCTTATTGCATTCAAAGACACCCATGCAAATATGGGGTTAACACCTTGCAATTGACTCTCGAAGGCATCATTTTAACAAGAACCTACACAATTCTTCCTTTCTTTGTTTTTAAAATAAAAAGTATATTAAATATATAATACTTTACATTATCATATCATTGGTAAATTTGCATGACTTTACTTGCTTCCACATATTTAGAATGTTTTAATTTTTGGGTCGTTCTCAAGAATTCTTTTACTAGTGACACGATAAGAGGTGCAACTTTCACTTTTATATTTTGAATCCAATCCAAAATTCTTGGCACTAATCTACAACTCCTTCCAGATGGTAGTGCTTCAGAAACAAGTTCTTTTGAATTGGTTGTTATATGATGCATTATTATTTTTTCCAAAGCCAAATCCATATTAATAATTTGTACCATTAAAGGTACTCAAGCTGGAATCAAGCATATCTTCTCCACAACCAGTAAAACCTTTCTCTTGATGGCATATTAGTATTAGGGTTAGCATTTCATGATGGAAACTTGATCAATTGTAGTTTCAAGAGGTTAAGCAACCTTGTGAGAAAATCATTAGGAGTCAGGAGGGAGTTTTATAGGAGTTCAAAAAAGTTGTTTGAATAGATTTTTGAATAGTTTCTTGTGCTTATGTTGTTGTCAATAGTGTTGATTTATAGTGCTTGTTTAGTTTCCATTAACCTTCATTAACATTTCATCACAATGGAAGCATAAACTATGCTTCCTTTGTTCTGTGACTAGTCTATAATAAATCCTCTCCTTAGTTAACATTAGAACGAATTTGGAGGAACAAACAGGAGGATGAGTTGGGTGACATGATTCCAAAGAAGGCCCAATTGTCAGATTTCCATTTGTGCATCTGTAAGTGTAAAAACCAACTCATCTTACAGGCTTAGGCCAAGCCTGTAGATATACGTTATTAAATGTTGAGATATTGTAACTTCAAAGAATATTATATTTGTAGTTTATTATTCCAGAGATGTTTCATTCCTCCGTGAATATCTTATTGTATATCCGGAGATGTTTATTCCTCAGTCGGAATGTGGTAACTCGGGTTATTAGACTTCCCTAGTGGGGGTCGGCCCTGTATGTGTCATGTGGGTCAAAGGGTTATTAGACCACCCTAGAGGGGTCGGCCCAGTCAGTTGTAGTGGGGTATTTAACCCATTGGTTAAATACGAGCCTACGTGTACTTGTGTAAAAGATATGTGAGAGTAGTGTATAAATAGAGGAGGTGTGTTCCTCATTTGACACACACACTCACTTGAGAGAGAGGCGCACTTGTGGAGGAGAGGTATGCTATGGTGGAGGAGGAGATCATGTCTTTGGTTTGCATCTTTGTATATTGCTGGTCATCTATATTGAGGAAGATTTACTGGGTTTTCTACCCCATGAGGGTTTCCCAGGATAAATCTGTGTCTCTTGTGTTTATGCTATGCTTGTTGTTTCTTCAGTGATCCTGTATATGCTATTATTGTGCAATGGAATGTAATGCTGCTATTTTATGTCTTAGCATATTAAATCTTAACATGGTATCAGAGCTAACCTGAAGGAAGTCAAGGTATGGCACTTACGACACTTGCTTTACTTATGACAATTTGAAGGTTAGGGTTTTACATAGCAAAAACCAGTCATCGTGGAACTTTCGCTATAAATCCATTTCTGCGAAGTGTCAGGGTCTGAAAAGTTTACAGGTCGAAGATAACATCCCCAGGTACCTTGTGTCCAAAGGGAACCCTCATATTCGTTAACTTTATGAGTTATGATCAGTACAAGTAAGGGTTTCTGCCTCTTCCAGATCTCAGTCAAAATCAGGTAACCTTGGAAAAAATGTCATAACTTGGGCTAGGAAGCTCCAAATGAAATTTCATAAACAGTGACAGGTAGTACACAGACTGTACTATCTCATGAAACGTTTTCAGAGGGCGAAGGTGAACCAGTGACACGTGGAATGCTGTACAAGTTCGCTCTCATGTTTTATCCCATAAACAGGTCACGTTACGACACTTGGCATAACTCTTTCGCAGAGAGTCCAATTGAGGTCAAACCTGTTAGGATAGAAATATAACAGGGCAATCTATCTCAGGAAAAGTTTTCAGAGGCCGAAGTTCAAACAGTGACACGTGGCATGCCGTACAAGTTCGCTCTCCTGTTTTATCCCATAAACAGGTCACGTTGCGACACTTGGCATAACTCTCTCTTAGAAAATCCAATTGAGGTCAGACCTATCAAGATGGAAAGATGACAGGTCAGGCTACTGCAGAAAAAAATTTCAGACCCTGTGGAGCAAAAATTTCAGAGTTATAGCAGAAATAGTCAGGTGCATATTTCTGTCAAAACAAAATTATTTTTGGAGCACCTTTATTCATGGCTTCCGGAATTTAGGGTTTCGGAGAAAGTTAGAATTTTTGGAATCAGAGTCCACGGCTGAATGATACTCAGGAAAATTGAAATTTAGAGACCAAGATCGAATTTTTTGGTTGGGTAGAAGACCGGGCTTGATCAAACCTTAGTTCGGGATTTTGATCAGAAAGATGGAAAATTAGGGCTTCAGCAAAAGTTGGAATTTTTGAAGTCTGTAACCACGACTGGAAGCTCCTCAGAAAAATAAGAGTTTAGAGCCTTGGATCAAACCTTTTGATTGGACAAAAGGGTGGGATTCATCAAACCCTTGTTCGGGTTCCTGTCCAGAAGATCCAGAAGTTTCGAAGGAAATTTTGAGGGGTCAAATTTTGGAGATTTCAAAAGTGAAGTATGCTAGTTTGATTAGCTCAGCAAGACACATCCTTCCATCCATTCAGAAGCATGAAAGTCAAAGATTGAATTTTTAGGGTTTCTCTAGCAAGCCCTAATCAAGCTCCAAATCAAGTTTCAGGGGGAGTTGAGGCTAAGGCCTTACATAAGAAGACTACAAGAAGTCTCAACAGGTATGACTTAAGGAGGTTCAGGTATGTCTTGAAATATGATTCTTGATTAAGTTCATAATGTGTTTGTCTTCATATTATTTATTAGTACAATCTTGATTATTGTTAGAATTGTCTTATCACCCTAGTAACAGTATGAATGCATGTGAATGATCGAATACATTCATTTATTAGGGATATATGATTGTACTAATGCATTATGGTGTTGTGTGAGGTTGATGTTGTCTGCTAACAAGATACAGGTACATCACAAAAGACAAATCAAGTTCCATGACCATGACAACATGAAGACAAAGACTCATCCATAATATTTGTTCTACTTACGAGGTATGTATGACTTTGTTATATTATGCTTAACCAATGAGACATGCAGGTTCTAGCTCAGGATCTCTAAATCATTGAAGAGATTGTTTAGGTATGTTGTACATAACTAATCCAGATATGTTTTCTTATGTCAAGTTAGAATCTTACCTTGTGTTAGGATCCCTTATATAAGTATACTTGGTATGATTGGTTATGCTTATTCATAAAGTTAGTAATCAAGGGTTTATGCATATTATGTCTCTTGTCTTGATGATTTAATTAACCAGAAGAGTACTATGATCAAACAAGAATATGCATGAGTAAAAGAAGACTTCCTTGAAACCCTGAATACTAATGATCATGACTATACATATTCAAGATTATTTAGAACTAGAATGTTTGGAGAATATACTAATGAACATATGTTTGTGTATGAGATCATGAGGATGACACTAGTGCAAACTTGAGCATGCACAGTGGTACAGAATGAATACAAGTTCAAAAGACATATAGAAGATCAAGCGGGAGGCAAACACACAAACATAAAAGATAAGTATTTGAGTTGTTATTTGAAATAGTAAATGATATTGCTTGTATGCATATTTGTATTCCTAGAATATATCATGCTGAGTGTAAACATTCATAGAGCATTGAACAGTATACTACTAATATGCATATGATTGGTAAGATGGACAAACATTCCGTTGTTGCTTGTCTAGAATGAAACCTCTTTGTTGACATGCTGAGAGTTGTGTACACTCTCGATAGTATGTTCTGGTAGAGATGGAAGGCATCTAGATAGCCACTGTATGCATACAGGATATGGGAAAGTGTTGTGCCAAAGTATTGGTCAAAATAGTTGCATAACTATGTAAATGATATCTGTATGCATAATAGGTTATTATGTCAATATGATTTGATTATTATGAAGTATTACTAATCATGTACTTAATTTTGATTTTGTAGGAAAGATCATGATGAATGATGAACACTGAACAAGTGATGGATGTTAAACAAAAAAAAAAGATTTTCAAATCAAACACACTATAGAAGGCTTATGGCTAGAAGATTCTCTTAGAAAGAAGAAGAGAATCATGATGAGATGTTTGTTCCAAGTGGCTAGATAAGACCATTCTCTTAATGGTGTAATTAAAGAAGAAGTGTGAATCGGGTTCTGTATGGGTTCCCAGGATCGATAGTAATTGATGAGAATACATGTGAGGATTGCATCATCCTTGAACACAAGTTCTAAAGTGAGCCGTAGACAAGTGTCTCCGAGAAAGAAGAGGGATTCTATCATCCTTGAACACTTGTTCTAAAGAGAGCCGTAGACGTATGTCTTCGATAATGAAGTTCTTGGTGAACATGTGAGGGGATTGGATCATCCCTGGACTTCAGTCCGAAAGAAGAGCCGTAGACGTATGTCTTCGAGAATGAAGTTCTTGGTGAACATGTGAGGGGATTGGATCACCCCTGGACTTCAGTACGAAAGAAGAACCGTAGACGTATGTATTTATGAATGAAGTTCTTGGTGAACATGTGAGGGGATTGGATCATCCTTGGACTTCAGTCCGAAAGAAGAGCCGTAGATGTATGTCTTCGTGAATGAAGTTCTTGGTGAACATGTGAGGGGATTGGATCATCCCTGGACTTCAGTCCGAAAGAAGAGCCGTAGACGTATGTCTTCATGAATGAAGTTCTTGGTGAACATGTGAGGGGATTGGATCATCCCTGCACTTTAGTCCGAAAGAAGAGCCGTAGATGTATGTCTTCGAGAATGAAGTCCTTGGTGGACGGTTGAGGATTAAGTCATCCTTGGACGTAGTCCTAAATGTACGGTTGAGGATTAAGTCATCCTTGGACGTAGTCCTAAATGTACGGTTGAGGATTAAGTCATCCTTGGACGTGCTCCTAAATGTACGGTTGAGGATTAAGTCATCCTTGGACGTGGTCCTAAATGTACGGTTGAGGATTAAGTCATCCTTGGACGTAGTCCTAAATGTACGGTGGAGGATTAAGTCATCCTTGGACGTAGTCCTAAATGTACGGTGGAGGATTAAGTCATCCTTGGACGTGGTCCTAAATGTACGGTGGAGGATTAAGTCATCCTTGGATGTGGTCCTAAATGTACGGTTGAGGATTAAGTCATCCTTGGACGTGGTCCTAAATGTACGGTGGAGGATTAAGTCATCCTTGGACGTGGTCCTAAATGTACGGTTGAGGATTGAGTCATCCTTGGACGTGGTCCTAAATGTACGGCTGAGGATTAAGTCATCCTTGGACGTGGTCCTAAATGTACGGTTGAGGATTGAGTCATCCTTGGACGTGGTCCTAAATGTACGGTTGAGGATTGAGTCATCCTTGGACGTGGTCCTAAATGTACGGTTGTGGATTAAATCATCCTTGGACAGTAAATCCAGTAATTCCGAATGGAAGGATAGTCCTAAATGAATTGAGTGGATTAAATCATCCTTGGACAGTAAATCCAGTAATTCCGAAAGGAAGGATAATCCTAAATGAATTGAGTGGATTAAATCATCCTTGGGCAGTAAATCCAGTAATTCCGAAAGGAAGGATAGTCCTAAATGTATTGAGTGGATTAAATCATCCTTGGACAGTAAATCCAGTAATTCCGAAAGGAAGGATAGTCCTAAATGAATTGAGTGGATTAAATCATCCTTGGACAGTAAATCCAGTAATTCCGAAAGGAAGGATAGTCCTAAATGAATTGAGTGGATTAAATCATCCTTGGACAGTAAATCTAGTAATTCCGAAAGGAAGGATAGTCCTAAATGAATTGAGTGGATTAAATCATCCTTGGACAGTAAATCCAGTAATTCCGAAAGGAAGGAAAGTCCTAAATGAATTGAATGGATTAAATCATCCTTGGACAGTAAATCCAGTAATTCGAAAGGAAGGATAATCCTAAATGAGATTGAGTGGACTAATCCTCCTGTAAATAGATTGGGATTTCCTCGTCCCTAGACATGGTGAGATGTCTTAAAGTGATAAGGACTAATCATCCTGTAAATAGATTGGGATTGCCTCATCCCTAGAAATGGTGAGATGTCTTAAAGTGATAAGGAATAATCATCCTGTAAATAGATTGGGATTGCCTCGTCCCTAGACATGGTGAGATGTCTTAAAGTGATAAGGACTAATCATCCTGTAAATAGATTGGGATTGTCTCGTCCCTAGACATGGTGAGATGTCTTAAAGTGATAAGGACTAATCATCCTGTAAATAGATTGGGATTGCCTCGTCTCTAGACATGGTGAGATGTCTTAAAGTGATAAGGAATAATCATCCTGTAAATAGATTGGGATTCCCTCATCCCTAGACATGGTGAGATGTCTTAAAGTGATAAGGACTAATCATCCTGTAAATAGATTGGGATTGCCTCATCCCTAGACATGGTGAGGTGTCTTAAAGTGATAAGGATTGATCATCCTGTAAGTTGATCTGGATTGCATCATCCATAAACATGAGAGTTGTCTTAAACCGAGAGGGACTGATCATCCCGTAAGCGGATCAGGATTGTATCATCCTTGGACCTATGTCCTAAAGTGAGAGGGATTGATCATCCCGTAATTGGATCTTGTGTGTTGCAGGGTATGCTGCTATTGTGTATACTTGTATTGATGAGGATACTTGTATTGATGATGTGTATACTTGTATTGATGAGGATACTTGTATTGATGATGTGTATACTTGTATTGATGAGGATACTTGTATTAATGATATTTATACTTGTATTGATGATGTTGTTGATCGTGATGATCTAGATGACGATGTTGTTGATCGTGATGATCTAGATGACGATGCTGTTGATCGTGATGATCTAGATGACGATGCTGCTAATCGTGATGATCTAGATGACGATGCTGCTGATCATGATGATCTAGATGACGATGCTACTGATCGTGTGATGACGATGCTGATGATCGTGTGATGACGATGCTGATGATCGTGTAATGACGATGCTGATGATCGTGTGATGACGATGCTTATGATCGTGTGATGACGATGTTGATGATCGTCTGATGACGATGATGATGATCGTGATGCTGATGATGATGCTGATGATCGTGTGATGACGATGATGATGATCGTGAGATGATGATGCTGATGATCGTGAGGATCCAGATGTTGATGTTGGTGTAGTTGTTCGAGTGCTGCAGAAGATAAAGACTCAGTACTGAAGATGTTGATGTTCCAGTATTGAAGATGTTCCAGTAACTGCTTGAGTTACTGATGATGTTGAGAAAGCTTCCAATGATTTATAGATGTATCATGTATGATGTTGATGACTCCTTGCTCGTGCAGATGCTGTTATAATATCCTTCTCGTTAAGGGGGAGTGTTGAGATATTGTAACTTCAAAGAATATTATATTTGTACTTTATTATTCCAGATATGTTTCATTCCTCCGTGAATATCTTATTGTATATCCGGAGATGTTTATTCCTCCGTCAGAATGTGGTAACTCGGGTTATTAGACTTCCCTAGTGGGGGTCGGCCCTGTATGTGTCATGTGGGTCAAAGGGTTATTAGACCACCCTAGAGGGGTCGGCCCAGTCAGTTGTAGTGGGGTATTTAACCCATTGGTTAAATACGAGCCTACGTGTACTTGTGTAAAAGATATGTCAGAGTAGTGTATAAATAGAGGAGGTGTGTTCCTCATTTGACACACACACTCACTTGAGAGAGAGGCGCACTTGTGGAGGAGAGGTCTGCTATGGTGGAGGAGGAGATCATGTCTTTGGTTTGCATCTTTGTATATTGCTGGTCATCTATATTGAGGAAGCTTTACTGGGTTTTCTACCCGATGAGGGTTTCCCAGGATAAATCTGTGTCTCTTGTGTTTATGCTATGCTTGTTGTTTCTTCAGTGATCCTGTATATGCTATTATTGTGCAATGGAATGTAATGCTGCTATTTTCTGTCTTAGCATATTAAATCTTAACATTAAACTGTTGTTACAGCATTTTATATCATCTTTTGCTATCTTGTTTCCATATGCTTAAAAAAGCTTAGATATCTATTTTACTTATTGTGTAAACAGGTTAGTGAATAAGTTCTATTTACTTTACTTATAACAATGTGATATTTTTGCTTTTTTTAATTAGTAAAATGTTATAATAATAATAACCAAATGTTCAATTTATTCTAGGAGGCCATTGGTCATCACCATCTACTAGGGTTACATTTTGCTTGTGACCTGCTCCACTTGACTGACATGACATTAAAAGGGATGAGGTTTGGTACTAGTCCCAAGCAATTTTGATGGGTATAGCTGCACTTCATATTGGGCAGGTAAGCAAAGAAAGTCTACCCTATGTAATCCATCAGAGGAAGTTTCTTGAAGCATTTCCAAAAAAAATGTGTAATTTCATGCCATATGAATCTTAGGAATTTTTCACTTTTTTTAGGTGCTCTACATTTATGTTATATATGAGAATTAAAAAATGAATGTAAGTTGAGATAACACTAATAATTCACAGGATATGCTACTTTGTTGTTTATTCAAGCATGTTTATATACCTGCTGAAACTAACGCTTGGATTCTGGAACATGACAATTATAAAGAGAAAATTCTCAAGTATTACAATGAGAAAAAAATACAGATTAAAACTGGAGGCTCTATATTTTGCATAGCCTCCTTTACCAAACCATTTAATTTATTACATATCTTGGACTCCACAGAATTTTTTTTGATTATTTGTTGGAAAATCTTAGGGTTAAAATGTGTCTCTCTACTTTTTTATGTCCCCACATTTTCACTGTGGCTTAGGGGGTCGGCATTGACTAGCTTGGGAGGTCCACACCATCCAGGTTGGGGCATATGTACCTAAGATGTCATATAAAATCCACAATGAAGAAAATTATGTTCAGATTGATTTGTTGCAAAGAGGTCTTTAATACTGGCAGGTTAGGCAACATGAAATTATATAGCAGGTACATACATGTTTTTTAATCAATATGCTGGAATGAGTTTCAACATATTGAATCTATTCTCCAAAATTATCTTTTGAAGGAACAAGTGAAACTAAGTTGAGATAGTAAATTTTTATGTCCCTAGGATTTGCTCAAATTATAAATAATGATGGCGAAGAGAATTATGATCCGGGAATTTTAATAGGCATGATGCAATTGTAGTTAGAGAACACTTTTAATTACCATAGATTAGTGTTTAAATATTTATAGGCCTACTGTATTATTTTTGGCAAGAAAATTTATAGGCCTGCTGAAACTAATCAATGCAAGGTAACAATTCCTATGATTGTAAAGTACAACCAACAAGAACAGAAATCTGCCCCTGCCAAGTACAACCAACAACTCAGAAAATTACCCCTGTAAACTACAACCTGCAAACTCAGAAATATGCCTTTGTAAGGTACAGTCAACACAACATAAAGTTATCCTTTTAAATCTATGTAGGCTGAATTGAAAAGACACCCAGAACAACAAGGAAGGTGATCTATCAACAATGATTGGACATACTTCTCTTCTAAGTAATTTTGTCACCATTGTGGAAAGCAATGGTGACGTTGAACCATTATCCTTTAAGGACCATTATAATTATTTTTTTTACAGTTTTAATTGAAATGGAAACAGTCCTTTATGTTGCGTCATTAAAAGATTTTCAAAATGAAAAGCGGTGACAATCTCATAACATTTGTCACCATTGATATGTTAATGGAAATATCCTCAATAGTGAGGGTCATTGTAACGCCCTCATCATATGTCATTGGAGATGTACAGTTTTTTGGTGATGGAGGCCCTTAGGTCCATCACCAAAACTTCATATAAATTGGTGAGGGTCACTATTTGTCACTAATAATCCTTATTAGTGTCGAACATTGAATGTCACCACAACACCTCTACTTTTGGGGACATAGCTGTTGGTGACATTCACATTTTGGCGACGTCCTCCTTTTTCACCATCACCGATGCGATTATGGTGACATGTCTCAACCCTCACCAATGATCGGTCATTGGTCGTTTCCATATATGCATCAAATGGTGAGGGTCAAAGCAGGTTCGTCACCAACACTTCATAACGATTGGTGACGATCACAACTCGGAATAATCATAATTATTGGTGGCCGGCTTTGAATGTCACCACATACCCCCACTTAAGGTGATGGTGCCTTTGGCGATGCTCAGGTTTTGGTGACGGGACCCCTCTTGACCATCACCAAATGAGCTTATGGTGACATTTTTGGACCCTAACCAATGACCTTTTTTCTTGTAGTGACATGCTTGTTTGACCTTTAGCTTCCAATTATTTTTATCTAGCATTTTGGTGTTCTTATGAGATGGTTGTAGTCCAATGAACTTACATACAAGAAAATTTTCTTGTTGAAACTTGAAAGAGCTAGTTTCAAATGATATTCTTAGTCCCACTCTTTGCCTCTTCTAGTTTTGACTATCCATTCAATACTGATCTTGATTCTTTTGCATGTTATTCTCCACCAAAAAGAATTGGATTCCCCCTGTAGTATTTGTGTGAGATACCAACCCTTGATTTTTTTTACTACGTACAACATTTGGGGGAGTGGGGTTCAATCTCTCTTTCTCTGCTTCATTTATCAAATCAAATCTAGAGGGTTTTTTGTTGAGTGCACTAGCTAAGATTCTTAAAATTGGTGGAAGGTGATGGAATCTAAGTCCACAAGGTCTCATTAGTATGAAAGAAATAGGTCATAGTTTGTTTTTATTGTCACTGATGTTCGTATAATCAATGGAATTAGGTGGAAATAAATAGCAAGATCTACTATAAGGAAGAGTTGTTTGGATCTACTACAAGGAAAAAAAGTCACTAAGACTACTAGAGACAACACAATAGGCTACTGTACTTTATTAAATACCTACTAAACATAACTAACCTAAATATTTAGTGTGTTCCCAAAAGTAGTCAAGATATACAAGTCTACTTTCAACTTTGTTTATATGAAATATAACACCTAAACACTCATTCTATACTAGGGAGAATATATTTTATTGTTTTAGTACTAGTAATTAGAATCAAATACAATCTATAAAAATAAAAATTATGTACTGCTTTGTTTAAAATATAAATTAGAAACACACCCAAGGATCATCCAGAGAATGATTATTGAAATTTTTCAGGCCTTCCATCACATTATAATTACATGTTGCAAATCATCGGAAAATATAATAAAAATATAAGCAACAAACTTACTATAGATTGCAGTAAATAACCACCAATGCCACCTTCAACATAATTTTCAATGATATTCATGTTAGTTTTCCCAATCTCTGTCGCTTCCTGCAAACATGTGTAATGCAGACCCTGTTCGGTAATTTCATCTGAGATGGGTATTGTCACTAAACCTTTGCCACTATTTGAGGCTGGTTTGTAACCCTGCTCTAGGATAGAAGCTACACTTACAGTGCAGACAATAGTTTCTACCCTCTGTTGCTTTGGATGGTCTTCAACAACTGATAATTCTATTTAAGCATGACAATGAAGTTAGCAAGGACAGTAATATACAAGCAGCCCACTCTAGCCTTTTATGTCTACAAATTTTTTTGACATGCATGAGGAATGTCCCTTACAGCTTCAATGCATCTCTTGACCCATCAAAACATATCTATACTTCATAGTTTTCATGCATTATGCACAATTTATGAAATTAATATACGATCTTTCCGGAAAAGGAATGAGATTGTCTTATCTCCAATCACCAAAAATCCCGTGAGGAACAAATACTATTCTTGAAACAATGAAACTGATTGGCATCCCTTATAATTATTTCTTGGCCAATAATCTCTGAAATGAAGTTAGTGGAAATGTGGAAATCACCACAAAAATGTATGTTAATAATTCAGACAAGTTTTCCATGGGGTGTGCTTATAAGTACAAATGCAAGGGACAACCTCTCACCATGACAATTGAGATATCATGCATTTCTCTTTCCACACATCTTGGAGACTAGAGGATAAAGTTTATGTTGGGTGCATGCCTTTCCCTAGGCATCTACATAGTTATTTCTTCCAATTTTGCCTAGAATTCATTCAAATGGAGAGCTAGGATAACATAGCAAAAAATGGGCCATTTCTCACATGTGTAGTAGAAAAATGATATGTACTCAAAAAATCCCCCAGATGTGAACTGCTCATGGGATTTGATAAATTCACACAGGCTTCCATATCCTATGTTTTCTGAAATCTTGCACACAGAGAATCAGACTAAAAAGTTTCCAAAATACTGGGCACCACAAGGCTTGTTTCTGATGAGTTTTCTGTCACATAATGTTGTTGTTTATCTGATGGGCTTTTAGCCAATTTCCTGATAAATTAAGCCTTGGTTCTGATGGTGTTTGAATAAGAATTCTCAACAACCTGTGGTCTATATCTGAAACTGAATGACCTCTATTAAACATCCATTTTTGTGATGTTTTTGGGCCAATGCTGGATTCAAACCCATGTAATCTCAATATAGAATAGTTTTTTGAAGAATACCGATTGAGGAGAAGAGGGGGTTTCACAAGGTTTTTGTGATCAGAAAGAAAGATAAACATCAAAACAATGAACCCTAGATTATACAGTATCGAAAATTATTTCTGATTTTGCCCAAACCAAGTTTCGCCATAGCTTTCGCTCAATAAACCAAATTATATTTCCCTACCTTAATTAATACAATTTGGGTCATTCGATTAATTCAACCTTCAAAGGCCAAATAATTTGGAATTTCTACGCTTTAGACCCCAATTATCATCTCCCAACCCCTCACAAAAATATTGTTAAAGGATAACAAAAATTTATTCTAGACAGAAAAAATGGATACAGATGCGAAATTTTGATCATGGGCATAGCCGTGATGATGCTTGAGATCATTTCTCGCTCTCATGCCCAGATTTTTTGGGCATTTTTTACCATGCCCCCTTGTCGCCTCGGTTTGCATGCCACATCGACCGTTATCCATTTTCGACGAGTTTTATATCACCGGATTCAGTTTTCTGCGCTCGTGACGATGTTAGAGATCATTTCTCGCTCTCACGCCTAGATTTTTTGGGCATTTTTTCCATGCCCCCCTCGTCACCTAGGTTTGCATGCCACATCCGCCGTTCTCCATTTTTGACAATCTTTATATCGTCGGATTCAGTTTTCTGCGCTCGTGATGATGCTTGAGATCATTTCTCGCTCTCACCCCCATATTTTTTGGGCATTTTTTCCATGCCCCCTCGTCGCCTCGGTTTGCGTGCCACATTTGCCATTCTCCGTGGTTGACCATCTTTATATCGTTGGATTCAGTGTCCCGCGCTTGTGATGATGCTTGAGATAATTTCTCGCTCTCACACCCATACTTTTTGGCCATTTTTTCAAAATGCCCTCTCATTGCCTCGGTTTGCGTGCCACAAAGCCGCAGCCCCCTTTTGATAACCTTTATGTAACCGGATCGAGTATCCCACACACATGATGCCGCTTGAGACCTTTTCTCACTCCCATATATCCATTTTTGTTCGGAATAATTTTATCCCTTTTTCGGGCCGAGCAATCCCTTTTTACGAAAAAAGGCACTTAGGGAGTTTCTGTTAAGCTCTTTTCTGACTCCTAAAACAATGAAAAGATCGCCGAGCAATCTTGCTTCCTTTCATGCTCGTTAAACGTATCAGAAAGGGCGTCTACCTGGTATAAGTTTACCCCTTTTTCGGATCTTGTAGACTAATTACGAAAAAGGAATACTCTAGTCACATTAGCCAGAAGAGTTCTCCATCTGCATCATTTTATGCTTTTTCGGGCCTTGGAGACTAAACTACGAAAAAGAACACCAACAGAGTCCACTTACCTTTTTAAGACTCTCTAAACATGAAATAAACCACGAGCAATCACCATCCTAGGCTCGTAAAACCAACAGGACAGTAATCATAACCACTGCAGAGTCTCCTTATCGCTTTCAGACTCCCTAAAAAATGAAAGCACCAATGCGCACGAACAGTCCTGGGCTCACAAATCCACAGGACAGTACCATTTTAGAGCACACTTTTATACCTTCTTGGAGCTCATTAAAACTATGAAGAAGGACCCAACAGTGCTTCTCGATGCCACGATAGATCACGGCTACTCATATGGCAGCTTCCCCATTTTTGGTCGCCTTTGTTCAGAGTATTCTGCAGTATGTCACCATAAGAACCCCTCGACAGCACCCATCAGCTTGATTCCCCACTAGAGTCATACATACCCTTCAGTCCTTAAAAGCTATGATCCTCAAACCTATAAGTCAGTTCCCTACGCTGCCAGGTCAACCATGTCATCATGCTCTGAACAAAGGAAGTTTGAGTCTACCCACTTTTTGACCCAGTTATTTCCCATCCCCACAAGTATGTCAGTCCTACCATCAGTACTACAACACTTCAGTTCTACACCTCGTGCTCCTATCAAGGAAAAATCATTGCCTTGTTAGTTGCTGGTCTCCCTCTGTCGACGACAACCACATTTATTCCAGAGGATAGACCCAGAGGTCCCTGTGTCTTGGACTCATTACCATTTATGATGAGTGCCTACGAATCATTTCGAGAGGAATCCTCAGTGCCTTTCCAAATGGTTGTTTCTCACATGCTCGACTTCAACACCTTGATCGCATCGTTGATATTTGCACAGGACATTGATCCTTTCAGTTATTAGTCGAAGACCTCGAATACCTCCTGACTCCTCCACATTTGAGAATCTTCCTATGGACAAAACCAGTTACACTTTTTCTATAGATATCCGGGTTGCACATGGCGACAGTATTCAAATGTACCCCAGTTTCATACTCCCTTCAGTATACAGTTACATTAATTCTCAGAGATGACTCATAGTCTTTGAGTCCCTACAGATGTTGGACACCTTCAGTTTCAGCAGTTCATCAGTTATTCCAGTGTATCAGTTATTGATATCAGTTATGATCAGGAGTATATCCCAAAATAATGTCCCCCCTGGACCACTATGATGTACCAATATATTTTTTATGTATTAGATCCCCCTTCTTGGGACCAATTGTTATGTATATGTCTTGATACGAGCATGGGAATGCCCACCTCGTCCATTATCATAGATTATACCTCATTCATATTGAGGCCATGTAATATTTTTTATTTTTGCAGCTTCCAAGGGTCGTGGCTCCAGTCTCCAACCGGTCTCTTCTCTCCCCTAAAACCCCAGAAAAGACAAAAGAACTATGATGTCTATCAGCCATACGATGACCTCCTACCCTCACACATCAGGGGGCAATCTGTTAACACCCAAAAAGTGCTCACTAGCTCATTTCCCTATTCACATGACCCATTTGTCCACTTTTTCACCATCTGAGCCTCTGACACCAACAAAAGGTCACCAAAAGACCTGAGTACACCCCTTTTCCCACTAAAAAAGATTATTTTTCCTAAAAAAGCATAAAAAACCCTCAAAAAGGGTTCAAAATTCCCAAAATATTAAAAAGGGAATAAAAATATTAATTTTTTTCAAAAAAAGTAAAAAGGAGGAAAAAGTACCTAAACCATGTTGGCCAATACCATTTGGTTTCCACAAAAACACAAATGGTATTCCCCACCACCAAAACCTATAAAAAGGTGGTAGGGGCTCCTCATTTCATATCCATCCATTATCTCATCCTCATGTTGCCGAAATCTCCCTTGAGCATTTTCGCCATTGTAAGCAACCTTGGAGAAGGAGACCTCTTGGAGCTTGGAGCTACTCATCTTGGGAGTTGCTCAACATCAACCTTCACCATTGAAGGTTTTATTGCAAGCACTTGCTTGCCCCCCCATTTTTCAATACAAATTCATTCTTTAATATTTCCTTGTTCTTGTTTTTTAGATGTTTACATTATTTGCTTATATTCTTGCATAGATCCATGATTAGTTTTGTTTAGATTAGTTTCTTGTTTAATTCTATTGAAACTACTGCTACTAGTTAACAGGTGCCCATAGCACTAAGCCTGGTTGCAAAATCGGGCCAACAGTGTTTGGCGACTCCGCTGGGTTTGAACAATAGATCTCTAGTTTTGGTTTTAATCTTAGTGTTTTATTAGTTTTTAACCTTTAGATCCATAGATCTACCATCTTAGACAGCAGATCCATTGTTGCTCTAGGTTTTGGCCCCATCTATTGCCATTAATAGCCCGGAATAGCCTTTCGCCTCGCGGTTTTTAGCCTGACAGTCGCGTGGCTCACCGCGACTTTTTGGCTTTTTTCCGCGCGGTTCACCATGGCTTCACGGCCTGTTTCCGCGCTGCACATCGCGGCTTCGCGGCCTATTTGCGCGTTGGACATCGCGGCTTCGCGGACATTTTTCGCGCTGCACATCGTGACAGTGCGCCGAAATCCCGCGCGGTCCATCGCAACTGTGCGACTGAAACCCGCGCAGTCCATCGCGGCTTTTCTGTCAAAACCTGCGCTGCTAATTTTTTCATTCGGCCATTCTGATTTAAAAAATTATTTTTTACTGTATTTTCTGCCCACATAGCACATTTTTACAGTATTAAATTATGCATATTTTACAGCCATAGAAAAAAAATTTACTATTTAAATGCACATTTAGAAGTCGTTTTAAAAAATTTCAAGAAAGTGAAAGAAAAACTCATTTTGCAGTTTATCTAGGTTAAAAAAAAAAATCCTGTTTACTTCTTTAAAATCTTGCCCTTAGCAATTTCCTTGAAAAAGAAATCCATTTATTTCTTTAAGAAGTCTATTATTTGCTTTCATGATTCAAAAGATCCTTTGTTTTTTGAGTTGATTGTGCAAAGCATTTAAATTCCATATTTGCTTTTTTATTTTCAAAAGATCCTTTGTTTTTTGAAAATTTTCTGTAAAGCATTTATTTCTTTCAAGTTCAGTTTACAATACCACACGTGCACCAACTCAAACACTTAATTGAACTAATCCTTAAAATGTACCCTAATTTCAACACACTTTTAACCCCACTTGGAGAACACTAAAAGAACTTTGTAGCTAGGTAGTATTGAGGGGATAGGTGTTCCAATAACACCCCTCAGTTATTACATCGAGACATAGAAGTTGTCCATTTAGGGAGCTAAAATCTCTTAGTATTTATTGGCGTGGTCACATCCGGTTTGTGGGAAGGCCTCTCCCCTAGGAGGGTTGAAGTCGCGAGGATGGTTCCGGAAGCCTGAGTGGAATACCGAAATCCATTCAGTAACCGAAGGGCTACCATTCGCAGTTCTCAGGATATCCCTGTATTGGGATATTGCGATAAAGGACCAAACGGCAGATTTACCTTTTCTCGACGCGTCATGAATGGAGTATCCTAGTAGCCATTCTTTAGGATTGATTACCCGATGTCCCTCCCGGTAGGGGGATATCTAGCCGTTGTCTCAACACTCATATTGTCTGACTTGGATTTCATCACCTTGCAGAGAATATCGTTTGTTGATTCACAATACTTTTAGTTAGGTGTTTGCATGATTCAACCCACCTTTGGTCTAGTTACACCTATTTTTTCTAGAAGCTGTTTGCATGTTGGTATTCTGACCATTTGTTTCATCCCTCCACTTATTGTAGCACAGCTGCTAGAATAAGTGCCTTTTTTGAGGTTGATTTTTTGGCCTAAGAGCCTTCATTTTCACTCCCCTTCTTGCACCCTTGGTTGCATTAGGGTTTTGAGTTTTTTATATATATATCACCACCTGATACTTAAACAGATTTCTTACACAAAGCTTATTTCTCACCATTGAGAATTTTAGACGCTCTCGTCGTCTCCAGGGCGAACTCCCAGAGTTTAGTCTACTTGGCTCTCCACGTCACCGACGCAGAGCCTTATCCCTTGATTCGACACATCGTCGGTCAACCAGACGGTCATCCGATTCTGACACGCCTCAATTCACATTTGATTCAGAGGCAGAATCCGAAAACTATGTTGTATTACCACCAACCACCATTATGGATGGAACACCATTTGACCCACTATTTACCAGCACCATAGGTGAGACATCCACAGACCCTTCTGCTGCAGTTCCATCCATGGCAACAACCACCCCCCTGGGTATGCCCAATATGGGAAACACTCCACATTTAGGAATTCCCAACATAGGGCCACCTCTTGTTATAGGAATTCCCAACACAGGGCCACCACCTCTTATGGGTATGCCCAACATAGGGGTCACACCCCCTCTAGTTTCCACAAACCTTATCCCAGGAATCCCTGCTGCTATTCCTAACCCAAGTATAACCCATGTTGCACTTGGAGGCGCTGGCCCATACCAGACTACACCTATTGGAGGGCACATACCCTCATACCTAGCATACCTTTAGGCGCTACTGGACCCCTACATCATACCACAATGACTAGGCATGTCCCAGTTCCAGTCACTACATCTGCTAGCTTACCATACATGGCGAGTCTAAACCTACCAGACTTAGCCAGACTCACCAATGATCCTATCAGACACGATCCTGCATGGCCTCACATGCCCACCAAACTCCCCTCTGACATCCCTATGTTTGAGGGTAAGGCAGGTGAAGACCCCCAGAACCATATCATGTCCTTCCATCTATGGTGTTCCTCCAACTCCATATTGGATGACTCTATCCACCTCCAGCTTTTACAGTACACCTTCACTGGCTCTGCAGCTAAGTGGTATATCGAGCAGCCCCATGGGACGCATGCCACCTTTACCTCCCTTGCCTCGACCTTCCTACAGTTTTTCCAGTTACCTGTCTGCTATGATGCGGGAGTTGAGATCCTACTGTCTTGCAGACAGAACACGACCACCCACATCACTGACCACATTCATGAGTGGCATCGACGCCGAAGCCTCTGCAAAATCAAGTTAAACGACCGTATCTTCTTAGATTGGTTTCTAAAATTCCTCCTCCCTCTCATTGCGAAGGATGTGGCATCTGAAAGACCCCAGTCTGAAGAAGAGGCCATCCTCAAAGCCCAACAGTTTGATCTCATTTACGCCTAGTCGGGTTATCTATACACCATCATACCGGACGCCCCACGATGCGACTCTTCACGCAGTGACGCACCGGGGGCATCTCATGCCGCCGATGGCATTATTGTCCAAATCACACCACAAGCTAAACCTTTAAGCATGGTGAGCACCATGCCTGCCCCAGAACTCTCTAGGGCTACATCTAGTTCCAGAGCGACAACTTCTTACACCCCAACAAACCAAACACATCACATTCATGGACCCTCTTGTCCACAACATTGCTATGGGAAAGCGCCATTAGCATATGTACCTCCTACATACTATAACCAACCTGCCACACAGAACCCCATTCAGTTCTCGCCACAACAGATGCAGTACCCACAGCAAGCTGCACCAGCTAATCCAACACATCCAATAGCTCAGGGGTACCAACAACCCCAACAGGCAACTGGACCACCGCCAGCTCCACCTGCATATTACCCACCGCAACCTGCTCCTGCAGCTGCGGCTCCCCAGAATCTCCCCAATGCTCAAGGGCATGTGTATGCACAAAAACATCAGCCCCAATACCAAAATAACCAATTCAACCAGGGTGGGCAACCAAACCGCGGAAGAGGACGTAACCGCGGAAACAACCAACACAATAACCAAGGTCCACAACCCCCCCATCCTCCGCAAAATAATAACGCGGCGCCTGCTCATCAGAATCCTGATCGGCCACCTAAGCAAGCCAAAAATGCTAATTTACAAACAAACCATCCTTGTTCTATTTGCGGGGTCTATGGCCACTATACCCACGCTTGCCCACATTTGGAGCGAGCCTGGAAACTATGGACAGATGACGCCCATCGTAAAGGGCAGGCGGCTCCTCAGCCGCCACCCAACCCTCCACCACCCAACCCTCCACCACCACAACCTCAACCTTTAGTGCTACGAAACCCTTTTCCAACACAAGAAGTGGTGAACACTCAGCTGTTAGCTCCCCCACAGGGAAACGTGCCACCACAACAAATCACTTACGCTGCTTTTGATCAACCAATGTTCGATTCAGGCACTCATCACTTATTGATGATGTCCACTGCCGATGTCAACATCCAAACCCGTCGAAACCAGTATGGCCCTACCTCCGAAGCGCCCCCCGCCGATAAGGATACTAACGCTCATCCCACTGATCAGACGTTACGTATACCCCCACTCCCACTCGATGGAACCTCTAAAGCACCTCGCTTCCCACTTCGTCATATTAACAATAACCCCAATGCAGGAGCTGCGTCAAACTACAACACTGTAGATGACCTAGCTCAGTCCCCCGCAGCCATGTCTGCGTTAGAAGTCTTAAAAAAATTTCCTACGCAGCGCAAGACTTTACTTTCCGCCATTGGGGCGATTGACCCAAATGATTTGAAATTGATGACCTTTGATTTGGACCAGTCCGAACCACGTCTGCCTTCCACCATCGCAGTCCAAGTTTCTGTTTCCATTCGGAATCTTGTCATCCATCGATGTATTATCGATGAGGGTGCCTCTACATGCGTCATGTCCACATTCGTTTGCCAGAAGTTGGGATCCCCTACTCTCCAGCAATCCACCACTGCATTGCGGGCCGACGACGGCCGGTCAGCTCAACTCCAAGGTCTACTACCCAATGTCCCCGTCCAGTTGGGTGGAAAAACTGTGCTCATCGACATAGAGGTCATTAATGCCCAACTAGATTATAACCGTTTACTTGGCCATAGTTACATGTACGCCATGAAAGCGGTTTCCTCATCCGTTTTTCGTACCATGATGTTCCCCCACGAGGGACGCGTGGTCAAAATCGACCAACTTGCCTACTATGATCCCAATGCCCTTGCAGCACCAGAAAATGTTCTCCCCATGGTTGAACAGCCTGTTTGTGGTGCAACTACCTCATTCATTTCCTCAGTAGGACCTGGAATTTACTCTGAGGCGCCGATGACCTCTACCTTCCAGTCCATTCCACCACGGTTACCAGAGGCCCACGTCGCGAACCTTTGCACCCTTTCACAAACACCCGATAATCAACCCTCCTTGTTACCCAAACCACCATTGGTCCCTAGTCACATTGGTGTTACACCTATTCACACTATCCCCTTTCTATTTCCTCCTGCGGGTGTAGTAAGCGCCCCGTTTATGGCTACCCTTAGTCTCCCCGGTTTAACATTGGGATTACCCGTGTGGTATATTTCGCCTCCCGTTCCACCACCGACACCAAACGTCATCCTCCAACCAATACAACCTCTTGTTACCACTACTCAACCTCCTCCTGGTGTCACAATCCCTTCGGCGTCAACGAAACCTCCTCCTGGTGTCACAATCCCTTCATTGTCAATGAGTCCTCCTCCTCTCTTCAAGCCCACTAGGGGCAGAGGTCCACAACCATACACTGCTATACCACCTCCTAAGGCAGTTAAACCCCCACCCGTGTTTCGAGCTCCTCCTAAATGCTCATTGTGCGATGAGATAGGCCATCCAACTCATCAATGCCCACAATTACCGGCACTCCAGGAGCATATGAATATGTTAGATGATGACATCAGCATCCCAGTAGTTAGACTAGAGCCACCTCCTCAGCCTCGCGACAGGTCACTATGCACCAACCATCCTTGTGCCATATGTAGTGTGTACGGCCACTACTCTCACCATTGTCTTGATCTCCCAGACTATAGAGCAGCATTGTACGAGTTAAATAATGTCGACCTAGAGATATCCCCTCTTCTCATTAAGGAAATTCATCCCCCACCATCTTCCTCCTCGGAAGAAATTAACACCATTTACATGATTTCCACTCGATACCCCTCTGTCCGGTCAGCCCTTTCCATTGATCCCTTTGAAACACAAGTTCAACCCTTTCAAATCGAACAGGAAACCACATGTCCACAACATGGGGGCAAGCCCAAAACCTTGCCTACTCATCATCATCGTGATCCTCGTCGGAGATACTGGCGGCATCCACCCCACAAAGGGAATCCCCCATCATCATATCATCACTTTAGTACGCCACCACGACCCACAGCCTCATGGTATAACACCCCGCCAGTAGTTGCTCAATGCCCTATTGATATCTCTCTAAGACAACATCTGCACCACATTGACACCTCTGAGTTAGGGGGCATAATAGATTACCTCGAACCCGGGATAGGGGGCATGATCAGTCATTTTGAACCTTCCCCATCATCTCTATCTCAACACCTCAATGAGCCCATCGTTCAAACCAACACATATGTGATCCACAATCACAAACCCCATGCACATAGCATGGGGGCAGTTCATTAACCCTGCTCACTTTTTCATATTCGTGATCTCAACCATTTTTGAGGTCACGTGTCACTTGTATATTTCAGTTGATTTGATACACCTAGTATTTTGCCCCCAGGGGTCATCATTTCTCCCCACCACTGCATCCTTCGCTTGGTGGGATCACCTTTATTTGTAGCCATTTTTTAACCTAGTTCTTTCCTTTAACCATTCCGGAGTCCTTATGACCTCCGTTTTTCACACCATTTGCACTGCCGGATTCATATTTCCATGCCCGTGATGATGCTTGAGATCATTTCTCGCTCTCACTAGGACCAATATCGACATTGTGTCCCGACACCTTGTCGCCTCAGTTTGTGTACCATTTCGGCTGCTCTACGTTTTTGATATATTTGATATCATCGGATTCATTTTTCTGAGCCCGTGATGATGCTTGAGATCATTTCTCGCTCTCACGCCCAGATTTTTTGGGCATTTTTTACCATGCCCCCTCGTCACCTCGGTTTGCGTGCCACATCGGCTGTTATCCATTTTCGACGAGTTTTATATCACCGGATTCATTTTTCCGCGCTCGTGACGATGCTAGAGATCATTTCTCGCTCTCACGCCTAGATTTTTTGGGCATTTTTTCCATGCCCCCCTTGTCACCTCGGTTTGCATGCCACATCCGCCGTTCTTCATTTTTGACAATCTTTATATCATCGGATTCAGTTTTCCATGCTCGTGATGATGCTTGAGATCATTTCTCGCTCTCACCCCCATATTTTTCGGGCATTTTTTCCATGCCCCCTCGTTGCCTCGGTTTGTGTGCCACATTAACCGTTCTCCGTTGTTGACCATCTTTATATCGTTGGATTCAGTGTCCCGCGCTTGTGATGATGCTTGAGATAATTTCTCACTCTCATACCCATACTTTTCGGCCATTTTTTCAAAATGCCCTCTCATTGCCTCGGTTTGCGTGCCACAAAGCCGCAGCCCCCTTTTGACAATCTTTATGTAACCGGATCCAGTATCCCACACACATGATGACGCTTGAGACCTTTTCTCTCTCCCATCTATCCATTTTTGTTCGGAATAATTTTATCCCTTTTTCGGTCCGAGCAATCCCTTTTTACGAAAAAGGAACTTAGGGAGTTTCTGTTAAGCTCTTTTCTTACTCCTAAAACAATGAAAAGATCGCTGAGCAATCTTGCTTCCTTTCATGCTTGTTAAACGTATCTGAAAGGGCATCTACCTGGTATAAGTTTACCCCTTTTTCGGATCTTGTAGACTAATTACGAAAAAGGAATACTCTAGTCACATCGGCTAGAAGAGTTCTCCATCTGCATCATTTTATGCTTTTTCGGGCCTTGGAGACTAAACTACGAAAAAGAACACCAACAGAGTCCACTTACCGTTTTCAGACTCTCTAAACATGAAAGCAACCACGAGCAATCACCATCCTGGGCTCTTAAAACCAACAGGACAGTAATCATAACCACTGCAGAGTCTCCTTATCGCTTTCAGACTCCCTAAAAAATGAAAGCACCAATGAGCACGAACAGTCCTGGGCTCACAAATCCACAGGACAGTACCATTTTAGAGCACACTTTTATACCTTCTTGGAGCTCATTAAAACTACGAATAAGGACCCAACGGTGCTTCTTGGTGCCACGATAGATCACGGCTACTCATATGGCAGCTTCCCCATTTTTGGTCGCCTTTGTTCAGAGTATTCTGCAGTATGTCACCCTGAGAACCCCTCGACAGCACCCATCAGCCTGATTCCCCACCAGAGTCATACATACCCTTCAGTCCTTAAAAGCTATGATCCTCAAACCTATAAGTCAGTTCCCTACGCTGCCAAGTCAACCATGTCATCATGCTCTGAACAAAAGAAGTTTGAGTCTACCCACTTTTTGACCCAGTTATTTCCCATCCCGACAAGTATGTCAGTCCTACCATCAGTACTACAACACTTCAGTTCTACACCTCCTGCTCCTATCAAGGAAAAATCATTGCCTTGTTAGTTGCTGGTCTCCCTCTGTCGACGACAACCACATTTATTCCAGAGGATAGACCCAGAGGTCCCTGTGTCTTGGACTCATTACCATTTATGATGAGTGCCTACGAATTATTTCGAGAGGAATCCTCAGTGCCTTTCCAAATGGTTGTTTCTCACATGCTCGACTTCAACACCTTGATCGCATCGTTGATATTTGCACAGGACATTGATCCTTTCAGTTATTAGTCGAAGACCCCGGGTACCTCCTGACTCCTCCACATTTGAGAATCTTCCTATGGACAAAACCAGTTACACTTTTTCTATAGATATCCGGGTTGCGCATGGCGACAGTATTCAAATGTACCCTAGTTTCATACTCCCTTGAGTATACAGTTACATTAATTCTCAGAGATGACTCATAGTCTTTGAGTCCCTACAGATGTTGGACACCTTCAGTTTCAGTAGTTCATCAGTTATTCCAGTGTATCAGTTATTGAGATCAGTTATGATCAGGAGTATATCCCAAAATAATGTCCCCCCTGGACCACTATGATGTACCAGTATATTTTTTATGTATTAGATCCCCCTTCTTGGGACTAATTGTTATGTATATGTCTTGATACAAGCATGGGAATGCCCACCTCGTCCATTATCAGAGATTATACCTCATTCATATTGAGGCCATGTAATATTTTTTGTTTTTGTAGCTTCCAAGGGTCGTGGCTCCAGTCTCCAACCGGTCTCTTCTCTCCCCTAAAACCCCAGAAAAAGACAAAAGAACTATGATGTCTATCGGCCATACGATGAGCTCCTGCCCTCACACATCACGGGGCAATCTGTTAACACCCAAAAAGTGCTCACTAGCTCATTTCCCTATTCACATGACCCATTTGTCCACTTTTGCACCATTTGAGCCTCTAAAACCAACAAAAGGTCACCAAAAGACCTGAGTACACCCCTTTTTCCACTAAAAAGATTATTTTTCCTAAAAAAGCATAAAAACCCCTCAAAAAGGGTCCAAAATTCCCAAAATATTAAAAAGGGAATAAAAATATTAATTTTATTCAAAAAAAGGAAAAAGGAGGAAAAAGTACCTAAACCATGTTGGCCAATACCATTTGGTTTCCACAAAACCACAAATGGTATTCCCCACCACCAAAACCTATAAAAAGGTGGTAGGGGCTCCTCATTTCATATCCATCCATTATCTCATCCTCACGCTGCCGAAATCTCCCTTGAGCATTTTCGCCATTGTAAGCAACCTTGGAGAAGGAGACCTCTTGGAGCTTGGAGCTACTCATCTTGGGAGTTGCTCAACATCAACCTTCACCATTGAAGGTATTATCGCAAGCACTTTCTTGCCCCCCCATTTTTCAATACAAATTCATTCTTTAATATTTCCTTGTTCTTGTTTTTTAAATGTTTACATTATTTGCTTATATTCTTTCATAGATCCATGATTAGTTTTGTTTAGATTAGTTTCTTGTTTAATTCTATTGAAACTGCTGCTACTAGTTAGCAGGTGCCCATAGCACTAAGCCTGGTTGCAAAACCGGGCCAACAAAAAGAAGGTAGAATTCATGTATCATCTGAGCCGCGTGGATTCAAACATCCGCCATATTCTGTAGCCATAATCCAGAGGTTGATTTTCATCCACTGATACAAATGACATGGATTGTGTGGGGAATATTCCGCGTGTTTGCTTCACAAAGAATCTCAATCGGTGGGTTCATGAATTCATGGGAGATATGATATGTATAATAATAAAAATATAGGTGTAGGTAGGAATTTTGTTAAAATTCAAAGTTCCATGTTCCATTCTATTATTGGGAACTTTGTTTACACTTTTTTTACATTTTAAGATGACTCTCAAGTTGTTGAATTTCAAAAAAATAAATGTTTAGTAAAAAAATATACTGGCAAGGCTCATCCAGAACAATAGGAGTGATACTTAGAGGAGTGGTACCAAAGAATAAGTAATGAAAGTGTCATTCCTTGCTTGCTATTTGTAACACGGGGAAACAATAAGTAGCTCTATGGGAAGTCAGTGAACGCTGGATGTTTGGGGGCATTCATTTCAAAGGTAAGTTATAAGGTTGTTGAAGCAGGAGGGAGTTGGTAAAAGTTCTTAATGAAATGAAAATATCTTCCTCGCAATGTTGTTTTGGCATATCCTTGCAATGTTGGCTTTCCAAATTCATGAAAAGTATTTGGGGTTTCAGCCCAATATTAAGAAGAATCGCGGGTTCCATAATGGGAACCTACAAACACCTTTTGGAAGATTCCTCCAACAATATAAAGCCGCTCAGGAGTCACCTTCATAATTGCAATTTTTTTTCATGAAACAAGTAGAAATTAGGAATTTTTGATCATAGAAACTTCGTTGGAAACTTGAGGTTCCTTAGGAGCATAGTGATTTCCTCACTCTTTGGATCATATTTCATTAACCTATTGGTGTCATCTCCACTGAAGATCTTCTACATTGTCCAATGCCATTAAATTTGTCAAAAACTTTGTCACACAACAATTTGGAACAATACTTCTTACTGTAATCCTATTTTCATGGTCTCCCTTGAACAACACTATACTCTATGGCACTAGCAATATCATAGTCAACCAAAAAATGCATTCTATTCAATATAGAGATTCTACATTTCTGTACAAATTTTTGCAATGAATGGGTTATAATTCAACCTCGTTGTATAAGTCATGATAAAAACAATGACATTGACTGTGAAGTAGAATTATAAGGACCGATTGACATAGGTATCTATCTTGAAGTCAAATTCAAATTAAGAATTAATGAATATATTGAACTCAAAATCAACTTGAGTGATAATGAATATTACAATCTTTGAGAAAGTTTTATAAAAAATATAACAATCTCTGAGAAAGTTCTACTGAAATTGTTATGTGGGAAAGTATGGTAGCTTGGAGATATGATATTGGTGAGAATAATGAAGTACAAACCATTGTGCATGAATATAATACTGAAGTAAGCAATGGAATTGTTGAATGCACTTCAATAACCATCATTATCAATTACAAATGAAACCAAAACAAATTAGCTAGACCCTTTGACATCAAATACTCCATGAGCTTTGAGCCAAGGAAACCATAAATAATTATTAATGTCGTGTTACTAGAGATAGAATGAGCACCAATACAAAGATCAGAAAGATCAAACCCCAAAGTATAGATGTCTTCAGCAGCTACTACTCCTTCACTTGTGCACACTCGTGTCTCTCAACTATGCGAGTTGGATGAGTGAGTGAATGAATAGAATGAGAGAGTCACACTCTCTATTTATACTTTAACTTAACCTGCCTTTCACCCTAACTGGGATGACTTCCTAAGGGAGTCTTATAACCCTTCCACTTAACTCATACAAGGTCGACCCCACCAAGGTGGTCTAATAACCCATCAAATATAAGTTACGACATTTGCAATATAACTTGCGACACTTGCAAATACAAATGACGACACTTCCAATCAGAGGAATAATACATCTTTGTTGGGGATACAATAAAGTACAAATGTAATATATACAATATACAAGTGAAAATCTTTCGAAGTTACAAATACATCAACACTCCCTCTTAATTAGGAAGGTATTCTTTTGACAAAAGTCATCAATACATATAGGCACAAGTCTTCAATACTGGAGCTGGATCATCGTCATTGGATCACAGAGCATCATTATCATTGCTGTTGTACTCGTCATTTCAATCACTGGTGCTATATCTCAATTCTTCTCGTCATAGGAAGTTATAAAGAGCCGTCCCTTTTTCATGCTAGATGTAGGCCTAGCCTCCATGTAGGTCTTCATCATTTTTGCGAGCAAGCCATCCTGTGGAATATCAGAACTGATTATGTGCATCTGCAAAACCTGAAAAGAGCATCTCGGGACTGATTACGAGCTTACTTCTCAACCTATAAGATCTCCCAGGGCTGATTACATGCAACCAAGAAAAACCTTGAAAGAGCATCCCAGGGCTGATTACGAGCTTTCTGCTCAACCTATAGGATCTCCTAGGACTGATTACATGCGAACAAGCAAAACCTCAAAAGAACATCCCAAGGATGATTACGAGCTTCCTGCTCAACCTATAGGATATCCCAGGATTGATTTCATGCAAGAAGCAAAACCTCGAAAGAGAATCCCAGGGTTGATTACGAGCTTTTTTCTCAACCTATAGGATCTCCCAGGACTGATTACATGCTATCAGGAAAAACCTCGAAAGAGCATCCCAGGGATGATTACGAGCTTCCCACTACAACAAAATAGCCCTTTAGGGGCGGTTTTGGCTTGCAGGGGTCTTGGTAAACCCCCCCTAAAAGTTTTTTCAGACCTTTTGAGGCGGTCTTTTAAAACCGCCCCTAAAAGTCATGGAAATTGGACTTTTGGGGGTGGTTTTTTTAAATCTGCCCCCAAAAGTCCTGAAATTTGACTTTTGGGGGCGGGTTTTGGAAAACCCCCCCTAAAAACCCAATTCTCATAACTTTTGGGGGCGTTTTGTCAAAACCCCCCCTAAAAGTCATGAGAATTGAACTTTTGGAGGCAGTTTTTTTGGAACCCCCTTAAAAGTCATGAGAATTGAACTTTTGGAGGTGGTTGTTTGAAAAACCCCCTAAAAGCCCAATTCTCATAACTTTTGGGGGTGTTTTGTCAAACCCCCCCCCCTAAAATTCATGAGAAATGAACTTTAGGAGGCGGTTTGTTTGGAAACCCCCTTAAAAGTCATGAGAATTGAACTTTTGGAGGTGGTTGTTTGAAACCCCCCCCTAAAATCCCAATTCTCATAACTTTTGGGGGTGGTTTGTCAAAATCCCCCTTAAAAGTCATGAGAATTGAACTTTGGGAGGCGGTTTGTTTTGAACCCCCCTCAAAAGTCATGAGAATTGAACTTTTAGAGGCGGTTGTTTGAAAAGCCTCCCTAAAATCCCAATTCTCATAACTTGTGGGGGCGGTTTGTCAAAACCCCCACTAAAAGTCATGAAAATTGAACCTTGGTTATAAATAACCCAAGGTCAAAGTTTGGTGTGTTAGTGTGTTGATTCGGTCAATAGGCATGATAATTATTGGGTTAAGGGGTATCGGGCTAGGGTTAGAGGGACACTAGCTTAAGGGGATATTTTCTACAATTTCATAATGTGGCAGGCTTTGGGGAGTTTTTGGATTAGAAGGGAGGCACCTAAGGGATCAGTGGGTTACTGGGCAAGGGGTTCTGGTTTTGTTGGTACCAGTGGTTAAGTGGTTTATAAGTTATCATGTTATTCGGTTTGGGGCTAGATGTTAAGGTTATGTACGAGGTGAGGGGGTTAGAGGTTGAATCTTCCTAGGTGCATGAATTGATTGCATGGATCAAGTGTGCCAAGTGCAAGAGTCATTTACATGGGTTGGTTGCGTTAGGTCAGTGTCTAATTAGTTGCATTATTTATGGTGGCCATTTCAATATTTGTAACACAAAGGATGGTTCTCGTGGCCTGGACTATGGAATGTGAACTAAATTTAGGGTCTAATGCCATATTAATTTTCCATGGGGTTTATGGTCCATGCCTGTTAACCTAGATTACCACATAAGAATCTCTAGCCTAGATGTGAGATCATCATGATCATCATTGTCACCATCGTCGATGACATTGTTGTTGTTGGTTTGTCCATGGTTATGTAAGACAATAAACCAACCATGGTTTAATATTTATAGGTTATGTAAACCAATAGTGGTTCTCATAACCTAAATAATGGTAAATGGTTAATAAATTTACTATATGATTGATGGTCCATGTGTAGGGCCCTACACATAATTACTTTACCTCACAAGCAAGATATTGTGGCCATTTCAATATTTGTAACATTGACAATGGTTCTCGTGGCCTATACCATGGCCTATAAACTAATTTTAGGGCCTAATACCATACTAATTTGCTATAGGGTTGATGTTCCATGCATGTTAACCTATAATACTACATATGACCTACATATGGAATATCTAGCCTATATGTAACAATTCCCTCTGTGAATTAAGGCCTTGCTACATCACATAATCTCTAAAGAGCGAATCTAATTTCAACTACAAGTGGGATATGTTGGTAGTTTTTAGATCTGTAACACCAAAAATGAAAATTTTCCTGCCAATTTCAACATGCTAGTAATTTTCATTCCATCACCCTTTCTTCTCATTATTTTCCGCTTTTTGTGAAGGGTGACTCAAGTCTCTGCCTCCCATTCCACATCCAACAAATCCTCCATTCTTCCACATACATAGCTCAATGGAGAAAGTCTTCATGCACTTCTAAAACACCAGGAAAAACCTTGAAGAGACCCGAAAATCTTTTGTACTAGACATGTCCTCCATCGCTCCACTCAGTTCTAAAGTGGAATCATAATTATTTACTGAAACAGTGTATTTAATAATTTATTGAATTTAGTAGCTTTCTTGGGAATCCATATAAATGTATTTTAATATGTGATGTGCCTAGCCTTGTACTAAATGTCTAATTAAATTTTTCATCATGGGAATAAAATCAAAATCAAAATCATGTTTAGGAATCCCGTGCCATTTGGAATACTAGTTCCCACCACTCCATTTTGTGATATTTTTTTAAGAAATTGGTTCAATCCCACACGATTTGGACAGACTAGTTCTATGAGCACTTAGTATCCTTCATCGATCACACTCTGGGCCGACTCTCAAACCAAGGGATCCTTCATACCAAGTGCTCGAACTACATTCAGATCTGGGACTGGCATTACCATAGACGCTAGCACTGGGGCTGGCTCTCAAACCAGGGGATCCATTCAATTGGCGTGGTAGAATTGAAGAACCTTGAAAGGGAAAGGTACGTTCTCTTATTTTCATGCAGTCTTGTTTATTCTAATCTAGTTTTAATGATAAATGCCTTGTTGATATTTTCCTTTGGTGCTGTAAGGTAGAGTGAATCATTAGTGTTGTAAGGTAGAGTGAAAGAAAATTAAATAGACTATAATAAATAGACAACCAACAAACAAAGATTGATGTATTTTATTAGAATGAACAAACTACATGCCTGGAAATGCCTTGTTAATGACTTGATAAGATGCCCACTCTCCAAGTAAAAAAGGACCCCTCTTGCTGAAGATGATACCTGAATGTTTAGTTGTTGTCCCTGTGTGCAATTTCCTCCAATATGTTCTAGAAAAAACCAACAAACTATCTTAAACCCATACATAGGCCATGTTTGTTAGTTTGAGGTGTCATTCTTTGTCTTAGATGTCTAGGGTATTATTTTAGGGATTACGGCTCAAGTTTCCTACCCCAACCATGTCAAGGGACTTGAGATCCATACCTAGAGCTAAAAAAGTGTTAATTCAATACATATCACCACCCATGTGAAAATGAATTCATCAATAGGTCATGCCTAGTAGTTAAATGCAATGTTGTTGGATGTAGATGACTATAATATTCATGTAAGGGATAAGGCTTTGGTTTCTTAACCATGTCATGGGCCTTCAATCCCATAATTAGTGTTTAAAATCCCTTGATGGCATGAATATCCCCACTTAAAGGCCAATGGTGCTTCAAGGAATTATTCATGACTCTATATGCCTAAATGGTTTCTTTGGGGCCAAAGGAATGGTCTTCCTCCCTGTAAATACATTCCCAATATCATACAACACATCCATATTTCTCAAAACCACCTGACGAAAGAAACATCATCAATAATAGGCCAATGATACCATTAGGAAACCGCCTTTTGTTGTTTTTGCATCTTTGAACATTTGTATATTTTTTAGGCCATTCATGAAAGCTAACTTCAGAAGTAGCCCGAGGGCACTTAATTCAATGAAGTTGTTGGTCCCATGCCCCATACCTACTTTGAAGGAGATTTTAATTATCTTTGATAAATAGATCACTCCTCCTACTCCAGGGTACGGTTGATTATGGGCTCAAGTAGGATGTGAATCAAAAGTTTAACCTGGAGGGTTATGTTGATTCAGATTGGGAAGGTAGTGTTGCATATAGGAAGAGCACTTCGGGGTGCTTCTTTCATATGGGATCAGGTGTGATCTCTTTTTTTAGCAGGAAGCAATCCTGCATAGCACTGAGCACAACCGAAGCAGAGTATGTTGCAGCTTGTTCGGCTAGTTGTGAGGAAGTATGTATAAGGAAGCTATTGTCTGATTTGTTTGATCTCCAGTTGGATGCTACTTGTATCTTCTATGACAACCAGAGTTGTGTGAAGTTTTCTAAGAACCTGGTGTTCAATGACAAGTCAAAGCACATCAAGATCAAGTATAACTATATTAGGGATATGGTACAGAGAGGAGAAGTGAAGCTCCTATATGTTGCAACGAACGAGCATGAAGCAGATGTGTTGACCAAGCCACTAGCCAGGGTGAAGTTCGAGTACTTCAGAGAGAGGCTTGGTGTTCTTCAGATTGAAGATACTTCCAGGAGGAAGTGATGGGACACAGTTGCAGGATCCTTTCCAAGCATGGAGGCAGATAGGTCCTCCCCATGACTGTGGATGTAAGTGATGTGTGATGAGCATCTAGACGATGCTCCACTATGAACATCCATGTGATGTTCTGTATGATGATGATCAGTGTGATCATGAGCATCAACATGGTTCTCAATGCGTTTGGATGATCAATATGATCATGAGTATCCAGATGATACTCCGTGGCCATGGATATGTTGCAGGTTGTACAGTGACATGTAATCAGTCCTGGGGGGTTTTGGATATGGGGGAAATCAAGTGAACATGTCTAGGATCCATCGGGAACTGGCTCAAACTGTTTACAGCAAAGAAAATATCTATTCTCGTGTTCATTAGGTACATCAAGGACCCAATCATCTGACGATACATTGTGGCATCAACCGACTCTGATGAAGCATCACTCAATATCTTCAGGTTCGATACCATAGGTATGTCCATGTCCTTGTAGCCCATCATCTCGAACTACTTCAGGATCTCTACTGCATTCCATTGTCTAAGGAAGATTCCATCTGCACTCTGCGACACCACCATGCCTAGAAAGTAATGCATCATACCCAAGTCCTTCATCTCGAACTCTACAGCAAGCTTCCTCTTTGTATCAACAATCAACCCAATCTCACCTGTCACAAACAAGTCATCTACATACAGTAGGAGAATCACTAGATTTCCTTCCTCAACCTTTTAGTAAAGGTTGGAATTTTCTTTACTCTTGGTAAATCCCAAACTAGTCAGGAAGCTGTCAATCTTGTTGTACCATGTCCCAGGTGCTTGTTTCAAACAGTACAATGCTTTCTTTAATTTGCACACATGTGACTCCCTGTCATGTGTCTCAAATCTGAGTGGCTGCTCCACATATACTTCCTCTTCGACTACACCATTCAAGAAAGTTTTCTTGACATCCATATGGTGTATCTTCCACTTCATCACTACAGCTAGAGCAAGTACTGTTCTAATGGAAGGGTATCTGGCTACAGGTGCAAAATTTTCTTCATAATATATTCCTTCTTTCTGGGAGAAGCCGCGATCCAAAAACCTTTCCTTGTATTTCTCTATGCTACCATCTATAGCATGCTTGATCTTGTAGATCCACTTGGAAGCCATGACAGACTTCCCCTCTAGTCTTGGGACCACATCCCAAACATCATTCTTCATGATCAACTGGTATTCCTCTCCCATGGCTTCCTTCCATTCCTTCTTTTCTGCCGCTTATTCATAGCTGGAAGGTTCTTTGTTCATTATGTCACATAGTAAAGCAACATAGCTTGTGTGTGACCTTGTCCTCTTTCTTTCTCTGTGTTCCTCCTCTGGAACGCAATACCTTTCTGCATCTTGGATGAGCTCTCTTTCCCATGCTGGTTTCCTCTTGTGAGATTTCTTCTCATGAGGTGGATCTATAGGCTCTTGTGGACTTTCTATTTCATGATCCTCTTCTGGAATTGCTTCATTCATGGTGGTGTCTTGTATTCTGGCTACTCTTGTATCTTCATTGTCTTCAACAGGTGGCTTCCTCGATTTTAAGTATGTTGAGTTTTCATCAAAAGTCACATCCCTGCAGATGTCAATCTTCTTGAACCCTAGAAGGTAGATTTTGTATGCTTTCAAACTTTCATCGTAACCCACGAATATAGCCTTCTTCCCTAAATGATCTAGCTTTGTCTTCTTTTCTTTTGGAACATTTGTGTATACTCGATAGACAAATATCCTGAGATGGCTAAATTTTGGTTTCTCTCCAGAGAAAGCTTCTTCTACTGTCTTGTTCTAAAGTATCCTGTGAGGTGTTCTATTCTATACATATACAATTATCCTTGCTGCTTCTGCCCATAGATGCATAGGCATATCTTAGTCATGAAGCATTGCCCATGCTGCTTCCATGATAGTTATATTCTTCCTTTATGTAACTCCATTTTGTTGTAGATTTTAAGGAGTGGTCAACTTCCTCTTAATCCCCGAATCACTGCATAACTTCTTGAAGTATGTTGAAGTGAATTCTCCACCATTGTCGGATCTAAAAGTCTTGATCTTCTTTTTAGTGTGGTTTTCTATGAAGGCTTTGAATTCCTTGAATTTGCTGAATACTTCATCTTTGTTCTTCAAGAAATAAATCTACGTCTTCCTAGAGAAATCATCAATGAAAGAAACATAATATACATACCCACTCAGAGAACTAGATGACATCGGACCACATACATCAGAGTGGATAATTTCCAAGGTTCCTTTTGCCTTGCTTTCACTTCTTGGAAATGCCTTCTTTGTGTTCTTTCCTTTTTCACATCCTTTGCAAATACCTTCATGCTTTGACTTGATTTCGGGAAGACCTTCTACTGCTTTGCTTGCAATTGGTAGTTCTCTATAGTGCACATGTGCAATCCTTCTGTGCTAAAGTTCACTTGGCTCCATGGATTCATATACCATGGCTTGTTTAGGTTGTCCCTTCAATTTGTACAATCCTCCCTCTTTCTCTCCAATCACTACTGCATCATCTATGGTCTTACCTTTTTTCCACATAAGTACTTGGCCATACACAAATGCAACTCTCATCCCCTTTGCATCCAAAGATGATACAGAGAGAAGATTGTTCTTGAGACTAGCTACATATAGAACATATTTCATCTTCAAAGACTTCCCAGAGTCTAACTTGTAGGAGGATTCACCACTTCGTTTTATGGGATATTGATAGTCATCCCCAAGTTTCACCTTATGAGGTGACTCATGTTCAGATAGGTCCATAAGAGATTCTTTAAATCCCGTCATGTATTTGGAAGCCCCACTATCAATAATAAAATCATTACACCCATGTGTAATAGTACTTGTGAGAGTAGAGATTAGGACATATTCTTCATTACTTTAAGAGTCTTCAATTCCTTCCTTAGTCTTCTTCTTGGGAGGTTCATCATCCTCAGCAACATGAGCATGATATCTCTTCTTGATGTTCTTATTTTTGTTGTTGTTGGAGCCATTTCTGTTCCTGGGACAATCTGAGGCATAGTGTCCCTTCTCATCACATGTGTAGCATCTAATGTGAGAGAAATCTTTCTTCTTTTGATGATGGTGAGAATAATTCTTGTGATGAGGTTGCTCCCTCTTGAACTTAATTTTCTTAGTTTACTGTGAGAGCTTGGTCTTCACTTCCCATCTTTTCTTCTCGAGCCACAAGTATAGTTTCTTCTTGTGAGAATTCCTCCCACAGTCTACTAAAAGAAATCAATTTCCTTCTTGCACAGATTCCTTGGATGAAGGAGTCCCATGACCTAGGTAGGCCATTCAATGTGGTCATCACAATTTCTCCATTTTCCACCACTTCACCCACAACTTCAAGTTGTTCTTTGATTCGAGAGACCCTAGTAAAGTAGGATTGGATGGTCTCTCCATTCTGGATCTTTATACTCTTCAATTGGTTCTGCAAAGTCATCTTCCGATTTATATTCTTTCCTTCAAACAACTTGGTCAAGGAATCAAACATATCCTTGGGTGTCTTTAGAGAGGATACATGCGGTATGAGATGGTCTTTGATCGAATCTACAATGATTCTCTTGGCCTTGACCAAGTTCTTCTTCTGTAAGGCCTTAGCCTCATCTCCCTCTGGAACTGGAACCTCTTCACTTATGTAGGTGTCCAATTCATTCTCTTCTCGGATTAACCCAATCCTATACTTCCATGCTTGGAAGTTATCATCCCCTTCAAGCTTATACGCAAGCTTGGTGTGGTGAGACATCATAATGAGAAACTCAAATTGAAATAAAAGATTTAGGTCTTACCACTTGATTTGTTGAATCAGGATCTGGAGCTCACTAGGGTTTGTTCGAGAAACCCTAAAAATCCAAACTTGGAATTTCAAACTTCTGTCTCGACATGGAGATGCAATTGACTAAGGCGAGCAAGCTGGTGTGCTCATATTTTGAAAACCCCAAAAATTGACCTCACAAAATTGACCTACGAATTTCGGATCTGTAGCTTCTGTCAAAATATGTTTTTCTGGTTGAAAACCCAAACTATGGTTTGATAGATCCTGGGGTTCTTCCCAACCAAAAATTTCTATCTTGGTATCTAAACTTTGATTTTTCTGAGGAGATCAACCGTATGCTGAGAGAACTCCAAAATTCCACGTCTGTCAAAAACCCTAATTTCTCGCAGCAGTGACAGGACAAAAATTGAAAATGCTCATAATCAAATTCTGTCTCGACATAAATATGCGCCTTCCTTAGGAGAGTCATCCTAGCCTCCTTCCTTTAATGATCTATGGAGAGAGACCCAAAAATTAAGAGTCCCAGCTTCCACAATTGCACAGTGTCTTCTTCTTAGTCCCGCTCTGATACCATGTTAGAAATTTGATAATTTCATTCAAATATTATCTAGGATCCTACTAGGAGAATAACATGCACATCATAACAATCATAGACACAATAGACACAATGATTCCTCGGGGAAAACCAAGAAGGTGAAAAAACCCACAACTTCCTCAGAGATAGAATGAGCACCAATACAAAGATCGCAAAGATCAAACCCCAAAAGATAGATGTCTTCAGCAACTACTCCTCCTCTACTTATGCACACTCCTCTCTCTCAACTATGCGAGTTGGATGAATGAGTGAATGAATAGAATGAGAGAGTCACACTCTCTATTTATACTTTAACTTAACCTGCCTTTTACCCTAACTAGGCTAACTTCCTAAGGGAGTCTAATAACCCTTCTACTTAGCTCATACAGGGCTGACCCCTCCAAGGTGGTCTAATAACCCATCAAATATAAGTTACGACACTTACAATATAACTTGTGAAACTTGCAAATACAAATGATGACACTTCCAATCGGAGGAATAATACATCTCCATTGGGGATACAACAAAGTACAAATATAATACGTACAATATACAAGTGAATATCTTCTGAAGTTACAAATACATCAACAGTTTTCAACTGCAATTTTTTAGCTCATTCTTGGGACTTTTCCAAGAAAAAATCATGTGAATTTGTATATTTGTAAATAGTTTGCATACATTCATTTTAGGATTAGTTTTTATTAAACTATATTGTTTTGTCTTTATTTAGTTTAGGCTAGATTAAAGTTACCCGCAAATGGAGTCCGGATCGGCTAATTTAAACGACTAAGGGTTTTAAATACCTTTGGATCGGGTTGATTTCCCCTTGTTAAGCATAGTCCATTTAGCTCCAAAAATTTATTTGCATATTCCTCCATAGTCATTTGAAACAATTTCAACTCATGGAATTCTTTAATTTTTCCATCATAGTACCTATTAGAGAGGTACTTTTGCTTGAAGTATTTTTTGAATTGCTTCCAAACAATTTTCCTTTCATTAATATTCTTCACTTTCCTAAGGTGCTCCCACCATATAGATGTTCTTCCATTGAAATTGATTATAGAAACTAGTTCATCCATATTCCCTGAGTAGTCTTGGACTTGCAAATACTTCCTCATCCCAAGAAGCCAAGCCTTAGCTTCTTGACCAGATTTTATCTCACCATCAAATGTAGTAGGTTTGGCCTTCCTAAATTCTTCATGTGAGTTGTTCTTTGAAGACTTCTTACTCTTCTTCCTATGATATTAAGAGAGTGATCCTTTAGTGGAATCCTTAAACTCAAATGACTCACTAGAAGATACTTCTGGAGTATATGACCTACCTCTAGAAACTCTTCCTAAACTATATGACCTCTTGTGATATTTCCTTCTTGAGCTACTCCCACTCTTCTCCTAATTTTTAGAATGATGTCCAAAGTTAATATTCCTCTGAATGTTTGTCATAATTTGGAGCATAGCTGCATTCAGTTGATTCTGCTCTTCTTGAGCTCTAAGCAGCCTCTCATTGTCTGCTCTATAACTCTGCAAATCCACCCTCAAGCTCCTCATGGTTTATGTAATGTCTAGGGGATTCACTTGGTTTCTCCTACCATTGGATTCTGTCTCTTCATTCTCAATTTCAATATTCTCTCCCATTGTATCTGCCTCAACTTCATAAGGATCTTGTGCATCATCCATGATTATGACCTTGTTGGGTCAACCAAGACCAAAGATTTCCCAACTAAACTATATTGACTACTGGACCTTAACAGTCATTGATATGATTCTGAGTATCAAAAAGTGTTCATATAAACACATATGTTAGATTTATTACAACATAAAAAATATTTTTTATGTATTCTCGAAAATACCCATATTGACAGTTTTGTCAAATTATTACTATGGGAACTTTTCTAATAAAGATACAAAAACATTTGAATCACTAATTCAAAATTTGAATCTGTAAAATTGGTCCCCTTTTGATAAGCTTTCCAACAATTCTGGATTATGAGCTCAAAGTTACAATCCTCAAAAATTGTCAATTGGGCCCAAATTTTGTACTTCTCCTTTAAGTGCATTTAACCCTAGAGCACAACTTAAGACACCTGCAGAAGATCATCTATGGATAAATAGAACAACTTCTTTGTTGGATTAGATAATACAAATGACTAGGATTATTCAACAAATTTTCAGTTTCCTCATCGGATGCTCTAGTCACCTGCTATAAACTTCTGAAATTTACTACTTTGTATTTTTCAACTTCTAGACTTAGAAAATCTTGCATTTTTGTAACATCCAACCTCATAATTCACAATCTATAATGTGAACAAATTTATGTTACTCTAATGGCCGCTGCTAAACCCCATATCCAACTTTGTTTATTAAAAAAAATAAAATGGGGATCAAGGGGGATTGCGGCCTCCCTGTGCCACTGTAGGGTGGGTCTATGGCAGCACCCTTGGTTTTGTTTTTGTAATTAGTTCAATCTTGTGTAATTTGGGGCATAGGAAAATATGATTTTTGGTTAATGTGGAAAGGGTGCTGGCCTTGCCTGACATGTTCCCATCGATGTATCTGGTAGGTCCCACATGTCACCCTGTGACATGGCTAGGTCACCTTTCGCTCGACACTAGTTCGATAAACCACCATACCACTAACCTTGAACGGGAGCACGTTGTAGGTTTTCCCCTTTACCACGAGTCATAACACACCCCCACGAAGCGGGTTTGTATAACATCTCTTTCAGAGGCATTGTCAATAAAAAACTAACACACACCCTGAGCAATTTTTAGCACAATGCACCCCTCATACCATTTTATCTATCGTGCACTTTATCGACGCGTGATGATTCTTATTTGTCGATCTTTAATATGATCTGATGGTCAGATCTCCGACCTCCTATTTCTAACCACCACACACATTTCCAAGCATTGTGAGCCACGACCGTTGATCTGCCCTATCTACCAACGGTTATATCTCTACCTGCCAAGCCCTTGTCTATATGCCTTTGGTCACATGTTCCGTCAAGTTTAGAATTGGGGTGATAAATTCCTATGAGTCCCTGGTTCATATTCTAGTACTTAGGTGTTGATCTTGTCATTCCACCTCATACCTATGACCCATGTGGCTCATCCATGTCACTCATACATGTGACATAGGTGGGGTCCACTTGAGAATTTCCCAAAATTTTAAAATATCGGAATTACAAGGAATTTTAATTTGGGAATAAGGGCTTATTATGAAATTGACTTTATGCCTTATCTGTCATTTAATAGAACTCGACATTAATAGTATTATTTCATCTGCAAACTGATATTTTTTCCTGTAACTGTGTGTTTTCGGCCCATACAGCTGTGGTGTTACAAACATAAGCTCTAATACCGCTCTGTAACATCCCCATCCCTCAATCCATCCAACAGGAGGGGACATTAACAAAAACAGGGCCTCTAAATTTCTCCCATAATCATAATTATGAATTCATAATAGTAAAAACAAACATGTGTATAGATACATAATAAAAATACATAGCATAAATAATACAATCCACACACACATCATGCAATTTAAAGGCATAATTCTATCATGAATAAAACTAAAAATCATTACACATCATATACATAATAATACTTATATTTAATCAAAGAAGATCCAAGCAACTGGTTTTGTAAGAGTGATTTTCCACCTAGCCATAGGCACTCTGTCCAACATATACCCCTTCCGTTGAGAGGCTAGCCCCAAGTGGGGCTATGAGGCCACCAGGGAAAAGGAAACACCTATAGGCTTCTCTCTCTTAGCCCACAACCCAATCTGCTCTCTATGCTTAACCAAAATCTCCAACAGATCTCCATAGGGGTCTCACTAAGCCTTCACAGTCATGGCACTCCTTCCAACTTCCCCTGGCAACACAAGGAACGAATTTCCCTTCACTAATCCACAGTTCCCTCAGGAAATCCAAGCCTTACATTGCTTACCAGTGTGTGCAGTAAGAGTCCAACCTACTGCATATTATTGGAGAACCTCCTGCAACATTAATCAATGGCTTCTCAAGCATCCAAAAGTAGCAGAACTCAATGGTTAAAGGTTCATATCTTTCCCAACCTTGTAACATCCCCTCCTCCTATACCAGCATGATAGAAAGGATCATGATACTAAACCGGGCATCTAGCCCCATGAACATTGTACTAAGCATTCAAATAATATAAAACAAAATATAGAAATGTATAATATAAGAAAAACACAGCGGAAGTAATATCAACTACACATTCATCATACATTCAAGATATTCATCAAGTAAATAATTGCAAGTTAACACAGGAGAATATTTATCTTATAACAAAGTAGACCCAAGCAACTGGCTATGCTACTACAACATTCCACCCAACCATAGGCCAGTTGTGGTCATCAATATCTCCACACACTGCCACCCCCCGAGCTGGGCATGATCTCTACAAGGAATCAGGGAACAACAGACTCACACATAGCTCCAAGGTACACCAAATCAGCTAAGCCAAGCTACAGTTGGGTTTATCAGGCTGCTAGGAATTGGAAAGGAAGAATTGCTAAGCTAGTGCGCTCAAGCACAAATCCAGGGATACCCCTCCTAGAACTATTCAGCTTGCCACTCACAATGCCTACACACCCAACACAAGGAAGTATTCTCTTCACTGCCACACAGTCCCTCAAGCCATACCTTCCTTTCTAGTGCTCTCAAGGTGTGCATAGAAAAGTAGCCAAAGCCCTCTTGATCTTCTTGAGAGGTTATGCTCCCCACCAGGTTTATCAAGCCAATTCTATCCACTACCACTCCAAATCTCTTGCTCACAGATTCAAACTAGAACAAGGATGCACATAACAATAGAACCACAATTATTGGGCATGATAAAAACGTTTTTACAGTGGGATGTCCAAAGAGGGGGTTTCTACCAATTCAGAAAAATGTGGGAAAGCCCAAAAATGAAACTAAAAGATGGGGAACAACCCTGGGAAGCCAAATCCGTTTTTAGAAAAACGTCCATGGACATTCTGGGGCGAAAACGGCCTCCATAACAGTCCCAAATCGTGGCCCTTCTCTCCCAGCTGTTGTCCAATGCAAAAACGAGCTCCCAGGCATGGAAAATGTAGGCAAAATGGTGAAAAACGTGATGGGGAAAGACCCAATAGTTCAGACTACATGAGAGAGGAAAGACTCCCTGTTCAGAATGCTTTGGGCACCATTTCATGGGTGTTTTCTTGCCCAAGGAGACAAAACACAATTTTACATTTTGATGGCTTTCCCATGCACGAAATTGGTTACCATACCTCTTCATTCCCAAGGCATTAACTACCTCAACCAATTTCTGGAAGAATTAAATGATTGGGTCCATAACCCAAAATGGGTAGTTGAGGGTTTATGGGTTTTCTCATTGACACATGGATTAACACCATTGGCTCAAGGGTTTGAATAATTTCCCTCCTTATTCCTTGTAGAATCATGACCCATCTCTTTGTTGCATTGCATAGCTAGTTGTGGGTATTTTCATTAAAATTCGTATTTACATGATGTCTTCATTTACATTGTGCCCATCTAGCACAAGAACCATAGGCATCTATTCCTTTAATTGTCAATACATCAACGCTAAATCAATGGTGGGGCCTTGGCCTTGAGCTCCTCACCATGATTAAATTACAATATTTACATCATTTGCGATTTAATACAAAGGGGGTAAAAATGGGGACATTACAAACCTCCATGCTCACCTACAACCATCTATTTTCCAATCCAAAAATCTAGCTCTATCTTCAAATTCGAATTTATGGGTTAAATATCGTCTGGTAATGTACATGAAAATCCATGGAAAAATTTACGTAGTGTCAAAAATATGCATGAGAGAATGATCAAAAGAGTGTTAACTCCAAGGATATGAGGTAAGGGTGAAAATACAACCGACATAGATTCTAAACATAGAAGAAATAGGACTACTGACAACTGACATAACTGTCACAACCCCCACTAGCATTTTTGAACCCAAAATCTGACAGCATAGATGTCTGATTTTCGACATCATACTGTCAACCATCCAACAAGCATCTTATTTTTTAAACATTTGTCGCACTTCAACGGATATCAGATAGTAAAATGAACGCATCAAATATCTGACATAGTCATGTCAGATATCTGACAACTCCTCTTTTAATATTCCCATCGAATATCTGATAACTCTCACTTTATAGGAGGTCGGATATTCGAAAATAGAGGTGTTGGATATCCGACACGATTGACATCAAAGACCAACGCCTTTACTCGTCGGTGGTAGGGTGACGACGTCGGATGAGGCGTAGGATATCCGGCATGATTGACATCAAATACCGACGCCTTTAGCCATCGGTGTTATGGCGATGACGTCGGATATCCGGCACGATTAGCATCGAAGACCGACGCCTTTAGCCATCGGTGGTATGGTGATGGCATCGGATTCTTTGTAAGTGTTCGTCGGATATTCGATGGTATTTACATTGTAAGAAGCCATATATCTGACATTTTAGCCATCAATGGTATGGCGATGGCGTCAGATATCTTCGAAGTGGATGTTGGATATCCGACGGATATGTGGAATTAAAAAAAAAAATACAGATATCCCGTGACATGAAAAAATTCACCTAAGCTACAAAAATATATAATAAAGAGAAATATGACCACAGCATTCCAATTTATGAGTGTTGTTGATGAAACCGCCAAGCACAAACATTAATTTGATCTTATATCTAATAAATATGCAAAAACCTTCACGCATATATCATATCAAAACCTTCACACGGGTGGATTGAACCAATATTACTCTGTTCTAGTAATGCGTCACTCAATAAAACCCCAAAATAGCTTCCATATTCAAATCTATATTTCTAAGTAATGAAATATAAGCTGACAAAATGTGTTGGGTATCAAATTGATACAATTGCAAGTTAGTAAACAAGGGAGATTAAATGTGTTCTTCTTACTTATGTATCTATATCCCCTGTAGTCATATCTTAATGGCCATCTCATAAAACTGAACTGAACTGCTAAGGATACTGAAGAAATACTCTTGTAGAAAAGTCATTTTTCCATGTTCCTTAGGTTCTTCAACCATTGATGATCTCAAAACTAATTATGTAGGATCTTTAGATAAATAAAGTGCATTGGATTTTGCATCTTCCATGAAGCTTTTTTATTATAAGGATTTCTCTCACTCCCCAAAATCCCTGGATGTTTTAGGCACTACGTTTCCATTGGTATAATCTGGATCAAATGTAACAGAATGTCGAGTCATGGTTATTCAAGGACATAAAATATACAAGGAGCTTGATCTTCTAAGTTTAGAACCTATAAGTGAGGAAAATGGCATTACAAAGTTGGGTATTTTTGTAGAGGTGTTGGAAGATTTATCAATGAAAAGTATTGATGACTTAGGCCATCTTCTCCTGAATGAATACAAATTACAACAAGGGGAAGAGAGAACATGACTATCTTAGAGATGACACAGGTTATAAAATTGATAGTCCATTCAAGTGCCAAATTAGTTATTACTTGTACAAAAATGTCATAGAGGAGGTTGAGAAAGCTAAACATGAGGAAAGTCCATCAGAAAATATAGATGGATATAAAAAAGGTGAGGTAAAGTGGATGAAAATGGAAGAACTTGAAAGGGTTATGGATAACATAGAAGACAAAATTGATGATTGCTGGAAAGAACTGTAGTCAATTATAGATGTAAAAAAGGTGGCCAGACAAGGTTGAAAGGATGAGTTAAACTGTATGGTGGAAACTACAAAAGATTTGTAAGATTCTACTAATTGCACATGACATTGTCTTCTCCTTGACCAAAGGATGGATTATGCATAACTTCTTTGTGTGCTTATAACAAGTTTGAGTTTCCAAAGTTCCATGTGGCCTTATAGAATGCACACAAAATACCATCCTATATCAAAGACTTAGTCTTGACCATATCCATTAGAGTAGTTTTCAACTCATCCAAAGTGTTTGCTTACACAACCTTGTATGGGATTCATATATTCTATGTAGGCCCACATTGAGACAAGTCTGCATGGCCATTCTACATCTCTAATATGTGAGAATTCGGGACTAATACATTGACCTGTAGTGGCAGACAAACTTTTTTTCAATCTCCTACTTCATTCAGTATCTCTTATGTGGTGTTTTCTTTATGGGTCAATATCTATTGCATAACTAGTGGAGTTGATTTTTGAGTTGGGATCACCAAGCACTATGTGCTTTGTCAACTTTTGTAGTAGATCTTAAGGATTGGTGACCTTGGCATAATTCTTTCATCGAAGATATTTTTTTGTGGTGTTGGGGAACTTTTTTGAGCATGTAGGAATTTTGTTGCCCATACTCCCTAAAAAAGGATGCAATATGACAGACATCTTTCCAATAAGTGTCTTATTTTTCTTATTTTCTTTTGTGGACACCATCTTGGATTTCTTGTCCAAGTTTTTTTGTCATGGCTACATTCTCATCTATTGGTTCTGGCCCAGGTTCTTCAATCTTCATTTCAACACAAATTTTTTGGATGCTTCGAATTATTAGAACAGATATCCCGTGACATGAAAAAATTCACCTAATTGATGTCTTACTGCACAAGCTTCATCATGAAGCCGATCCAAGCAATCAACATACCTGGAATTGATACTAATTATAAAAGGTGCAAATAAAAAAAAAAAATGCTAAGGGAATCATTTGCTAGGCCATATGTATATCCTCCATCATATAAATCAAGTATCCTGGCCAGCATATCACCCCACACTAATTAACATCTCAGAAACCATGGTACAATGAATCAATGTGCACGAATTAAGGAGTTGTGTTTTGTGATTACATGAATACATAGTGTGTTAATGTGCACCTTTTTTGTTTCTTTAAAATTTGTTTGCTGCAACTTTCAAGTGTTAAGGATAAGTTTTTCAAACAGGGAATATTTTTAATGTTATCTAGTCATAGAAGAAAACATAACAAATGAAATTTTAGAATTTATCCATTTTTTCTTCTCATAGATTTCTATGTTTTAATCCATGTACACTTTCAAAGGAGTACTTTAGAATTCTCTAATATAAGAACTAATATCTAGTTATTAAAATTTAGTTATATGATAAAAATTGCAATAAAAAACATCCAAACTTTATAACCCTAAATAATCATTGTCTAAATGATATAATAATTTAATGTTGTTTATGTGATAATCATTATATTTGATATTTAACCAATATAATATATGAATTAGTTTTATATTTTTTTTAGTTATCTTTAAAAAAAATTATGACCTAGTCAACGAGGAGTTGATTAGCATTTCATACAGGCAGTGAGATGTCAACTAGTTTCATATAGACAATGGGATGCCAACCAGCTTCATTGAAAAATTCAAGATTCCAACTAGTTATTAGCATTCCTTAGGCTTCCTTGATGAACCACTATAATGGAACATAAAAAAAGATAAATTAGACAACGCCTCTAATACTTCTTAAGTTGCATGTTTCCCTTGTGAAACACCATAATTGAACCTAGGTAAAGATAAATTAGACATTGGATTTAATAGTTCTTAACTTACATGTTTCCTTGGGTATGAATATACATTTTTTTAAACCAAATTAGAGAGGTCACCAAGTATGGGACTTATTAGAATTCTTGGAATAGGTTGAGAAAACCCATGTACTCATTGTCTTTAATCATTCTAAAATTTCTCTAAATTCCAATAGCCCCTGAAAATTTTAGAGTACATTGCAAGTGAGTAATTATAAGTTAATTTTTATATATGCAATTAATCCAAATAAGTTTTCAACTCAAACCAACTATTATTAAGTGCAAAGGTGTGATATTTCTCACCCATTGTTTGCCAGCTAAGTTTGAATGTCAAAAATTCTCTTCCAATAAAGCTAAAGATATCATGATTGTGGAAATATATGATGGTAGCATGAATCCTTTTATTCATGTTGAGAAATGTACCTAGAAGTAGGATAGTGAAGGCTTGTATCATTTATATTTTTATTCAAAAAAATTTCCATAATCTGGGATCCATTCCTAATGTCTAGTATTTACAAGAAGAGATAAGAAGGTGAACTAGGGGTTTTTTCATTTTTAGATTCATATATATGAATACTTCTCCTTTGTGTTAAATCACCCAAGGTGAGAGAAGTATTGAAGCTCATTAAGGATTTCTTGCTTACTGACAAGTTGCATGACACCCATTCTCCTATTGTTTGTTCTTATCATCAAGACATGTATCCTTTCAAATCCCTACAAAACCATTGAAGCATCCTCTCTATTGCAGGAATATTGGACAGAATGGCAAGGATGCAAATGATCTAGAGGATTTGAGACATATCTCATTCAAATATTCTCAGGGAGATTCCAAGGAAATTAAAGGTAAGGGTAAGGATAGTTCCAGTGCATCATATACTCGGCCTTTGAAGTTGTGGAAACTCGACATTGGTTATGAGGATCAACCAAACATAAATTCTATAAGATATTATTGGGATGAAAATATTATTTCTAATAACATAACCTTACTGAAAAATCATTTTTGTAAAGTTTTACTAATATGTAAGGCATCATGGGATAACTGGGGGAAATGAAATTTGAGTTGTAACCAAATGATAATAGTGTTAAACACCAATCTCTCGTCTTAATCCCAAGGTTAAAGAACAAATGAAAAAGGAGATTAAGGGAAAGATGGTTATAGGTCTGATATTTCCTATAAATTTTTCTATTTGGATTAATCACATTGTCATTTAGTGCAAGAAAGTTATGGATGGTATCAAGGTCTGTTTGGATTTTAGAAGCTAGTTATTCATGTATGTGGGAAATGAAGTGTGCTCTTTTACATATTTTTTCTTTGAATACCATCAAGTCTAGATGGAAGAAGAGGACAACCAAAATACATTCTTTACCATTGAATGGAGTTTTTTTGCTTACAATGTTATGCTTTTTGGACTCAATAATTTACTAGTTTTCTTCTCTATAATTGTGTACAAAAAATGACAATAGTTTTGAAAGAACTATGAAAATGGATAGCTATAAATAATTTTTTTTAAAGCAACTACAATTTAAAAGCATGTCATATTGCATCTTTTCTCTTACTCATGTTCTGTAAATACGCATCTGTTGCTGATACTTATAATTTCTTGGAACAAATTCCCTTGATTTGTGGAGCCTCACAATGTCTACATTTGCTTTACCTTTCACAACATCTTTCAACATACTACAAATATTTTCATGTTGCAATAATTTCATGGTAGGACCCCTCAAATAAAGATTTGCTTGTTTATGAAAATAACAAAATGAACCTAAAAAATACAGTCTCAGTAGTCTCAATGAAGAAAAACAACATTAATAATGGACATTTTACGTTTGATGAACATTTTAATTTAACAATGTAAATTACAATAATATTCAAGTAAAATAATGGGTAATAAGAGTTTACCCGAGGAAACATGGACAACACCAAATCAAAGTATATAATACCACTGATCACATCAAATCGCCAAATTTTCTTCTGAAATTTCAAAATGTTTCCCAAGGCTACCTGTAACAAGTTCCAAGGGATGAGTGAAATAGCCACAGTAAAATTTCAACACTACAATTATACACCAAAAGAAATTTTATAAGACATGGAATACATGCTATGACAATAATGCTTCAAAGAAATAACTGTGGGAAATGGATTATTCCTTACCTTGTCGGAGGCTTGGAAAGTAGGATAAGATGCTTTAGTTTCATACCAAGCCCCAATAAATTGTCAAAATTTAGATGAAACACAAGTGGGTTGTAGAAAGGAAGCACCGACGTAGCCATTCATTGAGCTCCTCTCTGTTTTGAGAATAATTTAATAATCTCTATTGAATAGGTCCAACCACGTGAAGGTGGAAGCTCTTATGGACCCTCCACCCCTCACATCACTCTCAATTCCCCATACCCAATGCATGTACTTGAAAGAAAAAAAATATTTGCAAATTCATGCAGATTTCATCATAAACAAACATTTACCATTCATTCAATAAAAGCTAACATTCATTAAACCATTCATTCATTTATTCAATACATTCTTTCAATAAAAGATAACATTCATTAAACCATTCACTCATTCAGTCAACACATTCATTTAATAAAGATAACATTCATTAAACCCTCCATTCATTCAGTAGGCCAAAAATCATGCAAGACTTAATATTATCAAAAATAATTACACAATATTTCTTGAGTCACTTATTTCTAATTTTTCTTCTCTTTACAAAATAAACAAGAAGCTCATCTTCTGGAACTTGTCCTTCGGTTCTTGGTGCTTCATCAAATTGCTGTGATGTCTGCCTCGTAGAGTGCTCACGATGTGGATTTTGCCTCAAGGGGTTCATATTTGCTGCAATAATGTGAAAATGTTACATTGATATATTTTTTTATTATAATGACAAGTATTTAATTTTAAAAAAATTTCAAAGGTGGTTTTTTACATGTTGTGGCCACATCATGTTCTTCATATTCCTGTCTAGGATCAACCTGTACAATGTGACCCTCTACATGCTCTCCAGTTGAAATATGGATAAGTACAATTAATTTTCACCATCTGCAATACTATATATAAAATTGTAACATATGAATAAATTCATTACCGAGATTCGAAGCATGATCTTTGATTTATTGTTGTCCCTCCTCGGCATTAAGGGAATCATTGCTTTCCTGCTCAAAACAGAGTCAATAGTTTATGTCAATTATTTATAACGAATAGATTGCACAAGTAATAAATATTAATTAAACTATATAGATTTTATATACCTGTGCACTAGATGGATCACCAGAAGACCATTTTTTCCCAGACAAGCTTTTTCAGCGTTCAACAACAACTTCAAAGTCATGCTGGAAGCCAAGATTCAAGTCTTCCTCAGTGGGAACTTCTTTGAATCAGTTGGCCTACATATTTGCATAACATCATTAATTTACATTTTGCGGCGCAATAAAACAAAAATAATTTGCAATTTATTATTTGGATGCATTATTGGTTTTTTGATACTTACAAGTTGTGCCACCAAATTTGAATAACCACCAGGCCCAAGCTTGTGCTGACCAATTTTTTCTAGTCTTTCTTTTGTGGCCTTTGATGTGTCTGACAACCTATGCAAGTGTTGAAATACGTTAAATTTTCCAAATTCGATATAAAAATTAATAATAATAAGGTTTAGAATTACATTGTGGTAAGTATTGCATACCTCCCTGTGTCTAGTGGTATCTTTCCTTCTTTTCTCAGAGCCCTCTCCTTTCCATCTTCCACTAGGGATTTCCACTCTCTTGTTGGAATCATTGGAGGGTACTCATACCTAGGGTTCCTTTCTAGGTGAACCCTATATTGGTCTAGGACAATCTTCATATGTTGTCTAGCCTTCTTTAGGACCACGGCGTGATCAAAGGTCTCATTGCCGAATAGGAAAACCAACCGATTAGTGAGCTCATATTTAAAAAATTTCGTTTGTCTATCGCACCTTGCATGGATGGTGGGCCCGAAGATATCCAAGGAAAAATCATTTATATGTTTATAAAAAACATCATTTCCTGCAAAATGATCATGCCATCATTAGCTGAAAAAATGGTTTATCGGTATATTACAATCAAATTATAAACACTAACTTGAACAATGTATAATTACCTAGGATCTTCTCTATATTTGTTGGAACGAGATCTTCGTCCTCCAAAAATGTTGTATGTATTGTACCCGTGCTAGTGACACGAGAAGATCTAAGAAATGTTGCTTCAGCAATAACAATACTAGCATGAGGCTCTGCATCGACCCTTTCTTCTGCACGATCTGGTGTGCATCGATCACTAGCTGGTGCACTCTTTGGGGTGTCGCGGAACATGTTTCCAAATGTTCAGTCAAAAACAATGGCGCATGAGTCGGTGTACGTGGATTCGTTTTCTCATGTGTTGACTGATCTCCACGAGCATCACTGGGGCCAACACCACCTTGACCACTAGTGTGTGGTCCCAGAAAATCCTGTAAATATAAACCACATTTTATAAGTTCACTATCATATAAAAGTAAAAATTATAAAGTTCTAAATGAATTTATATTATGATTCAAGATTCTGCAACTTACTTGCAAGGCATGAGATCTCTTTATCAACACGTCAACCTTGGCTTTAATCTCGTCTATCTACGGAATAATGAATAGAAGATGAAGGATATCCACATTAATTTTTTTCAAGGTCTTCTCTATCAGCTTAACTGGGTCTAGAGAAGAACCAATGTCAGCATCACCCAACAAATCACCCACATCAAAAGCTATTGATTGTTGTGATGTTGTTTCATACACCGAATCATTGGTCTGCAACAAAAATATATAAAACATTACTGACGTGAAAGCATTAGACTGAGGAAAAACGTATATTAACAAAACATATCTATCATGATAGATTCCTAAAATTACAACTAGGTTTACCTGATGCTTGGATGATGGTGTCGTCTGATCCATAGCTGGGGACTTGCCCCGATCATCCCCATGAAAAAAATATGTAGAAAAAATTATCATTGTGATCTACTCATCGGATCAATGGTTATAGGTGACCTACCCTAATCTACTAATAGGGAGGTTCCCCTTAAAGAACCCTGAATCAAAAACATAGAAAAAATTACCTAAATGAAACCAAAACACTCAATGAAACAATATAATAACAAAACATTTTAACGTATTTAAATTGTACAATTACAATCAGGTTTACCTGTTTCCCCGAGGTTGTTATCGTCTGATCAATAGCGGGTTGGATTCCTTGATCAACACTCTGCATAAAATATAGATAAAATTATGTAAACCAAACGAATATACTAATGAAAAAACACAACAAAAAAAACTATTTTTTCATATTATATTTTTACTATTACAAAGATGTATACCTACTTCCTTGAGGCAGGTCTAGTATGATCTACTGCTAGGGAGGTTCCCATTACAGAACCCTGCCTCGAAAACATAGAAAAAATTACCTAAACGAAACCAAAATACTCACTGAAATAATATAATAAGAAAACATTTCTACGTATTTAAAACGTACAATTACAATCACGTTTACATGTTGCCTCGAGGCTATTTTTGTCTGATCAACAGCCAGGTGGCTTCCCCAATCAACATTCTGCATCAAATATAGATAACATTATATAAACCAAATGAATATACTAATGAAAAAACATAGCAAAAAAAACTCTTTTTTCTTATTATATTTTTACTATTACAAAGATGTATACCTGCTACCTCGAGGAAGTTGTACTCCTTTGACCATCTGCTAGCTGATATTTTCCCCAATCACTACCCTGCAAAGCAAATATAGAAAATTTTAACGAAATAAACTAACGAAAAATCCTTAATATTTTAAATTCATTAATAAAATGTTGGTTAAATTGTTGGATGTACCACTCCCATACTAACCATGTTTGTATCTACTCGATTCAAATTGTAATTAATAAGCAACTCTTCCCCTGCAGCTATTGATTTAATGGCACATAAAAAAACACAGTTTCCTTCACACCCCTCAAATTCGCAGTTGGGTTGCTTAATTGTAGACACTGGTTGTGTATTGTTTATAAACCCCACAATATTCCCTGTGGCCTTTGGCCTTCCATCAATGTACAACGTTTCTCCTTTATTTTGATCTTTGTCTTTCAATTATAAATAGTTTGCTAACAATCCATATCTACGCATACTTCGTGTATATTGGACCAGGCACATCCAATATTTGTAGTTGTAATAGGGTCCAACATACTCCATCAATTATGTACATCTTCTATAACCGACCTTTATGCCATCCATGCAAAACAACCCCAATCCATGTAATGATGACGGTGCAATTTAATATATCCTCTCGTTCACACAAAAATATTTGTTTAGTTGAGGAAGATCCTTGGGTACCCATTGTTTCATTATATGTATGTCCCTCAAGGGAACCTTGATGTCGCATATTGTCTCATCATCATAGGAACATGACCCCCCTTCAGCAAGAAACAATTCCATGCATTTATGGAATTTTTTCTGATCTTTTGACATCTAGTTGATAAAACTCTTGTAGACCTACTGGATGTCTCACTTTTCTCTCACCTTCCTAAAATCCCCTTGCTCAAGGATGACAGATTTGACAATTACTTTCAGTGAAAATTGTACCTCTCAGAGGTCAACCAACACTAGGAACCCACTAACCCTATTAAAGGGTAAGTACAAACCAAAGAGAGAGAGGGAAACGTTGTATGCAACAATAGTTATAAGACAAAGACAGTTACATTCGTAACAGAAGTTAAATAAAGCACAAAGAATGATTACAAGAAAACTCTTAGTGCAAGTAAAAGCTTAACAGAAAAACACATATCTGATCACCAACAATTTTGTCTGACATGACAAGCCTTAACTACTTAATACAAAAAATTAAAAATAAAAGTAAAATAAAAAATAAAATATTAAAATTAAAAGTAATATAATAAAATAACAAATAAAATAAAAAGGAGTAATAAATAATAACATAAATCATAAGTGCGGTACTAGGGTCATTTAGGGGACAAACAAATAGAGTACCCAAAGGACCAAAAACATTAAAAGGTGGTACGAACAACCACACGCCAAGGACAAGGTACCACAAGACCAATAAACAACAGGGTGTAAGGACCAAAAGTAAATCAACCATTATGGGGAAGGTACAAATAAGGTCAAATATATATTGCAATAGCTCCTTGTAACTACCTCTTGTATGCAATAGCTCCTTGTAACTACCTCCTGTATGCAATAGCTCCTTGTAACTACCTGTTATTTGACATGCCAAAGAGATAGAAGGTCAAATAATGTCAAATATATGCAATAGCTCCTTGTAACTACAATGTATGAGTTCTTTCCAATACAAAGTAGTAGAATTAAAATATTGTATGATAGTGTGTGGGGACTATGCCTTTCACAATATGAATCGGAGCATTAGGTATCTTAGAAAAGGAAGTTATGATGCAAGTTTTAAGTCACTATTTGACACTAGAGAAGACTTGATTTTGACAACCAAAACTGCAAAACTATAGGCGCAAATGGTAAACGATTTCATTTTAGAAGGATGCAATACGACTTGCAAAATATACAAAGTAGAGCGCAAAGAATGATTACAAAAAAATTATTAATGCAAGTAAAATCTTAACAGAAAAACACATATTTGATCACCAACAATTTTGTCTGATAAGACAAGTCTTAACTACTTAATACAAAAAATTAAAATTCAACTTCTCACCTTTAACACTACCAGATGGTCACTATGTTAAAGTAATATTCAGTAAAATGTAATAATAAACTTGTTTAATATGCAAGAAATTAAATACATGAATATACTTACCTGGGTGTAGACGTTTCCTATAACATACTCAGAAGAGTTACTTTCAGAAATGATTGTGCCTCTTAGAGTCCAATAACCTCTAGGAACCAAATGAACCTATTAGAGGGTTAGTACAAACCTGAGAGAGAGAGAGAGATGAATGGGATATGGTACAGTCAATCAAATAAAGTCAATGACATTCAAAAGGATCAGTACAATCACAATAAATATCATCCCTTAATAAGTCTCAACTGTTAATTTTTCGATAATTTCATTCAAACATTATCTAGGATCACTAAGAGAATAACAAGTACAACATAACTATCACAAGAGACAATGGACACAAATATTTTCACCAGGGAAAACCCAGAAGGTGAAAAACCCCGCAACTTCCTCAGAGATAGAATAAGCCCCAATACAAAGATCACAAAGATCAATCCCAAAAGATAGATGACTCCAGCAGCTACTCCTCCTCCACTTGTGCGCACTCCTCTCTCAAATAATGCGAGTTGGATGAGTGAGTGAATGAATAGAATGAGACACACTCACTCTCTATTTATACACAACTTAACCTGCCTTTAATTATAACTGGTCTGACTTCCTAAGGAATCCTAATAACCCACTCACATGACACAAGCAGGGCCAACCCCGCACTGGTGGTCTAATAACCCATCAAATATAAGTTGTGACACTTACAAATTCAAATGACGACACTTCTGATTGGAGGAATAATACATCTCCATCATGAATATAATAAAGTACAAGTGTAATACATAGAAGAATGTCTTCCAAAGTTACAAATACATGAACACTCCCTCTTAACTAGGAAGGTATTCTCTAGACACAGATCATCAATACATACCACCACAAGTCTTCAATTCTGGAGCTGGATCACCTTCATTGGATCAAAGAGCATCATTGTCACTATTGTTGTACTCGTCATCTTGATCACTAGGCTATCTCTCAATTCTTCTTGTCATAGGAAGTTCTACAGAGCCATCCCTTTTTCATGCTGGTTGTAGGCCTAGCCTCCTATAGGTCTTCATCATCTCTGCCAGTTGGCCATCCTGTGGATCCCAGGACTGATTACGTGCATCGACAAAAGCTAGAAAGAGCATCCCAGGACTGATTACGAGCTTACTTCTCAACCTATCGGATCTCTCAGGGAGCTATTACATGTAACAACCACAAAACCTTAAAAGAGTGTCCTAGGAACATTTATGTGCATAGCACGAACGCCAAGAACTCTAAATAGAATCCCAGGACTTTTACGTTCCTAGCACAACCTATTGGATCTTTAGGACTGATTACATTTGGTATGGAAAAACCTCAAAAGAGCATCCCAAGACTAATTACGAGCTTACTACTCAACCTATCGGATCTCCCAGGGAAATATTATATGCCAGAGGACAAAACCTCGAAAGAGCATTTTCCAGATCTCCCAGGGAGCTATTATATGCCATAGGAAAAACCTCGCAAGAGTATCTGCAAACCTCCTAGCGAAATATTATATGTCATCATAAGGAAAAGCTTGAAAGAGCATTTGCCAGATCTCCCAGGGAGCTATTATATACCATAAGAAAAAACTCACAAGAGTATCTCCAAATATCACAGGGCAAGATTATATGCTTATCACACAACCTATCCATGGCCATGGAGTATCATCCTGATACTCATGATCTACCTGATCATCCTCGCACGGAGCATCATCCTAATGCTCATGATCCTACTGATCATCATCATACACTACATCATCCGTATGCACATCATCATCGCATGATCATCCTAATCATCGTCACATCATCGCCCTGATATATATCGCATGATCATCCTGATCATCGTCACAACATCATCCTGATGCATATAATCATCGCATGATCATCCTGATCATCGTCATAGCATCGTCCTGATGCATATCATATGGAGCATCGTCTTGATGCTCATCACAATGACCATCTTGATCATCATACATAGAAATAACTGGAGCATCGTCCTGATGCTCATAACATAGCGATTACATCCACAGCTATGGGACGAATCCTCCTACCACCATGCTTGGAATGGCTCCTACAAATGTGTCCCATCACTTCTTCCTCGAAGTATCTTCTATCTGAAGAACACCAAGCCTCTCTCGGAAGTACTCGAACTTCACTCTGGCTAGTGGTTTGGTCAACACATTTGCAATCTACTCATCTGTTGCAACATACTGGAGTTTCACTGCTCCTCTCTGCACCATATCCCTGATATAGTGATATTTGATCTCGATGTGCTTCTACCTATCATGGAACACTGGGTTCTCTGACAACTTCACACAACTCTGGTTGTCACAATAGATACAGGTAGCATCCAACTGGAGATCAAATCAATCAGATAGTATTTTCCTTAGCCATACTTCCTCACAAATAGCTGAACAAGTTGCACCATACTCTTCTTTGGCTGTACTCAGTGCTATGCAGGATTTATTCCTGCTAAACTAGGAGATCATACCTGATCCCATACTGAAGCAGCACCCCGAAGTGCTCTTCCTATCTGCAGCACTGCCTTCCCTATCTGAATCAACATAACCCTCTAGGTTAAACTTTTTATTCGCATCATACTTGAGCCCATAATCAATTGTGCCCTTCAGGTACCTCATAATATGCTTTACAGCAATTAGGTTAACATGTCTAGGATTTGTCAGAAACTGGCTCAAGGTGTTCACCGCAAAGAAAATATATGGTCTCATATTCGTCAGGTACATCAAGGACCCAATCATATAATGATACATCATGGCCTCAACCGACTCTGATGAAGCATCATTCAATAGCTTCAAGTTCGATTCCATAGGTGTGGCCATGGCCTTGCAGTCCATCATCCCGAACCGCTTCAAGATATCTACTACATACTTCCCTTGTCCAAGGAAGATTCCATCTGCACTATGCCACATCGCCATACCTAGAAAGTAATGCATCATTCCCAAGTCCTTCATCTCGAACTCAGCAACAAGCTTCCTCTTTGTGTCGATGATCAATCTATCCTCACCTGTCAAAAACAAGTCATCCACATACAATAGGAGTATCATTGGATTGTCGTCCTCAACCTTGTAGTAAAGGTTGGAATCTGCTTTACTTTTGGTAAATCCCAAACTGGACATGATGTTGTCTATCCTACCATGTCATGTCCTAGGTGCTTTCTTCAAGCCATACAAGGATTTCTTCAATCTGTACACATATGACTCCCTGCCATGTGTCTCAAAACTGAGTGGCTGCTCCACATACACTTCCTCTTCGACTACACTATTCAAGACAGCTGTCTGGACATCCATCTGGTGTATCTTCATCACTGTAGCCAGAGCAAGTATTGTTCAAATGTAAGTGTATCTAGCTACAAGTACAAAAGTATCTTCATAATCTATCCCCTCCTTTTGGGAGAAGCCATGAGCTACAAACCTCGCCTTGTATTTATCTATGTTTCCATTTGCTGCATGGTTGATCTTGTAGATCCACTTGAAAGTCAAAATGGACTTCCCTTCTTGTCTTGGAACCACATCCCAAACATCATTCTTCATGATCAATTGGTATTCCTCGACCATGGCATCCTTTCATTCTTTCTTTTCCAGTGCTTCTTCATAACTGGAAAGTTCTTTGTTCATGATGTCACAAAGTAAGGCAACATAGCTGGTGTGTGATCTTGTCCTCTTTCTTTCTATGTGTTCCTCCTATGGAATACCATACCTTTCTGCATCTTGGATGAGCTCTCTAGCCCATGTAGATTTCCTCTTGTAAGAGTTCTACTCGTGGGGTGGATCTACAGGTTCTTGTGGATCTTCTATTTCACGATCCACTTATGGTATTGCTTCATTCATGGTGGTTTCTTCTGTTCTGGGTATCGTTGGTTCTTCATAGTCGTCAACATGTCTCTTCCTTGATTTGATGTATGCTGAGTTTTCATTGAAAGTCACATCCCTACTGATGTCAATCTTCTTGAACCCTGGAAAGTAGATTCTGTATTCCTTCGAGCTTTCACAGTACCCCACAAATATACCCTTCTTTCCTGAAGGATCTAACTTTGTCCTCTTTTCTTTTGGAACATGTGTATATACTTGACAGCCAAATATTCTGAGATGGCTAACTTCTGGTCTCTTACCAGAGAAAACTTCTTCAGGTGTCTTGTTGTCAAGTATCTTGTGTGGTGTTCTGTTTTGTACATATACTGTTGCCCTTGCTACTTATGCCCATAGGTGAATGGGTAGATCTTGGTCATGAAGCATTGATCGTGTGCTTCCATGATTGTTCTATTTTTCCTTTTTGCAACCCCATTCTGTTGTGGATTGTAAGGAGTGGTCAACTCCCTCTTAATCCCTGAATCACTGCATAACTTCTTGAAGTCCCCTGAAGTGAATTCTCCACCATTGTTGGAGCTAAAGGTCTTGATCTTCTTGAATTCCTTGAACTTATCAAACACTTCATCTTTGTTCTTCAAGAAATAAACCCAATTCTTCCTAGAGAAATCATCAATGAAAGAAACATAATATACATACCCACTCAAAGAACTGGATGACATTGGTCTGCATACATGTTAGAACATTTTTCCACCTATGTACATTAATCATTTATTAATGATGATTAATTAGCCCAAGTGATTAATGATTACATCCCTAAGTTGATTAGTTGGTAAATGGTCAAATTATCATGAACTGGTTAGCAATGTGAACAAGTGCTGAGTCAAACCAACTTTGTGGAGCGCTCCCCAGGACAATTAATGCACTCAGCATGCCTAGAGCGCCCTCCTCAGGTCATTTAATGCACTCAGCACGCTTCTCTTCTACCTAGGGCGCATTTGCTCACTTTGTGGACAATCTTGCCTTGTTTTGTCATATTTTTGACCATTTTTAGACTCCAAACCTCTAACCAACCAATTTCTTCACATGTGTGAGGTCACATGGGCCTGTCCAGTCATTCCCAGCATTCACACTGCAGATTCGAACCAGTTTGGGATGGTTTGGGATATTTTGGTCAACCTAGGGGGGTTTGAGCTTTTTCTAAGCTAGATCAGTGTGAACACTCCAGATGGATTCGAATTCTTCCAGATTTGTATATATGGGTGTTCTTAACCTTTGTTAAGGTTGGACAGTTAATAATATTGAGATTATTCACCAATTCATGTGTATTGTTCTTCATTCATTTAAATTTTTTATGCTAATTCTTGCAAATGTTGTGCAATCTTTCACCAGTGAGGAATCCACAGTAGCTAGATTCAACTGTGCTTGAGATTTTACATGGTATCAGAGCTCTTGGAGCTAGAATTCGAACCAGCAGACTGTTGTAGTGGATTGCCAGAAACAGTGGAGAAACCACATAATTCCTGAGGCCATTGCCTTGAGCTTACTGGAGAAATCTAGTGGCTCCTCTCAGGTGTGATGCTCTCCCGAATGCACCCACTATCCATACAGGGTTCGAATCTGTGAGTGTAGATCCCTCCAGAGTGATTTGAGAGTTGTTTGCAGGTATTGGAGTTCAGCATTGTCAGCAAGTGCGAATTGCAGCAGAGGAGAATGGAGCCATATCACCCAAACGTGCTCACACCCTTCAACTATTTCGATTGGAAGGCAGAAATGGTGATTTTGCTGAGATCTAAGGGTCTCTACAGAATCACGATGGGCACTGAGGTTGAGCCAAACTCAGCTGTGGAGAAATCCAAGTTTTTTAACAGAATGGATGAGGCATTTGGCCTCCTTTGTCTCAGCATTTCGAGAGACCTCCTGTTTCATGTAGAAAGTCTAGCAACTCCAAATGAAGTGTGGCTCAAGCTTGAGACACTGTTTGGAAAGACTGATGAGATGAGAGGCCACCAGCTCGAAAATGAGCTTGTCTCACTGAGCCCAGGGAATTTCGATTCCATCCAGGACTTCTTCACCAAGTTCAAGAACTTGGTCTTGCAGATCAGACAATGTGGCATAGAAAAGAAAGAAGAACAGTTGGTGTTGTCCATTCTCTCCAAATTGGGTTCTGAATACTCAGTTTTTGTGTCTTCCTTCAACTCCACAAGGCTCACAGTTAGAGGTTGGAAGATGCCATCTTTGGCTGACTTCATGGAGATGCTAACTCAAGAGCAACACAAGCTGGTCTTGATGGGATCCATCAAGCAAAAAGACCAAGTTCTTGCAGCTGGAGATTCGAAATATGGAAGAGGCAAGCAAAAACCAAAGGGGCCGAAACCTCAAGAGAAGAAGATGAAGGAGAAGAAGCATTCAAGTGATGAAAGCTCAAGTTCAAGTGATGAAGATTCAAAAGTCAAGAAGATGAAGAGCAAGAAAGAGAAGCCCAAATGTGGTTATTGCAGAGGTTCTCACAATGAAAAATCATGTTTCAGAAAGAAGATAGACATTCTAACCAAGCTACTTGAAGAACATAACATTGATGTTCCAGATTTTGCAAGAAGAGAAGAAGCCAAGCTCTCTTTGGAACAAGATCATTGCCTCTATGCCACATGCAAAGGTAAAAAGCTCTATGATTTGGGTGAAAGAGCCAAATATTTTTCTGATATCTCTGTTTCTGATTTACATTCTGATATATCAGATTCATAAAAATCAGTCTCTTCCCTGAAAGAATCTCCATCCAGTTCACCGAAGCTTTCTCCCAATACTAGTAATTTTTCACTAGTTTTTGACATGCCTTCTGAAAGCTCTTTCCCACTTCAATCAGATATTTCATATTCTGATATGGAAGATAATATGCAGGCTGATATACAGGTTATGACAGCCATCAAACCATTTCCCCAACCATCGGATGCCCAAAAGACCACACAAACCCCAAGTTCTACAGTTGGAAAATCTCACAATTTTATTGTTTCCAAAACTGTGTCACTGATCTATCTTGGTTTTATGTCTTGCATATCATTCCTTGGTTGGACAGCCATGTCATTGGCTATCATGGGACTTCTGTTCCACATGTCTGGACCTGATCTTACCACCTATGGTTCAAAACTCAAGTCTCCAGACCCTTCAAGTTTGCTCAACTGTCAGTGTGATCCAGTTACACACACTTCTCTTACTGTAAAACCATTCGATCATGGAGACATTATACCTCTAGTTTTTGCTGCTCCATATGGCTCCTATTCTGATATATCAGAGCCACATGATCTCTATTACAGATTTGGGAAGGTGCTACATCAGTTCGGAAGGAAGATTCATGGTTTGATTTGCCATGTGGAAGCTCCTCAAAATGCAGATTTTGTTGAGATTTTTGATGTTCTTTGGGAAGGATTTTGCAGAGATATCTTTTCCATTATTGATCATGTATTCATATCAGAGTATGTATGCAGCAAGAAGCATTCTTATAATGCTCCCCCATCATCAAATGATGAGATTCAAGGAGCCTTCCAACATGTTTTTTTCCTACAAAACATTGAAGAATTGGTGCATGATCATGACATCCATAACATCTTCACCAAGTATTTCAGCAAGAAGTTGTTCATTCAACTCATTCAAGTGAAGAACAAGACCTGTTGAAGACCTTTTGATCATCTCTGTATCATGTCCATTCTTGAGGGAGGATTTTTCCCATGTGGTTTTGCCTCTTTCCTCATTTTACATGGACAAATAAATTTTATGATGTAAAAGGTGACTTGAGCCTAGTTGCCAAGGCCTTAATTTTTGATATTTCACTAAGTCTAGCTTAAGGGGGGGTGTTAGAACATTTTTCCACCTATGTACATTAATCATTTATTAATGATGATTAATTAGCCCAAGTGATTAATGATTACATCCCTAAGTTGATTAGTTGGTAAATGGTCAAATTATCATGAACTGGTTAGCAATGTGAACAAGTGCTGAGTCAAACCAGCTTTGTGGAGCGCTCCCCAGGACAATTAATGCACTCAGCATGCCTAGAGCGCCCTCCTCAGGTCATTTAATGCACTCAGCATGCTTCTCTTCTACCTAGGGCGCATTTGCTCACTTTGTGGACAATCTTGCCTTGTTTTGTCATATTTTTGACCATTTTTAGACTCCAAACCTCTAACCAACCAGTTTCTTCACATGTGTGAGGTCACATGGGCCTGTCCAGTCATTCCCAGCATTCACACTGCAGATTCGAACCAGTTTGGGATGGTTTGGGATATTTTGGTCAACCTAGGGGGGTTTGAGCTTTTTCTAAGCTAGATCAGTGTGAACACTCCAGATGGATTCGAATTCTTCCAGATTTGTATATATGGGTGTTCTTAACCTTTGTTAAGGTTGGACAGTTAATAATATTGAGATTATTCACCAATTCATGTGTATTGTTCTTCATTCATTTAAATTTTTTATGCTAATTCTTGCAAATGTTGTGCAATCTTTCACCAGTGAGGAATCCACAGTAGCTAGATTCAACTGTGCTTGAGATTTTACAATACATCGGAGTGGACAATCTCCAAGATTCCTTTTTTCTTTGCTTTCACTACTTAGAAATGCATTATTTGTGTTCTTTCCTTTTGCACATCCTTTCTAAATAGCTTCATGCGTTGATTGGATTTCAGGAATACCTTCTACGTCTTTGCTTGCAATTGGTAGTGCCCTATAGTGCACATGAGAAAGACTTCTATGCTAGAGTTCACTTGGTTCCATGGATTCATGTACCATGGCATGTTCAGGTTGTCCCTTAAATTTGTACAATCCTCCCTCTTGCTCTTCAATCACTACTGCATCATCTATGGTCTTACCTTTTGGACACATAAGTACTTGGCCATCCACAAATGCAACTCTCATCCCTTTTGCATCCAAAGATGATATGGAGATAATATTCTTCGTGAGTTTAGGTACATATAGAACATCTTGCATCTTTACAGACTTCCCAGAGTCTAACTTGTAGGAGGCTTCACCAGTTCCTTTTGTGGGTATTGATTTTCATCCCCAAGTTTCACCTTATGAGGTGACTCATGTTCAGATAGGTCCACAAGAGATTCTTTGAATCCCATCATATGTTTATAAGACCCACTATCAATGAGCCAATCATTACACCCATGTGTAACAATACCTGTGAGAGCAGAGATTAGACCTTAGTCTTCTTCCTAGGAGGTTCATCATCCTCAGGAGCATGAGCATGATATCTCTTCTTGTTGCTCTTCTTCTTCTTCTTCTTCTTCTTGGAGTAACTTTTTTTCTTGGGACATTCTGAGGCAAAGTGTCCCTTCTCATTATAAGTGAAGCATCCCAGATCTTTCTTATCTCTTTGATGATGGTGGTGTGAAGACCTCTTGTGAAAAGATTGCTCCCTCTTGGGCTTGCATTTATTGGTGTGTGTTGTGAGAGCTTGATCTTCATTTCCCATCTTTTCTTCTTGGGACACAAGCCTAGCTTCTTCTTGTGAACATTCCTCCCATAGTCTACTGAAGGAAATCAACTTCTTTCTTGCACAGATTCCTTGGATGAATGAGTCTCATGACCTAGGTAGGCCATTCAATGTGGTCATGACAATTTCTCCATTCTCCACTACTTCTTCTGATTGATATTATTTCCTTCAAACAACTTTTTCAAGAAGTCAAACATCTCTTTAGGTGTCTTTAGATAAGACACATGGGGTATGAGATGGTCTTTTATAGAATCAATAATGATTCTCTTGGTTTTGACCAAGTTCTTCTTGTGTAAGGCCTTAACCTCATCTCCCTCTGGAACTGGAACCTCTTCTTTTATGTCGGTGTCCAAATCATTCTCTTCTAGGATTAACCCAATCCTATACTTCCATGCTAATAAGTTTTCAGCTTCTTCAAGCTTATCCTCAAGCATGGTGTGGTGATACATCTTAATGAGAAACTCAAATGGAAATAAAAGATTTAACTCTTACCGCTTCATTTGTTGAAAACTAGATCTGGATTTGGATTAGGGTTTGTCAGAGAAACCCTAAAAATTCAAACTTTGAATTCCAAACATATGAATGGATGGAAAGATGCACCTTGCTGAGCTGATCAAGTTGGTATTGTTCCATTTTGAAATCTACAAAATTTGACCCCTCAAAAATTGCCTTTGAAACTTTCAGATCTTCTGGACAAAATCCTGAACTAGGGTGTTATAATGCTCGGGGTTCTACCTAGCCAAAAGTTCAATATTGTGCCCTAAACTTTGATTTTTCTAAGGAGCATCCAGCTGTGGTCACAGATTCCAAAAATTTCAACTTTTGCAGAAACCCTAATTTTCCACCTTTCCTTTCAAAATCATGAACTAGGGTTTGATGATGCTCGGGGTTTTTCCCAACCACAAAATTCGATCTTGGTCTCTAAACTTCAATTTTCTTGAGGAGCATCCAGCCATGGTCTCGGATTCCAAAAATTCCAACTTTCTCCAAAAACCTAAGTTCCCACAATAGTGACGGGCCAAAAACTGAAAGTGCTCATAATTGAATTCTGTCTCAACAAAAAGATGCACCCTTGCAAGGAGATTCATCCTAGCCTCCTTCCTTTGATGATCTGAGGAGAGAAACCCAAATACTAAGAAGCCCTAGCTTCCGCAGCTGCACAATGTTTTCTTAATAGCACGACTCTGATACCATGTTAATTTTTTGATAATTTCATTCAAACATTATCTAGGATCACTAAGAGAATAACAAGTACAACATAACTATCACAACAGACAATGGACACAAAGCATTTCACTGGGGAAAACCAAGAAGGTTAAAAACCCCGCAACTTCCTCAGAGATAGAATAATCCCCATACAAAGATCACAAAGATCAATCCCAAAAGATAGATGAATCCAACAGCTACTCCTCCTCCACTTGTGTGCACTCCTCTCTCAACTAATTCGAGTTGGATGAGTGAGTGAATGAATAGAATGAGACACGCTCACTCTCTATTTATACACAACTTAACCTTCCTTTAATTCTAGTTGGGCCGACTTCCTAAGGAATCCTAATAACCCACTCACATGACACAAGTAGGGCCGACCCCACACTGGTGGTCTAATAACCCATCAAATATAAGTTGCGACACTTGCAACACTTGTCACACTTGCGACACTTACAAATACAAATGATGACACTTCTGATTGGAGGAATAATACATCTCCATCATGAATATAATAAAGTACAAGTGTAATACATAGAAGAATATCTTTCGAAGTTACAAATACATCAACATCAACATCACAAATAAAAATCAACAAATATATATAACCACAGATCAAGAACTACACACAAAATTTGAGCATATAAAACAAAGGTCAGTATAAAAAAACAAAATAACTTAAAAACTCATTCCAATCTTCCCATACAAAATTTTGTCCCTCATAGATGTGCTAACAGCCAACAAACTGATTCCAAAGAGACTCGCGGCCTCCACATATGAGTACACAGAAGGGTAAATCAAACCCTTAAGTCCTCACGACCCTTACTAAAACAACCAACAGAGAAAAACTAGGGCTCATGACTGAGTCTAAGTATCACAACCTCCCCAACAGGAAGAAGGAGAGAAGATTGAAAAACGCATTAGGTAGAAAGGTTACCAATCAAATCTCAATAACCTTCAAACTTCAAAAATAGATCTAAAAAATTAAAGATAAAAATAAAATAAAGATAAAAAAATAAAAAATAAAAGTAAAGTAGAATGTCTTAGGTGGGTACCAGGGTTACACAATTAAATAGGTGAGGGTACAAATACCAACCAGTAAGGTACAAGTCAAAAGGAAAAGAGTGGGTATAAATACTCATAACACTTGGGACTAAGGGGGTGTACCTTAAATGTGGAAAAACTACCATAGATCCCATAAGACCAAAAACATAAAAGGTGGTACAAATCAAAAGATAAATCAAGATGAGTAAAAGATCCAAAAGGTAAAAGGAAAGGTACCACAAAACAATTATCAAAAAATGAAAGGACCAAAATTCAACCAACCAAGGTGGGGTACAACCAATCATCTCTCTCTCAAATGTACCAGTGTTCCATATAACCTGAAATTTCATCATCATTGTAAAAAGAAAATTCCTTACAGATGATGTGATCATGTGGTCTTTAGACTTCTCCTAAGGTCAAGCATTAGTGGCTCCATCAAGGAGTGTCTAGTCCCTTGAGAAGACCATCTAAATCAACCATCTCGAAGACCTAGGAGAAGAGGAAATCACACATCATCATATTGGTAACTGACCATGTAAGAACTCAAAAACCATAAAGCAACCAAGTGTGCAGAAGGGGATCCAAAAAAAGAATAGGCACACAGGCCAAAATCAAGCTCTAAAACTATACCAAGACCGATTTCACCACAAGTAAGCTACAAGAAAAATGCCAGAATGCCAACAAGAAGCACTATAAAATAAAATACCATCTAAAAGGTATGATAGCAAGCAATATTACTAACTAAGTTCTGGAGACCTCAACAGATCGTATCCTCCACAAGGTGATGAAATCCAAGTCGAACAATATGAAGTGAGAGACCAAAATCTGAAGGGATATCCCTCTACCAAAAGGGATCCCAAGTAAAAGAGCCCTAGAAGAAAGGTCACAGATACCTCGTTCATGATGTTAAATTTTTAGAATTTACTTCAATTTGATCTAGGATCTTAACTGAGAGAACAACATGTACAGCAAATCTACAACATATCAATCATGGACACAATAATGCAAGCACACAAGAGACACAGAGTTTACTTGGGGAAAACCATAAAGGTGAAAAACCCCAATAACTTCCTCAGAGATAGATAGAGCACAGAGTTTACTTGGGGAAAACCATAATGGTTAAAAACCCCAATAAATTCCTCAGAGATAGATAGAGCAATGATACAACCAAAATATAAGAGATAGTCTTCTCCTAGCAACAGAGCCTCCTCCTCCACAAGTGCACCACTCTCCCAAGTGTGAGTGAGAGAATAGAATGTGTAAAATGAGAGAGACACACTCTCTATTTGTACACTAACTTGACTTGACCTTTACTCAACCAGGTCGGCCTCAACTTAACCACTTAACATAATACTGACTGGGCCAACCCCCACTAGGGTGGTCTAACAACCCTTTGACCCACATGGCCGACCCCCAATAGGGTGGTCTAATAACCCTTTGATCCACAGGACTTATATAGGGCTGACCCCAACAAGGTGGTCTAATAACCCATCAAGTATAAGTTACGACACTTACAATATAAATGATGACACTTCTGTATAGAGGAATAATAACATCTCTATAGGAATACAATATGCAGATATGTGAAATACATTCTGAAGTTACATATACATCAACACTCCCTCTTAACTAGGAATGTATTTCTCGAAACACGTCTTCTAGCACAAGTCATCTTCACTAGATCATCGTCACTACTACTGCTATCCAATCAATCTCTGAATATACTCATCATAGGAAGTTCTACAGAGCCAGTCGTTTTTCATACTGGATGTAGGCCCACCACCTGCAGGTCTTCGTCATCACTGGCCATACTGTGGAAATCTTAGGACTTATTACATGCATCACAAAACCTCGAAAGAGCATCTCAGGCTGTTACAAGCACACAGCTCTACCTATAGGATCTCCTAGGGCCATATTATATGTGACCTCACCACAAAACCTCGCAAGAGAATCCCAGGCTATTACGAGCACACAACTCTACCTATAGGATCTCCTAGGGACATATTATATGTGGTCACCACAAAACCTCGCAAGAGCATCCCAGGCTGTTACGAGCACACAACTCTACCTATAGGATATCCCAAGGACAGATTATATGTGGTAATGGCAAAACCTCGCAAGAGCATCCAAGGACTTATTATGGGTACACAGCCCAACCTATCGGATCTCCTAGGGACATATTATATGCCATAGGACAAAACCTCGAAAGAGCATCTGCTAGATATCCCGGGACCAGATTATATGCCATAGGAAAAACCTCGAAAGACTATCTGCAGATCTCCCACGGCCAAATTATATGTCCTCCTAGAGAAAAACCTTGAAAGAGCATTTGCCAGATATCCCAGGGCCAAATTATATGCCATAGGAAAAACCTCAAAAGACTATCTGCAAATCTCCCAAGGCCAAATTAAATGCTCATCTGCACAACCTGATCCACGGCCATAGAGTATCAACCTGATACTCACCATACATCATCTTGATGTACACATGATCATCCTGATCATCATCACTGCAACATCCTGCTGCATGTCATCTAGAGCAACATCCTAAATCTTGTCATCCATGATCATCCTGATCATACAATGCATCTACCTGATGCATATCATCATACATGATCCACCTGATCATACGATGTATCCACCTGATACAAATACAAATACATGATACATATCACCATACATGATCCACCTAATCATACAATGTATCCACCTGATACATATACAGATACATGGTCCAAGCATCCAACATGATGCATATACAAAATACATACAAATGATCCTACTGATAATATACATCATCAAAAATCATGCGTACATACATATAAATGATCCAACTGATCATATCCAGCATCCAACATGATGTGTACATACATATAAATGATCCAACTGATCATACAAAGTAGAAACCAGAACATCATCCTGATGCTCATCATCCAGCGCTTACATCCACAACCATGTGAAGAATCCTCCTTCCAACATGCTTGGAATGGCTTCTGCAAATGTGTGCATCACTTCTTCCTCGAAGTGTCATCAATCCAAAGAACACCGAGCCTCTCTTTGAAGTACTCGAACTTCACTCTGGCTAGTGGTTTCATTAGCACATATGCAATATGCTTGTCTGTCGCAATGTACAGGAGCTTCACAGCTCCTCTCTGCACCATATCCCTGATATATTGATATTTGATCTCTATGCGTTTCGTCCTGTCATGAAACACTAGGTTCTCGGACAGCTTTACACAACTCTGGTTATCACAAAAGATACCAGTAGCATCCAATGGGAGATCAAATAACTCAGACAGTAGCTTCCATAGCCATACTTCCTCACAACTAGCTGAACAGGTTGCAACATCCTCTGCCTCAACTGTACTCACTACTACGCAGGACTGCTTCCTGCTAAACCAAGAGATCACACCTGATCCCATACTGAAGCAACATCCAGATGTGCTCTTCCTATTTGCAGCACTGCCAACCCAATCTGAATCAACATAACCCTATAGGTTAAAGTTTTGATTTGCTTCATACTTGAGCCCATAATCCACTGTACCCTTCAGGTACATCAGAACATGCTTTACAACAACTAGGTGAACACTCCTCGGATCCGTCAGGAACTGGCTCAATGTGTTCACCGCAAAGAAAATATATGGTCTCATGTTCGTCAGGTACGTCAAGGACCCAATCATCTGACGATATATAGAGACATCAACCAGCTCAGATGAAGCACCACAAAGAAGCTTCAGATTCGATGCCATAGGTGTGTCCATGGCCTTGCAATCTATCATCCTGAACCTCTTTAGGATCTCTACTGCATACTTCCCTTGTCCAAGGAAGATTCTATCTGCACTCTACCACAACTCCATGCCAAAAACAAATAGTGCATCATCCCCAAGTTTTTCATCTCGAACTTGGAAGCAAGCTTACGCTGCATGTCGGCAATCAATCTATCCTCACCTGTTATAAACAGGTCATTCACATAAAATAGTAGTATCACTAGATTGCCTTCCTCAACCTGGTAGTAAAGGTTGGAATCCGTTTTACTCTTGGTAAAGCCCAAACTGGATAGAAAGTTGTTTATCCTACCATACCAAGTTCTGCACATATATGACTCCCTGTCATGTGTCTCAGAACCAAGTGGCTTCTCCACATACACTTCTTCTTCAACTACACCATTCAAGAAGGATGTCTTGAAATCCATCTGGTGTATCTTCCACTTCATCACTTTTATATTTCTCTATGATGCCATCTGCAGCATGATTGATCTTGATAGATCCATATGGAAGTCATAACAAACTTCCCTTCAGGTCTTGGGACCACATCCCAAGCATCATTCTTCATGATCGACGGATCATGGCATTCTTCCCATATCCTGGGAACTTCAATATCTTCAATAGATAATTTTGTTGCTGAACAAATGTTGTAGTTCTTCTTTTGTAGGTGATGGTATACGATCTTTCCTACACAACAAGTGAAATTGCATGATTAGAAAACATCTCATAGTTTTCAGAACAAATTCTTACACATAAAGAAATATGTCATACAGTCATGCAATTATCTTATCCAATACAACATTTATCCATATTCCGTAACTTTCTAGATGCTTTCCAATCTCTACCAGAACATTGTTAAGAGTGTGCACAACTCCTAACATGTCATCAAAGAGGTTTCATTCTAGATAAGTAGCAATGGAATGTTGTACAGTGCTATAGGCCACTTACCCATGTATATTAGTAGTATATTGTTCATTAATGCAATCATTCTAATATGCACAATACATATCCTAAGTCTAGGAACATGAGCATATACATCATTGAACAATTTTATATAACCAAACAAATATGCAAGAAATGATAATTAAAAATACTTATCTTTGTTTGGTTGCTGGGTGTACTCCCTCTGAGTCTTTGCTTCCTTGCAGGAGCTGCTGAAGTAGCTTCTTCTACACCTTTCTGTTGTGGAATGTAGAAAGATGGTCAACTCCCTCTGAATATCTGCATCCTTGCAGAAACTACTGAAGTGTGCTCATTTTCTTTCTTGCAGGAACAACTGGAGTGTGCTCCCTCTTGATCTTTGCTTCCTGGATTACCTGTCCTTGAACTTACATCCATCCTTAATCACTATGCATGCTTATTAGTATCATAATTGTGTTATCCTTGAGGTCTCATACATAATCACACATTTATTAGTATAATCTTAATACTATCAAAACACAATAATCTTAAACGTGTATAGTGATGATCATTCACAGATAATAAACATTAGTATTCAAGGTTTCAGGGAAGTCTTCTTTTACTCATGCATATTCTTATTTGATCATAGGACTCTTCTGATTAGTTAAATCATCAATGCATAAACCCATGATTACTCAAACCTATACCTTCATGATTCTTCTGGTTAGTCATATCATCAATTATGGTAAGAAACATAATATGCATACAGCCATGACTATTCAAACCTATGACTTCATGAATAATCATTATCAACAACACAATAGTATAAGATCCTAACACAAGGTAGGATTCTAGCTTGATATAGGAAAAACATACCTATGTCTAACATACCCGCATAATGTCTTTTGGTTTTCTTCAATGACTTGTGCTAGTAACCTGCATGTTTCATAAGTTATCCATTGTAGAACTAAGTTATACATACCTTGTAAGTAGATCTTCTATGTGATCCATGACAATGGATGAATCTTTGTCTTCATGTCACCATGATCATATGTTCTTGAAGTAGAACATGATTTGTCTTTCTTGGTGTACCTTTTATGTTAGCGAACAACATAAACCTCATACAACATCACAATGCATTAGTACATTCATAAGTGTCAGAACCTTAATCAATGAATATCTTCTATTAAGGTCATACGACAAGTCTAGTAATTAATCTAGATTGTACTGTAATGATATGAAGACAAACATATGATAAACTTAACCATAAAACATACCTGTAAACTATACCTGTCAAGATTGCTTGTAGTCTTCTTATCGAAGGCCTTAGCCTCATCTCCCTCTGAAATAGGAACTTCTTCACTTATGCAAGTGACCAATCCATCCTCTTCTAGGATTAACCCAATCCACTTGATTTGCAGGAACTGGATCTGGAGCTGTAATAGGGTTTGTCAGTGAAATCTCAAAAATTCAAAATTTGAATTTCAAACTTCCGAAAGGATAGAAATATGCGCCTTGATGAGCTGATCAATCTGGTATATTCAAAATTTAAAAACTACAAAGTTTCACTCCTCAATTTTGCCTTTGAAACTTTCAGATTCACTGGACGTGACCCCAAAATAGGGTTTGATGAAGCCCACTCTTATGCCCAATCAAAAGGTTTGATCCAAATCTCTAATATTCTATTTTTATGAGGAGCTTCCAGCCTGGTCACAGATTTCAAAAACTCTCATTTTTGCAGAAGCCCTAATTTTCCACTTTTCTGATCAAAGTCCCGAACTAGGGTCTAATCAAGCCTGGCCTTCTTCCCAACCAAAAATTCTGATCCTTGTCTCTAAATTTTGATTTTAATGAGTATCATTCACCCGTGGTCTCCGATTACAAAAATTCCAACTTTCTTCGAAGCCCTAAATTCCGGAAGCCATGAATGAAGGTGCTAAAAAATAATTATGTTTTGACATAAATATGTACCTAATTGTTTCTGGTGTAACTCTGAACTTTTCAATACACAAGGTCTGAAAATTTTTCCTGAGATAGCCCGACCTATTATCGTTCCATCCTGACAGGTCTGACCTCAATTGGATTCTCTGAGAGAGCGTTATGCCACGTGTCGCAATGTGACCTGTTTATGGGATAATACAAGAGAGCGAAATTGTACATCGTGCCATGTGTCACTGGTTCAACTTCGGCCTCTAAAAAACTTTCTTGAGATATCCTGACCTGTTATATTTCCATCCCGACAGGTCGTACCTCGATTGGATTCTCTGAGAGAGATTTATTCCAAGTGTCACAACGTGACATGTTTATGGGATAATACAGGAGAGAAAACTTGTATGGCGTTCCACGTGTCACTACTTCAACTTCGGCCTCTGAATAGTTTTTCTGCGATAGTACCATCTGTGTACTACCTATCACTTTTTACGAAATTTTATTTAGAGCTTCCTAGCCCAAGTTATGACCTTTTTCCCAAGGTCACTTGATTTTGACTCAGATCTGAAAGTGGCAGAAACCCTATATTGTACAGATAATAAATCACAAAGTACAACGAATTAGAGGTTTTCCTTTGGACACAAGGTACATGGGGATCTGATATTCGACCTGTAAACGTTTCAGATCCGAAAATTTTTCCAAAACGGATTTATAGTGAAAGTTCTATGATGACTGGTTTTTGCTATATCAATCCCTAGCATCGTAAGTGCAACACGTGTCATACATGCCATATCATGCCTTCTTTCAGGCTAGCTCTGATACCATGTTAAATTTTCAGAATTTACTTCAATCTGATCTAGGATCTTAACTGAGAGAACAACATGTACAGCAAATCTACAACATATCAATCATAGACACAATAATGCAAGCACACGAGAGACACAGAGTTTACTTGGGGAAAACCATAAAGGTGAAAAACCCCAATAACTTCCTCAGAGATAGATAGAGCAATGATACAACCAGAATACAAGATATAGTCTTCTCCTAGCAGCAGAGCCTCCTCCTCCACAAGTGCACCACTCTCCCAAGTGTGAGTGAGAGAATAGAATGTGTAAAATGACAGAGACACACTCTATATTTATACACTAACTTGACTTGACCTTTACTCAACCAGGTCGGCCTCAACTTAACCACTTAACATAATGCTGACTGGGCCAACCCCCACTAGGGTGGTCTAATAACCCTTTGACCCACATGGACGACACCCAATAGGATGGTCTAATAACCCTTTGACCCACATGACTTATACAGGTCCGACCCCAACAAGGTGGTCTAATAACCCATCAAGTATAAGTTATGACACTTACAATATAAATGACGACACTTCCGTATAGAGGAATAATAACATCTCTATAGGAATACAATATGCATATATGTGAAATACATTCCGAAGTTACATATACATCAACACATGACATGTCCAGAAAGGTTTACTGGAGCTTCTGCCTTTGAGCCCTAGTACAACTAGTAAGGTGTCCGGAAATTACAAGGAAGACAATGGATTGATGTACTTAGGTATGAAGTGGACTGTGGTATTCCACTAAGTCCATCTGGAACTAGTCCTCATTGCTTAGCCCCATGGAATGGGAGGCCTTTCCAATAAATTGTCTTAAAACCGTGTCAATAAATACTAGAGGATTTTGGTACCTTAGAGGAAAACAACTATGTTTCAAATGTAAAGTGACAAGGGGGAATTTTTTTTATTCCTGTCCACGGTGTCCTACCTAACTACAAGACTATTTTTACCCTCAAGTTAGGTTAAATATGTGTTGAGTTAGAGCGTGTAAATTTTAGGGCTTGTTGTTTAACTCAAGAGGTGATGGAAGTGCAACTTGATGGTGTTACTACTTGACCCAAACCATGCATCTGCGAATGAATCAAATGCAACTCTTTCTTTTCAATGAAATCTAGCTATGGGAGGGAGAGTTCTTTCATTTCCCAAAGTCATAAAAACACACAAAAAGAGAAAATATCACCCACTTTTTACTTTCTTCTTTACATGCCACAATAAAAACTACTCTCTCAAAACAAATCTATCCAAAAACAACTTGAAAAAACTGACTTTTGTTTTTATTTTTCTTCCAAATAGTGAGAAGTAAATGAAAAACTGCTCTACAATTGCATGAAAATTTTACTCATTGAGTTAAAAGGGAGGAAAAGGGACCTTGAAAGTTTTTCAACAAATTTGATGAACAAAAAATGAAAAGATCCTCTAACAAGTAAATACAACTTTTCCAAAGGTTTTTTCAAGAATGCATAAGAACTCTACAACACATTTCCCATGCAGGTAGTACTAGTAAATGAGCATTGCAAAACAATCCCCTTGTCTAATGCAAAATCAGTGACATCCAAGGATGAAAAATATGAAGCAGGTTCAAATACTAAAACACACAGCACAATAAACCTAGTAATGATCCATTGTTCTAGAAATAAAATCATTGTCATAATGTTCATAGTAGTTAAAGGAATAGTCAATAGCTGTTAATAGCTGTAGTCAATCGCTGTTAATATGTACATATGTTATTTAGAGGAAAGTGGGTTAATATATCCTATTATGCTAAGTCCCAATCATCTTTTCACATATAAATGATTAGGATCAGATCCATAGTGCAAATAGTATTTCAAATCATAATACCATGAATCTATATATATAGCACAAAAATCACAATTGTTGTGTACAAAGTTACTTCATTCTCCCAACTTGCTTCATCAGCTTGATCATATATTTCCGTTGATAGCTTGCATAGTCCTTTTCTAATGTCTATGATGACAAACTCGATCTCCAAATCATAATTTGGATAAATATAATCCAAATGGAACCCTTTTACCACTTCGTTCTAAGCATATAATGATCTCATAGCTAGATGCCAATTAATGATTTTCATATGACATTTTAAAATGTAAGACCTAAATTGTTTCAAGGAATTAACTATAGCATGTGCTTGTTTCTTAATGATTGGGTAGTTCAACTCACCACCTTCTAAACAATTGCTCATGAAATATATTGTAAACTTATCTAATTAGCCTTTGATAATTAGCCTTGAGTGTGAAAATACATGCACTACAAGTATATATAATTAGCCTTGAGTTGTGAAATATTGATGAATGCTAGTGGTAGTATAGTTATGAAATATCGATGTGTAGTGGTACAATAGTTGTGTAGCCATTGATTAATGATGCTACATCACTTAGAGCTATTATATTCACCTACATCATTATCACCACTCTTAATTCTAGACCCTCACATAGTCCTTAATGTTTATGATCTTATCTTACATGGTAAGGATTTACTAATAACCATATATAACTAAATTTGAAAAACTAATTATATATGTGTGCTTGTAATAAGACATTATAGATCATGTACTTCGATTTCATTTATCACTACATTGAATAGTACATTAGTACATATGAATAAAAGTCACACCACTTTATGGGTGAATATATATATATATATATATAATAATTTAAAAACAAAATTAAGGTCTAGTTCTTATTAAACCTATAGAATCACTAAAGCATACCCTAACATGCACAATGCAATGAAAACACATATCTTTTGAGAATATTTATTATTAGTTTTCCTTGGACATCTAACTACACTACCGCATAGTGTTAGAAAAAACAAGATCGCGGAGCAATAACAATAAACAGAAATGCAAATATAATCACACACACATTACAAGAGAGACACACATATATCGTGGTTCACCCCAACTTGGGATACGTCCACACTGAATTTGCCAGTCCTTATTATTATTACCGTCCAACAAGGTGAAGGGATACAACCTGCAGCACAGCCACTGCACTTCTTCTTCACTGTCTCACAGTCTCTCTCCTGATCTTAGAGATCTTTACAATGCAAAAAACCTAATACATCCACCCTATCCGTATTACAATGTCTTTCTTTTATAGGGAAAACGCAATGGGAAAAATACCACGGGATACCCAAAACCATGGGCTCGCAAAACAGCTGGTGAAAACCACACCAAAAAATTTTCTCGGGGGCATTGCCCCTGAACCCCTAAAAATGCAGAATGGGTGAAAAATCCTCCGGGGTGCATGGCTAATACAATATCATCTATGAGACAATAAGCTCTGGCTCCACAACAAACACATAGGAATACAAGTTGTTACAGTGTAATTTTCCACCTTGTGAGCATCAACACTCTTTGGCATGCAGGATCCATTTCACTGACTCAGATCCACTTTATATCCTTAATACACTATTTTTTCCTTGTACGCTAGCTGCATCATTACAGTGGGCGTACACGCAAGTTGCATCACTATAGCCTGCGGGTAGCATGTAAAATGGTAAAAATCACTAGTTTATTACTTTTCACTCCCAAAAAGCAGTCATAGGATGACCTTTGGCCCTCCATTTGCCCCGAAACGCCTCGATGTGTCCTTTCACTTACATTTGGGAGGACTATATATTGAGCACATATGGCTTATGGACGGGAGAAGAAAGAAGAGCAAGAGAAGTCTAGTGGATTTTTTCCTTATTTTTAGTCTACACTCATTGATCCTTGTAGTTGTGAACCCCTATGTTCACCTTCCAAACTCCTATCATAGTTTGAGTTTTCCATTCCATGGAGGATTGAAGTGGTCGAGGTGCAAGTGGATTGACCTAGATCTTGGTTCAGATTGGTTGCCGACAAGAGGTCGTATCACATTGTACTTATTTTTGTTTATTAATAGAAATACTCATATTCTCGTCCATTAATGTTGTGATTGTTGTTTATACTACCTTGGGTTGCATTTACTTATAATATCATGGACCATTTCTATTGATGATGTTAATGTCGTTTATATATTATATGTACTTGATGTGTATTGGTTGTCAAGGCTAATTTGCAGGTTCAAGTGCACGAATTGAAAGCTCCAACGGGGATCTACATCAAGCGTTTGGATTGAGGTTGGTTATATTCTTCATTATCTTAGCATTGTCATTTATATAGCATAGTATTGAGAATTGAGTTAATTTCTGGTAGTCAACTGTCTGTTGTGGTCTACCCCAAGCCATATTGAGTTTTCTCCAATATAGAAATGGAAACCCCGCTTCTTAACTGACACAAAACCTTCATATTGTTATAGAAGTGTCGTTATGTGGCGGTAGGGCCTTTCCAAACATGGGTACCCTAGTTAGAACCCCCTGTTGCATTATGGTGCCCATGCCATTGTGTGTCCTTAGGATTGGGAGTCCCTTGTAGTTACGCCATGACTTTGCGATAAAGACTCATACTCTACTTTGTCTTATGTTGTCCATATCCCATAAGGAATCCCCCATTTATATCAAGTTGTGATTGCATTGCATCATCCTTCTTTCTACTTGAGCGTTGTGTGGGCTCCTTCTTACTCAGTTATTAGCCTAGTGCCTGAGCACTTTTCCCTATCAAGCCTTGCAGATCTCCCATTTGTCCTTCACAATTTGATGACCTTCTGACCCTGAGGTAACCTCCCCCCCCCGAGTGTCCACATCCTTCATGCTTCCTTGCATTGATCATAGGTATGTTCCACTACTTGGGACTTGTCTACTCGCTATTTGACACTCGTTCCCTCACTTGTTGTACCATAAGAAATTGTATTCTTTTTCAAGCTTTCTCTAAATATGAAAAAGACCAAAAAAATCAAATATTCCAAAAATCCGGATGGGATTATGGTTACTACTTCTAGTTGGAAGTTGTTGTGTCGCCTTTGAATAGAGAATTCATACCACTCCATATATTATGAGTCGGGACTATAGTTGGACCTTAGGAGTTGTACTTGTTTCTCATTTTACTCCGTCGATTGGTTAAGCTTCTAGTCATTATGGAGCCCTTTGTGGTGCCTCCTGCATCGCACAGTCTATATTGAGTCTATGTTGCTTGAGTCTATCCATCTGCTCATGCTCTTGTTCAAAGGAAGTCCTGAAACCAGTGTCGGCCACTCCTCAAATCTCTTGACTATTGCATGTTGTCCATCCTTATTGAGTTAGTTCATTTCACCTGAGTTCTTCCAAATCTTTCATCATAGCTGGTACCTCGTGTTGGTTGATGGGGGATGCCTTAATGCCCTCCTTCCAGCGAGTCTCATTCCGACGACTTCAACCCATCTATTCTGGGACTTGAGGCTTAGAGTTCGGTTAAGTACCTTGAGGCTTGCAGTCATTAGTGGCAGGTTCTCTCACCATCGACAATTTTGGGAACACATCAATGTCCCCTGATCGATGGATTCATCCTAGCGTTCAACTTCAACACATCTATTCACACTCCGATGATTGTACTTTTTGCCTTGATGCCCATTTTCATTATTGGTGGGTTATCTCGCGTCTGTTAACGATATACGTCATTGACCGGTAATCAGACGATGTCAGATTAGGTTTGACTTCAACTCCTTTATTCACTTTATGGGACTTGCACCGTCGAAGACTTGTGTAGAACACCCCAGGCGATAGTGGCATTCAGTATGCTACTTATGATTATGACTTTACATCTAAGATATCACCTCTCATATATTAGCAGTTTGTACCTCCAGTTTGCACCAAATGTTTCCTTTTCAGTAGAAGACCATATCTTACTGTAGAGGGATCATGGTTATGATCACTTATGACATGTATTCATTATGTACTGCCTATTCATGGCCATTGTATCAGATTATTGTACTATACCGACATGTATTCAAGGTTTCTATTGTATTATGATGAGTGAGTTGTTCCTTCCACTTGTGTCTCCATCACTCCACTTCTGAGATTTATAATGTATTTCATCCATCGTAGCATCAGTCTCTGACCTCACAAATTAGGGGGCATCTATTACAGTGTAATTTTCCACCTTGTTGGCATCAACACTCTTTGGCCTACAGGATCCATTTCACTAACTCAAATCCACTTTATATCCTTCAGACACTATTTTTCCCTTGTACGCTAGCTTCATCATTACAGTGGGCATACCCGCGAGTTGCATTACTATAGCCTGCGGGTAGCATGTAAAATGGTAAAAATCACTAGTTTATTACTTCTTACTCCCAAAAAGCAGTCATAGGGTGACCTTTGACCCTGCATTTTCCCCAAAATGCCTCAATGTGTCATTTCACTTACCTTTGGGAGGACTATATATTGAGCACATATGGCTTATGGACGGGAGAAGAAAGAAGAGCAAGAGAACTCTAGTGGATTTTTGACCTATCTTGAGTCTACACTCTCTGATCCTTGTAGTTGTGAACCCCTTATGTTCACCTTCCAATATCCTATCATAGTTTGAGTTTTCCATTCCATGGAGGATTGAAGTGGTGGAGGCGCAAGTGGATTGACCCAGATCTTGGTTCAAATTGGTTGTCGGCAAGAGGTAGTATCACATTGTACTTCTTGTTGTTTATTAATAGAAATACTCATATTCTCATCCATTAATGTTGTGAATGTTGTTTATACTACATTGGGTTGCATTTACTTATAATATCATGGACCATTTCTATTGATGATGTTAATGTTGTTTATATATTATATGTAATTGTTGCGTGTTGGCTATCAAGACTAATTTGCAGGTTCAAGTGTACGGATTGAAAGCTCCAACGGGGATCTACATCAAATGTTTGGATCGAGGTTGGTTATATTCTTCATTATATTAGCATTGTCATTTATATAGCATAGTACTGAGAATTGAGTTAATTTCTGGTAGTCAGCTATCTGTTGTGGTCTACCCCAAGCCATAGTGAGTTTTTTGCAATACACAAGTTGTGCCACAATAGATTTAAATTAAAATTCTTTTTGCATTGTAGTTATCTAGGTCTAACGCCCTAGATCAAAACCTTGCCCAATAATCAAATTAGGTATTGAAACCTTTGAAATTGATTAATTTGGACAATTTATACAGACTATCACATTAGTTAAGATGATTTTAAGAAATTGGGGATAGTTATTTGAAGGTGAAATTGAAGCATGAAGAAAGGGGTATTCACCTAGGCATGGAAGTTTGATGAAAGTAAGTGCACAAAATTTCTCCCTTGAAAACTGTGATGACATTCCAAGGGCACCTTCCAACGCATAAATGTGAACATAAATATGTAGATAAGTGCAACTAAAGGTGAATATATCCTACATGTGGTGAATGTATCCTACATGTGCAATATTTCCTCCAAATGTGTGAATACCCCTTAGCATGTGAAACAAAAGGAAAACATGGATCTTCATCACCACTTTGAAATGATTCATAGCATGCTCCAAAGTTCATATATGCAAGTGCAATGCTTATTGAAAGAATGCCTCTAAAAATGAAACTTGGAATTGGATTTTTTAGGTGGTAACACGTCACATGGTGTACATCAACTAAACTTGAAATCTTAGGTAGGTTGTCAAAAATATATATGCAACTATACCAATTTCTGTAATTTTTACTATCAAACAGAATTTAGAACTAGATCTCTGTTTTGTTTCTGATTTTATTTTGTAAGCAATGTTTATGGTTGGTTATTGGGATAGTATCAACCACAAACAACTATATTCCATGATCAATCATTATTACTAGATTAGGGGTTATAATGTTAGCATGATCACTAATGGGAAATATACGACCTTGACATAAAAACCCTTCAACAAAATTTGACCCCTAACAACCATGAACCCAAAGTCATATATATAATATATGGTAAAAAATTGTATGATAAAAAATGTTAATTTATGCTACTTAAATTATATGGTCAATCATATTTAATAAAAAGAAAGGAAATATACACATCAATATTTGTTTTCAAGTTGCTAAACAAGTTAATGAGAGAAAGGTCATATTGGAAATATCACTTTCATATGACATTCTTTCCCATGGATATATACATGCTTCATGACCCCTAGCTTGTGGCTTGGCTTAGAATATGTATAAACTACTCAGTTATTCAGTGCTACAATAGATAATTCCTAGTTCCTGCATATAGATGTTGGTATCTTGTAAGTCAGTATGGAAAGTAGAAAATGAATTCCATGACATCATGGTAGATGAATGAATGATTGGATTGATATGCATTTGGATATCCTATACTCAGTTTTCATTTTTTGACTTGAATTCAATTTTCATTTGGATGTGGCCATTTTTTTACTATAATAAGGGGTGGTATTTTAAGGAGTGTGGGGATTTTTCCTAATGTTAAATAAGGGTTTTTAATATCTACCCATCTTTGAATCAAATATCTAATACTAGTTGTTGGAGTTATGTCATTGTGACCTACAATGTTCCTTGTCTTTTCAAAAATTTGGATACTATTATTGTTTCCTATAGGTGGGAAACTACCCCCTTCTACTTCTCATCAATTATGTTCACTAAATCCAATTTAGAAGTTAGCATTGTATGATTCTTAAATATTTATTCAAGTATAGTGATCTCATCCCTCACCCAAAGGGTGTCTCTAAGCTCTAAGTATGCTTTCAATTTTTCCAAATTGCTTCATTCCTCAAAAACCATTTCAAAATTCCTTTATCCAACACATATTTGACTAATCTTGTCCTTTAACACAAATTTAATTTGTCTTATTTCTATTTATTCTTAATAAGGCTATGGTCAATTTATGTATCTTGTATTCCACAAGTAATAGGAACAACTCACCTCTTCATATTGACCCTTCTTTGGTTTGAAAGAATTATCCCTTGAATGGGGCATGCTGGAAACATTTCCAACCCTTTAATGAAAAGGTTTTAGACTAAATTCCATTGCTAATAAGGGTTTACTCAACAATGATTTGATGAAGTGGTTTTTCCTTTATTTGGAAAGAGATAGGATCTCGGTGCCTATTGTAGCTAACTAAGGGCTTGCCTTAATTTGGGATAGTTAGTGCTCGTCTTTTGTCCCTATTGTATGTGCTAAGTGACCAAAGGAAAAGATAGCCCCAATGCTTATTCCAAATATATTTCCTTTTACTTTATTAGGGGATTTCCTACATGAAAATGAACATGAATGCCAGAGGGCCTCTCTAATTCTCATCTACTCCTTTAGTGTAGGAATTCGACTCCCCGAGGTTCAGTAGAAGTATTGCCTAAAAGTATATTTACACTTATCCAACTCCGAATCATGTGAGGTAGTCCTATATTTTTATTTTTATTATTTGTGTAAATATACCCTTCAAGCACATAACAAGTAGGAAAATGAGAAAGAATCAAGTAGGAATGAAAATGAAACATGGCCCCTTACTTACTTACCAAACCTACCCATCTTACCCAACTTCCTCGCCTCTTACTCGAATAATTCTTACCTTTAATTTAAGGTTCTTGACCCAAAAAGAACATATGTATGCTCCTCTGGTCTTCACCTGAACCTTATACACCTAGAGATTGATGAAAAAAAGGAACATTATTGTTTTCAGAAAGAAAGATATTACCTATAAATTCTAGTCATGGTAGATGTTGACCCTAAGGTTTTCAACATAGGCCATGATGGGTGAAAATTTTCTTATGTAACCATGTGACATATAAATAAAAGATTTCATCCTTCCTATAAATTTCTATTTTTGAAATATATATATATATATATATATGATCAAACAAATGCAGAGATTCATTTAATCATGGAGGGAGAAACTTTAGAGATTGCTCTTCTCTTAACTTATTAGAAAACAAAATTGAGGATTCAAAACCCTATGAGCAGAGGATTTCACCACATACCAAAGACATTACTCCTTCCAATCGAAACCCTTTCTCTCCTGCTCGTGCTTGTGAAATGGAAGACTTGCGGTGCCCTTTCTCTCTTGCTTGTGTAAATGCAATGGAATCCCCACGGATCTTCTACAGAGCTACTACTGTCGGGCAGGGAAGGGAGGTGGAGGGAAACTAGAATATTTTGCGACGTATGATGCTTGTTGGGGTTTCAAACCTCCTCTTTTGATCCTCCTAGGTCTCGCGCCATCCCTGAGCGCTATGTTAGTTCATGATTTCAGTGGGTAATGAAGGTATAGCAGATGGTTTTTATATCGAACATATCAAGTATATAGAGCAGTAGGATATCAATGTGCAAGGGTAGACAAAGGTCTTAGGATCATTGTTCTTAGATTGAAATACTAGGTTAATACATTGATGAAACTAGGACCCTAAGTCTCCCATTAGATCATTCAATTCTTAGAACTAGAAAAGTGAGCGAAAAAAACCCCTTTTGTTATTTAGAAGTTGAAATTAAACTAGAAGAAGACCAATCCCTTCCTAATAAAATCATCATAAAAGGTCTATTAACTCCTTCGAAGAGTTAACTCTTCAAACTAAGCCCCAATTACTATGACAACCTTAATTGGGATCTTGATTCCCACCTGCCCCCTTCATTTAGGCCCTAAGAACCCCAAAATAATTCACCATCTCTAAGCTACAAGGCATCCAATTTCACATCCTTACATACATGTTTAAAAAATAATTGGCTTTACCTATTTTTTTCTTTGTGGTCTTAATGGATTTCTTCCCCATTTCTCTCACTAATGGGGTGGGTAGCCATATTTAGACCTATAAAATTATAGTATTTAAGAAACCATTTCACCATAATATTAATAGACGAGGTTTCCCATAGAGACTCTAAATTAATTAAATACATTTAAGGTACTAAAATATATTCAATAGAGTATACAAACATGAAATAACATAAATTCCTAGCTTTCAAATGCTCATGTTCCTAATTCAGCACGAGTATGAATATAGTTTACATAGAACACATACATTTCCATAATAGAACATGACATTTAATTGTAGAGATACGAATAAATATATAACACTTAAGTTTAACAAAATATAGTCCAAGAAACTAACTATAGACGAGCAATTTTCCATCAGGCGACTTTGAGAATTATGAAGGTGTCTTAGGGCTTTCAGAATGACATTATAGGGATGACTACCATGCCTTTGGATCTAAAGAAACCATTGATGCATCTATAGCCAAGCATAATTCGTCAAAGAATCACACATGACTTCCATGGCCGGTATACATGGTGCTATGTGTCTAGGTCGTGTGGTCTTGGGTCTTGGACATGGTAATGTAAAGGGGTGATATCCTATCTCTTATAAGTCTCAATGGTGACATCACATAAATTTCAAACATAAAAGTTTCAAACACACGTGATGAAATCCCTAAAGGGGGCCTTCCACACCTTATATTATAAGGTGCTTGCAATCCATCACAAGGCTTACTATGTCCAAATGTGATAGAAACCTAATCCATCGCATAGATTGATAAGATAAACATTCCAACAAATGCAACCATGAATAAACCAATGAAAAGCTTCAATTTCTCAATAGTGTCATGCCGAAATACCTCCCTTTTATAGTCTTAAAAGGGAA